>JAUMIR010000002.1:74885415-76135415 GCA_030847615.1 Gambelia wislizenii
ACATCCTGTCGTTCTTTCTTGCTTTCTTTTTCCGAGTGGCAGTGGTGAAGACAGGAGGAATTGGTGAGTGGGACATGAAAACAAGACAAATTTATGCAGAGTTCTCCTTGTTCACTAGTGGTGGTGGGGGGTTATATTCCTCTCTAACCAGGAAATCAGGAAGGTCTGGTAGATAAGGATAAAGAGGCATTTTGATAGCAGAAGAGCTATCTGATAAAGTGTCACTGAATGCAGGGCAGGAGGTGGTGTATCACAGTGGCTAGGTACCAGCTGAACAGTGTTATTGCCATGTTTGTACTCATCTCCGTTTCATTCTGGCTTCCTGAGAAGAAGCCACAGTGCTGCCAAGTGAAGCAATGCATGCACATTTGGCTTGCAGTTCCACTGAATATGTAGCCCCCTTCAGGTGTGTTATTTCCTGGTAGAGGAGGAGTAGTATACATGGGTATAAACACTGGCGATAGAATACTACTTCTGGAGGTCTTATCCATTACTGAGCCAGTCAAATAAGACACGATGGGGCATGGGGAGTAGTATATGGAGTCTACTGTTTTCTTTTCTTTTCTTTCCTTTTCTTTTCTTTTCTTTTCTTTTCTTTATGAATCATAGAGCATTTAGTATTCTCATGTTTGTTGGACATTCAAGGCTCTAAGGAAGTCGGGCATGTCTATTCATTTGATCTACCTCATGCTTCCCCCCTCTCTTCTTGAGCTTTCTAGCCTCTGAACCAGGGTTCCTCAACCAGGGTTCCCAGGAACCCTAGGGTTCCACAAGAGGGTGCTAGGGGTTCCACAAGATTTTTTTTTTTTGAGCTGTAGATATAATGACTTTTATGCAGGGGTTCCCTGAGACCTGAAAATTGTTTCAAGGGTTCCACCAGGGTAAAAAGGTTGAGAAAGGCTGCTCTGAACATTATCAATTCACAGGGGTTGAGGATGAAAGGGAGCATATATGTCATTTTACACTATAATCTTTCCATATAATTTGTTTTCTTCAGGGTCCATCCTTGTCTTGTTCACAACTGAAGTCTTTGTTTGGTCAGGATGTGCAGCAAAATAGGTCTAACTGCCAGGAGTCTAATGGCGAAAACACAGTGACATATTTGCTCTGTTATTTTCAGATCCAGGGTTCAATTTCAGTTTCAGTTCATTGTACTTGAGAATATGTTCGATGGTCATTAGAATCTTTTGTTTCTGTTGTTGCTTATTTTCGTTTGGTCTGAATCTTCAAAATAACTGTATAATAAGAACAATAATAATTTAGTGGTCTCATTGAATTAAGCTCAGTCAATCTTTAAAGATTAAAAAAGTATTTTGAATATTTTTTGCACCCAGAACATAGAATCACAGAGTTGGAAGAGGCCTCATGGACCATTGAGTCCAGCCCCCTGCTTAGTTTAAGATGCCCACCCAAAGGATCTCCAGCAGGTAGCTCTCCAGCCTCTTTTTGACCAGGGGAGACCCCACCACCTCTTTTAACAACAGAATGAGTGTAGATATTTTGGGCTCAGCCTTTAAATGTGGTGATCTGGAGAACATTTGTAACATGAAAAATAAATAATAAAGTACATAAATAATTTAACTAATTAGTTTGAGAATGGCAGCATTGTTATATAGCCAGAAAAAGTTAATCAGGCAAATTGAGTTTTGTTAGAGGAGAGTGTTCCTCTGAGGTCATTCATATCTCTATGTATTCAGACATGTTCCAGTCATCACCAAAACTGTTGGAGACTAATTTTGTCTCATCATGAGTGTCTCTTCAACACTCACAGTGTGGCATCCTTTTAGTTGAAATCAAGGTCTGAGATATTTAATATTCCTGCTTTGGATTGAATGCCATTGATTTTGAATCCATCTAAGGACCAAATCCAGGGTGTCCTTTTGTGATTTCTATTAAGACCTATTTGCCAAATCTTATTTGAGCCTCTTCAGGGTATCAGATCAAACATCACGAGCAATGAGAAGGATTACATGTACCATGTCCAGTCCCGGTCTCTTTGTGCTTAGTATAAATGTGCATAGATCCTATTCTTATACAGGTATACATGTGTAGGAGTGTTCTACTATTTTTGGGAACAGCCCTACATTGCTCTCTCAAAGTTTCCAGATGTGTATCCTATGCATATAGATATTGGCTCCAAGGATGATGTGAATGCATGTAGGAGATTCTCTCTAGAAGAATGTGGTTACAGTTATTAATTTCTTTCTTCCAGGATATGGTTAGGTTCCCAAACCACATTATTCATTGGATGTCATGAGCAACTCAGAAACATATCAACGTTTCCCATTAAACGAAACTAAAGCTCTATGAGAAATGATGTAGTTTCGTCCACCCAAGCTTGCTAATAAAATATTGAAGATGGAGTCTGATGAGCACTGGTTGCTTGAATTTTGGCAGAGGAATAATTGGGAGATATCAATTAAAATTTTAAATTGGAGTTGTATCTGTATTTATTTGTTTCTGTATTTATTTCAACCCTTAAAATGTCTGAGAAAGCGCTTTGCCAGCAAAGTCTGGGAAGGTGGCCAGCTGTTGATAAGCGCACTGGAATGCAAACACAGTCAAGCAAAGATTTAGTCAGTAACACAGACAAGAAAGTCAAGGGCTTACAGCAGGCAGCGTGGGTCTAAACAAGTCCATGAGTCAGTAGGAAACAGGCAGCAGAGTAATCAGGAACAGTCCAAGATCGAGGCACAAGTCAAGGCAGCAGAGTAAGCAGGAACAGTCTGCTGTCAAGGCACGAATCAAGGCAACAAGGATCAAGGCAACAAAGTCAGCAAGAATCTTTCTCCAAGAAGATCAGTTGATCTCTGACTAAGCCTCCACCACTTCCCAAGCATATATCTAGCAATTGAGACTTTGTCAGGTACTTCTTGACAACAAGGTTTTTCTCATAAAGTCTCAGAGATTTCCTTTAAGCTTCCTTTTGAGCTTGCTGCTGGGTGTATGATGGTGGAGGTAAGTCTGTCTCTTCTTCTTCATCCTTATCTGAATTGGCAGGACTCTCTGCCGGGACTGGTGCCAACCCACTAGGGCTAGATTCTTCCTCTGCTTGAGCCTCCAGGTTGGCAGGGTTCCCTGCTGGCTTATGTGTAGATAAACCTGTGCCAGGGTCCATAGGGGCATTCCCTGCCATGTCCTCCTCCTCTGTTTCCATACCCTCATCCAACTCATGGGGCATGGCATAAAATAGTAAAAGCATTGAGTAAGGGTCATTACATTTTAAAGCTAATGTATATACATAGTCATTGACCCTTTTATGTACAAAATAAAAAGGCTGCACAGAATAGTAAAATTATCCTTTGTGAGTTGATCTTTTCTTCATTGGCTCTAGGTTTGAATGTGTGTTAAAACTTATCCTTCAATTGGTGCAGAAAGCATTCTGAATGAATTGTATCTGAAAGCATTTAAAGTTCTCTAATGCTTGAAAAGCTCTTTAAAGGTCAACCTAATTAAGATAAACTTTGTACCAAGAGAAAATTGATGCTATTACTGGAGATTCGTTGCAATTCAATATATAGCATTCTGCTTACAGTTTAAATTTTGAAAGTGTATTAAGGAAAGAGGAATGATTCCCTATTGTTGTTCTTACAATATTTTAAATCAATAATAATGATTTTTAATATATATGTATGTGTGTGTGTATATATATATATATATATATATCTCACAGCCCTCCAGATACAAATCAAATAACAGTAATTAAACCATAATCCATAGTCTTCAAAATGAATGAAGTAAATGGGGAATAATCTGAAATGAGCCAAGTCCAGCAGTGGAATCTTCAGTTACCTGCTATGAAAATTTTCAAGGCACTTTGTGGAGAAAGTCATTCATATTCACTCAGAACTTGATGTCACAGGTATGGCAGAGCATAGGGGAGCATTGAGTGCACCAGTGGACAATATAATTTAATTAGTCCATCTTACTGCAGGTAAGCTTGATCCTTGCCCGTCTCAGGTGATAACTTCTATCAGAACTGGATTGATTAGATGAGTCCAGTGGCAGTAAATGCCTCATTTTGTCAGTGGGAGGTGTCTTCCACCTTGAAAAAGGTTGTAGTGCATCCTTTTGGGCCTATTGAGAACAACTGCTTCATTACTGATTTCCTCTTTCTAGGTGAGGTGCTTAAGTGTATGGTGACTTGGCCAGTTCAAGATTTTTTGGGAGGAAACAAATTATCTGGACCCATTTCACTCTGGTTTCAGGTGAGGTTAGAGTACCAAAACACCTTTAGTCACTGATGACTTACTGTGGTTGAAAGACAAGGGGGAATGCTTCCCTGGTGATCTTCCTGGATCTTTTTGTATTTTTCCATATTGTTGATCATAGTATCTTGCTGAAATGACTCTGTAGGAACAGCTGTGGCATGGGAATAGGACATATTGGTTCTGCTCTTATCTACAGTTCCAGTACCAGATACTGGAGTTTGAAGGTTCCTGCTCATCCCTGTGACTATCCAGCTATGTCGTTCTGCAAGGTTCCATCTTTTCCCCCATGTTGTTTAATATTTACATGAAGGAAATGGGTGAGATTATTAGTGGTATTAGAGTGGGGTGCCATCATTCAGTCATTTGGGACATGCCTGGATACAACAGTGGGCTGGATGAGGGCCAATATACAATTAAAAAAAGAGTCTCTGTGAATTACTGGTTCCTGGGCCTCGGAGTTGGATAAACAACATGTTTTTGATGGGTTTGCACCCCCCCCCCGTAAAGAGTAGGTGGATCTAGCATCCTTAAATTCCATCCTGTTACTGGGGATCCAGCTGGACTATGTGGCTTGAAATGCTTGGGGTCAGGGCTGGCTGGTGTCCCAACTATGACCTTTCTTGGCCAGGGATAACCTAGTCATAATAGTCAGTGCATTTTCAACATTGGACTACTGTGATGTGCTCTATACAGGGCTTCCCTGGAATATAACTAGTGCAGGTTCTAGATTTCATAGAAACAATATAACACAAGTCTTTCAATGTAGTGACTTTTAATAAGCTGCTGGTCTGAATTCAGGTTGCTGATGATGACATTCAAAACACCTACATCTACAGTCGACCCTTCCCATCAGCAGAGGTTTGGTTCTGGGGTTCCCTGGGGATAGGAAAAAACATGGACACTCAAGCCCCATATTAATGTCATTGAATAATAAGAGGTTTGGAGATCAGCAGATGCCCCAGTCCATAGATGACTAGTCCTCAGATACGGTGGGCCCAGTGTATATGTACCTGCCCAAGGATTAAGGTTGGCTGGAGTAGTCATCATTTGTGGCCTATTGGTGGGAGTGGAATGGGATGATTCATCACAGCTGCTTCAGTGCTTCCAGTTGATCATGGCCATTTCAGCCTGTCCAATAGAGTGTGGAGAATGGTTCAAGACTGCTTTTTTAGCACAGCAGCTGTTTCAACACCAATTGGAGCATTTAAATGGTTGCCACACTGAAAGAACAGCCTTGAACCATTCGTTACACTTTGTTGGCCATGCTAACAGACACCCCCCCCGGATCTTTAAGAATGGTAGATCTGGGGGAGGTGTTTTAATGATGGGCAGGGAGATGAGCACAGGGGTTGGCCAGGGCGTAGACATGCCCTGGCTAGGAGGAGGCAGGGGTGGGGTTCAGGCAGGGCCTGTTTTATCCGTTGCCACCCCTGGCTTCCTTCTCAGAAGCTACACGGCTTGAGGATTTGTGACCCAGTGCCGGGCCTTCCAGCAGATGGCGCCCAAAGGGAACCCCAGGTGCCGGGATCCCCTTCGGGGCTCAGGTGAGTCGCCCAAGGAAGCTGGCGGGATAGGTCACATATGACCGTCTGCTCCAGGTGCCCCCGCATTGGGTCTCCCCCTATTGGTTTGCATACCTTAAGAAATAAACAAATAAATAGGTAAGATTACAATAAAGTGGCCCATATTTCTTTGTTTGTTTGTTTGTTTTATTATTGTCTTTGTTAAAAATTTCCACAAACGACATCACACTTACCCTCCCAAACCAAACAAAATCTCAATACAGACAAAAGACACAAAAAATCCATACAAACAAGATAATAAATAAAATACACTATACATACAGCAAAATTACTTCCTACCATTCTGGTTCATGAACTTGCTATTTCCTCTCTTTTCATTAATTCCTTTGTATCCCTGTTTCTATACAGTATATGTAGAATTTCAGAATTTAAAATCCATGTGTTTCTATCCTTTGCCCACAAATCCTGGTACTCAGTTTGTCCAAGGATTGGAGATAGCCACTCCCCAGTACATATAGATTTATGTGTATGAGTAGTTTTAACTCATCTCCCTTGTTTGTCTATTTTATTCTAGTTTATCATCTAATTAAGTTACTCAATAAGCCAAATTACAGCCAAATCATTCCATTCTAACTTCAAGAAATCTATCCATTTCTCCCACTCTCTCCTAACTTTATTTTTTGACTTAGATTTAATCCACGAGGTGAGTTCTTCCATTCTCGCGACTTCCTCCATTTTTAACAACCATTCCTCTATTTTTGGAACCTCCTTTAATTTCCAGTATCTAGCCAGGACTATCCTTGCCATGGTGGTCATAAAGAATAGCAAATTTCTCAATTCCTTCAGGATATCTTTATCAGCTAGATTTAATAAGAAGAGCTCTGGTGAAAATCTAAGTTCAATTTTCAGTATTTTCTTAATCCAAGTATGTATGTTTACCCAGAACTTTTTCACTGTTCCGCATGTCCACCATATATGATAGTAAGAACCGTCTTCTTTTTTGCATTTCCAACATTTAGGATCTTTTTCTTTATAGATTTTCGCTAATTTTTGTGGTGTCACATACCAGCGGAACATAGTTTTGTAGCAATTTTCTCTTAATTCCATGCATGTTGTAAATTTCATATTTTTTTCACCACAAAGTTGTCCAGTCTTCTAATTCAATCTTTTGTCCAACATTTTGGGCCCATTTCACCATATATTCTTTTATAATTTCTGATTCTAACTCCAAATCCAATAAGATTTTATATAATTTTGAAATTATATAATATCTAATTTTATTTCCTTGTATTCTAATATAATCTTATCTATCTCCATCTGTTGTTGTTCGATTCCCATTAAATTGGTATCCATCTTATATCTTTCAACTATCTGTCTATATTGAAACCAGTTGCACTCTATTTGATTCTCCTTCAATTCCTCTATTGTTTTAAATCTACACGTGTCTCCTTGCACTTTTATTAAGTCTTTATAAGTCAGCCATTTCCCTCTATTTATCATTTCCGTTCTTCTGAAAGCTTCCTGGGGTGCTATCCAGAATGGAAGTTTTAGATATAGTTGTTTTTTAATCTCTTTCCAGACATACAGCATTGATCTCCTAAAAATTTGATTTTTAATTTTTTTATCTACCTTATCTTTCCCATACCAAAGGTATGCGTGAAAACCGAATTTCATATCCACTTCCTCTAACGTTAACACCCTATCATTGCTTAATACAAACCATTCATGTAGCCAAGTTAACACTGCTGAGTTGTAATAAAATCTCAAATTTGGTAAGCCTAAACCTCCGCTATTTTTATCATCCTGTAACACTTTCCAGCTTATCCTCGGCTTTTTACTCGCCCATATAAATTTTGATATAGCTTTATCCCATGTTTTAAACAAGTTCCTATTATATAAAACTGGAAGATTCTGGAATAGAAATAGCATCTTTGGTAAAACCACCATTTTTACTGCGGCGATTCTCCCCAAAATTGATAGTCATAGTTTTTCCCATCTCTCTAGATCTTTCTTTATGTCTTTTCATATTCTATTATAATTGTTTTCTATTAAGTCTAAATTATTATTCGTAATCATTACTCCTAAGTACCTAACACATCTTTGTACTTTATAATTCGTTAAGCTGGATAACTCCCCTTCCTCTTTTTAAAGCGGCCCATATTTCAAGCCGATCTTCTGTGTCTTGTCTCATTATTCCATGCGTCAATCATTAAATGGCCACAATCAACTGGCCACTATTAACCAACCACGATGAATCATTATAGATCCCAGTGGGAGCAAAAAACTCTATGAGAACATGGGAAGGGGGCCTTCTCTACTGTCACACTCCAGTTGTAGAATACCATTCCCTAAGGGGTCTCATCAGCACCAGCACTTGTGTTATTCTAGTGCCTAGGAAAAACATGGCTTTTTAATGAAGCTTTTGAGTCGAATTGATTTTATCCAAATCTTCATGTGTGTCATGATTTTAACTTGTTTTAAACTTTTAAAACTGGTTTTAACTGTCTTGTTTTAACTTGCCGAATTGTTTCATATGCTTTTAGTTTGTTTTAATCATGTTTAACTGTTTTGGATTGTTTACATTAGTTAAACTGATTTTATTGTATGCTGGCCTGGAATCATATGATACAGGGCAGGATAAATAAAACAAACAAACAAACCAAAACCCTGTTTGCATACCTTAAGAAATAAACAAATAAATAGGTAAAATTACAATAAAGTGGCCCATATTTCAACCCGATCTTCTGTGTCTTGTCTCGTTATTCCATGCGTCAATCATTAAATGGCCACAATCAACTGGCCACTATTAACCAACCACAATGAATCACTGTAGACCCTGTGTGGGGTATCCTTTAGGCTTGCAAGATCCAGAGCTGTGTTAGTCTAGCCTTCTGATTCTCATGGTGGCAAACAGATGCCTCTGGAAAGCCCATGAGCTGCTTAAGCAGAAAATAGGTCTTTTTCACTGTTCTGCTGTCACAACAGACATTCAGTGACATATTCAATTAACATTTCTAGACTACTCTTCCAAGACTTTAACTATTTTTTTCTTCTAAAATCTTCTATTACAGTGGCAATCACCACAGCTATCCAGATGCTATCTCTGCTCAAGATAGCTTTTCTGGAACCAGTGAAGAAACAGTGCTTGGAGCAGAGTATCTTAAACACTTTGTTAGTATGACCACATTCTAATCCTTTGTAGTTTAACAAAAAAAGACCTCTAAGGGACAGGATATAATTTTGTGCTGGCTAAGTCTTGGCACCTGTCATTTTAAATTAAACACAATAATATTAGTATAACAGATCATTCACACTCTTCTTAAGTTAGACATTGTTTTATAAATCTCACAGCATAATCCTATTTCTGTCACATGTGAAATAACTTAATGGTGCTTGTTTCCAGGGAAGCTGGCACAGTATTGCAGTCTAATCTTAGAGCCACTTACTTTTAGTGGCTTGAAACCTAAAGAAGTAGTTATTTTTAACTGTTATTTTCCATGTTTACTTTCTGTCAAAAATGGAAATAAACCAGTAGAAATACAGTCAGACCCCCATATCCATAGAACCCATATAACCATGGTTTCAGTTATCTGTGGACACAAAATAGGAGCACATACCATAGAATTATGCTGGGAAATGCCTAGAGAGGCATCTTCTCTAGGCGTCTTCTAGGTCCTCCAACACAACTCTATGGTGGGAGCTGGCGGTGGCAGGATAGTGAGTGATCCGAAGAGCTCAGCATTTTCTTATCTTCTAATGAAGTTTTATGTTATATTTTTGGTTCCAAAGTTTTTAATTTGCTAGTTGTTTATCTGGCTTAGTTTCATTTGTTTAGTTTGTTTTATTTTGCAGTCCTTGTTGGGGGAGTCTTTTGTTTTTGCTTGTCTGCTTTACACACCAAACACTATCTCCCTTTTGCTAATCTCTGGAACCGTCTCCTCCCATACAATCCTCCCCACGCACTCTGGTCCTCTTGGACGAATTGGCTTCAGCCACAAAAATCTAGGCTGTCTGCAACCTCCCAAATCGCCCCCAAATTGTGGAATGACCTGCTGAACAAGATCCATCAGATTACAAGCCTGAGTAGCTTTAAAAAAGCACTAAAGATGGATCTCTTTCGGCAGGCCTTTCCTAATCAGATCTCAGCTCAGGGGCTCCTGGCCTCTTTTAGTCTGCTGGCTATTTATTGTATTTATTGTTTTTAAATGTGATTTTAGATAGTTGCATTTAATTTATATTTGTTTACTATCTTTTTATGGGGCAGGGTGGGGGGCGGGTGGTGTTTTGGGATTTTTATCTGTATTGTATTTTAATTATTGTAAGCCGCCCCAATTGTTTTAACAGAGGGGCGGGGTATAAATAAATTTTATTATTATTATTATTATTTATTATTAATTGCTTGGTTACTCTGCTGTTGTACCATGTTTATCAGAAATTTTGCAAGCACTGGGATTGCAAATGAAAGAGAGGAAAAAGGATAGGGAAGAAAAGAAAAAGAAGGAGCTTTTGGAGAGCCCAAGTAGTGAGAGGTACTTGCTGTGGATGGCAAGATGGTGGTATTGACTAGAAGGGGATATAAAACTTTAGGACTTTTACCACTGACTCTCAATCCCCCTTCAAGGTGGAAGAGAGTACAAATAAAAATAACTCAGCTTTTTTCCAGGAAAGTCTAATGATACCAAGACTAATGAACCAGAAGTGGGAAACAAGGAACAATGCTCTATTACATCTAGTTTAAATTGGCTTATGGACCCTAAGGAAAACCTTAATAAATTTAAGGAGGAGCCTGGAATTACCAATTTGGCCACTGAACTGTCTTGTCCTGAGGTTTTGACACCAACAACTTTAGTGCAACTTCTGAATGAAAATAATCTTTGTGGGAAACCTGAGATGGAATTACCAAAGCAGTTACCTGAGAGCTACAATGGTGTAATGAAGGCGGAAGTAGAAGCAGAAAACCAGATTTTAATATCAGGGAGTGATTATTTGTCCATAGGTAGCTGGCTCCTCTGCTTAACTGAGGATATCCAGGTGATGAGAGCTTTTCTGAGTGAATCAAATAAACTTCTAACAATTCTTGCAGATACTTGCAAAAAGCATTGGTTGAATCAAGAGGAAGAGAGAACTGATAGTACATTGTGTACAAATAGAATTACTGCTACTACTAAGATTTGCAATAAGGCAAGTGAGAAAAAATCTCTAAAAGGAATACTGCAACTAGGAAGAGGACTAAAAAGAGTAAGAACATTAAAAATCCTAAACCAACTAAGTATAGAAGGATGCAGTTGCAGAAACTCTTCAAAGTACTGTACAAAAGGCCAGCTCAGAAAGACCTTGATGCTAAGAATAAGCCATCAGTAAATGAGGGAGCCAACCTTGAGAGAGATAGTCATCTCTCTGATAATGAAGAAGGGACTATTGCACAAACTCTTGAAGCAACAACTATCCAAATACCGAGGTATACTGCAGAGAGCCCTTAGGCCCATACTGTGCAGAGTCTACAGGCCCATGTTCAATTGAAGGAGGGGCCCCTACAGGTTAAAAGCTCTGTAGACCATAATTGGAAATTAGTATTGAATAAACAAAAACTTGAGGTGTTGTTGAATTTACCTAAACCAATTGGATTACTTTCACAACCCCAGCATAAACTACATCTGTTACATTTTTTTTTAATCTGCCATTCCAGGAGCTCTTAATTTGGGTGATCTGATTTTGGTGGAATATTTATATTTCAATGGCATTCAAGCTCGGGCAAGGTAACATTTGCCAATGAGAGTATAGCTAAAATGGTATATAGATACAAAGGTGAACTGTCTGAAGTTGGAGTACCTCTGGTAAGAGTATTTGAGAACTGTGCTTCCCCTTTACCATTGGTGCCTCATATAGCAGAACATGCTGTGAACCCACTAGCAATAGAAAATCATAGTATCAATTTAATTGACCTGAATTCTTTAGACCACATTGATATTATTGAGGAAAAATCCCTTGTAGAGGAAAATCAATGTAATACAGGCCAAACAAATGATGGCTTTCAGCAGCAAAGAGAGAAGCAAATGGAACCTTTAGAATCAGAAGAAATTAATCTTTTAAATTCTTTCTATACTTTACCCTGTGAAGTACAGAATGATATAATTAATAGAATTGATCTTCTAAAGGACCACTTGATTAAATTAACAGCAAAGAATGAAGAAACATATGTGCATGAAAACATCCATATAGAAACATCCCGGCTTATGACGAAGGGAGGAGATGACTTAGAGTTTCAGATCAAGAAGACACATACTTTACAATACTTGTCATCAAAGGAATTAAATCCCATATGGAATAAATCTATCTATAATATCTCCTCTGATGACAAGACTCCCATTTTAAAGACAACAATCTACACCCCCTCAACCTCGTAATATATAAGATTTCCAGATACTAGGGAAATGGACTGCCTACAGACTGACGCACAGTTACAGAATGAGAAGGTGCCCACTACTCAACAACAAGTGACAATGGAATTAAATCCTCTGTCAAACAAGCTTGTCCCAAAAGATGATCCCAATATAAAGACCTTTTGTCTAAAGCCAGAGAACACTAATATGCTTACTTAGACCCTTCCAAAACACAGGATAGCATTCACATTAGCAAAATTTAATGTTCTACCGTCAGCCCTGTTGGAAGGGAGATACAATAGCATCCCCTATGCTGCACACACTTGTCCTTGTGGAACCAGCACAGTGGAGACTATAGGTCGGTCATGTGTTGTTATACTGTCATTTCTACAATGGTTATTGTCAAATTTTTATCTATCCAATTCTTAATCATTTTCTTGGAACAACAGATGAGTTTTATGTATCTTATTTGCTAGCGGACCACTGCCCATCAATAACAAGGGTAGCCAGCTTTTGTGCAGCGGCAATGGCCTGCCGGCATAAGATGATATCTTAAAATTTAATTTTAATACAATTTTTAGTTTGTTTAAATTATTTTTATAATATAATTTATACTTTACAATGAATTTATATTCATTTATTTATACCTGGATTTATATTGTAAAATTTTACCTTTTTTAATATAATTTTCTAACTAAATTTCTAATTAATATCACATACTTTTATAATTTGATGAGCTACTATGATGTTTATGTTTATGTTTATGTTTATGATGTGTATTTGTGTGTTATTATAATAGTTTATTGTTGTTTATTTGATCTCTGATCGGTTGATCATAATAAATATATATATATAACTCTATGGTATGTTTTTACCAGAAGTCATTTAGTTTAATAGGGTTCACTATTATCTGCAGTAAGTCTGGGAACCGAATCCCTGTGGATATGGATTCATGGTTTTCCTCTTGGATCTTTCTATGTGAGGATTTCAGTTATTTTTGTACGACCCCCAACCTCTCCCCCCAAATAAGAGCTCCACAAGGGAATTCTTTGCCTATTGACTCATAAGCAAGCCCTGTCCAGTTCAGTGAATGGTTAGTGAGTTCACACCAGCCATATTAGGCTGTGGTTACGGCGGCTCTCTGCCACAAAGTTGTACTCCAAATAGTTCTGTATGGGACATCAGCCAAAGTCATGCTCATGTATTGCTAGTGATGCCATCATTTAATATGTTTTAACAACACACTTCTTTTTAAAATAAAATAAAATGCTGTATTAAAGTGAAATTACATGGCTTTTATGTTGGAAACATTTCAGAAAATCAGACATGGTGAATATCCAAAGTCACATGTAAAATAAAGACAGTCTCTCTTTCTCGGAATTGCTAGCTATTCTCTATTTAGTTCACATGTTCACCTAGTCCTCATTATGTTTGACCTAGCTACATCAGCTGGAAAAGAATAGCAGGTCTCTGCACTAGCCTTCCAGCCTACTGCTCAAAAGTTTTCTTTCCAATATTAACCTATTTTTGTGGCAGGCAGAAGTGAGCTAAAAATATTCTATTTTATACAAACATGAAACTTAAAAAACAAACCACCAGCCCAAAACATTAGTTATAATAACTTTCCATACAAATGAATCTTCATACGCATGGTTAAAAAAAGAAAGAGAACAATTCATGTTCAAGCAAAGTACAGTTTTTTAAAAGTAGATGACCACAGTTCAGCAGAGCAGCCTGCAGCTCAATAGTGTAGTTTGCATTGCTGGCTGTGGAAAGTTAAAGAAATTCATGTGCTCATAGATTTCTGGATTTAAAGAGCTTAACAGTGTATGACAAGAATTCAGTCATGAATGGCTGTTAAATCTTTCAATGAGTTTCTCCTATCAAGGTCAGTAATATCCTGCTGATGTGTTGTTCACTTCAGGATTGTCCTTCCTGCAGTGCTTTTATCTAGTCTAGAAATTCTTTCATAGTGAATGATAACTGCTATTTGATTCCTGAACAACTTGTTAGTAATACTTTTATTTACATCAGTACCCCTAACAACCTAAAAGCATTTGCTTTCATAATTCTTACTATGTAGTAGGACTGTTTTCTTCCACAAAGGAAACATAGGAATTGGTAGCACATTCTGTGTTTTAAAGCAGGGCAGGAATCGTGTGGTCCTTCCAATGTTGTTGGCCTGGGACTACTAGCATTCCTCACCATTGGTTATGCTGGATAGGGATCATAGAATCATAGAGTTGGAAGAGACCACAAGGGCCATCCAGTCCAACCTTCTGCCATGCAGGAATACACAATCAAAGCCACCACCGATAGATGGCCATCCAACCTCCCTTTAAAAACCTCCAAAGAAGACTCCACCACACTCCGAGGCAGCACATTCAACTGTCGAACAGCTCTTACCCCATTTTTTCATTTCTTTTGCATGTCACTTTTAAATCTTAGGTCAGTTGAAAGTTCTTTGTTCATCCATCCTGGTTTCTTTAGACACCTCAAATTTTTCCTTCTCATTGGAACTAAACTCTCATCCATCATGAACTCACTTCTCTTTTAGTATTCTTGACCACGGGATCACAACCTGTATTTCCCTAAGTTTACTGAAATCAGCTTCCGTAAAGTCTAGAAGTCATGTATGAGTACATTTAGCTTATCCTTTCTGCTGTATCACAGACTCCAGGAGAACATGGTCACTCCCACCTAAGGATCCCACCCCATTAACCAGGTCATCACTGTTGGTTAAGATCAGATCTAAAATAGCTGACCCCCTCATTGCCTCTTCCATCTGCTAGACAATGAAATTTACAAATGAAAAATGACCCAGATCAGTTACATTATATCATAACTTCCCCGAATTTTAGAAAGCACAAATCCAGGTATATTTGTAAACCATTGTTTGATACCTCTGTTTTTATAGTCCCAAGCAGGTCACTAACAGAGAAAGGGCAGGCTGCAATACATCACAACCTGGGAGCTGTGAATTTGGCAGTCATATTGTAGATTCTATGCCATTTTCTGTAGAACATGAGAAAGCTAACCATTGTTGTATAATAAAATACCATATGTGTTCTAGTACTACATTTAGGTAGTTCAGTCAAAATGCCTATGAAAGTATTTAGGAACACTGGGTTTGAAAAAAGAATGTTAAGCTTATTCTAGGGAAGATAGAGTTGTTTTTCATGTAGTTAGTGATGGGCAAATACAGCACTCAACTGTTGTTGGACTGCACTTCTTTGCGTTTCTCATAATTGGTTGTGCTGGTAAGGCTGCTGGGAGTTACAGCCCGAGAACATGTGGAATGCAACATGATTCCCATCCGTGAACTAATTATAGGGTCCAGCCTGTATGGATTTGGATTGTACTCTAATCAAGTGTTAATAATCGGGTGACTGTTCATAGATCCAGCCTTAATTTTGGATACTAATTGAATACCCATTTATTCCTACAGTCAATTTAAATTGCTGTCATTATGTATTGGACAGGACTGCTTACTTGCAAATCCTGTGTATCTTAGTATCCCCAGAAATTCTAAACTGTATGGTTGGTTCTGCAATTTAGGGACTCTGAAAACTTCTCCCATGGGAGTTTATCTTACACCCTTATAATAACTTTTATTCAAGCCTTCAAGGAAGTGTTTTGTGCCTTAAATATCTTGAAGTTCTGTTAAGTTTTTAAAAAATTCTGATGCCATTTTTATCCTTTATTTGTTAATCTGCTGCTTTTAAGTGTTTATCTTAACATTCTCATATTTAAGGGATTTTTATGTGTCCATTTTCTTCCCTGAAGTGTAATCAATAATTTTCTGAGATAGGATACATAGAGAGCAGGAGCCCTGTTGAAAGTACTATTTTATTCAACCAGGTAATTTTCTTTTGTTGCTCTGTGCCTTCAAGTCATTTCTGACTTATGGTGACTCTAAAGGTGAACCTATCCCAGGGTTTTCTTGGCAAGATTTGTTCAGAGGGGTTTTCCCATTGCCTTCCTCTGAGGATGAGAGAGTGTGACTTGTCCAAGTCACACAGTGAGTTTCATGGCTGAGCAGAGATTTGAACTCTGGTCTCCAGAGTCATAGCTCAACACTCAAGCCACTATACAACACCTTTTATCCAAGGTGGGACTCTTGCTATAGCTGAAAATGGCTCTTTTGTGATCTTTTAATGTGATTTCATGTGGGGTGAAATCATGCAGGGTGAAGATGAAAAACATTTAATGTATAGGATTCAGGAGCATGGTTATTTTTAAAAGCAGCAGAGAAGTCTTGTCACTGCCATCCTTACTGATTTTCGCTGTTACGTAAGCACAGCTGTACTCTTGCAAGCCACCTGTAGCATAATTATATAACTTCTTTCCAGGATCACTGATTTTTTAAAAAAATGGTTGGGTAACAGTGGCTTAAAAAATGATGCAAAGCTTTGTTACAAAACAATGTAAAGATCAATTTTTGTGTGTCATGGCAGTGAATGTCATTTCTCAAACCTTCTCCTACTGGGAAGTGCTTCCTGTTTAACAGCTCTTGTTGCCCTGGAAGCTTTCTCTGAATTTGCCATGTCGATTTCTGATATCAGTTTATTGCTGTCATACTTTTGGACGTCCCTCTTTTCTTGGTAAAGATATAGAAAGAGTATAATGTTGCTGCTGTTGCTAAAATGGAAAAATGTACTGTTGCAGTGCTTGAGTTCCAAATACTCTATCCAGTGGTTTCTACATGGAGCTGATAAAGATTTTTCACCCTGATAGCCTTGCTATTTGATAGGTTCTAAATGGAGTGGATAGTTCACTATCTGAGCATCTGTAATATAAATACCCACTTGTGCCTTAATGTAGATCTCATTAATAGGCTGTTCCACAGTGCCTGTCTGCCTGTATGTTTCTTCCCCCTTTTGCTCGTTTATCTCTTCTCTCTCTTCTCTCTCTCTCTCTCTCTCTCAGACACACACACACACACATCGCTGTGGTAGAGCTATGGATATCTAATGCTACCGTCATTTTCCTCTGAGATGGTGTCTGTCTCAGAAAGTTCCGGCCAAGTGTCCTTATTTTCCTTGCATATACTTTCTATTTGATTTCCAGAAAGAGGAAACAAGATTAGACAGAAATTTGATTTGTTGTAAAGTAGAAGACATGGTCTGTATCTAGAGAAAGCCCTGCCTGTATTCATCAAAATGCACCATGAAGAAAACAAGCTACATTAAGCTATCCGAGATTTTATATCAGTCATGAACCTTGGAGAATTGACCCTTTGGTCTACTAGAAGAGTATGAGGTCATATCCATATGACTATGGGGTCCTGGAAATCTGGAATATGTCCTTCGATCCCCCCTGTTTCTTATTATCAGTAATTTTTTATTTCCTTTATGCCTTCCACTTGAGCTTCCTAACTTTCACTGTATAGTAACCCCACACTTATCTGATGGGTTAAGGACTAGAGGACTGTCAGAAAGTGGAATCAATTGAAAAGTGGAACCCAGTCTTCTTTAGCTTGCAAATGCATTTTGGCCACTGAAACACAAATGACACACTATATATCAATTATGAATGTGTGCAAAAGCTAAATTAAAACCTAAATTAACATGGTTCCAAGTGAGCCTCATAGGCAAGAAGAACTGACGAACAAGTGGAACCCATGTTGAATTAATGAAACTTGTCTGTAATTTGCAAGCATTGAAAGAGCAAGTTGTTGGAACGTGAGGTGTCAGAAAATGGGAGGCGGGAGCCTGTATGTCTTTATACTTGACCCTTGGAGTGCAATTAGGTCCACTTCCACTTATGTTCCCTTCACTATAGCCCATAGTTAACTTATTAAGAGAGTTCAGTATGCAGGACCAGCCCTACCTCAGGTGGCAGATTCTATGTGGTTGGCATGAGTAGTGGTAACTGCCCTCTGCTGTCCTGCTTTATTCAAGGACAGAGCTGGGTGTTTCAGGCAGCTTGCCCTTAATTCCCATGCTGCCATCAGGTGTAGCGGAGAATGCTATCCCATCACCGGTGTAGAAGTAAGATTCAGCAGTAAAGAATTAAAGACATAGGAGATTATCAGACGGGGACAAATATAGTGTCCCCATCTCGCCTTCTAATTACTGCTCTGCTCCCGTCCCGTAGCAGTTTAAATTTTGAAAAAATCATACACCTACCTTTTTGGGGTATAAAAAGTCATCCCCTCCCCTCCAGCAGCCCAGGCATGAATGAATTTCAAGCAGAGCTTCATTTACTTCCTGGAAACTAAATCCTGGCCATTCTTGCGAGTGGATGATCACGTGGGAAATACAAAAATAAAACTAAAACTAAACGTCAAGAAGTTAACCTAAGCACCTAAACACACTTTAAAAAAAAACAAAATACCAAGTAACCCAGGGAGGGTACAAAAAAGGCTGTCACATACCTGGATGTCCCGATCTCACCTGCAAGTGTTTGGCACAGACCTCCCAGTGGGCTGGAATCATGTGGGAAATTAAAAACTAGAAACTAAAAATAAATGTCAAAAAGTTAACCTAAGGACCTAAACACACTTGAAAACCCCAAGTAACCTGGGGAGGGTCCAAAAATGTTACTTACCTGGATGTCCCAATCACCCTCACAGTGAGGCTGGCATCACAGCAGAGAAATGGGGCGCCTTTTCACATACCCATGATTCCGTTACAGAAACGGAATGGGCAATTTATTGACAGCTTAGCCTGTCAATAAAAACAAAACAAAACACAGTGATGGAATGGAATGGAACAGAAGCAGCATGGGGGCCTACCGGGACAGGGATGACGACGTCTGAAAGGGAAGCCCTTTTGTGATCCTGTAGTCCCTGTCTCAGGGTATTAAGGACATCTGATAATCTCCGTTGTCTACTCCATTTCTGTAGTTGGAATGGGGGTGGCATGTAGGTTTCTTAGCTGAGGAAGGAAGGTGACTTCCAAGTTGTTGAGGACTTCATTTTCATGAGAGCCGTGCCTGTTATAGTGATTTCCACTTGTCCATACACATTTTGAGGTATGCTGTTACAGGTTACTTGAACAAGACGTTCATGGGACATCTGAAGCAGGTACAGGTTGAGTGTCCCTTATCCAAAACGCTTGGGACCAGAAGTGCTCCATATTTTGGAATATTACAGATTTTGGTATACTTGCATATACAAAATGAGATATCTTGGAGATGAGACCCAAGTCTAAACACATAATTCATTCATGTTTCATATATATCTTATATACATAGCCTAAAGGTAATTTTATGAAGAATATTTTTAATAATTTTGTGCATGAAACACAATTGTGTATGTTGAGCCATCAGAAAGCAAAGGTGTCACTGTCTCAGCCACCCACATGAATTGTTTTGGATTTCCGAGTATTTCGGATTTCAGAATTCCAGAAAAGGGATACTCAACCTGTATATAACTTTTTGCAAAGAAAGGCAACATTCTCCTTCACTTATAGGTTAGGCCAGCAGAATATAAGCAGAAGACTAAGGCAATTCTCAAGTTAAACTTCTTTGCAACTGCTGAGTTGATGTTGCTAATTTATTTTTATGCTCTAGACAGACATGATGAGAGAATATCATGGGGAATTATTTCTGCACATATTGTTTCTAGCATATCAAGATGGAGCTTTCTGCACTTTTATTCTAACATTAAAGCAGCATCAATAATTTGATGTAGGGCTGAAAGAAGGAAATAAAATGCAGATCGGTTATAAACGGCATTTTAAGAATTTATCTAGTATGGAAATGCAGCCATAAGTAGGGTGAAATTGGTGTCATGCACAGGGGCTCCCCTCTCTAATCTTAAACTTTGGTTCCAAACATACAATGAAGCTTACTTCTTTAGAATCTTAGTATAATAAATTCAAAGAAAATAATCTGTTCCTTAAATGGTGAATGCAAAAATTAGAAAGATTACAATTATTTAAACAGAAAATTGAGAAAGACATAGAGTTAAGATGAAAACAATGGAAAATTTTGCGTATAATATTTAGTCACTTGGAAGTGTTTGATTCATTTCAACATATCTAAATAGGAGACTGCTTTTCTTAGGAATGGGTGCCATATATTTTCAAATCAGAGGTCTATGAAGAAACCCAGTTGTTATGTACCCTGAGCAGCAGTCTCTCTAGTTTTGCTTTCCAAAATACTTTAAATGGGACATGCTTGTGATTGATTCTGAGGACTTTTTCGGATGAGGGTTTATAACGCTAGCAGCCTTGTCCCCGTTGCGAGGCTGCAGCGCTGCAGGGCGTCCCTTTTGGATGACCCTCTGCCCTGCTGATCTTCTGCCGGTACTGTTGCATAACCGCAGGGACGCAGCAGCCTTATATTTGGCGGTTTTCTAATCATGAAAGTTGATTAGAGAATCAACGAAAGTTGATCGTGATTAGAAAACCGCCAAATATAACACTGCTGTGTCCCCACGGTTACTCAACAGTACTGGTTACAGTACAGTACAGTACGAGGCTGCTAGCGTTATAAACCCTCATCCGAAAAAGTCCCGAGATAGCATAGGATTTCCTTATTTTGAACAGTTCTTTATTATTTCATTAGAACATCTATATCATGCCTTATATCACTGGATCTCATGCCAAGTATATAAGTAAAATAAAATAAAAATTATTTTCAGAAAACGTTGTTTCCTGTGGAAATAAATGCTGTCTACGGTGCAAAAATACCTGTGATGTCATGTACTGACTTCTCCTTCAGACTCAGTGACCAGCAGTTTCAGAGTTAAAAACAGAAGACTTTATTATCACAGTAATCCAAAGAGCTAACCCTACAAGATCATTGCTCAGAATGAAACCTAACTAACAAGCAGTAAACTAAAAGCATACTACAATCTACAAAATCTGGCAGGCTATACAGTCATTTACTATCTATCATCCCCACACTCAGTTCCCACCAGACCTGTGGTCAGCCCACTTTTCCCATAGCTGAGGCCAGGTTGTGGCTTTATCATACAATTACAGAAATAGAGGACATACTCCCTTTCCCCAGTTTCGACTACATACTCATTAGCAAGTACAGAGGAATGCAAACACAATTAGCCACAAAGTGATACAACAGAACTGAACTTGGCAGGAAAAGGTCACATCTGGGACTGATCCTGACATCTGGCTCCCCAAAAAACTCTCCTTCCCCCTAGTCCTCATCCACGGCCTTGGTTTGTTTGGATACTTCCAAAGAAAATCTTTCAACAATCTCAGAGCCTTTACATGCTTAGCATCCACCCACTCCCTCTCAGCCAAGGGTAAGTCGTACCAGTGGGTGAAATGTTGTAATTGTCCATTACGGAGCCTAGAGTCCAAAATTCCTCCACCTCACAATGCTGACCCCCCTCCATCATGATGGGAGAAGGGCAGGGGACTTGCTGTCTATACGCATTGTCCACCTTGGGTGGTTTCAACAAGCTGAAATGAAACACGGGGTGATTTTTACTAAAAGCTGTTGGCAGGTCCAGTTCCACAGTTAAAGCATTAACAAGTCTCTTGATCACAAAAGGTCCCACATACTTAGCAGCCAACTTCTTGGATGGCTTCTGAATCTTTAAAACCTTCATGGAAAGGTACACCAGCTGACACATAGTAAATTTCCGATTGGTCCTGTTTTACAGTCAACTTATTTCTTATACGTCTGTTTGGCATAGTCCAGTGCTATCCCAGTCCAGGACCATGCTGACGCCACCTGTGTTGCACATTCTTGCAAGGAACCATGGTCGGTCTGGATGACCTCAAGGCTAGGCAGTACCCACAGTTATGTTCCATAAACAGCCTTAAAGGGCATCAGTCATGTACTAGCACCTCCATCTCAGCATAAGGCAACAATTCTGCCCAATTATCCTGCTGGTAATTAACGTAACACCTTAAGTACTGCTCCAAAATCTGATTAATTAATTCTGTTTTCCCATCTATTTCCTGGTGATGAGAAATGTTCATGCCCAGCTCGACCCCAACAACTTTAAAAACGCTGTTCAAAATTGGGAAATAAATTGACTGCCCCTATCTGAAATTATTTTGCTGGGCACTCCATGCAATCTATACACATGTTGAATGAACTATTAGCTAATCTCTGGGCAGTTGGTAGCATTTTACACCCCACAAAATGTGCTGCCTTTGTGAATGAATTAACTACTTTATAATAATATAATAATAAATATAATAAAATTTTATTTCTATCCCGCCCCTCTGCAATGCAATCGGGGCGGCTTACAATATAAAAACTCCATAGTCCCAGTACCCTAGCCCACCCCCCCTTAAAATAATATTAAACTATAAAAGATTAAAAACATACAGTAAATTAAAAATATATAAATTAGAAAAATATTAAAACATACAACAGTTTTAAAAAAAATGATTACAGCTCTGGGAGGGCAACCGAGTCTTGGGCCGGGATAGTTATTCAGGAAAGGCCTGCCGGAAAAGATCCATCTTGACAGCTTTTTTAAAGCCGTCTAAGGTGTTAATAAGACGGATCTCGTTCCATTCCATAATCTGGGAGCAGCAGCAGAGAAGGCCCTCTGGGACGTCACCGACAGCCTTGTTTTCATAGGCTGTAACAGATTCCTCCCAGAGGACCGAAGTGCGCGGGGAGGGTCGTACGGAAGGAGGCGGTCCCGGAGATAAGTTGGACCCAAACCATGCAGGGCTTTAAAGGTTATAACCAACACCTTGTACTGTGCCCGGAAACGAATAGACAGCCAGTGGAGAGCTTTTAGCACCGGTGTTATATGCTCTCTTCTGGAAACACCAGAAATCAACCTGGCTGCCATGTTCTGAACTAGTTGAAGTTTCCGAGTTAAGCACAAGGGTAGCCCCATGTAGAGCGCATTACAGAAATCCAGACGGGAGGTTACCAGTGCATGTACCACACTTTCTCATATAACTGTTTTCCCACTACTGTTGGGAAAGTCCACAATAAAATCCATGTTGATAGGTTTCCAGGGTCAAGATGGAGTGGGCAGTGGCTGCAATAGCTCCTTGAGGCTTAGCAGTAGCTTAGACGGGACACCCTTTCATGTAGTCTGCTACATCATTTCTCAGCCCTGGCCACCAGTACAGTTGTATTACAGAATTCAAGGTTTTTACAAAACCAAAGTGCCCTGCAGATTTTACATGATGACATTGTTTCAGCATTTCACATCTCAGTTTATCAGGCACATATATCTTTTCCCCTTTACACCAAATGTCATTTTTATACTCCAATTCACCTTTGTGAGCTTTTAAACAATTGTCAGCCTTATAGGCTTCTTTCAATGCTTTCTGGATAGAGGGTTCTATCCACGGTGACTGCCCTCCTGTTTTTGCCTGACTATGAGTGACCACAGCTAAACCGCAACTGCTTGGGTGTGAAAACTTTGTCAGTCATTCCCATTCTTTGGCTATCTTACTGACACAACTTAGACAAAATGTCTAGAATTTTTTTCAAAAACTTTAGGGTGAAATCAAACTTGTAGAAGAATTTAGCCCACCTCACCAGTTTCAGTCTAAGTTTTCTTAAGGTCTGCAAGATTTCCAAATTTGTGTGATTGATCCAAACCTCAAAGGGCTGAGCAGCCCCTTCCAAGAAGTGCCTAACTTCTTGTCTCTAACACCTGTTTGGTGGCTGCAGCCTCTTTCCCCCAAATTGCCCAAGCCCTTTCAATATCTGAAAACCTCTTTGACAAATACACACAATTTACCTTTGTCATCTTTTTTGTAACAGTACAGTCCCCAGCACTACATCACTGGCATCAACCTGAATCACAAAAGATTTGTCTGTTTCAGGGTCTTCAACACCAGCTCAGATCTAAACAGCTTCTTGAGGTGCTCAAATGCCTCTTGAAATTTCCCATCCCAGACAACATTACTCTGCGACCTTGGTTTATCTGCAGCCCCCTGTTCCCCTTTCTTTTTGCATTTTTTGGTTTTTAGGAAATTGGTACATGGCAGGGCTATCTGTGCAAATCCAGGAATGAAATTTCTGTAAACATTTATGAAGGGCAGTAAGGACTGCACCTGCCTACAGGTATGTGGTGGCTCCCACTTTACCACCCCTTCCACCTTGGCAAGATCCATATCTGTCCCAATTGTGAAAATGCTGTACCCCAAATATAGCAGGACCCCCGTATCCACTGATTCAACATCCATTGATTCCGTTATCGGTGGTTGGCGATGGCAGGGGTGAAGGGGAAAGGGAGAGGAGGAGGAGAAATCTCACCTCCCTTCTCCCTTCCCCGGTGGTGGCTTTGGTGGTGGCAGTAGTGCTGGGGGGCGAAGGAATGAAGATCTCCCTTCCTTTCTCCCTTCCCACATGATGGCTCTGGAGGCAGCAGTGGCAACAGCGGGGGGGAGGCTAAGGGAGAGGAGGAGGGGAGTTCTAACCTCTCTTCTCCCTTCCCCTGTGATGGCTCTGGTGGTGGCATGGGGGATGTAGGGAGAGGAGGAGGAGGAGGAGAGATCTTGCCTCCCTTCCCTTGTGGTGGCTCCGGTGGTGGAAGTGGTGACAGGGGGTGAAGGGAGAGGAGGAAGGGAATTCTCACCTTCCTTCTCCCTTCCCCCGTGATGGCTCTGGTGGTGGCAGGGGGGCTTAGGGAGAGGAGGAGGGGAGATTTCACCTCCCTTCTCCCTTCCCCTGTGATTGTGATGGCCCTGGTGGTGGCAATGGTGAGGGGCAAGGAGAGAGGAGGAGGGGAGCTCTGAACTCCCTTCTCCCTTCCCCTGTGATGGCACCAGTGGTGGAGGTGGTGACGGGGGTGTGTGAACAGGAATGGGAGAGGAGGAGGAAATAATTTGCCTCCTTTCTCCCATCCTGTGTTCATTCTTAACCACGGATTTCAGTATCCACTGGGCCCCTGGAACCAATCCCCTGCAGATACAGGGGTCCTATTGTAATCCAATTTAAGACAATGAAACTCGTGCTTGGACAGGTTCACATACAAATTATTTTCCAACAGTTTCTTTCTCTTTCTCTCTGGCTTTTCTTCTCAAACGAAGATTCAGGAAGGACTCATCCCGCGCTTTCTGCAAGTGTGCTGATGACTAAAAAGGCCAATCCGAGATAAACAAGTCAAGTTGCAGAAAGCACAGCAGAAGGTCTCCTTTGGTGATGTTTCTGGGTTGTGATGCTTTCTGCGTTTTTTCTCTTCAAGACTTGTTCGGCGTGAGTTCTCAAATAAGGCTGCAGCATTGTGGATAGTGCATCTCCATGCCTCCTGATGTGAGGCCAGGACGGACCATTGTTGGTGATCAATTTGGCCGAGCCTGAGATGTTGTTTCAGGGAGTCCTTGTACCGCTTTTTTGGAGCGCCTCTCTTACTCTGACCCATGGCGAGTTCACAATAGAGTACTATTTTTGGGAGGCTGGTCCTCCATCCTAGAAACATGCCCTACCCAGCGCAGCTGTGTTCTCAATATCATGGCCTCAATGCTGGTGATCCCTGCTTGCTCAAGGATAGAAACATTCGTCACATAGTCAGTGCAGTGCATATTTAGGATTGTGCGTAGACAGCGCCGATGAAAGCGTTCGAGGAGTCGTAGGTGGTGGTGATAGGTGACCCATGTTTCAGATCCATAAAGGAGAATAGACAGTACAGTGGCTCTATACACACTGATTTTTGTGCTTCACCTCAGGTGTTTATTACTCCAGACTCTTTTGTGAAGTTTTCCAAATGCGCTATATGCCTTTGCTAATCTGTGATCGATCTCTTTGTCAATCTTGGCATCTGAGGAGTAATTAATAAGCTTGTTTGCTCCACATTTTCTAAAATAGAGGTAGACAACCCATATGGTTTTTGTAGCTCCAGATAACATCCACAGACTCTTCCAGACCAACCTTCCCAGGCAGGTGAACTGCTGAACGGACTTGAGAACAGATTTGCCGACGGCAATGTGGGGATGGTGGTGTTCGTTCTGTGGTGCAAGCTGGTAAAGAATTTCCGTTTTCTTCAGGTTGACTTCCAGCCCAAACAGCTCTGCAGCTGTTGCAAAGCAGGATCTTAGGCGCCGCAGAGCTGCTTCTGTGGGGGCAACAAGGGCAGCATCATCAGGGAAGAGCAGCTGACAGACTAGATAGTTTAGGCAAGATAGTTTTCCAACAGTTTAGGCAACAGTTATCTCACCATTTGCACATGGGACTTGTAGTCCTGTAAATAGATCAATACATCATCAAGGTAAACCAGTACCCCCTTGCACATACATTCGTGTAACACTTCACTTAGATTCAGAAAAAAAGAGCCAGGAGCTCCTGCCAAACCAAAAGGCATCACCTTGTACTGAAATGAACTCAGCGGGCAGTTAAATGCTCTTTTATACTTATTCCCTTTTTGGATTCTTACTCTGAAGTAAGCATCCATCAAATTCAGCTTTATAAAGACCTTGCCAACTGGCTTAGCAAGTGTCCAATCAATGGAATGGGGTATTTGTTACTCATGCTAATAGAATTCAAGCCTCATGCTAATTATTTATTTGTATATTTATTTATTTATACCGTGCTCTTCAGCCACAAGGCTATCAGAGTGGCTTACAAATTGTTTTAAGCAATAGCAAATTTACACATCTACACTGTATTATGCAGTTTCCAATGTTTGTTAGCTAATTGCTCCCACAAGCCGGGTACTCATTTTACCGACCTATGAAAGGATGGAAGGCTGAGTGGACCTTGGAGTCCGCTGGAAAAATATTAGCATTCAACCCTCATGCTAATAGCATTCAACCCTCAGTAGTCTGCCACCAGCCTCTCCCCCATGTTTCTTCTTCCTGAAGAATACCGGGGGGCCCATCAGTGACATGGCCGGTTCAGTGAACCCTCATGCCAAGTTCTTGTCCACAAATGTGTGCAACTCTCCCATCTCTGTGGGAGTAACAGCATACAATTTGGGCTTAGGTAATGTTGCCCCCGGAGTGATTTTTATAGCACCATCAGTTTGTCTGTGGGGAGGGAACAAGTCACACTTCTTTTCTGAGAACACTTCTCAGAGGTCCTCATACTCTGCGGGGGGTCTTCCTCGCCACCATTGTTTGCTGCCTTTGGTGGCAGCTCTCCCAGCTTCTCCTCATTTGCCCCTGCAGTGATTGCCACCATTCCTTTGGCTTCCTCTTTCTCTCTGGGGACAAAGCACTCTTTTGACACCACTTTTTTTTGGTGGGGGGAGGAAAAGTCAATGTCCCTTTGGACCAATTGATGGCTAGATCATGGATCCATAGCCATTTCAGTCCCAACACCACAGGGTAGTCTTTGGGAGGTGGAATCACATATTTTATGGGCTCCCAATGTCCCCCTACTCCCAGGAACACCTGTAAACTCTGGTACTGCTCCAACTAAGCCCCACATGTCACTGCTGTCCATTTGGACAGAGTTAATGGCTTCTGGCAGGTCTTCCCACTGGAAACCCAACCCTGTGGCTACTGATGGATTAATCAACCACCTTGTGCATGTCAAGTCTAATAGGGTAGGTAAGTCCATCCTTTCCCCTTGGGATCTTTCAGCTTCACTGGGATATAGAATGGTTTCAGATGGCCACTCACCAGTGTTTCCAGGCGCCTGCCGCTGGTTGCCTGCCTTTTGGCACTGTTTAGGGCAGGCGCTCCTCATTTCCCATCAGTTCATGCTCGCTGGCAAAGGCAACTCCCAGCTGAAAAAATCCATGGTGAAAGCCAGTTGTTTGGCCTTGCTTTTGGTATTTAGTCATCATTGGTGGTCTTGATGCTCCTTTGTTGGCCAGTTACTGGGGTGCCTGGACAAGAAGCCACAAAGTGGCTTTTTTTCCTGCAAAGTGCTACAGCAGAACTGAAGTTTGCAGGAAAATGTCACATCTGGTACTGATCCTGATAATAGCACATATGAATTTTGTGCAGAATAAATCTTGAACTGCACAATTTTAAAGACTTCTGCAGGGGGGAAAAACCTGCAGAAAATACTTGTTGCTTCCTTCAAGAACAAAATTAGCAAAGACTACTACTCAGCTGCAGCTTCTGAGTTGCCTTCAAGGGCAGCCCCAGGTAGAGTGCATTGAGGTGATATAATCAAGAGGTCACCAGTGCATAAAATACTGTGGCTAGGTTATTTTTTCCCAGGAAAACTCTTAGCTGGCAGAAATTAGCCCCAGGCACTCTGAGCCATGGAGTCCAGCTGAGCCTCTTGTACAGAGAGAGTTCTCTTGGACTATGTTTTCTCCTCCTTGAAGGGGGGTTATAATCCTACCCAGGACATGTTGTTTGTCCAATTTTCCAACACAGGAACAATGAATCATGTAAGTTTCACATAACTAGTTAGTATGGCAGAGATTCATTTGTTTTCAGAATTGGTTATTCAGCCATCTTTAATATTACTTATACAAACTAGATGCATTAATTTCTTCCATCAATTTCTTCAATTGAAGCCTCCCAGATGTAAAAGCAGGATAAAAATCTGTAGTTTCACATTCACTTAAACAAATGCCCTATTTTGTATGGTAAAAAGAGCAGTATAGTACAGGTTGAGTATCCATAATGGAATTCCAAAATCTAAAGTACTCCAAAATCCAAAACATTTAGAGTGACAACATAAGTAGCATAGTACATACCGGTACTATACAGTACTTATGAGGCTGAAGAGATACACAGTTCAACAGAGATGCGAGGACCTGTGGAACAGCAAGAATTCTCAGTCTCTCTCCAGCCTCGTTATATCTCATTATGTATATGCAAATATGCGTATTCAAAAATCTAAAATATGGAACACTTCTGCTCCTAAGCATTTCGGAAAAGGGGTACTCAACCTGTAGTTTGAATGTTGGGCAGTGACTCTAGGGGTGCGTTTACACGGGCAAATATTCCCCTAAATATACCACAAAGATAGCTCATTGTTCCCACGGATCGCACCACAGCGTCGCCTCATTCAGAAGGGGGGAAGGTAAAACACCCAACTATAGCATGACAGGGGATGTCACTATTTTTGCCGAGTTATTTGCAAAGTAGCACATTATTGCTAGTGTAAACAACCATTTCACTAAGAGCCGCAGCAGAGCTGCACTGTGATTGGTTGTTATGATGAAGGGGTGGGCTTAAAAGAGGTAGAGTGAGGGAGGGAGATTCAGTAGTGATTAGGAAATTTTGAAAAATCCTCTCTGCTATTTTGCAAGTCTGTGTGAAACCAGTTTGCCTAGAAAAAGGATTCCCAAGTCCTTTCAGTCAGGGGAAGATCTGTTCCCCCCATAAAGCTTCTTCTTCTCCTCAGCTGTGATCCCTGTCTCTACTTGGGAGAGAGAGAGAGAGAGAGAGAGAGAGACTTTTCTTTGATCTTTCCCCCTGCTATTTTGACAGTCTGTGATTCTTTATTTGGCAAGAAAATGCAGGATTCCAATCCTTTCATCCACGGAGAATCTATCCTTCCCCCCCATAAAGCTCCTCCTTCTCCTCAGCTGTGATCCCTGTCTCTGCTTGGGGGAGGGAGGGAGGGAGGGAGGGAGAGAGAGAGAAAGTTTTCTCTGATCTGTCCCCCTGCTATTTTGGCAGTCTGTTTATTTGGCAAGAAAATGCAGGATTTCAATCCTTTCAGTCACGGAAGATCTATCCCCCTCCCCATCAAGCCTTCCTCTGCTTGGTCTCTGCTTGGGAGGCCACGCCCCCACACCTTTGCCAGTCTGAACCATAAAGCAAAATAGTAAACAAAAGTAACTGACCGGCACAGCTCTGGAAAAGAACTAAAGCGCAATTTGCTGCAATAAATCTGCCGTGTAAATGCAACCTAGGAGATTCCTGTTCAAATTCCTGCTTAGCCTTGGAAATCCACTGGGTGACCTTGGGCAAATCACACTCTCTCAGCCTAATAGGAAGGCAGTAGAATCTACCTTTGTAATCTAATTTGGAATTAGAACCCTTTCTAAGTGTTCAATATTTTCTCCTTAATAGCAGAAATGCTTCATATAGTAAATCTCATATATTAACTGTTATAGAACATCACTTTCTAAAGAAAAAAGACATAATGCTTTGCTAAAAGGTAACTAAATTTTTATCCAAGTCTTAAACTCAACTTCTTCCCTCTTTGCTCCATTTTTGCTACAGTGTCATTCATAAATTGGTAGGCTATAAAGTAAAAAAAAAAAAAAACACCTTATAAAAGTGGCTGCCTCTTCCTGGGCTGCAATTTGGTACCATGCATTATTAATTATTTGACCAGTATAGCATCGGCTGTTCAGAACTCAATATGAATGTAGAAGGCTCACCTTATCAGTAATAATCTAAGAAGCAGCAGTAATGCAATTCTTACCATTTAGCACTTTGTGGCAGGTCGAAAAGGAATAGGATATTCGTCCACTAAACTTTCTGAAATGTAACCAAAGTAAGGAAGCATTTTTCCTCTCATCTGCGAAATCGTGTAAAAAGAGATGAATTTGCATAGGTTTCAGCGGGGTTTTAAAAAGGTGGAAGTTCTTCAATTTGTGGAGAAGGTCAGCATCAAGACAGAGAAAACCTGCATGAAGAACAGGTCTAAAAGGAACAAAGTTGAAGTGCTTTTCTGTATAGTACTGATTTGGACAAATGGGAAAAAACAGCCAATGAAGATTCCAAACATGCTATAACATAATAAAACTGCTAATTGTAAAAAGTCAATGGTACTGTAAGTAAACTTATCAGTCATATTGTTGGGTGCTTGTTTCTAACTATGTAACCTAAATTTGTTTATTGTGGTAGATTTCTGTGCATTTATATATGTAATCAAAACAGGAGCTATCTAGCCTTTCTTTCTTTCTTTCTTTCTTTCTTTCTTTCTTTCTTTCTTTCTTTCTGGTTTGCTTTGACCAAGGGAGCTTGACACAATCAAAGTTTAACTGGTCGATTGACACAATCATAGTTTAACTGGTCCATTGCCAGATTTCAAATGTTTTGGTATAAATACTCAGATTTCTATATTTTTGTGTTTCGAGATACTGCTATGCCTGTTTAAAATGCTTTAAAATAGGAAAGCTTGAATGAATTTCTTTTCAGTTGAATTGTTACTTTTGCTCAAGGTCTTTCAGTTTCTTCACATGAATTATTACACAAGTTAATCTGCAATTTTACACCCATTACCTGGAAGTAAGCTTTATTGAGCTCCATGGGACTTCTTAATAGATATGTGTAGCACTGTATTGTAAATATATAAACAAACTTTTTTGTCAATAAGCCAGCTATTCTAACAGTTTAAAAAATTGCAAATGAAATCAAATTCAAAAGCAAAATTTAAAGTAAATGGTATGCACAAAGCCATTGTTAGAAAAGAAAACTTGAGCAATGCACATTATAGTACACTTACACTATGAAATTATGATCATATTCAAAATGGAATTAGTAAATATACCAGATTATAGCAAAACATCTAATTTCTTAGCTTGAATATAAAGTATATATGTTTTTATATTACAATGAGTAGTGTAATTTGGATACAGAACTTGTGTTTCAGACTAATTTACAGTAATAACATTGTCTGTTTTTCCTATTTGCTTTTCTGAATAATAATAATAAAAAATCTTACACCCTTGATAAAACTAGTACTCATATGCAAAACTGCTAATAGAGCAGATTTTGAGGAAGTGATCCATGCAACGTTGGGAAAGATTTAAACATCAGATCAGCTGTCTCATTGTAGCAGGAATTTCTTTAGGTGCCCTAGGTTTATATCATTTTTGTCCATAGAGTACAGGGAAATTCTTTGGGGATGGTGGGAGGAATGTAATTTTCCAGTCCAATTTCAGATTCCTCTGTCTTTAGGGTAATAATAACAGGTAATGTTTCTTCCCAAAAGGATTTAGTTGGTGATACTGCCATTAGTATAGTATATTATTTTTTCATTTACTTAGCATCATTCTTCTACATATAAGCATATCTAATTCTGAACACATATCAGTAAAGTCATGTGTAGAAGGAATTCTTCTCACTCCCTCTCTTTCTTTCTCTTACGGATGTCCTTAATGAGATGCAGATATATGACCGTATTAGTGATTATGTCTGAATTTAACAAGAGAAAGAAATGAGGATAGTATATATTTTGAACCTTCACTTCTAAGTTGCTCTTCAAGATTTTTCAGATCCATGCCACTATTACATATTTTTTTATGTTGAGGTCATACATCAACCACCTAGTTTAAGAAAAACTGTAGGAACCGTATGTTTTATCTATTTTGTTATCTATGCCCATTTTCATAACTGATTTTCAAGTTACATTAAAGTGTTATTTCAGTTCATTATTTTCTCCCAGACCAGAGCCCCTTTCTCTGAAATATTTCTGTCTGTTTCAGAAAGAAACCAAAGTTACACTCTTGAGCACATTGTTCCTCTGTAATGTAGAAATAATTGTTCAAGTTCATCAGACCAGAATATGAAAGCACTCCGATCACATCCTGAGCTTATTCTGAGAAGAATTAATCTCAAACTGAACATTATTTTATTCCTATTATTTAACCCTTTGGAGAACTCAGCAGTCTATTATTCTTTCCTCTACATGTATGCAAGCTAAAATATCAAATATCCTTCTGTACTTAAAGAAAAGGTGAGGTTATTAGAATCTTTTTTCTAACTTGGACATTGACAAAATACTGTAGTTGGCAGTCCTGATGTGTTAAATTGAAAAAAAAAAAACCAGGTAGTTTTAGAAGTGCATTTCAGTCAGCGTAAGAAACAAGTTTCCCTTTCATTGCTAACTTACCATTTATTCATGCTGCAGAAAGGACCAGCATGATAAAATAACCTTTGGAATTTTCCTTCTGAAGATAATGACTAGAAGAGGATGCTTCATTATTAATGAAATAATATGAGTTGGGGTTCATTTGTAGTGTGTCTTTCATAATATAATGTGGGAGAGATAATTGGAATAGATTTCAATCAGCAACTTTCCTGCTTCCTGTCCACACCACTGGTTTGTTACCTCTGGTGTTCTATACTATGCATTAAATATTATGGGGAGAAACAGAGAGGGTCTATCCTGCCTTTATTGCACTTTGAAGTTAGTATGAAATCATAACCAAATGGGCTATCTTTCAGGTCATGCCTAGGCTAGAATACAGTTCAGATTTCTAAAATATCTCCTATCATATAGCTTAAAAAAAAAAAAAACTACAATAAGCTATGACTGAGTGTAGCAAGCATCATCATGTATGTGGGTTGGGGTGATGGAGGCATGATTATGATTTCAGAAAACACTGCTTTTTGAAGTCTGATGTTTTGTAATAAGGTAATCCATACAGCAATGATTGCAGTACAGATCATGCATGCTGGATTAAGTAAATGCCCTTGGTTAAAACTAGACATAATGCACGTATGATTAGGATTTATTATAAAAGAGTGTGAATAGTGTTGCCATTCCTCTGTATTAGGAAACAGAGTTACAGAATTAAAGCTGTGGAATGACTACAGGGCTATCTTTTTAAAGCAGTTAGTGAATAAATATGTATCTTTTGGGGGCCCTCCAGGTGGGGTTAGAAGCCTTTGGTATTTGTTGCTGTAGTTCTTAGGGCTTAAAAAAAGATTATCCTAATGCCATTTCTCTTGTCCAGGATTATTTTTGGCACCAGCTGCAACATTTAATTCCTACCTTTGAGTGCATTTTTTAAAAAATTTCTGAGACATATTGAAACAAGTCCCCTCTTTTTCATAAACTTTTTAAAAAAAATTCTTAGAGTTACAGTGCATCAGTGAAGTGGCACTTTTGTACAATAACATAACTTGAAGGGTATTTTTTTAAAAAGAAGAGAAAATTTGCATTCAAAACCATAAGATCATGGCAGCAAGCCCAAGATTAAAAAAAAAAAAAAAAAAAAAAAAACCTTGAGAAAAGCCCTAACACAGATCCAGGAAATCACGCAAACAGCTCCCCGCCCCAACAAAGAATGAAATGAGTGGATGCATAGGAGACAACAATTGTAAAATTCCACAGAATGCAAGGAACTATATTGTGAGAACTTACACTTCTACTCACGCTCCTTTAGACGAGCCTGAAAGAGCCCTTGGGTAGGCATGTTCGTCTGTTTGCAGAAAATAAAAACAACAGTGCTGTAGCATGTGTAAAGGCTGATAAGCTTACAGAATGAGTTTTCATAGGTTAAATAGACTAAAACAGTTACCCAGCACCTGTTTAGTTAAAAACTTAAACTAAACAACTGAAATAAATCCTTCAGTGTCAACCCCTTGCACCCCATGCCACCCCACAGAATGGGGGTTTGTAAACAGCTTACTGCTTGAAATAGGCATTTTGGATATCGGCTTCTACGAGGAGAGAGGACGGGGTGAAGATTATGAGATCCTCATGCAAAAGCAGAATGCCAGAATAGAATATGAGATTATCAGAAGTTTCTCTAAAAATATTAATGTACACATTTTTTTCATACCCCTGAGATCAGAGTCTCTGAGATCCATGGCTCTTCTTTCTGAACTTCCACTTTGATTTTAGAGGATGGAACCTGATTGGAAACAAACACCTCCACTTGTTCATGGGTGTATTTTGAAACATTTCTGCAATTATGCCAGCTGCTGTACAAGATGGAGAATCTGAGGAATACATGGAGAAACATGTAAAATTTCCTGAAAATTTGAAGCCAATTAAACATGTGTGTGTGAAAAAATATATGGATATTTGGGGGGACTTTTTGTCCTGTTTTCCCATACAGAAAATAAATTTTAAAAATAATATTTCCCCACCTTTTTTCAGGAATGAAGAGCAGTCAGGTACTTGACTCTTTCCTACTATGTTAGAAGAGTCACAAGCTGTATTCCAGCATCACCATTATTATTTGCTATAGGAATTTAGACAAATTCAGGAATACCACGTTTTCACTTATGTCAATACTTTTGAATCTGAATCTAGCAGATTTACAACTCCATACACTGGCCCTAGCAATTTTGTTTTCAAAACCTGTTTTTGTTTTTTAAAAGTACTGCAGTGAGTATTCTGAAAGAAAAATATTTAAATCAAAGAACTTTTCTCCCAATTTCCCCCAAATTTTCTTTCTGATACCCATTATAGGTAGAGGTGGGTTGCAGATATTAGAATTTTTTTTTAATTTATTTATTTTGGTTCACTTGGCTTTTTCATCACTCCAGCTCTGATCCAGCTCTGGCTTGGATCTAGTTTTAGCTGTGTCTAAAGTTAATCCATCAAAGTCTATAGGAAATAAGCCATGACTAACTTTTCCACTGATTTCACTGGTTCTACTTTAAGCTTCACTAATTCTAACCTTCTGTGAAGATTCTAGACTAGGAGCTCTTCATTAGTTTTATAAAATACATTATAAAGCTGATCGAGCAAAGAATGCTTGAAAGAACATGCGTTTGTACTGATTTCTTTCATTTCTGAAATAATCTAAATATTACAATGCATTTTATTTTTGGCTAGAATAATTATTTCTTTGTTTAGTGAATTGTGTGTTTCCAGTTTTGTTTCATGCTTCAGAAGATATGAAATAAACATGTGATTTTTTTAAAAAAATTGTCTTAGTTGATTGCCAGCATGCAATTAGAAGTACACTGATGATATCTGCACTTTAGGTCACATTGCGGGCATATTTCATACTTGGTTTAATGGCAGGTCTGCATAATAGATAGAATCTTCTTTAGGAGAAGCACGACAGTAGGACCTCAGTATCTGCTGGTTTTTTTTTTTTCCTAGGACCCAACATGGATACCAAAATCTGTGGATGCACAAATCCTATTATATACAGTGGCCTAGTAAAACGGTGTCCCATATATAAAATGGTGAACATCATAGTTTGCTTTTGGGATCCCCCTTGCCCCAAATATTTTCTAGCCATGGTTGATTGAATCTGTGGTTATGGAGGGCCAACTGTACTTTATAATGTCAACAATGTTGTATTATAAGTAATTTGATGATGCTGTTATTTGAAAAGAGCTTACTTAGCATTTGTTGGAGGGCTACAGCCACCTTGATATGAGATCTAAAGATATGAAGACTTATATGCAACTTTAAAATGTGTGGGATGAGAGTAGATCTAGAATCTTATTTTTTTTCTTGTGTGTTTTTTCAATCCTTACTATACAGGTTATACAGGTGGGAGAAAAAAAACCTTTTTCTTGCATATTTTGTTTAGGTTAATAGACAAGCATATCTGTTTAGTTTCACTGATGAGTGGGGCATATTCACCTTTTCATCATCACAATACCAACATTTTAAAAGGAGTGTAAGATATCCATAAAAGAGCTGATCTGGAGCTAGAAGTCCTTTCTCTTTTTGTGTTTGCTGCACAAAGGAAATCCAAATCTTTATACTTGGGAGTAGTAAGACAAACATTTGAAATATCTTGCTACTTTGAAAAAAATGATTATCTTCAAAGATACAGTTGTTAGTTAACAAGGGTTACTTTTTGAAGTTTAGATATACATTTGATAAACCTTTAACCAATAGTGATATATAGACTACAACAATATGTCTTGTAGACTTTTGATAGCTGGGGGATTATATATCCATTGTTTATTAGCATCATCTTTAAAAAAGCATTTCTGTTTTTATGGACTGACCACAATACAGATTTCTCATGTTGTTACTTCATCATAGCCAATTATTAGAACATTATGGTTCTGTTTTAACTGGTGTGGCACATTTAATGGCTGCATGCTCTGGAATCCTGGGATTTGCAGTCAGAGCTGGGAGGGTGGGGGTTAGAATTTTCAACCATACAGCTTGAATGCCTCACCAAACTAACTTAAGGATCCCGTAGTATGCAGCCATTAGAATTAAAATGGAATCATGGTACTATAACTGTGTAGTGTGAAAGGGCCCCTGATACTAGGAAAATAGTTTTGTAAGAGTTTAAGATGGTGGTCAGCTTTTTGGCTTTCTTTTTTCTTCTGAAATGAAACAAGCATTGATTTTAAAGTATCTTAAGTTTATCTCAGAGCAAAGCAGATCTGCTTGAACATAATCTAATAAAAGTGAAACAGCTGGATATGAAATTCAGGACATGTCAGTTGGTTATAACTACACCTGTATAGCCGTTGCATTTTATTTTTTTAAGACATATTGTTATAAGGGGAAGACATATATGGCCAGCAGAGTAAAGCAGAAGGGCAGCTGTCACTTTCCTGCAGTATTTTTCTGTCTGAGCTCTTATTACCTATTCAGCTGCAAGGTTCTGAAGGAAAAGCTACCGTAATATGCTTTATGCTGCCCCTACCCGCAACACACACAAGGCAACGAGCAGCTGTTCCTTTTGGTTTACTCTGGATATTGCTGACAATTTGAAGAAGACACGCTTTTAAGATAATTGTGGGTATTCCCTAAACGTTTATTAAGAAAATATTTATTTTTCTATACTATCCCACAGTATAAAGTTTTTTCTCTCTTTCTAATGCCATGCCATCTCCTGTGGCCATTAAGAAAGAAGTGCTTTACCACCGACTCCAGTCTGCTTGGAAACTGAAGGAGAGGGAGGAGGTAAAGATACTAGATGGAAAGATTTGATAATGTTCACTCTTTTTTTGTGGCAAAGGGACAGAATCTACCAGCTATTCATATGTTTCTTTCTATAGCAGGGTGAGCTGATGTTGACTTCACTATTGTGGCCAGCTTTATTTAATCTATTTATTAGTAAGCAAGGGGATCTTGCTATTGATATTCAAGACTAACACGGCTATGTCTCTGAATTCTACTCTATTTATCAGAGTATTTATATTTTGCTGTGTATCACAGGAACTCAAGGCACGATAAAAATAAAATTAATTAAAGCAGTCTAAAACAATTTAAAATTTAAAACAATAACATTTTAAAAAATATATTAGTATCATATTAGTTTAACAAGTAGGATGGGTTTAGTCTTAGAACTAAAGGGTTTGATTAAAAAGCTATATTTTTTTACTTGGAACTGGAACGAAGCCAGCATCAGCACCAATCAGGACTCCAATAGTATTCCACAGCCAAATGTCTGGAGGTGAGAAGACTGTCTCCCTTGTCATGCAATGTATTGTCTCACTGGTGGAGTATGAAAGATGACCTGGTGGTAAGTGGTTGATTAGACATTATGACTAATATATAATTACTGTTCCATATCAGCAGGATGACAACTTCACTCTCAGTTTTGGTCAGAATGTTTAGGAAGCTATTCAAGATGCTGCACCTTTTGGAGAGGCAGTGTTTAGCATCTTGGATAGCTCTTTTAATGTATACACTAAACCGCAGAATGGGTTCATTTGTCACATTTGCAGTGAAGCTACCAGCCACCATTGTACATAATTCTGGGTTGGAGCACGTAAGCAGAGCTGAAAATGTTGACCTCTATTTTTGGTTTACCACTAACAGTAATGGAATCTAATTCACTGAACTCTCCCAATATCATAGAAGTACTAGCAGAGGCACCATCAGAAGAAGACTTTCAAAGTCCTTTCTCCATCTGAGCCCTTTGAAAAGCATTTCCAAAGACTCTGGAGCCCTTCTGAATGTGGTGGGCTACTGCTCGGATTGATAAGGGGAAAAGAAGGAACCTCTGGTAATCAGACTGTTTCTCTGTAAAGAGAGTGCCATTGTGAGGTACCTGGTAGGGAATAACAGAGAGAAGGCAAAAGCTTTTTCACAACAAGAGGTTAATTGAGGAAGTAAATTGCTGAAGGTTTGCCCAAGAAGGGTGGGAATGGTAAGAGATGACCCAAGAGCAGGTGCATATTGATGTTTTAGCAAAGGATAGGCTGCTTGTGGCTTACCAGGGATGTGCAGCTTGTAGAAGTTGTTGGACTGCATTTGCTGTCAGTTCTAGCCATTGCTAGTAGCTCCAGGTATATTTGGAGGACCACAAGTTGTCCATTTTGTTTTAACACATGGGGATGGCAAAAGGTACTGAAGCATTGGGAAATCAAGAATATGGGTTTTGAAGAGGTCATATAGGAATGGAGAACTGTGATTGTAGTCCCTATTCTTCTGTATGATCTGCCCCCAAACACATCAAAGGTTAAGGGCAGAATGGCCCCTGACATTAAAGTGAATGGAAAAGCAGCCATTTCTTATGTGTGCTGTGGCCTTACTGAGCAAGGATCAAGGGAAGAGGGAATACAGAGACAAGAGTTTAAGGGTTGGACATGTTGAGTGTGTCCATGGCTGGTCTTCTTCAATCACACTGAGTTCAGGGATGCCAACAGAAAGGAAGGTTTCCAGGTGAAGAGAAGAAGAAAATGAGCATCTCTTCTTAACAGATGTATCATCCGTAGGTGGTTGCTTGTCAGTACTAACTGAAAGATCACACACAGTAGCTCAGGGTTCTAAATAGCTCATTCATGGGTCTCAGAATGGTACCTTGATTGATCTGGAAAGAAATTCATCTTGCCAGCTCACCCTAGACCATCTTATAGAGAAGGATGGCACTCATGCTCATCCATGTCACTGCATCACCACAGGATGTCCAAATATAGGAAACACAATGTGCATAGTGACTATTTTCCCAAGCAGAAAGAAAAATTATGACCATCAATTTGTACATTAGGTTTAAAATATTTTATAAAGTTTAAATAGTGAAGTGTTGCAGTTGAACTTGTGTTAAATACACAAGTGCTAAGAATGTGCTAAATACACGTAAGAATGTGTTAAAAGGCTGGGCTTATAAATCACATGAAACAGTCATCATCAGTACCCAATAGGCAGTAAATCCCCAATCTGAATTTTTAAAAATGTTAATATGTAATCATTATTTTTTCTAGCCACAAAACACATTCCTAAATTAAAAAGTTGAAAATAGTGGTTTACACACACACACACACACACACCACACACACACACACACACACACACAAATCTATATATAAATTAGTGTTTGCGTTCACAAAATTACAATGTAGGAAAGTGTCTTTTGTTGATTTGTGTTGTTGCCTAGAACATTTTTTTGGGGGGATAACAGACTTAAAGCAACTGAGAATGGTATGTTCATTGTGAGAATGAAAGTACATAAGAAAATGAATATCTATTATCTAGCTATAACAGTCTACATCTAAATGCAAAACAAAACAGGGAAATGAAACGCAGTTTTTAGTTTAATCAAGTTTCATGAGTCCTTTGGGAGGATGGGAAGTATCTGAAACAGAGCCCATGGGACCTGCTAGGTTTAGGTATGAATTTTGCAGTCTGTTCAGTGTGAAGTAGAATGCTACATTTGGTTGAAAAAAAATGAAGGCTAGCAAGTGACATCTGTGTTTAATTTTAATAACAGAAAGCAGGGAGCTACCAAAGGGAGGAAAAAGATAGTGGTGCAGCTGTCAAGCTATATGATCAGTTAACTGTTTGCAGTGGCAGATGGTGGCTCACACATCATTGAGGCACTGAATTTTTCTTGGACTAAAAAGGTTGTGCAAGGTCTGAACCTATTTGGGGGATATGGTTAAGTGCCTAGAACAGCTCCTTTAAAGTTTGGACTATAATGTGTAGCACAGCTCCATTGATATAGGAGCCACTATTGCCTCTCTGAATTCATTGGACTGGTCGAAGGCTTTCATGGCCAGCATCCATAGATTTTCTGTGGGTTTTTTTTCCCAGGCTGTGAGGCCATGTTCTGGAATAGTTTCTTTCTGATGTTTCACCCATATCTGTGGCTGGCATCTTCAGAGAAATTCTGAAGATGCTAGCCACAGATGTAGGCGAAACATCAGAAAGAAACTATTCCAGAACATGGCCTCATAGCCCGGAAAAAACCCAAGGAAAATCATTGGACAGGGTTTGTAAAAGCTGCCTCAATATCCAGTGTTTGCTGATTTTTTTAAAAAAATGTTCCCATATAACTTAAACCACCAACATTTCCTAATCCCACAAATATATACAATTATGTATTTTTCAATAGAATTGGCATATTGAGCAAACTCCAGGGAAGGCTCTACGTTGCAGTTCATAGGCTCAAAGTCTGACACCAGTATTACACCATTCCTGGCCATGTATTACTGTTGCAAAACGCTCTTGATAAAGAATGGAGAAGCAGCCATTGTACAGTCTCTGAAAGAATGTACAGTACTTCTTGTTTAAAACCTTTACTGAAAGTATATATTGGATGTTGATAAATTATCAGACAGGTAAGGGTTTGAGGCAAACCAAATTGTTCTCACAGAAACACAGAACTGGAAGAAACTGCAATACCATTTAGTCCAAACCCCTGCCATGTATGTATACACACTTAAAACATATCCAACCTTTCTTTAAAAACCTTCAAAGAAGGGGAGTTTGTTCCACTGTTGAACAGTTTTTACAGTCAAGAAGCTTTTCCTAATGGAATCTCTTTTCTTGTAATTTGAATCCATTGGTTTGTGTTCCACTCAGTAAAGCAGCAGAAAACAAGGGTACTTCATCTTCTACATGACATTCCTACAGATATATTAAGATAGCTATCATGTCACCTCTCAGTATTCTCTTCTCCAAGTTAATCATATCCAGTTCCCTAAACAGTTCCTCACAGGGTTTGGTTTCCAGACCTCTCTGGACATGTTTCAGCTTGTCAATATCCTTCTTGAATTGTGTTGTCCAGAACTGGACACAGTATGCTGTGGGTTTGTCTACACTATTACAATCCCCAAATCCTCCCCTGAATTCCCCTGAATCTGGGGTGATCAGGCCATACACAGGGACAGTGAAAACAAGTACCTGATGTGCCTGCAGAGAATAAATTCTGTGCAGGGTTTCTAGGCAAATGCGGGGGAATGAAGAGTAGGGCTCCATTTGGATTTTTTGGCCCCGTGTGTAGACGAGTGCTATGTGAAGTCTGACCAGAGCAGAATAGAACAGAATATTAATAATTTTCCTTAATTTGGACACTATACTCCTGTTGATGCAGCCTAGAATTGCATTAGTTTTTTTGGTTGACTGATGTTCACTCTGATCAGTTAGGCATCAGCTTAATAGAAAAGGAGCCAAAAATAAGTTTGCTTTTGAAAGACAAGAACACACTCACTGGCCTGGCCACCTCTTTTTTCTTCCCCATGGTCTGACTTCTCCAACCTCCATATATTGAAATGTGTATGTGTGTGTGAGTGGGAAGCCTGGGCAGCCTGTTTATCACTGGAGCCACTTCAGTCCTTCCCCTCCATTGTATGTGCCTTCAAGTTGCCTGTCAACTTACGACAACCCCATGAATTTCATAGGGTTTTCTTAGGCAAGAAATATTTAGAGGTGGTTTTGCCAGTTCCTTCCTCTGAAATATACTCTGCAGCACCTAGTATTTATTGGTGATCTCCCATCCAACTATTAATGGAGGCTGACCCTGCTTAGCTTCCAAGATCAAACAAATCTGGTGCCTTTATTCTCTACTTTAAGGGGATGGACTGAGGCAAATGGGCCAGAAACTACTGTGTTACTCTCATTCCCATACAGAAGGAATTGCATGGAAGCCAAATGCCCAAGTATACTAATGTTTGACCAGAATTGTCAAGATTTGTATTTAGGTGACCTGAAAGTATGTGTGCTATCATATCCACATTTAGGTGATATGCTGAAACAATATACTGTGTTTTGTATAGATGTCTGTTCTGAAGTTATTCAAAACAAGCAAGGTTTTTAATATGGTGACACCCACCTTGTGGAACAATCTTTACCTTATTGTTACACACTCATATTTTTAGGCACATGTTTAAAATGTTTCTACTGTATTTCTAAATGACTTCCTGGTGCAAGTCAAACTATTTGAAGTTGGAAAACAATGAGCATTGAGTATTGATCTGATGTATTATTTTATACTGTATTGTTTTGATTGTTGTATACCACTTTGAAACTTTGAATTGTATGCATTTCATGTAAATGCTGGTAAGTAAGTTAAAAATATATATTTGCAAAGAAGCCACATGTGTGAGTTTTTTTGTGTGTGTGTGTTTTGTTTTGTTTTTTTGTAAAGAATAAGCCGGGAACTGTAAGTAATCCTTCAATACTATGCAGTTTTTGAGTACTTTCTTGTCGCAAAGAGAAAAATGGCAATAATATTCATTCTTGCCTACAAGATCGAAATTTACAAGGATTTATATCCCTAGTGTGTGGACTCACATCAGGAAACTAAAATAAATTTAAACGTAGCTAATATTCTTAGAAAGTGACTCAGAAGGTATAGAATGTAGGTTTTCATTTATTTATATGGTGTTTGATTGCGCTAAGACTGTGTTTATGTCCTTAAAGTTATATTTCTCTTGATACCAATTACAAAAGTTCATAAGGTTGTTTTTATTTTTATTTTTTCTCTTGATGACTTTTTAATGAGGCCTCACCAGCAAGCATTATGCTTTCTTAGAGTTCTGTCTGCCGCCTTCAAATGTTTATTACTAATCCATTTGGGAATTGATTTATAAATTAAATATTATGAAAATTTACTTTTACAAAGCAGAAGGAGTTGTTGGGGGGATCATGTATAATTCTCATTTGGCGATGAAATATTTGCTAATGGAAATGCATTTAGAAGTGTTCTTTAAAAACATCTTATGATTTTATTTAATAAAGCTTGTAAAAGTGGGAGTTTAGTGCACATATTTTGCCTTCTGGTTAATTTTAATAAATTATGCTTAGAAAGTGCTAATCTTTGTTAAGACTACTTTATAGATAAATACTAGTATATTTGCAGCCTACCAACTAGGATTAGTCATTTAAGTCCAAGTAGCAATGTGTTCTGAAGTCACAGTGGGGCAGTGTTGGGAGAAAAATCAAAGTGTATTGGCTGTCCTTGGTGATGTCCCTGATAGGTTGGAGCAACTTGCATGCAAAACACAGTAATAAGTGGGAATGCAGGGACAGTAAAACTTTAATTTCAATAGCAGTGTTCTTGTTAAATTGGCAACAGAGATAATGATGATGACCATGTGGACCTTTTTAATAAATAGTCAGAAACACACAGATTACAGTTGCTGACTATACAGGTACCTGTTTACACAGTAGTGACCATTATTTGTTTCGCTCGGCGGAGCAAATAGTGCTTGAGAATGTTTGAAAGCAACAGCAATACACAGCTTGCAGGTCAGAGTAATGTGGAAGATCTTCCTGTTTACATACAGCAATTAATTACAAATTAGAACAAGGAGATGAAACATAATTTTTGAAAAAAAAGATGACGTTCTGGGAAAATGTAGGAAACATAGGAGTATTTAAGAAAGTACTTGGGTTAAAATGAAAAGGGTGCTCAGCAGTGGCTCGCTCCTCTTCCTCTTGGAAAGATGAGACCAGTCGGGTGCCACAGGGTTCTGTCCTGGGCCCAGTGCTATTCAACATGTTTATCAATGACTTGGATGACAGAATTAGGGGCATACTTATCAAATTTGCAGATGACACCAAATTAGGAGGAGTAGCTAATACCCTAAGTTTTAAACGGAACATGTATAGGAAATGGAAAAAGGGGGAAATCACCAAAGAAGAATTCAAACAGATAGCGAACACATGTAGGAGTAAAGTCAGAAAAGCTAAAGTGCAGAATGAGCTCAGGCTTGCTAGAGAGGTTAAGAACAATAAAAAGGGTTTTTTTGGGTATGTCCGCAGCAAAAGGAGGAAGAAGGAAATGGTAGGGCCATTACATGGAGAAGATGGCAAAATGCTAACAGGGGACAGAGAAAAGGCAGAATTACTCAACACCTTCTTTGCCTCAGTGTTTTCAGAAAAGGAAAAGGGGGAGCAACCTGAGGTTAAAGGAACAGAGGATACAATAGGGGAAATCCAGCACAGAATAAGCAAAGAGGTAGTAGAGGAATACCTTCTTAATCTAAATGAATTTAAATCTCCAGGACCAGATGAACTACATCCAAGAGTATTAAAAGAGCTGGCAAATATAATCTCATAGCCATTGGCAATAATATTTGAGAACTCCTGGAGAACAGGAGAAGTCCCAGCAGACTGGAGGAGGGCAAATGTTGTCCCCATCTTCAAAAAGAGGAAAAAAGAAGATCCCAACAATTATCATCCAGTTAGTCTGACATCAATACCAGGGAAGATTCTAGAGCAGATCATTAAACAGAGAGTCTGTGAACATTTAGAAGGCAATGCCATCATCACAAAAAGTCAACATGGGTTTCAGAGAAACAAGTCATACCAGACTAATCTGATCTCTTTTTTTGATAAAATTACCAGCTTGGTAGATGAAGGGAACACTGTGGATATCACATACCTTGATTTCAGTAAGGCCTTTGACAGCCTTCCCCATGACATTCTTGCAAACAAGCTTGTAAAATGTGGGCTAGACAAGTTAACTGTTCAATGGATTTGTAATTGGTTGACCGGCCGAACCCAAAGGGTGCTCACCAATGGCTCCTCTTCATCTTGGAAAGATGTGACCAGTGGGGTGCCACAGGGTTCTGTGCTGGGCCCAGTGCTATTCAATATCTTTATCAATGACTTGGATGAGGGAATTAGCGGCATACTTACCAAATTTGCAGATGATACCAAATTAGGAGGAGTAGCTAATACCCTAGAGGACAGGATCAAAATTCAAAATGACCTGGATAAACTGGAGAGCTGGGCCAAAGCTAACAAAATGAAATTCAATACAGAGAAATGTAAGGCACTGCACTTAGGGCGAAAAAAAGAAATGCATAGATATAGGATGGGGGAGACCTGGCTGAATGAGACTAAGTGCTAAAGGGATCTAGGAGTCCTAGTAGACCACAAGTTGAACATGAGTCAACAATGTTATGCGGCATCTAAAAAGGCGAATGCGATTTTGGGCTGCATTAGTAGAAGTATAGTGTCCAGATCAAGGGAAATAATAGTGCCGCTCTATTCTGCCTTGGTCAGACCTCACCTAGAATACTGTGTCCAGTTCTGGGCACCACAATTCAAAAAGGATGTTGACAAATTGGAGTGTGTCCAGAGAAGGGTGACTAAAATGGTGAAAGGTCTGGAAACGATGCCTTATGAGGAGAGACTTAGGGAGCTGGGTATGTTTAGCTTGGAAAAAAGACGGTTAAGAGGTGATATGATAACCCTGTTTAAGTATTTGAAGGGGTGTCACGTTGAGGATGGAGCAGGCTTGTTTTCTGCTGCTCCAGAGACTGGAACACGGAGCAATGGATGCAAGCTCCAGGAACAGAGATTCCACCTCAACATTAGGAGGAACTTTTTGACAGTATGAGCTGTTTGGCATTGGAACACACTGCCTTGGAGCGTGGTGGGGTCTCCTTTCTTGGAGGTCTTTAAACAGAGGCTGGATGGCCATCTGTCGGGGATGCTTTGATCATGATTTCCTGCATGGCAGGGGGTTGGACTGGATGGCTCTCATGGTCTCTTCCAACTCTACAATTCTGTGATTCTATGAAGATGTCTATTTGTGTTTAAACTTTGTTATTTTTTTATTTGTCCAGTTGTGAGGGCAAATTTCCACTTTGTTTTTAGTGTGTGTGTGTGTGTGTGTGTGTGTGTAGGAGTGGGAGGATAGTTTTTGTTTCTCTGGATGTAATGTAAGTCTCATCTACACTGGCTGCTTAAATCTGGGGCCAGTCCAGAGCATTTGCTGATGAAGGGAAGCAAGAGCTTTTCTGCCATAGATGTTGTACAAGAAGGCCGCGTGGGACTGTGGGCCTTTGCTGCCAGCAATGTTTTTTTAAGGCACAAGCTATGAAAAGTTTGTGTGTGTGTGTGTGTGTGTGTTGTGGCCTATATACCCTGAACCCTGAAGGCACCAGATCCTCTTTTGATCTTGGAAGCTAAGCAGGGTCAGCCTTCCTTACTTAGTACTTGCATGGGAGATCTCCAAAGAATACTAGGTGCTATGTAGGCTGTACAGTATTTCATAGTAAGGAACTAGCAAAACCACTTAAGAAATTTCTTTGCCTTAAAAAAACCCCCCACTATGAAATTCATGAGGTTGCCATAAATCAACAGGTGACTTGAAGGCACATATACCGTACACACATGGGTATTTAGGCCATATCGCCTTGTGTAAATGGATGGAGATGTGGAGACTTCTGTTGGTTTAAAAAGAGATTGTTTTCTGAAGCTGCATGCCCTCTAACTCAGGAATGGAAGAGTTAAAGTTTAAGATAATGGATAAGAAGGGCTAGTACAATAGGTCTGTCAAATGGCAATTTTCCTTCAATTGGCTCTGTTAATAATTTGGGTCTTTTGCATGATTTGTACCTTCAGATTATTTTTGAGTTTTGCTGTGGTGATCAAAGGAGAATTATCCCATCTCCATTATTTTGCATTTCTTTATTTATTTATTTATGCCATTTTTTGCAAATGTCTGCCTGAACATGTGCATTTTCCACACCTTTTGTACTGGAAGTATAAGAAATAAGTTAACTTCTTTCCTGTGTCAGAACAAAGTTGAGAGCTAGAATTTAATGTTTTGGTCATGTGAGCTAGGTGAGACTCTGGAGAGAAACAAGAGATCTTAAGCTGCATTTCTGTAATTTGCAGCTTTCCCCCTTCCATATCATGATCATTCTTTTTGAAAAAGGACTCAGCTTATTGCCTCTAACCAGGAGCTCTCTTATAATAGCCAATCCATTCTTTAACACAGTCATCTGTCAGTCAGTGGGGATGCTGCCCTAAAGTAATTTCATTGCCTCAGTAAAATATGTTCAACTTGTGTTTCAGGGCTTTTGATTATTTTCCTAATAATATATTCTATTGTGTCGATTCAGCTTTTTAATGAGAAAATGATTTGGGGCAGGGCATGGGTTGCATTGAGGTTATCAAAACATTTATAATCACATGATTTCTAAAAACAGTGGCTCAAACATACTGGAATATATCTTGAATGCCACTGCAATCTTACTAGAGTTTTCCTAGAATATCTTATATTAAGACTACATGACTGATATGTGGTCCTCAATCCATATATTGTGGCAGGCCCAGTGATGATTTGAGTTGGATTTAAGTCCTGAGTAAGCAGCGTCCACCAATATTTGTTGATATCCTACTATAAATGATAGTGAACTGTATTCATCTTGGGAAAGTTCTATGAGTGTGACAACTCAACCACGGTCCACTACATCAACAAACAGGGTGGCACCCACTCCCCTACTCTGATGAGAATAGCCTCTTATCTCTGGAACTGGTGCATTCCCAGAAGGATACACGCCATCCCTCGGAGCGTGGTGGGGTCTCCTTCCTTGGAGGTCTTTAAACAGAGGCTGGATGGCCATCTGTCGGGGATGCTTTGATCAAGATTTCCTGCGTGGCAGGGGGTTGGACTGGATGGCCCTCATGGTCTCTTCCAACTCTGCAATTCTATGATTCTATGATCACGGTCCACCTCCCAAGAATAAGACAACACCCTAGCCGACTCCCTCAGCATGTTTTCTCTTCAGTCCCATGAGTGGAGCCTCTTGGACAAGATCTTCCACATCATATCCAGGAGATGGGGGTGGCCTTCCCCTCCAAGCACAAACTTCCTCGCTTTGGCTCCAGGGGCAGAACGGGCTAGGAATCTCTCGGCGATGCCTTTTTAAGTCGCTGGTCCTAGTTGATCATATAGCTCTTCTCCCCTTTGTCTGATAACAAGGACTCTGGTGAAGATTAAGGACGACCACACGGATTGCATCCTACTGAACCCATGGTGGCCGAGGCAACTGTGGTTTTCTCTTGTCTTTGATGTGGCACAAGGGGACTACCTCCGTCTCCTGGTGTCCTCGATGCTCCTGACTCTAGCAGGAGGAACTGTCCAGAATCCCAACCTGGGACTTCTGTGGCTCACCACTTGGAGGATTCAGCGGCCAAAGACTGTATCTGCCAGATCCTTTAAGCCTCAAGGAAACCAGCCACTCACAAGTCCTGTACAGCAAAGTGGTGCCATTGTTGCACTTTCATGAAGTCTCTCTCTCTCCCAGCCCAGCCCACTGACACCCACTCCATAATGTGTTACTTGCTTCACTTCAAGGAACAGGGCCTGGCTCTCTCCTCCCTCATGGTCCACATCTTGTCCATCATGGCTCACCAGCCAGAGGGCCATGCCTCTGCTGCTCTCTTTTGGAACCCCACCATAAAGCGCTTCCTCAAATCTCTACCCACCAATCTGGGATCCTGTTCCTTCCTGGTCCCTCTCCCTGGTCCTTTCCGAGTTGATGCGTAACATGTTAGCATCAACTGCTTTCTTTGGCCGATCTCTGCCTCCTCACCCTGAAAACAGTATTCCTTCAGGTGGTTACATCAGCGAAATGAGCCAGTGAACTCACTCAAAGCCTTTCGGGTGGACCACCCATACCTCCATTTTGACCCATTCTTTCTTCCGAAAGTGGTTTCTTCCTACCATTTAAATCAGGACATTGTTTTACCTTCCTTTTTTCCAAATCTGACCTCACCCCTTGACAGGGCTCTCCATACATTCGATATTTGCAAGGCCCTAGCATTCTACACATCACACATGGCGTCCCCGGGATCATCCCCTCGCCTGTTTGCCTGCTATGGGAATTGCCGCCTAGGATCCCTTGTATCCTCTCAAAGAATTGCTGGCTGGGTCGTTGACCAGATCAACCTGGCATACCAGCTCAACAAGAAACCACTTCCGTTCAGCATCCACCCTCACTTCACCAGGGCTGTTGTCACTATGCAAGCATTGCACTGCGGCATTTCCCTTCCAGAAATATGCAGAGTGGGCACTACTGCATTGACTGCAGAGCTCGAGCAGAGGCCGACTTTGACAGAGCTGTGCTGTCTTCTGTCCTGGACTATCCTCCTCCCACCTCCATGGTAAGCTCATCACTCTCCCAATTGTGTGAGACCATGAAGAAGGACAGGTTGCTTACCTTTAACTGTAGTTCTTCAAGTGGTCATCTGTGCCCTCACAGAAACCTGCTCTCCTCCCCCATTCTGGCAGGTCTGCAACCTTTTACGACAGACTCTGGAACTGAGGGGAGTAGTTTTCCAGCAGTATTTGCACAGTGCCCTGGGAGGGTGGGGCTACTGCCAAAAAGCTACTCATCTCTGTAAAAATCTGTCTTTGATCTGTGCATGTGCGAAGATCCCAATTGTGTGAGGGCACAGATGACCACTCAAAGAACTACAGTTACAGGTATGCAGCCTGTCTTTTCCTCTTTTCTGAAAATGAAGGAACCAACTTAAATCCATTCAGGTATTACACCTATATCATAATTACATGAAAGAAAATGCATACTAATGCTCATACGTCATCTATTTTATTTAAATTCAATCTGTGTAATAGCACAGTGAGTCCTGTCTGTGTGTATGAATGTGCATGCAGAAAGACACATTTAAGTGATAGCTGTATGAGAGTCCTGTGATTAGACATACTTCTTGTTTGTGCTAGTACATTGTCCAAAACACAATGAAAACCCCTGAATCCACCTGCAAATTCCCCTGAATTTGCTGCAATCAGGCCACATGATGTGCAGCCTTTTTCCCAAATCTGGGGCGACTACAGGCCACATGGCCCAGATTTGGGACATTCTGGGGTATTTTACCTAGATGTGGAGTTTTGATGATTCAGGGTTTCGCCCACATTTTTGTCCGCCTCACTGCAACCATCTTGAAGCTGAGGAGAGAGTTCTTGTCCAAAGGGAGATATTTGTTCACATCTCCTGGCTTGGCAGCATTGCCTCCGCCTGCTTTCCAGTCACAGGTCACATTCTTTGGGCACATCTTCCTATGACGGGCAAGCAGGAGAGCAGACTGAGGCAATACTGCTGAGCCAGGGGAAGGGAGAAAACCTCCCCATTTGGCTGGGAACTGCCTCCTGGTTATGGTTGAGGTGGGAGTGGCAGCCAAAATTCCTCTGGGACAGTGAATACAAGGTACCTCACATCTGTGGGTACAATAATCAGTGGGTAGAATAATAGTGGGGCTTCGGGGTGAATGCAGAGGCATGTGGTAAGAACTCCATCCAGAGGTTTTGTCCCTTGTGTAGTCAGGCCCATAGAGGCACATCTTTCCAATCACTAGTTACCTCTATGTACAGCTGCCCTGCAGTGTAGTTGTTTTTTTAAAAAAATGACTGACGGCTCTTAATTGTACAGCAGAAGAGAAATGTAAAGGTCACTATAAAGCATCTACTATACTGGGCCATGCTTGTGAATAATAGAGAATACTATAACATCAACCCATTCTTATTGCATAATAGCTTCAAGGAGGTCTTGCAGTGCATATATTTAGTCACTTAATTCTTGCTACTTTATTATTTAGAAGCAAATTGCTTATACAAGTTTTGCTTTAGGACAAATTAAATGGAAATGTTCCTACAATATGTATTTTCTTGTGAAGAAAGAAATGTATATAGAGGTGCATGAAAGGTTCTTAATCAATGTAATAGAATTCTTTACATTGTAAGGCAAATTGTAGCTATCCATCAAAGATTTGTAACTGTTGTCATGGAATAGAAATACTGTAAAAGAATAAAATAAAATCCTTTAAGAGATACCAACCAATTTTTAAAAAAATGTATGTGCGCTTACCTTATCATGCAGTGAAAACAAGAAATTATACACAATTGATTATATTATTTATGATAGTTTCAAGCTGGAATCATCTCAGAGATTAAATGGATTCTTTGCTTCTTCTGTTTTATCCATTTGTCCATGTTGGAGGCAGTATTGAACTGAATGCTCCCATAACAGCCAAGTACCGTAAGTGTTTGTCCTCTCATGGAAGTAGATAGCCGTTTTATGCATTGTGTAGTATTCTTTGATTTCCTGTGTTTTCCATTTTGGAAAATATTTCTCTTCTTGAGGAGCTGTTTCAAAGCATATGTTTGATTGCATTATCATACCCAGAGTGGGAGCATGATTGACTTATTATGCATATCTGAAATCCATGCATCCTTCAGTCAGTAGTTTGTGTTCAGCTAAATTATCCATAAAATATATGAGTGTATAGTATGTAGCCGACAGACACTGTAGATCTCTCATACTCATTCATTTATTTTTGATGTTTTACAGAGGTAACTTCATTGATTCAGATATAAATCTAGGATGGCATACTTGGATGTGGATTTGAATATAGTTAAGTTAAAGACAACATTACATACACACACACACACACAGAGGACATAATAATCAAAAACTATTTTTCTGTCTTCATTCAGTAATTTTAAGCAGAGCTTAAGTGATTAATTTAGGGTGTAGCTGCGCTGCAGAAATATAACATTTTGATACCACTTTAAGTGCTATGGCTTTTAGAATTTGCAGTTTGATGATCTACTTAGAATTTTCTAGTGCAGTACCCTGATCTACAGCATTGGAACTCTGACAGTGAATTCTAAGTCAGTCAGCCCTCTGTATCCATGGATTCTGCACCTGCAGATTCTACCAACCATGGTTTGAAAATAGTATATAAAATAAAATAAAATTCCAAAAAGGAAACCTTGATTTTGCTTTTTATTTGAGGGATGCCATTTTGCTATGCCATTGTATATAATGGCACTTGAGTATCCACAGATTTTGGTATCCACGGGGGGGGGGGGTCCTGGAACCAAACCCTAGTGGATACCAAGGGCCCACTGTACTCCATAAAACTACATTTCTGGGATTCCATACAATAGAGCCATGGCAGTTAAAATGTGATCAAAGTGTTATTGTATAGTATGATAGACACTTTGGATTTTATTGGTAATAGCATATAGGAGATTATCTCATCCATAGATGGAGACCGGATTAATCCAAACTGGTGCTGAAAATTTAACTTCTAAGACAGATTGTAGAGAATAATTTTCCAGCCATAATTGTAGAGGGTAAATACCAGTCATGCAAGGAACCCAGTGAATGAAAGGATTCTTGTAGGAGGTATGAGTCTAAAAATGAAAATGTATTAAAAATTCGAGGGATCTAGCCCTTTTAAAAAGAAATAAAAATATCTTCTTTAAAAAAGTAAAAATCTTTTACTTTCAAATTCATGCAGAGTGACACTTAAGAATGCTGAGACAGCTCAATTAACATTTAAAAGTGTGGTCTGATCACCCAATGAATTAAACTCATTAAGAACAAAGGAGTCAGTTTAAAAATGCATATCAAAAGTTTACTGAAGGTATATCAATCTTAATCTACATACTAAAACAAACTTTAAAAAGGGTTCCTAACTAACTAGGAGGATTTAGGGTAGAATGGCTCACCCAGCCTTTAGCGGTGAGAACTATATGGTGACTTGAAAACAAACATCATGGCAAGGACATCATGGCATGGCTTCAGCCGAAAAGAAGACTCTAACTTAAAAGAGACTTTTGAACAAAGAGCAATAATATTTAAATTAGGTCATGTGTTGAATGACCCATCGCTCCAGTTGGCTGAAATTGCCTAGTGAAATAAGAGAAAGGGAAATTGGGAGAACAGAAGCATGCAGGGTAAATTCCTAGACTTATCTTAGCATGTGAATGGAGTACACAAGATTGTTTTACATTACAACAATTATTTCCCCACATACTACAATTATCAACTCATTTTTTACAGCTAGCCTCTGCACTGTCTTCTTAGCTGGAGTGATTCACTATTCAAGCATGGATAGAAAAATCTTTAAGTACATAACTATAAGTATAAGGCTGATCTGCTATCACAGTACCTATTGCAGTACGGTTGCTTGATGTAGTATGGTGTCCAAAAGGTGTGACTTCATGTATGGCAGGGTGTTCAACTATAGTGAAAAAGTGCCTGGACCTGGGATGAAATTGGTGCAAGATTCAAATAACTCTCAGATCATTTGGATGTACAGTTGTCCCTCCGTATCCATGGATTTGGTATCCACAGACTTAAGTATTCACGTCTTGAAAATAATCTTTAAAAAACCAATAATCCAAAAAGGAAACCTTGATTTTGCCATCTTATATAAGGGACACAATTTTGCTATGCCATTGCATATAATGGGATTTGAGTATTCACAGATTTTGGTATCCATGGGAGGTCCTGGAACCAAACCCCAGCAAATATGAAGGGACAATTTAAAAATAAGAATAGTAATATTTTAACAAAACCAGATAACTGTAGGTCTGTGGTTCTCTGCATTTCACCCTTGAGATAGCTTTGGACTTCAGTACCCAGAAGGCCCTATTGTCATGGCCAGTCGTCAGAAATTTTGGGAGAAACATCTGGAGGACCAGAGTTTGAGAACTACAATTCTTCTCAAACCTCAGAAATTAAAGGAGAGAAGCTGCAAATAAATGTACCACAAAAGAGAAATGAAAAGTCATTGCCAACTTGATGAGACTATTGACGATCACAACCAGCATTCATCTCCTTCCATAAAAGCAAAATAATAATAATAAAAAATAACTACATCCATCTCCCTTTCTGCTTACCAAACTACCCACTATTCTGACTGTCTATCCGGATGGATAAAATGTAAAAGTATCATAACAGAGCTAGGGTAACATAGGGATGGACGTTACCTTGAAAAGTGTTGTTCTTAAAAACAGTGGCTAACATCAATTTTACAACAAAGTTATTTGACTACTGGTCACAACATGGTCTCTTATACGAGTGGTTCCCCTCCCTTCCTAAAAAAGTATTCTGTGTAATCAAACGGTTAGGATTGATGCATACTAACACCAGTTTGAAGCAGCTTCAATCTGTCTGAACATTTTTTTTTTTTGCAAAATTGCACGCATGAAAAGCTATCTGCTTTTGCTGCCCCAATGGACATGCCTGCAAATCAAGATGGTGGACACGAGTGAATTACTTTGAGTGTTTATTGTTGCCAGTTGCTGCTGCTGAATGGTTTTCTTTTAAAGTGTGTCTAAGGTGCATAGTGTGATATTCTGCTTAAAAAGAAAAAAAGAAAGAAATAGGGTGTTTCGTCGCTTCAGCACATAATCGCTAAGGTGAAAATCCAAGATGGTGGTTCCGGGCACTTGCCTTGTTAGCAAGTTCCACCCCCTGTCCACGTCCAACCAATCAGCTTTCTACTTTTGCTCTTATGGGGAATGTGAATCGGTTCTCCCAATGAGTGGTAATGCACATTCCCCGTGGAGCTTTTAAAAAACTCCAGTTTTGGTGGATTTGGTCCTCTTCCTTCCGAATACTGTGGATTGTTGTGGGATGCCATTTCGACAAATTGTATTCTCCTCAAATTCTATGAGAAGAATTTTTGATGTATAGCCGAGCCCTTATTTAATGTTGCAGTGAGTGTGTGCGTGCACACATCTGTATTATTTTTAATACCCTCAACTTTTCTTGCCTTCATTATAGCTTTATTTTATATTTACTGCTGCCTGAACATTGATTTTAATTTTACAAGAACAAGGACTGTAAATGTTCTCTCATCCTCATTTATTACTGACTCCTATGTTAGCACCGAAGTAGTTTTCCTTTATTTCCTGAGTGGCCTGATTAATATTGTAGGTTTATCTGGAGACTCATTTGTCAGGTTATTCAGTGTCTAACTACTATGTTGGTAATCTTGAATCCATTTCTCGTTCAGAACACTTTGGTATGCTCTTTGCAGTTATGATTTACAATGAAGTGGCTGTTTCCCAGTATTTACTATGATCCATTGTAGAAACGATCCGGATGTTGTTTATCTTGAATTTTATAGGCGCTGTTAGTAAATGCTTCACCACATGCTGGAATCAGCTCTAGCTTTTATCACTGAATGTAACAAAAATTGAATTGCAATTAAACTTTTGAAGGGAGTAAAATTTATACTACTGACCCTTGAAAAATACTTCTGTTTATTTTACCAAATATGGATAATCGTTTGTGTTAATTGTTTTAATTTACTGTTCTGTATGGTACCAAAATAACAATATTGTGAAAAAGAGGGTACATTCCACAACATCTTCCTAAGAATTTTGATTGCTAACTGGAATACCATATAGACATATAGTCTTGAAAGTATTGCACAGGCTGCTGATACACATCTGGTATGAATTAAAGGTGCTTGTGATGACATTTGAAGCCTTCAGCGCCTTGGGACCTTGATACTTGGGGGAGCGTGTTTACCTATATGTACCTGCTTGAGGATAGAGGTCTGCTTAGCAGGAAGGCACTTTTGAGTGTCACACAAGTAAGGTGTGCTGTTTTGTGTCCCACATTGTCTGAGGTTATGGGAGAGGGCTTTCTCAGTTGTGGTACCCCAATTATAGAGTGTCCTGCTCTTGGAAGCCTGATTAGCACCAATGCTGTTTCATTTAGGCACCAAGTGAAAACAGGGCATCACTGCTTTATCTCAGAAGGCTAATGCACATGCTTTTAACAACAGTTTCAATATTTAAAGCCTGTTTTCACTATCCACAATGCTGCAGCCTTATTTGAGAGCTCACGCCAAACAAGTCTTGAAGAGAAACGACAAAGCAGAAAAAATCACAACCCGGAATCATCACCCAAGGAGACCTTCTGCTGTGCTTTCTGCAACCAGACATGTTTATCTTGCATTGGCCTTTTCAGTCATCAGCGCGCTTGCAGAAAGTGCGGGATGAGTCCTTCCTAAATCTTCGTGTGAGAAGAAAAGCCAGAGAGAGTAACTAATTAATGATAATTGTTTATTATATACTTATACTTGTGCAGTATACGAGTTATGATATTTTTATTAAAGCCTTAATATTTTTTTAAAGTTAATGTGTTTAATATGATATTCAATCTATTTAAATTAATTTCTGGGCACAACTCGAAGTGCTGATTTTTGACCTTTAAAGCTCTATATGGCTTGAGTCCAGCCTATCTAAAAGACATCTCCCTATACAAGCCATTACAAGTTTTGAGATGTCCATGGGAGGGCTTTTTCTCAGTCCCACTACCTGCACAGACACATTTGGTGAGGACAGTGAGGCTGCGCCAAGGCTGTGGAACTCCCTACCATGTGAAGTCCAATAGATGAAAGCCTTTTTATTCAGGCTGGCTTTTAAGATTTAAATTTATGTAGCAGTAGTGTGTGTGAAGTGGTGTGCTATATTTTATTTTTATAATATTGTATTAATAATAATGTTTAAATGCATTTTAATCAGTTTAACCATGGTTTTTAAATAATACTTAATTTTTTAAAGTTTTGAAAATAAGATTTTAACTTAATCTTGCTTTGAATTCCTGTAAACTGCCTTGTATCCTATCCTAGGAAAAAGGTGGGGTATAAATGCAATAAATATTTAACTTTGTTGTTTTTTTCAAATAAGTAAACAGATATTCTAAATTCATTTTCCTTATTGTCTCTTATTATCCCCTATAAGGGTATGGGTCGACAAGGAAAAAGTGTTCTTGCTTTCTTCAATATGGTACAGCATTGATTTTACATCACTTAAAGCAATTGACATGCAGCACGTTCTTGTACGTGTTTCACCTGAAAGTTCTATAAGTACAGTAGTATCCCCATTTCTGCGGGGGATTGGTTCCGGGAGCCCCCGTGGATACCGAAAACTTCAGATAACAGTGAATGCGATTAAAAATAATGGGTCTTCTGGTTTAAAATACCACAGAGTTTCCTTGGAGGACCTAGATAATGTCTAGAGAGGATGCCTCTCTAGGCATTTTCTAGGCAGACTCTATGGTATGTGTGCTGTTTTGTGTCCCATGGATAACTGTATCAGTACAATCAATGGATATGGGGGTCCTACTGTATTATGAAGCAGAGTGATGCAACTGCTGTGAATTTCATTTTAATGCAGACTGAACCAATCTCTGTCTCTGTCCTTCTCTCAGCACACACATATATGAGAGATGAGTTGCATTAGTAGGACCCAATAGCGTAGAAATTTGGACACACAGGCCTCATCTATATGAGGGGGGAACGGAGTACCTTGTAATAAGGGCATTTCGCTGCACCAGCTACTTAATGGTGTTTTGGCCCCCAGCAGCCCCCATAAGCTTTGCATGGGAGATGGCAGCCGTGAGTGATTTACTCGCGTTAATATCACCCTTCCTTCACCCATCCTGGCAGACATTGAACTAAATAGGTGAAATTCCCCCTCCCCATTACTTCTCCAGGTGGCTTGCAAGGTATCTCATACAGTAATGGAAGGAGCTGCCTTGCAAACAGCCCAGAGAAGCCACAAGATGTTGAGGAACCTTCTCCACCCCGGTGAAAGCTGAGCTGAAGTGGTAAAGGTCCCCCCTCCTAACGTTGCTTCTCCGGGTGGCTTGCAAAGCAGCTCATTCCATGATAGAAGGAGCTGCATTGCAAATTGCCCAGAGAAGCCAGAAGATAGGAGAAGCCTTCCCTTCTCTGGCAGAAGCTGAACCGAAGAGGTGAACTGCTCTCCTAGTTTCTTCTCTGGGTGGCTTAAAAAGGAGCTCATTCTGTCATGGAATCTGCTGCCTTGCAAGAGGCCTGGAGAAGCCACAGGATGGGAGAAACCTTCCTCCCTTCACTGATCCTGGTGGTAGTGGCATGGCGGACACCTGTGGGGAGGGGGAAGAGAAGGAGAGAGACTTGAGAAGGGGAGGGAGAATCCCTAGAAAGCCAGCTGGAAAGAGGCTTGAAAGGTTCCTTTTGAAGCCTCTTTCAAGCCAGCTTCTTATCCCGTTGGCGGCGGGTCCCTTCTGTCAAAAAAAAAAAAAGAGAGAGAGAGAGAGAAGGTAATGTGCATGATCATGCCTGCACACCAACCCCTGACCAACTGGATAGTCTGTTCTGCCCCCTCCAGGCTGCAACAATTTGTGCAGTTGTCTTAATGGTAAGGGGTGTGCATTTCCCTCAGAGTTCTCTAAAAACTCTGGGAAAATCTCCAAGGTCTCCTATTGCACTGTTTTTAAGGTTTTTGCCCCCCTCCTTGTGAATACATCAAATCGTTGCAGGATTCCATTAAGACAGAGGGAATTCCCACAAATTCCCTGAGGATTATATTCCCTGTTTAGAAAACCCCACAGAATCTGGTTCAGATTAAAGTTTCTGGATGCAGTGGAGCAGAGTGAGCAACTTCATGATGCGGAATCCCATATTTTTTTGTCTGTATAGCCTATGTGCAAAGAATATATGTGAAATGTATTTCAGATTGTCCTCTACAAGAGCCGGACCGCGTGGTCCAATGATGCATATCTCACCATGCACAATTCTGGCGGGATAGCGTCATTGACCGATGCACCCTTTGGATATGATAACTGGTGTATGAGACGGAATTCCCGAGGTGCCTTCTTTGGAACCACACCCAATGGTGAAATGTGCAAGTTGGGCATGGGAGGCTGGTCGAACGGGCCGGCTATGTGACCCACCTCCAGCTCCTTCCCAATCTTGCGAACCAGCACCTCAGGCACCTGCGCCGCTGATTTCAGGTTGCCAGAAATTGATGATTCCCTGGGACCCTGGAAAGGTATACTAAAGCCGAATTCGAAACCTGCGGCCAGGTAAGCTGCTGCCTCCCTCTTGGGGTAGACTGCCAAGAGGGGTCGCATGGCCTCCAACTTCACCAGTGTGACAGCCATGCGACCCTCCCCCTGGTCCCGGGGGGGCACCTCACTTTGCTGAGTTGTTGTTGGTGCCGTTGCCTGACCCTGCATCTTTTCCAGCACCACATGAGGCAGGGCGGCTGCTCCAAAAGAACTGGCTTCCGCCACCCTGATGGGAACAGTTCACCTTCGGATGTCCACCCCCACAGCTGTCACAAGTGTGGTCAAACCGGCACTTGTACCAAGAGCACTTACCCCCATTGTACTCTCAGCACACTGGCTTCTTCCCCTCCTTCTTGCAGTGGTCTTGGGAGGATCTCCCTTCTCCCGTCTGCCAGGTCCAGTGGCCTGCAGCCAGGTGGGGTAGTTGATGGTTTCCCATCTGTGCATGGGGGATCTGGAAGCTTTCTTTCTACACTCAATGTCATACATGATGGCATTGGCATCCCCCGCCTGTGACCTCACCTTGATCACCTGCTGGAGGTAGTTGATAAGGTGCCAGGCCTGCTCTGGGAAAACAAAGGCCACCGTCCCCATGAAAACCGCACACCCACTAAGTCAGATGGCAAAAGTGCATTCCACTGTCTCCGAGTTGGCTTTCTTGCTCTCCTTGTCAATTCTATGCACCCCCGCTTCCTCCACTGGAGGTGATGCCAACGAGAAGATGTCAACATAATAGCCCTGCAGGATCTTGGAAAGTACCTTATGGTCCAAATGGCCCCCTGGAGGGTCGTTCTTTGACATGGCTTCCCTCAGCTCCTCACCCTCAGGATTGCCTCCCCCTGCATTTCTTTCCTCACCAGCTTTTTGTCTGGCCTTCCTGAGCTTTAGGGCCCACCCCAGCAAACCCGGCTTGAAAGACCCTTTCTCCCAGTGCCTGTATTTGTCTTCATCGGAAGACTCACCCGAGGAGGAGCCAGAACGTGACCTCCTGTGCTTTTTACTTGGGCTCCACCCGCCTCTCAATCCGCTGCACCAATGTGATGCCGAACCATGCGATTCAGACCGCCCAAAATCCCTAGAACCGCTCCTCCCTCTACATCTAGATCGTCCGGACCTCCCACAGCCGTTTGATAATGTGCTAGGTTCCGTGCTCACCACCACAGGCAGCATCCAGACCTCCTCGCGTGCCGTGGCAGGGGGCTCCCTGTCCCTGTCCATCTTATGGACCAGGATGGCTAATACCCCCATAACATCCCCTATGGTAGGTGCCAGGGCACCAAATGCCTCTACCGGGGAGCGTTGGGCCTCCACCGGCATAGATTGAGAAGGTGTCCCGGTTATCTCATTGCTGGGCCCAGGCTCTCGCACTGGTTGCCCATCCCCCCCATCCCCCACTTATTGTTCCTCCTCTGCCAAGGGTTCCTACTCAGCCGGGGGCTGTTGTTCTTGCTGGTGGTGCAGTTTTGCTGTTCGTTTTGGTCCCATCTCCCCACCCAGGCCGATGATGTGTGCTTGTTGTTTCACTCTTTGTCTAATGCCACTATAGCATGAATAGGGCAACTTATAACATTATCATTTTATTTTGCGCTGACCGCTGTCCTGTGGTCTGAACCCTGGAAGAGAAAATTGGTGCATCCAAGGGAGGGAAGTATGTGTATGTGCTGCTGCATTACTAGCCCGCAGGCTGAAGTGTCAGGCTTCCCCCCCCCCCAGGCCTGGACCGCCTGATGGGGGGAGGGGGTGTGAGTGCCCATCCAAAGCCCCTGGTGTCTGGAGTCCCCCTTTTTGATGATTGTTGTTATAGTATGCCGTAAGCCCCTTGTGTCCCTCCATGGGGGGCAAGCCATCCAGCGATCTGCCAGCCAGCCCCTCCCCGAAGCCCCAAGCCTCCTGATGACAAGGGACGGGGTTATCCAGACCCTTTTTTGCCTGTTCTGGCTGCCTCCGGTCCCTTCACCCCCCCGGCACCAACCAGGGCCCCTGGGTGGAGAGGAAGGGTGAAGCCTGGCGATGCCCCCCAGCCCCGCCGCAGAAACAACAGCTGAGGAGGGAGAGGGAAGCTCCCAGTGCTCCCAGTGATGGGTCTGTGGGACAGAGGAAAGAAGGAGGGGGAAGCTCCAACCACTCCTGGCAATGGCTTCCCCCTGCCTCAAGTCCCCCCCACGTGCCACCTCCGTCACTGCAGAGGATCCAGCGTTCTATCCCCCCTTGCCTCGACCACCTGCCACACCCAGGGGAGGGGGTGGTATTTCCAGTGGGGAGGGAGGGGCGGCACCTTGCCTCTGGCCGCGCTGCGGCCGCTTTGATCACCCCCTCCCAAAAATGCTACCTCCGCTGCATTGGAGGATCCGGCTTCCCCCCTGTCCCAACCTCCCTGCTTCACCCTGAAGGGGGGAGGGGGTGTTCACTGTTGTTGGATGGGGGGGGCGGAGCACTGCCCCACCATACCTGTCCTGTCCTGCTCTGCCCCCCCAACGTCCACCTTCTTCGGCTCTCCAGAGCCTAAAGAGGGCGGAGGGCCGACGGAGCTGAAATTTATCAGCTCCATTGCCTCCCCTCTTGCATCTTCCGGCTGCGTCATAGGCTGGCTGGATGTCCTGCCTACCCTGGTGGTCGCAGCCAAGGAGGGGCGAGCAGGCCCTCCCCGATTGGCTGCCACTCCCTCCCCGCCCCTTCTGGTTACAAAGCCGTCTGGGAAGGAGGTGGTAAGTGGCAGCCACCAGGGAGGACCATGCGGTCTCCCACTCCCTTCACCCGCCCTTCTGGGTGGGGGAGGATGCCCGAGGGCTCTCTGGGGTGCCAGTCGGGCCGCAAAATTCCCGCTGACAAGCCGCAAGCCCCCTTCCCTCAGAGTTCTCTAAAACTCTGGGAAAATCTCCAAAGTCTCCTATTGCACTTTTTTAATGGTTTTTGCCCCCCTCCTTGCGAATACATCAAATCGTTGCGGGATCCCATTAAGACAGAGGGAATTCCCATAAATTCCCTGAGGATTATATTCCCCGTTTAGAAAACCCTGCAGAATCCGGTTTAGATTAAAGTGTCTGGATGCAGTGGAGCAGAGTGAGCAACTTCATGATGGGGAATCCCATAGTTTTTTGTCTGTATAGCCTATGTGCAAAGATTATATGTGAAACATATTTCAGATTGTCCTCTACAGATTCTAATCTCCTTTGCTGTTGAATTTTACATCCTGTTCCTGCACCATTTTGTGTCTGGTTCCTGTTCAATATTGCCTTAATATCCTTCCTTTTAATTCTTGCATGTTCCTAGATATAAACATGTATATCTTGTAGGCTGGACTTCTCCCTTCTAATGACATTATCAGATGTGGCAAAAATTGTGGGATTATGACATCAGGGTAGCATGAATGGGCCCCGCTATCACATGTTGTCATTGTTGCCTTCACGTTATTACACAGTTATAACCCAGTCATCATTTAATACATCATTGTTGTCAAATGTTCTTTACCTCATCACATTTTGCACTGCAAGTGTTTAGTCTTTTATCTAGTCTTGTATTCCTAGCCTTTCTCAGTGTGAAGAACCATGTTGGAAGCTAAAATATTTGTACTGTTAGTAATTGACTTGGTTTGTTGAGGGTCTATATTGTTCTAGCCAAAGAAAAACAGGATTCTTCCAGTGTAGTCTTTCAGTTGTTATATGCCACTACAGTGTGTAGTTCAATTCTAAAAAACATACAATTTAATCAGTGCTTTCTCTCTGTGTATGTGTGTATAATATACAATACATAGGAGATGAGCATGTGCTGGGAGAAATGTAAGATGTAAATTCAACAGCTAACTAACTAACTAAATAAGTATTATACAGTTGTCCTGGGATATAAATAATAATAATAATGATTATTATTATTATTATTATTATATCCACAGATTTAAGTATTCACAGCTTGAAACTGTTCTTAAAAAATAATAATTCAAAAAGCAAACCTTAATTTTCCCATCTTATATAAGGGACACCATTTTGCTATGCCATTGCATATAACAAGACTTGAGTATTCATGGATTTTTGTATCCATGGGGGGGGGGGCTGGAACCAAGCCCCAGCGAATATGAAGGGACAACTGTATATAGTTTATTAATATTAGTACTGTTGATATTCATTTAGTAATAACAGTAGCACCCCTGTATCTGCGGGGATTGGTTCTGCCCCCCTCGGATACTGAAATCTGCAGATAACAGTGAACACCAGACTTCCATTGCCACTGCCACTGGAAGACCTGCAGAGAAGGGAGAAAGGTGAGCTCTCCTCCTTCCTCCCTTCCCTGTACAATCCCCCACAAGCTCTGCCATGCCACTGTAACCCCCCAACGGGCAGGGAGGAAGGAGGTCTCTCCTCCCCCTGTCTACCACCTGCCACCTCCTTCGCTGCCACTGGAAGCCCTATGGAGAAGGGAGAAAGGAGGCAAGCTCTCCTCTTCCCTCCCTCCCCCTTCTATCCTCTGCTGCCACAATTGGAAGCTCCTTGGGGAAGTGAAAAAGGAGGTGAGCTCTCCTCCCTCCCCTTTCAACCCCCACCAGCTCCACCAAACCCCCGGAAGCCCCATGGAAAAGGGAGAAGGGAGGAGAGCTCTCTTCCTCCCCTCCCTCCTCCATCCACACCCCTGCAGTCGCCATCTGCAGATAACTGTATCAGTTGATGGCAAATCTGCAGAAATGGGTCTGCTACTGTACAGTACTGATAAGCATTTTGTTTTAAAGAAAGCATAATGTTCGAGTGGAGTTCACACTTAATACGTGTATACACACACACACACACATACACACACGAACTCTACCCAAACACGGTTATCTTTAATATGGAATCTATATTTTAAAACATGCTACTCTTTTGCTTTTGGGCAAATTTGTTGTTGTTATGTGCCTTCAAGTTGTGTTCTGACTTATGGAAATCCTAAGGCAACCCTATCGGGTTTTTCTTGGCAAGATTTGTTCAGAGGGGATTTTGCCTTTGTTTTCTTCTGAGGCTGAGAGAGTGTGACTTACCCAAGATCACCCAGTGGGTTTCCATGGCTGAGCGAGGATTTAGATTTTGACCTCCAAAGTTGTAGTCCACCGCTCAAACTACTACACCGTGCTGGCTAATAGTATGGCATAGTTGAATTCTGGGAAGTTTTGCATCTTGATAAGTATGAAGTGTTAACTTGTTCAACTATAATTTTATTGTAAATTGGAGCTTGGAGTGTTAGTTTTGAAAATGTATTCACTAACGTTAAATGTTAGAAATGGAAAATTCGTTCACTAGAATAAACACTGATGTTGAATTTATTTAATTAACTTGTTGTTTGAAATATTGTTTTTGGGCCAGGCTATGGGATTTACAGATAACAGCATGGGGGTTGTCACTGTTGACCTTAAGGGAGCTTATTTTGTTACTGGATCCTTCAAAGGGGCTGTTTTTGTCCTTTTAAAATTGCCTTCCTCCAACCTGGGATTTTTCTCTACATGGACTACAAAGTCCATAATTGTATTGTTGCCAGGTAATGGTGGGAGTCCTGCATGTCTGCAGACTGTTGGGTGGCTGTCCAAAAGTATGGGGTCTCTTCTTACAATCTCTTCAATTCAGTTTGTAAATAATCTGCATCTCTCTTTTTCTTCTATTGCTACCCATGCATATGCTTCACTCACTCTTCAATTCCTTTTGTTAATGATTAATAAGAAGAAATTCATTTCCTTTAGAGGGTACTGATCCACCATAAGTACAGCACTGAGTGAATAGCTGCAAAGATTGGTTTGTTAGTCAGGGGTGGAGATTCTTTGTCCAAAATGTTTTGAGTCTCTCAGTTTATGTAAAACTGTTTTTGGCACAGGTAAATTACTGCACCCTTTCTGCCACCCAAATCCCAATGATACTAGGTGAAATCGGATTAGTGTAGGTATTCATGAATTAATGTGTTAACCAATGAGTTAGTTCAAAGCTCTGTTGTTATACATGCACAAAATTGTGATATGAATGAGACAGAATGTAAAGTTGGATGTTGCTGATGGGAGCAAAAACAAAATATGAATGAGTTTAGTTTCCTGTATTCACTCATAAAATATGATTTTGCAGGGAGAGGAACAAAGAAAGTGAAAATAACCTGTTTTGCCTACCAGTGTCTCAGATTCTACCCTGCAGTGAGAATAAGTGTTAAGAGGAATAGAGGCTGATTGGAATATAGAGTGAGAGGAAAGAAAAAATACTTACAAGTTGTTAATTTGAGTCCGGCAGATTCTGAAGTTATATACAGTAGTCACCACAGAGTGGGACTTGCAACCAGTTTGAAGTAAACCAAGTTGGAGACAAAGCTCAACGTATTGCTGTTATACTGTTTACACAATAAACCCATCTTTATATTTTTATTATTTTAAAAAATCTACTATATGGAATGAATGTGGCATTGTTCCATTGAAGACGTTTTGCTTTGTTCTGGTTTGAGAAGAGAGAATAACAGAAGCTCATTCTGACAGCTAAGTGTGTTATCAGTAGTGGCCATGTTCATTCCTATCTCTTGGATAAGAATTTATTCTCTTGGATAATTCATTTAGCACCTCTTTTCCTCTCTTGCTCTGTTGTGTCATTCCTTAGTTTCCACACTACATCCCTAGAGGGCTATTAATTTTGGTTTTCCTTGAGCATGTGTCAGCTGCTGAGTCCTCCACAACTATCCTTCATACCCATCCAGACATTCTTGGCTCTGTCCTCATCTGCTGAAGACTTCTACAGAATGTATTTTAAGCATGAAAGACTGACCTTTCATTGGAGCCTGGTATATAAAGTAATAATGCAGTCTGCTCTTCATTACATAACATAATTCTACCCAACAAAATTTAAAAGGCATAGAAGTGAATGTTACCATAGAACATTTTGTGTATATATATGTGTGTGTGTGTGTGTGTATATATATTGAACATTTATAAAAAACATCCAGTATAGTGCAATTAAGACTATAACCAGCAACTAAGTGATGTGAGAGCTCAAAGAACAAAGGGAGAGTTCTTTTACTGCTGTGCTCTTGTGACAGCTCTCCCTTTTTTCTGGACTAGCCTGGTCTGTATATAATTTCATATTGAGATAATTTTCCAGGAGAGCAGGTCAGGATTGGTGAAAGAAGAATGGTCAGAAGTAAGCAACATTGGTTTGTCACCTTACCACCTGATTTCTTCTCTGATTATCATTTCTTCAGTAAAACACAGTATAATCATCTGACTCAAAATGTCCATGGTGCCACTGCCGTTGTCTCTGGGAGGTCCTCTGCCAGTGTCATCCCCCCGCCCCACTGCTGCTGCCCAGTAGCAGTTTAGCATGTTTAGTCTGGCTCCTCAGTAAAAGCCTATCTGACATGGGAGACCCTACCAGCAGCACTGCTACCAGCAACATAGCCTCTTGCCTCATAGGAGCATGCAATCCCACCACCATGGAAAGCTAGAGCCGTGGTGGGTACTTTTCAGTAAAAGTATGCATATAAAAATACAAACTCCTTCTAGAAAATGTCTGTCTCCAAGAAAACTAACTTACCTACTATTGCTTTCACACATCAGAGACAATTAGTGTCCTAAGAAGCCATCTACATTAGCTTAAAGATGCTAGAACACTCAGATGGCTTCTGACCAGTGTGATAAGTGGCCTTTTCAGAATTGCATTTCACTCTTCCACCAGTCTTGAATATTGTACTCCCATCAGCATATTTGGGAAAGAGAATTTTAATCCATAAATATTCATGGTAAAATAAGTAAATCATCTATTTTTATAGGTACTAAAAGACTCTCCCTTTCCCCCTAAATTAATATTTTTTTAATAATGAAACAGACCAACATAGCTGTCTTTGTGAAGTCAAAGGCTACCATCCATACGTTTTTCGTGGTTTTTTTTCCCGGGCTGTGAGGCCGTGTTCTGGAAGAGTTTATTCCTGACGTTTTGCCTGCATCTGTGGCTGGCATCCTCAGAGAATGGTTGAGTAGGGGTATCTGGGTTTATATACTGTGAGTCTCCTTGGATATCCTCCCACCCTAGGAACTACCCATTCAAATACACAAATTTACATATCCCCTCCAACAGGGACTCACAGTATATAAACCCCACACACCCCTACTCCACCATTCTCTGAAGATGCCAGCCACAGATGGAGGTGAAATGTCAGGAATGAACTCTTCCAGAAGACAGCCTCACAGCCCAGGAAAAAAGCCCACGAAAAACCTACAGCTATTTTTCCTATTTTCTCTTATTTATATTAATATGCTGTCAGCTCTTTTGGATCTAAAAGTAAGATACAGTCCTACTGCCTAGCTTGCATAAGCCTGATTGTTGTGATCTATATGGTGGTGGTCCTCCTGCTGGTACAAAAAAAAAACCCTATAGGCTGAGGTGGGTGCAATATTTGTATAGCTCCTATGGTTTTGCTTGTTTGCTTGTTCCCACATGACATTATCCTTGCCAGATTTCATGCCTTTAGGCAAAAAGCCTACTGCTCTACTAGGTTGTTTGTGTGTGTGTGGGGGGGGGAAGTGAAGAATGGAGATTTTTGTTATTTTCATGTCTATAGTAATTGTTAAACAGCTGCATGTTCTCACCTAGAATTATATGATGTCCTAAATTCTTTAAAGCTCTTGGGGGAAAGCTCAGTATTATTTTTAACTTTTGAAAATTAATGTTTTCGCTTGATCTTTTAAAATTATTGTAAGCCTCCTTGAATCCCATCTTGGGAGAAAGGCAGGATATAAATTCAATAAATAACTAAATAAATAGCCCATTTAGGTTGATTTTTTTCTTAATACCTTACACACATGTCTAACTGTAATGTGTGTACACTGGCAAACATGCATATGTCCCATTCATATATTCCTTCTATGCACAAAACATATTATGGACAGCTTTAAATGATAAAGCCCATGAAGTGTTAATGCACTAAGTGCTAATTCCGATAATAATAAGACACAGTTTTTATATGTTTTTTTTTTACCTTGTATGTTTTTATTTGTTTTAATTGTGATTTTAATTCTTCTGTGAGCTGCCTTGGGTCCCACTTTGGGAGAAAAGTGGCATAGCACTTGCACAAATAAAATAAATAAATGGTATCCAATATGTTATTGTCATAGTTTGCAAATTATCTCAGTCTATATAAGCTATATAGTCTCACAGTTACCTGTGGCAAGTTAAGAACTATCTCCAAGCAGGAACAATGTTTAAACAAGAAAAAAAAAAGATGTCCCTTTCTTTCCCAGCCTGAAGGCTCCTGATATATTTTAATGGATAACGTGAAAGTATAGACTGGCTATGATTAGTGTGGAAAGGGCTGTGAACTACAATAGGTGAATTTCCATCTCGACTACCCTCTTGAACTTTACAGATTAGAAAACCTTTGGAATGAAGACTAGACTTTCAGAGGACTATTGCTAATACTCCCTTAGGTTTATATGGCTAGCCTTTAGTTCAGCCTTTCTCAACCTTTTTACTCTGGTGGAACCCTTAAAACAATTTTCAGGTCACAGGGAATCCCTGCCTAAAATTATATCTACAGCCATATGTGTGTGTGTGTGTGTGTGTGTGTGTGTGTTTTCCAATCACAATATCTTGAGGAACCTCTAGCAACCATTTGTGGAACCCTAGGGAACCCTGGTTGAGAAACTCTGGTTTAGTTTATGATGAGTCAGCATAAGTTATGATTCACAAAGCTGTATTGTTAACTTCTATCAAGTCAACTTTGACTTATGGCAACCCTATGATTGAGAGACCTCCATGTCACCATATCATCAACAGCCCTGCTCAGGTCTTGCAGACTCAGGGCTGTGGCTCCCTTGATTGAGTGTAACCATCTGGAATGTGGTCTTCCTCTTTTCCTGCTGCCTTCTACCTTACTAAGCATTATTGTTTTTTTCTAGTGAACCGTGCCTTGTCATCCCACCAGTGGCACTACCTTTCCATGGTGGTGGGATTGTGTACTACTAGAGGCTACACTGATGACAACAGTGCTAGTAGGGTCTCCTATGTCAGACAGGCATTTGCTGAGGAACCAGGCTAAATGTGCCAAACAGCTACTGGGCAACAGAAGCAGTAGTGGAAGGTGACACTGGAAGAGGATCTTTCCGATACAATGGCAGTGGCATGATAGCTAGCACTTTTTTAGTACTGGGCAGAAGGAGGCATGGGAAATGTTTTTGAATGTCTTTTACCATGAAAATGCTATGATGACACAGTCCAACAAAAAGATTCTCACCTAGTATTCTCCATATCATGGTTTCCTGACACTTAAGAATCACATATTTGTTTGTTTTTACCGTTTTCCAAATATTTGCAAATAGTTTTTCAATTCTTCTTTGAAGACACCTTCTTGAAAACTCTGTGTGTGTGTGTGTGTGTGTGTTTTGAAATAGTCATGTTTCTCATTTCCTACTGAGGAGAAAAACTTTATTTCAGTCTCTATTTGCCAAATTAAGCTTTGGGTTCTAGCAAAATCTTGTTACACACTAGTCAGGCAATAATTATTAAGAAAATTGGATAGCCACACTCCTTGCTACCTTAGCCATTTGACCATTATACTTATAACCAAGAAGAAGTGTTTTCTTGGGTATGTTGATTACAGCCTCCTCTTGGCACTTCAAGAGAAACTATAGAGCCTATTACAGAAATCTATCTATATATAATTCTTTAGGGTATGTTACCGTTTCCAGTGTGCTGATTGGCTGCTTACGGAACTGACCAACCAATCACAGGTGTGTTGGGAGCCAATCAGCACACTGGGTGAGGGACCATGTAGATTACAAACATGGCAGCTGGAGAGGGACAGTGAGTAACATTGGGGTGGATGTGGTATGTGCTGGAGTGCAGGAAGTGGGGGCCAAGGGGCAGAATGAGTGGAGGTGGTGGCAGGGGAGCAGAACGAGTGGAGGGGGCAGAAAGAGCAGAGGTGGTGGCAGCGGGGCAGAACAAGCAGAGGGGGACAGAAAGAGCAGAGGGTGCAGTAGGGTGCAGAAAGAGCAGAGGGGGCAGAAAGAGCAGAGAGGGCAGAAGGGGGGAGAATGAGCAGAGGGGGCAGAAAGTGGAGGGGAGACAGGGGGCAGAACTAGTGGAGGGGGCAGAAAGAGCAGAGGGGGCAGCAGGGGGCAGAACGAGTGGAGGGGGCAGAAAGAGCAGAGGAGGCAGCAAGAGGACAGAACAAGTGGAGGGGGCAGAACAAGCAGGGGGTGGAATGAGCGGAGGGGGCAGAACGAGCGGAGGGGGCAGAACGAGCGGAGGGGGCAGAAAGAGCAGAGGGGGGCAGAATGAGCAGAGGAGGGGCAGAACGAACAGAGGGGGCAGAATGAGTGGAGGGGGAAGAAAGAGTGGTGGTAGAGTAGAACAAGTGGCAGGTGGGCAGAACGAACAGCAGGGGGCAGAACAAGTGGTGGGGGGCAAGTTAAACCCACCAGCCTGCCTCAAAGGGTTGTCATGAGGTCTCCTGGGCATTTTTGGGGTGAGTTTTTTTAATGGCGTATGGTATGTCAGGTCCATCTAGTTGCTAATGAATTTGTTAATCTTTCATGTATTGAACATTCTTCAATTCAATACATGGTGCCCTAATGCTTCTTGATGAAACTTGTGATGCCAACGTCTGAACTCTGGAGGGTAAAGAATGAACCTTATTTATATTAATAAGCAGAAGAAAGAAACAAAGAGTAGTTAGAAGGACAAGATTTCCACTTTAACAAAAGCTTTTCTGTCATATCATTGTCCCATCTATAAGAAAGTATTGAAATAAAAACTGGAATCTAAGTGGCTGGTACTGGAGTTGTGCTCTTGATAACACTATCTAAAAGAATTTTCTTGCTATTAAGGGCTACAGCTTTTTGCACACAAGCAACAAATGTACCCTTAACGTATCTATCAAAATATCTGTACTTGTCTTCTAAACTGCTGGTTCAGCATTTAAAGCTATCATTTCTTGGGTAAGAAATCTCCACTAAGGAACAACACCATAGGATTATAACCATATTTATACACCACTAGATGCATCACAGGATAAAGTTTTGACAATTATTTCAGGGGAAACTGGAATGTCCTGTGCCTATTTCTCAAACTGTAATAGCTTTCCTAAGAGTGGATTGTGCTTTGTTGGGATTAATATTGATTTAAGATGTATTGAAATTGATAACTGACTTTCCAGATACATTCTAGGGATCTTTCAAATGTTATTCAGAAAGGAAAGTTATTGTAGGGTTTTGAGAAAGTACATCTTTTTCCTTAATTCAAATATGTATTTAGATGAACACGATAAATGTTCATTAAAAGTGCCAAAGTGACAGCTATACAAACCAGCTCTGGAGGTTTTTGCATTTAAGTGTTCACAGTTATAATGACTAAATGGAGCATAACCTTCCAAATGCAGACTTCCAACATCCATATATTTGACACTTCATTGCTTTTAGGAGGTGTCTCATTTCTGTATTTTCCCTCAATGTCCAAAGATATAATTACTTGCAAGGTTCAATATAGCCTTAATATAAATTCCTTAATATAAAGGAAGAAAATATTTTAAAATTAAATTAAATTTAAAAGCATTTGAATTAATACAAACTTAATTTTACAATGAATATCTTCATACCTTTCACAAACTATTTATTTAAGTATGTTTTTACAAATCATCAGCACCAATGCCCCTGATATGTAGAGACTAATTTCAAGTGCCCCACCGTAGCACCACCTTTCTGTGGTGGTGGGAATGCTTGCTCCTGTAAGGTGAAAGGTTATGCTGATGGTAGCATTGCTGCTAGTTGGGTCTCCCATATTGGCAGGCTTTTGCTGAGGATCCAGTCTAAATGTGCCAAGCAGCTACTGGGAAGCAACAGTAGTGAGGGGTGACACTGGCAGAGGATCTCTCAGAAACAAGGGCAGTGACACCATAGCTAACACTTATTAGTATGTATAGAAAGAGGCATAGTAAACACAAATGACAATCCAAAATGAAATGAGAGATGACACTTCCAGGTTGGAAGGCACTCAAAAAGTTACTGGGGTTCAACCAAAGACAACTACAAGCGGTGTTGCAGCTAATGACATAACCGGAGTCAAGCTTCAAGGACATTCAGCTGTTGACATGCTCAGAGGTAAAGGAAAGTGTGAAGCTGCACAACACATATTACAGGAACATGGAATGTAAGAAGAATCAGGGGAAGCTAGACATAAAAAAACAAGAAATGGAACATAGAAACAGTCACACACATCACACTTTCAACTGGAAGATATATGTTCTTGAGATCCAAGACTGATTCCTCCCCATCCTTCCTGCAAGAAAGAGGCAGCCTCTGTTCTGTGTTAACCTCTGTTATGTGTCAGATTGGCTGCTGTTTCTTTACTGTGTCCTGATAGAATCTATGTGACCTAGTCTCCTTATCACATCACTGGCTACAAAAATGATATCCAGCAGCAAATAAGAATCCAAAGATGCTGAGAGAGCAGTGAAAGGTATATTCCATGAACATCTCTTCTGTTTTCTTGGCTCAGTATTGTTAGTAGCACTGTAGTTTCCTTTTGTCTTGTAGCCCTGGTGGTGTAGTGGTTAAATGCCGATACTGCAGCAACAGTGTTGTGAGTTCGATCCTGCAGGGCTCCAGGTTGACTCAGCCTTCCATCTTTCTGTAGGTCGGTAAAATGAGTACCCAGATTGTTGAGTGCAATTAGCTAACACATTGTAAAACTGCTTAGAGAGTGCCTAGCTCTATAAAGCTGTATAGAAATGTAAATGCTCTTGTTCTTGTACAACATAACTATGCAGCCCATTACATTGACACAAGTTGGAAAGAGATCCAACAGCTTAAAGGATATGCCTTTAACAATTCCTGTGCAAAGAGTTTCCTTCCAGATTCAATGATATCTCTTTCTTCCCTCTGATATGTTTGGATTGGCCCTTTATGGGCTATTTAGTATGTGTATATCCTTCCATGAAGCTTTGGCATAATGACTGCTCCTCTGTCTCATTAGTGCTTCTGTTGATGAATTCTTTGAGATGAAGAACACAAATAGGGAGTCCAGATCATAGGACAAAATCCAACTTTACTCTCAAGTGGTATAGACCCATAAAAGTGAACTGAACTTCTACTCAACACTAATGTGTTAGTTTTAACCAACTTACTCTGTCTGGAATAAGATTTTGTTTTAGCCTTTAGGTTGGACAGAAGAGGTAGTTTCCTTGGTAATTTCCAAAGTAAAAGCTATATGAGAAAACCTTTCCTTTTACTTTTCAGATGTAGTATTATTTGGGATGTGCCATAGATCTTAGTTTATTTCATTCTCACACATGAGAGCTAAATGTTTTCCCCCCACCGACCAAGATTACAAGAATTTTCAAACATTTTGAAACACTGTATTTTGTGCCCCATATTTTGTGCAAAATACAGTATTTTTTGTATGTGTGAAATACAATTTCACACAAAGTTCCAGAATGTGAAACATGATTTAAAAAGTGGGGGGGGGACAACTCTTTTATCTTTCAAGATATACCAAGACATTCTTGTCAAGGATGAGAACATTTGCAAATATTTTTTATGTCTCTCATTATTAGAGGTCAATTTTTTTTTACAGGCCCATTCATTCTGGAGGCTGAGGCCAGTTTTCTCAGATCATTTTCTTCCCTCTATCTTTTAAAAATGTCTCATTATAGAGCACAGATGAGAAACAGATTTGTATGAATGACTCTCACTGTATTCACCTGTGCCGAGGTTATATTGTGAAATAAAATGTCAGCATTCAAACAGAATAGGGCATTTGCCATTTAAAGAAAGCACATAATATGTCTGTATGACAGTGATTCATTAGCAGTTTATTTTCTGTATTTGAATATATACCATTTAAGTAGTATTCTTGGGCTGGAGTATGTGTGTGCGTGTTAGACAACCATTGTGATACTGGCTACAGTTGTTGAGGTATGACCTAATTAAATAGTGTTTAGTGAATATCACATATATCAAGTACTGCTTTGTGCTGCTGCCTTTTGAGGTAGTGCTGGAAGAAGAGAACATATCTTGTGCCATAATCAAGTGGCTAATTTCATTCAGTTTTGTGTTTTAAGTAACTAAAAGTAACTATTTGATTAGGCTCAGGAAACAATAAAGGAAAGAATTACTTTTAAAATGGTATCTATTCGTTTGGGTCTTTGAACCAGAACTGCAGCCAATTGCATCTTAAAAGTTTCCAAACTCTCTTATCAGCATTTCTTCATCATGGACTCTTTTTCTGTTTCCTGTACTGCTTTATCAAATATAGCATTTTATAGGTCTAAATGTGAACTCTCTTTTACCTAGGTGGAATCACATGTTTAGGACCTTTCACCAGAGATTCCAGAGTAAGAGCTATCCCATGGACAGTTTAAGAAGTGTTTCCAGAAACGGTGAGTCATTGTAATATTATTCAATTTTAGTGTACAACTATGTGAGAGTGGAGGATACACACACACACACACACACACACAAGAGAGAGAGAGTGTTATCCGATTCCATATTTACAGGTTTTGCTTACGTAAAATTAGAAATAGCTTGTCCCGAATCCTGATAATCACATTTGGGGAGTAGTTTCAGAATACTTTTACCATAAACTGATTTGTTCTACATGAGACTAGAACAAGGAACTTGTTTAAAGATATCAGACTAGACCAAGATTAGAACTCAGGATATACAAAAAATATATATTACGCTCATTTTTGGTCTATAAGAGCATCTCTGGATTAGGATGTTTTCTCTCTTAACAGAATGTGAACAAATCTTGTTATTTTGTTCCCAAGTCACTACTACCACCACTATTCCTACTTTCTTCTTCCTCTTCTTTTGTTTGCCTTTTTATTTTCATAGAAGCAGAGGTGAGATGCAATTAATATCTAAAAAGAATAAAGGCTGCATCTGGAAAAATATGTTATGCATTATTTAATATTTCCTGGCAGACCCCAACTTAATTGCCGTATTTCCCGTTGTATAAGCTGACTGGGTGTATTAAGACGACCCCAATTTTCCCATTTAAAATACAGAGTTTGGGATATACTTGCCATGTAAGACTACCCCCAGCCAGCCCATTGTGGCTTTGGGAAGCATGGGGGTGGTGGCTGTTAAGTCCCCCCCCCCAGGCAGCCACCCTTCCGCCCTTCCTGAACCCGAGAGGGGCTGGCAGCCCCATCTCGGACATGGGAAGGGTGGGAGGTGTCTAGCAAGCTTCCCCCCAGCCAGCCACCCCTCCACCTTTCCCGAACCTGAGATGGGACTGCCAGCCCCAAGGCAGAGGGGCGGCTGGCTGGGGGGAAGCTGCTAGCCACCATCGGCTGCTAGCCCCATTTTGGGTTTGGGAAAGGCAGAAGGGTGGCTGGCTGGGGGAGGAAGCTTGCTAGCCACCTCCCACCCTTTCTGTGTCTGAGATAGGGCTGCCAGCCCCATCTCGGGTTCGGGAAGGGCAGAGGGGTGGCTAGCTGGAGGGCAGGGAGGCTTGTGTTGGGGAAGCACGGGAGGTGACTGGCAAGCCTCCACCCACCCAGCCACCCACTCCTCCAGCCACCCACCCCTTCGTGCTTCCCCAGCCTGTGACCACTGTTTACCCGGCGTATAAGACAACCCCCAACATTTGAGGAGATTTTCCTGGATTAAAAAGTTGTCTCATATGCCGGAACATATGGTATATTGCAATGCAAAAGCAACAACAAAAAGGCTCCAGATGTCTATATGAGACTGTATAGGTGTAAGACTGCTTTCACATAATGTTTATAATGGGTTGTTTTTACTATAAGTTTGTTTCTAAGTTGTCTACAACATGATTATAATGGCACACTCTGGGAGGAGCCATAGATCTGTAACAGTTTTTCATTTACAGCCAAGGTGGTGAACATTTTTCTGCCTTCGTTTTCTGCCTTTGGTTTCTCCCTTTGGTTGAATTCAGTTTTAGAGCAAGTGTGTGGGGCTGTGGTAACGGTGAGCAACACCAAAGCAAAAAGGTTGGACCTAAAGTATCAGTATATTTAGGTTAAAACTCTTGCTATTAGATACTAAGCCTTAAGAAAGTTTAAACCTTTTACAGTGAAGGGAAACAGCACAAAACTGCATTAATAGAGGCTCAATAAGAATGCATGTTATGTGTATACAAAGTTCACAGTTTTTCGTTGCCAGCATGCCTAATGAACAGTCTGAAGGGACTGCTACTGTAGCTGTCGTGCTGCAGAAGGAGTTAAATTTTACTGTCCTTTGTCTCAGTGCACCACATGGCCAGGAAGTAGGAGTGGCCTCTGCTGCATGTGATCCCTTACCAGAACAACAACACAACCAACATCTGAGACAAAGTATAGGCCTGTACTCCAACACTGTCACTTTTCTTTTTAAACATTTTTTTTCCTGATGAAGAAGCCAGTACAGCTTTGAAAGCTTGCATCATCTGTTTTGGTTGGCCAATAAAGTATCACCTTTTTTCTGGAGTCTGAAGGGAGTTATTAAAGATAAAAAACCTTCTGTCAGAAGTTGGAGCACTTGTCCAAATGAAAAATAATTAAAAGAACACAAACATGGAGAAAGAAAATGTGGGTGTTTTTTTAAAAAATAAAATAAAATTGAGTAGCATATTACACCACAACTAATAACAAAGAATTCTTTGAATCTAATCCTGAGAGATTTTCTTTTAAATTTTTTATTGAGTGCATTAATCTAAAGTATATTCTAACCCCAGTACGGATTCTGTAAAAATACCCCATGTCTCCAGGAGTATTTGTGGATACAGAATCATGGGCAAAATCCAAAATACCTAAACAACTGGGACATTATCAGACTAGCTCCTTAAAACGTTCTTCTGCTGGCAAAACAAAACTACCATTTTTATGCCAGCAAAAGAACGTCTCCCCCACACTTACCTCCCTTTCCTGGCAAACGCAGCCCCAGGAATGAAGAGGATGTGAATGGAGCCCCATTCACTTCCTCATTCGAAATCCCACAAGATTTTGTCACATGGGAAATTTAAAAACAAAAAACAAAAATAAAGCATAAAAAGTTTTTAAAAGCGCGCGCACACACACACACGTTAAAAGTCCCAAGTAACCCAGGGAGGGTCATAAAAAGATTAAAACTTACCTGGATACCCTGATCTCACCCGGAAGTGTTCGCACCGGACTGGCCATTCTCACTGCAGTCACGAGAGTTAAATGGCCTGAGGTTTTGCAAGCCGGAAATGCCAGCACTAAAGCACAACGGGGGATCTACCCAGCTTGTGGGGGGCTAACACACATTGGAAACTGCTTAATGCAGTGTAGATGTGTAAATAGCTATTGCTTAAAACAATTTGTAAGCCGCTCTGATAGCCTTGAGGCTGAAGAGCGGGGTATAAATAAATAAATAAATAAAATCTATTGACGATAAAAAGGTATGTGTTTTGGGCTGATTTTAACCGCAAGAGGGCAGTGTCATCTAATCTGCACGCCCTTTTGCAGTTATGTGGCATTGTTATGACACTGTATTTCATGTGTCTGATAAAATCCGTAGAGTCAGAAAACAGAAAAGAAGATGGGACTTTTGTTTTGAGTAAACGTCAGATATTCTTATTTGCAGAAAATGTAGCCAACACAAGTGCAAAAGATTTGTCAGAAAATATGTCAAGGAAGGGAGAAAAACCCTGCATGTTGAAGATGTAAGGAATATTCACATATTTTTTCTCATTCTCAATGAGAAAGGGTGTCTTGACAGATTAAGATAGCCTATCAAGAAAATGGTCAAATACACACACACACACACACACACACAGAGAGAGAGAGAGAGAGAGAGAGAGAGTATATGCATTTGTGATATTTTTGGAAAGAATAAAATGTTTCTGTAAAGAAAATATTTTCTTCTTGTCAAAACACTATTTGCAAAATTACCCATTTTGTGCAGAAAACCATGTATTTTTCTCAAAATCCACGGTTGGGAGTAGAAAATATTAGTTGTTATTGTTGTTGTTGTTACTGCAGTAGATTGTAGAGGTAGAAAAGAAGCAGAAAAAGGCAACCAGAACAATCAAGGAACTGGAAAAATTGTGTTGAAAGCAAAGGTTACAGCATTTGCAGCTGTTTAGTTAGATGTAAGGTGAGTAAGAGGAGATATTATGAAGTATTTGAAATTATTCATAGTGTGGAAAAAGTAAAAAGGTAGAAGCTTATGGATGTTAGGCCATGAATGGCTACTAGTCAGAATAGCTATGTATCACCACCAATATTGAAACATTATGCTGAAAAGCATGAAATAGAGGTTGCACTTACACTCATGTGCTGTGACAAGCTCCCCACTGGCAACTGATTGACCACTATTTTAACAGAAGGCTGGAGAAAGTAGGCTATGATCTTATCCTGTATGGCCTTTCAAGGTAGTATAATGAGAAGGGGGAATCTGGCTACTTTGAGTAGTCTGGACTGGGGAAGCACAAGGGTCAGATTTGGCCCCATGGCCTAAGAGTTTCCATTCCTATCTAATAGGTTGTTGAGGCCAATTTGGCATAAAAGTCACTTTTTAAAAGTTACAATTCTGGGGGGAAAAACTTTGCCTGAAACCCTAATACCAGAAGAGAGAGCAATATTGGGAGAGAGGTGTGCCAATTATTTTCCTATAACCAATAATTTATACACACAGGATTAAGTCTTCTTTGTGGCACACCTCGTTTGGTTGCATAGTTCAATACTGTTTGCAGCAATAAGATCTCTAAAACAAGAATTTATTCAGTTTAGATCCAAAGTAGTGAGTGCAGTTGGAATCTGGGTGTTTCTAAGATTACATTAGGATCTGATAATTGGAAAAATATAAAACCTTATCTGATAGCTTATTGAAGACTGTTACAATAGAAGGATATTACAGAAGTTTCACTGAAGACACTTGCATCATTTTTTCCCTACAGAATGGTCAGATGATTTCCCCCTGAATAGCTAACCTCTTTCTGACAGTGGCTAATGCTGACATTTTATCCTAATTGAGCTGGTCAAATTATTCATCGTGAATAATTTAACAGTTAGGTTTTGGCATATTTCTTTTTTAGAAATTATTCAAGGCTAATCTACCTCCTCCTTATTCCTGTCATTTAACCTGCCTTGATGAGAAACCAATTCTTGGAAAATCTTCCCCACCCCATAATGTTCACTTGTTTAAAAAAAAAGGAAAAAAAAAGAGCAAGCTGCCACTCTTGTTTCCAGACACTATTCTGGTCTTTTTCTGGGAGAAATCCAGAGTGATAGTTACAACCTATAAAGTCCTATAAAAGCTTGGCTCCATATCTTCTGAAAGACTGTTGTTTTCCTGTATGAGCCCACTTCAGTTTTAAGATCCTCAAGGGAACACTTTATCTCAGTCCAGTCACTGCCATAGGGACATTTGATGAGGACATTGATGGCTGCTCATAGGCTGTGGAACTCCTTTTTATAGGAGGCTTTGCTGTCTCCTTTCTGTTGTCTTTCTGCCAACAGGCAAAGATCTTTGTGTTTAGACAGGCCTTTAGGTGCTGGTTGTCACAAAGGGGCCTTTTAATGCGGGTGCTGTACATTTATGTTCATTACTACATTTTAAATACTTTTAAAACTGTTTTTTTAATTTAGCTTTTTTTAAAAAAATAGGATTGCTTTTTTAATGTTATGTCAAAACAAACAAATAAAATTAAGAATGAACTCATTTCCTTTTACCTGAGGCAGACATCTCTCCTACCTTGCAGCAGATATTTCTCTTCTTTATTTTTCATAGCATGTTATTTTGAATCCTGGGAGCCATGTAGCTAGTCATATCTGTCTGTGTGAAAGAGTCACAAAACCAGTTCAGAGAAGGACAGGAATCGCTGATCTCACTTGTGATATTCTCACACATTATATCTTCATAAAGCCAATTCAGAGTAAGGACAGGGAGCACTGGTCTAAGTCTAATGCATGATTACTGATGGAAAACTATGTACTAGCAGACATCCAGGTTTTGGTTTTTTTCAGTTTCACAAGCAGTTGCACAATTATTCTCATGGCCCATTGGCTGTTCCTCTGGTTACACATCTGGCTGTACAGCCACACATGAAAGTGATTGTGCAACTGGAAACTTCTTTGGGTCCCTCCATAACCAAAGCATTTTTACATCATTGGATACTGACCACTGCCTTCAGTTGCAGGGGTGCTGGGGAAGTAACCATGCTGTGAACATTTTAAGCAGTTTTTCACAACTTCTGTGTTCAGTGGAAACCAAAATGGGGTCAGTATTTTCAGTGGGGGGGGGGAGTGGAGTTTGTTAGAAATGTTATTTGTTTTTAGTGCACCCTAGTTTTTTTTAATGGTATGAAATGTCTACATTTTAACATATTGCCAGAGAATAATCACATTAAAAATTATAATGGCAAATTTATTGATTGAAAATTTGCAATCATTTCTTCCAAAGTAGTTTGTTAAAGACTTGGATGCTGTGAGAAGTTAACTTAAGGAAGTCCATGTACACCTATAAATGTTTTGGGGATTACCTGCACAATGGAGGATAAGGTGCTAGGAAGTGGTGAAGGATGGAAGAATCAAGTAGTTTCCTACAAAGTTGGTAGAAACTTGTAGCAAATAAAAATAATGCAGGGTGTTTATTTAGGACCATTCTTTCCCGAACTGGTTTTAACAGCTGCAGTAATATTTTTAGTTAATAAAAATCTATGTGGTCATAATTACAGCCAGTGTCATGTAGTGGTTTGAGAATAGTACTAGAACTCTGAGGGACCAGGGTTCACACCCCTGCTTAGTCATGTGAACCCATGGGGGGACCTTGGGCAAGTCACTCTCTCACTCAGCCTTAAAGGAAGGCAATGGCAAACATCCTCAGAATACATCTTATGAAGTAAACTATGATAGGGTCACCATGAGCTGGAGTCAACGTAAAGGCACATTATGTCATGGTAGCGCATTTGTACCTCTGAGTAGATCAAGAGGACCAGGCAGCAAATAGGTCTTGTAGCAGCAGCAGATGTCAGGCTGAAGAAATAAGCACACAGACACAGGGATTGTGCCTAAAACTACTTTCCTTTATTGGTGCATATTAAAGTAATATAAACAACGAGTCTGGGACTCGAAACATACTACATAACACAGCAGTCAATACAATACTATCCAGCATTGTGCAGCTTAGAGTGCATGTGCACAGTCTAAGAGCAAAAATCCAAGTCAGAGCAGTGTGTGGGAACATCTGGGTATACAGATACAGATACAATATATTCATGGGTTATACAGTCAGTGATTCCCATACACATGAGCTGCCCAACATGTTCCCACAATGATAGCAGGTTCACTCCCTGTTTCTGTTCCCACACATGCCTCTAGAGTCCAGAAAGTATCTTGATATGCTCACCAGCTGCATGTGGTTGGCCCACTGCTGGCCTCTGCATGCAGTAGCACATTACATTATGCCAGCTCTTTACATTAAAAATTTCTCTGTGACTGTATGTCCCATTACCCTCACACATTACAACAACAAAAGCAAAACAGTTACTCAGAAAAACACAGAATTATATTGTAATAGTACGCTTAAACCAAAGGTGATCTTTCATATTGAGGAATTATTTTTGCCATTTTATATTTCCATTTTTTAAAAGGAAAGCAATCCCAGATTCAGAAATTTCACTTTTTGTGTGCTAAACTACTTCTTTTAATTAAAGCCGTTATTCGTTTTGTTCCTGAAATCTTTGCTTGCTTTGAAAAAATAAGTAAAAATAAGACAATTAAAAATAATGAAAACTAATAATTAAAATTATTTTTTTAAACACGTACAAGTTAAAACAGTAAAAACAATAAAAACACATAAAAGAACATAAAGGAACACACCAATAAACCTCTGTGTCTGCAGCTACAAATTAAAAGCTTGCTGAAATAAAAAGGTTTTTAGATTTTCCTTGGTTTTTTTCCAGGCTGTGAGGTCATGTTCTGGAAGAGTTTATTTCTGATGTTTTGCCTCCATCTGTGGCTGCATCTCGCTGCCAGTCCTAAAAAACACTAAAAACAGAACTCAGCACTTACAAATGAACTCCACCCAGGGACAGGGGGATTTCTAGCAAATCTCTCTCTCTGGCTTTTCTTCGCAAACGAAGATTCAGGAAGGACTCATCCCGTGCTTTCTGTAAGCATGCTGATGACTAAAAAGGGCAATCTGAGATAAACAAGTCCGGTTGCAGAAAGCACAGCAGAAGGTCTCCTTGGGTGATGTTTCTGGGTCGTGATTCTTTCTGTGTTGTCATTTCTCTTCAAAACTTGTTCGGCGTGAGTTCTCAAATAAGGCTGCAGCACTGTGGATAGTGCGTCTCCATGCCTCCCAATGTGAGGCCAGGGCGGACCATTGTTAGTGATCAATTTGGCCGAGCCTGAGATGTTGTTTCACAGAGTCCTTGTATCGCTTTTTTGGAGCACCCCTCTTACGCTGACCCGTGGCGAATTCACCATAGAGTACTATTTTTGGGAGGCGATGGTTCTCCATCCTAGAAACGTGCCCTGCCCAGCACAGCTGTGTTCTCAATATCATGGCCTCAACGCTGGTGATCCCAGCAGATAATTGACCATCAACCAACCACTAGCCAAACAGACCTAGTCCTCCTTGCATATCTCCACCCATAAACTAGCCATTCAAATACACAAATTTATATATCCTCCCCAACAAGGGTTCACAGTATATAACTTCCCCCCACACTCCTACCCAACCATTCTCTGAAGATGCCAGGCACAGATGGAGGCAAAACATCAGAAATAAACTCTTCCAGAACATGGCCTCACAGTCCAGAAAAAAACAAGGAAAATCTATGGATGCTGGCCACGAAAGCCTTCAACTTCACAAAAAGGATTTTGCCTGCCAGTGAAAGGAAAGCAGGGAAGTGTCCAGCCTAGCCTCCCAAGGAAGGATGTTCCAAAGGATGGGAGCAGCCACTGAGAAGGCTCTCTCATGTCCTCAACAGGTGAGCCTGTGATGATGGCAGCATCAAGAGGAAGCCTTCCCCCGAGGAAATGGTGGGATCTTTAGAGGGGAGTGACCATGTGCTTCTGGAATTTGATATACAGAGGAAAGGGGAAGCCAAGCATAGTGAAACATGCATTCTCGACTTTAAGAAAACTGATTTTAGAAAACTTAGGGAATTACTGGGGGTGATCCCATGATCAGGAATACTAAAAGAGATGGGAATACATGTGTCATTATGGCCTGGCCTGCCCATCATGGGAGTTCATCGCAACAACCTACACCTTACAACATTGGAAACTTCCACTCCTTATTTGGAAATGGGAAGAGGGTGGGATAACCTCATTGAATAAACATGATGTCACATCACTTAATTAAGATAGACACTCTGATTGGGAAAAGGCAGATCCAATCAGAGATCACCACAAAAGACCACCAATAATCAACATGGATTTCTTTTTCTTTTTTGGTTATATATATATATATATATATATATATATATATTAATTTTATAATCATACATTATATTATCCAATCAATACTTAATTAGTATAACACATAAAATTACTATAAACATCACAATTTTTCTATTAACTAATTTAAAAAGTTAACATAAATTCTTTACTATAATTCTATTCAAAAATATTAATTCCCCTACCCCCTCCCACCTCAGTGCTCCCCTTCACCGGACCTGTTATCCCTTACCTAATCTTTCCAGAATCTCATTTCTTCTCGTGGAGGTAACCTCCCATCTTTTCTCTGTAATACTTTTTTAACAAATGCTTTCCAAATTTTATCAAAGTCACTTTATTTCCAACTTCCTCTTCTTACTTTGATTCTACATGTTAACTTATCATTTATTGCCATCTTCCACACTTCTTTATACCACTCCTCCACTTGTACATTTATTTGCATTTTCCAATGTCTTGCTATAATTAATCTTGCTGCCGTTAATAAATTTGTTATTAAATCTTTTTCTGCTTGGTTCCCATTCTCTCCATTATAAATTGACATCAATGCTATGCTCGGTTTCCTTTCTGTATTTCTATTCAGAATAGTCTCTATTTCTATGAAAACCATTTCCCAAAACTGCTATACAAATTTACAATTCCACCACATATGCATATATGTACCTATTTCTTGATAACCTCTCCAACAATATTTAGAGTTATTCTTATCTATATTATGCAATCTTGTTGGTGTCAAATACCATCTCCATATTATTTTATAATAATTTTCTTTTATCCGTATCGACATATTTTTTAGATGTCTATATTTCCATATCTTATCCCATTCATGATCTCCAATTTTTTGTTTCAAATCTTCCTCCCATGTTCTTAAATATTCCCCTTTGTCTTTTTTCCTTATTTTTTAATCAATTTTTATATAATTCACTTGTAATACCTTTCATACTTTCATTATCATCCCTCTTTTCACCTTTTTTCACCAAATTTTCAAATTTTGTAAATTACCTTGTTTCTTTATGTTTCTTTTTCCAATTTTTAATCTACTGTTCTAACTGTATGCAATTAAACCATGAAATTTTCATTCCACATAATTTCTCTCTTATACTACCTTTCTCATTCATCCATCCTATCCATCCCTCTATTTTATCTAGTCCTCTTTTCTTTTATTCCTTTCCCATTTTTTCCTTCAAATTATTTGGGAATTGTTTTTCCACTATAACCGGTGTTAATACTGAATCAATAGGCAAAAATTCTCTCTTATATTTATACCATATTTCCCATATATTTTCCAGAAATGGGTTCTCAATTCCTTTAATTTCCTTTTTTGTAAAATTATAAAAAAATATGTTCCATATTCTCTTTTCTAGTCTCCCTGTTTCTATCTCTAACCATTCTAAATCCCCCTGTCCTACAATTCCTTCTATAACGTATCTCAAATGATTTGCTTCATAATATCCTTTTATTTTGGGAAGACCAAGTCCTCCCTCCTTCTGTGATATATACTAAAATAATTTATTTAATCTTGTCCTTTTCCCTCCATTACAATATTTATTCAGCATATTTTGCCATTTTTTCAGTTCTGCTTCTGATACTTTTATTGGTAACATTCTAAACAAAAAATTTAGTGTAGGTAATATTTTCATTTTAACTAAAGCTACTCTTCCAAACCATGATAGTTGAATATTTTTATATTCTTCCAACTTCTTTTCCATTTCTTTCCTTAATACCATAATATTCTCCTCTTCTAATTCTTTTAAATCTTTTGTAATATTTATTCCTAAATACTTAATATTACTTTTCAATCTTACTTCTAATTTTTTCTCTTTTAAAAATATATTTTCTTCTTCCTTAGTATAGTTAAACAACATCATATCTGATTTCTTCCAATTAACCTGTAAGTCTGTCATCTCCCCAAATACTTTTAAATGTTCTTTAATTTTTTACTCTTCCGTTAATCAGTTTCTTAATTGTTAAAAATGTATCGTCAGCAAAGAAGCTTATCTTATGTTTTGTTTCTACTCTAATTCCTTCTATACTATTATCATTTCTTATCACATTTGCTAGAATTTCTATTACCATTGCAAACAATATTGGAGAAAGTGGGCAACCTTGTCTTGTTCCTCTCATTTTTATTTCTCTTGTTATTCCATCATTAACCATCACGATAGCTGTGTTATGGGAATACAATTGATCTATTAATCCTCTAAACCTCTTCCCCATTCCAAATTCTTTCAATATTATTTTTAGTGTTGGCCATTTCACACAGTCAAATGCTTTAAATATATCTAATGTTAATATCCCTGCTTTTACTTTTGTTTTGCCTTCCCGGCCCTCCCCACTCCCCCCAAGGCCTTCACGGGGCCTCCGGAGGGTCTCCAAAGGCCCCATGGAGGCCTTCCCGGCCCTCCCCACTCCCCCCAAGGCCTTTGCGGGCCCCCACAGAGGCCTTCCTGGCCCTCCCCACTCCCCCAAGGCCTTTGCGGGCCCTCACAGATGCGTCCCTGGCCCTCCCCGCTCCCTCCAAAGGCTTTCACAGGGCCTCTGGAGGCCCCTTGTCGCAGTTTTGGGGGGGCCCAGGGGGACCCTCCCAAAACCGCGAGTAATCAAAACCGCAAATGCTGATTTTGTGAATGTGGAGGGGCAACTGTATTTCCTTTCATCTCCCTTTACCAATCTCCACACATCTTTCAACCCCTTCCTTTTTATTTAAATTTGTAATATTATCATACTTATCCCTTAATGAATAATTTGATTTGTCTTTTATTCTTTCCATTTGCATATTAAAATCTCCTGCTACAACAATATTTTGTTCTTGCATATTCTCCATTTTTAAAAATACTTTCTCATAAAATTCCTCTTGTTTTTCATTTGGAGCATATACATTCATTAGAACATATTTATCTTCTCCCATTTCACCTTGCATTATAATATATCTTTTGGGAGGCGCCTCCCAAAAATACTACTCTACGGTGAACTCGCCGTGGGTCAGAGTAGGAGGGGCGCTCCAAAAAAGCAATACAAAGACTCCCTGAAACAACATCTTAGGCTCGGCCATATTGATCACCAACAGTGGTCCTCCCTGGCCTCACATCGGGAGGCATGGAGACGCACTATCCACAATGCGTCAGCCTTATTTGAGAACTCACGCCGAACAAGTCTTGAAGAGAAACGACAATGCAGAAAGAATCACAACCCAAAAACATCAATCAAGGAGACCTTCTGCTGTGCTTTCTGCAACCGGACTTGTTTATATCGGATTGGCCTTTTTAGTCATCAGCGCGCTTGCAGAAAGCACGGGATGTGTCCTTCCTGAATCTTCGTTTGCGAAGAAAAGCCAGAGAGAGAGAGAGAGAGAGAGAGAGAGATAATATATCTACCATTTTCATCTTTTTTCACCTTTTTAATGACAAAATTACATTTTTTTGCTATTAATATTGCTACCCCTCTAGCTTTTGAATTCCCATATGCTTTTTCATAAACTCTTACCCAATTCAATTTCAATTCATGTACTCCTTCCCTTTTTTGATGTGTCTCTTGCAAAAATATTATATCTGCTTGATCCTTCTTCAATAGTGCTTCAATCCTTTTTCGTTTTATTACCGTGCCAAGGCCATGAACATTTAAGGTTGATATCTTTAATTTGTTAACCATCTGGCCTCACATCGGGAGGCATGGAGACACACTATCCACAATGCTGCAGCCTTATTTGAGAACTCACGACGAACAAGTCTTGAAGAGAAACGACAACGCAGAAAGAATCACAACCCAAAAACATCACCCAAGGAGACCTTCTGCTGTGCTTTTTGCAACCAGACTTGTTTATCTCGGATTGGCCTTTTTAGTCATCAGCGCGCTTGCAGAAAGCGCAGGATGAGTCCTTCCTGAATCTTCGTTTGCGAAGAAAAGCCAGAGAGATTCCTTATTACATTTTCTGTAAGATTTTCTGGCTCCAAAAATTGATCTCCTTTCCCCATACCCACCCCTTCCCAATTCTTCCCATTCCCTTCCCCCTCCCCCTTTCCCTTCTTTACCTCCCCACCTTGTCTTTCCAAGGCAAACTGCCTTGCTCATGACCCCCCAGGTCTTCCAGGTGAGGAGTGGCGAAGAGATCTTCCAATGGCCCAGAACAACTCCCTCCTCCCGAGTGCTCATAAAAATAAAAAATAAAAACATTTCCCCTCTTTTTTCCCCTTGTAATTTTTTTTCTTTCTTCTTCCTTCTGCTTTCTTCATCTGTCTAAACTTTTCCTCCTCCGCTGTCCACTCCTCCATCAGCTCCATTCTCTTTCTTATATACTCCCAACTCCTCCAACAATCGCAGTCCTTCTTCTGGTGTTTCCATTCTATATCTTTTTCCTGCCTATTCAAATTTCAAAAACACTGGATATCCCCAAGCATATTTTATACCAGCTTTCAAAAGAGTAGGAATACAAAGCTTCATCAATTTTCTCAAAATTACTGTTTGTGGACAGTAGTCATTATATAATTCCACTCTTACATCTTCATACTTCAATCTCTCTGGATGTTTCTTGACTGTTCTCATCAATTCCTCCTTGTTATTGTAATTAATAACTCTAACAATAACATCTCTTGGCAAAATACTTCTCCTTCCTGTCAGTTCTCTATGGATAAGCTCAATGTCCTCATCCCTCCATTTCACAGTTGGGGTCACCTGCTGTAGCCATTTCAACACTTCAGATTTCAGATTAGATCCTTGATCTTTCCCCACAGATTCTGGCAGGAACCTTATTCTAAAATTATTCCTGCACTGATAATCTTGCATGTATATCATTTTTTTTCCATATCCGTTATTTTCTTCATATTGTCCTGGATCTGACTGCTTTGAAGTGTTTGGGTTTTAATTATTTTTTTGTTCTCTTTTACTATATTAAGAATATCTCCTTGTATTCCTTGTATTTTTGTACTCATTTCCACAAATCTTTCTTCAGATCTTTTCCTCTCCTTCTGCATTTCTTCTCTTATACTTGCAAACTCTGAAAACATTCTCTTTTTGTCTTCTCTAAATTCTGTCATCATTTTTGTAGAGAGAGAATCCATATGAGTTTTAATATCCTCTGTGCTTTCTCCCCTTTTCTCCTCTCCCTTGGGGGTAGAGGATCAGGGGCAGAGGCACTTTAAAGATCACTCTTTTTTGGGGCTTGTTTCCTTTTCCATACTAAGCCTTTCTGGTTCACCCTTGTTATTCTGTACTTCCAAAGAAATCCTTTCCAATCTCTTGTGAGATCTAATCCGATGGCTTATCTAATGTCAACCAACTTTTTCCTGCAATATTTCTTCTTTTTTTAGACATAAGAAAATCAAAACACTCCAAACTTTCGTTCCTCCCCTTCTATGTAAGGCCCCTCCTTCCTCCACCACTTATTATTTTTTAAAATCTTTCCACTTATTCTCCAGTTAGTTCATTTATTCTTTCTCCTGTTAAATCATCCTTTTCATTTGCCTACAATTGTTCGCTGCATCCTCCAACCTTAGTGATTTATTAGCAAAATGTTCTTTTTAGTTAGGCAGCTCCAATATCGGGCAAAACCGAAAGTAATTATTTGTTTACTTTAGGCTTCTTTGAGCTGCAGTTTTCTCTTCCATTAACATTCCTTAGTGATTCACAGCCATAAATCTTCCCTCAAAGCTCTCCTCATGCCTTTTTGAGGGGAAATTATTCATTTAATTCCATTACCTTGAGCACCCGTCCTGGGAAATTCTTCTTACGCCATGGAAGCTTGGCTCTTCCCCTCAACATGGATTTCTGAAAAACAAGTCATGCAGGACTAATCTTATCTCTTTTTAAAACAGAGTTACATACTTGGTAGATGAAGGGAATGCTGTGGATGTAATGTATCTTGATTTCAGTAAGGCCTTTGACAAAGTCCCCCATGATATTCTTGCAAAAAGTTAGTAACATGTGGGCTTGACAATGCAACTGTTAGGTGGATTTGTAATGGATTAATTGGCCAAATTGAAAGGGTAGTCACCAATGGCTCCTCTTCATCCTGGAAAAAAGTGACCAGTGGGATGCCACAGGGTTCTGTCCTGGGCCCAGTGCTATTCAACATCTTTATCAATGACTTGATTGAGGCAATAGAGGGCATGCTCATCAAGTGTGCAGATAACACCAAATTAGGAGTAGCTAATACCCCAGTGGACAGGATCAGAATTCAAACTGACTTTAACAGATTAGAAAGCTGGTCCAAAACTAACAAAATGAATTTCAACAGGGAGAAATGTAAGATACTACACTTGGGCAGTAAAAATGAAAAGCACATATATAGGCTGGGTGACACCTTGCTTGATGGCAGTATATGTGAAAGGGATCTAGGAGTCTTAGTGGATCACAAACTGAACATGAGTCAGCAGTGTGATGTGGCAGCTAAAAAGCCAATGCGATTCTAGGCTGCATCAATAGGAGTATAGTGACTAGAGTAAGGGAAGTAATCGTGTCAACTCTATTCTGCTTTAGTCAGACCTCACCTGGAATACATTTATATCCATTTAAAAATGAGAATGGAAATTATGTTGTGAAGATACTACCATGTCAGTATATACAGTAATTAATCTATTTCCCTATTGATTTCACTTTTTCTTAAACTTCTAAAGATAGATCAAAGGGGGAAAGTGGGAAGCTATTAAGTAAAAGTAAACAAAGTGGTTGAATTATAGTTATGGCTTAAGAGTGGTAGCTGTGTAATCCCAGAGCAGTATTAAATTCATTGTGGGTTCCAAGATGAATTTTCATTTCACTGGTGTGTAGACTTTCATAATGTGTTTGTTTGAATTGTCGATTAATTTCTCCAATAGCTTATTTTTAGAGTAGCTCTGAATTTGCTGCACCAACAGAGAATATAGCATAACTTAAGTTCTGTGCTGAAAATAACACTTAATTTCCCTTCCTATTTCAATGTGATCTGCTAGTTGTATCCAAATAAGATATACAAGTTTAGTATCCCTTATTTGAAATGTTTGGAACCAGAAGTGTCCCATATTTCAGATTTTTTCAGATTTTGGAATACTTGCATATACATAAAGAGATACCTTGAAGATGGGACCCATGTCTAAACAAAAAATGAATTATGTTTCATCTACACCTTATACTCATACACTGAAGGTAATTTTATGCACGATATATTTAATAATTTGGTACGTGAAACAAAGTTTGTGTACATTGAACCATCAGAAATCAAAAGTGTCACTGTCTTGGCCACCCATGTGGTCGATTTTGGATTTTGGCGTTTTTAAGATTTCAGAATTTCAGATAAGGGATACTCAACTTGTAGTGAAAAATTTGAAAGGTAATAATTTCTGTCTAATATATATGCTCTTAAACCTTTTTGTTACCACCAAGTAAAAGTTTTATTTTTGTTTCAGCAATGCAAATATTTTGATGTGGATTAGGTAGGGGGATTTTGGATGGGCTGGTATAAGATTGCACTCAATAATAAACTAGACGTTCACGAAAGGAAATCTGGAGATTTTTTTGAATGAATTCAGCTCTATATACGAACTTCCTACTGTGTAAAAAAAATACCATCTGAAAATCTGGCTGAAAGGATATCAAATAAGTGGTTCCCCTCCATGCACATGTTTAGGTGATATAGTCTAAGTCTCTGTGAGAATTGTGCCACGTGGCCTAAGTAACATTCTAAAGTCAATTCTCTATCTGACTTTCTCTGAGATCTTTTCTCATGGGGAGATAAAATATGGGTGGCATAAAATGTAAATCATATTGTTAAGAAAGATCAGTGAGTAGGGATAACCCATAGTTCTTATATGGTGGTTGAGAATTATTTCTATAATGTATGGGTTTTCTGGAAGGAATGTGTTCTCTTACCACTTTTTAAAGGGAAATCCTTGTGAGGGTACGTTCCAAACAATCAGTGTGTGTGTGTGTTTGTGTGCGTGTGAAAGAGAGAGGTGGAGAGAAAACAGACAAATATTAGGGCCTTATATGAAACATTTTTTTTCTTTTGAGACACATTTATATACAACTGATTGGCATTGCTAAACAAAGTTATAGATTAGAATTTATTCTGTACACCAACATGGGAGCATATGAGCATACTTGCTCACAGTAATGAATAATGTGGGTTCTCTTTCCAACTGTCCATCTTGAAGATTAAAAGAAAGGTATTGCAGTCTAATTTCTCATCTCAAACCATCTGCTTCTTTTCATCTATTCATGCAGCATAGCCTTCCTCTTCCCATTTTACACATCCATGGCCATTCATTCTGTTCTCTTTGGTTGTCCTCCCTCCATTAACTGCAGCAATGTCACTGCCCTCTTAATAAGTGCCTTAAGACTATCTTCTTTCAGGATGATTCATCAGTTCACTTAAAGTCTTAGGTGAAGCTCCTGAAGCAGTCAATTTAAATAAGAAAGAAAGAAAAGTAAAAGAACTTGATAAATCTACTAGTTAAACTCTTTTATTGAAAGTTCAGGATATAACACCAAATACTGTGATCTAATTAGAAAGAAAACGTGAATCTGACTGAGTTATCTGAACAATGATTTCCACATCATAGGTTCTGCTGTGTTTGGGAACAATTGCATTTTATTCTGTTGAAATGCTTTATTTTGTCTAAATCTATGGTAATTCCTATTAATATTTCCATTTGCCTCTTGAAAAGGGTCATTTTGATACTTATCCTAGGTATTTACCCCTAGATTTTGAACTTTTCAGGATAGAAAAAAATGTGTTTTTCATAGAAAGACTGCTTTCTACACTTAATGCCTTATGTATTGTTCTCCTATATGTAGAATCTCTTCAGGTCAGGCATGCTTTCTTATATGGAAAGGAACTAAACTGAGAATTGTCAAAATATAGGAAAAGCTGGATGGATGAAGCTGTGAAGTTGCATTTCATATGCAATGTCTTATTTAGCTTTTGCAGATATTCTTTTAAACCAAAATATAATAATAGAATCATAGAGTTGGAAGAGACCACAAGGGCTGTATTGTCCAACCCCCTGCCATGCAGGAATACACAATCAAATCACACCTGACAATTGGCCATCCTTTATGTCTAAAGGAGACTGCACCACACTACAATGAAGTGTATTCCACTTTTGAACAGCTCTTACTGTCGATAAGTTCTTCCTAATGTTTAGATGCTATCTCTTTTCCTGCAATTTGAATCCATTGCTCTGTATCCTAGTCTCTGGAGCAGGAGAAAACAAGCTTGCTCCATCTTCAATATGACATCCATTGCTTTCCCTATAGATGGTTATGTAGATGCATCTATTTAAGTTGGACTTTTGTAGTGAAAAATGTGGGAATGGTAAACAGAGATAGGCATTTGGAAAGGAACTGAAGTTTTCTGTAGTTCTTTAACTCTGGAAGATCTTCCAAAGACCTTTTCAGATGGTAACAGCCTGACCTATAGCAGGCAGACTCAACAAACGTAGTGACTTCTATTCTAATGATAATTTAAAAGCACACCCTGAAAAGATAATTTATTTTTCAGAAAAAGGGTCACAGCTTAAGTATAAGTCATAGAATCATAGAGTTAGGAGAGACCACAGGACCATCTAGTACAACCCCCCTGCCATCCAGGGATACATAATCAAAGCATTCCCAGCAGATGGCCATTCAGCCTCTGCTTAAAGACCTCCAAAGAAAGAGATTCCACCACACTCTGAGGCAGCACATTCCACTGCACAACAGCTCTTACTGTCAGGATGTGGTAGCTGGTCAAAACATTAACTACAGAAAATCTAGTAGTATGAAGCCTCTCTGCCATTGATAGCGAGCTGCATACACTACCAATTTCTTGGTACTTCTGATATATTGTCATGTTATTGCTAAATGTTAAAAGGCATAAAATCATCTTAAAATATAGTAATATCACAAGGACTGGGATATTTTATCCATGATGCTAGGGAGAATTTGAGACCATCGGTGCAGGGAAGGGGGACTCCCTCTTTCTGCTGTGCATATTCTGTCCTGTGTCCTGTATGGGGGAGTCATTATGGGAAGGTGCTTGCCCAAGCCAGTTGAATCATAGAATCATAGAATTGTAGAGTGGGAAGAGACCACAAGGGCCATCCAGTCCAACCCCCTGCCACGCAGGAAATCACAATCAAAGCATCCCTGACAGATAGCCAACCAGCCTCTGTTTAAAGACCTCCAAGGAAGGAGACCTTACCACGCTCCGAGGGAGTGTGTTCCACTGCCGAACAACTGTTACTGTCAGAAAGTTCCTCCTAATGTTGAGGTGGAATCTCTGTTCCTGGAGCTTGCATCCATTGCTCCGTGTTCTAGTCCCTGGAGCAGCAGAAAACAAGCTTGCTCCATCCTAAATGTTACACCCCTTCAAAAACAGGGCTATCATATTGCCTCTTAACCGTCTTTTTTTCAGTCTAAACATACCCAGCTCCTTAAGTCTCTCCTGATAAGGCATGGTTTTCCAGACCTTTCACCATTTTAGTCGCCCTTCTCTGGAGATGCTCCAATTTGTCAATATCCTTTTTGAATTGTGGTGTCCAGAACTGGACACAGTATTCTAGGTGAGGTCTGACCAAGGCAGAATAGAGCAGCAGTATTACTTCCCTTGATCTAGACTCTATACTTCTATTGATGCAGCCCACTGTATCTTTGTTTTCTTGAATTTCTGTGTCCTTATTAGCAAACAGAAACTAAAAGATTGTTTCCAAACTTAATGCTCAGCAGTATTGTTCTGGTGTTAACAGGAAGGCTGATGAGCAGCAGTATTAGCTGAATCCCTGTCTTGCTGCATTCCTTGATGTGCCTGCTGAAAAACTGCTATGGAGACTAGGAGGAAGGAGGACTTGTGTGGGGAATATTACTGATAAAATCAGTGAAAATTACTTCAGCCATCAGAAAGCCTTTTCAGGATTCCAGTTTCTGAAATCAATGGAAGGATCTGTTGCATTTTCACAGGGACATACCTGTATGCAACCAAAAAATCTTTTTTTATTGCCATTCTTTAAATGAATATTCAGTATCTCTCTTATCATGGATCCAAAATACTTTGTGAGGAGGCAGTCTACCTTGTTTCTTCTACTACAATTATTTGCTTGATGATGGATTTTAGCCAAGTGCTTCATTATTTGGCTGCTCTCTGGAAGGCAAATTTTAGTAAGTCCTGTGTGGTCTACTTTTTCTGCCTAGTCCTACTAAATCAGCATGTCTGGTATGATAAAAACCATCATCTGCCAGATGCTTTTCACTTGATTTTCCTTTCCTTTCTACTGTTCCACTTTTGGTCTCAACCAAAATCTTGTAAAGGTTAAAAGGTGTCTCTTCTGTTGTTCAGAACTATAGGACAGAATTGAATGAATGAATCTTCTTAAGTAACTTCTCTGGATAGGTAATAGAAGCTTGTTTAAATGAGGGCTAATAATAAGACAAAATTAACTTTTCCTGCTTGTGAGTCAGACTTGTATGTATGTGCTCTAATTACTTTATTATTATTATTTTCAAAGCAGCATATCTATCTATCTATCTATCTATCTATATCAAAGATTAGGTATGATCCTTTCATTTGGGTTACTCCATACAGGATCAACACACTGAAACTGTCATTTTTTGTTCACTCATTAGTTTACTCTACACATTATCATCATTAACTTATTCTGCTGCATTTTTTCCTGCAATCATATATTTGTAGAGTTCAAATGGGCACCAAATCCAATACCTGCTTAATGCAGGAAATCCACAGCTAAAGCATCTTTTACAGATGACCATCTACCCTCTATTTAAAAACCTTCAGTGAAGGAGAACCCACCACTTTCTGATGTAGTTTGTTTTGTTTACAAACAGCTCTTAACATCAGGAAGTTCTTCCTAATGATTAGTCAAAATCTTCTCTCTCTCTCTCTCTCTCTCTCTCTCTCTTTATTTTTTTGGTCTTGAGATCTGTTGCTTTGGGTTCAGGTCTTACCCTGTAGGGCATTAAAATGAGCTTCCTGCACCTTTCATATGACAGCATTTCAAACATTTGAAGTTGCTATTATATCCTGTCAATCTTCATTTCTCCAGGCTAAACTTATCCAGCTCTCATACCCATTTTCCAATGTTCTGCTTCTAGAGACTCTACAATCTCTGTTGACCTCTTCTGGACATATTCCAACTTGTCAATATTCTTATCTCTTTCTTTTGGCAGGTTAGAACATTTGCATATTCATTTGTTTGTCAGATTGCTTTAGAAAGAATTGGGAAGCAATACACATCCACAATGAAATGGGAAATCCGCCATTCTATTATTTGCTGTGCCAGGTAATAGTTCTACCATGTGTCATGCAGAGATCTGTGTAGCCTTTTCATGAGTAGATCCTGTACTGTGTTTCTTTTAGCTTGAGATTTACATAACTTGAGATCTCCTGCTCTAGTATTATGCTATGGTCCACCCTTATAAAGTGGTATAAAATATTGTTCAATCACTGCATCCAGTGAACAGTCAGAATGTGAAATAACCTGAAGAGATGCATGTGCATAGTTCACCCCATGCATCTGAGGAAGTAGACTAAGTCTATAAAAACATACGATCCATCTTCTTTCTCTCTGTCTAAAGGTGGTACAGGATCCCTTTGCATATGGGGTCTGGTTGACGCTAGACATTCACAGTCTACTTAAATGGTAAGCAGCTTTCTTCACTGCCTCCCCCCACAGCCCAGCTGGGGCTGGTGCATGTTTCATCATGCACTCCATTATGCACTTCAACATCCCAATTTTCCTTTCTGCAAGCCCATCCTCCCCTGGAGATGCTGGGTTTGTGGTCTTGTGTTTAATACCCCTCCTACATATCCAGGTCTGCAGACTGTTGGATAAGAATTCCCTTCCCCTATCTGTCACCAGACTGGAAACCTTATGAGAAGGAAATTCCCGTTCCACTGAGTTTACCCACTCATAGATCCTGTCTGCAGCCTGACTTTTCTCCTTCAATAAGTATACATTCCCTTTAGACAACATGTAATACAACCCATGTTTCTTTATCCCTTTTGCACAGACATTATTCATGTTATGCTTTTCTGTTATTGTACAGTGTTCCCCCTCAAATATCACTTTATAACCATCTGTAGTCATTTGGGACACACTCAATATACAATTCTCCAGTTCGCTAACACATAACACATTTTCAAAATCTTTACCAAAAGATGGCACATATGCAGTGCCCATTTTCTGCACCTTGCTGGGAGCACCATCTGCAAGGGCAATATTGGTTATTGAAGCATTTTAACATTGCCTAACAGCTTTACATCATTTACCACATTGTGTGTCACTCCACTATCAAGTAACCAAATTCTTCCCTCAGTACCATCAGGATGGTGCTTTGCTATGAAGGCATAGCTTGCAGCCTGAGAGGATGCAACTGTCCTTTGCCCTGTAGCTGTGCCACCCCTTCTATCCAGTGCAGGCATCTTACAGTCCTTCTGAAAATGTCCAGGCTTTTTGCATCTGAAACAGCGTTTCACATAGCTGCAGGCTCCCTCTTCTACAACAGATGCCTCTTGGTGTGTTTCAGTGCTCTCCTGATTGCATCTGATAATTTGTGTATGTTTATTCCCCTCTGTCCGGGAATCAAATTGCTTGCATTGGACCTCTTCCAGAATATGCCCAGCTGCCAGGTCTACAGACAAATCATGCTCAGACTGTACATTAGGAAATCCCATTCCTTTGGCAAACTGCCCAATAAAATAAAACACTTATGGGCTTCTGGAATGTCCACCCCTCTATTGGCCACCTCTTGAAAAAGCTGCCTCATTTCCTCCAAATGAGCTTTCATGCAGCCTTCAGTAGATAGCTTTGTGTTATAAAGTCTCTTAGTCCACATCATCATTGAGAGGCAGGATGAATTCTGATGAACAGTTTTCAAAGCTGTCCAAAGCTGAAAGGCTGTCTTTGCTGGGGCTGCATGTATTAACTTGGAGGGGCTGAGCGATAACTGAATTGCAGCTCTATTGTTCTGGTCTGCTAGCCTAAACGCTGCTATTTCATCTTCTGAACCCTCTGGGATCACACTTTCATTTTCCAAAATGTGCCACAAATTGTCCTTAATTAATAAAGCCTCCATATATAAACTCCAAGCTGGATTATTTCCATCAGCCAATTTCTCAAAATGAACGTGGCTAGTATCTGCCATTGTGCTGTCTGAATAATAATAATAAAAATCTCTAGCTATGAAACAAGCAGCTGGAAGCTGGCAGCTCTTCAAGGCTGCTTGAAGATAGCTCTAACACAGAGCCTGGCTAAAACTTAACTGTTTCACAGCCAACTAGCCAAAAACACTCAAACACACATACAAAAAAGATTCTGGGAACTTTTCAGGGTGCACCTTATCTAATCTGAGATCAATGAACTGGGCCCATAACCACTGTCAGGGGATGATAGCACACTCAATCCCCGGCAGAATCCAAAAACTATCTCAACAGTCTTAGTAGCAAGCCGTTCCCAAGAATACTCACACAGAGTGTTTGACATCCAAATAAGCAGGAAGCACTTTTATCTTCAAAGTCAAGCAGCTGCAATATGTACATATATTAACAATTGAAGGGCAAACCACTTCACCAGGCATCAGCATTCACAAAAAGAAGAGAGTGAGCTTTGGCCTAGCTCACTTATATATCTATCTACAGGATATTGCCCTCTAGTGGCCTGACTAGGCATGACTTGGTAGTTCATGCAGTTCGCCATTATGACTCAGCATGATTCTGCAGTTGTTTGGCCATTTTATAATGGAGTTCAGTCTCAAACTCCTGACAACCTGCTCGGGATGCTCTAGCTGGAGGTATTGCACTTAGCTAAGGGTTAGACCTGATGGCCCATAATGTCCCTTCCAACTAGATGATCTGGTTGTGAGCTTTATCACCCCATTGATCACCAAGGTTGAGTTGGCTGATCTGGCTGGCTAGGCGGGTGTCCCCTTCTTGCCTCACCACTCAACATGTGTGTCCCTCCCAAAGCTGCATGCTCAGTGGAATTTATTAATTATTAATATTTATTTTAGGTATTTATATCCCACTCTTCAGCCACAGCGGCTGACAGAGCTGCTTACAAATTGTTAAGCAATAGCAATTTACACCACATTAAGTGGTTTCCAATGTGTGTTAGCTAATGGCCCCCACAAGCTGGGTACTCATTTTACCGACCTATGAAAGGATGGAAGGCTTAGTCAACCTTTGAACCGTTGGGATCAAACTTGCAATGTTGTGGCTTACAGTACTGGCATTTAACCACTGTGCCTCCAAGGCTTCCTTGGAAGAGGATGACCATCCCAGATAGAAGGAGTGTACCGTTCTTTAGTCAAGGGTATATGATAGCTGTGCTACCCCCTCCAACTCTGTGATTCTAATGTTTTATGAATTCTCCCTGATTAAAAATGAAATAATTGTGAAATCATGTTTAAATGAAGTATTTTTGATCAATAAAAACATAATACAGTACATTAATTGTTGATTAAATCCCATACTTAGATAATTTTTTATTCCCTGTCCCCATGGCTTTGTTGTGCCAGTTAGTGTGAATGTTTACAGGAAAATAATCTGTACCTGTTGGAAGCGAGAAAGGTCTTCCAGTTGCAGATTTGTAGTAAATGCATAGCACTGAATATCCTCAGTGATGTTGTTTGTTTGTTTCTCTGTAGTTCCATGCTGGATGGTCAGAGAACTATATCTGAAATCCTCTTCCTTCCTTCCTTCCTTCCTTCCTCTTTTTTTCTGTGCTTTAGATGATTAAATTGATACAAGCATCCTAAACGCCTTTGTATAGATCTTGGTTTTCAAGTTAAACTTCATATTCTGTTGTGAAGAAACTAATTAGTTATGTAAGACAAAAATACTTAATTATTGCAGTTTCAGTAATGTGTATTTGTCAAAGAACCCAGAACAAATGGACATATATTTGAAAATGTTATTAAATAATCGATAATATTTATAGGAACTATAAACAAGGATAACAGTCTGGGAATTAAAATGACCTTGCATCCAGGTGCGTTATTATAGTATAGATATTGTTTGTATTTAGTTTTTGACTTTAATTTTTATTAATGCAGATAATGGCTCACACAAGCCTTATGGCTGCATTACTAGCGCTGTAAAATTTAATTAGATTTTGGAGCAGCTGTTAATGTCTTTTCTAAGATTATGTAATTTGGAGGCAATACTAGCAAATTCCATCATTTCATTTCATTATGTTTCAAAAAGAAAGTGAAATGTGATATTTGGTCTGCAGTACCGTTTGGCATTAATAAATAATAATTAAGACTGAGGGCATATCTGATTATCTGTATGGCGTGATTTGTCCATGGTGTGCAGATTGCACATATTCTACATTGTCTGGGAGTGTGTAGTGATGACAGTACAATATCCAAGTCCCTAATACTCTTTTGTGTAAACTAGAACCAGATGTTTCAAGGCCAAACTCGCAAGGATGTTTTTAAGCAATGACTGTCAATCTGGATGAGGGCCATATTTTTGGTGGGCTGGTGGTGGTCTTCACTACTGTGGTTTCAAGCTGTCTCTCTCATCCCCCTAGATTTATCTGTATAAAAGCTCCCTATGGTGCCAGTGGTCCTTTACTCCTGGAAACTGTATCCAAAAGCAGGAGCCTGACTAGTCTCATTTCTCAGTAATGCCTGGTTATGATAAGGACTTAGAAGCAGGTAGTTAGGGCCATGGCCTCTTCACCTCAGGTAATGACTCCTCCTTTTTTTCTGTGTACTCTTTATTTACATACAAGATAGGGGAAGGCCTTAAGAATACTTTGATATGGATGCTTATCCAGGGTTCCTATATTTTGAATTTATATTTTTATTTCTGAACACTAGATTTAAGCCATGACCAGTCTAGCTTTTCATCATGCACGAGTTTCCACTTCATTGTCTTTTAATAGTTCATGTCAGAGTAGTTTGCCCTATAACTAATCATAGGATTTCAAGAAGTCACAAGAACATCATCGTGTCACAGATCACAATTGTAAATCACTGTAGATTAATTTGTTTTAGGTTGTAGGGCCTTAGCAGAAATTTCAAAGCAGATGTGTTCGTGGGCCTTACATATTTAATAGAAACTTTGGTACCAGAGGCAGAAATAACATGGAAAGAATAGGGATGGGTTCTTGCACCACAAAAAAAGAAGAGCAGTTCAACATGTTTCAGCAAATGTTTTATTCATAACTAACACTATCCACATGTGAAATGAAACAACCATGTCAGGTAAGCCTAGCTTAAGTAAATGAAATTAACAATTTGTCAGCTGCTCTGAGAGCCTTTGTGGCTGAAGAGTGGGATATAAATACCCTAAACAAATGAACGAACAAATTTGGAATCTTCTCAAAACCATTTGAAGGCTTCTTCCAAAATGGATCCAGGGATGACCCAGGCTCCTCTTTGTCCTGGAAAGATGTAACCAGTGGGCCCAGGATTCTATTAGGGGCATACTTATCAAATTTGCAGATGACACCAAATTAGGAGTAGTAGCTAATACCCTAGAGGACAGGATCAAAATTCAAAATGACCTGGATAGACTGGAGAGCTGTGCCAAAGCTAACAAAATGAAATTCAATATGGAGAAATGTAAGGTACTACACTTAGGGTGGAAAAATGAAATGCATAGATATAGGATGGGGGAGACCTGGCTGAATGAGACTACATGCGAAAGGGATCTAGGAGTCCTAGTAGACCACAAGTTGAACATGAGTCAACAGTGTGATGCGGCAGCTAAAAAGGCCAATGGAATTTTGGGCTGCATCAATAGAAGTATAGTGTCTAGATCAAGGGAAGTAATAGTGCCACTCTATTCTGCCTTGGTCAGGCCTCACCTAGAATACTGTGTCCGGTTCTGGGCACCACAATTCAAAAAGGATATTGACAAATTGGAGCGTGTCCAGAGAAGGGTGACTAAAATGGTGAAAGGTCTGGAAACCATGCCTTATGAGGAAAGACTTAGGGAGCTGGGTATGTTTAGCCTGGAAAAAAGATGGTTAAGGGGTGATATGATAGCCCTGTTTAAGTATTTGAAGGGGTGTCACGTTGAGGATGGAGCAGACTTGTTTTCTGCTGCTCCAGAGACTGGAACACAGAGCAATGGATGCAGGCTCCAGGAACAGAGATTCCACCTCAACATTAGGAGGAACTTTTTGACAGTAAGAGCTGTTCGGCAGTGGAACACACTCCCTCGGAGTGTGGTGGGGTCTCCTTCCCTGGAGGTTTTTAAACAGAGGCTGGATTGCCATCTGTCAGGGATGCTTTGATTGTGTATTCCTGCGTGGCAGGGGGTTGGACTGGATGGCCCTCGTGGTCTCTTCCAACTCTACAATCCTATGATTCTATGATTCCCCCCCCCTCTCTTTCACCAGCTTCCACTTTTCTTATTATTTCTGTTTTGCTGATCAACCATACCAGTTTATGCTTTTTTTAAAAAAATGCTGAGAGTACCTGGTGAGGCATGCTAATCTCCCCTTGTCTTTCTGTTCACACACTTTCCATAAGGTATACTTGAGGCAGCTGCTGTTTACCTTGCCTGTTGTATGCAGGGCACACAAAACTATAGTAGGATTAGTGAGAGCCTAATCCCATTTTTTTCTCAACTCAAGCTTTATTGCATTAAGTACTAGTGTGTTTATCCTCCCTTCACCATCCTCCCAATGCTGAAGCTGCTGAAAGAACTTCTAGTTAGATAGAGAACCAGGATATAAAAATAAGTGGGGTGGGCATGTGTAAAAAGACATTGTAAAAAGGAGCTTCTTTGTCAGATGCCTTGTTAACAGAGGTATGATTGTACCAAAATATACTGACCAGTAGAATTTAGCTCACAGTGATCACTTCATAGTGTTTTCTTAAAACAGATTTCACACACACTGATATGAATAAACACACATCCATTATCTCCAATGGTGCACTTTTAAGTGGAGATAATTAAGATGAGAAAAAGGAGAACATTTTTTTCAAGCTTTCAAAGATCTTGTCAGCTTGGCTTTTCCTCAATGTGTGATGGTAATTATTGAGAATATATTTTAACTAGAAGGGAAATGTTGTAAAGTAAAGATGGATGCAAAGATTAGATGTGTTAGGAAAAGATATTATAATGATATATGACAGTGACCTAATTTCTGGAAACATCTCCCAGGATAAAATAATCCACTAATTTATAGCTATATAATTAACTGTCCAAGAACAAAATCAATCATGTCAAAATCATCAAACAGTGTAACAAATCACTAACTTTTTGAACTTTTTGAAATACTGCCTTGTACCCTGAGTTACATGTACTGAACTCTTCTTATTAATTTAGTAAAACAGATTAAGATATAAACGCAGAGGCCAACAACTCAATTATTTTATATTTGCAGCAACTAGGAAACAGACAAGGAAGTTCAATTATTTTATATTTGCAGCAACTAGGAAACAAACAAGGAAGAATAATAACTGAAGCAGAAAAGCAATTTTCAAGCTTTTAAGAAAAAGGACTACAGGATGTCTCTGATGTACTCTGACAGGATATTGTTACATTGTGTGCAGTCTGCAACATATAGACAATACAGTAGTACCCCTGTATCTGCTGCGATTGGTTCTGAGGGGGTGTGGATACTGAAAACCATGGATACTGAAAACTGGGACTTCCGGCTTAAAATACCATAGAGTTGCCTTGGAGCACCTAGAAAATGGTGAGAGACAGCGCATTTTCTAGGAAGACTCTATGGTAGGTGATGTTTGGTGTCCTGTGGATAATTGAATCAGTGGATAATGAATCAGTGGATACGGGGGTCCTACTGTAGGACCAAAAGAGTGATTGTAAACAAAGGAGATTTGCACACCAGGGCCAAAAGCCCTGGTTTTGTCCAGCCACTTCCTATCCCATTCCTGCAACAGAATGGAGGTAAATGTTCGAACATTTACCTCCATTCCGCTCCAGGAATGGGCCTCCTCCCTCCTTGCCTGGCTGACCATAAATGCAGCTGTCGTAAGGCTGCTTTTACGACCGGCCGGAGGAAATCCCGCTCGTTCTCGCTAGAGGGAAATTTAAAATACCCCACCCAGCTGTCAAATAAAGTAATAAAAAGGGAAAAAAAATACAAGGAACCCGGGGAGGGGGGAAAGGGTGGCACTTACCTGGCTGTCCAGATCGTGGCAGGAAGTGCCTGCCATGGAGCTCCTCCCCCATCCCTATTATTCCAGAACAGGGACGGGGGTCCTATTCGCACACCCGCGTTCCGTTTTGGAAACGGAACTGTGTGCCTAATAACAACTTCTCCCCGTGAATATTATATCATGGGGAGAAAACAGACCAAGCATGATGTAGGAACAGAACAGGGTGGATGTTGTCTGAAAGAAAAATCTTTCAGTGACCCTGTTCTGTTCCTGCAACAGAACAAAAAGCTTGTGTGAAAATCTCCTAAGATACGCTGTTGTTGGCTTATTTATATCTCACCTTTTCCTTAAAACTCAAACTCATGGTGGTTTACAAAAATTAAAAGAACTACAGATAAAAATATGTAGAGAGAAATAAGTAGAAACATACAAATTGCTACGTTAAAATACAATTAAACATTGTGTCAGTGGTCCACCTCACAATATTTAATTATAGAAAGATCTATGAAGTCTTCCATTTGTCGCTAGAAGACTTGGCACTATTACATGGGTTACCATTGCTGGTGCCTATGGATGGTACTGAATAAGTAGGAGGATGCCTCATCATTATCTGCAAATATGAATTGAGCTGATCACAATGTCTCACAGTTATTCAGATTCCTTGTGGGGGTGATTTCACTCACTAATCCCACTTAAATGGTGGACTGAAATTATAAAAACTGGCACCCAGATCACAAATTATTTGAGACACATGTTCTAGGGAGGTGGATGCCTTCTCCTTGGTGCTGGCAGCAGTGGTGCATTGGGCTACCTTTGTGTATACCCCAAGAATGAACACAAAATAATATAAATGAATAACATTCATCATAATCTTTCAGGGCAATGAGTGTTGATCATTATGTGAGTGTAGACAACAGTGGCAGTAATTTGAGAGAAAGTGCTTACAACTGGGTTGTGGAGATATGTGTCTAAGACTTTGTTTCTGACTCACTAGTAGAAAACTGCATCATCTTTTTATGTGATGCTATCATTTCATACCTTTTGCCTGCACATTGGATATCATGTTGTCATCCCTGGACAGTGGTTCAAATCTAGAGCATCAGCACTTCCCACCCCCACTGCAGCCCTCTGTGCACCTGCAAAAATGTGTTTTGCAGGTCTTAGGGGAGTCTGAAACAGATTTTATGGGACACATTGGTTTGTTGGGGGAGCGGGGAGAGAAAGTCCTATTGTATGAGCAGACCCTCGGGTTGAAATAAAGTGCAGAGTGTAAACTTCAAACCATATAACTTATTTTTAGGACATAAGGAGACATTATGTGTGCCTGTGAAGAGCTCAGAAGCAGACCATAGAAATTATTAGTAGAGGAGGAAGGAGAAAAAAACATGTAGAAGAATGGTATAATTAACATGCAATAAACATAGCAAACTTCCTAAAGGCTAAATGGAATAAAAACTCAACAAGGGAGGGATCCACTTGGGCAAGAAGGAGAGGGAAGTATTGCACAGCTAATGAATCCATTAAGGGAGTTTCAAATAGTAGGTATGGACCCTGCTAGAAAACAGTGATAAAATAACTAAGGATAGGGATTGCTTGTGCGAAAACAGGGAATGCAGTAGTGTGAAATACAGGGTCTTTTGTATCTTCATTAGATGAGCCTGTGATGATGGTAGGACTGAGAGAAAGCCCTCTCATAAGGTTCTTAAGACTTTGATAACTTCATCTAGAGAGATACAGATCTTTCAGATAGTCTGGACTTGTACCAGTTTTTCCTAGGGCTAGGGCTGGGTTTCCCTCCCTCCTCTGTAGGATGGTTCTAGCCAATTCAGACTCTAAGAATGTCAATGCAAATCTGACTACGTGCTGACATAATCTGAGTATAAATTAAAGTGATTTAAAAATGAGAACAAAGCCTCCTGGGTGACTACTATGGGAAGTTCTAGTGAAATGAATTCTTGAGGGAAAATTAGCCCTAGTCAGGATTGGTACAATGTATATTTGGCTCTCTGTATGTATGGATTTGGCATCTACGGATTCCATCATGCATAGCTTGAAAAATATTTTAAAAACATTCCAAGGAGCAAAGCTTGATTTTATCATTTTATATAAGGGACACCATTAAATATGCCATTGTATAGAATGGGACCTGAGCAGCCATGGATTTTGTTTTCCATGGGAGTGTCCTGGAACCAAAACTCCAGGGGATACTCTGTGTCCACTGTATGTTGAACAGAGAAATGAGTGGATGAGGAAAGGCTTTTTTTTCTACTGATAAAATGTTTTCCAGAAGAAGATGGAACCTCTCCTTTTGATTGAACCGTAATCAGGAATGACTTTACCTTTCAAGTGACTACTTTAGAGACAGCATCAAAATCCCTCATGAAATATCCCTAAAATATTCATTTAATCTGGTAATTAAATATGTCATAAGAAGGAAAATGGGCAGATTGGTGTGCCTCTTACCAAGAGGTGTCTAAGTGCAGCAGCTAAAACACATTGGATGTGTTACATCTGTGTCATCACTCTAGAGACAAAAATAAAGCCTGTAATTACAATATGGTAGAAACATTTCACGGTGCAATTACTCACAAAAAGGATCTCTAACAGACTGTAAAGCTTCTGGCTTTGTGTTCTGTCTATTTCAAGAAAAGTGTTCAGATTGCTTTGTGCTAAATACAGTGAAGAATGGGCAGCACTCAACAAATAGGTCAGGAAACAACAAGCTAATTATTTATCAGTAAGGAAAAGTCATCAGCTGCTAATAACCATTATTCATCATTCAGTGTTATTGATTTTTACACAGGACAATGATAACTTGTCTAATGAGGGGTTATTGTATAGTTCTGTTTCAAAGCTGACTCGACTGAAAGGACCATTAACCAGAAATAACTGTATTAAGCAGCCAAAATGTCTAAAGTGATGTAGAAAAGATGAAACCAAAATCTGGGTTGTTTTGCAGGTAGCTTGTGGGATGTGATAAGACAAGAAATCTACCATACTCCATAGGACAAACTTCATTAAATTCAAAGAAAGACTTAACTAGTACTATCCTCCAGGTGAATCTTGTATTCATCTTGATAGGTGTTCATGCACAGAAGTATATAGCTTGTTCAGATGTCATGTCATGCCTAGAGTAAACTGCTCCTCAATAATCATCTTTAGGCGATAGATTTTGGATTTCTTATTATCTTTTTAGATCATGAATTATCGCCATAATCCTATTTGTCCAGACTTTTCATAAGACATTTATTTATTTAGAATCCTTTAAAAGTGTTTACTTGGATCCAAAAGGAACCTTAATTATCAAATATTTGACTCTACTTGAAGAGCTAATTAAGTGAAAAGACATTTATTGGCCATTATGTTTCTCTTGTTTTCAGTGGTGTCCAGCATAGTCATTTGACTTCAGCTTGCAAGAGAAAAACATGCAATTTGTTCATGAATTCTCTGTAGGATTAAATAACAGTTGTATTTTATTCAATATTTTATTTTATTTGTGGGAGATCTATACAGTACAAAACTATACAGATATATATACAGATATATATATGCCACAGCTGCCTCCAATCATACACGGAAGTGACACAGACAATGCCAAGAGAGGGGCGTCGTCGTCCAAAATGGACCCCTGCCACACGATAGTGTCGTAACTATTCCGGAGTCTTCTTGCGTGGTAAGTCTTGTCTGAAAAAGTCCTCAGTCTCACTGGCCTTTCTGGGAAGTGGATGTTTTGTGACTTGTCACAACCATCTTCTGACTGTCCCATTTCATTATAGCTATATATTTTTTATGAGACCTACTGCAATTTCAGGTATGCCTAGTAATACAAAAAGTATTAATTACAAGTTTAGGTCTCTAAAGATAAATTGCTGACACTGGACTATGCCTGTAAATAAAGACAAATCAAGTGGGCATCTTGTAAAACAAATCCCAAACCCAAGACCCTGTTTATCACACTGCATAGCTGAGATTTCCTGATCTCTCTCTCATTCTCTCTCTCTCTCTGTGTGGCTTTTCTTTGCAAACAAAGATTCAGGAAGGACTCATCCCGCTCTTTCTGCAAGCGCGCTGATGACTAAAAAGGTCAATCCGAGATAAACAAGTCCGGTTGCAGAAATCACAGCAGAAGGTCTCCTTGGGTGATGTTTCCGGGTTGTGATTCTTTCTGCGTTGTCGTTTCTCTTCAAGACTTGTTCGGTGTGAGTTCTATTATAGATATATGTATATTTTTATGAGACTTATTGCAATTTCAAGTATGCCTATTAATACAAAAGATATTGCTTACAAGTTTAGGTCTCTAAAGATAAATTGCTGATACTGAATTATGCCTGTAAATAAAGACAAATCAAGTGAGCATTTTGTAAAAGAAATCCTAAACCCAAGACCCTGTTTATCACACTGTATAGCTGAACTGAGATAATTCAGAGACAGCCCCACATAGATCATATTTCAGAAATCAGTTATGGATGCAAGTAAGACTTATGGCATCATGATAGGCCTAATCTTCCTAGATTTGGATGAAAGATTTGTAGCTTTAGCTGCTATCCATACTTGGTGTTTAAAAAGTAGCTAAAATAATTAAAAAAGTAGATTTCTTTGTAGATTTCATTCCTAACAGATGGCCATCCAGCCTCTGTTAAAAACCTCCAAAGAAGGAGACTCTACCACACAACAAGGCAGTGTATTCCACTTCTGAACAGCTCTTTCTGTCAGGAAATTCTTCCTAATGTTTAGGTGGAATCTCTTTTCCTATAGTTTGAACCCATTGCTCTGTGTCCTCGTCTCTGGAGCAAACAAGCCTGCTCCATCCTCAGTATTACATCCCTTCAAATAGTTAAACATGGCTATCATGTCCCCTCTCAACCTTCTCTTCTCCACACTAAACATGCCCAGTTCCCTGAGCCACACCCCATAGGGCATGGCTTCCAAACCTACCACCATCCTGGTCGCCCTCCTCTGGACAGGTTCCAGCTTCTGAATATCCTTCCTGAATTGTGGTGCCCAGAACTGGACACAGTATTCCAGGTGAGGTCTGACTAAAGCAGCATAGCATGGCACTATTCCCTTGATCAATTTCCCTTGATCCAGACACTATACTCCTATTAATGCAGCCTAGAATCACATTGGCTTTTTAGCTGCTGCATCACACTGCTGATTTATGTTCAACTTGTGGTCCACTAAGACTCCTAGATCCTTTTTGCATGTACTGCCCTCAAGCCATTTGTCACCCATCCTATATCTGTGCATTTCATTTTTAGTTTCCTAGTATCCTACATTTCTCCCTGTTGAAATTCATTTTGTTAGAATTGGCCCAGCTTTCTAATCTGTTCAGGTCATTTTGGATTCTGATCTTTTCCTCTGGGGTATTCACTACCCCTCCTAATTTGGTATGGAGTATCAGTATCATTTTTTCCCTTCAGAATCTATTAAATGGGTATCCTGTGGTTAAGAAAATTACACACACTTAATAGCTGACGCTGGTGAATTGTAATATCAGCATAAGCTTAAGTGATTATATTATTTCTTCTAGCTTGATATCATCCAAAGTGAGAAATTACTTCCTCTTTGTATTCAAAGGTAATTTCAAGAAGGGAATTCATTGCTCATCATTTAGTTTGGTATGTCACAGGTTTCAATAATGGTGAATGTATACATTTATAAATTGTTGCTGATGATATTAATATCATCATGGTGTTTTCCCCCTCCTCTCCATTGATGCCCCCTTGTCCTGGGAGAGAGGCTTGCATACCCTAATGATGTTTTCAGCTATGCTGGTGGTGGCATAATAGCCACCGTTAGGGTCTCCCATGCCAGACAGGTCAAAACCGAAGGCTCTAACAAAGAGCGTCAAAGGGCAGGATGGGCTCTCTAGCCTTATGGCAACCATCCTAGGAGAAGGAAAACTCTAATCCCAAACCTGGGCAGATGGTGCTTGTCCAAACCTGTAAGGTCAACCATCTAAGAGAAGGAAAACCTAATCAAAGCTACGACCTGAGGACCTCGCTGCTACTGTCCATGCTTGCAAGTCCACAGCAGATGAACCTTTGGTTTAAAGGGTGAGGCCAGTTCTGTGCATGCTGCGCTCCACCAGAAAAATCCATTGCACAGGCTCGAAGGACAAATCCAGTTCCAAAAAAGCCCGGTAGTGATAGGCGAGGGATGAAACGGCAGGTGTAAAGATGCACTGGAAGCCGCAGACCCAACCCTGCATGCAGGCGGTTCAGGACTTTGGTTGTTTGAGGCTGACCCAGAGGATGACAGTCTTGTTCGGCAGCATCCTGAATGACCAAGCAGCCTTTTTTAAGGAGAACACTGCTTGCTCCATATGGAGAGGGGCCTAGAAACGGTGGCCTAACGAAAGCTCATCCCCAACTACCTGGTTGGCTAGCCATGGCCAAAAGGCATCTTCTGATGCAGTCAAACCAAGGCAAAGAAACAAAGGCACGCACCAGCCTCCAAAGGTGTAAATAAAATGACGCTTGCATGCTGGAACATCAGAACCATGCAAGACTCTGCAGATAGTGGATGGCCTGAGTGTCATTCTGCTCTAATAGCACATGAACTATCATGACTTAATATTGACACCACTGCTCCTAGTGAAGTTCGTCTCCATGAGGAAGGCAGCCTTAAAGAACATGGAACCGGCTACACACTTTACTGGTCTGGCAAACCCAAAACCGAAAGACAGCTTCCATGAGTAGGGTTTATGATTAAAAACTCCATTGCCTCCAAATTCGAAACCTTGCCAACAGGACACTCTGATTGCATTATTTCCTTATGCCTCCCACATGTTGTTCTCTTTAGTATATATGCCCCAACTATGGAAGCCGACCCTGTAGAGAAAGACAAATTCTACACAGACCTATGCCAATTCATACAAAAAGTCCCTGTAGAAGATAAAATTATTATCCTTGGTGACTTCAATGCCAGAGTAGGAAAGAACTCCAAAGCCTGGAAAGGTGTCTTAGGCAAGCATGGTGTTGGAAATTGCAATGATAACGGATGCCTCTTGCTAGAGTTCTGTGCAGAACAACAGCTGACCATTACAAACACTATCTTTCAGCAGAAAGATAGCTTGAAGACAACCTGGATGCATCCCCGATCCAAACACTGGCACCTCATTGGCTATGTTCTCGTCCGCCAGAGAAACATTCGCGATGTCCGTCATACTTGAGTGATACCCAATGCAGAATGCCAAACAGGTCATCGCCTCGTCAGATGTAAACTAAATCTTCATCTTAAGTTCAAACCTAAGAGGGGTGGCATCTTAAAGAAGAGACTCCAAGTCAACAATCTTCAACAAGCTACCATGAGAGACAACTTCCAGGCAAATCTGCAAACAAAACTTGAAGACCATCCTACAGATCCTTCTCCTACAATGCTCTGTCAACATATCAAAAACAGTATCCTCCAGTCTGAAGAAGAATCCCTCGGGTTCTCCCACAAAAAAAGTCAAGACTGGTTTGATGAAAACAACCAAGAGATCCAGGATCTGTTGGCAAAGAAGAGAACTGCTCACCAGGCATACCTTGCCCAGCCAACTTGCCATATAAGAAAAGCAGCTTTCCGTCTCACATGTAGTAAACGTCAACAAAAACTATGAGACATGCAGAAGAAGTGGTGGACCAATATACCAGAAAAGACACAACACTGTGCAGTTCTGGGCGATCTTAGAGGATTTTATGAAGCTCTTAAAGCAGTGTTTGCACCTACTTATACAGTACAGATGGTCAAACATTAATTACTGATAAAGCCTCCATCCTGGATCGATGGGCTGAACATTTTCACAGTCTCATTAGTGCCAACCGAGTAGTCCAAGGCTCAGCTATCCAACATATGATACAAAAACCGATGAAAAATGAATTGGACATAGCTCCCACTTTGGAAGAGACCCTTAAGCAGATGAAAAATGGCAAGGCAGCTCAGATTGATGGAATCCCACCTGAAATTTGGAAACACGGAGGTCATGAACTCCACGAAAAATTCCACGAACTCCTTGTGAATTGCTGGGAAAAAAGGGGAACTGCCATCAGATCTCTGAGATGCAGTCATCATCACCTTGTACAAGAAAAAAGGAGCAAAATCCGATTGCTCAAACTATCGAGGCATAACACTGCTCCCTATTGCTGCAAAAATCCTTGCAAGGATACTCCTGAACAGATTAGTTCCTGCTATTGCAGAACTTCTTCCTGAAAGCCCATGTGGTTTCAGAGCCAATAGGACTACTATAGATATGGTATTTGCCCTTAGACAACTGCAAGAGAAATGTAGGGAGCAGAACAAGGGTCTCTATGTAACATTTGTCGACCTCACCAAAGCCTTTGAAACTGTGAGTAGAAAAGGTCTGTGGCAGATCCTGGAAAGACTAGGATGTCCCCCCCAAATTCCTTAAAATGATTATCTTGTTACACGAGGGCCAGCACAGTTAAGTCAGTTATGGCGATGCTCTTTCAGAGCCCTTTCTAATAACTAATGGAGAGAAGCAAGGTTGTGTTTTTGCTCCAACTTTATTTACTATCTTCTTCAGCATGATGCTCCAAAGAGCTCAAAGAAGAAGACAGCATCTATATACGTTACCATACTGATGGTAGCTTGTTTAACTTAAGCCTTCTGAGGGCTCACACTAAGACTCTAAACTATCTAGTCTGTGAGCTGCTCATCGCTGATGCTGCTGCTCGTGTTGCCCACACAGAAGCAGCTCTGCAGTGCCTAACATCCTGCTTCGCAACCGCTGCAGAGCTGTTTGGGCTGGAAGTACACCTGAAGAAAATGGAAGTTCTTTACCAGCCTGCACCACAGGATGAACACCACCATCCCCACATTGCCGTCGGCAAATCTGTGCTCAAGTCCGTTCAGCAGTTCACCTACCTGGGAAGCATCATCTCCTCAGATGCTAAGATTGACAAAGAGATCGATCACAGATTTGCAAAGGCATATAGCGCGTTTAGAAAACTTCACAAAAGATTCTGGAGTAATAAACACCTATGGCGAAGCACAAAAATCCGTATGTATAGAGCCATTGTACTGTCTATTCTTCATTATGGGTCTGAAAAATGGGTCACCTATCGCCACCACTTACGACTCCTCGAATGCTTTCATCAGTGCTGTCTACGCACAATCCTAAATATACACTGGACTGACTATGTGATGAATGTTGCTGTCCTTGAGCAAGCAGGGGTCACCAGCATTGAGGCCATGATATTGAGAACACAGCTGCGCTGGGCAGGGCATGTTTCTAGGATGGAGGACCATCGCCTCCCCAAAATAGTACTATGCGATGAACTTGCAACAGGTCAGCGTAAGAGGGGCACTCAAAAAAAGCGATACAAGGAGTCCTTGAAACAACATCTCAGGCTCGGCCAAATTGATCACCAACAATGGTCTGCCCTGGCCTCAGATTGGGAGGCATGGAGACGCACTATCCACAATGCTGCAGCCTTATTTGAGAACTCACACCGAACAAGTCATGAAGAGAAACGACAACACAGAAAGAATCACAACCCAGAAACATCACCCAAGGAGACCTTCTTCTGTGCTTTCTGCAACCGGACTTGTTTATTTTGGATTGGCCTTTTTAGTCACCAGCGCGCTTGCAGAAAGCGCGGGATGAGTCCTTCCTGAATCTTCGTTTGTGAAGAAAAGCCAGAGAGGGGTTTCCCCCCTGTTGAATGAAGGGCCCCTGTGAACCTATGCCACATAGATAATGGGACACAAGACAGATACTGAGCTGGGGGAAGGAGAACTCCCCTCTGCTCAGTGTCTGTTTTAATCTCCCCTGAAAGTGATCTTCTTTAGGACTGCATAGTATACTTGCCCCCATAAAGCTTTGTGAAACTGATGGACATTCACAAATGAAGCTTTTCTCCAATAGTCCTCAGGCTGATACAAAATTGGGCAATCACATTACTTCTTTCGGAGCTGTATTCTTTCCAAAACAACACTTTGAATTGGGGGAAATTAACAAAGAGAGAAAAAGAAAGATTTGGGCCTTAGGAGTATTCAACATAAATATGTATATTGGTTATTTAAAATATTGTATATGATCATTTGAAACAAATCCTCCACAAAGTGGTTTACAAGTAAAATTTTATAGTAATAAAATGGAGAAGTAAGACCACAGTGACTCATCTAAAATTGCTACATGATGTCTGTCTATTAAATAACAAGACTGATACAATAATTCATCTTTATTTATAATTCTAATGCTTGTCGCCTTCAATATACTCCCTGTTCACACTCACACACCGATGCAATCTTGTTTTCCACTGGTTGAAGGCGTGGAGCAAATCAGTTTCTATTTGCTGTTTCAACACATCTGCCATTTTCTTATTTATTACATTAATTGACTCAAAGCATGTTCCATTAAATCACCCATTTCACTTTAGGGAAAAGAAAAAAAGTTGCATGGTGCCAAATCTTGTGAATATGGAGGATATTCAAGTGTAGCAATGCATTTATCAGCCAAAAATTGCTTCACAGGAAGTGGTCTTTGAGCAGGCGCATTGTCTTAATGAAGAATGACAATGCACATTTTCCCACAGTTCTGGCTTTTTTTTTCTGATTCTTTCTCTCAGCTTTGTCAAAACTTCCTTAGAATAATGCTGGTTCACTGTTCTGCCTTCTGGAACCCTTTCTGCCAAAATTAAACCCTTTATATCAAAAAACCTAATGAACATGGCTTTGAATGTGAACTTGCTTTGACGTGCTTTTTGATCCTTGGTGATGATGGTGTTTTCCAGTGCATTGACTGTTGTTTTGTTTCAGGATCATACTGGAAGATCCAGGTTTCATCACAAGTGATGATTTTTTTGGAAAAGGGTTGGGTCTGTCTCAAGTTGCTGCAGAATGTCAGGTTGTTCGACTTTTAAACTTAGCATTTTTCCAGCACACAACAGGCAACACAGCTGTTTTAAACAATGGCTGGCAATTAACTCAACGACTGAGAGTGTTGATGTTTGTCATGAAGGTTCAAACATGTTCAAAAGTCTCATTAATTAATTGACAGACCTCATAGTCAGTTTGCGCAACTACAGGACATTAAGAATATTCATCGTTGATAAGAGTAAGGTGACACTGCCCTCTAAGTGTGTGATTATATTTTATAGGAGTACACTTTGTTCTGCAATTTCCCATGGGTAATGCCATTTTCTTTCAGTGGTTTTATGCAGATTACGCACATTTGTTCTCCCTCACCTGTGATTCTTACTCAGACTCGAATGTGCATCATTTCAAGGTGCTTTCTTTTCAGAACAGAATTAGGCTGTAAAACACTGCTTACAATGTTCTGTGAATACATGGAGGCTTTTAACTATTTCCTGTTAGGAGTAGCCTTCTACAAGTCAGCCATATTTGTCAAGCACAAAGCAATAATAAAAATAATCTCCCACCATTTTGCGTACTTTATGGCCCCGTCTACATGATGAAAAAATCCGTAAAGCATTTGAAAGATCAATAATGTGTACATACGGCCATTTGGAAACATTCGTGTCTTTCAGGGGGGTAGCAAATCTCCCGTAGAGTCTGTGAATTTGGAGTTCAGGAGGAATAGCGGATCTCGACAAATAATCTGTACAACCGTATACGAATAGGCAGTGTCATCTGATTGGCTGGCCGAGCACAGGGGGCGGGGCTAGCAAAGAGGGGAACTGGGAGCAGCCACCATGTTGGATTCCTGGCTAAGCAAGAGTCTATTAAGTCCATTAAATGAAGATTTTTACATTTATTCATTTTTATTTTATATTGTAAATACGGAAAAATCGAGTATCCGCATAACAGGCACTTTTTAAATTAAAAAAAGTGATGGGAGATTTAAAGCCTCTGCTTAGATCGCTCACTCCAGCCAGGTAGGCAAGGGTGTCATACGGAGTTTACGGGGGTTAAAAATCACGTAGGCAGATCGTACACATTTGAATGGCTGCCTTTTCTAATCTTTTACCCCCGCAAACGGATTTTTTTTTCTTTGTGTAGATGAGGCCTACATGTGTGCCTGTGATTCTTAATATTGTGGCCCAGATAACTGGTTAGGTTATACATAATTTTGCTAGCAGTAGTTACTGCTCATTATCCTGTACATTTTTCATTATTCTTATTGTTATCACTAAATATAAAATGTCTCAAGGAAATGTGATCCAGCTTGTCGATTATTAACTTTCTACTGTTTTAAAGTGACTTGGTACATTGATGGGAGAGTTGTTGTTCTTTTGTTTTTGTAAGGAGCAAGGTCAAAAAGTACCAAGTGTGCAAGAATGTTATAACTGGATGTCTGTTCAAAGCACCAGGGAATTCAGTCTATTGCATGTAGTTCAGTGCACTAAATTAACACTACATGGAACCATCAGAGCATAGAATAGACTTACGAATCTCTCCATAATAATTATTGCAGGTGTGCCAGTAGCATAGAATACATTGATTGTCTGATGTGCTATAAAATATATGTATTATTTAGTTCCTGTCTTAAAATGCATCTTGAACCTTCATCGTGCCTTAACTAATATTCAAGTGTAACTTTTTACACTTGATATATAAATGTTTACCCTAAAATAAAAATTAAATCAATGTGAAGTCAAAGGCTTTCATGGCCAGCATCCATAGGTTGTTTTTTTTTTTTTCCTGGGCGGTGAGGCCGTGTTCTGGAAGAGTTTAGAGATGCCAGCCGCAGATGCAGGTGAAACGTCAGAAATAAACTTTTCCAGAACACAGCCTCACAGCTTGGGAAAAAACCCAAGGAAAACCTAAAAATTAAATTAACTCATGTTATATTCCAATGCATTTTAAAGACTATATATATATATATATATATATATGTCACAACAAGTGAATGATTTAGATAAGCTTTCAGATTTTAGTCAGAAATACACCCCAAAAACTCCTTGGTGATTCAGTTGCAACTAATTTTGCATGTGCATTGATATGCAAATAGAATCTGCTAACCTGTGTTTCCCCACTTGTTGCTTGCCATTAAATAATGTGCCATACCATCCTGAACACATCCCAAATTTCATCTGATTTTGGAATTTACGTATGGTCGGGCTGTGGTGTCACTAAAACTGGTGTCACTCCCTTCTCCAACAACATCACTTGGTGTGGTTAAGGCTCTCTGTACCCCCCTAGTGCCACCAGTATGGTCAGGAATACTAAAAGAGAAGCAAGTCAATGATGGATGGGAGTTTCTTAAAAGTGAGACATTGAAGGCACAATTTCAAAGAGTTCCAGTGAGGAGGAAAAATGGGAGGTATCTAAAGAAACCAGGATGGATGTCTAAAAAATTTTCAGCTGCTCTCAGAGTTAAAAGGGATATGTACAAGAAATGGGGAAATGGAGAACTAACCAAAGAGGAATTCAAACAAATAACCAGCACATGTAGGGAGAAAGTCAAAGAAGCTACAGTACAGAACAAGCTCAAGCTTCCTAGATAGGTTAAAAACAATAGTAAGGCCTTTTTTTGGTCATGTCCCAGCAAAAGGAAGAACAAGTAAATAGTAGGGCCACTGGATGGAGAAGATGATGAAATGTTGATGGGGAGAGAGAACAGCCAGAACTACTCAATACCTTCTTTGCCTTGGTCCTCTCTCAAAAGGGAAACAATGCTCAACCTGGGGAAGATGGAGCAGGTGATTACCAGTAGGGGTAAGGCAGCACACAATAGATAAATAGATGGTACAGGAATACCTGGCTACTCTATATTAATTCAATTTTCCAGGGCCAAATGAACTATTTCCAAGAGTATTAAAAGTACTGGCAAAAGTAATCTCAGAATCATTGGCAATAATCTTTGAGAATTGCTGGAGTACAGGAGGAGTTCCAGCAGACTGGAGGGCACAAATGTTGTCCTCATCCTCAAAGCGGGGGGGAAGAGGCCCCAAACAATTATTGCCCAGTCAGCCTGACATCAATACCAGGAGATTTTCAAGAGCAAATAATTAAACAGGCAGTCTATAAATAATTATAAAGGAGTGCCATGATCACTAAACGTCAACATGGGTTCCTCAAAAATAAGTAATGCAAGACTAATCTTATCTCTTTTTTGATAGAGTTACCAACTTGATAGACAAAAGGAATGCTGTGGATGTAGCATATCTTGATTTCAGTAAGGCCTTCAACAAAGTCCCCCATAGTGTTCTTACAAACAAACTAGTAAAATGTAGACAAACTAGACAATGTTAGGTGGATTTTTAATTGGTTGACTGATCGAACCCAAAAGGTGCTCACCAGTGGTTCCTCTTCCATCCTGGAGAGAAATGACTAGTGGGGTGCCAGTGCTATTCAACATATTTATTCTTAACTTTGATGAGGGAAGAGAGGGCATACTTATCAAATTTGCAGATGACACCAAATCAGGAGGGGTAGCTAATACCCTAGAGGACAGGATCAGAATTCAAAATGATAGACTGACAGACACTTTATTTCAATCATTGGCCAGTAAGATAAAATAATAAATACAATCATAAGTTTTAGTAAAAACTGATAAAAGAAAAAGCAGACAGCAGAGTTTAGATGACTCACATCAGCCACTATTTTTGACCATTTGGGGTCCTAACTTGCACATAATATAGAAAAACTTTGCTACTTTGAACTTAACCGCTTGCTCCTGATTATCAGCAAATAACGCAAATAGAAGGTGTCAGAATGGCCCTGGAATTTAATTAGCAGAGGGGTAATCATCTTTTGTCTAATATCTCTATAAAACTGACAATACAAGAGAACATGGGCTGTGGTTTCTACAGCACCAGTGTTGCAATGGCACAGTCACAACTCATCAGGAATTTTCGCATATTTCCCTTCTAACACCACTGTAGGGAGGACATTAAAAACGAGCCATCGATAAGGCTCTCCTAAATTTAGGCACAGTAACATGAATTCAAAATGATGTTAACAGATTTCAAAAGGGAGAAATGTAAGGTACTACATTTAGGCAGAAAAAAATTAAATGCACAAATGTACAGTGATAGATACCTGGCTTGACTCAATATGTGAATGGCATCTAAGAGTCCTACTATATGTGAATGGGATCTAAGAGTCCTAGTAGACCACAAGTTGAACATGAATCAATGGTGTGAGGTAGCAGCTAAAAGAAGAAGAAAAAAACCCAATGTAATTCTAGTCTACATCAATTGGATTATAGTGTCTAGATAAAGGGAAGTCAGAATGCCCCTCCATTCTGCTTTGGTCAGACTTCACCTGCTATACTATGTTCAGTTTTTGACACCACAATTCAAGAAGGATTTTGACAAGCTGGAATGTTTCACAGGAGTATGACTAGATTGGTGAAAGTTTGGGAAAACATGCCCTATGAGGAGTGGCTTATGGAACTGGGTATATTTATCCTGGAGAAGAGAAGGTGAAGAGGTGACATGATACCCATATTTAAATATTTGAAGTGATGTAATAATGAGGATAGCACAGCTTTGTTTTCTGTTGCTCCAGAGACTAGGACACAGAGCAATGGATTAAAACTTCAGGAAAAGCTATTCCACCTAATAATTGGGAAGAATATCCTGATCATAAGAGTTATTCGATAGTGGAATATACTGCATCAGAGTGTGATGGAGTCTCCTTCTTCAGAGGTTTCTAAACAGGCTGGATGGCTATCTGTCAGGAGTGCTTTGATTGTGTATTCCTGCAGGGCAGGAGGTTGGACTTGATGGCCCTTGTGGTCTCTTCCAACTCTGTGTTTCTGTTGTTAGCACTGGTTAATACTTGGATCCTTCATATAATACCAGAAATCTCCAGGTAGCGATAGGAAAGAATACCACTTGAATTCTGACGTAACTGCCACCAGGCATTGTTGACAATACTGGTGTTTATAGACAATTGTTTGACTCAGCGTAAGATACCTTCCTATGTTCCTCAATTACCGTATATTCCGGCGTATAAGACGACTGGGTGTATAAGACCCCCCCCCCAATTTCCAGCAAAAAATCTAGGCTTAGGCTTATTCGCCAGATAAGAACCCCCCCTCCAATTTGGCTGGCTGGGGGAGCCTTGCCAGCTGATCCTCTTTGTTTCCCAACTCATGAGGATCTCCTCGTGAGTTGGGAAAGCGAACAGGATCAGCTGGCAGGACAACATTCGCCCCTCTCTTCAACCTTCCAGTCAAACTGGACTCGAAGGTGGAGGAAAGGGGTGAAAATGCCCAGTTTGCCTCAGCAGCCCCCTTCCCTCCGTCTTGGCTCTTCCGAAGGGGACCAATGTGGGGGAAGCGGGGGCGGATGCGGCAAACCCCTAGATTTGCCCCCTCTCCCCACCTTCAATGAAGGTGGGGAGAAGGGGCGAACATGCCACGTTTGGCTCCATAGGGAGGACGCGGGGCCGTGGAGCCAAACCCCAGGATTCACCCTCTCTCTCCACTGTCAAGGAAGAGGGAGCGAATCTAGGGATTTAACTCCACAGCCCCGATCACTCCTTCTGGGCTCCCTCCTCCCGCGATTCCCCAACCCACAGGAGGCTGCCCAGCCTCCTGGTGGGTTGGGGAATGTGGGATGGCCAGCTGGCTAAGGGGGGTTCTCCCTCCTCCCGCGATTCCCCAACCCACGAGGAGGCTGCCCAGCCTCCTGGTGGGTTGGGGAATGTGGGATGGCCAGCTGGCTGAGGGGGTGGAGGGAGGGGACTTCGGGGAGGGTGGAAGGATGGTTGGAGGGAGGGGGCTTTGCAGCCACCCACCCCCTCCCCGAAGCCACATCTCCAGCCAGATCGTGGCTTTGGGGATGGGGGTGGCTGGAGGGAGGACACTGGAGGGAGGGGGCTTTGGGGAGGGTGGGAGGGTGGTTCGAGGGAGGGGGCTTCGCAGCCATCCCCCTCCCTGAAGCTGTGATCTCCAGCCGGATCGTGGCTTTGAGGAGGGGGGGTGGATGGATGGAGGGTGCGGGAGGGTGTGGGAGGGTGGATGGGTGGCTGGGGAAGGGGGCTTCGCAGCCAACCCCCTCCCCAAAGCAATGATGCCAGTGGGATCACTGCTTTGGGGAAGGGGGGGTGGATGGGCGGAGGGTCGACGGGTGGCTGGGAGGAGGTGGATTATCAGCCACCCCCCTCTCCAAAGCCGGGGTTCCAGTGGGATTGCAGCTTTGGGGAGTGGGGGTGGTTGGAGGGAGGGTGGCTGGGTGGCTGGGGGGAGGGGGTGAATCCCGGGGTTTGGCTCCATGGCCCCGCGTCTTCCTCCTGGGCTTCCTTTGGAAGGGAGCCCAGAAGGATGGATCGGGGTCGCGGAGCAAAACGGGGCATTTTCGCCCTTTTCCTCCACCTTCAAGCAAGGTGGGGGAAAAGGGCGAATCTAGCGGTTTGCCTCGGCCACTGCAGAGGCGATCAAGCGGCAGCTGCGGCAAACCGCAACATTCACCCCCCTCCTCTGTCTCTGTTGCTCCCCAAAGGGGGAGAAGGCAGAGGAGAGGGGCGAATGAACTGGAAAAGCACTTTGCTTCACCCCCCTGCCCCATCTCCTGCCTCTTCGCTCCGTTTGTGAAGAGGCAGGAGATAGGCAGGCAGGTGAAGCAAAGTATATACGGTGTATAAGACGACTGTCGATTTTGGAGGGCACTTTTGAGTGCTCAAAAGTCATCTTATACACCAAAATATATGGTATATATTAAGAAAATGGAGAAATGGATTGGTCAAGAATGGTCTTGTGGTGCAGTTGTAACTGTTGTAACAGAAAGGAAACACAGATAAATAAAAGTTTATATTTTGAACTTATCTGAATGATTTTAACAACTTAACGACATGTTCAATATGAGTTTGAATAGAGAAAGAGAAAAACTGCATATAGGTTAACAATTTGGATAACTTTTGAAGTTTTTTAGTGTAAAAAGCAGTCTTCACATTTTGGAAATCTTTAAAACAAAGTAATAAAGAAAACATAGTGAATTTTAGAGGACTCCTTAACAGTCACAGGTATTGTACAGTCAACACAAATATGCAGAAAGTGCTGTTTCCTGCACAAAAAAGTGTGATTTTTTTGTACTGTCTTGTGAAGATTTCCATCAGTCCAGGATTATTCTTACTGGAATTTTCTGACATTCATGAAACACATTTTGGATTATTATTTTCATTCCTACAAGACACATACTCCCTAATACCACTAATTTCTTTCTTTTCCTGTCCCATTCTCTTTATCTGCATATGTGACAAGTCTTCTGGGGACTCTTGGGCCTATAAGGGCTTTAATGGTGCTCACTGACCACAAGTCCTTCTACAGTTCCATGTGAGGGTTGCCTAAGCCAATTGTATTTCCTTGTGATTAGGAGCAAAAGCAATCCTTTATTTCCTCCTGGATTTAGTCAAAAAATTCTAGAACCCTGGATCTAGAATTTTCTTGCCCGTGGGATTTGTTCTATGCATATCCCTAGTGTGTGATGATCCATCATGTCAAAATCTGTGGGTGAAGAATAATGGCCAAAGTTGTTTATGCATGTTATTATTTTCTTTAATGATCATGGTGATTATATTTATGTATACCTTTTCCCCCAAAGAGGGATCTCCACATGGCTTAAAATTAAATTAATTACAATAAAATTAAAAACATACACAAGGTCAATGTTAAAATAGAATTAAATGATTACTATTATTAAATACTATTAAAGTAATTAAAACAATTCATAACATACTCAGTAAATGATAAAAAGCAACTAAAAACAGTGCAACTTGAAGCAATACAGCAGCCTTTTAAAACTTTTCATATGTTAAACTTACATATTATTAGACCAGATCACTTATTTGTGGCATGGGAGAAGAAACAAAAGAATTCAGACTACTGAAAACAAGAGAATTAAAAATTTTATGGAAGCACCTTTGTTGTTAAAAGATTTAAGGTTCTGCTATTCCTTATTTCCATGCTTGAATTTAAATGCTTTAAATTATTGCAGCCAGCAAACTTGTAAGCATCCCATGAATCAGTTTTATTCACAGCTTATATCTATCCCTTTTGACACAGCTTATTTTATAATCACATTCTGTGCAACTGCTCTTAAAGTCACTAATTTTTACACTTCACTTTTGTGTGTGCAGTGTATATGTGATTGTTACTAACAGAACAATAAAAATTATGCAGAAACACACTCTGAATGATATGCATTCCATAGTTTATGGGCCCTTAATTCTTCAGCACATGGGAAGGTTTAATGCAGTTTTAGATTAAAATTGGAATAGAGTCACTAAACCATCTCACTCCTCCATCTAATTTTTATTTGAATGCATGCTGGCTAGACACTCCAATATCCACTATTACAGCATTACTGATAGAGATACTCTGCAACCATAATCCTGTGTACACTCACTTGGCAGCCCCATTTAACATGATGGGACTCACTTCTCCCTATTTATGGTGCACATAATGTACTGTATCAGTAAAAAATATTTTGACATCTTTATCTGAAATCAAACCAAAGGAATTCTCAATACTAGTTAATAGCTAATTTAATTCTAATTTAAAATCAACAAAAGCTTTCTCATATCAAACAACAAAAGCTTCTTCTCTCGTTTTGCTCTATGGAATGAAGCCTAATTAACAAAGTGCCAGCCTTCCATCCCTTTGTAGGTCGGTAAAATGACTACCCAGCTTGTGGGGCCAATTAGCTAACACACATTGGAAATCACTTCGTTCCTAGCACCCTATAATGCGGTGTGGATGTGTAAAGTGCTATTGCTTAACAATTTGTAAGCCACTGAGAGTCTTTGTGGCTGAAGAGTAGGGTATAAATACCTAAATAAATAAATAGCTGCCATTTTTGTAGCTCCTTGCACATTTCCATGTGGCTGACTAGACAGTACTGACTGCCATTAGGCAGAGTAGTGTGGTTGCCTTGGGCATGATGTAGGGTGCTGGAGGAGAGAGCTGTATGGTATTTGCCTTAGCCTGTGCCCCCAAAGCTTGCTTGCTATCTCCAGGTGTGAAGGAGGATGCTCTGCTATCACTAATGCTGAAGAAACATCCAGTTGGCTTTTGTGCATGCAATGAAAGGCGCACCATCTTGCTCTTTGCATCAGAGAGCAACATACCTTGGGCCAGCACTGTGATTAGATAAAGAGTTGGAATCTTGGACCTGGGCAGGAATTATAAAATGGGTTTCCTGTCACTTGATAGGGTGCTTTCTTAAAGGAATTAGAATCATAGAATCATAGAATTGCAGAGTTGGAAGAGACCACGAGGGCCATCCAGTCCAACCCCCTGCCACGCAGGAAATCTTGATCAAAGCATCCCCGACAGATGGCAATCCAGCCTCTGTTTAAAGACCTCCAAGGAAGGAGACCCCACCACGCTCCGAGGGAGTGTGTTCCACTGCCGAACAGCTCTTACTGTCAAAAAGTTCCTCCTCATGTTGAGGTGGAATCTCTGTTCCTGGAGCTTGTACCCATTGCTCCGTGTTCCAGTCTCTGGAGCAGCAGAAAACAAGCCTGCTCCATCCTCAGCGTGACATCCCTTCAAATACTTAAACAGGGCTATCATATTGCCTCTTAACCATCTTTTTTCCAGGCTAAACATACCCAGCTCCCTAAGTCTCTCCTCATAAGGCATCGTTTCCAGACCTTTCACCATTTTAGTTGCCCTTCTCTGGACACGCTCCAATTTGTCAATATCCTTTTTGAAATGTGGCGCCCAGAACTGGACACAGTATTCCAAGTGAGGTCTGACCAAGGCAGAATAGAGTGGCACTATTACTTCCCTTGATCTAGACACTATACTTCTATTGATACAGCCCAAAATCGGATTGGCCTTTTTAGCTGCTGCATCACACTGTTGGCTCATGTTCAACTTGTGGCTAATGATTTTTGTTTAAGAGCAAACGGAAACATAGGATGAACAATTGCGGATAGTTAAGAAATAAGAAAGTGTGAACATTGGCCTCAATACAGTATGGTTTCACTTAGAACACACATTAGAATGCAGACGGTTAAGTGAATGTCAAAACTTAAGTTATGATTGCATATAAAATCCCAATATTTCTCTGACAGTGGAGAGGGAAATTTAGAAAATAAATGGTTATGTAACAGCTTTTTAACACTCCCCATTCTACCTGCCACAGGGAACTATAAGAAACACCTGAAGGGAACTCAAGAGTGGTGTAAACTCAGCAAAAAAAGTTCATAAAAAGACCAGGGAAGTTGGGCATTGCAAGAACAATAGGAATTAACTTCACAGAATCATAGAGCTGGAAGGGCCATCTAGTCCAACTTGGGTAGATCTTTGTATATAAAGAAAATAAACATAGTGTACTACACATTTAGTGAGTCAGAGAGAAATATCCACGATGACACTGAGAATTTTACAAGCATACTGCAAGAACAATTTGGGGTGGCTTTGGAACTTGAGATGTTTTATGTTGGGCATAAAACTGGATGGTGTGAAATTCCAGTTGACAAAACATTTAAAAAACAAAGTGTTTAAGCTCCTATTCCACCACAGAACTCTTTGCTTCAAATAGACTCCACCCAACATCACTTTGATAAGAGGTGTGAGCTAAGATTTGTGGCATCCGTTGTCTAACTTGGTATTCTGTGTAAGGCCCTGTGAATGCATTATAGAAGGGAAGAGACATTGGGCTGTAAACTGTACATCAATCACAGGTGTATATAAATAATAAGCAGCCTGTTTTTGCTCAAAATCACCACTTCTTATCCCTATACTTCAGGGTGGCCCATGGATACACAAGGGTGGCAAATCCACTCTCTGTTTTACGTCTTGTCCACCTGTAGCTGCTTTGAGCTAAACAGAAGCTCTGCTGATGCTGAACTTCTGAAGGGCTAGTATCCAGCATCGAGAGAGCTCACTTTCAACTTGAAACCACCGAGGGTGGATTGGCAGTAAAGTTGAGAGTGGATTTTCCACCCCTGTAGTGGAAGATCCACCAATTGCTCTACCCCATTGCCAAGTTTCATTTTCCTTGATGACTATTTAAAATGTATGACATGTATGAAGTGTTTTCAAATGTTTCATTGGCACTGTCATCAATCACAATAGTGCTAGGACTGGAAAGCATAGTTCCAAGAACCATACCTCAGCTCACTACTTTCTGTCTGGGAAAGCAGCCACGGCTGAAATGCAGCCAACTGATAGCTGACCAGCAGTTTGCCAAGAAACAAACAGCAGTCCAAAATAACAATTGGAGGGCAGAATTTTTAGGCAACAAGTTCAGTCCACAAGAGCAAGAGATTAGTCTAATGTACCAGTCCAAAAGTCAAGGGTCATGGCTAGCAGGGTGTCCAGTACAATCCAAAGGTCAAGGTCCAAACAGGGCAGCAATAGTCTTCACAAAAGCAGAGGTTTCCCATCATGATGCTAGATAATCTCAGACAAGTTTGCAGAGCAGCTATTATTGATAACTCTTCAGTGTTTACACGGTTGTTCCTTGGTTGCTCTGCATTTCTCATAACTAAGTTGTGATCCTCCTACTTCCTCCTTTTGGTTCCTGTGTTCTTGAAAGGTGGGCAAGACTTGGTCCATGTTATCTATTATTTCTCTGTCTGAGGGGCCAGGCTTCTCTGTTGGGTGTTGGTTATCTGCTCTGTCCCTGCTCTGCTATCTCTGGCCTGGAAGCTCTGCTGAGGTGTGCTAAGTCTGCTCCAGAGGGGTCAGGAATCTCTGCTGATAAACCTACTCCCTGCTGTAAATCCTGGTCTAAAGCTGTATCCTCATCTGGTTCATCTTCAGCGTCATAGTAGCAGGGCATGACACTCTCAGACCTGTGGCTTCAGAGGAGAGTCCTGCTTTCCATGAATTGAATCAATACTCGCAGCTACTGATGTGAGCAAAAGGCAACATGCTTGAGTGGAACTCTTACATGCAGATCCTGAATCCATCCCTTAAATAAATAATAGCTATACTGTGTGTGTTCATTGCTTTTAATCCCCAAACATTAACTTCATCACCTTATCAAATTTTTAATAGAACTTAGAAAGGGGAAGCTTCAACACCATCAGATTCTGTAGTCAAATATAAATGCTAAAATGATGTTCATAGAAAGAGGAGAACATAAAAGAAAGAAGAAGAATACATTTGGTGAAAGCTATAAAGTGGAGTGGCAGACTGGTGTCCATAAACTGTTAGAACTGTCTCACCTTTAAAAAAAAATCATGAAGCTTTTCTGGTATGTTTTATTGTTCCTCCTCCTTCTTCTTATACACATGGATGTTTCCTGGATAAAAAAAATGTCAATTGGATTAGTTTCCAGAGCAGAGTTCCCAACTGCTTTGAGTGATTAACAGCACTGATTGTTGTGTAACAATATTTTGATAACAGTTACAGTGTTTGGGCAGTGATTAAAATGAGGGTCCCATATAGAGATCTATGGTGGAAATACTTTTGCTGCCTGCTATGCCTGCTATGTTATCTGTCTGTCTGATTCATACAATACCTGCGTGTGATTATTTGGGTGAGTCTCTTCACAGTATAATAATGCAGAACCTTGCCAGTACTTTCTCCTGTTGTGTGGCTTTTGTGTTTTGCACTGACTTTTCTACTGATGTATTTCTACTTGTTCTGTCTCATAATATCCTGACAGTTTTTAGTAAAGGCCCATGCACTCCATTTTGTGCATTTTTTTCATGTCTGGATTTCAGTGCTCATCTTTCTTCTTAACATTGCTAATAATGCATCTGTGAAAGGTGCTTTTATTTTTTCTAGTCAGAATTATTTTTTTACTTCTTACTAGAATGTATTTTCCATCTAAAAATTAGTACTTTGTTTACTCACTAGCTAATTTGTGAATGTGTAGGCCTTGAATTTTTCTTTTCTTTTTTTTAACTAAAGAAATATGGTTGAAATTGCACTGTTTTAACTTTTAAAATAGTATTTTAGAGATGTTTTACATTGTTTTAAAAGTTTTAAATGAGCATTTTAATGTGTTTAAAAAATGTTTCCCTGTTTGTACTATTTAAATTGTTTTTATTTGTTTGTTGCCTTGGGATCCCTTGCGAGCTGGGAGACAATACAAGAACATCTTAAATAAGTTAAAATAAATACATTTTTGACTTGGTGGATCTTCTGTGGCTTTAATGGGTTTGACAGAAGTATTTCAACTGATTACCCTGCCCCGGTTTAAATAAAACAAAATAGTTCCTTGGAAGTGATATTCTATGTTTCCCCTATAAACTCCTGCTGTTTTGATACAAAGATAATTAATGTTCATGCTCATTAATTATGGGTAGTAATTTATCAACAAGAAGACGTTGATGACTTTTCAGGACTTTATCAGTTCCCTGTTATGTAGATGTTCTGATTGTGTTTAGATGTATTTTACAATACTCACCACATGAGCAATTGTTACAAAAGTAAATCTGTATGCTGGAAGGTAACCTCTGACAAATACAATTTTTCTTACTTTTAAAACAAACAAACAAGAAAAGTTGTTCAACATGTGTGGAAATTGCCATATAAATTACAGTATACAGCTTTTCTTGACTGGAACTGGATATAGCACATACTTTATTAGACTATGTTTCAACCTAGTCTTATGAAGCAGAATCTTCCAAAATTGAGGTTGACAGGAAGGAGTTTTGTCTCTGCTGGTAATTGCTTCCCTTTGCTTTGAAAGGCCTCATGGTACACAATGAGTACCTGTGGTGTCACTAAGGCAGGTGTCACTCCTCCTGCCAATGGTGTCACCTAATGTGGTTCAGCTCTGTGCAACCCCCTAGTGCTGCCACTGATGAGAACTCAGTGAATTTGTGCACAGATCCTGAAATATTTGCTAGAAGGAAGTAGCTAAAAATGTACAATGACAAAATTTGCAGGACAGGTCAGTATGTGCAAAAACCCATCCTGAATTCCCTTCCCATATGAAATGTACATGAATAAATTATAAGACATGAAAACTAAGCAGCTTTTAAGCTGTCTGGAATATTTTGAGGAATCAGAGGCATTACCATCCTTCATATATCCTGATCCATCTGTTTTGTTGATCTTTGTTCATGTTGGTAATTTGCTTGCTTTTTCTTTCTGTGAGAAAAATAATAAAAATTCTTAGGAAAAAAGTAGAGCTTGCTAGTTAAGGAAACCTAGCAGGAAATATTGTATTTTTCCAGAAGTTTATATTGGTAGCTTTCTTTGTTTCATATCATGCCACATTTTTGTTTCTAAAATAGCACACATTTTTTAATCCAGTATCTGAATACTGTCAGGACAATTTTTCTCATCTTGAACATCTTCCATGTTTTGCTTGTCTTTGGGGCATGGGTATACGGTAGCAATATCACACAAGTCCATTGCGTAATCCTTAGAGTTCAGTGAAAGTTTCCATTTATAATGACAGGTTGCATATATATCACAGGCATAGTTGCAGTGTGCAGTTATACCAGTTTGAAACCATAGTTCAGGAGCAGGCACTAGAGTTCCCCAGCAGACAATACTAAGTACCTCACCAGCTACAAATCAAAGAATTCCACAGAATGGAGCCATGGCAGTTAAACTGATATCACATTTATATAATTGTTCAGTATAGATAAAGGCTGGGTAAAGTGCTTTGATCATCACATCGTTTGCGAACATCACAGTAAACATTCCAAAATTGTAGTGACACTCAAACCAATATGTCTGCCACTTAAATGTATGTACAATATGGTAATATCATAAATAAATGTCAGGAAATCCCAAAATGAGTAGGGAGAAAACAAATAATTTGCTAATAATGGCCTTTACATACACATACTTCCACATATTAAAGACTAAATATAATACATTTTATAAGCACAGACTCATCAGTTACATCATACACACAATGCACAACTAAATTCAGTGGTGTCAGGAAGTGAAAGAGCTTTTGATGTAGAAGGGTCTGCTATGGAAATTTCAGCTAGGTAGTATTAGTATAATCAATTCATAGCTCAAGAACTATCCTAGTAGCACAGGGAGCACATTTCTTGCATGTCACTGCCTGATGAGTATGCTGGGTATGATGGTGAATTTTGTTTGTTATTTATATTATACCAAATTTTGCAAGATAGTCTGCAGCTCAAAAAAGGAACACATTTAAAAAAAAAATTTGACAGCATTTTAAGTTAAAATGCATTAAGATAAAATTCCCTATTACCTTATATTGTGAGAAAATATGTAGGAAGAAATGTGAATGTTTCATTTTGAAAAAAAATCAAATGATTGTTAAAAAAACCCAAATTGATGTGGAAATGACTTATGAATGAACACATATAGCAGACATGTGTTGGTCTTTAGTCTGTGAGCATGTCTACATGGGCAATATACCGTACCCCGTTTCCCCCCATCTTAAAGCCCTGCAGTCCTGACAACACAGGGCTTTTGCCCTGTTCTGCTCCCAGGCAGTCTTCACCACCCCTGAGGCAGATACAGGGCTGAGATGGGGGGAAGGTGGCATAGGACCCATTATTATGTTTTTTTAAAAAATACCTGGTTTAATCTGTCCCCACTGGGAAGGAATGGATTGGGCCCTGTGTGTCTGCAGGAGCCCAGCCCAGCAGGCCGGCCTGTTGCTGCAGCTTCTGGTCTGCCTCACTCTCTCCAAAGCAGGAAGAAAGAAAACATGGGAGATGGCGGCAGCAGTGACTGTAGTGACAGGCCAGTGTACCTGTCCGGACAATGGCCCATTTGGAGGTGGTAACAGTGGAGGAACAGGCCACATGCATAGCCAGGATATGCAGGTGGGGAGCCGGTGTATCCTGGTTATGATTATGATATCCTAAATATCTCATGCAGCAGCTGGGAACCTATTATGTCTATATGTGTTTTTAATTGAGGAATTGTAGATTTAGATGAGCCCAGAGTCTCCTGGCATCTTAAGCATGTAGGAGAAATTCCATAGGAGCCCTGGTGGCGCAGTGGTTAAATGCCAGTACTGCAAGCCACCACGTCACAAGTTCGATTCCAGCCGGCTCCAAGGTTCACTCAGCCTTCCATCCTTTCGTAGGTCGGTAAATTGAGTACCCAGCTTGTGGGGGCAATTAGCTAACACACATTGGAAACTGTTTAATGCAGTGTACATGTGTAAATAGCTATTGCTTAAAACAATTTGTAAGCCGCTCTGATAGGCTTGTGGCTGAAGAGCAGGGTATAAATAAATAAATAAAAATAATAATAATAAAAAAACATAAAAGTTCCTCATCGCTTAACATTATTCAGCAGTCATTAACTTGTCAGAATGTTATTAGAAATTTCTCTACTGTATTTCAACCATACAAAAGTAAGCTAAAAACTAAGCCTAAAAAGTGCTACATCTGTAACAAACAAACAAACAATCCTCCCAGGTTTTTTATATATTTAATACATCTGGGTTTTATTTTTCATGCTAAATGTTTCGCCAGCTCTAAGAAACAATGAAGATATATGACGATATGTAAATTACACATCCGGAGAGGACTGTGGCAGTATTTAAATATTTATTTAAATAGCTCTATTACAGCCTATATCCAATGATTTAATGGTGCTGGACAATTAAACCAGTTTTAGAATGTGAAAAAAATAATTTAACTGTCTAAAAATTCATGGAAATATAAAACAAATTAGAACATGTTAAAATTATTAAAACCATGTACAAGAGCAAATTGCACAAAATCACAAAGCCCCCAAGATTTAATCAGGAGCCATTTTTCACTTTGTCAGTGCCAGTGTCAATGCCAGGGAGGACTGTAAGGGGAAGGAATTCTGTAACTGATGTCACAACAGAGAAGCTAGAATGTACCACACTGATGTAATGTACTGCAGTGTAATGTTTAATGTACTACAAAGGTAGTTTATTCACCACTCTCCTGATTAAATTATCACCTGACAATATTATTTTTGCCCATAGAATTAGGGTTGTTTTCTTCATGAATTATTTTTGCACAGTTTTGTAGGTTATTCATTATGGTATCAGAAATTTGAACACATAGAAATACACTGGTATCCACTGCAGTTTGGTTCCAGGAAACCTTCCCGCCCTCCCCCCGCCCCCGTGGATACCAAAATCTATGGATGCTCAAGTCCTGTTATATACATTGGCATAGTAAAATGGTATCCCTTATATAAAATGGCAAAATCAAGGTTTGCTTCTCGGAATTTTTAAAAAATATTTTCAAGCCATGGATGGTGTAATCTGTCCATGCCAAATCTGTGAATACAGAGAGCCAACTGTATTGGTGGGCATCCATTTTGCAGACTGCAGATGAAGGAATATCTACTGTGCACACATAAGGGTTTGCACTGATCACATGAGGCGTGGAGCCTATGCCTTACTCCTTTCTACTTGTATACCAGTTTTCAGGTTTATAACAATTACTTTATGAATGTACAAGGAATGATTGCAACTTAACTCAGCTATAGGCAAACTCAATGTTGTTGTTGTTGTTGTTGTTGTGTAACTTCAAGTCATTTCCAACTTATGGTGAGCGTATCACAGGGTTTTCTTGGCAAGATTTGTTCAGAAAGGGTTTGGCTTTGCTTTCCTCTGAGGTTGAGAGAGTGTGGCTTGCTCAAAGTCACCCAGGGGGTTTCTGTGGCTGAGCAAAAATTCACACCCTGATCTCCAGAGTCATTCAACAAGCAAACCACTACACCATGCTAGCCCTCAAACTCAATGTACGAGGTCTATAAATGAAAGGCCAATTGAAACTGTGCCTTCTGGTGCAGGACATCAAAAGCAGGAAGAGAGAATGCAGTATATTGATGTGAACAGGTGGTATAATGTAATATATGCATAACTAATTCTCTTCACTGGAATAATTGCATAGTCCAATGAAGTACTTGCTATCTTAAACTTTCATTGCTTAAATATCCAAGTAGCTTGAATGTATTCTGTCTGTAATTGGTACATTACAAATACTGTAATTATGTAGTAAAATTTTGTTTAGTCACCACAAATTAAGGATCACTCTACAGCAGTGTTTCCCAAACTCTGGTCTGCCAGGTGTTTTGGATTTTGGCTCCCAGAATCCCTGATCACTGGCCAAAGTGGTTGAGGCTTCTGCAAAATGAAGCCTGAAACACCTGGAAGACTAGAGTTTGGGAATCACTGCTCTACAATGGACATATTCAGGAGCCCTGGTGGTGCAGTGTTTAAATATATTGCAGCCACAACATTGTTAGTTCGATCCTACAGGGCTCCAAGGTTGACTCAGCCTTCCATCCTTCCATAGGCTGGTAAAATGAGTACCCAGCTTCTTGGGGGCAATTAGCTAACACACATTGTAAATCACTTAGGGAGTACTTTGCACAGATAAGTGGTATAGAAATATTGCTATATTGAGAAATAATTTGAGGACACCAGCTACTATTTAATCTTTGTCTCCTATGAAGAAACTCCTGTATAGACGAAGTATGGTACACATTTCTGCCAATCCACGAGTAATCAAATAAAAAGTAAATATGTACAATCCAAAGAAAACACTCTTGATTATAGCCTTCAGGGCTTCCCTCTTTCTATGGAAGCCCAACATAACAATATTAGCGTTAGTAACAGTAACAGTCCTCTCTCTCTGGCTTTTCTTCGCAAATGAAGATTCAGCAAGGACTCATCCTTTGCTTTGTGCAAGCGCGCTGATGACTAAAAAGGCCAATCTGACATAAACAAGTCCAGTTGCAGAAAGCACATCAGAACGTCTCCTTGGGTGATGTTTCTGGGTTGTGATTCTTTCTGCGTTGTCGTCTCTCTTCAAGACTTGTTCGGCCTGAGTTCTCAAATAAGGCTGCAGCATTGTGGATTGTGCGTCTCCACGCCTCCCGATGTGAGGCCAGGGCAGACCATTGTTGGTGATCAATTTGGCTGAGCCTGAGATGTTGTTTCAGGGAGTCCTTGCATCACTTTTTTGGAATGCCCCTCTTACGCTGACCCGTGGCGAGTTCACCATAGAGTAGTATTTTTGGGAGGCGATGGTCCTCCATCCTAGAAATGTGCCCTGCCCAGCACAGCTGTGTTCTCAATATCATGGCCTCAATGCTGGTGATCCCTGCTTGCTCAAGGACAGCAACATTCGTCACATAATCAGTCCAGTGTATATTTAGGATTGTGCATAGACAGCGCTGATGAAAGCATTGGAGGGGTCGTAAGTGGTGGCGATAGGTGACCCATGTTTCAGACCCATAAAGGAGAATAGACAGTACAATGGCTCTATACACACTGATTTTTGTGCTTCACCTCAGGTGTTTATTACACCAGACTCTTTTGTGAAGTCTTCCAAATGCGCTATATGCCTTTGCTAATCTTTGATCATTCTCTTTGTCAATCTTGGCATCTGAGGAGATGATGCTTCCCAGGTAGGTGAACTGCATAATGGACTTGAGCACAGATTTGCCTATGGCAATGTGGGGATGGTGGTGTTCATCCTGTGCTGCAGGCTGGTAAAGAACTTCCATTTTCTTCTGGTTGACTTCCAGCCCAAACAGCTCTGCGGCTGTTGTGAAGCACGATGTTAGGGTTGCAGGGCTGCTTTTGTGTGGGCAACAAGGGCAGCATAATCAGCGAAGAGCAGCTCACGGACTAGATAGTTTAGAGTCTTAGTGCGAGCCCTCAGACGACTTAAGTTAAACAAGCTACCATTAGTATGGTAACGTATACAGATGTCATCTTCTTCTTCAAGCTCTGCCGTAGCCCTTTGGAGCATCATGCTGAAGAAGATTGTAAATAAAGTTGGAGCAAGAACACAACCTTGCCTCACTCCATAGTGGGAGCCATGTCATCTGCTGTATGGCCTTAAGGGTCTCTTCCAAAGTTGGAGCTATGTCCAATTCATTTTTCATTGGTTTTTGTTTCATGGAGAGGGGCCTAGAAAAGGTGGCCTAACAAAAGCTCATCCCCATCTACCTGGTTGGCTACCATGGCCAACGGGCATCTTCTGATGCGGTCAAACCAAGGCAAAAAAACAATGGCACACAGTGGCCTCCAAAGGTGTAAATAAACTGATGCTTGCATGCTGGAACATCAGAACCATGCGAGACTCTGCAGATAGTGGATGGCCTGAGCATCATTCTGCTCTAATTGCCCATGAACTATCATGACTTAATATTGACATCGTTGCTCTTAGTGAAGTTCATCGCCATGACGAAGGCAGCCTTAAAGAACACAGCACCGGCTACACTGGTCTGGAAAACCCAAAACCGAAAAACATCTTTCAGGAGTAGGCTTTATGTTTAAGAACTCCATTGCCTCCAAACTTGAAACCTTGCGAACAGGACACTCTGATCACATTATTTCCTTACGCCTCCCACATGCTGTTCTCTTTAGTATATATGCCCAAACTATGCAAGCTGACCCTGTAGAGAAAGACAAATTCTACACAGACCTACGCCACCTCATACAAAAAGTCCCTGTAGAAGATAAAATTACTATGCTTGGTGATTTCAATACCAGAGTAGGAATGAACTCCGAAGCCTGGAAAGCTGTCTTAGGCAAGCATGGTGTTGGAAACTGCAATGATAACGAACGCCTCCTGCCAGAGTTCTGTGCAGAAAACAGCTGACTATTACAAAAACTATCAGCAGAAAGCCTGAAGACAACCTGGATGCATCCCCGATCCAAACATGGGCACCTCACTGACTATGTTCTAATCCGCGAGAGAAACATTTGTGATGTCTGTCATACCCAAGTGATGCCCAGTCCAGAATGCCAAACAGATCATCGTCTTGTGAGGTGTAAACTAAATCTTCATCTTAAGTTCAAACCTAAGAAGGGTGGCATCTTAAAGAGGAGACGCCAAGTCAACAACCTTCAACAAGCTACCATGAGAGATAGAAAACAAAACTTGAAGACCATCCTACAGATCCTTCTCCTACAGTGCTTTGGCAACATATCAAAAACAGTATCCTCCAGTCTGCAGAAGAATCCCTCGTGTTCTCCCACAAGAAAAATCAAGACTGGTTTGATGAAAACAACCAAGAGATCCAAGAGCTATTGGCAAAGAAGAGAACTGCTCACCAGGCATACCTCGCACAGCCAACTTGCCATGTAAGAAAAGCAGCTTTCCGTCGCACTTGTAGTAAACTTCAACAAAAACTCCAAGACATGCAGAACAAGTGGTGGATCAATATAGCAGAAAAGACACAACGCTGTGCAGATTTGGGTGATCTTAGAGGATTTTATGAAGCTCTTAAAGCAGTGTTTGGACCTACTTATCAGGTCCAAAGCTACTTATACAGTACAGATGGCCAAATATTAATTACTGATAAAGCCTCCATCCTGAATCGTTGGGCTGAACATTTTCAAAGTCTCTTTAGTGCCAACCGAGTAGTCCAAGGCGCAGCTATCCAATGTATGATACAAAAACTGATGAAAACAGTAACAGTATAAGGACAAAAACCTCAGAACTTTTACCTATGCAGGTGGCATCATTTATTTACTAGTCCACTGTATCTGTATGCCCAGTTTTAGCATAATACCCAAGTTTATGTCTCAATAATCATACATTTGTATCATGTTAATATAATAAATAAAATAAGTAGTGCTTCAGTTATAAGAGCTAGTGATTAAATTTAACTGCTATACTTGAACCTCAAAGGACTGGCTGGGGAAAAAGACTCCAGTCAATTTCCAGAAATATTATTTTTACTCCTGCATGACACATTGCCTAAGCACACATGTAAGGCTTGCCCACGAGTCATGAAATCTGCCTTTACAGTTCATTAATCTTAACTCTCAGCATCCATTGGGAGAGAACAATTATACAGATGGCATAAAAATCTTTTTAAACCTTTGAGGACAGAGGTTATTTTTAAAAATACATGTTATTTGACATGCTGTTCTTATAAGAATTTGTTATATTTGTTGTTATATATGCTGCAAAAAAAGCTGTTTGGGGTTTATTTATTCTGTATTAAGTCAATGAGGATCATTATGCTGTGTTAAGCCATTTGTGTTTGTAAAAATAATTGTCAAATTATTTATGCTGGAATAAGCTGTTTTTCTTGCTGAAATAAACTACTTTTGTGGATTATATTGTACTAAATTGAACCAACTATATTGCAAAACCATAATATATTGTTGTATATCAATTTATGTTTATAATTAGATATATTACCAAACTTGTTACATAATCTTATTACTAGTATATACTCTGTTGCTTTGGGGTTTTCATAAGAATCCCAATATCTTAAGAATACATAGTATTTGATAATATAAATGTGAGATATTTCAAAAATAAAAATCCCTCAAAACATGACTGCCAGAATTTTTAGACCAGAATGGAATGCTAATAAGCAAACTGAACATTTTAAAAGCAAACTTCAGTGTCAAAAGGGTTTCATGATGTAGCTTCTTTATACTAGTTTAGCTACATAACTTTCCAGGATGAAACACAAGGATCTCTTTCTCTTGATCGATCAATCTATCTTGCCAATTTACTTAAGAATCAAGTGTAAGAGTAGACAACCAGATGGTTCCGAGAAAACCACAAGTACAAGTACAACCTTTGTCCCTCTTGATAATCAGGAACTGGTATTTTGCCTCTGTATCTGAAGGTTCCTTATAGCCATCTTGATTAATAGCACTAGTGGACAAAGTCAGAGATAATAGGTCTAAGGGCATATTAAAATCTAAATTGGAGGTAGTGATTTATTTTATTTTATTTTGATTCATATCATCCTGAGTCTTCCAGAAGAGCCCCCATAATTAACTAACAATTATTTTTATTATTTATTTATTTATTTATTTATACCCCACTCTTCAGCCACAAGGCTATCAGAGCGGCTTACAGATTGGTTTTAAGCAATAGCTATTTACACATCTACACTGCATTAAACAGTTTCCAATGTGTGTTAGCAATAATTTAAAATATATAAAAATAGACAAATATGGGTTAATCTGATGTGAAAATATGTCATACCGAAATACACAATTAATGACTGGCTCTAATTACCGAAATTCAACCTAGATGAAACATATAAATTCTTAGGAAGTACCGTAAATTTGTTACTCCTTGATTGTCCCACAAAAGAACTTCTCTGCAACTTAAAATATTGTGCCGCTCTTACTATACTCAAAATATCCTCCTGTTGCAAAGGGATTAATTAGTTGTGAAATTTAGTTCTGAGTTTGGGAATGCTTTGATTGTGTATTTTTGCATGGCAGGGGGTTGGACTGGATGACCCTTGTAATCTCTTGCAACTCTATGATTCTGTGATTCTATGGCCTTTTCTATACAACGGAAAAAGAAGCAGATTGCTCCACAGCAATGGCAATTCGCAGCAGCTGCAATTTGTCTTAATGGGTTTTTTTTGCAGGCATAAGCTTCCCATGTCTGCAGATCAAGATGGCAGCCATGAATGAATTACTCATGTTTTTAATTACCATAATTTGCCACTGCTGGGTGTGTTTTAAAACTATTTCCAATGTGCGTTGGAGCGATATTTCGCCTTTACAAAAATAAAAACCCAACCCCCTGTTTTATCACATTACTGCTCGTATACTAAGGTGAAAATCCAGCATGCCAGCTCTGGGCACTTGCCTTGTTAGCAGAGCCTCCCCCCGCCATGTTCATCTGGCCAGTCAGCTTTGTGCTTCCGCTCATATGGGAAAGTGAATCAATTTGTGTTGCTTGTCCCAACGAGCAGGAATACGCACACACACACTGTTTTTGGTGTTTTTTGCTTCCCTCCTTCTGAATATGGCAAAACAATGCAGGATGCCATTAAGGCAGCTTGTATTCTTGTGGGGGCAATTAGCAAACACACTCTGGAAACTGCTTAATGCAGTGTAGATGTGTAAATTGCTATTGCTTAAAACAATTTGTAAGCCCCTCTGATAGCCTTGTGGCTGAAGAGCAGGGTATAAATAACTAATAAATAAAGAATAAAAAAAATTATTATCCTGGCATTCCATGAGGAGTATTTTTGCCGTTTAGAGAACCCCTAAGATTCTATTTGTCTTACTATTTAAATTCCCATATAGAATCATAGAATAACAGAGTTGGAAGGGGCTCTGTGGACCATCAGGTCCAACCACATGACCCTGAGCTACAACATCCCCAACAGGTAGCTGTCTAGCCTCTTTTTGAAGATATCCAGAGAAGGAAACCCCACCACATTTCTAGGCAATTGGTTCCATTTCCAAACTGTGCACTGTCAAGAAGTTCCTTCTAATGTTCAATAGAAATCTACCCTCCTGTAACTTCAAATTAGACTTGGTCCTACTCTCTGGGACAGCAGAGAACAAGCCTGCACCTTCCTCTTTGTGGTAACCCTTGAGGTATTTAATATATCTGAAATGGATATCAAACATTCAGTTTTTAACATACTGTTGCTATATAAAAATAACTTATTTGTAGGTTTTTCTCCCCCCCCCCATTATATTATGATTTTCTAGAGAACCAACCTTCATTCCTTAATATACTTTTCTTAATTTTGGGATGCAAATAATCTCATTTACCATATATTTTCACCTTCTCCTGTTCATGAACATAATGTTTTCAATACTGTGGGGTGTTGCGTATGTTGTTATGCTTCCAGTAATATATTGAATTGTTCCTTGCCACACTATTTCAAAGTCTTACTTTTGTCCATAAAAGTTCAAGGAGGAAAAATTGCCACATCACACTGAGTGTTTCTCAGCCAAAAGTCCTGCTCCCCTTAGGAAGTTTACAAAGTTGTCCTTTTATTTATAGGTGCAGTTAGGTAAACTGAATCTTAATACTGCTAAGATGGAGATAATGTTGGTCAAAGGTTCTGAAAATCTGGGGGTAGAAATAGGAAAAATCTGCTGTATTCCTTTTGAAACAGCAAGTACACAGCTTGGCGATATTTCTCGATCTGTAGACGGAAGTGACAGCAGTAGTGAGGAACACAGTTTTTACTGGCTTTAAATTCTGAAGAAGACTTTTCTGTTTTTGTTTTATTTTTCATTTAAACCCCTTTCCTCTTTGGTGGTCTAAATTTAAGTCGGTGTTCTCTAGAAAGGGTTTAAAAACGTCCCACACTGCTTTAAAAACAACCCAGAAGCTTCTGCTTGTTAAAAAAAAAATGCTGCTGCCAGACTATTTTCTAGTACTGGAAAGTCAGCACATAAAACTGTTATTCATGTCTATGAGTTGTTTGTTTTCAAGCTCAATTGAAAGTGCTTCTGTTGACCTCTTAAGTCCTAAATTACTAAGGCTTAAACCTGTTGAACAGATATTGAACACATGTTAAGGAGCCCTGGTGGCGCAGTGGTTAATTGCCAGTACTGCAAGCCACAACGTTGGAAGTTCTGTCCCAAGGGTTCCAAAGTTCACTCAGCCTTCCATTCTTTTGTAGGTCGGTAAAATGAGCACCCGGCTTGTGGGGGCAATTAGCAAACACACATTGGAAACTGCTTAGTGCGGTGTAGATGTGTAAAGTGCTATTGCTTAACAACGTGTAAACTGCTCTGAGAGCCTTTGTGGCTGAAGAGTGGTGTATAAATACCTAAATAAATAAAATAAATAAATAAGATCTTTTTTTTTTTCTTGAGGCAAGAGAAAGTGTGTAGAGATCCAATGTGTGTCAGAAACAATGTATGCAAACCTCATCTGTGGTTATTTTCCTTTGAAATATTTTCTTTTAATATACCTTTCAAAATTACAGTTGGTCCACATTCTCTGGGATTAGAGGCTAAGGACCCCTGCGGAAGTGGAAAAACCATGAATATCTCTAGACAGCCCCCAAACCATATTTAACACTGAATAAAGTACTGTATATGGATTCAACCCACCACAGGTGCCTTTGAGGTGGCGGGGTTCCTTTGCAAGGTAGAAGCGGACAACTGGCAGGGCTTGCCATCTCCTCTGCTGTTGCCTTACACCATTTTTATTAAGGACTTACAAGCCTCGCTGAGCATTCACAGTCTCTCTCAGTCTTGCAAGGCTTGCATTCCCTATTAAATATGGCATAGGGTAGCAGTGGAGAAGGTAGCAAATAATCAAATCTGCAAAAGTTAAAGCTATGAATGTGGAGGTCCGACTGTAATTAGATGCTTATAGAGTTTAAACTCCTCAACCCCACCCCCTACCCATCCACAAGCTTACTATTGAGTAAAGGCAAAAGGATAAATAGCTGTGCATTGCGACTTTACCCTATTACGTAGATTGACCCTGAGAAATCTCCTGCCTTTAAAATTGGCATCAGAAGCTTTGTTCTCTTTCCCATATGTTTTTGAGATCAGATGGGTGGGGGGAAAAACTGTGCCCTTCTTGTTGTTCAAACTCCAACTGTAATTTTCCTTTCCAAACTCTGTGGAGAACATATAATTTTCTTCAAATGTTTTGAAGATATATAATTTTGGTTAGTGTAAAGATAAACATCCTGTGTAGATGAAGCATTGTGTTGAGGATTGTGCTATAGGATTTATTTTACTCTTTCCCCCTTTTTCACCTTCTATGTACCTTTACAATTAATATACCCAAAGCAATTAAACTGTCTATATACCAAATCCAGGGGTGGAGGGAGAGCTGGACATTTGCCAAATAGACCATTTTACAATTGCTTACACTTCAGAAATCACAATCACAACTAGTTACTTAAAATGCATTGGACAGCAATTAGCAATTTGCTTTTTGTTTATTGCAACAAGGAAGCAAGTACAGTCATTCCTTCACATTTGCGGGGGTTAGGTTCCCCAGAACCCCATGAATGTGAAAATTCCGTGAATAATGATTGCTCTCCCCCTCCCCCGCCAAAGCGACCACAGGGCCTCCGGAGGCCACATAGCCGCTTTTCCCCATCTCCCCCCTCTCTCCCAAGGCCTTCACGGAGCCTCCGGAGACCCTCCCGGGGCCCTGTGGAGGCCTCCCCGCCCCCCTCCCACCCAGGGCCTTCATGAGGCCTCCGGAGGGTCTCCGAAGGCCCTGTGGAGGCCTCCCCAGCCCTCCCCCTCCCTCCCAGGACCTTCATGGGGCCTCCGGAGGCCCCGTGTCGCAGTTTTGGGAGGGAGGGGGCTCTCCCAAAACTGCAAATATGCAAAACTGCGAATGCTAAGTTCGTGAATGTGGAGGGGCAACTGTAATTTCATACAGTTGGATGTAACATCATAAAAATTACAATTAAAAAAAAAGATTTCAGGAAAAATTCTATACATTAAAAGAAGCCCCCACTTTTCAACAACCTGTTATTTGACAACTCGCTTTTTCGACCCTTTTAAATTATAACCAGAACCCATTAATTTGATGCGTGGTCCACTCTTTCCACCACATGTCAAATTAATGGTTCCACCATTGCTATTCAGGATTTCACTCTGGTAATTCTAAGGAGGCAGCTTAAAGACATACTGGGAAAACAAAAGGAAAACAGTTCAGACATCAATTGATCTTTACCTCATGAAGGGGAGGGGGAGGAAGAAGAAGAGGAGGAGGAAAGGAAGGCGAGTTTGGCAAGTGAAGGGCTGAGTTAAGCGAGTGAGGAATGGGTTAAAGGCAGAGAGTGGAGAAGCAGGAGACAGGAATATTGCCTGCCCCTACAACATGAAGAAAATTTCTCTTGCTTGTTCATTTTGATGTGCGGAGTTAAATCCACAGCTCAGTGTTTGTTAGAATACTGTATAAAGGCCTCACAATCCTACAGCCTTGATGCACAGAAATTCACCTGAATGTCTAGCTGTCTGGCAGTTAAGGCAAAAGTGCAGACTTGCAAAAAGATTAATGTTCCCAGCCTGTTTCTCTTCCCCATGCTGATTGCATCTTACAAGGTGCCATGGTAACATAGCTGGCCACTTTGCAGTGACCTCAATAGATGGAACACGCATGACCCAGCTGGGAAATGGTTGTGCAGGGCACTGCTTGGGCCATGTGTGCGGACACCCCCTGTTGCAGTAACAGAACTCACAATTTTCTCCGAACGAACCATAGCAAAATGTGAGGTGTTTTTTTTTTAAACTACGTGTCTGCTCCATTTTAAGGGATATTTGTCCTGGATTCTCATCAGAACTGCCAGGATGTCCTCCAGACAGTTTGGACTAGAAATGGGGCCAAAACCCTGTGTCATTTGAACAGCTGGGCATGAGAATAGGGGAGACCATTCCATTTGGCCTGTGCAGACAAGGCCAGAGTCTTCCAAGCTGCAGGCTAACATAACTGATGGGGTAAGATGTTAGGAGCTATAATCCCACAAAGCAAACTTTTCCTCATGGTTGTGAGGTCAAAGCATAGACTGTTTTTATCTCTACTTTAAAAATGTTTTTCTTCTAACAGAATGCTCTAGCGAAATACCGTGACCTTCTAACAGAATGCTCTAGCGAAATACCATGACAGATTCTCCCCCACTAAAAAAAGGTTGGTTAGCTAATAGAAATTAAAGCAGTGCCTACTTTTATGAGGTAAAGGCAAGCTGGAACATTTCTGCACTGCTGACAGGAGTTGACTTCTTGACTAAGCATAATCATTTGTTTGCTTGCTTATCAAGCTGCTTGGGCTACTTATCAGTAAGCTTTAGCTATATATCTAGTAGTTCTTAAGCATCTGAGCCTACTCATACCGACCTCAGGATTTCATAGCTATTTGCCCAAGAATATGGTATAATTAAGTGGAACTGCTACTTTTATCTTATTATTTATTATTTTTATTACTGTTTGATAAATCGCCCTGGAAACATGAATGAAGGGGGCAGTAAATACATTCTTTAGAACAAATACTTTATTGGGCAATCAGCTTAATGGATACTATCATGATGTTCACTAAAAACCTGATCCAACCCATTAAGTTAGTTATGCTTTAGCAAGGAACTGCACCTATCTAGCTGATGTACTCCATCTCTTCTTATCCCCGGTGAGCATGTCCAGTGATCAGGGGGAGAGTCTAGCAGCAGCCTTTACTCTCAGGTCCCGTTTAAATGGTATCCATGTGTAAAGCACCAAAAAACTCTCCCCCATGTGGCACTCAATGTAACCTTGAATAATTTTTTATCACATATGTTGCCACTGCTGTTTGAAAGATTTGTGTGGTTACATGGTACTTCCTTGAATACCAGTATGAGAAGCGATGCATTTATTTATTTATCTCTTTTCTTCCCAAAGAAACTCAGGGCACTGCACCATAAAACACCTCCTTATAGATAATAATTTAAAATATCAGATGAAAAAGTAAGAGAAGAACAATAACATAACCTAACAACACCATATTAATAGTCAAGGTGATTTTCACACTACACTGTTATAGTGTTACTATTCCACTTTAACTGCTCTGGCTTCCCTCCTGTGGAATTCTGTGGTTTGTAGTTTAGTGAGGCCTAAGATCTCTCTGGCTGAGAGTTGTAAATGCCCCTCCCTAAACTTCAAATCCCAGGATTCCACAGGAGGCAGCCATAGCAAATAAAGTGGAATAATAACACTATAATAGTCCGAGAGCCAGATCAGAATTTCACCAAAGCTCACCTAGTGTGGCTCCTTTACACACATTTCCTTCTCAGCTTTTCCCCCCCACCTACAATAAAAGTTATTGTAAATGTGGTTGGTTTTTTGGGGGGAAAGGTGAATACAGGTCATCCCCCTGTATCCACCTGGATATGTTCCCAGACATACCATGGATAATAGCGAACCCTATTGAAATGAATGACTTCCACCCCAACTTCTGGCAGAAGCATACCATAGAATCTTGCTGTAGGACCTAGAAAATTACTAGAGAGGACATTTTTTCAGATGTGGGTAAGTGAAACTGTGGCTATCAGCCCCGTAGATACAGGGGTCAACCTGTATTGTTACCCTAAGAAATTGCACAACTGCAATTACAACTACAACACTGCTCACTTCAATGCTGCCAAAATGCATTTGGAAGCTAAAAAAACCTGGGTTCCACTTTTCAACCGATTACACTTTCTGACAGTGGTCTAGTCCCTAACCCATCAGATAAGTTGGGACTTCCTGTATTATGATTATGATTATGATTATTTCTATTGCCTATCATGTAGATTCAATTTTACCTACATGGTCTCTTCCAACCCTGTGATTCTAGAAATAACGCAATGACCTATAAGCTATTATTATACCGAGCAAATATAAGAGCAATATATAATTACCATTTTTAAAGAAAATGAAGGGAAGAGAGCTAATATGTTTATTTGCGATCACAGTGTTTATATATTACTATCTTCAGTTATACAGTTAGAATATAAGGTTGGGTATAAGGTAAGGTTCTTTAAGCAGTGAAGAGTAAATATAACCTGACAAAGTCGGAAGCTGACTTACTTTACCTCTTTGAGTTTATCATGTTTTGAAACTGTGGATTCTACGCTGAATAGCAACTATAACATGCATTATCTTATTTTATTTCAAATAGCTCAGTCTTACAAGAAAAACCTAGAAATTACAACAAATGTACATGCTGCACTGTGGAATTTTAATTGAATTAACATTGAAATTAATTGCCTTTGGGAACTGAAGGCTATATTTCTATGGAATGAATTTTGTGTGTGCATGAATGCTAATTCTCATAAACAACATCCTTTGCTGTAAATATTTTGAGTCTTTCAATTTGTAGTCAAAACTGTTATACTCAGTTACAGTTAGAAATCCTCCCAAAGCTATCAAGTGAAATAATAATTCTCATTAGTGTGGTTAATGTTGCCTTTCTAAGGTATGAATGAGGAATATGTGTCCCTGCAGATGTTCCTGGACTACATTAGTTACGTTGGCCAGGGCTGTTGGGAGTTGCACTCCAACAAAACCTCTACAGCCATGTATCCCTAACTCTTCTGCTATAGAGAAAAAGCAGGCAAGAATTGAAAAAGGAATCTTTTGTTCCTCACAAAACAGTGACTAAAGGCTAAAACAGAATGGACATGAAACACAAGGGAGTAAAAACCATATTGAAGGCATGATGAGCTATTGATCTCCTGAGGGATCCCTCTAAAAAGCTAATCTGAAAAAGCTATAAATGCCCACATAGTGCCGAAGATATCAAATATAAAATTTGGTTTTCCCCCCACCCCAAATCTTTCTTGGGCTTGTTTTCTCCTTTTCTAACATATTGGAAGGGTGGAGTTTTCTGGTGGTGGGACACAGGACCAGAAATTTGAATAGCTTATTATGGCTCTCCTAACACTACAGTAAAAAGCTAGAGATTAGATGTATGAAGTTTACAAATAATTCTCCTTCATTCTATATGCTACATTGTCACATTTGGTAAAGGGAAGATTGCTACCCTAATTCATATTCATAAATATTATTTTACTAATTCCTGCTCGGCCATGGAAACCCACTGGGTGACCTTGGGCAAGTCACTCTCTCAGCCTCAGAAGAAGCAGAGGCAATCCCCCCCCCAAACAAATTTTGTCAAGAAAACCCCATGATAAATTCACCTTAGGAAATGACTTGAAGACATACAATAACAAAAGTCATCAATAGTGTCACACTGGGGGAAAATGAATGGCTAGCTGTTTCATACAGTTCATTTATAAACTAAGCATTTTGTTCCTAGACTCAGTCAAAAATTCCGTCAAGAGTTCTTGCATTTCTATTGAGCCTCCAGATTGCCAAAAATGACTCCAAGTAGCGGATGGATTTTTGGGAACCTTGATAGAAGTCAATAATGCAGAGGATATTTTTAAAACAAACCAAAAAAACAAAACAAAACCCCAGTTTCCTATGAATGATTTTTATCTGAAAAGTAAGGGAATGTCTTCATGCTTTGCTTGTGAGGTTTTGTGCCCTGTGGCTAATTCTGTTCTGTGATAATCAGGAGGTAGAAGAATTACTCTGCTTTTCTCCCTCTCCTCAATGTTGTTGGCTTAGGTTTAGTGCCAAAACTGCCTTGTGGGCATTCCTTTTATTGGCAGAGTTTGACAGATTCACATTGCTTCCTTTCCTTCCACCTCTTTCCCTTCTCCATCCAAATAGCAGGAAATGGAGTGCATGTAAACATCATATGACACAGAGGGCATTGGGTCAGATGTACTGTATGTAGATATTTTAGTGTATTAACATTCTGAATGGTCCCATCATCATCACAGACTCGCTTGTGAGGACACAAGAGAGAGCCTTCTCCGTGGCCGCTCCCACCCTCTGGAATGCCCTTCCACAGGAGGCTAGGCTGGCCCCCTCCCTACTTTCCTTTCACCTGCAGGCAAAGACGTTTTTATTCCAGTAGGCATTTCATTTGTAGCTGCTGGCACGGAGGCTTGTGTTTTCTATTGTTATTTTAGCTTTTATACGTTTTAAATTGTATGTTTTAAATTATAACAGTTTTAATTGTTCTTTTTTAATTTTTTAGTTGTTGTATTTTTCATTGTATTTCAATGAAAGGCAGCATATTAATTAATTAATTGTTTAATGGAAGCTGACAGTGTTTGTGCTCCATGTATAGGATCACCACTCATCTCCAGAGATGTAGCTAAGGGGAGGGATGAGGGCAATAGCACCCCAAATAAGAAGTGTGACCCCCAATTAAATTTTCCTTCCTATCCCAAATTTCTAGCATTACAATAGCTTAAAACTCCAGTTGATGATTTAGAAATAGAGTTTAGGTGTCCAGATAAACAAAAGGGGCCAGCAGAGTTTTCAAGGGAATATAAACACAGCAGATACAAAGTTTTAGGTGTGAACAGTTCTCTCTTTCTCTCTTTCTCTCTCTCTGTGTGTGTGTGTGTATGTGCAAGGCTAGAAATTTGGGGACTGCAAGAAAATTCATTGGAAGGGCAGAATGATTATTGGGGGGAGCAGCAAATGGCTCCCCTCCACATACTTATTAACCCTTTATAGACCCCAACCCAAGGATCAAAAAGGTTATTGTTAAAGAGGCATCTAAGGTAGCTCACAGAGCGGTCCACTGTTGGACAGGGAGAAAGAAACAAAGATGCAAGGTAGAGCACAGGAACAAATCTCGTTGGGGCAAGTAACACAGCTTGCTGAAACTGAGAGGTGGTATAATGGCTTGCAAGACACCTTATTGACTTGGTAACTTTAGACTTCTCTTTGATAAGCGTCTTGCCGTGTTTGAGGTGTCTTAGGGCAGAAAACTTTCAGGAAAATAAGACCCAGCCAAGAAAAAGTCTTTATAACTGCACTCTAATCTTTCCTCTTACACAATATCCTGCACATTATTTTTTTAGAATGTATTCAACTATAGGCTGTTTAGTCCTGTTCTAGTTTTGAAACATGTGTATGTGGAGATTTATCACCACCACTTACAATTCCTTGAATGCTTTCATTAGCACTGTATCCACACAATCCTAAATACACACTGGACTGACTATGTGACAAATGTTGCTGTCCTTGAGCAAGCAGGAATCACCAGCATTGAGGCCATGATATTGAGAACACAGCTGCGCTGGGCAGGGCACATTTCTAGGATGGAGGACAATCACCTCCCCAAAATAGTACTCTATGGTGAACTCGCCATGGGTCAGCGTAATACGGGCGCTCCAAAAAAGCGATACAAGGTCTCCCTGAAACAACATCTCAGGTTTGGCCTAATTGATCACCAACAATGGTCCGCCCTGGCCTTACATCGGGAGGCATCGAGACACATTATCCACAATGCTGCAGCCTTATTTGAGAACTCACGCAGAACAACTCTTGAAGAAAAAAGACAAAGTGGAAAGAATCACAACCCAGAAACATCACCCAAGGAGACCTTCTGCTGTGCTTTCTGCAACCGGACTTGTTTATCTCGGATTGGCCTTTTTGGTCACCAGCGTACTTGCAGAAAGTGCGGGATGAGTCCTTCCTGAATCTTCATTTGTGAAGAAAAGCCAGAGAGAGAGAGAGAGAGAGAGAGAGAGAAGTGGAGATGTTAACGATTGCGTGGGGCTTAGTCATGATCTCTGGATCATGGATATAAATCCATGAATCTGAATCCATGGTTTAATTTTAAATGGTGAATTACCACTCCTGAAAAACTTAGAAGACAGAATTCACCTTCTCTGTCTCTTAAAAAAGAAAGAAAGAAAAGAAAAGAAAAGAAAAGAAAAGAAAAGAAAAGAAAAGAAAAGAAAAACTAGAAAAAGGTTGGTCTGGAAGAGTCTGTGGATGTTATCTGGAGCTACAAAAACCATATGGGTTGTCTACCTCTATTTTAGAAAATGTGGAGCAAACAAGCTTATTAATTACTCCTCAGATGCCAAGATCGACAAAGAGATCGATCACAGATTAGCAAAGGCATATAGTGCATTTGGAAGACTTCACAAAAGAGTCTGGAGCAATAAACACCTGAGGCAAAGCACAAAAATCAGTGTGTATAGAGCCATCGTACTGTCTATCCTCCTTTATGGATCTGAAACATGGGTCACCTATCTCCACCACCTACGACTCCTCGAGTGCTTTCATCAGTGCTGTCTACGCACAATCCTAAAACTGGACTGACTATGTGATGAATGTTGCTGTCCTTGAGCAAGCAGGGATCATGAGCATTGAGGCCATGATATTGAGAACGCAGCTGCGCTGGGCTGGGCACATTTCTAGGATGGAGGACCATCGCCTCCCAAAAATACTACTCTACGGTGAACTTGCCATGGGTCAGCGTAAGAGGGGCGCTCCAAAAAAGCGATACAAAGACTCCCTGAAACAACATCTCAGGCTCAGCCAAATTGATCACCAACAGTGGTCCGCCCTGGCCTCACATCGGGAGGCATGGAGACGCACTATCCACAATGCTGCAGCCTTATTTGAGAACTCACGATGAAGAAGTCTTGAAGAGAAACGACAACGCAGAAAGAATCACAACCCAAAAACATCACCCAAGGAGGCCTTCTGCTGTGCTTTCTGCAACCGGACTTGTTTATCTCGGATTGGCCTTTTTAGTCATCAGCGCACTTGCAGAAAGCGTGGGATGAGTCCTTCCTGAATCTCCGTTTGCGAAGCAAAGCCAGAGAGAGAGAGAAAATAGCTGATCTGTTACAATAAGTAATAGCTAATACTTAAAATTACTGGCAAATTTAATAAAGTAGTTACGTAGTATAATATAATTTAAGTAATACTACATTAAAGTAAGCAATAGCTCACTTGTCAACCAGTGAATGCTAAGCCAATAACCCTACACATTTGTCTCTGTGCAGGGTTATTCTCAGCTAACAGTATCTTATGCCACCTTCTCATTCTCTCTCTCTCTTTTTAAACCGCTCTTTCTTTTTCACCTTGCTGTCCCAGTATGCTGGTTCTGCTATATACAAAACACCTATTAGTCACATGGGATTCTTTGAGACCTGATGGGGAGGGGACATATTCCCTGGCATTACGTTTTTGAAAGAGACTCTTAAAATTGAAGGTTGCCTAGGGAAGCGTCTTCTCTGCACGATCTCTCTTTTGAGAATTAGATCAAGGAATATCAATAGAACGGTCTTCTCTTCCAGGCAAGAATGTTATAGAGCCTTTATTCCTTGCTGTTATTGCTTCGGGTGCACACAGCAGGAATTTGGCTGTTACCATTTCTTCAGTTGTTTTCTTGTATTTCTGATCTTTTAAGAAAATGATATATGTTATTAGATATACCTGGTATACATGGGGCATGGGGAGGTAACTTGGTGCCTACCCCTGTCCTAGACTGTACATGCCAGGTATATCTGATACCACACATCACATGCCACAATTATATTCTGGACTGCAGCTCCCATAATCGCCAGCCAGTATGCCCAATGGTCAAGATTGTGGAAATGTGGAACTAAACTTTTGGAGGACACTCTGGAGATGCTTAGTTCTAATCTAGGGTATTGGAAATGGTGGATTTTTAAAATATTGACGCCAGCATTTGGTTCACAAGGACAGTCTTCAAACAAATTTGTCTCTGTGCAGGGTTATTCTCAGCTAACAGTATACAGTTGTCCCTTTACATTTGCTGGGGTTAAGGGTAGAGCAGCACAGCAAAAGTGAAAAAAACGCAAATAAGTTAAGCCCTGCCCCCAACATGCATACTACACTACAGTATTGTAGACTCCACTCCAGCCAACAGGACTGCCAATACCTGCTACCACAGTAGCAACACTGCCCCTGGGCACACAAACCATGCCCCTCACCCACACTCAACTCCCCGCCAGCTGTCCCTCCCTCTGCCCTGCCAACAATAGAACTCCAGCTTCCTTTCTTACCTTGTACCAAAACAGTGCTGCCCATTTAAAACAGTAAGGGTTAAAGTAACGGGAAGTTATGTTTGGTTGCAAGGTAAGAAAGGAAGCTAGAGTTGCCAGGACAGGAGGAGAGGGGAGGAGGGTGGAGTCTTGGAGTTTGAGCTAGTTGGGCAGCAGCTACAAACCACAAATATGCAAAACAGCGAATGTGAAATGCAGAAATGTGAAGGGACAACTGTATTAATTGAATTTCTTGTTTTAGAAGCTTTCTTAATTTGTTGTGTTGGTGCATGTTTGAAAGATAATCTCTGAAGCAAGTTACCTTGACTTTCTATATAAGTGTAGATAAACCTGTGCCAGGGTCTCTAGGGTCGATCCCTGCCATGTCCTCTTCCTCCTCTAACTCTACAGCCTCATCAGGCTCACGAGGCATGACAGATGAGCTCTCCCAGTATGTTAAGGAACAATGTTAAGTATGGCCACAAAAATGGAAATCGTAAGAAATAAGAGCCTGCTGAAAGAAATACTCATTGCTGGATGCATTTTGGAATAAACATTCAAGTGGTAGCTAAAAGATCCAGGGGAGGTGTTTTAATGATGGGCATGGAGATGAGTGCAGGGGTTGGCCAGGGTGTGGCTACGCCCTGCCTAGGAGGAGTCAGGGGCGGGCCTGAGGCTGGGGCTATTTAATCCATTGCCGCCCCTGGGTTCCTCCTCTTTTCCACTGGACCCCTATTGCTGCTGCCATTCCCCCCCATGGCAGTCTCATTGCTCGCGGTCTCTGCTGCCACCCCCCCCCGCCATGGCCTTCTCATCCCTGTGCTGCACGGGGCCTGCTTGCGGCCCCCCCGCCTCCCCCCACCCACCGACCGCAGCCTACTCGTCTCTGCACTGGGCCTGCTTGCGGCCTCCGCTGCCGCCCCCCCCCGCCGTGGCCTACTCATTGCTGCGGCCTCTGCCACCACCACTCTGCCGCGGCCTACTTGTTGCCGTGCCACGCAGGGCCTGCTTGTGGCCTCTGCCCCCCCGCCCCCCCGCCCCCCCGCCGCAGCCTCCACCGCTGCCTCCCGCCATGGCCTTCTCATCCCCGCTGCACCCTCTGCCGCCGCCCCTCTTTGCCTCTGCCTCTGGCCCTTTGTTGTTTGTCTCCACCCCCCACTACCCCCCCTTTGCAGCTTTGCCTCTTTGCTTCTGCCGCTGGCCCTTTCTCCACGTGACCCCCTTTGTTGTTGTTTGCCGCCTCTGTCCCATCCATTACCCCATGTGGCCCTTTGTTTGTTCCACGTGGCCCCCTTTGTTTGCTTCCCCCTTTGTTTGCTTGTGCCCCCTTCAGTTACTCCACTGCTCCACTGCTCCACTGATTGTTGGTTTATTGTTTTAAAGTTACTTGCTTAATTAATTACTTCCTTAATTACTTTGCATAGTTTAATTACTTTATTGCTTTGCAGTTACTTGCATACTTGCTTATTTCCTAAATTACTTTCAAATTAGTAAACTACTTTCACGTTACTTGCTTTGTTATTTAGTTACTTAATTACTTATTTAATTACTTAGTTACTTAGGCAAAAGGGCACAGAGCGGGCATTTATTGCAAAATGCCAGGCCTGGCAGTGCTCCACGCCTTTCTACCCAATCGTCCCTGCTGGGGACGCCAAATCGCCGGTTGTTATGTTGGGAGTTCGGCTACAGGGGGGCCTGCTCACGCCGCCCTTGCACTTTTCGTCACGAATGCTCCATATGTGGCGGAGGACATTTGTTCCGAAATTGCCCCAAAGGGAAGGGCCAGTTTGGCAAGGATCACCAGGGAGGGAGAAAGGGCCCCAACAACCCTGCTCTGCAGGGAAAAGGGACCCAGCCCAATTAGGTTGGACGTTCTTGCTGCCTGGGTGTGAACTTTTGGACTTCTCTTTTGATGGCTTCTATTACATGGATCGGGCAATGCCTATGGGCTGCTCTATCTCTTGCGCTGCCTTTGAGAAGTTCAGTACCTTTTTGGAGTGGGCTGTCAAACATCGAACGGGGCTGCACGGGGTGGCACACTACCTGGATGACTTCCTCTTTGTGGGTCAGTTCGGCACTGGGGTCTGCCGCTCCCTAATGGATCAATTTCAGACCCTTATGGAAGAATTTGGTGTTCCGCTCGCACAGGAAAAGACGGAGGGCCCTAGTCACCAATTGTCTTTCCTTGGTATTGAAATTGATACGATTAACCAGTTTCATCAGCTGCCCTTGGGTAAGATAGATGCTCTCCTGAGCAGGGTCAACAATTTTCTGCATCGTAACAAGGCCACACTTAAAGAATTCCAGGAACTGATAGGCCACTTGAATTTCGCATGCAAAGTGATTGCGCCAGGTAGGGCCTTCATCCAGTGCCTCTGCGACACCATATTGGGGGTGTCACAGCCTCATCACAGGGTTAGGGTCACCCAGGAAATTAAGCTAGACCTGGACGTCTGGATTGAATTTTTGCTGCAGCATAATGGGATCTCCTTTTGGAGGGAGGAATTATGCTTAGGGGAAGCCCTTAAGGTGTCCTCTGACGCCGCCGGCTCCCTAGGCTTTGGGGTCTACTATGAGGGGAGGTGGTGTGCTGAATGCTGGCCTAGTGACTGGATTGGTACAGGCGTCACTTCTGACCTGACGTTTTTGGAGCTCTTTCTAATATTGGTTGCGGTCAGGTTGTGGGCGCCTGAGTTTGCCAATTCCACAGTTTGTTTTTGGTGTGATAACATGGCCACGGTTCAGGTAGTCAATTCTCTCACCTCCATGTCCAAAAGGGTTATGGCATTAGTTAGGGCCTTCACACTCCAGTGCTTGAAGTTCAACATTCTGTTTACTGCGGCCCATGTGGTGGGAGTGGACAACGGCATTGCCGATGCTCTCTCCTTCATGCAGATGGATCACTTCAGACAATTAGCACCAGGGGGCGCCGAGATGCCAGATCCGATGCCGGAGGATTTGTGGGAGCTTGGACTGGTGAAATAGTGAAGGCCATCAGCCTTTCCATTGCTCCCAGCACCAGGAGGGTATATAAGCGAGCCATTCAGGAATTTTTTGAATTTCGGAACACCGTGTGTCTACCTAATTCTTGGCTGGTACCAGTCCCACATCTTCTTCATTTCTGTGTATCTCTTAAAGACAAGGGCCTTGTCCCCCAGTCAATTCGGTCCAGGTTGGCCGCCCTAGCATTTTGGAGTAAGGCGCAGGGATTACAGGACAACACATCAGATTTTAGAATAAGGAAGGTGCTGGAGGGTTGGGCCAGACAGCGAGGAAAGGCAACTGACGATAGGCAACCCCTTTCCCCAGCTATTCTCAAGGGCCTTTTCCAGATATGGCCCAATGTTTGTACAACACCGTTTGAGGTGGCGCTGCTCCACGTGGCTTCCCTGACAGCCTTTTTTGGCACATTACACATCAGTGAGCTGGTGGTGGCGTCTAAAAAGGACAAGGCTGGCCTGGCTCTTAGTTTGGCCAACATCAACAAGGGCCCCAAAGCAGTCACCATAACTATCAGGCGATCAAAGACCGATCAGATGGGGAAGGGCATGAGCATTGTACTGCGCGAGTGCCAAGACAGGACCCTCTGCCCTGTAGTTGCCCTTAGAGAGTATTTGAAGTTACGACCAGTCCAGTTCAGCCCTCTCTTTTGCCACACCGATGGGTCGCCGCTGACAAGGTATCAATTTTGGGCACTCACAAACAAAGCTTTGGCACGACTGGGGTTGGGGGGCATCTGTTTCTGCTCCCATTCCTTTAGAATTGGGGCTGCTTCAACGGCCGCTGCAATGGGTATGTGGCCAGAGGCCATTAAAAAGTTGGGACGTTGGAAGTCAGCTGCCCACAAGGGCTATGTTCATCCAATCTGCCATTGACTGAGTGTGTTGTGGTGTTCTATGACGGTCTGAGCTTTCTTTTACAGATATGAGATACTGGGTGCTGATTTGTGGCCACAGCTTTGTGTATTGAGCGCCGCGACATGCCAGGAGAAGTCTGCAGCTTGGTCTCGGAGATATTGTTTCTGTTGAATGGCTTGGCAAATGGGGTTTGAGGTGGAATGGTCTAATCAATTTGCTGTTTCAGGAGCATTGTGGTCCTTCACCGCATGTCCTGGTGATCCATCTGGGCAGAAATGACCTGGGCCTTCTGAAAGGCAGGGCTTTGATGCTTCAAGCCCTAGCAGACATGTGATGTATTAAGACGGCGTAGCCACAAGTTTTTCTGGTTTGGTCGGATATCATTCCACGACTCTCTTACCCGGGTGAGGGGGCCCCTAAGCTGCTGGACATTGCCCGCAAGAAGGTTAACAAGGCTGTGCACCGGGCAATGGATGGGGGCCTTGGCCATTTCATCCAGTACCCAGGCATTTCTTACAAATGCCCGGAACTTTACAGGGTTGACTGGGTCAACTTATCTGACATGGGGATCCAGCTATTTCTTGAGGGTATGCGGAAGGGGATGCAGGCTGTCTTAGCCTCCTGTGTGGGGGATAGGGGCTAAGTAGACACTTGCCCCTATTAGTGGCAGGGAGTGGGGAGATAATGATCTGGCGATCACCTATGGCAACCTCAATTTGAGTGTAAGGATAGCCATCACTGAGCTGTATCAGCATCTGAATGGATGGGGTGCAGCAAGGTAGGCTATCCTTAGGCCCAGCATCGGGTTGTGATCCTTCGCAGAAGCTACACAGCTTAAGGATTTGCTGCCTGGTGCAGGGCCCTGCAGCAGATGGTGCCCAAAGGGAACCCCAGACACCGGGATCCCCATTGGGGCTCAGGTGAGTCGCCCAGGGATGCTGGGAGTTAGGTCACTTGTGAGCAAATGCCCAGCTGTCCCCGCAAGGGATCTCCCCCTTTACAGGTTACATACCCCAAGAAATATACAATAAATAGGTGAGATATCAATAAAGTGGCCTGTATTTCAACCCATTCTTCTGTGTCTGGTCTCGTTATTTCATGCGTCAATCATTAGCAGACACCCCTCCGGATCTTAAAGAATGGTAGATCTGGGGGAGGTGTTTTAATGATGGGCACGGAGACGAGCGCAGGAGTTGGCCAGGGCGTGGCTACGCCCTGCCTAGTAGGAGTCAGGGGCGGGCCTGAGGCTGGGGCTATTTTACCCTTTGCTGCTCCTGGGTTCCTCCTCTTTTCCACTGGATCGAAAAACCCGCCCTCCCGCCTCTGCCACAGTATGAGAATTCTGGTTGTGTCATGGGCCGGGTAGGAATTTTTACCTACTCTTTTCCGAGGGGTGTTTTGCCTACCACATACTGTCGCTTGGGCCTTGGACAATTGGCTCAGGGTGTGGTTTGTTAACTAGGTGGTCATTTGGCAGGGAGTGGGGAGATAATGATCTGGCGATCACCTATGGCAACCTCAATTTCAGTGGAAGGATAGCCATCACTGAGCTGTATCGGCATCTGAATGGATGGGGTGCAGCAAGGTAGGCTATCCTTAGGCCCAGCATCGGGTTGCGATCCTTCGCAGAAGCTACACGGCTTAAGGATTTGCTGCCTGGTGCAGGGCCCTCCGGCAGATGGCGCCCAAAGGGAACCCTGGACACCAGGATCCCCATTGGGGCTCAGGTGAGTCGCCCAGGGATGCTGGGAGTTAGGTCATTTGCGAGCAACTGCCAGCTGCCCCCGCAAGGGATCTCCCCCTTTACAGGTTACATACCCCAAGAAATATACAATAAATAGGTGAGATATCAATAAAGTGGCCCGTATTTCAACCCATTCTTCTGTGTCTGGTCTCGTTATTTCATGCGTCAATCATTAATACATTTGTTGAAACATGTTTTTCTTTTTTGTGGTGTAGGAACCTGTCCTTCTTCTTTCCATGTTACCTGTGCCTGTTTGCTACCAGGAACACATCTACTTCATTAACTTTGGTGTGCCTGAATTCATTTCCTGGTTAAAAAAACAAAAAAACAAAAACAAAAACACTAATCTACTTCCCTCTTTAACAGCTGTCCTAGCCACAAAACTTTTACCTCCTCCTTTCCATTTCTCCTCACTTTTGCCGGCCCTAACTCACTTCTTTCCCCCTGCTTTCCCCCACTTCTGAGTTTCTCAGCTGAATCTCCCCATTTGCCCCTCACTCTGACTCCACTCACTATTCCATAGCATTCCATCACTGCCAGTTGTTCCTCCAGCCATTCCTCTACACCATCAGCAAGGAGAAGTCCTGCAGTTCATTTTCGGGAGGTTGGGGGCTCAATCCAGTGATCAGGCTGAGTGAAGAACCTGACTGGAAAGAAAGGAGATAAGCTTTTCCTCTTCCTCTTCATTTTTGTCTGCTGAAATCTGTTGTCTCACAGAAAAGCAGACCTTTGAGACCTTCTAAATTACAATTGCATCAGGGCCTATTTTGTTCTGCTTAGAGAGGTCCACACCATTGGCTTTATGGCAAGTTTCTCTGAGGACTCTGCTAAGCCCTAGACCCAAGGAGAACACTAGAGGCTGTTTGGTATGGCATGAGACCATACAGCCATACTCCTTCCTGCAAGCCATACATGTAGCTTGCTATATTCTGGAAAGGTTGTTCAAGCTCAGAATCTTAGGGGGGACAAGAGTGACTTGGCAGGAGGGAACACAAGGTACCTGAACATGGAGTGTTCTCTTTGTCTTGTTGATAATGTTGTGCTCTGTGGGTGGAAGTGGTGGAAGTGAATATCCAATGGTGTAGATTTGCCTGATTCCTTTCTATATACATGTGCATGTGTGTGCACACATGCATGTGAGAGAGTGAAAGAGCTGATGTCTACGTGTAAGTCTAATACACACGTGTGTGTGAATTCATGTTTTAGAAAGTTAAGTATGTGATATGTCAGAGATTGATGTGTGAGAAAGATGTGGGATGAAATTAAAGGAAACTTTGTTCTTCTTCTTCTCTTCCCCTCTCATAACATTTTTGTGGTTCCCCACATGTAATCCAAGAGAGCCAGGAGATCTTCACACAGGGAAATTATTCCCTGGGGAGACTGGGAGAGAAACGGGGCTGTTCCAGTAGCAGCGCCCCATTTCGCACACCCCCTTCCTTCTTGTGATCTCCCATTATCTTCCCTCTGTGCTGCTTCCATTTTTCTCCCGGTATGTTCCATGATTTTTTACTAACAAGCATTCATTAGTAACATTTGTTAGTAACATTTTACTAACGAACATTCGTTAGTAAAAAAAAATCACGGAACATACTGGAAGAGAAATGGAAGCAGCATGGAGGGAAGATGATGGGAGATTGTGAGAAGGAAGCAGGCGCACGAAACAGGCGCTGCTACCGGAACAGCCCCGTTTCTTTCCCGATCTCCCCAGGGAATAATTTCCCCATGTGAAAATCTCCCCAGTGTAGTGTAGTGTAATGGTTTGCATGTTGGATTAGGAATCTTGGAGACCAGGGTTCAAATCATCCAAAGACATAGGAAATGGTAAGCCTTCTCTGAATAAATTCTGCCAAGAAAATCCTAGGATAGGTTCACCTTAAGCGAGAGTTGACTTGAAGGCACATAACAACAACAACATATATAATCTACCTTTTCCCTCTCTTACTGATTATATCTATTATTTTGGGGGTGGGAGGAGCATTTTCCTGCCCTTTTCGTTAGAAAATAATTATTATGAATTTATATCACAGCTTTTGACCCAATAGACCAAATACAGGTCATCTGCCTTGCATTGTATCCTGAAGAAGCTTGGCAACTCTCAAGTTTTGAAGCTCTGGTCATGAAGTAAAAACAGTAATTTTATTGAGCCTCTGGTGGACCACCTTGCTTAGCTAGTATGTTACATGCTGGACACATCACCATGTGTACAGGCCTAAACTATGCACTTTTCCAGAATTTTTGTTACATTTTGTGTGAGCCCCACCCATCCTCATGTCTACTTCATACTTCTACAAAGGAGATAATTTTTATTTAACTGCTTGGTAAGATTCCTGGGTCGTCATCTAATTATATGACAAACTTTGCCAGAATTTTCAGATATGTTCTTAGTATTTTGTACGTGGTACACAGTACCTATACAGAACCCAGCGCTTCAGTTAACATGGGACCTTGTCCAAAGAAGATTAAAGGCAGTTTCAGAATTGCGGAAGTCATTTGAATTGCACTTTTACTTGGCTTACTGGGTGTTGTTAAAGTATGCTGCTGTGCAGTGATATGAGAAGTATAAATGTATTATCTTCATACCCATACAAAACAATTGGGTTGTGGGTGTTTAGAATACAGAGCTAGTTTGCAAAATCAAGCATGGGATATGCTGTGTAGAGTTTACATAATGAAATATCTTCAGAAGTGACAGTAATAATAATGGAAATAATAAACTGTACCTATATTTAGTACCATTTGTCCACAAATACCAAATTACTTTTTAAATATTAACTAAGCCTCAATACACCCCTGTGGAGTAGGTAATTATCATTGCCATAACCATTTTGCATATGAGACAGAAAGAGATTAATAGCCTTATATTTTTACAAACAGGAAATGAAGCACACTGTTTATGAGTACGCTTGGGTTTATTTTTAATGCAGTAGTTACAAAGGCTTAAGAAGACTGCACATTTGCAATGGAACACAGAAGTTGTGTGTCCAAATGACCTTTTTTTCCCTCCTCCCCCTGCATTTTGAGGGTTGTATTTTTGTTTATTTGTTTTCACTGTGTGTAGATAGTAATTAAAAAACAGGCTGTGTGAGTCAGAGAGCCTATTTAGGACTGCACAAAGGGAAGGGGATGTGAATACTTTGAGTTGGGATGTTGTAATGATTCCAGTGACCTGACCCACTCAGGGGGTCTTGAGGGTCAGTCAAAGTAAAGTGGCAACTGCTCTCAGATTATGCTTTATTGATGACATAAAGAAGTTAAGAGGTATTTAGCAATAAAACCCAAGCCTAAGGTAAAGTGAGCTCATGTCCCTTCAGCTGATCAAAGCTGGTCTTTGTCACAACTGCTGTTCACCAGGGTCCACAGAATCTCTGGTTTTTCTTCGCAAATGAAGATTCAGGAAGGACTCACCCTGCGCTTTCTGCAAGCGTGCTGATGACTAAAAAGGCCAATCCGAGATAAACAAGTCCGGTTGCAGAAAGCACAGCAGAAGGTCTCCTTGGGTGATGTTTTTGGGTTGTGATTCTTTCTGCGTTGTTGTTTCTCTTCAAGACTTGTTCGGTGTGAGTTCTCAAATAAGGTGAGTTCTCAAATCCAGCATTGTGGATTGTGTGTCTCCATGCCTCTCGATGTGAGGCCAGGGCGGACCACTGTTGGTGATCAATTTGGCCGAGCCTGAGATGTTGTTTCAGGGAGTCTTTGTATCGCTTTTTTGGAGCGCCCCTCTTACGCTGACCCGTGACGAGTTCACCGTAGAGTACTGTTTTTGGGAGGCGATGGTCCTCCATCCTAGAAACGTGCCCTGCCCAGCGCAGCTGTGTTCTCAATATCATGGCCTCAATGCTGGTGACCCCTGCTTGCTCAAGGACAGCAACATTTGTCACATAGTCCGTCCAGTGTATATTTAGGATTGTGCATAGACAGCGCTGATGAAAGCATTTGAGGAGCCGTAGGTGGTGGCGATAGGTGACCCATGTTTCAGATCCATAAAGGAGGATAGACAGTACAATGGCTCTATACACACTGATTTTTGTGCTTTGCCTCAGGTGTTTATTGCTCCAGACCATTTTGTGAAGTCTTCCAAATGGTCCACACAATAAACAAGGGGCTGCCCCAGTGGACCAAGGCACCCTTTCAGGATCAGAGGCCTGATTCTGAATGCACCCTTTCAGGATCGGACAACTGATTTTTTTTCCTGGTCTTTAAATACCCTCTCTTCTATTTTTCTGAAATGTACTGAGACCGCATTGTAACAAAGGAACAGTTTCTGCAATAGAAATATTTTTAGTTATGCCTACAGCAGGGTCTCTTAACCAGGATTCCCAGTGTGGTGTAGTGGTTTGAGCATTGGATTACTGCTCTGGAGAGCAGGGTTCGAATCCACCCTCAGCCGTGGAAATTGACTGGGTGACCTTGGACAAGACACACTCTCTGAGCCTCAAAGGAAGGCAAAGGCAAACCCACTCTGAACAATCTTGTCAAGAAGGCCTCATTATACGTTTGCCGTAGGATCACCATAAGTCAGAAACGACTTGAAGACACACAACAACAACAGCATTTACAAGGTTTCTCATCCAGGGTTACCTACAACCCTAGGGTTTTATGAGAGGTCACCAGGGGTTCTGGAAGAGAGCATGACTGGGGAGAAAATCATTTTATTCAGGGGTTTCCTGGGACCTGAAAATTATTTAAAGGGTTCCTCCAGGGTAAAAAGGTTGAGAAAAGTGAGCTGACCTTAGATAGCCTGCTAGAGAATTTGAAACTGTTAAAATCTGTATTATTATTTGCTAGAGGTAGACTTGATTAATTAACAAATGCCCGGTTACTATTGTATGCATCCCTTAATCATATAAAACATGTGTATAGGAATGTGAGAACTAACTATCACTCTTTGCTAGCTCTTCTGGAAATTCCAACCCACTTACAGATTTGTGAAGCTTTTCTTTTCCAGTATCAGCTGCTGAGAGAAGCTTTTTAAGCATCAGCAGGTTTCTTAGCTGACTTGTGTTGTACCATGAAAATTAAATTCTGTCATATCTAGTGCATCACACCATTGCAATATGGTGTAGTGGGGCAGCTTAGTAACACTAACTTCTTTCACTGTTTCATTTACTGTTTATTTTGTAGTGTTACAGTGCCAGTCCTTCTTCCCCGCAGAGGTGACAGGCCTCTTTAAAAGGCCTGTCCTAGGAGATGTATGGAATTGAAAGGTTTTCTGAATGCTCTATGGGAATTTCCCAGTAGCCAGAACCAGCAATTCTTTTTAGGCCCTTGGCATGGTATGGAATGATTAAGTGCAACAGGCTATCATCACAGTTGCTTCTGAGTGCCGACTTTTGTACTGTGGAGTTTGGACGGCTCTCTATATAACTGTGGAACTTCAAACCACAAAACAGATAGGAAGACAGGTAGAACAGGTAGAACAAAAATTGTCATGAGAATAATCGGACAAAAATATCCCTACTGTGTGGCACTGAAGGCAACAAAGGAGATTTATGTTGATGTCTCCATCACATTCTTGTGTACTAGTGCTCATTAGTTAGGGTCTGCTTTGATGTATCCTGGTGAACTCAATAGCAATGGCTTACTGTGACTAACTTCCCCAAAAGTTTTAAAAACAAAATTAAGCATCTTCATGCCGGCTTAAATGTCTCTATTGATATAGGATCTGTTGAGGTTCCAGTGTGTTGTCTTGTGCTCTTTTGTGTGATCACTTACAGGATTATGCTATACCACATTAGGAGGTCCAGTGGAGTGCCAAATGTGGTAAAAATGCCCTCCATACTCAATAGAGGTCATTTTTTAACCATTGCAAAGCAACCCCCCCCAAAAAAAAACATACACATTGGGTTAAAAGAAAAATGGGTAAAATAATCACCATTTCGGGGCATTGGGGGCCACAGAAATCACCTGGGGGGCATGCACCCCACCCCATATATATATATATATATATATATATATATATATAAAAATTTAAATCTCCAGGACCGTATGAACTACATCCAAGGGTATTAAAAGAGCTGGCAAACGTAATCTCAGAGCCATTCGCAATAATCTTTGAGAACTCCTGGAGAACAGGAGAAGTCCCAGCAGACTGGAGGAGGGCAAATGTTGTCCCCATCTTCAAAAAAGGAAAAAAAGAGGATCCCAACAATTATCGTCCAGTTAGTCTGACATCAATACCAGGGAAGATTCTAGAGCAGATCGTTAAACAGAGAGTCTGTCAACATTTACAAGGCAATGCCATAATCACAAAAAGTCAACATGGGTTTCAGAGAAACAAGTCATGCCAGACTAATCTGATATCTTTTTTTTTTTTTTTGATAAAATTACCAGCTTGGTAGATGAAGGGAACACTGTGGATATCGCATACTTGATTTCATTAAGGCCTTTGACAAGGTTCCCCATGACATTCTTGCAAACAAGCTTGTAAAATGTGGGCTAGATAAGTTAACTGTTAAATATATTTGTAATTGGTTGACTGGCCAAACCCAAAGGGTGCTCAGCAGTGGCTCCTCTTCCTCTTGGAAAGATGTGACCAGTGGGGGGCCACAGGGTTCTGTTCTGGGCCCAGTGCTATTCAACATCTTGATCAATGACTTGGATGATAGAATTAGGGGCATACTTACCAAATTTGCAGATTACACCAAATTAGGAGGAGTAGCTAATATCCTAGAGGACAGGATCAAAATTCAAAATGACCTGAATAGGCTAGAAAGCTGGGCCAAAGCTAACAAAATGAAATTCAATAAGGAGAAATGTAAGGTACTGTACTTAGGGCGGAAAAATGAAATGCATAAATATAGGATGGGGGAGACCTGGCTGAACGAGACTATGTGCAAAAGGGATCTAGGAGTCCTAGTAGACCACAAGTTGAACATGAGTCAGTAGTGTGATGCAGCAGCTAAAAAGGCCAATGAGATTTTGGGTTGCATCAATAGAAGTATAGTGTCTAGATCAAGGGAAGTAATAGTGCCACTGTATTCTGCTTTGGTTAGGCCTCACCTAGAATACTGTGTCCAGTTCTGGGCACCGCAATTCAGGAAGGATATGGAGAAGCTGTAATGTGTCCAGAGGGTGACTAAAATAGTGGCAGGTCTGGAAGCCATGCTCTATGAGGAGTGGCTTAGGGAGCTGGCTATTTTTAGTCTGGAGAAGAGAAGGTTGAGAGGTGACAAGATAGCCATGTTTAAATACTTGAAGGGATGACATAATAAGGATAGAGCAAGCTTGTTTTCTGCTGCTCCAGAGACTAGGACCCAGGACAATGGATTCAAACTACAGGAAAGAGTTTCCACCTAAACATTAGGAAGAACTTCCTGACAGTAAGAGCTGTTCGGAAATGGAATACACTGCCTCATAGTGTGGTGGAATCTCCTTCTTTGGAGGTTTTTAAACAGAGGCTGGATGGCCATCTGTCACGAATGGTTTGGTTGTTTATTCCTGCAGGGCAGGGGGTTGGATAGGATGGCCCTTGAGGATAGCGTTTAATCCATCCCTATGATTTTCAGTGGAGCTGTTTACACACTCAGTTGTAAGCTCTCTGCTTTAAACGGTGTGTCTACACTGCAGAAATAATGCAGTTTGACACTACTGTAACTGCCATGGCTCTATACTATAGAATCTTTTGACATATTCTTAATTGAATTTTATGTTTTGTGAGCCACCTTGGGTCCCATTGGTAGAGATTATCAGACGTGGCTAATCTGGCACCATAATGATGCCAGAGGAAAGCAAAATATCAGATGATGTCATCTTTTTGCTGGTGTTATTATGGTGTTTCTTTTTATTGACAGGCCGAGCCGTCAATAGATCACCTGTCCTGTTTTCACTTATTTCCCATTACCATTGTTGTGAACAATATTCTTACTTACCTTAAGCTTAGCATCAAATTGTCATGAACAGTACTTTTTGGTACTTAATTTCCTTTTAACTGAACTACTTACAGTTTTCTTTTGCCCTATATCTAATTGTGCAGATACAGGACTGTTGACACAGGGATAACACTTCATGCACCTGCCTAACAGCTTTCTGCTGCAAGGACACTTTTGCTATAATTTTCTGCATTTGTTTTTAGGGGTCCACCAGTTTTCTTCCTTGCAACTCACCAACACAGAGATCACTCTGGAAATTGTCACTATGCTGATTCTCCCACCTCCCCACCACCCCATTTCCCATTGTACAGTGAGAAGGTGCTGATTGGCCACTTTATCTAACTCCATGTTTTTATAATGGGGTCTTCAAATACCTGACAGTTTTGTTTACTGGATGAAAATAAGTAGAGAAAATAGTACAACCAGGCAGTCCATATAATTTCAGTCCTGTGATTCAAAAAACAATGTAAGACCCTTGTTTCACTTAAATACATGATGTACTTATTTCACATGTTGCTATTATTGATAATTTCTCAATAGTATAAAGTCATTGTTGTTACAGCATGTTCATGCAGTTATTCTCTGCTGTCTTCTTTTGAAAGTTGAGAAGCAGAGCCTGAGACATGAATAAGGCCTAAGACCACCCATTGATCTGTGTTTTATCTTCAGTGACAACTTTTACATGCTTCATATTTTATTATCATTTTTATATGTTTATAAATTGCTCTTTGTGTCAGATATTAACACTTTATCTGCCCTAATGAATGAGACAGAAAGATCCTTTTTTTAAAAAAAGACAGTTACACACTGATTTTTTTCTGCAAAAAAAACAATAGCTGTTGAAGCTTGAGTAAACAGAAACGATATGGCATTATTCTCTCTCTCTCTCTCTGGCTTTTCTTCGCAAACGAAGATTCAGGAAGGACTCATCCCGCGCTTTCTGCAAACGCGCTGATGACTAAAAAGGCCAATCCGAGATAAACAAGTCCGGTTGCAAAAAGCACAGCAGAAGGTCTCCTTGGGTGATGTTTTTGGGTTGTGATTCTTTCTGCGTTCTCGTTTCTCTTCAAGACTTGTTCGTCGTGAGTTCTCAAATAAGGCTGCAGCATTGTGGATAGTGCGTCTCCATGCCTCCCGATGTGAGGCCAGGGCGGACCACTGTTGGTGATCAATTTGGCCAAGCCTCAGATGTTGTTTCAGGGAGTCTTTGTATCGCTTTTTTTGAGCGCCCCTCTTACGCTGACCCGTGGTGAGTTCACCGTAGAGTAGTATTTTTGGGAGGCGATGGTCCTCCATCCTAGAAACGTGCCCTGCCCAGCGCAGCTGTGTTCTCAATATCATGGCCTCAATGCTGGTGATCCCTGCTTGCTCAAGGACAGCAACATTCGTCACATAGTCAGTCCAGTGTATATTTAGGATTGTGCGTAGACAGCGCTGATGAAAGCGCTCGAGGAGTCGTAGGTGGTGGCGATAGGTGACCCATGTTTCAGATCCATAAAGGAGGATAGACAGTACGATGGCTCTATACACACTGATTTTTGTGCTTTGCCTCAGGTGTTTATTGCTCCAGACTCTTTTGTGAAGTCTTCCAAATGCACTATATGCCTTTGCTAATCTGTGATCGATCTCTTTGTCAATCTTGGCATCTGAGGAGATGATGCTTCCCAGGTAGGTGAACTGCTGAATGGACTTGAGCACAGATTTGCCGACGGCAATGTGGGGATGGTGCTGTTCGTCCTGTGGTGCAGGCTGGTAAAGAACTTCTGTTTTCTTCAGGTTGACTTCTAGCCCAAACAGCTCTGCAGCTGTTGCAAAGCAGGATGTTAGGCGCTGCAGAGCTGCTTCTGTGTGGGCAACAAGGGCAGCATCATCGGCGAAGAGCAGCTCACGGACTAGATAGTTTAGAATCTTAGTGTGAGCCCTCAGACGGCTTAAGTTAAACAAGCTACCATCAGTACGGTAGCGTATATAGATGCCGTCGTCTTCTTCAAGCTCTGCCAAAGCCCTTTGGAGCATCGTGCTAAAGAAGATTGTAAATAAAGTTGGTGCAAGAACACAACCTTGCTTCACTCCATTAGTTATTAGAAAGGGCTCTGAAAGAGCATCGCCATATCTGACTTGACCACGCTGGCCCTCGTGTAGCAAGATAATCATTTTAAGGAATTTGGGGGGACATCCTAGTCTTTCCAGGATCTGCCACAGACCTTTTCTACTTACAGTGTCAAAGGCTTTGGTGAGGTCGACAAATGTTACATAGAGACCCTTGTTCTGCTCCCTACATTTTTCTTGCAGTTGCCTAAGGGCAAATACCATGTCTGTAGTGCTCCTATTGGCTCTGAAGCCACACTGGCTTTCAGGGAGAAGTTCTTCTGCAATAGCAGGAACTAACCTGTTCAGGAGTATCCTTGCAAGGATTTTTCCAGCAATAGAGAGCAGTGTTATGCCTCGATAGTTTGAGCAATCGGATTTTGCTCCTTTTTTCTTGTACAGGGTGATGATGACTGCATCTCGGCGGTCTGATGGCAGTTCTCCTTTTCCCCAGCAATTCACAAGGAATTCGTGGAATTTTTCGTGGAGTGCATGACCTCCGTGTTTCCAAACTTCAGGTGGGATTCCATCAATCCCAGCTGCCTTGCCGTTTTTCATCTGCTGTATGGCCTTAAGGGTCTCTTCCAAAGTGGGAGCTATGTCCAATTCATTTTTCATTGGTTTTTGTATCATATATTGGATAGCTGAGGCTTGGACTACTCAGTTGGCGCTAAAGAGACTTTGAAAATGTTCAGTCCAATGATTTAGGATGGAGGCTTTATCAGTAATTAATGTTTGACCATCTGTACTGTATAAGGAGCTTTGGACCTGATAAGTAGGTCCAAACACTGCTTTAAGAGCTTCATAAAATCCTCTATGATCACCCAGATCTGCACAGCATTGGGTCTTTTCTGCTATATTGATCCACCACTTGTTCTGCATGTCTCGGAGTTTTTGTTGTAGTTTGCTACATGTGAGGCGGAAAGCTGCTTTTCTTACATGACAGGTTGGCTGGGCGAGGTATGCCTGGTGAGCAGCTCTCTTCCTTGCCAACAGCTCCTGGATCTCTTGGTTGTTTTCATCAAACCAGTCTTGATTTTTCTTGTGGGAGAAGCCAAGGGATTCTTCTGCAGACTGGAGGATACTGTTTTTGATATGTTGCCAAAGCACTGTAGGAGAAGGATCTGTAGGATGGTCTTCAAGTTTCATTTGTAGATTTGCCTGGAAGTTGTCTCTCATGGTAGCTTGTTGAAGATTGTTGACTTGGAGTCTCTTCTTTAAGATGCCACCCCTCTTAGGTTTGAACTTAAGATGAAGATTTAGTTTACATCTGACAAGGCGATGATGTGTTTGGCATTCTGCACTGGGCATCACTCGTGTATGACGGACATCACGAATGTCTCTCTGACGGAGTAGAACGTAGTCAATGAGGTGCCAATGTTTGGATCGGGGATGCATCCAGGTTGTCTTCAAGCTATCTTTCTGCTGAAAGATTGTGTTTGTAATAGTCAGCTGTTGTTCTGCACAGAACTCTAGCAGGAGGCGTCCGTTATCATTGCAATTTCCAACACCATGCTTGCCTAAGACACCTTTCCAGGCTTCGGAGTTCTTTCCTACTCTGGCATTGAAGTCACCAAGGATAATAATTTTATCTTCTACAGGGACTTTTTGTATGAGTTGGCGTAGGTCTGTGTAGAATTTGTCTTTCTCTACAGGGTCAGCTTGCATAGTTGGGGCATATATACTAAAGAGAACAACATGTGGGAGGCGTAAGGAAATAATGCGATCAGAGTGTCCTGTTGGCAAGGTTTCGAGTTTGGAGGCAATGGAGTTTTTAATCATAAAGCCTACTCCTGACAGATGTTTTTTGGTTTTGGGTTTGCCAGACCAGTAAAGTGTGTAGCCGGCGCCATGTTCTTTAAGGCTGCCTTCCTCATGGAAGCGAACTTCACTAAGAGCAGCGATGTCAATTTTAAGCCGTGATAGTTCAAGGGCTATTAGGGCAGAACGACGCTCAGGCCGTCCACTATCTTCAGAGTCTTGCATGGTTCTGATGTTCCAGCATGCAAGTGTCAGTTTATTTACACCTTTGGAGGCCGGTGTGTGCCTTTGTTTCTTTGCCTTGGTTTGACCGCATCAGAAGATTCCCATTGGCCGCGGCTAGCCAACCAGGTAGTTGGGGATGAGCTTTCTTTAGGCCACCTTTTCTAGGCCCCTCTCCATATGGAGCAAGCAGTGCTCTCCTTAAAAAAGGCTGCTTGGTCGTTCAGAATGCTGCCGAACAAGACTGTCATCTCCCGGGTCAGGCTTGAGCGACCAATGTCCTGAACCGCCTGCATGCAGGGTTGGGGCTGCGGCTTCCAGTGCATCTTTACACCTGCCGGTTTCGTCCCTCGCCAGTCGCTACAGGGCTTTTTTGGAAATGGATTTGTCCTTCGAGCCTGTGCAATGGATTTTTCTGGTGGAGCGCAGTGTGCACAGAACTGGCCTCACCCTTTAAACCAGAGATTCATCTGCCGTGGCCTTGCAAGCATGGACGTGGCAGTGAGGTCCTCGGGCCGTAGGTTTGATTAGAGTTTCCTTCTCTTAGATGGTTGACCTTACAGGTTTGGACGAGCACCATCTGCCCGGGTTTGGGATTAGAGTTTTCCTTCTCCTAGGACGGTTGCCACAAGGCTAGAGAGCCCATCCTGCCCTTTGACGCTCTTTGTCAGACCCTTCGGTTTTGACCTGTCTGGCATGGGAGACCCTACCAGTGGCTATTATGCCACCGCCAGCATAGCTCAAAACATCATTAGGGTACGCAAGCCTCTCTCCCACGACAAGGGGGCGTCAATGGAGAGGGGCATTATTACTACTGGATATATTTGGAAAAAATCTTTCTAACTTTGTGAAACAAAATAAATCAGCCTTACTAAATAGATATTTATGAGTCACCAAAACTCCATCCTGTCTCAGTTCTCAAAAGATTAAGGCTGCAAGGAGGGTAAATATTAAAACAAAGAAGGAAAATCATTTGGCACCATGGAGAGTTCCTTGCAGCATCTAAAAGCGGGTTGCAGGGAAGACCTGACACAGACATCTGTGTTTGTAACAGACTGGCCTGCCATATATGCAAAGCATTCAGTTTAATTACAGAGATTTATCTAATCATTTATTATGTGGTCATAGAAGGATTACAGCGTCACTGAAATCCAGAAACCATATATGCAAATGCCAGTCTGCCCTGCTGTGTTTGTGTTTGCCCAATGTTTGTTTTCAATTAAAAATAATATAATAAAAAGAGTTAACGTATTTGATCAGTAAACAAAATTAACTGGCATCTGGATATTCCTTATGTAGGATTCTGTGTCTTGACGTGTGCAGGGTCTCTAAATGTGTGTGCCTTTGATTCATGTGCTAATTGTTCAGGTCCTTGGGGGAAGGGAAGACATAAAGCTGTGGTGCACTGTACAGTACTTCCTGATTAATGCTGGTGAGCAGGCATACAGTGCTCAGTAGTAGCGGTTAAGCATCTCCAGTCCCAGCTGAGAATATGGTTCCATTATCTCCCAGCTGCATAGACAATCCATAAGGGCCTGTTCTGCGTGACTGATCAGTGTAGTGGAAGCAGTGGCTGAGAGCTGAGATCTTTGTTTGATTTGCTCTAACATGTAAAAGAGAAACTGAGACATTTTACTTTACAATTCTGTAAGTACCAGTTTTTTCTCCTTAGCTGCATGTGAATGTGACTTTGCCAGCTACGTTTTAATTTTCTGTTCCACTGCTCTTTGTCGAATTTAACAAGCAAGACTAAGGTAATCTGTTTGCAGCTTGCAAGTTGCTTTGGCTGTGTAAAATACAGACATGGGACAATTTGTTCTTGTAAGCAAATAAGCAGACTTTTTAAATGAGGGTTTGTTTTGTGAAAGTTTAGTGACATGTAATTGCATTTCTGTGGCATTTTGTTTTGAAGTGATTTGGATATAAATTTTACTTCAAAAACCTGGATACTTCTTTCTGGATTAGTTAAGAAAGTTGTTAGGAGCTGAGAGTACCATAATATATTGTTTCTTGAATTTGGTGCCTTCTAAGGGCCTCAGAAATTAATTGACAAATTAATTTGTTGGAAATTGAAGTCTTACAGTTATAATTGTGTCTTACACACACACACACAGGGAAATGCATGCTCATGTAGAAGACATGCTGGGGAATGATAGTAATATAAAGACAATCCAGTTTTGATGAATGAACTCCATAGCTTAGTGTTCGGAACAGAATAATAAATATTTATTATATTTAGGAATGTGTTCAAAACTGAGAAGCGTTATGTAAAATTACTACTAATTTCCTCATAATATGTTTATACTTATGACTTGGTTCATTTTGCTCATTATTAGAGACATATATGTGTATTAAAACATGGCAGAGGTAAAGTAGCAGTGCATCATTACCTTTGGAACTGACCTACAATTTAGAGGTTGCTGCAAGTTGTAGCATATTGCAACCTAAATGAAAAAAGAAGAGTATGTATTTTATTTCATATTTCCAAGGATTGTCTCATTTGTTTCCCAATGATAGTTGGCCTTAAATATATACGTGGTCTAATTATGACATCCTGTTATAGTGATCAAACTTCATAACAAGACATTCTTGTTTGAAAGCCAGCACACTCTGCAAATTGAATGAAACCATGTGGTGCAGAATACATCTTCCTGAATAGGCAATAAGTTTCAAAGCAGAGCAAAATCACAAATTGTGAAATATGAAAGTGTTTCACTGCTGAGGACAGGGTATGTTCTCATTAGGTTTGGTTGATGTGAACTGCTGAAGAAAGAGGAGACTGTCATAATAGAGGATTTCCTACAGTAGTATGGAAAAAATTCTCATAGCCTAGGGGTCTTGGGAGCAAAATAACAAAAGAGTAAGTGGAAAAAAATAGCAGGAAGTTAAAGCAGCCTCTCTCTTTCTTTTTCTGTCAAGTGCACCTGAGTTATATCAGCATCCAGATGTAAGCTGATGTAAGCAGATATAAGCTTACAACTAGTTTCTTCCATGGAAAGGGTTTGTCTGAATTAAATATGCACAAATACATTATTTTTAAAGCTTATTGTTTTCAGTGATTGCTTCTGTAAGCATTTTCTTTTAATTGAAAGAATGACTGGCCTTTGTTTCAAAAGAGAAAGCTCATTCAGTGGACACTTGTTGTACAGAAAGGTTAAAGGAATATTACACTAATTTGTTTTCTCACTGGATTTTGTAATTTTCAGCATTTGTGTAATGATTATAAGTTAGTGTAGTGTGGATAATGTCCTGTTGGGCATTTTATTAGCTAGACTAATGTATTTGAAGTAGCTTGTCTGCTTACTTCTGGTAAACCCACTGGATTCTATGGGACCCACCCCTGAGTAAGTAAGTACATATAGAATTTCAACCTTTATTATTTCATCAAGCCTCTTGTAAACACACATTAGAAGCATGTAGTTGTATATACACCCACACACACTCCTTTGTCTTCCTTATTCTTTCAGCATGTGGGTAGATGATGAAAGTGATGGTTTTTGGTGATGGTGGTTAGAGCTGATCTCCTTATAAGCCACACTTGGACAGTAAAGCAAAATAAAATTTTCACTTTTTCAAGGCTCATAAATGCAGCATGATTTCTCCAAAAACAGATTTGAATTATTTTCTACTTTGGAAGTAGGGGAATGGAACTCCAAGCTGCTTGTTTTGTTGAGTTACATTGCAATAACCACAGCTATTGTTGAGGTTTCAAATATAGGTAGTTCTGTGACCTTAACAAGTTTACATGGTCTTCCAGTTGTCTGAAATGATCTGAGCTTCTGACTGCCTCTATTCATATATGAATGAAAATCTGATACAGGTGACAGCTGTTAAAAAAAAAAAGCCTGAAAAAGCACTGAATGGCCCTGATGGGGATTACAAGCTGTATTGTATGTTACATGGTATGTATAAAATAACTGGCATTAGAGAGTACCAGGAAAACCTTATTGTCAGATAATAAAAGAGAAGAAAACAAAAATATTTGACCTGGGCCTGAAAATACAACACAGCATATTGGGCAAAGAAGGAAAACTATTGAATCAGCAATGCTTAGAATATTCCCCAGTAGTGTCATGGTTTTATTACCAAGTGTCTCAATGTGAACTCTGGGTATAATAGCAAGAAGTGGTAATATTTCTTAGTGAGAACCTGGTTCAGGTGGCAACTTTATAAGAATAGCTATGTTCGTTTGTTCCAGTAAAAGCAACAAAGGAGCCTTGTGATACTTTTGTGGTTTAGAGTCCACTCTGTATACCTAATGACGTGGAATCCAGTTTATCAAAACTTATGCTAAGTATGTTACTAGTGCCACAAGACCAGTTGTTGTTTTGGTTGACATAACAACTGAACCTTTAGCACACAGATCATTTTTGGAAGGTACAGAAGAGAGTTGTATGGTTACAAGCAAACCTAACTCAAATAGACCTTTATTGTAGTTTTTTTTTTTTTTTAGGGGACATTTTTAGAAGCGTTCTGTGAATCTTTATAATGTTTCTAAATTGTGACTTGTAAATTTCTGATTTGGTTTCATGTGTTTCCTGCTCTTGTTTCTGTTATAATAATAATAATAATAATAATAATAATAATAAATTTTTATTTTTAACCCGCCCCTCTGCTCAGCAACCGGGGCGGCGTACAACAAGATTAAAACATCAAGTTAAAACAATCCCTCCCCATCTCATAGTTTCTATATACTTCCACCAGCCATACTTCCTTGTAGTAGAGCTGAAAAATCCTGCATCTCTAAACCCGTTTAGCTACTGTGGGTGCATCTAACTGTAGAAATAATGCAATCTGACACCACTTTGTAGTTTTACAAGGTCTTTAGCCTTCTCTGCCAAAGGGCCTCACAAAACTACAAATTCCAGGATTCTGTAGTATGGAGCACTGGCAGTTAAAGTGGTGTCAAACTGCATTATTTCTATAGTGTAGATGCACCCTGTGTTATTTAAACTTCCCCCATACTTTGATTACCGGTACATTAGTCAGAACACTGACAATATTGAGTCTCCACATACCCACCGACCATTCACATTAATACAGGAAAAAGAGAGAAGCGATGATAATGGCTGGGGAACATTTTGGCCAACTTTTAAATGCTAAATTAATTGGCTTATTATATGTAAAGGGGGTTCTTTGCAACGTGTACTATAGAAGAGGGGTATGATACAGAACGCTTGGAAGCTCCAACTGCTACTTACTTGTTAGTTTTCAAAACCAAAGTGAATTCTGTACCTGTGGTAGAAGTCAGGTTATCTGGAGAGAAGTGTTGTCAGTTTTCTGACAGTCCTTCCTTGTTCTCCCTCTCCCTGCTATCAGTGTAGGGTATGATTGTGACTTTTGGGAGCAGACTGCTGTTACCTTTGTCAGAGTGCATGGGATTTGAAAGCACAAACAGCAGTATGAGAACTGATTAGCTGGCTATGTTGTAAGCCTACAGTCAGAATATTGGGAAAAGAGAAAGATGTGCATAGTACAGATCTGACTATAGATCCCTAATGTGTAGAATTTGATGTGGTTTGGATTTTTTAAAACCCATCTTCCTTGTGTTATCATACATACACAGTGTCCAGATAAAAGTAAATAATATTTCATATAGTCCATAAGATATGGTCATGGTGCTAGCTAAGATGAAGCTAAACGAATATTAATATGGCCCATGAGTGGCCATCTGGCATGACAATTGGGGCTTACAACAAGTTCAGGTTTCATGCTTTCCTTCATGATGATAAGCTCTCTTTCCTTCTCCCAACATGGTTTTCCATCTATCCTCCCTCGCCTCTCCAAATGACTGGTATTCTATATTCTTTAGCTCCTGAAGACCATCGATCATTTTCAGTCCACATTTTGATGGTGTTGGGGTAAAATGTCCCCCCCCCCCGACCTAGGATTGGTTTTAAAAATTCTGCATACCACAGATTTTACCCAAGCATGCTGGTACAAGAACTTGGGTAAGTTACTTTTTCCTCTGTATTACAGTTCCCAGAATTCCCCCAACAAGACAGTCACTGTTAGATTCTGAGAGCCATGGTCTAAAAAGTAACATTTTCAAGGTCTGGTTGATACCTCTCTTATATTTTTCAGAGTCTGTATTTTGGCTTCTGTATAGTCAGTGTGCAACCATCTGAATTTGCTGTTATGGGTAAAGGTAGCTATATGAACCTCAGTGTTCAGATACAGCATTTTCAGCACTCTATATTCATCAGTGAGACCCGTTGCTAGAGTGTTACATCTGGGGAGTTTCTTGCCCTTTCTCCTTTGCATCCCTCTTGTTTAGGGTTTACCTAATGCATTTGGTTAGAGATTGTAAGAATGAGAATGCTGGACCAGATATACCTTTACACTTTTCCAACATAGGTATATTGTACATAATCAAAATCACACTTCTCATTCTATTAATTATGGGGAGATTTGGGTCAAGCACCTCAACTCAGTTTTTGAGAACCCATTGTTGCCACCCTTTCTTTGGTCTCCCAAGTGCCCATCATACCATATCTGGTTCAGGAGAAAGGGAGTAGCAGTGGAGGAAGAGATTGCCACAGGGAATTATGCCTTCCTTTCAGCACACCACACCATCAGGGAATATGAGTTGTCTCCCCTGCTTTCCCCTTCTCTTGCCCTATTCAGTGTGGAAGGCCGAGATGTGGGGGAGGCAGAGGAAAGTGGACGAGTTGGTCTAAGGCAAATATTTGTGGACCCATAATTGTTTATCACATTCAGTTGGCATATACACAGAGAATCAAGCCTCTTTGGGATGAAGAAAGTACTGATCATGTTCCCCTCATGCAGCAGTGTCAAAGTATATTTAGCATACTATTTCTTCTCTCATTTAAAATGTCACATGTTACATTGATTTGAAACCTCTTCGTATCCTTTGAAGCCTGTGGTTCCTGTAAGATCATACTTTAAGCATATTTATCTCTGACCTATTTCCTCATGCATTGTGGAAATGATGCTGCATCTCCTTAGGCTGTGTTTCCAAGTACAGTTACTTGGAATTAAATCTCTAGAAGTTAAGGGAAGATGCTTTCTATGAAAATGTGTTTAAGGTTGTACTTCAAATACATCTTGATTAAAGTAATAGCCACTCAAAGATAAAATAATGTTAGATTTCTGTAATGAATGCCTCTTTGAAGACAATAGTGCTTGCAAGAAATTAATGTTACTTTACTATGACAAACTGTTAATTAGTTGGATTGTTACATATCTAGAATTATATCAGTTTTACATCACCATCCCCAAATACAAAATACTAAAGTGATTAGTGTGTCCTACCCACCCCTACTGTTTGATGAGACAAAAGCAAATGCTGCCTCTGCTTAAGTATCCACACCACAGTTGATTGAGCCAGGAGACTGTTAAATATTTTATGTGATCAATGGGGTATCTGAAAATCATTTGCTTTTGTTTCCTAAGTATCAATATATTTGGTGGGCAGTAGTAAGCCAATTAAGTGGAAGCACTGATGCAGGTTAATCTAGTAAGTCCTCTCTTCCCCATTGTTTTCTTCCTCTTCATCTAGCAAATTAACTCCTATATTAATTGGAAAATATGCATTCATGCAGATTTGGCATCTTGGGTCTTCAACTGATACCACTTTCAACTTAGATTTCATTCAAGATTTTAATTCTGATATTCACATCTTTATATTGCTGGCACTGGCTTCAAGCATATGGTTTTTCAGGTTAATAAATCTGATTTTGTTTTTGGCTTTATTGGTGAGGTGAAGTTTGGTATCACTTACTTAATAGTTCTGATAGTGGTCTAAGCAGTTGTATTTTATCATATAAGCCAAAGACAGGAACCACAGCTAAGACCTATATATGTGAAAATTGGAGAGGGAGGCTGAAGTCCCTGGTCTTGTGATTCACATATTTGCTTTGTTAGAGAGGGAAGGACTGCATTGATGTCTTGCCCAGATAACAGGTTCTTCCTCCTTCAGTCCATTTTTCAGCAAGGAAAAGCTTGTGATTTAATGTTGAGTAAAAAGCATCAGAAGAACAGCAAAGAAATAAAGTATCTTGCATGGTGAGATATAAAATGCAGTGGTGTAGATTTTAGAGGAAATGGCAGAATTTACAGAGGCAGGCTATCCCAGGCAATTGGCAAAGGAGAGTCAGGAAGACAGATTTAAGACTCACCCGCAGAAAACCCTTATATCAGCGGGAAGAAATTCAAATGCTTGGCAGAATGCTTGCTGCTGTCCAGCAAAGTGTATTGACACTGCAAAGAAAATGTAAAGTAAAAGAAGCCTAAGTTTATTGTGGCCAGATGAAATTCAGGGAGAAAATCTCTGTAGGGAGAGGGAAAGGATGTGTCTGACTGGAGAAAAATACTAACAATATTGGGACAAATTCTGGAGCAGCTGTCATGTTTGCTGGTAAGAGGCTGAATAAATTACTATGAAACTTGAATAGCTCATAGTGTGAAAAGGCTGTTTAGAGATGTTGTGCTTAGCAACTTTTTTGATGGCTGAGCATGTTAATAGCATCTTTGTGCATTCTTTAAAGCAAACCGTATTCTGTGGCAAGTGGTTAAAATAACAGTAGGAATACTAGAAAGAACTACACTTCCTCAAATTCTTGTTCTGTAGTTTTTATTTAAGGTGAGGAGAGGAGTAGTGAAATGCTAGCCAGCTAACAGCATACACACGTAGTAGCATAGCAGTATAACTACTACCACAAGTCAAATTGAATTCAAGTTCAAATGGAACTCCAAGTTCAAATGGAAGTAATATATCTGGAGGTCACAGAAGTATGCCAAAAGAGGCGTTGTTGCTAGGCATTGAATTATGTGTGAGCAAGGTGAAAAACTGGGTGTGATAATGTGAAAACACTTATTTCCCCCCTTTTCTGTCTGTACTTTTCAGAACAAAAAAATGTTTCATGATACTTTTATAAAAAGAAACAAAATAATTGAAGATGCTTGTCATAGATAACAAGATCATAAGAAATGGGACATAATTGAGCTTGCAAAGCATAACTTACTGGTGGACTGAGTCCACTTCCCATAAGTAATTTAATTATTTTATTTTATGAATAATGAAAACATAGTTTGTATTGCTCAGCTGTTTGTGTATGGTGAGAACAAAATTTCAGAGGCTGAAAAACAGTTCTGTTCTTGGCAGTCACCTTCCCTGTCATGACATGACCCAGAACCCCCTGAGGAAAATCCAGTTTATTATAGTAATTAACCTCTTGTGCAATATTATGTTTGCTCTTGAAACTAACCGAAGAACAGTACATCAAATTCAAAGTAGCAGAGGAGTAATGCAGTCCCTTTAAAATATTTAGCACCAAATTTAGTCAGTATACAATATAATGCAGTAAACTGTATATAACATTAATGTGACATACTTATGCTAAAATATACTTCTGTATCTCAGGAAAATCTGTGTAAATTGGAAGTGGTATAGATGTTTGCATTAGAGCAAGCAAATTCTGAATGCATTCTGTGCATTCTAGGGGTTTTTTGTTTTGCAAATTCTTGTGTTAAAGTAGGGATGTTTACATGTATGTAGACATGTGCATGCACACACTGAAGAATACTGTTCTTCAGTGACTATGACAGCTTTCTCTTGAGTGTTTCACAATGTACCATTGATAGTCAACCTGAAGGACTGGTTAAGGACTCTGGACAGCTCTCTGGATTCTTTGTTCAAACAGAAAGAAGCTGCAGCTGCAGCTGCAGTTAATGAAGAGCTAGTGGGCCATCCCACATCTGTCAGGGAGTGTTCAGCAAACAGCACAGTGAAGGAGTGACATTAAAGGTTAGTTGGGGGTGGGATACAGTTGCCTTGCTGAGTAGAACAGAACAGAACAGGCAGTGTTGTGTGCAACTCTAAAGATAGAAATAATATCATTATTGCTTGTCTGTACAAGTTGTGTACTTTACAGAAGGAACTAAACAGATCTGCAGAATGTAACTACAGTCGTCCTTCCATATCCACAGGTTCTGTATCCACACATTCAACCAACTATGGCTTGAAAATACTTTGAAAAAAAATTCCAAAAAGCAAATCTTGATTTTGCCATTTTATGTAAGGGACACCATGTTACTATGCCACTGTATATAATGGGACTTGAGCATCCACGGATTTTGGTATCAGTGGGGGGTCCTGGAGCCAAACCCTAGTGGATACTAAGTGCCCATTGTAAAATTTTAGCATAGGAATTGATGGCCTCCATTGTATTAACACTATTTTCCCCATTGGGTATTGTATAACTAGTTCTAGAAAAACAATAATTATCTTTTTTTTAATGATAAGTTACAATAAAAGTCAAGGAATTATGCAACATTTTATTTGTTTGATATACTTCTGATACTCTGGGATTTACATGCAGTTTTGGATCATTTACCTGGTTCCTTGAAAAATATTTCTTGGACTGCATTGGTTAGATGTTTATGGGGCAGATCACAAGTTCTACAGATGTTGGCCAGGCAAATTGCTCCTAAAGGTTTGCAGCACCCCAGACACAAAATAAAGGAAGAACTTTTGAGTCTCACTTACTTACCTTATCCTTCTTTTACTGCCAATTAATACTAGCATGCATTTGTGGTGGTGTTATTCCTATTTGTTTAATGAAAGACACACAAACTCCCATAGGGCCCTGAAACAGCCTGGAATGGAGTGTGACCTGCTCAACTAACTCTGTTGCAAAGAACCTGGTGGACAAGGTTTGCTATAAAAATGCAAAAAACAAAACAAAACAACATGGACTTGACTGTAGTGTCTTGAAGCTTGAGCAGAAGCCTTGTGCCCTGATTACCTATTCTGTACCATTCCTGTTTTCTGTATCCTGCCTTGCATTTCTGTGTTGAAATATCTCAGTTCTGATAGAATTATTATAGTTGGATGGGGATGTAAATCTTCAACTATTTCGTCCGTGAATGTGAGGACAAATAATTTCAGAGGGTTTTTTTTTTCCCCCTCACTGTGTGAAAAAAGAAATATTTATGCTGAGTATTTGCACATAGTGAAGTGTTTCAGGAAATTATGTCATGCACATATACATAGGTTGTATGTGAAAATGTGGTTTTTGTGCTAAAAATCTTGTTTTTCACATGCACACACACACACACACACCACTGTTCCCAGAAACACGTCTTTGTGCAATTTAATGGTTTTGCATGAACCCCTCTCCCACCATATTTGCATTTTTAAAATCCCACATATGCTTCTCTGCAGAATAATTTCTGAAAGTAATGGTTTTTGCATGAACCCCGCATACCATATTTGCATTAAAAAATATCCCACGTATGCTCTGCAGAATAATTTCTGAAAACATTTTGGGATGTGCATACTACAGGATTCTTACTTCTGTGTTATTCTTCCTGGTCAGGTTTCCTGAGTGGTGGGGAAATACATTTTATTGGCCAGAAAACACAAAGTATTGAATATTCTTTCCATCTCTAGTGTTGAAGCCTTCCTTTAATATATTTTATCATGTTTTTGAGTATCCTCACCAGAACTCATTGTCCTGATCTGAAAGAGAGAGGAAGCAATCAAACTCATTAACTTTAGACATACCACCATATATACAGTTGTCCCTCCATATCCACAGATTTTGTATCCACAGATTTAAGCAACCATGGCTTGAAAAGATTCTTTAAAAAATAATAATCCAAAAAGCAAACCTTGATTTTGCCATCTTATATAAAGGACACCATTTTGCTATGCCATTGCATATAATAGGACTTGAGTATTCACGGATTTAAGTATCCACGGGGGTCCTGGAACCAAACCCCAGTGTATACCAAGGTCCCACTGTAGTTTTGAAATTTTAATGTGCCACTCTGTTTTACAAAGGGAGGAACAATCAGAGAAGGTGGATGCTCAGTTAGGAATGGGAATCTTAACTGCATTCTGCCACTCTTTGTCTCAAGAGATCTCCCTCTGTTATTTAGCTACCTTTTGCCAGAGTAGCATTCACGCCATTGCATGCATTTATAGGACCATGAACTTCCTTCTGTGTTTGTGTCCCTTAGTTCATCAGCATTCTTGGTAGCTTTGAATTTGTCATACTGAGTCCCCTATGCAAACATTACAAAAGATGCTGACTTGTTCCTCCTCTTTGAAAATCTGCTGTGTTCATTTATCTCTATTTTGGGCTTGGTGGATGTTGAGAAGGATGACTGATGCAAGAGAGAGCAGTGAAGACAACAAGCTGAATGGGGACTTCCTTAAGTCTGTTGAACTAAAAATTAGGCTGCTACAATGACAGGCTGCTGCCACACTGCGGAAATAATGCAGTTTGACACTGCTTTAACTGCCATGGCTCAATGCTATGGAATCCTGGGGTCTATAGTTTGTTGTGGCACTAGAGCGCTCTGACAGAGAAGGCTAAATATCTCACAAAACTACAAATCCCAGAACTCCACAGCATTGAGCCATGGCAGTTAATGCAGTGTCAAACTGCATTATTTCTGCATTGTGTCAGAAGCCGAAGTGAAGAGTGGCAGTAGCAACAAAACAAAATATAAAGTCCACAAAAAAGTGGTACCAATGTCTGTGCAGGAAGAAATGAGGAAGGTGGCCTCCTTGATTCAAGTTATGTACTTCATACAGAGTGATGTAGCCATACTGTTGACTCAGATACTGAGCATGTGTATCTATTGTTATGACAGATTTGCTGGCTACTCTTTCGTTACTGGGAACAATTCAAAGTACTGCTTACAGCTTGTAAAGCCCTCTACAGCCTGGGACTAGACTACTGGAAAGGCTCTTTTCTGCTTTATGATCCTGCCTGTGTTTTGACATTTTCAGGTGAAGCCATTCTCTCATTCATTCAAGTACTTCCAGAAGCACTTGGGCACACTGGTTGGCTGCTCCCTGGCTGGCCCCTTCCCTGTTGTCCTTCACCAACAGACAAAGACCTTTTTATTCAGTCAGATGTTGGACAATGAGGCTGGGTTGTGTAGGAGGCTTTGACTGGCAGTGGTTCTGTTTTTATTGCTGAAGTTTTTCATAGTTCACAATCTTTTTAGTTCTAGTTATTTGTTTTTAATTCATTTTAATGCTGGTAGCCACCTTCTCTGGTTTGTTGGCTGAAAGACATAGAATACATTTAATAAACAAATAAATAAGCTTGTGTCTGAAGTACCTTTATGGGGCTAAGGAGTCTCACACCATGCAGAATGCCTCATTAATCTGTTACTATATTAAATTGCAACCATATAAACCACCATGACCAATATTCATATAAATGGTCAGTAGTTATGAAATGACCTGCCAGTGATTTGACTGAAGTGGTTTTGTTAATGTGATCAGGCAAGTTGTAATCCATTACATGCTTAGGAGCTGTAGAATGGAAAATGAAGTCCAGACACAATCTGAACACATACAGTGGGACCTTGGTATCTGCAGGGGATTGGTTCCAGGACCCTCCACAGATATCAAAATACTGTATGTGCATGCTCCTGTCCCTATTAAGGATGGTGTAGGGCAGCAGCAGGTGGCAGCAAGCTTTGGCCATATTCTTTGGGCTCCCCTGCTTCCAGTGAGCATTCCAGCTGCCCACTTCTGACTTTGAAGCAGTGGGTTTCCTTTGCAAAGCACAACTGGGTGGCTGGCATGCATCTTGGAGGCAGGGGAGCCTGAAGAATGCGGGCAGAGTTTGCTGCTGCCTTGCTCCATTTTTAGTAAGGACTTATAAGCTGTGCACAAAAATAAATGTGTATAGAACCATTGTACTGTCTATTCTCCTTTACGGGTCTGAAACATGGCTCGCCTATCGCCACCACTTACGAATCCTCGAACGCTTTTATCAGCGCTGTATACGCACAATCCTAAATATATACTGGACTGACTATGTGATGGATGTTCCTGTCCTTGAGCAAGCAGGGATCACCAGCATTGAGGCTATAATTTTGAGAACACAGCTGCGCTGGGCAGGCACGTTTCTAGGATGGAGGACCATCGCCTCCCCAAAATAGTACTGTATGGTGAACTCACCACGGGTCAACGTAAGAGGGGTGTTCCAAAAAAACGATACAAGGACTCCCTGAAACAACATCTCAGGCTCAGCCAAATTGATCACCAACAATTGTCCACCCTGGCCTCACATCCGGAGGCATAGAATCATAGAATCATAGAATTGCAGAGTTGGAAGAGACCACGAGGGCCATCCAGTCCAACCCCCTGTCATGCAGGAAATCACGATCAAAGCATCCCCGACAGATGGCCATCCAGCCTCTGTTTAAAGACCTCCAAGGAAGGAGACCCCACCACGCTCCAAGGGAGTGCGTTCCACTGCCAACAGCTCTTACTGTCAAAAAGTTCCTCCTAATGTTGAGGTGGAATCTCTGTTCCTGGAGCTTGCATCCATTGCTCCGTGTTCCAATCTCTGGAGCAGCAGAAAACAAGCTTGCTCCATCCTCAATGTGACACCCCTTCAAATACTTAAACAGGGCTATCATATCACCTCTTAACCGTCTTTTTTCCAGGCTAAACATACCCAGCTCCCTAAGTCTCTCCTCATAAAGCATGGTTTCCAGACCTTTCACCATTTTAGTTGCCCTCCTATGGACACGCTCCAATTTGTCAATATCCTTTTTGAATTGTGGTGCCCAGGACTGGACACAGTATTCTAGGTGAGGTCTGACCAAGGCAGAATAGAGCGGCACTATTACTTCCCTTGATCTGGACACTATACTTCTATTGATGCAGCCCAAAATCGCATTGGCCTTTTTAGCTGCCGCATCACACTGTTGACTCATGTTCAACTTGTGGTCTACTAGGATTCCTAGATCCCTTTCGCACGTAGTCTCATTCAGCCAGGTCTCCCCCATCCTATATCTATACATTTCATTTTTTCGCCCTAAGTGCAGTACCTTACATTTCTCTGTATTGAATTTCATTTTGTTAGCTTTGGCCCAGCTCTCCAGTTTATCCAGGTCATCTTGAATTTGATCCTGTCCTCCAGAGTATTAGCTACTCCTCCTAATTTGGTGTCATCTGCAAATTTGGTAAGTATGCCCCTAATTGCCTCATCCAAGTCATTGATAAAGATGTTGAAAAGCACTGGGCCCAGGACAGAACCCTGTGGCACCCCACTGGTCACATCTTTCCAAGATGAAGAGGAGCCATTGCTGAACACCCTTTGGGTTCAGCCGGTCAACCAATTACAAATCCATTGAACTGTTAACTTGTCTAGCCCACACTTTACAAGCTTGTTTGCAAGAATGTCATGGGGAACCTTGTCAAAGGCCTTACTGAAATCAAGGTATGTGATGTCCACAGTGTTCCCTTCATCTACCAAGCTGGTAATTTTTATCAAAAAAAAAGAGATCAGATTAGTCTGGTGTGACTTGTTACTCTGAAAACCATGTTGACTTTTTGTGATTATGGCATTGCCATACTACCTCTTTGCTTATTCTGTGCTAGATTTCCCCTGTTGTGTCTTCTGTACCTTTATCCTCAGGTTGGTCCCCCTTTACCTTTTCTGAAAACACTGAGGCAAAGAACGTGTTGAATAATTCTGCCTTTTCTCTGTCCCCTGTTAGCATTTTGCCATCTTCTCCACATAGTAGCCCTACCATTTCCTTCTTCCTCCTTTTGCTGCGGACATACCCCAAAAAAACCTTTTTATTGTTCTTAACCTCTCTAGCAAGCCTGAGCTCATTCTGTGCTTTAGCTTTTCTGACTTTACTCCTACATGTGTTCGCTATCTGTTTGAATTCTTCTTTGGTGATTTCCCCCTTTTTCCATTTCTTATACATTTTCCGTTTAAAACTTAGCTCTGTTGATATTTCTTTAGTCATCCATCCTGGTTTCTTGAGACACCTCCCATTTTTCTTCCTCAATGGTATTGTTTGAAATTGTGCCTTCAGTATCTCCCTTTAGAAAAGTCACATCCGTCTTGAGGTGTCTTCTCTTTTAGTATTCCTGACCATGGGATCACCCCCAGTATTGCCCTGAGTTTATTGGAATCAGCTCTCCTAAAGTCAGGAATGCGTGTCTGACTATGCCTGGCTTCTCCTTTCCATTGTATAACAAACTTCAGGAGAACATGGTCACTCTCACCTAAGGATCCCACCACTTGCACCCCATTAACCAGGTCATCCCTGTTGGTTAGTATCAGGTCTAAAATAGCTGACCCCCTAGTTGCCTCTTCCACCTTTTGGACCTTGAAATTGTCTTCCAGGCAACTCAGGAATTTGCTAGACCTTGAAGTTTTGGTTGAGGTAGATTTCCAGCAAATATCAGGATAGTTGAAGTCACCCATCACTACTACATCTCTCCTTTCTGCGTGTTTGTTCATCTGTTCTAGAAAGGCATCATCCAATTCCTCCGTCTGACTTGGGGGTCTGTAGTTGAGTCCCACAATAACATCCGTGTTGTTTCCCTCCCCTTTAATTTTTATCCAGATGCTCTCCGCCTGGCTTCCAGTATGGAGACACACTATCCACAATGCTGCAGCCTTATTTGAGAACTCACGCCGAACAAGTCTTGAAGATAAATGACAACACAGAAAGAATCACAACCCGGAAACATCACCCAAGGAGACCTTCTGCTGCGCTTTCTGCAACTGAACTTGTTTATCTCAGATTGGCCTTTTTAGTCATCTGCGCGCTTGTAGAAAGCACGGGATGAGTCTTTTCTGAATCTTTGTTTGCGAAGAAAAGTCAGAGAGAGATAAGCTGTGTGTTACATTTGCAGTCTCTCTCTGCAGGCCTTGCATCACATTTGTGGTCTCTGCAAGCCTTGCATCACTTGCAAACCTTGCGACATATTATCAGAGTTGCAAGCCTGTGCCACGTACACAGTCTCTCTGCAAGGACAGAGACTGCAGACATGATGTGAGGCTTGCAGAGAGACTGTTGCTGCTGTCCTATGTCATTTTCAATAGGGGGTTATAAGCCTCACATTGCATTCACAGTCTGTCTGTGAGCCTCACATAGTGTGCGTGGTCTCTCGGCAAGCCTTGCATTGCTTGCAAGCTTTGTGTCGCATTCGCAAGCCTCACATTTACAGACTTGCAAGCCTTGTGTTGTGTTTGCAGCTCGCAAGGCTTGCAGAGATACTGTGAACGTGACCTGAGGCTTACAGGGAGACTCCTGCTGGTCCCCTAAGCCATTTTTCAGCCATGCAAGGGCTGATTAAACCTTGCATCACCTTCACAGCCGAGGGTTGCAGAGAGACTGTGAACGCAATGCAATGCTTATAAGTCCCTTTTAAGAATGGCATAAGGCAGCACCGGAGGCGATGGCAAGCCCCGCCAGCCACTTGCTTCTTCCTTGTGAGGAACCCCATTGCCCTGAAAACAGAAGCAGGTACTGGCTGACATGCCCCCACTACAGATTCAAATGTATACATTTGAATCCGCTGTGGATTGTGAAACTGCAGATATGGCAGGCCGACTGTACTGGATTGTGAGTGAAAACAGTTTAAAGTATGCAAACACCGACACGCACACATACTGGGGGAAATCAAGTTGATATCAATATATTAAAAAACTGTTTGCCTTGGCCTTATGGGAATGATACCATGTGATAATCAGAGTGCTTGTTTTGGAACTGGTTGCATCATCTATTGGCTATGTAGAGATTGCAATTACCAGGAACTGTAGCTCTGGGGAGTTTGCACAATCTGTTGCACAGTGCCTGAACAACAGGTTCATCGTTTCTTCCAAGGCTGCCATAGCACTTTCTTTGGAAGGGATGCTTTGGTTAACCAGTCAGGTTTATTGAGCCAACTTAGGTTATTAGAAGACAACTTAAATTCCCATTTTAACTATGATCCTGAAGAGCCTCTGCAGATTTGAATGTAGTGAGGATGGGTCATACAGTAGCCCATACAACATTCAGTGAAAATGAACAAGGCTTTGTCTTTGTTATTCTTTCTATACATATTGGTAATTCTGAGTGACATTGTGACTATCTCAGTTGATTCAAACCCTACTTAAATCTTCTTTCCCTCGAATTAGTGTGGCTGTGCTAGAATTTTTTGAGTTTGGAACTTTTCTAGTGTACAATTCGGCTCTATTCTCCCGAAATCTCATTTTAAGAAAAAAAGGGTGTTATGATAAACAGTGCAAGCTTCCAGAATTGGGCAACACTGCAGAAATTATAAGGAGAAGAATGGGGACTAGGAGATGAGTGAACTAGCATGAAGTCATTTTGTTGTAGTGTGACTTCAAGTCATTTCCAATTTATGGCAACCCTAAGATGAACCTATCATAGAGTTTTCTGAGGACTGAGAGTGTGTGATTTTACCAAGGTCATCCAGTGGGATTTCATGTCCAAGTGGGGATTCAAATCCTGGTCTCTAGGGTCATAGTCCGATGCTTTAAGATATTGCCCATTTGAAAAAAGATCAAATGGAAGTTGAACTCAAATCTAAATGATGTTATACACCCTGTAATGGATTTATGAAACACATCTCCAATATTCTTCTCTGTCTCTAGTTCTGGGCATGTATATTCTCACTCCCTGTCTTTTCTACCATGTATGATGCCAATATAGTTGTTTGGGATCAACCAGCAATAATTGATGGGTAAAGTGTTGTCATAAACAGGAACGCCTTTTCCTAGTCATCTTGAATATCTTTTTCCAGGAAAGAAAAGCCCTAACTTTCTAAATAATTATGTATCACATATATTTGTATAAACTCTCTTTGGAATGGAAAAGAAAATACTTTATGACTTGGGAGGTACAAAATGGGCTTCTTGAGTGTTAGTGTTCAGAAACCCCAATGAGAAGTTTCCTCTTGAAGTTCTTCCTCCCCTAAATCATTGAATTTGACTCAAAGACAACTCCTTCCCTCTCCAGCCCAGACTCACCGTTTTCCTACTTCCACCCCAGCATGTCATACAGCCAAGGATCATTGCTGGCTATGTTCCAGTAGCTGACACACAAAGATGACATCATTCTCCAGGCCACTACATGCCCATGGGGAGACAGTCAAGTGAGTATTGGCAATGGTTAAGTTCTGATAGCTGGTGACTGATGATCCAGGTGTCCTCTAGTACCACCCAGGATTCTCTGGAAGTCATGAAGGATGGTGTCATCATTGTGCACCGGCTATCACAACATAGCTGATTTTACCCTCAGTTGTCCCTGCTATCACAGTAATAGCAGTACAAGTGAGGATCTGAAAAGACTGGCAGGAGAAAATGCAAAAGGTGGAAGAAACGTGATTTGTTCTTCCCTTTCTGCCCCCTGATCTTCCTTCTGTCCATATGTTCTCACCCCATAATTTTTCTGAAGAAATAAGAATCATTTGTCTACCAGCCCTCTCTACGCAAGGGCCACATGCCAGTTCTTTCTGAGTGGTTTAGACAAGATGTTCCTACTGAGATTAACAAAGTGGGTTTCGGAGAGTCAGAGTGATTTAGCAATATTCTCAGTTGCTTCATAAGCTTCATGTGCTTCCCAAAGAATAAGACAATACTCTTGCAGAAATATGATAACATGTAGTGATATAGTTTCACCCACTAAAGTGTATTCCTGATGTTGGCTCATCATTCATCCTTGGACCTTGTTTGGACTCTCAAAAGAATCCTGATCATTGTGTCCAACTTTGACAGAGCCATGGTGTTGCCTCAGGCCTATTGGGGTTAATTTAATATGTTCAAGACTGGGTACTTTCAGTAGTCAGAATAATATTGTAAATAGCTACCTGAACTCTGAACTAGAAATTGCAAGCTAGAGTACCTATTCAAAAGTAAATCTATATAAACCTTCATTCTCAAAGGACAGTGTTCTTTGGGAGACCCAGTGAAAGACTTAGTAAATCTTCAGTAAGTTACTGACTTTTACAGGACCAACCACAAAAATAGACTTTGAAGCATCATTTAAACCATGGCACAGACAGTTCCAGTTGTTTGCAGCTCTGAGCAGTGAATTGAGACTCCAAGTTCCAATAAAGACCCAGGGACATCTGGTGTAGCATAAAAACATGCGACAACTTTTATTGATTATAGATGAAAAAGTTGGCCTGACATGGGGTGTCCATTAATCGGGTGACCCATCACTCTCCCTAGCCGCCTGAGTGCTGAAGGGAACCTGGGATGACAAACCCAGGATTCCACACATACAAAAGCCACTGCATGGTTCCCTTGCCACCTGAGCCTGAAGCTGAATGTCTCTGGTAAGTGGCTCAACCCAAGGTTTCTTAAGGGGTTCCCTTAGAACCACGGATGATGAGCATGTCGATCCCTCTCCCTCCATTTTTATGTAGCTCCACACCCAACCTGCCAAAAGTTGTGCTGGAGGAAATATAAACGTATGACACACGAGATAATACACAAGATAAAATGACCAAGAGCTATTGTACAGGTAAGGAGGGTATGGATCTGTTTTCAGTGGAATGTAGGAGCTTTCACTAAATGGACAGTTTCATACCCCTTAGGCAGACCTGACTGAAGCCTTCAATAGTCAGGTCACCATGGAAAATTTGCCCATCCCACCCCCTGCCAGCAGCCAGCCAATCACCCCCTCCCCTATTGGTCAGATGTTCCTCTCCTTCCCCAGAGCCTGCATAACTGTAGTGGCTCCTGGGAATGGGAAACTTCAGCACATGGCCCCATTTTCTACCCTGGCTACTTTGTCACTGAGCTGCTAACAGGGATTTCAGGTAAGTTTGGCCTCCCTTACTTCTCTTATGCTGTGGTATACATCCACATCACACATCCTAAAGCAGCAGAGGTGGTAGAGATGCTAAGTCAGGCATCAACCCCCATCAACTAGTACTGTAGTGTTTGACCTTAAATTTCAGGGGAGAAAAAATGAACAGTTTGCCTCTCAAGATAATGCCAAAGCAAAAGCTGATACAGTACTTGGCTTTGGAATTTATTATGTGTGCTGTAATTATGGAATACATTTCTTGAAAGGGAATCTATTTGCATCTGTGTGAAACTTTTCTATATGAGGTGATCAGGGATTGCTAGAAAAGTCTGCCTCCTCAAACTCCCAATAGTAATAAAAATGTTTATTTTCTTCTACAGCAATGTATATTTTATTGCTGTAAGTGACAACTCAGAAGCTGGGGCGTGACACCTCACTTCTCCCTGCTAAGGTGACATGATGACAGCTGTTGTGGGAAGGAGAAAGATACAGTGATTAAAATTCTTCCAATGAAGGCATATTCGCATTTTCAGCTTAATGGAAGTCACCTCCTAGAAAATATATCTTGACCACTAAGTATTTTGAATCTCTAAGTCATGTGCTATTTGTGTCTGCAGAAATTAAATTTCCTTTAAGCCTTGGATAACATTATTGCCAAAAGGAAAATATTGATTAAATTCATTTGCTTTGCCCTAGAAAGATTTACTAGTGTATATAGAGTTGTGGTGCAATGTTTGTATTTCTGAAGTAGAAAAGCTAATGATGGCATTATTCTGATAAATGAATTGTTGCTTATGGTAAGCTCTCATCATACTTGATGAATGTTTAGTCCTGGGATTTTGCTTCAGGACTCCACTGACAGACGTGTATGGGATCTGTCAGTGAAGCTGACATCCAGTCACTTATGCATTTGTTTATTTAATGAATTATTTATTTATTTAAATTTAGGCTAGTTAGGTTTAAGTACCATATAATTAATTCTATTTGATTAAAATACAGTCGTCCCTCCACATTTTGCGGGTTAAGCATTCATGGATTTGATTATTTGTGGATTCATAGAATTGCACTGGAGGACTGTCAGATGCCTAGAGAAGTATTCTCTAGGGTAGAACAAACACAGCCTAATATTCAATATTTTTTTCACTTTCATGTGGCTGCTGTGGCCCTAAACCCCAATAAACTTGAGGGCCAGCTGTCATCCCCCCCTCTCTTTCCCCCCCCCTTCCACCTCTGCTCCACCAGCTCCACCAGCTCCAGCTATGTGGGCGGTCATTTGGTTACAGAACTTTCCCAAGCCAAGAAGTATCACAGTGTAACAAAGCAAGGTAAAGAAAGAAGCATCCTTGTTTTCTGCCCAGACATCCAGCAGCCCTTGGCCCTTGAGTGCAGGTTCCTTCTTTTTAAAGCAGTCAGATGTTCTGACAGGTAAAGAGAGATGCTTGTGTAGCAAAGCCCTGTCAGTTGCCAGATTACATCCAAAATAGTGCCTTAAGTGGAAGTCATGACTTGCCAGACTGCATCTTAGGAGCTAAGGGGAAATGTAAAATTTCTCTTTACTTTTTCTTTCAGCCTTCAGGATTCAGACCAGTAAATTGGAGACTTTCAGGGCTTTTGAGTTCACAGGAGCTATTATGTAGCTTAGCACGTATACTTCTTGGCCAAAATACAGACAGGCTGGATAATGTCCAGTGGTTTACTCCCTTTTGAAGTTGTTACATTAGCTAAAGAGATTTCTCTAAATACATATTTTAATACCATTTTTCTGTTGCATATTCATTTTCTATTATTTTGGCATTTAATCATTTTTTTAACTAGCTACCTACTTTAAAATGTCAGTACAATAGCACCCCTGCATCCACGGGGATTGGTTCCGGGGGTGCCCATGGATGGTGAATTCTGCAGATAATAGTGAATGCCATCCCGGGGGGGGGGCATCCTGTGGGAAAGGGGGGCGAGTTCACTCCTCCACCCCCTTCGTCCATGGCCCCAGTGTGGCAGTGATCTCAGGGGCAAAGGGGGAAGGGGACGAGGCCATTTCGCTTCTCTGCCCCTTCCCCCTTCGCCCATGGCCCTGCTGCAGCAGCAATCACGGGAGCAAAGGGGGAAGGGGACAAGGCCAGTTTGCTTCTCCGCCCCATTTGCCCCCACCATGGCCCTGTGGCGGCGGCAATCACAGGGGCAAACGGGGAAGTGGAGGAGGCCAGTTCACTCCTCTACCTTCCCCCCCTGCGATCGCTGCCACGGTGACAGGAGTCCTCCCAGCGGAAGGGTTGAAGGAGGTAGGATCCCTCTTCCTCCTGCCATTGCCAACCATGCATAATTGAATCCGTGGTCGGCGATTCAGTGGATATGGGGGTGCTAGTCTACTGAGTATTCACCAGTGGTTAAAGGCTTTTTTTTTCTAAATTTACTTTTTATTTTTCAATCCTAGTTTCATAAATAGTGTTTTCCACTTATGTAGATTATAGAGAAGGAGCCCACCTTCCCCATCTTGCTTTAAAATACTGTATAACTTTTTTTCTTAGATATTATCCATAAAATCTGTTTTGCGTAATCACAGGCTTTGTGGCTATATTCCCAGGCAACATGAGACACTTTGTTTGTACACCATAGTGGGTGGTTACTGGCACACTGAAAATAGCCACCATCAGATTATACCCTAAGAAGTGACCAGGTGGAGGGTGTGCAGCTCCTGAGTCACTGAATGAATCTTCAAAGCCCTCCAAAAAGTTTGACCAAAAACCAACTGCAGGATAAGTTGAAATATGCTTAAAAGGCTGTTTGGGAAGGGAGGCACTCCCAGACATTGTCCAAGCTGCCATACTTCATCTATATATAGTTTTAAAAGTTGGATGGTGAAAAAAGCTGATAGGAAGAGAATCATTTCATTTGAAATGTGGTGCTTAAAAAAAAGAAAAGAATAGTGGTGTTGAAGGAGAATTCTGCAGACACCATGGACTACCTAAATAAAGAAATAAATAGTTCCTAGTGTAAATCAAGCCTGAACTCTGGGTAGAAGCCACGATGATGAAACTGAGACTGTTGTACTTTGGACATTTCATAGAAGACATGGCTCACTAGTAAGGACAATGATATTTGGTAAGGTAAAAGGCAGTAGGAAAAGAGGTTGACCTCATTACAGACCCAGTCAAGGAAGCCACAGCCCTGAGTTTGCAAGTCCTGAGCAGAGCTGTGGATAACAGATGAGTTGGAGGTTTCTCAGTCATAGGGTTCCCATAAGTCAAAGCTAACAACCACTCCCAGACATCCAGAACCTTCCTACAAGAGTCCTTAAAGGAAACTGGAAGTGACACAACGTAACAAGAACAACCACTCCCAGACATCCAGAACCCTCCTACAAGAGTCCTTAAAGGAAACTGGAAGTGACACAACGTAACAAGAACAACCACTCCCAGACATCCAGAACCCTCCTACAAGAGTCCTTAAAGGAAACTGGAAGTGACACAGCGTAACAAGAACAACCACTCCCAGACATCCAGAACCCTCCTACAAGAGTCCTTAAAGGAAACTGGAAGTGACACAACGTAACTTCCAGTTGCCGAAATAGCTGCCACAACCTGGTGAGGCTCTCCAGAACTCTGGAGGCAGATGAAAAGGGGTGGTGTGACCCTCTGGCACATGTCCATCCCTGTCCTAACATGACACTGAGTAAAGTGTAACCTTTTGTAAAGTAGAAATTGGGATTTAGGGGAAGAGACACCTCCTCCCCTCACTGCATCCAGTGAAGCATGAATTAAATTTTGTGCAGTTTCATTTCTGACTTCAATGTTATAGGGCTTTCCTTCCCCTTGAGGCTATGATGTGCTGTGAGACAGATGTTCAGACATGTTTCAGGGCTGACAAGCTTGTTTGTTTTGACTTCAGATGATGAGTGGGGTGGGCTAGCCCTAGATGTCACTGCCCAGCTGGCATTCAGGAAAAGGCAGTGTCAATGCGATGGAAGTTGGATAAATTCATATCTGCCATATCCTAAAAGTTTTTCAGTAATCCAGGAGCCAAGCTATACTTGTACAGTTTTACATTGAAATATGCTATCAACAACCCTGAATAATTCTTGGACATACAGTGTGTACAAATGAAAGTAAAGGGAAAATATTACAGGTGTTCTCTCTCTCTCTCTCTCTCTCTCTCTTTCCTTTCCTTTCCTTTCCTTTTCTTTTTTGGTATCCATGTGCTATGCTTGTGTTGTTATTTCTCCTTGCAAGTACATATAAATCTTCCATTGTAATGAAAAAAAATTGACCTTCCTATCAGTTCATCTGGGCTTGGGATGAAATAGATAAAAAGGTTCCATTCACTAACCTAGGAATGGAAACCACTGGGGCTTTCTTTTTAGTACACGTACAGAATTGTGTTGTTAATGTATAATCAGGTGCCATGATCCAGCTGCTTGATCCATCAGGTTTCCTGTCCTGTTTAATCAATAGAATGTAAAACAAATTTAGATATACTTCCCAACAGGGGTTCACAGCATATAAACACCACACACACACTTACCCAACCATTCTCTGAAGATGCCAGCCACAGATGCAGGCGAAACATCAAAAAGAAACTATTCCAGAACACGGCCTCACAACCCAGAAAAAGGAAACCCAAGGAAAATCTATGGATGCCGGCTGTGAAAGCCTTCGACTTAACAATAGAAGCAAAGTTACCTCCTGCATGTTCAGTTTCATTTTGAAGAGAGTACATACTGTAATATCAGTGGGATTGTATGTTGCAGAGGGACTTATATGGAAAACAACTTCACAATAATCTAGTATGTAAGTTAGGACATCAGGGAGGAATGATATGTGAGCTTTAAGGACAGTAGGTCCTTCGTATCCACTGGGGTTTGTTTCCAGGACCCCTTGTGGATACAAAATTCCATGGATGGTCAAGTCCCATTATGTACAGTGGTGTAGTAAAATGTCATCCCTTATATAAATGGCAAAATAGCAAGGCTTGCTTTTTGAATTCCCCCTCCCCGAATATTTTTTTTTTACCTGTGGTTGGTTGAATCTGTGGGTGTGGAACTTGTGGATATGGATGGCCAACTGTACCCCAAACTTCCTTTTGGCCCCTGACAGAGATGCTTGCGCCAGCTATTTCTGGCTCTGAGGAGTTCCAGAGGAGATTCTGAGGAGTAGTTTTCTGAGCCAGAACCTGAGTGGACGATGGTGCAAGCACAAAACAGGCTTGCTCAACTTGTGGGAAGACTCCTTCAGCAATACATTTTATAGCTCTGATTACTCATAAAGAATATAGTAACTGGACACTGTGGGACATATCTTATGGTTACAAATAGTCTATTTCAAACTGGATTTGGACCTGACAGATCAAGGAAGAATGAGCTCATGGAGGGTAAAGTAGACAAGCACAATTTGTGACACTGTGGAACATCAGTTCTGATCACAAGGCAAAGATACTGAAACGTTTCAGCTTCTTATCTCCTGGGTTTGTGGAGTTTGGATCAATATGTTTGTTATTGTGATATGCCTTCACGTTGACTCCAACTTTTGGAAACCTTTTTCCTAGGGTTTTCTTGGAAAAAATCATTCAGAGGAGGAGGTTTGATTTTGCCTTCCTTTGAGCTGAGACACCCAGTGGGTTTCCATGGCTAAGCAGAGACTTGAACCCTGGTCTTGCAGTGTCCTAGTTCAGTGCTCAAATCACTACACCACACTGGCTCCCAGAGTCAATATGATATAACTTTAATTGTGGTTTTAAACTAGCAGGATTTCTTCCCCCATCAGTGAATACCTACAAATGTTCAATAGCTAGGCATAGGTGAATGCATGTTGTGTCATATGATGATGATGATTGTTGTTGTTATTATTATTGCAATTGCTATTATTGTTATTATATTGATTTATATCCCCTTTCTCCCCCCCAGCGGGACTCAAGGTGGCTAACAACAACTTTAAAACAATACAGGTTAAAAACAATTCATAAGGAAAAATGACAGTATAAATCAAATTTTAAAAAGAATTAAACAATTTATAAATTAAAAACATTAAACATTAAAAAAATAAAACACATTTTTAAAAAATCTTTAAAACTGCACTGCATAGCCTTAAAAGCCCAGCCCTTGTCAGTTTGTAAAATCTGGTGACACAAAAATGTTTTAATCTGCTGCTGAAGGAAATCAAGGATAGGGCTATCCTGGCCTCTCTGGGGAGGGAGTCCCAAAGTCTGTGGGTAGGCACCAAGAAGACCCTGTCTCTTCTTCCCACCAAACAAGTCTAAGAAGGTGATAGAACAGAGAGCAGGGCTTCTCTATATGATCTTAAAGCTCTGCTGGGCCCATACAGGGAGACATGGTCCTTCAAATAACCTGAACCCAAGCCATATAGGGTTTTATGGGTCAAAACCAGCACTTTGAATTGTGCCTGGAAACAAACTGGCAGCCAATGGGGCTGTTGCAACAAAGGAGTTGTGTGCTCCCTGTAGCCAGTCCCAGTTAACAACATGGCTGCGGCTCTTTGGACCAACTGAAGTTTCTGAGTACCTTTCAAAGGCAGTCCCACATAGAGAATGTCATGGGATGCAACCAAGGCATGTACAACCATGATCAGATCTGACTTCTCCAAGAACGAGTGCAGTTGCCACACTAGCTTTAACTGTACAAACGCAGCAGCATTTTCAACCCAGGGGGTTGCTGCCATGGCTATCCAGATTCTATTGTGCGGGAGACAATTTGGGGGTGAACAACACCTTATTATAAACTTTGCCCCCAGGAGAGTGTAACTATCTCCCATTTCCATAACTCCCTCTACCCTGTATAACTTGAATGGCTGCTCCCTGAATACCATTACCTCCTTCCCTTTGTTGGCAACTCATCTCCCCTCCCCTCCAAATAGTCTGTTATTTTTCCTGACAAGGCAGTGTCTATAAGCAGGTCAGGTTTTCTTTCCTGCAAAGCAGCAGGAGGATAGACATTTGCCCTTGTGCTATCTACAAAGGGGTGACCCCAGTGGCAGCAAACCCCCCCTCCCCGCTGTACTCCTGCAAGTTTACAGCTGGGGTAGATAGAACTGGCTGGCAGACTGTGGCTGGTGGTGGTGGGCATGAGTCTGCAAGGAGGCAGGAGAAGTGGCTATTCCCCTCTATAGTTCTACAGGTAGAGCACAACCAGGCAGTGGTAGCAATAGCAGCAATAGCTGGACAGAGGGGTGATTTGCCTTTTGTTGACTCTCCTGGGCAGATCTTCCTGGGGTTTCCTCTCCTGGCAGAAGGTGTTAAATTTACATGGGAGAATCCCATCCTAGGAGGACAGTGGGGTATGAATTGAATGAATAAAATAAAATAGATACAGGTTTGAATTTTGAATTAAAAGTTCTGAATTCCAGAGTTATTTCTTGTTGAGCACTTTCATATCAAATACCAAAATTGGTGTCAAGTCTCACCAGAAGCTTTTGCACAATTGTTTAATAATATTTTTTAATAACTAGCTGTACCCAGTGCAACACACACCATTAAAAAAAAAAAACCTCCCCAAAAAACACCTGGTAGACCTCATTATAACCCTGTAAGGTCAGCCAGTGTATTTTTAAATTCCTCCTCTCCCTTCTCAGCATTCCATACTTTTCATGGAATTGCTGAGGGTGACTCACTATTTTGACCTGCTGGTGCTGTGGCCACAGGTGCAGCCAGTTGACTCTCTGGATCCTATTGCAGTGGCAGCAGTGTTGTCCCACTGCCGCCATTACCAATTGACTGTCTAGGTCCCACCACTGCCACCATTTGATTACCTGGATCCTGTCACAGGTGGCCCATTGCAAGTGGCCCACCACTGGCAGTTGACTGTCTGGGTCCCAATCTGGGCCACATATTGAGTGGCAGGAGTGGATTGTGAGGTGGAGAGGGAATTTGCATGTGGGTAGTAATTGGTTGGGTATGTTTCTTGAGCAGCCAGTCAGCACACTGGGAAAGGCATCATATCCAAGTGTTTTATAGGTAGATAGACAGATAATTCAGTACTGTTACATACACTACTATGTATAGTAGTATGTTGTGAAACAGAAGTATTTCTGTATTGATTTCAGTGGACCCAGCTGGAGCTCTCCTTCTCTCTTATTAGCTATTCATAACTGTAGCTTGAGATTGAAAGGGTTGGCTATGATACAACTGACCTAAGGCTGATAGCCAGTAGAGAAAGAACCAAGTATTAGAAGGGGGAGTAATACCTCTTGAGGGGAAAATGGTTTGACAGTTGGTGTCTCCCAGGGATATTTAGATGTTTGAGGATGGTAAATTGGTTGGTCCTTTTTTGCATTGACAATTATTTTACCTAGAGCAAATAGTAAAGAAAGAAAAAGCACATAATTCACATCAAATGTGTCTTGTTCCCTTTTATTTCTGAGTCTGTGGTCTCTCATCTTTGTAACCTGTGGTATAACAGTCTAATGAAGTACAACATACTGCAAAATATCCAGTCACCCTGTCCATCTTCCCATCTTTTCTTTTTCCAAGTTGACAAAGACACACACACACACACACTTTCCCATGACAAAATTTATCAGTGTCAAACACCCTTATGCATACAAAACACTGTTGGCATAATTGATAACTCACAATGCAAAATGTCTAACAAGACAGGAAATTGCTTTAGACTGATTCAGATTACAGTATTGGGCCATGTAACTCACTGTTGTCTTCTATGTAGAAATGTTATCCTCTGCCCAGAAAATGTTTTCTGTTCAGGAAACTTGTTTTCTATGCAAAAAAGTTTTCTTTTCTTGCACAGAAACTATTTTCCATGCAGAATAGGCCTGGAACTGCAAAGATTCTCACCTGTCTGGGATTCTCATCAGTGTTTCCCAGCACTTGAGCAATTGTTTTTCAATCAGTTTTTTTTTAATGTGTTTGAATATTCTTTCCACCTCTACCCTAGTATTGAAGCTGGGACCATTTCCATGCACCTTGTTTAAGGAATACAATGCATGACAACTGTGTGTTGGTGTCTTAGATATGTATGCATGTGTGTGTGATACATTTTTTCTCTCATTCCTAATTATTTATGATGTGCAAACTAAGTCCATTCCCCAAGAAGTTACAAAGGGATTTTAAATTCCGACTGCTTCATTAATATTTTCTTCACTTAGTATTGAGAGTTATGATGTAGTAACACAAAAATATTCTTTATGATATTTTCCTTCTCGACAGTAAGAGGACTGATCTACATACTTATATCTACTTTTCAGCAAATCATTCTGTTGAAGCTCTTCTGAATTTGACTGTAACAGTTTAACAGATACAGTATTGTGAAAAATGAATGCAAAATCAAATTTCTCCTTCTTCCCCACGTGTATTACCCTTTTATTTAAGGGTGCTCCAGACAGCCTGAAGCAACAAGGAACTGCATGGAAATGAATAGCCATGCTGGTGAAGGAGAGATGCAACACTCTAGCCCAGGTCTGGGAATTACGGTATGCAGTTCTTCAGATGCTGTTACTGTAACTGTCAGCATCTCTAACCAGCATTGCCAGTGGTGAGGAAGGCCAAGAGCTGCAGTTTAGCCACAGGTGGAGTGGTGCATGTTTCCCAACCCTGTTCTTTATCCAGCATGGGAACCAAGTGAGCTGCCAAAGGAAAGCTCCTTCTTCTTCTATACCCAGCAGATAAAGTCAGGGGTCTGGTAGGAGTTTAATGTAACTTTGCATCTGTTAGGTTTTCCATGGTTTTTTCCCCCGGGCTCTGAGGCTGTGTTCTGGAAGAGTTTATTCCTGATGTTTCGCCTTCATCTGTGACTGGCATCTTCAGAGAATGGTGGGGTAGCAGTGTGTGGGGTTTAACAACAAACTGATAAATGAGTATGGACCTGCTTGTGGGGACTCACAGTACATAACCACCACCACCCACACTCCTACCCAACCATTCTCTGAAGATGCCAGCCACAGATGAAGGCGAAACGTCAGGAATAAACTCTTCCAGAACATGGCCTCACAGCCCGGGTTGGGGGGAGACACAAAAAACCCATGGATGCCAGCCATGAAAGCCTTCAATTTCACTTTGCACCCCATCGCTCCCCAACTCTCTCCAAAACTACTAGTAGTAGGTTTATGATTACGTGGCAAATTAACATTCTCTCCTCTGCACTGAAATTGTAACATATAAGCAGGTGTGGCACATCCATACTTTAGGAATTCCTTCCTGAAAAGTTTTTTTTGGGCTTATGAAGTAACATAGGCAAATGAACTCAGAAAAAAGAGAGTGCCAAGATCAGAGATATATCACTTCAGTGGATTCTACATGCATCCTAAAGTATTTGACATTCTGCCTTACTTAGTTTTTAAAACTGGCAGAATGCATTTGTACTAGTCAGGGATTATTTATTTATTTGTTGTTCTTTCTCATTTTTTTAATGAATCATAGGATTATTTAATTGTAGGATTAAAGAATACATCTTAATTTTTGCATCCTTCATTTTAAAAGGTTTCCTTGACACTCAAGATTTTCCTCAATGAGGAAAATGAGACCAGCCAAAAGACCCTTCACACTTCAGGGCTTCTTTCAGAGAAATCAATTTGTTGTTGTTTTCTTCCCCTGCACCTATTTTGTGCAAAAATGAATGTTTTTCATACAAAATACTATTTTCCAGGGGAAACAGGCATACCTCAGTTAACAAAGCCTCTGACAAAGAAGGTTTCTTCCTCTTCTTCTGTCCAACTAGAAGCTTTGTGGGGGATAGGTTTAACAGCATTGGCATTGAGATGATGGTGACAGAAGGCTGTATAAATATGTACTTTCAGTGTTGGTTTTCAGCAGTGTCTCTGCAGTAAACAAGACAATCAAGCTTCAGCTCAGAAAGAGTGCCATTCTGCTTCAGCTGATCCTACTGTAGCCTTGTGAGCCTGCCCACAACATTCAAGGAAAGCTGCAACTGCCCCCAGAATCCCTTATGAATGTGCATGAATAACAAAACAGAGAAAAGGGGAGAATAGATAAGCCTGCTTCTCTAGCCCCCCTCCTTCTGGTTAAAAAAGCACATATCTATAAGTTTGGTCACCAAAACTGAAATCATAAGAAAAGTGGAGGCTGATGAAAGTGGGGGGAAACTCCCTGGAGGCATTTTGGATAAAGCTTTCAATGGTCTGTCCTGTAAAAGGTTCAACATGTTTTTGTTTACTTAGGCAAAGTTGTTTCATTTCACATGTAGATATTTGAATAAAAGGCTTGCTCAAACATATTGAACTGGTCTTTTTTTGTGGGGTAGGGATCTATTCCTTTTTTCCCCATGTTATTTCTGCCTCTGTACCAAAATTTCTGTTAAAGAAGTAAAGCCCAGGAACACATCTGCTTCTTCAACTGAGGTATACTTGCACCTAGTTCCTATGCAGACATGTTGCTTTTTGAACAAGAAAGTTATTTGATGTACTGTTCAAAAAAACAAAAATATTTTTTGCTCAAAAGCAACATCCCCCCCTTATAACACCAAAAAATGTATATGTGTAAGAAAAAAGTTTCCTAGACAAGTCTTGAAGTGTGAATAATCAAGAACTGCACAGAAATGCTGATATATTCATGCAATGGGGAAGATACTGCCAAAAACTGCCAAAATTATTTATTCTTCCAAGTAGGAACCAAATAAGGAATGATTTATATTTCTGGTAAATTCACACATGTTGCCGTCGTATGAAAATACAGGGTTACATGTTAATGTTTGCTCAGCACTCTTCATAGCTGCCATATATCAGATACTGCAGAGATTTCATAGCACAATGTTCTCCAGTGGTAGCAATGCATCTGTACAAGGGAGAGGCACTAAATACTAATATTTATATAGAAATTGGTTTAGCATTGCTAAATATATTTCACATTGCTAGTTGGTTGCTAGAATGTATGTGCTGAAATTTGGTGGGGAGAAAAGATTTATACTGAATGATAAGGACACAGGTATGTAGTATCTAAATGTTAAAACTGTCTTTTCTAATTCACAGTCTCTCTGGCTTTTCTTTGCAAACGAAGATTCAGGAAGGACTCATCCTGCACTTTCTTCAAGCGCGCTGATGACTAAAAAGGCCAATCCGAGATAAACAAGTCCAGTTGCAGAAAGCACAGCAGAAGGTCTCCTTGGGTGATGTTTCCGGGTTGTGATTCTTTCTGCGTTGTTGTTTCTCTTCAAGACTTGTTTGGCATGAGTTCTCAAATAAGGCTGCAGCATTGTGGATAGTGTGTCTCCATGCCTCCCGATGTGAGGCCAGGGCAGACCATTGTTGGTGATCAATTTGGCTGAGCCTGAGATGTTGTTTCAGGGAGTCCTTGTATCACTTTTTTGGAGCGCCCCTCTTACGCTGACCCATCGCGACTTCTCCGTAGAGTACTATTTTGAGGAGGCAATGGTCCTCCATCCTAGAAACGCACAGTATAGTGAACATAAAGAAACAGACTTATGTGCTACTTGAACTGAAATAAAAAAATGGCAGTTTATAAGCACTTTCAAGTACCAGATTTTGGAAAGTATAGAAACATGTCACCACTTACTAATGTAAAATCAATACAGCTTGATTTACATAGTTACATTTAAAAAGAAGTGCTACAATTAAGCACACCTCACAATGCTTGAATAGTAGTTACTTTGAGACAAGAATAGAAATCCATATTCATAATGCACTCGCTGCAAAGTCATTTTAAGATTATAATTCAGTCTAGATTTCCCCCCCAGTTCAGTTTAATCTTTGTAAGAACCATGTTTCCTTCCTCTTTTGTTGCTGCTGCTGTAGTCTTTTGTGTCTTATTTCTCTCTTTTGTATCTTATTCTTCCCTTCCCCCCTCCTTCTCCTGGGTTTATTTTTATCCTGGGGCCAAGATCTTTTCTCCCACAGGTTTTTATTTTGCTTCTAGGTTTCCCTTTAACTGTCTCCACTTCCTGTCTCATGTGTTCACTCCTGTCTTCTTTAATATTGATTCCTGCTCATGCTGCCCAGTCACTTCTAATGATTTTTGACATTTTTAAGGGCGGAATGCTTCCTTGCACACTCCATCATGATTCTCCCCTGGCAGGATACAAGTAACTCCCATTGATGTCAATGAGAGTTATTTGTAATCCTGTAAGAGGGAGAAACATTAACCCATCAGAGATGGCTGGAAAGACATTGGCCACTGAGGGATGGTGCTGACAGGGATTTTTTTTAAAAAAAAAAACAAAACTATTGTTTCAGGATGGATGGAAGGATACAGATCTTTTTTTGCATTCCCAGAGTCAAATTTATTTGTTTGAGGATGTGTGATGAATTTTCTCCTTAGGTTTACTAGTGCCTGTGAATTCTAATTCCCTCCTTCCTCCATTTCCCCTGTGGGAAATATGTCTTAGTCACTTTCCCTTGGGTGCTTTGGTTTGTTTGCTTAATAATTCTGCTCAGCATTCTTTTTTCTTGGTCTCTCCAATTCTCCTTTGTTGTTGTAAATTGAGCTTTCTGATGGGTGATAGGATAGAGTTTCTGTAGCACAATCAAAAAGTCAGGATTATCATTGGAGAGTTACTGGAAAGAGCATGAGTTTGTTTCTGTAATGTGCTGATACTCTTCTACTCTAGTCATTAAGTCCTTTATGCTACTAATACATGTCAATGCAAGTAATAAAACAGGAAGATTACTCCATTAATCAGTCAAATGCATGCTGGCTTTGTACTGGTGGTCTTGGTTGCTGTTATACCTATTCACTTGTTAGAAGTGTCAGCAATGGCTTGTTATTGCTTGTCAGCAATGGCTCCTCTTCATCTTGGAATGATGTGACCAGTGGGGTGCCACAGGATTCTGTCCTGGGCCCAGTGCTATTCAACATCTTTATCAATGACTTGGATGAGGGAATTAGGGGCATACTTACAAATTTGCAGATGGCACCAAATTAGGAGGAGTAGCTAATACCCTGGAGGACAGGATCAAAATTCAAGATGACCTGGATAAACTGGAGAGCTGGGCCAAAGCTAACAAAATGAAATTCAGTACGGAGAAATGTAAGGTACTGCACTTAGGGTGAAAAAATGAAATGCATAGATATAGGATGGGAGAGACCTGGCTGAACGAGACTACGTGCGAAAGGGATCTAGGAATCCTAGTAGACCACAAGTTGAACATGAGTCAACAGTGTGATGCGGCAGCTAAAAAGGCCAATGCGATTTTGGGCTGTATCAATAGAAGTATAGTATCTAGATCAAGGAAAGTAATAGTGCCGCTCTAGTCTGCCTGCCTGTCAGACCTCACCTAGAATACTGTGTCCAGTTCTGGGCACCACAATTCAAAAAGGATGTTGACAAATTGGAGCATGTCCAGAGAAGGGCAACTAAAATGGTGAAAGGTCTGGAAACCATGCCTTATGAGAAGAGACTTAGGGAGCTGGGTATGTTTAGCCTGGAAAAAAGACGGTTAAGAGGTGATATGATAGCCCTGTTTAAGTATTTGAAGGGGTGTCATGCTGAGGATGGAGCAGGCTTGTTTTCTGCTGCTCCAGAGACTGGAACACGGAGCAATGGATGCAAGCTCCAGGAACAGAGATTCCACCTCAACATTAGGAGGAACTTTTTGACAGTAAGAGCTGTTTGGCAGTGGAACGCACTCCCTTGGAGCGTGGTGGGGTCTTCTTCCTTGGAGATCTTTAAACAGAGGCTGGATTGCCATCTGTCGGGGATGCTTTGATCAAGATTTCCTGCATGGCAGGGAGTTGGACTGGATGGCCCTCGTGGTCTCTTCCAACTATAAAATTCTATGATTCTATGATTCTAAGTGGATGTGTATTAATTCCTTACACTGTCGAACCATAAGGTGGGGCAGGGAGGAGCAGCACTAAACCAACAAGACAGAAAAAAGAGAAAGAGGTTGTTCATAACAGGGGATCAGGAAAGTCCAGCAAGGCTGCTGTTGTTGTTGAAAAGTTGCACCTTTTGAAGTAGGAATGACCTGCTCCAAAATATATTAGCTATTCCTAGACAGCTGTTGAAGTCTTTTTGTTCAGGACTGCAATCTTCTTTCCTCCTTTGTACAAGGAGACAGATCCTTTGACTTATCTGGCCCTGAGTATTACCTGCTCTGAATAGCAGCTTTCTTGATTTAGTGGTCTCAGCTTTCCTTGCTCTTCATCAAAGTGGATGTTTTACCTTGTACACTTTTATGAAATCCCTCCTGGAAGCCCTGTGATAACAGTGGCTCAATCTGGGACTTTTTGCATGTAGCAACATGTATTTCATGGTAGAGCAGGGACCCTTCTCTATATGTAAGAAGAGAGCATTCCGTATCATTTCTTCTGCTCTCTTTGAAACAATGGCTTCTCCATGTTTTCAACATGGTTTCCTTTCTGTGGGCTTACAAGGTAACTGGGGTCTTATTGGGAAATCTTAGCCAATTCCCATGGTCTCTCTGCAAATTTGTTGAGAAATTCTGTGCTTTTCAGATCATTTCCCTTATTATCTCCCCACAGGGATCCTTCTGGTATTGTTTGGACATGAGGCTGCATTTTCAGGGGCTTCTTCCTCTTCTACATACCACAGTCAGCTGCTGAATACTTACCAGCTTGATAACCTGTGGGGAGGAGAAGGAGCTTTCTGCCATCCTATTTTATTCTTCCTAGCAAGAGCCTCATATCCTGTGAGACTGACTTTAAACAAAAATGCTTTCTTTCCATGAGAAATGAGTGAGACTGAAGAGGAACAAGAAAGAAGAAAAGTGGAGGAGGGAAGAAGGGGGGAAGGCAATCAATAATGCCTTTTAATCTGCATATTTAAGATGTCCAACTGGAAGTGTGTTTCCAATATACCCTAAATATGCAGGATTTTAATAGCACTTTTTCAGCTAAATGATGCCCTACATGATGTATTTAATGTGATACAGTTTTATTAGTTTTAGTGTTGATGCTTGTTTTTTATATACTTAATAAGTCACCAGGGAGAAGGGACAGTGAAGTGGAAATGAGCACATTCACTCTGTGGAATTCAACCGTGCATGGGCACATCAGAGTTGTATAGTTTCCAGTTTGCAGTGTATGTGTGGGGTTTCTATATCGAATGTTGTTTGCTACAGTAAATTGTATTTCCCAAACTTGATGCTACATGGGAGATTCATGATTGGATTTTCCAGATAATTTTATTTCCCTGAAAGAATCCCCGTTCAATTTTCTAAAAGTACAGGGTTTGGGCCTGTGATGTAGGGCAACAGAAGTTCTAATCCAGGAGTGGGACTCATATGGCCCTCCAGGTGCTTTTGAACTGCAGCTACCAGCAGCCCTAGCCAGCATGGCCAAAGGTGAGGGATACTAGGAGTTGCAGTCCAACAACCGTAATCTGGAAATGTGTATGATTTCCACCCCTAGTCAATCATTTTCCCTTTTTTACTTTATTTATTCAATTGCAAAGCATAACATCAATCAAAATTAAAAAATAATCCCTTCCCCTATTATCGCTCCCCACTTAGCAATAAATTCTACAACAACACAAAAAAAAAAAAAAGGAAAGAAAAGAATGGTATAAAATTAAGTCATGTTCAGACCTCTCACTATCACATATAAAAAAATAAAATTACAGGAATAGAGTCTGTAATAAGATAGGACAGTCCAAATTAGTCTTCTCCCCTCCTTCGAAGTGCAGTTATTTTTTTGCCATTCTACCCTGTATTTATCTAGGGTTCTAGTATCTATGTTCTCATCATTAACAAACTAAATAAATGCATACAAATTTCAATAAAACACATCTGGTTTAATTTTTCCTTTATTCAGTAAGATATTATGGGACAGTGGTTTCATAATAGCTACAAACTGTAACTTTTATACCTTACAGATAATAAATAATGGTGACCACCTTTCCATCCTTGAGCTATTACCAATAGAGTTGCCACAATGCAAAATATCACAAGGTCTTTATATAAAAGACTTAATGCTTAGTAGGCAGGGCCTAGGATCCTTCACAACTGGCATCTTCAGTATAAAGGAAAGTTCTTGAATAATTAAATCCCAGAAGGAAGTAACAATTAGGCAGTCCCATCACATATGCCAGTAGATGCCCCTAGACTCACAGCACCCCCAATACAGTCCTAATCTTGCACCTTTAATTCTGGAGATCTGGAGTGATGTTATATACCATTCGTGAAATATTTTTTAAAAATTATTATTTTTCTGGCATATAAAATCACACATATAAAACAAACAACAAAGACATATCCATATACATATACATTGCCAATCAATACAATAATTACAAATTATCTATACATGTATTAGTACTTCCTTTCAACAGGTTTTGAACTTGTTTCTTGTCCTCTTTGCTGTCCTTTCCAATTATCACTCAAATTTTTCCTCAATATATATTACTATATATTACTTGTTTATATTGTTATATTTATTTGACTCTTTAATTGTTACCACACAATTTTATATACTATTCATGTAATAATTTTAATGAATTTCCCTGACTATGGATGAAACCAATCAAAATCATTTAGGGGATGACATTTTGGCCCAGGTTTTGTCTGGTATGGTTTCCTGCAAGTTTGACTCCCAGCTCATTTTAAGTTCTTATATGTTACCGTACTTGTTTCATTGAGAAGATCATAGACTGTGACCTGACATGACCATTGCCTGACCTAGTCTTTCCCTTCCCCTTCATATTTAAGTCCCAATCTGAACTACTTCATATTTGCTACAAAACACAGACTTTCCCCTCCACAGTTCATAGCTTATGAGAGTCAAAAGTGCAAGATAAGGCTAAAATGCATTTATGAGAGCCAAAAATGGACACAATACTAATAGCATCCATGCAGTTCCTGTACATGTTTTTGTTATGTAACTAGCAGCCACAGAAAAGCCTTAACAGGCTTGGGAATGATGAGGTTGGGAAATGTAACTCTCTTCCTCCACCCCTGCTACCATTCTGACAAAAATTCCCTCTTTGAATGTACTATATGTAGTACTTTGAATGTAGTACAGTATATTTGCACACAGAGTCGGAGAAATAAAGAGACCACACACAGAATCTGGGGTGAAATAAATGGGTTTTATTTATCACCCTACCTATTTAAATCCCTAAATCTTCAGTGGGGGGAAGCAACCTAGTGAGGGAGCAGCTGGGGCGGATCGTCCCTTCTGGACTTATGCCCCCAGCTTCCCCGGGCGAACACCTGAGCCCTGTTGAGCAACCTCAGTACTTGTGGTTGCTCTCCAGCCGGCCCGAGTCTGGAAGGTCAACCCGAAAGTCCCCCACCCAATCCATACAGATTAAGGTGAGGGATTATCCTTCAGGCCAACCCCAAGGTAGGTCTCCTTCTGTTCTCCCAGATCATACAATCTAAGGAGACCCTTCCAGAGACCATCCCTTCACCGAAATCGGTGCCCTAGGTGTACACCATGATCTATGCCTCCCCCTTTTCCACCATGGATAAGGGGCAAGCGTCTGCTTAGTCCCTTAATCCCCCACCAGCTTGAGCCAACAGGTCCCTCAACCCCCACTGAAAATCCCCTAAAAACAATAAATTTCCCACATCCGAGAGATGAACCCCATCAGCCCTGTAGAGCTCAGGCCTCTCGAACACAATTTCAGGGTGTGCTAAATAATAGCCTCCCATTGAAGTCAAAAACTTCCCCATTTGCCGGTTGACTTTGCGCCATGCTCTGTCAATCAAGTGTGGGTTCCCCTCCCCCCCATAGCTGCCTAGGTAGTATAGCTGACCACATGATGGTGACTACAGGCCATGTAGACTTGATCACCTGCAAATCATGTGACACTTGAATCACTAGGGCCTTACCCTTAAGTAAGCCCAAATCATTACCCCTAAGATGTATGACCAGAACGTCAGGTGGCAGCCCAACAAGTTCTTCAAACAATAGTGGCAGTAACCCATGCCAATGTAAACCCCGCTTCCCCAACCACTCAATCACCCCTATGTCTTCTAAGCTCAGGTGAGGTTCAAAGTAACTTAAACGGGCCTGACGGGCCACCCAGTAGACCATACTGTGGCCACAAATCAGCACCCAATGTCTCACCGGCTGAGGTCTAAAACCTGGAAGACAAAAGGGGAAGAAAGTAGTTAGTAAAGTAAAGGGCGGATATACCTCCGGTAGGAGGATGACCGCCACCTCCCAATGCCCTGTATTGCCGTTGAGGACAACCCCATTGCCGCCGCTGTAGAAGCAGCCCCAATACGAAAAGAATGTGTCGCGAACTTGACACCTTTCAGCCCCAACTGCTGCAAGGCCTTGGATGTCACAGTCCAAAACTGATACCTAGTCAGGGGAGAAGAATCGGCATGAGTAAACAGTGGTCCGGGGCGCTGAACCTGCACCTGAAGATACTCCTGCAGGGCAAACACTGGACATATAGTGTCATCACTGCAACATTGGAGTCTAACAGTTTTCCCCCGGCCAGATTGATTTGTCTTTGAGAACCGTAGCGTAAAACTCACCTGCTGGCCAGCCACTTTTATATCACCCAATTCCAAAGCCCTCCTTGAAGTATCAGCTTTGGAAAGCACCACAAATTCGCTAATCCGTAAGGCTCCAAAAAAGGCCAGCAGGGAAGCCGCATGGAAAAGCAACGCTTCATAGGGGGAGGAACAGATCACTGGCCATGCCTGGCGTAAACCCTTTAATATGTCTGGCGAAAGGGGGACCCATAAATCTCTCCTTCTGCCTTTCTCCCGAGTCCATCCCTCCAATGCCTTCCGTATCCGAAAACCACAAGTATGATCCGGGGGCCCCTGCACTTTCAGCCAGAACGCTAATGCAGCTAATCTGCCCCTAATAGATTGCAGGGCCAAGCCTCTTTTATAAAGATATACACAATATTGTAAAATGTGTGTAACAGGGACCCTAATACCCTGTTGAAACCCCTTCTGTTTTCTAAATTGCTGAAAGTCCTTGACTGCCCTGGCATAACTCCTTCTAGTGCTAGGAGCCACAGACATACCTAAGACCCTCCAGATTTCGGATTCCCAATCTGCCATAGACCCACCGACATCTTGTCGCCCTCGGGCTCAGCATCCGGAGCCAACTGTCTGAAGCGCTCTCTTTCCTGCATGCGGGAAAGAGCGTCAGCAATCTCATTGTGGACGCCTGCCATATGCCTTGCCATAAACAAGATGTTAAACTTAAGGCATTGTAATGTAAAACACCTAACTAATCTCATGACCCGGGGAGACTTAGATGTAAGAGAGTTTATCACCTGTACTGTTGCCGAATTGTCACACCAAAAATGTACTGACGAATTCGCCAATTCTCTCGGCCAAATGAATGAAGCCACTAAAATTGGAAAAAAATTCTAAGAAAGTGAGATCCAAAGTGATGTCCGTCCTGTTCCAATCTGCGGGCCATCTACATGCAGACCACCGACCACCGAAGTAAACTCCAAAGCCGATGGATCCTGCTGCATCAGACACAATTTGTAATGTGTCCTGCGGCTTCCTTTCCTCACACCAAAATGAAACTCCATTAAAGTAATTCAAGAAGTCCTGCCAAACTGGTAGATCATCTTGCATGTCCTTAGTCAACCTGACCATATGAAATAGTTTTCGTACACCTTTAATGGTGTCACATAAACGGCGAAGGAAAGCCCTCCCCGGGGCAACCACCTTGCAAGCAAAGTTCAGGTGTCCAATAAGAACCTGAAACTCCCTCAAGGTGGCCTTGTGTCTACCCCTAAATTGACTGACCCTGACTCTCAAATCCTGAATCTTTGATTCAGAAAGCCCGCATTGTTGTTTAATCGTGTCAATTTCAATGCCAAAAAAATTTAACTGTTGAGACGGGCCTTCCATTTTTTTCCGGGGCAAGGGGAACCCCAAGCTCCTCTGCCATTAGTTCAAATTGCCGCAACAAAAACCCACAGTTGGCTGAACCATATTCCCCAATAAGAAAAAATCATCTAAATAATGAACCACCCCCTGCATGCTCGTTCTGGTCCTCAGGGCCCATTCCAAAAAGGTACTAAAGGTTTCAAAGACATTACAGGATACTGAACACCCCATGTGTAATGCCCGGTCCATGTAAAAAGACCCTTCAAAACGAAAACTTAAGAGCTCAAAATCGTCAGGATGAACTGGGAAAAGGCGGAATGCTGACTTAATGTCGCATTTTGCCAGTTTGGCTCCCGGACAATGCCATCTGACCTCCCGTATGGCCGCATCAAAGGAAGTATACCTAACTGAACATAATTCTGGAGGGATGGAGTCGTTTACAGACTCACCCCTGGGGTAAGACAAATGATGTATAAGTCTGAACTCACCCTTAGCCTTCTTAGGCACTATACCCAATGGGTAAACCCTCAAATTAGGCACCGGCGGTCGAGTAAATGGGCCGATTACCCTCCCCTCCGATACCTCTTTCCCTAACCACATGTTCCATCCCCTGGACTGATTTTAAATTGCGTGCCCAAAAGGGGCACCTAGGCCCCTGATATGGAATCTTAAAACCAAAATGAAAACCCCTAAACAAATACCCAGCTGACCGCCTATCAGGATAAACAGCAAGCCAGGCATCCAAAATGTCTAGCTTAATTGGGCTGGGACCCTTTAGGAGGAGGGGCTGGGGAGCCACCTCCTCTACCCGTACCTTGTCGCCCTCTAGAGCCTCTAAACTGACTCCTCCCTCGCGGGCAGTTCCAAAAGGAATGCGAGGCTCTGCAAATGGAGCACTCATGGTTAAACCTGCAAGGCTTCCGGGAACATTGCCCATGTGAACTAAATTCCCAGCATAACATCCTTTGCCCTGCCTGAGATGAGGAAACCGCCGCAGACACTTTATTTCCTGCAGCAGCTGATGGCTGTAGTAAGTGACCACTATGGGTTTGTTCGCCCTGAATTGGACGTGCCGGGGTCATGAGCTGCATCCACAATTGGGGATGCATCATATCCCAGCGAAGAGACGGATACATAGCCGCCCGCATGCGAAAAGCCTCATCCTATAACAACCAAGCTGGGCCAGCAAAATCCACATACACCCTGTGGATGATGTCTATGTACTGGAATAGAGCCCCAGCCCGGTGTGGTTGACCCTTCACCGTAACCCCTGCCAAAATTAAAAATCCAGAAAGCCAATTGGAACAAGTCCTCTCAACCTTCTGCCTTTTCAATTTTTCCCTTTCTTTTTCATCCAAATCCTCTTTATCTTTCTTTTCCAATTCTCAGTATAAAAGTGAAAAAATATCACAATATTCTCCTTTTAAAATCTTTTCATGTGTGGATTGTAACAGGCGATCACCCAGAGGGAGAGACATCTCCCCAAAGGGAACAGCCGGCTAAACCACTGTGTCATATCCTGGGGTCTGTGATAAGCCTGCGGAAGGTACATTGTACCTCGCAAAGGCGACTGAGCCCCATGGAGACCATTGGGGCCCACCCCACCCAACTATCTGTTGAGGCATGTCCCAAGCGCCTTGCGCTGGCTGGGTATCACCTTGTACCCACTGTTAGCCGTGGGTGTATGCCAATTGGCCCATGGCCACACAATGTTGGCTTGTGTATTAGCATTATTTGGTGACTCACCGGTAGGAATCGGCGCCTCCACTGCTCTGGGTTCCATACAGATCGCCGATGGTGTGTCAGAAGGCACATCCGGTTGCTGTGATCCCAAAGCATCCTCCCCGTGGATCCTCTACTCCAATTCCTCTAATCAAGCAATAATCTGGTTAGCAATAGTTCTTTTCTGCACTGAACTTTTAGCATGAACAGATTCATCCTCCCCTATTCCCTGAATCTTCTCCAGATGTTGAATATGCTGCAGGATAGCCTGCCATGGTATCTCCTCCTCATCGTCACTGTTTTGAGGAAGAGGGGGAGCGGGTGCTGGTCGCTTTGGTGCAGGCCCTTTGCCCTTTGCCCCACCTTTTCCTTTTTTAGGGGCCATTGTCGCAGTTGTCTGTGCGCTTAAAACTGATATTATTATTATTATTATTATTATTATCAGGTCAAAATACGGCCCCCAAGTGATACCAGATCCAATTATTATTATTGGTAACACCACCACAGTTTGATTCAGCAATGTGACTCAAAACAGCATAAACAGCAATATAATTCCTAGAATTAAAATTCCAAACAGTGAACAATCAAAACAGCAACAATATACTGGCTAATAGTAATGTAATGGCTGTTAATAAAATGGCTGACTTAGCACAATCCCTGTAGAACAAGTAGAACAACTATAAAATGGCCCCCAACTTGGCCCTGGTGGAACTGCAGGCTAATGACAGGCTGCAAAACTAGGCCCTCTGGTGGCCCGCCAAAAAAGGGAGGCACTGCAGGCTACACTCATTAACTGGTAATGATGTTAGTAAGCTGTGAAACAAGCCCCCTGGTGGCCCGCCAAAATGAAGCATAAACATGCAAACCCCTTGGGGGCCTGCCAATTACTGCCCCTGCAACAGCAGTTTCCAAAACCTATCTTCCCTGTCTGGACCCGATGCCCCAGGAGCAAAAACCACACACCCACCCCTTTCTGCTGAGCACAGCCATGTGCAGATATTTCCCAGGCCCAAGCCCCCCCCCCCCGCGTTTGACCGCCCACCCGATCGCAGCCACGATCGATGCCACCTGGGGGGGGGCGATCAGTCCCCAGGCACTGAGCAGCCGAGCAGGGAGACCCCCAGGCCCGAGCCCTCCCCGCGCTAGCGACTACTAGAGGTGAGCAAGAATGTTTCCCAGGCCGGAGCCCTCCCAGCGCTCACCCGCCCACCCGATTGCAGCTGCGATCGATGCCACCCAGGAGGGGGGCGATCAGCCCCCAGGCACTGAGCAGCCGAGTAGGGAGACCCCCAGGCCTGAGCCCTCCCTGCGCTAGTGACTACTAGAGGTGGTAATTAACGTTTCCAGGCCCGAGCCCTTCCCCGCGCTCACCTGCCTGCCCGATCCCCCCAGGCACTGAGCAGCTGAGCGAGGAGACCCCGTGCTCTCCAAACCCCCATGCTCTCCAAACCCCCGCTCTCCAAACCACAAAGCTCCAGACTCTGAAAGCTCCATCGCTGTGAAAGCTCCGTCGCTGTGAAAAGAAGAGGCCGAGGAGAGGGGCGGGCTGCCCTTTTATCCTTGCCCTGCCCCTCTCCTTGCGTTGCCAGCGCTTGCCGGCAACGCTCTGAGGTCTCCCTCCTCCTGCAAATGAAGCTCCCCGGCCGCAGGCTCCGCGGGCGGCAAGGGGAGCCATATTAATCTGCCTTTTTTTAATGGAAGCCACCTTGGGTCCCATCTTGGGAGAAAGACAGCATACAAATTAAATGAATTAATCAATAACAAATAAAAAAATCAATTGAAAGAAAGTCCAGTTGGTGCCAGTACAGCCTATCCTTAAAATGCAAATAACATCTTTGACAGGGAGAGTGAAAATAATGACAGGGAGATCAAAAGTAAACACTGCCACCCACCACCTCTGAGACCGCCCAGAGTTCCCTGTGCCTACATGCCTACATCTAATGCCAGATCTAGTTTGTTCCTGAATTTCCAAGGACTGGAAAGGTACAATAGAACTTAAAATACAAAAAGAGCCTCCTGGGGGTGGAGGGGTGGAATAACTTGATGGACTCCCAGCATCCCTGTATGGAGACACCAAACTTGACATTTCAGATTTCCTGTAGGCTTTAATGTCCTCATTTACAGTTGTTTCTGCAGGAGAGATAGGGAGTAGTACTGCTGTCATTTCTATATGCATGTTCCAGGCACTGTACCAGTAATATGTCAGAATATTTTCACCCCTGGCTCTTTTGCCATGTTTTCTTTTGTAGGTTTTGCAGATTTATGTTTACACCCATGGCAAGTCACACTGGAGGCCAGTTATGGTTTAATGTTTGGAAAACAATTTCAGGGCCCTAATGTTTGGGAAGCAGTCAAGAGTGAGGAAAAAGAAAAAGAGGAAGGAAGGAAGGAAGGAAGGAAGGAAGGAAGGAAGAAAGAAAGGAAGGAAGGAAGGGTATAGATGTCATGAACTAGCAGAAGGAGTACTCACCTCTCTTGAAAATTAGGTGGATAATCCTGTACAACAAGCATGTAAAGAATAACTATGGTAGCTGCTTCACAAAGTTCAAATTTGTGAAGACAAGACAAAATCTTGAAAGCAACTTGGACATGAAAAGGGCTGAGTGAATGGTAATAATCAATTTGAGTGCAAATAAACTTGATGTGGAGTGCTATGAGCCAAATATCCATCTGTTAAATTTATTTCTGTATCTGCTTCCCACTGTTATTTTTTATTAGTAGTAGTAAAGGTTGTAGTCATAAAAAGAGGCTGTAGTCATAAAAAGACCAGTTTCTTCCCCAGTCTCCTGTATCCTTTATACCATCTATAAGGACACTCATTGTATACCAGTGTATTTCCTCATCCAAAAGGATAATCACATCCTTGGTGTTAACCAAATAAGAACAAATTGTAGTTATCAAGCCAAGCCCAAATATAAACTTAGCTGTTTATTTGTATAATCTTTCCCTGTAGCTATTGGACTGTTCCCAGTAGCCATTGGTTGCCATTATTTGATGTTTCAGGAAATTAACTTTTTTTTATAACAACTGATGGTACTATACTTACAACTCTTTACTAAAGATTATGATAAATGAAAATAATATGTGCTTCAGGGCATTTCATTTTCATAAATGCTTTGATTTGTAAGGTGTTTCTAGAAGGAAAGAAAGAACATCTCCAAGAAGTTGGTTTGAAGCTGAGTGGTTCACTCATTGATTTCATTTCAACAATTTGTTTTAGTTCAGAGGTGATGATATAGCTGATGTTATCTAAAAACAGAAGTCAAAGCTAGAAGAAAAAAGGAAAGGGAAACACATTAGCCCAAGGCTTGTCTATGTAACATGAAAGTTCAATATAGATTTTATGAGTTTGAATGGTTGACAAATATTATTGCGTGTTATTTCACTGTATTTGTGTGTGCATGTGACTTCAAGTCACCTGTTGACTTCTGGCAATCCCATGATTGTCAAAGTGTTTCCTTAGGCAAGTAGAACTCAGATGGTTTGCCATTGTCTTCCTTTGAAATATAGTGTATAGCACCTGATATTTCTTGGTCGTCTTCCATCCAAGTACTACGTGGAATTTATTTGGCAGTGTAGAGAGTACCATTGATCTATGTTGTATTTAGATGATATGATAAGGTGAAAATCCCACTCACCATCTTTATTACTTATACATCTTTCTATTTATGATGCACAAGTCTAATATACAATATGACAGTTTATTTCCTTGGCCCAGTCTCTTCCATGTATGAAATTACATTGAACTGTATCTGTGAGTGAAGATGGATTCTGTGGATATAGAACCTAGAGTAGTCAACAGCCAGTATGGTAGCTACAAAAGAGAGTTACCATTTATTTATTTCTATATACAAAAAATGGCAGTCGACAACCATGGGTCTAAGTTTTTCATTTCAGATATTTTCCCATGCAGTCCGTTATGATAGGATTTCTGAGGGAGAGTGTTTGACTATCTACTGGCTTGTTTTTCTGTCTAAATCATATGCAACATCATCATACACATGTCTTCTTAGCAGCAATCCCCACTGAGTTCAGTGGTACTTACTCCCAGATTAGTATGCATCACAGTCTTAAATCTGAAGAGATGGTCACTGTAGCACCTTTGGTAAAATATAATTGTGCTATGCTAATAACCAGTTGGCCCACTTTAACAGAATGGTATGTATCAGCAGAACAAAGATATAAACAATATTTTTTCCTCTTGTGTTACTCAAAATCTCTTTTAGTAGTTTGGAATATCCTCTTGAGCAGATTTTGGGGCATAGTGAGGAGGAGGAAGAAGGCTTATTGCATGAGTGGGGCTGTAACATTGGATTTCACGCATGGTGTTGAGCAAGAGGTATAAAGTATAAAGCAATGCCCTGTTTGACTGCTTCCTTAGTGAGAGTTAGGGAGAGATATGCATAAGATATTGCTGGAACTGCAGGAAGGTGATAGTGATAGCTTTTGGACAGGAATAGTTTAAGTAATTTCAGATTTACTGAACAAATTCATATACATTGTTTTTGTTTTGTTTTGTTTAATGTTGGTTACTGCTAGGACTTGTTTCATTTACTGAAAAACTCTAAATTATATTCCTTGTTGAATAGACACAGTTTCCTAAATATATTGTAACATATTTTTAGTGATAGGTGACTACACCAGGATTTCTCATTTGTACCAGATTCCTTGGTATTTGTTCAAATTATAAATTGCTGAGTCAAATATTACTGTTGGCTAAACATTTTTATGGTGGTATTAAATGGTATGCTTGTGAAAGCAGATTTGTTTGATAGCAAATTCACAAACCCAATATTTTCAGAATAAATAAATATTTTTTTAAAAAAAATGGGAAATGGGAGTTTAGATAATCAGATAGTGGAGGATACAGAGAAATTGAATTTTCAGTCTTTATAAGAATGTGATCTCTTAATCAAACAGTGAAAAAAGCAAAACAAAATTAGACTATGGGCTTGGTTAGAAGTTAAATTAGCAGTACATTGCAAACATAACATGATGTAAGATTAGTAGATATGAAAGATGTATGTTTATCTATTAGTTGTAGTGATTCAGCGATCCAAAATAGGTTTGGATAAGAATAAAATGATAGCTCCACTGCTACATCCTACATCCTTCTGGCTTGTACTCCAAGGTGGGAAAATGGAGAGTAGGTGACCTCAGTTCTAAAGTAGTGTAACTGAGGGTCCTGAAAATAAGGCATTATAATGTGGGTAATATTAAAATACTGTACATTGTGATGGCAAATATTTCTGGGAATTAGTGTGATCACAGTTTAAGGAATCTACCAAATAGCTTCTGAGCGACTTCTTGACCCCAAAAGAGTATTACTGGATGAGAAGTGCTTGGAAACAAAATCTAGATTGCTCTTCATCTCAGCAGCAGCTCTCTGATACATAATTCAATTTCATATATAAAAACAGGATGGTATAGAATGTGCTCATTTCTAGGTTCAGATTGCTGCAGGGAAAATGTTTCCCAATGTCTGTTGCAGATATAGTTTTTTGTGCTTCCACTTTTTATCATGTGCTGAATCATACCACTGTGAACAGTCACAGTGTTGACTAGGAAACAGTTGGTGTACAACATAGGTCTCCTTGAAAACTCTTCAGATAAGAGACATGGTATAGAATGAAAACTATATTGATCTTTATTAGATGATGAGTTTTTTTGGGTGGGGGGTAGACAAAGCAATTATAGAAACTATTGTAACGTAAATTTTGCAATCAATTTTGACAGTCAGCACTGACTTTCTTCTCTGGGAGAAGTAAACTTGCAAAAAGGCCAAGCTGAGAGAATCTTATTTTTAAAAGAATGGAAGATATTTTAGGCTCAATGAGAAAATGGGTTTTTCTTCCAATAAAAGTGTTTGATTTTTCCAAAAGGATTTAGATTACATTTGGATGCAAGCTAATAAGATGCAACAATGAAAAGGCTTTATTTCTGTGATCAGTGCACCTCAAACTGTTAGCATTCCCCCCGCCCCAGTGTAGGGTTACTATACCTCTTGGAAATCTGTAAAAATTCCAGATTAAAGGGACTAAAAATTGTCCCATCTGTCTGGGCTGCTCGAAGCAGCAGATCCTGGATTCCTTGAGCTCTGGAGGGAAGAGAATCTGTCTGCTGCTTCGAGCAGTTCAGCCCAATGGGCTTGTGTACGGAGGGAGGGCAAGGGGCAGTCCTCCCAGGGTGGCTTTTTTTTTTTTTGGGTAGCACTCCCTCCTGCCTCACTCCCTTGCCCGCTCATTTCCTTCCCCGCATTCCCCTTGCCACTTGTTTGCTTCCCTACGCAGTTGCAGTGAGATATCTTACATATTATATAAGATATCTTACCATGGGACCCAAGTCTTGTCAGAGATGATGGGAGTTGTAGCTCTTCACCTCTGGCTCAAACTCACCACCTTGTTATGCAGCAGAGCCAACCAGCTTAGATCAGTGGTTAATGCTTTCCTCCAAAGCAGCAGAGTTTCAGAGAATAGGCTAAAGATCCTGACAAACTCTCCAAGCCTTCTCACTCTTCTCCAGGTGTCTCCGAAACATCTCCAGGATTCACTCAGGCAACTCAGTAGTTTTATATAAAACCTACTTTATTCTTCTATATAAATATACTATATGGTCAACAAATCACAATCTCTACACACTACTCCACAATATCTCCAAACTACTCCACCTCTACTCAACAACAATACATTGGCAAACATTGCAATTTTATAGCCATTGTTTATCACCACCCACTAGTTAGTTTCCACCCAGTGGGTGTGTACTTCTATTCTGATTGGTCCATGTAGTTCCACCCATACTTAAGACCAACCCATGTATTTCAGCATTTCACCTTGTACACTTAATGATTCTCAGGTGTTTCCAATCTGCATTCAGTACCTCTGTCCTTGGCTCTCAGGACTTCTAGATTACATTAGCAGTTTCACCTGTGTAGCTTCATAATTGCTCTTGCTTAGTCACTGTGACTTTCACATACATATTTTATTTCTTTCACTGTATGTCCCATGTTGCATTTTCCTTAACAAGTCTAACATGAAATTCATTTATGTTTCATATATACCTTATACTCGTACACTGAAGGTAATTTTATACACAATCTTTTAAATAATTTTGGACATGAAACAAAGTTTGTGTACATCGAACCATCAGAAAGCAAAGGTGTCCCTGTGCCAGCTTCTTATGTGGACAGTTTTGGATTTTGGAATATTTTGGATATTGGAATTCCAGATAAGGGAGACTCAACATGTAATAACTTCTATTTCTAGTTTAGCAAGTTTTTCCACCATTAAAAGGAGGTAGGAGGGGAGAGGGGAAAAAGAAATCTGGCAACACCTTTAAGACTAACTCATTTTTTATTTTCACATGAGTTTCCGTGGATATAAATCCACTTCCTTGCATGCAGTACTGAGAGGCATACAGTAGACCCTTGGTATCTACTGGGATTTCATTCTAGGATGCCCCCTCCCCATGGATACAAAAATCTGTGGATGCTCAAGACCCATAATATATAATGGCATAGTAAAATGGCACCCCTTATATAAAATGTTGAACAGCAATGCTGTTGATGTAATGTATCCTGATTTCAGTAAGTCCTTTGTCAAGGTCCTCCATGATATCCTTGCAAAAATGTTAGTAACATGTGGACTAGACAATGTGACTGTTAGGTGGATTGTAATTGGTTGACTGACCAAACCCACAGGTTAGTCACCAAAGGCTCCTCTTCATCCTGGAGAAAAGTGACCAGTGCAGTGTCACAGAGTTCTGTCCTGGGCCCAGTGCTTTCAACAGCTTTACTAATGACTTGGGTGAGGGAATAGAGGGCATGTTTATCAAGTTTGCAGATGACACCAAACTAGGGGGCATAGCTAATACCCCAAAAAACAGGATCAGAATTCAAAATGACCTGAACAGAGTAGAAAGCTGGGCCAAAACTAACAAAATGAATTTCAACATAGAGGAATGTGGTTTACACTTGGGCAGTAAAAATAAAATGCACAGATATAGGATTGGTGACACCCAGCTCGATAGCAGTACATACGAAAGGGATCTAGGAATCTTAAGACCACAAGCAGAACATGAGTCAGTAGTGTGACGCGGCAGCTGAAAAAGCCAATGTGATTCTAGGCATTAATTCTATGATTCTATGATGCTATGAGTATAATGTCTAGATCAAGGGAAGTGATAGTGCCACTGTATTCTGCTTTGGTCAGACCTCACCTGGAATACTGTGTCCTGTTCTGAGTACCACAATTCAAGAAGGATATTGAGAAAGCTGGAATGTGTCCAGAAGAGGGTGACCAAAATGGTGGGAGGTCTGGAAGTCATGCCCTATGAGGAGTGATTTAGGGAGGTGGGTATGTTTAGCCTGGAGAAGAGAAGGTTGAGAGTTGACATGATACCTGTGTTTAAATATCTGAAGGGATGTCATACTGAGGATGCAGCAAACTTGTTTCCTGCTGCGCCCGAGACTAGCACACGGAGCAATGGGTTCAAACTACAGGAAAAGAGATTCCACCTAAACATTAGGAAAAACTTTCTGACATTAAGAGCTGTTCGCAAGTAGAATACACTGCTTTTTAGTGTGGTGGAGTCTCTTTCTTTGGAGGTTTTTAAACAGAGGCTGGATGGCCATCTGTTGGGAGTGGTTTGATTGGGTATTCTTGCATGGTAGGAGGTTGGACTGAATGACCCTTGTGGTCTCTTCCAGCTCTGTGAGTCTATGATTCTAAGATTTGTGGGGGGGGGTTTTGAAACACACACCCCCCAAAAAAATATTTTAGAGCTGTTGTTGGTTGAATCCATGGATTCAGAACCCATGGATACAGAGGGCCGACTATATTGGTTATCCCACCATGTTAAATTTCTAGGACAGATGGAATAATAATGTACTTGTTGGTGGGGAGGGGGACTTTACTCTCTTGTCTTATCTGGTGCTACCTATGCACATAATGGTACTGTTATCATTACTGCTGATGCTACCATGTAATTTCCACTAAGCCGTGGTTTTATGTACAAATTATATTGTATGGTAGCTCTGAAATTGATATTTTGTGAAAATAATAGTTACAAAAATAATGCTTGAATTTCTTTAGTAAATAGTATTTGAAACAGGCAATAATCGGATTATTTTTAGGAGTCTCATGGTAGGATGTGCTTCATAACCTAGAAAATATCCATAATGTATATTTATGCAAAGCCTGTACTGGACAAAACACTGGTGGATATCAGTCTTATGTATTCAGAATTTGGAAGAGACAGAGCACACATATACACATGTTAGTGATACCACTCTTTCTTCTGCAATATTCCAGTTTCCCAGTTTCTTTAGATTAGAACTGAGTTTTATGACAGGTGATGTCAGATGTAACTTCCTACATATGAAGGTTAGAACGAAGTCTGACAATTATGAATAACTAGGCTTAGCTGGGGGCTTGTTTCTTTTCCGATGGTGTGTGACTTCTTCTGTGGCCTCAGAAATATCAAATCACTCTTTAGCATGAAGAAGGAAAAACCTGGTAATTCACTATGTGTTTCAGCTATTTTTAAAAAAAAAAATATATATGCTACTTTAGGAATATTCTGCATTGATTCTAAAACAGCTACACATAGATCTGAATATACTGTCTGGTCTTTAGCATATCAAATGTTGATGTGATGTAATGTCCTATGACATATAAAGAAGAGGAAGATGCTGAGACATACTTTAATCTGACATGTTCGCTGAAAGAGAGTGTGACATGAGCACTTTGGATGATACCACTGGTCCATTTCTGTAACTCTTCCTCTCTTGTTGCCTCTTTTTCAGAAGATGATTTCTGAAATACAAACTTAGTTTCATTTGCAAGATCTCAACAAACACGTCCTTAAGTGTTGAAATAAAGTCATACAATTATTTGTAATGAAAATTAGGTGCTATATACAGCAGTGTAAATTTCTTGGAAAATTATATTTATCTGTGCTTTTAGGATCTCTGCAGGTACATACTATGGTTATTTCTCAGAAAATATAGCTTAAGACCAGCTAGAACATAGCAGAAAATGAGAATCAGTCTCTTTCCAGAACATAGAACCCTGCAGAAGGTAACACTACTAATATTAGTATCTCTTTAATTTGCTGAGGAGTTGAATAACATATACTGTATTCTACCTCCCAAGGAACCCAGTGGCCATGACTTAAGAAATAGCTGTGAAGAGTTACAGCTTTCCTCCTGATTTAGAATCATAGAATCATAGAATCATAGAATTGTAGAGTTGGAAGAGACCACAAGGGCCATCTAGTCCAACTCCCTGCCATGCAGGAAATCTTGATCAAAGCATCCCCGACAGATGGCAATCCAGCCTCTGTTTAAAGATCTCCAAGGAAGAAGACCCCACCACGCTCCGAGGGAGTGCGTTCCACTGCCGAACAGCTCTTACTGTCAAAAAGTTCCTCCTCATGTTGAGGTGGAATCTCTGTTCCTGGAGCTTGCATCCATTGCTCCGTGTTCCAGTCTCTGGAGCAGCAGAAAACAAGTCTGCTCCATCCTCAACATGACACCCCTTCAAATACTTAAACAGGGCTATCATATCGCCTCTTAACCATCTTTTTTCCAGGCTAAACATACCCAGCTCCCTAAGTCTCTTCTCATAAGGCATGGTTTCCAGACCTTTCACCATTTTAGTTGCCCTTTTCTGGACATGCTCCAATTTGTCAATATCCTTTTTGAATTGTGGTGCCCAGAACTGGACACAGTATTCTAGGTGAGTCCTGACCAAGGCAGAATAGAGTGGCACTATTACTTCCCTTGATGTAGACACTATACTTCTATTGATGCAGCCCAGAATCGCACTGGCCTTTTTAGCTGCTGCATCACACTGTTGACTCAGTGTGTTTAATTTGTGGTCTACTAGGACTCCTAGATCCCTTTCACACATAGTCTCATTCAGCCAGGTCTCCCCCATCCTATATTTATGCATTTCATTTTCCCACCCTAAGTACAGTACCTTACATTTCTCCCTATTGAATTTTATTTTGTTAGTTTTGGCCCAGCTCTCCAGTCCATCCAGGTCATTTTGAATTTTGATCCTGTCCTCTAGGGTATTAGCTACTCCTCCTAATTTGGTGTCATCTGCAAATTTGATAAGTATGCCCCTAATTCCCTCATCCAAGTCATTGATAAAGATGTTGAATAGCACTGGGTCCAGGACAGAACCCTGTACCTCCCCACTGGTCACATATTTCCAAGACGAAGAGGAGCCACTGCAGAGTACCTTTTGGGTTCGGCCAGTCAACCAATTACAAATCCATTTAACACTTAACTTATCTAGCCCACATTTTACAAGCTTCTTTGCAAGAATGTAATGGGGAACCTTGTCAAAGGCCTTATCAAGTATGTGATATCCACAGCATTCCCTTCATCTACCAAGCTGGTAATTTTATCAATAAAAGAGATCAGATTAGTCTGGCATGACTTGTTTCTCTGAAACCCATGTTGACTTTTTGTGATCATGGCATTGCCTTCTAAATGTTCACAGACTCTCTGTTTAGTGATCTGCTCTAGAATCTTCCCTGGTATTGATGTCAGACTAACTGGACAATAATTGTTGGGATCCTCTTTTTTCCCCTTTTTGAAGATGGGGACAACATTTGCCCTCCTCCAGTCTGCTGGGACTTCTCCTGTTCTCCAGGAGTTCTCAAAGATTATTGCGAATGGCTCTGTGATTATGTTTGCCAGCTCTTTTAATACCCTTGGATGTAGTCTATCCGGTCCTGGAGATTTAACTTTAAATTCAAATTTAAATATATATATATATATATATATATATATATATATATATACATGGGGTGAGCTGCATGCCCCCCCCCCGGTGATTTCTGTGGCCCCTACTGCCTCCGAAGTGGTGATTATTTTACCCATTTTTCTTTTATCTCAATTTGTATGGGTTTTTTTTAGTTTTTTTTTTTGTTGTTTTTTTGCTTTGCAATGGTTAAAAAATGATCTCTATTGAGTATGGAGAGCATTTTTACCATATTTGGCACTCCACTGGATCACCTAGTGGTCAAAGTGAAATTTTGCAAAAAAAAATAATTCAATTTTTTGCCTCAGAATGCCCTCTAGGTGACCAGAAAGACCCAAAATCATGTCCCCATGTCCTCTACAGGGCTTGGAGGAATGGGAGGGGTTAATCTCCTGCAGTCTGGCATTTTTAAACAAAGGTTTTTCAAATATGTAAGTTAGTGAAACTTGTCACCACTAGGTGATTAACTAGCACTAAGCATACTGCACACATCCTGTAAGTCTTAGGAGAATTCCATTCATAGCCCAACTCAAAGTGCTTTTTAAACCTTCAGAGTATTCAAAGGTTGAAGTATAGCTGGCTGCATTTCTTCTGAAATTCTGAGGAACCATTTTGTAAACCTGATGACACAACCTCTCTTTTTATTGATGTGAGCTCTTTGAGAGGCAAGGGTTGTCTGAAAAGAGGCAAGAAAATACAATAAGGAAACACCTTCAGCCTCACTAGAAGTGAAGATTACTAAACTGGGGCAGTCATACTATGGACATATCATGAGATGACACAACTCATTAGAAAATACTATAATGTGTGGCAAAGTGGGAGGTAGTATGAAAAGAGGAAGACCACATTATAGGTGGGTTGATTGAATCAAAGAACCCACACCCCAGAGTTTAAAAGACCTAGGCAAGGCAGTTGATGACTGGGGCTCTTCAAGGTGTCTCATCCAAAGGATTGCCATCAATCAGATTTAACTTGATGGTAAAATAACAACAAAAACATCTTCAGACGATAATAAAGTTGTCACTCCGTATCCATGGATTTGGTATTCATGGATTTAAGTATTCACGGCTTGAAAATATTCTTTAAAAAATAATAATCCAAAAAGCAAACCTTGATTTTGCCATCTTATATAAGGGACACCATTTTGCTCTGCCATTGCATATAATGGGACTTGAGTATTCACAGACTTTGCTATCCACGGGGGGTCCTGGAACTAAACCCCAGCGAATATGAGGGGACAACTGTACATTATACCTTCTCAACCTTAACCAGTTTACTCAGAATTTCTTCAACAGCCCTTCTGTGAATTCTGTCATCCTCTAACATAAGCGTTAGCAAATGGCTCCAAAATCGGTAGGATAATAAATTTGCTGTTTTTTAATTTGAACTTTGGGGACAAGGTTCAGCACCTTGGATAGATCCTTTGATGTTCACAATAAAACATGGGGTGGAATTACCATCCCACTGTTATGGAAGCCAATTAGCCACCATGGATAGTCATCTGCATTTTAGGTGGCAACTGCCTTTATTTTTGTCCCACAACTCTCTGGCATTCTTAAGAAGATGGTGTGGAGCTGATGGGGGAAACTGGTGGGAGTGAATTGTAAATTTTCCGAAGGGCCCACAAGGGCAGTGCAAAGGGTCTCCCTAGAGGGGACCCTCAAAGCTTCCACTGGCCTTGCTGTTTGAGATCTTGTGTACTACTCTTGGGACAGAAGAGATTTTTGATATCTCCCTGGATGTAATTTGTATTTGTTGCTTCTTAGTGGATTGGCGTGCTTTCTAAGTGATGTCAGGCATATGGCAAGATTTGAAGTAGGGTGGCTTGTATATGAAATACAAAGTGGAAGCTTTGATCACATGGCACCAAGATGGAACTGTGAACCTCATTGACCTAAGATAATAACTCTGTCATTACTTATATTATCGTGCTATTTGGAGTAATTAAGAATGAGTTAAGTGCTCCCTGAACTTCTTTGCCTCATTAAGACTTTTAAAAGGTAGATGAATGTCATTGCAGCACTTTGGTACTGCTATTTTACTGCCATTTTACTTAAACTACTGTACAGTATCAGGAAAAAGGCAGGAAAAAAAACCCAGTTCCAGTCTGTTTCAATATTATTGTTTTTGGTGGGGAGGGGAAGGAACTTTGCCAAGAAAATCTTCTTTCCTGTAAGTATCCACCCACTCTTGAGTGCTGTTTTGCTCTCCATTTTATTTATTCTATCTCTCCAATGTCCAACTGGAACATTGCTTAGAGCAGGAATAGGCAAAGCATGCAGAGCCCTCTCTCCCCAAGTGTGAAAGCACATGAAAATATTCTCATTCACCTCTGTAAGCAACCCAGAACCCCTCCAAATACCTCCTTTTTCATGTGCAATTCTTCTCAAAATGCCAACAGGAAGTGGTAAGATGTGGCTTAGACAGGGGTCTGGGGTGAGAATTGGCTGCTGACAAGCGCACAGTTGACCCTTATGGCCTAGACAAATGGAATGCTGTTGTTAGTTCTCTGTGTTCTAGTCTGTGTTCACTATCCTGGAGACAACAGGTGCCTATTAGATAAATAGATATCCCTAGTAGAGGTAGTATCTGGCAGAGCTTGGAAAAAGTTACTTTTTGGTGAACAAGGTCCAGAATCCCCCAGTCACATAGTCACTTCCCATTTTGCAGCATGGGCAAAAAGTTCAATTTTGATCTCATCAGACCAAAGGACTTTTCTCTGCATGTTTGCTGTTTCTTCAAAATGCTCTTTTGGTAATTCCAAATAGGTTTGGGTGTGAGTTTCTTTCAGCAATTTATTTTTTCTCACCACTCTTCCATAAAGTGACATTTTGTAAAGTTTCCAGGTGATATTTGCCCAGTGGATGGTTTCTTCCATCTGAGCTGCGGATCTTTCCAGCTGCTTCCCAGTTATAAATGGTCTCTTGGTTGTTTCTCTGACTAATGCTGTACTTACCTGGTTATTGAGCTTTGGTGGATGGCCTTCTGTAGGTAGAGTTGTTGTTAAACCATATTCTTTCCAGTTTAATCATGGATTTAATGGTGCTCTAGGGGATGTCCATATTTATTTTTTTAAAACCTAATCCTTGTTATGGCTTCTAAACAACTTTATCCTGGACTTCTTATTATTAGTTTCTTGGCCTTTATTATACTGGTTGTTTAGATATGCTCTCCAACACACTATGTAGCCTTCCAAAAACAGATGATGCATGTTGCACTGGCATTGCACAAAACTGCACTGTACTCATTGACTAATGTGTCTTCTTGAGACAGTGGCTTGTATCAGAGCTTGTTCAGTCACATCACAGCAAAAGGAGATGAATGCTTACACAACCCACAAGTGCCAGCTTGGTTTCATTTCCTTAACTTTTGTGCCATAATAAAAATATTCTGCAGCTTCACTATGCTGAGCACTTTGTGTAACTCAAGTGGTCACAGCCAATTAAATCAATTTCATTTCCAGGTTGTAACACAATGAAATGTAAGGGGAGGGGACAGAGAGGCTGACCACCCCTTCAGATGTTATACCATCTCTTTATCCAATGGTCCTGCTGTAGTTGGGGCTAACAATAGGATTCAGGCAGTACAGTTTAATCCTATATATAATTTCTAGAGTTGTTCCCAAGGAACAAGGCAAAATAATGCAGCCTTTGTCTTAAAAAAAATAATCACATTGGGTTTTTTTAAAGGTTGTTTTTGTGTTTATCTTTAGATTGTATTTTATTAAATGATTAAAATGCCTGTTCTCTGACATGCACAACATACTTCATTAATGATGATTTATTTTGGCATTTAACACAGTTGGCACACTGTAGTACACCAGTGGGCAGAAGAAGAAAACAAACGTGAGGGAACTGCTAAGAAACCTCTTCTTGTTTCCAATTCTGTAGATATGACTCCAATCACTTTGTAAAGCATACTTTATGGGATGCTAGTAGAAACTGACAGTACAAGCAATAGGACTATACATACAAAGATCTTCATGACAGACTGCTCCCCCCCCCCCATTTTGAATGGAGAAAATGGAGGAATGGTTGTTGTGGGGGGGGGGGTTAACACAATATTGCTCAGTTGTCAGAGTAACATATAGGTTTAACAGTTAGTTTTCCAGAGGTTTCCAGAGGCCCACAGCTCTGTATTTCATTTGCTGAGAGCCTATGAAAGAAGGTCCCTAAATGTTTTTGCAACTATGCCCATCCCACTTCTTTCTGTGCCTTATCATACTCAAAGTTCTTATATTGTCAACTTTCTCGATCAAAATCCAATTACTGACAAAGGTGCCTTTCAAAACAATTTGCTACAGCTGGATGGAATCGCCAAAAATGCAGTTAGAAAAGCATCAGCATAAATACGAGATCTTTTCAGTGGGAACAGTGTTAAATTCAAATTGTATTTAGGTCATTCTTCATCTCCTCAAGTGTCTTGTAACTATACAGATTTTATTCTAAACAATTATATTTTTATCATATGTTTAGTACTCTTTATAGCATCCTCAGCTAGATTCTGTGCTGTGTGTGTTTATAATTCACAGAAATCAGAAGGGCAGAAAGTCATGTATTATATTCCATATATTTTAGCCCTCTTGGCTAATACGTATCTTTCTGCCGATTATTGAACACACACACAGTTGCAACACAAACAGCAACACTAAAATTCCATAGTGAGCTTGATGCCATAACTAATAGCTTTGATATTACTGAAATTTAAGTAGAAACTACATATTCTGTTAAATGTGAGATTATTATTTTAATAGATTTTATCGATTATTTTTTTTAAAAAAATAGCAAAGGGGTCAGGAATTCTGGCCCCATGCCACAACCCTGACACATGCATGTACCTTCTCATATTTGCATAGATGGCAAACTGCCATAATCTTGATCAGCTATCTTTGTGGCTGCCATTAAAACAAAGACAAACAAACAAAAGTTCTGAAGATAAAATAAAAACCATTAAAAATATAGATGTAACATAGATGTAAATAACCAAAATGGATCAGACTGAGGATGAGGCAGAGAGGAGCCATATTATGTATGTGGCAGGGGCTATCTGGGCTGGAGGCTCCTTATACAACCAGAAATCGCTTTCTGGTGAAGTTGCCGTTGGTATAAATTATATTGCCAAGAGTATTTCTCCAGTGATGGGCTTCAAAATAGTGTAGGGTGGTGGAAGTGGTTTCGAGTAAGGTGGATCCTGCTGGAAGGGGCCAAGACCAGGTTCTTAACATACAAAGCCTGGAACTGACATGGCTAATTCCATCTTCTTTTTGGCCTTAATGAAAGTGAAAGTCTTAAGGAAGGAGATCCACCAGCCCCTCCCCCCCAAAAAAAAGTCTGATAGAAACTCTCCTTCAAGAAACTGAAGAATAGAAATTGTCAGGTTTGTCCTTTTTAAGTGTAAATAAATAGATGGGCAGGTTTGCAAGTTGATTCCAGGCACTCCTTCCTGGTGACCTTTGATGAAAAATAGGTTGCTGACTATGTTCTAACTGTGCTGTTTCCCATTATAGGCAATTACAGACCGTTTTCCCCATTATAATTCCCATTCACACTGCACAATTATAGCACAGTGCTTCAACTTTCACTGCCATGACAGTCTCTTACATAATCATGGAATTTTCAGTTTAACGAAGGACATTTAGCATTCTCGTCCAGAGATCTCTAGTGCCTCAACAAACTCAAAACCGCAGGATTCCATAGGATGCCACCATTACTGTTAAAGTGGAATCATAGTGCTATAATTGTTTAGTTTGAATAGCCCACAGACAGTTTGAAGTCTACAATATAAAGAAGTTCTGGGTCAAATGCAAGTGTCTTCATTTTTTCAGAAGAATTCCACAGAAGGTTCTTGAATTCCAATTTAGGAAATTGCTAGGACTTTCAGTAAAAAAAGGGGGGCTGGCTTACTAAATATTTATTTCAATTGGAATTAAAGAAAAGGTTTTGTGTTGAAACCAGTGCATGAAGCGAAGTGATTATGTCCTAAGCCCAATTGCTAGGCATAACTATAGCAGACTCAGTAAGTCACTCCGTAAGTCAGTCTTTGTGTAAGTTCCATTGATTCAGTAGGCTTACTCTAGTTTTAACTAGCACATAGATTTTGCCTAGGAAAACCATTTGTGAGAAATGATGTGAGAAGTTGGGTCTAGGCCACTTATCAAAATCCTATCAAGGTCTGCATCCTGAAGCCACATAATTCAGTGGAAGCTCATTCTGAAGCTACTTTCATTAGTGCATTGTCCAAATTCCTGACAGGAGGACTCTCTAAACTTAGAATAAAGATTCTTCTTGCCTATGTGAGTGTCTCTGGCTGTGATTGAGAAGTCATGCAAGTTTGGTGATTTGATGTACCTCTTCCCTAGGAGGCTATGATCTCCACACACAAGCACATTTTCTCATAAAAATTCAGAAGTCGTAGCTGAAAGGTGTTTTGGTTTATATTTATGGCCTGGAGGTGAGAATTTGTATGCTGGGATTGAAATTGGAACAAAATGAATTTCTTGCCGATCCCTAGGTGGCACGGGAGAATCACTTTGGAGTCACAGTTCAGGATTTGACTGGTGCAGCTGTACTACCCTGTTCATTTTCTTTGCTACCTTTTAGATAGATTCACTGCTATATCGCCAATCAAGTAGTTTTGCAACTCTGCAATTTATGTTATGTCACTTGAGGCTTTGATTGGGGGGATTTATCAACAAAGGTCTCATTTTAAGGAGAAAAGTGTAGAGAAGAAGGATTCATTTAACTAGGAGAATGATCTATCTTCCAATGGCTGCTTCCCCCAGATTCAGGAGTATGTTTATTCTTACATCCAGGAAATAATTTTGTTTGGGGTCATTTACACTGCATAATAAATCCTCTAAGAATTTGCAAAGAGTCCTAATAGTTCCCACATCTTTCAGATCAAAGTCATCATATTCAGAAAGAGGGGGGCAAAAAACCCCATAAGTCACGAAGCATCTGCTTTTGCTATTTTCCCCGACTTTTTTGATAAAGTTTGTGAAAATGCACACAATCGGTTGTGTGAACTACCATTTCGCAAAAGCCTGTGGGAACTACCAGCAATCTTCCCAAAACAGCCACAGCAGAGCTGAGCTGTGATTGGTTGGACTGACTATGGAGGGAGTGCACTTGTGAGAGATGGGAGGAGCCTCAAACGAAAAGATCCCAATCGCCCAGCTGTCTGCCTCCCGGCTTGCTTGGCTGCTGAGGCTGAGGGATCCCCAGTTAGCCATAATTACTGTTCCCGTGTGTGTGTGTGTGTGTGTGTGTGAAAGAGAGAGAGAGAGAGAGAGAGAGAGAGAGAGAGAGAGAGAGAGTAAGTAGCAATCTGCTCTGCTGGCTGTTCACTCCTGTGCCCTGCAGTGATCGTGTACGTGTGGGGGGGGGAGAAAGAGAGAGAGAGAGAAAATCAGTCTGCTCCGCTGGCCAAGTGGGTGAAGGGAAGGGGGGCTGAGGGAAGCAGGGCGAAGGGGGAGCCTGCGACTCCATTGCTTCTGCCAGCTGGGTGATCATCCCCCCAAGACCTGTCTTCCCTCCTGCCAGCTCTCCAGCAATGGGGGATGGCTCCTTGGTGGCTGAAAGGCCCCCTCCCACTCCCACTCTTCTCGCTTTGGGAAGAAGAAGGAGGGAAAGGTCCCAGTGCTCTCTTTCTCTCTCTTTCTCTCCTTTTCAGATTCCCAGCATCTTCCCCCAGATATGCTCGGGAGGCCACACACCCCACCTTTGTATGTGTGAACTACAAAGCTGAAAACTAGCCAGATCAACCAATTTCGCACTAAATCATGTAACTATGCTGCACTGGTGCGAAAATGCACGAATGCTCAAACTAGCATAATAAAAACTGCCGGGTAACTGATCCCTTTGCTACTATAACATAAGGTGAAGGCTGGTAAGGCTGAGGTCAGCAGTTGAGATACCATTGAGATAAAGTTAAGATATAATTCACAGTAGATGTTTTGAGGTATCCGCCTATGAATGTCAGTCCCTCTATCCCAGTATGAACTGGGGTGTGTGAAAGGATGCTGTTTGTCTTCTGAAGTGGTCCCATCTAATTCAGGCCTCAAGATCTTCCAAGTTCTGACAAGAGATGAACAAAGTCTCACATGGTATGAACATAGAGCTCCCTGAGGTAGAAAGGCCAAATTCCCAAGCACAATGTAATGTGTTGCCCTATTTAAGTGGCAAGTGAGATGTGATGCACGAAAGCATCAAATGTGTCTGTTCTTAAGAAGGAAATGTCAACTATGTGACTTGAGCAGCATTGGGACTGTAGGGAGAAAGGGGAAATTTAACCCCCTCCCTAGTGCTAATGAAAATCCCCTGCAGAGATTTCTCAGCCAATACCAGTAGCAGTAGTTGAGGAGGACATTTTCATTTTTTATTATGGGCCAAAATGTTAATCCCTCCCCAGCTGGTCCCTTCCTATATATCTACATCTTTTTCTTTTCTTTTTTTTTAAATGTAAACATTAACTCCAGTTACACAGTTAATTGATTTGGTTTGAAAATGTTGCTGCTGCTGGTGCATTCTTGGAGTTTTTTTAAGAGATATGCTGAACCATGCATATAGCTTAGTTGGTGACATGTTCCTTATCCAATTAATAATGGATGTTGTAATCATTCGGTTTACAGTGTTACTCAGTTCCATCCATCAGCACTTTTCTGCTTATCTGCAGTCAGCCTAACCCCCATACATGCCAAAATATTAGTTTAGTTGTTCTTTTGAAGTAGCATCTGCAGATCAGAAGACATGCATTCTTAAGCCTTCTGAGAACATTGAACCTGACTATTAGAATCTGAGCAATTTTAACTTATAAAAACAGGCTGAGACCTCTAATAATACTACTTCATTTTCTATTAGGCAGGCAGTTTGTCTTGTAAACATGAAAGTTCCTTAAGTACTAGACGTCAGAAAGATTAATAAATGATGAGAACATATGATTAGACAGCTTTATTTTTAATCTAACAATTGCCTGGTGTGGATACTTAAAAAGAGATTAGTCTGTTTCTATACCTTCTCTCCACCAAAACACACACAGTGTTATGGACTATTATAAAGGTCCCCTTAAAATCACATAAAGTTCATAGATGTGAGGAGGTACTACTTAATATGTATGTTGGATTATTGATATTTATATTGATTTAGCCAGAGTAAACACAATAAAGAAAATGCCATAGTAGCATCCTTCCTTATTCAAGCCTGAGCACCAGGGAACTTGCTTTGATACACACGTATATACAGAACGGAGTAATGGTTTGCTGAAAATGAATTACCTCTGGTCAAACTGCTAAAAGAGTCTAAGTGGCTTGCCAGCTTCCTGACTGTTGCTCCCCTCCCTCCAGCTGCCCCAGGGGTCTACCAGGAAGACAACACACTGTCATGGAGGAGATGAGAGTTACAGTATAGCAATTAATCTTAGGCCATCTTTATTGCTAGATGGCCATATGTGGTGATCCTGTGTCCTAGCTCCCTGGGCAAAAAGGGATATCTTGCTATTCTCTAATAGCTTGCCCTGACTTTCTATACAGAACAGCATTTATCATTTCCACAGGGAGCTCTAGGCTACCCTTGTTACCATTTCACTTGTTGCAATGGAGGCAAATTCAGAAAATTCATCAAAGGAGAAAGTAGGGGATGATGTCAGTCCTCAAGGTGTTTTATATGCAATTAACTAAGGTCTTGTCTATAAACGAGGGGGGAAATATGAACATGTCTGAAAAAGCAGGCATTTGCAATGATGCAACCTGTCTTCATGGACAAAAGAGCCCCCCTAAACTCCACATGACCCCAGCCAACACAGCAGCTGTGAGTGATTTACTCGCAATTTTAAATCTCCAACCTTCATTTTTTTAAAAAAAAGTTACTCATGGTGCGTACAAGCAATAGTTTGTATTTCCAAAAAAAGAAAGTGGAAAAAAAAGAGTGTAAGATCACCATTTGATCAACTTACTGGACCCTTGCTTAGCTGAAAATTTATCATAGTGGCCATAGGTGATTTCCCTGTTTGCCAGCCTCACCCCATTCTTGTCCAGCCAATCAGATTACGCTGCCTGTTCATATCTGTGTGAATGCGAGTGTTCAAACGATAGCACATTTGCATGCTATGTGGATCATTTAAAAAAAAATCTTTACGAAGCCCCAGACGTGATGCACATGGACTTTGCGGTAGATTTGGCTGCCCCCCTTCCTAATGACACATACTTGTGCAAATGTCCATATGAATGGATCACCTTCCATTTGTATAATGTTCACATTATTTTGACTATATAGACAAGACCTAAGTAACAGTTATTGGATAAATGAGTAAATAATGTAAGAATGAGTGTAATATGACTTGTACAAGGCCAAAGAGGGGACCAATTGACAGAGATATCTAAGGTCTCTTTTCACACTACACGCTTGTAGCTCTTTGATGCCACTTCAGCTGCTGTGATTCCATCCTATAGAATCCTGGGACTGGTATTTTTGTGTGGTATCTAGAATTCAGCCAGAGAGATCTTCTAGTGCCTCATCAAACTACAGATCCCAGGATTCTGTAGGATGCTGCCTTGGTAGTTTAAGTGGAATCATGGTACTATAATTGTGTACTGTGAAAGTGACTTCACATCTAACCCTCTAAAGCAGTGTTTCTCAACTGGGTTTCCGCGTAACCCTAGGGTTCCACGAGACACCGCTAGGGGTTCTTCAAGAAAAAGTAATAAATAAATAAATCACAGAGAAGTGTTAACTTGGGTGGAGGAGGAATGGGGGGAGGGCCTTCTTTTTAGAAAGATGGAAAGCAGCACAAGGCCAGCATGTCCCTTCCACACACTGGGTTGGAGGATGGTGGAAAGTGTGGGTTGTGCAGGCAGACAAGAAACAAAAAGGGCCTCTTATGAGTCAACTGGGGGGGATGTTTATGTGCCAAATAGCTTGCTATCCCTCCCAGCTTGCCTCTCACCACAACCACCACCACCGCCCGGTTAGACTGGAGTAGAACAGCAAGAGGGGAAAGAGGGCGGGAGGCTTTTCACATCCATCACCTTCCTCTGCTCAGACCTCTCACAAGTTTAGCTCTGCCTTGGCTTATCTCTCCCACAGGCTCCACAAGAGAGAAAGCCTCAACCGCAGCTGTGCTAATCAGGCGCACAAGAGCAGTAGCAGCTCCTCCTGGCAAATAAAGGAGAGGGAGCGAGGAGTGTATGTGTGTGTATATATATATGTGTGTGAGAGAGAGAGCACACCTGCATGCAGCTGAAGGGGAGAGGGTTATTGACTCTTTGGGTCAGAGTCAGTGATGTTGCTGCCTCAAGCACCAGATTATGGTAACCTGAACTCTCCCTAGAAGCCAAGATGATTAAACTGAGACTGTCTTACTTTGGAGAGAGATATTTATATTTATATTTATATTTATATTTATATTATATGTATATTATAAATACTTCTCTGCCAGTACATGGTTTCAGGCCTGTTACTTTCAAGTATCAAATATGTATTGCTAGCAATGTGGAATATAGTAAGCATTTACTTTTTTCACTACTTCTTTAATTTAAAAAAAAGGAGCTGTAGGTAAATGCAGTGTGGAAACAAGAATCAAGGAACATTAGAGACACTGCAGACTGGGCCAATCCGAAAAATCAGCAGTAGCAGAACACATTATAAACCAACCTGGACACAAAATGCTATTTAAAAACACCGAAATTCTGGACCAGGCCAACAACTATCATGTCAGAATGCACAGAGAAGGTATTGAAATCCACAAACACTTGGACAACTTCAACAGGAAAGAAGAAACCCTTAAAGTAAACAAAGTTTGGCTGCCAGTCCTGAAAAACACCAAAATAAAAACTCAACACATGCAAATGAACTCTACTCAGGGACAGGGGGATTTCCAGCAGACAATGGGCCATTAGCCAAACAGACACTAATCCTCCTTGCACATCTCTCCCCAGGAACTACCCATTCAAATACATAAATTTACATATCCTCTCCAACAGGGGCTCACAGTATATAAACCCCACACACACTCTGAAGATGCCAGCCACGTCAGGAATAAGCTCTTCAGAACACGGCCTCACAGCCAGGAAAAAAAACCCACAGAAAACCTATGGATGCCGGCCGTGAAAGCCTCTGACTTCACAGTTATGACATTGTTTTCCTTCATTTATAAATTTACTTAAATCTTGTGGAGAAGCAGAGAATCCCAAAGTGCATAAGAATCTGTAACCATAAATCTCATTGTAATATTTCTCTTTGTATCCCTATAGATTAAAGATTGGATATAACTTAGAAGCAGCAGCATTCTAATCACTGGGTCTTAGTTTCGGGCCTCCTTTGACCTCCGAAACTGAAAATGAGGTTGCTATGGGAACTGCTTGTGCTGCAGTCATTCATGCTATGCCTTGCAGGTAAGGTGTCATTTTGTAAACTGTTCTGTTCCCCCTTTATTTGTGTTTTTTTCAGTGCTGCTGTAATGTGATACATTAATCCAAAAGGACACTGAGTTTCATATGCTAATGATACAGCAGTGAATAAAGCTATGCTTCTTGACCTGTACTTTACCAAGAGACTTGAATAGACCAGGGGTGGCCAAAGAAGAGGTTTGGCTGTATTTGCATTAGATCAGCAAGGGGTGCATCTGTTCTGTAGAACTAATGCAATTTGACACCACTGCAAAGCCATGCTATGTAATCCTAGAATCTGTAGTTTTACAAGTTCTTTAGCCTTCTCTGCCAAAGAGTGCTGGTGCCCCACAAAACTATAAATCCCAGGATTCTGTAGGATGGAGCCATGGCAGTGGTGTCAAACTTCATTACTTCTGCAGTGTAGATACACCCAAAGATTCCTGACTCCCAGTTGTTTAGAAATGACAAAACAACTCATTTTCTTTTCGTAGTGTCAAAATGAAGAAAGAACAACCAAGAGTGTATGTTTTTCTCCTTTCCCTGTGGTAGGAGTGTGAGCTCTTTTTGGTCTTACTATTCAAAGCTAATACCTGGATCAGAATTCTTTAAATTTAAGCATGTATTTTGCATCAGACTCTGGCTGGTATATGTCAAAGTTCTAGTTAAAAATAAGGTGGACTATAGAATCCTGATGTTGCCCCACTTTATTGGAGCAAGCTTTTATTTTCCTCCTCTAATATATTGTGTACCTTTTCCACTGCTACTTTTAAATTACTTCACACCATTGTGTTCTGCACCATTTTAAATTTATAAATGGTCTGTTAACAAAGATCAATTGTTCTTTTCCTCACTAAGAATTCTATGCCCAATTAAAAACTTGTTTGAAATGCAAAATGCCCTTCCCCAAGAAGCAATACAGCTACAAATTGAATGCTCTTCATAAATACTTGTGAATCTTTTGTACCAACTAGGTTACATTGGATATACTGAGTTAAATCCAGTACTCCCTAGAGTAGGCCCATTGAATCAATGGGGCTTATGTAGGTTCCCATTGATTCAGTGGATCCTGTTTAGCTATAGGCCAGTGTAAAATATAAGCCAGTGTAAAAAAATTCTAGTAGGTCAGGTGTACATAGTGATTTAGTGTTTTAGTTTTTTCAGTGTGTGTTTAGTTTTCAAAAACTGCCCAGATTTTGCTATCTAAATCAAATCAAAGCACCATGCAGTTCCTTTACAAAGGACCTGAGCTGATACTTTGCAGCTGTTTTTCTTAGATATGGGGAGGGGAGACAAGCCATTTTCCAATACACAGCCTGGCATCATTCTTTTATTAATAGAATTATTTTGTTATTACCATTCCTAGGATTGCCTTCATCCTTTTTTCAAAAAAACGATTTAACTTTTATTTTGTGGATTATGGGCACTTTTATTCTCATGCCATCCCAAGAGATGACATTCGTCATCATACTTAATTTTAATTTAAATTAGAGTATTGGGTATTGTAATGCAGATTGTTGTTTCTGGCTCTACAAATAGAAATGTCACCCAACCATCCATTTTCTCATTTGTAAATGAAGGGGAAAGCTAACATGTTGTAACCTATTAGAATACAGTATATGAAATTCAGTGGTTCTCTTAGACAGAAACATCAAGGCCAATGAGAATGAGTGGTCAATAAATATATAAATGAATCAAGGACAGGCACTTCTAACTGAGGAGCCACTTCCCATCATAAAAACAGCTGTATAATTTGCTGCTCACCTGAAGTGTCCTTTTCTGGGAGTCACTATTCCTCATTCGCTGTCAGTCAATGTTCTTTACCTACTGAGCATCCTCAATTCTCTTTATTATTTTCCTGCCCCCTTGAATATTGGGGTGTCCAATATATAAGCAAGCAGACTGGATGTGTGTTGTGTTTATTTTTACTGTGAACATATATGATAAATTTTATGCTAGCAGCACAGGATGTAGCTTAATATTTTTTGTTGTGATTGGCATTATTGCTGCTTTAATCACAATGTGTAGGGGGTAAAGTGTGAATGTAAGAGTTGCAGGAGTTCATGACACATTGTAATATTCCATGCCCATCCAACAGATATAACTGAAAGACTGAAACTGAAATATTTGATGCTTTTTATAAACAATTGATTTTTATAATTTTATTAAACTTTATTAAATAAGCTTGAAATTGTATAGTATCCTCTGAGATCCAGCTTCTATCTGAAAACTGTCCTGTTACCTTTTTTTTGCTCTTTCTCTAATCAGGTAGTCTTAGACAAGTGAATTTCAATATTTTACACATTCCCCCTGCACTTTACAACAATGATGAAGTGCGATTAAGTGTGTTTTCTACTTTCTTTATCCCATATGTTTCGAAGTAGCATCTTGCTCTCACACACATTTACTTTGAAACATGTTTATGCATATGTTTACCTTCAAGGCACGTCACAGAACCTTTATTTATTGTTTTCAAGTGTGTCTCTACTGATCTGGAGATGGGTAGGGAGAATCACTGCATTATTCACCTGAAGTCCCTTACTTGCCACCCTGAATTTAAAGTGAGATTTCCTTATTCACAAGGCACTTCCTGAGCTGCCTTAGTGGAAATTTTGCTGCTTATTTCAAAGGTATGTAAGTATAGGATTGCAACTCTAAGTGGTAATCGAAATTAACTGAAAGAATGATTTCCCTTGATTCCTCTGCATGTTCAGTCTTTTCAGTTCGGTCTTTTCAAACTTAGAAGCAGCAGGTACAATTACAGTTTTATAGCCTCCAGCTCTTGTACCTTTACAGACAAACCTCGAAAACAGCTATTTCTCTAAGCAGACACTGAGAACTTTTCTCCTGGTTCAATTACTTGTTTCAGCCACCCTTGAACCCTAAAGAGCAAATTTGTATAAATTAATCTTTAGCATATGTCAAGGAAATTCCTGGTTTAAAAATACCCAAAACATTACTTTAATAATGTATTGTTTCCTAACTAGCACTCTTGCCTTTCATTGTTCAATACTGTGAGGTGTAAGTGGTATTCCAATCTGCTGGGAACCATACATATAATGTAGCCAAGTCCTGTCACAAAAAGGTGACAGGACAGGGCAGGGCAGGCATAGAATAGAGGAAGGAAAGTTATCATACCAGCACTGAGAAATATGACAGCTGCAAGCGTAATGTATAGTCTATGATTGGTTTCAGTTCAGGGAGGTGAGATGGGAAATTGTTCAGGGTGAGTTGCTAAATGGATAGATTTAAGCTCAAGCACCGAAAGAAGAAGAGTAATGGTGGAGAACCCTGGCGGGTGGGTTGAGGATGAGGTGAAGAGATTGGCTTCTGGCTTCAGCATCCTTCAAAATCAGCAAATGCCAGAGGACATTCATCATGAAAACTGGTGTAGGGAGGGCTACTGCTGTAATAAGAGTCTGCCGGTGAATATGTTCCTACTTGGAGCTGATTCAGTCCTTCTCGCCCTCTGATCTTTACTGTTCTACACAGTGTTACGGAACAGGCAATGCAATACACACACACACCTTTCTCTCTCTTGTTTTGGAGGGGGGTTGCTTCAAGCTCTGTAGCACTAGGCTTGTCTACATGTGGAACAAAAACTCCAAATGGAATTTTGACTGCATGCCTATGCATTCACCCTGAAGTCCTGCACATTATTATTCTCCACAGGGACGTGGGGTACCTTGTCATCTCTGTCCCTGCATAGTTTTGGCCATTGCTGCTACGGCTACCTTGACCATCATTTAAAACTCCAGAGGCACTTCCCCCAGTCAAAGGGAGAGGTTTTCTCCCTTCCCCTGGTTTGGCAGCGTTGCCTCCTCCTGCTCTCCAACTCACCCATCACAGGAAGAGGTGCTTGAGGAAAGTGATGGAAGTGCCTGAAGGAAATGATGGGTGAGCGGAGAGCAGGTGGAGGCATCACTGCTGAGCCAGAGGAAGGAAGAACACCTCTCCCTTCAGCTGGGAATTGCCTCTGGAGCTTTAAAATTGTTTGTGGTGTCTTTGGTGGCAGTGGCGGTGGACAAAAATACACAGAAAACCAGAATCCTACATTCTCTGCATCTAGGTAAGATAACCCAAAATGCTGTGAATCTGGGCCATGTGACGTGTGGGCAGATTACCCTGGATTTGGGGAAAAGGCCATGTCATGTTTGGCCAGATTTGGGCGCATTCACATGGGTATTTGATGTTCTTAACAAGCCCTTTGTCTTAATGTGTCCCAGGAGTCATTGGGTACAATGCCTGCTGTTTATTCCCAATCTACTCCAGTTCCCTATACCAACTAGAAACTGGAGATAGAGATACATAGACAAATCTAACAACCACCCACACCAATGTCAGTTTGCTTCCTTAAGATCATGCAAAGTTTGTTATGGAGACCTCTTTTTCTTAGTGTGGCTTCAGACATTTCCAAGAAGCATTAATAGAAAGTGACCCATGCTCATTGGTTCTGAGGAGGAAATATTTTATCTTCCCCAAGTCCTAGTATTTATTATGTTCCTACAAGAGAAATGTGTTTGTTATGGCATTGTGTTTCTATTGGGAAGAGCTTCAAATTAATAATAGAAATTCTGGCCAACAAAACTCGTTATACAATTAAGTCTCTATTCCTAAAGTGCTATAGAATTCCTTATTAGTAGTGCATTGTTGCTACAGAATGTAGGTGAGGAACACGTGGCCCTTCAAATGTTGTTGGACTGTGACTCCCATCAGTTCTAATCAGCATAGGTAGTGGTGAAGGATGATGGGAGTTATATTCCAATAGCATCTAAAGAGCCACATGTTCTCCACCCCTTTAAATATATTATTTTATATTACAGGACAATTTAGCTACTGTTTTATATCTGTGACTTTCACACTACACAATGATAGCACTTTGACTACTATGGATACATCCTACAGAAACCTGGGATTGATAGTTTTGGAAGGCACTAGTTCTCTCTGGCTGAGAATCCTAAATATCCCCCTCAACTACAAGTCTTAGGATTCCATGCAATGGACAGTTAAAGTGGTATCAAAGTACAATAGTTTTGAAGGATTTTTTCGGACGTGTCAAAAATAACGCAAAAAGCCTTGTCGCGTTGTGAGGCTGCTGCGCTGCAGAGTGTCGGTTTCAGATGACACTCTCCCCTGCCGGTACTGTTGTGGTACCACGGGGAGATTTGAGCATCATATTTCGTTGGTTTTTAATCACGATCAACTTTCGTGAGTAAAAACCAACGAAATATGACACTCAAATCTCCCCGCGGTACCACAACAGTACCAGCAGGGGAAAGCGTCATCCGAAACCGACGCTCTGCAGCGCAGCAGCCTCGCAACGCAACAAGGCTGCTTGCGTTATTTTTGACTGTCCGAAAAAGTCCATAATGTGAAAGACACCTTGCAATAAAGTAGGAATTGTCCATTTAAACAAACAAGATGTCAAATAGGAATTGGAGTTAAAGACCTAGCTCTTGCAAACAACAGGTGAAAGCTTTGTCTATATTGAGCAGGCAACTCATAGATGACATTTTCTCCTCCTTTTGTCTGCACTGACTGGACTTCCCAAGGTCTCACTCTTTCACTTCACTAACTATTCATCATCATCTAGTACTTGATGCTTTAATGATAGGAGTTGACCCTGGAACCTGCTGTATTAAAGATACACTTTAAAATTGTAGTGTGGCCCCTGCCTTAATTCAACTGCTATATTGTATCTTTTTTTATGCAAATGCAAGGAGAGCATACCTTTTTGCAGAAACACAGGGAGGAATTAAATTAAATTAAATTTTAAAAATATATAATAGACTATTTCTCCCCCCCACACACACACAGAGATGTGTGTTATATTAAGAATAGCTAGCATGATTCTTTTTGAGGTTTCCTCTTATTTCTCATCAAATGAGTTCCTGTGGAAGTGAAGTGTAAAAATTAAAACATCTCCAAATGCCTTTCAAAATTCTAATCACTGTGTCTTTCAATTTTCAAGGAACCAATTTTAATCCTGCCATTTGACACATCTCTATTTAAAACTGGTGATGGAATATAAAAATGCACTCAGTATTTGGTACTGCAATGAAGCTGGAGTGTGTGACCTTGCTTTAATTGCTTTCATGTTTCAAAATAAGAGAAGATCTTAATGGGGATTCAGTGTGACTGGACTTAGAAGCTAAATAGAACTGTTCCCTGTAGCTACCTGTAATTTCTGTTTATTCTGTTACATATCTGTAAACAAAATACCCTAGATTTGTCCCACTCCAAACCTGATGGAGATGTATTGCTCTATTGCTGTAAGCTGGGAAACAGATTGGCATACTTCCTCATGTAGGTGTGTGGTGGAGTCCTTCTTTGGAGGTTTTTAAACAGAGGCTGGATGGCCATCTGTCAGCATCTTTGATGGGTATTCGTGCATGGCAGGGAGTTGGACTAGATGGCCCTTGTGGTCTCTTCCAACTCTATGATTCTATGATTCTGTTCTTAAAGGTGCAACAAGATTATTTTTTCTGTCGATTTTTGTATTGAAACAGACTAAAATGGCTACCTCTCTAAAAGAATAGTCTTCCTTAGTATACTTAGAGACTACTTCTTGTCTTTAAGAGTGTGTGATTGTGAAGTAGAAATACAATTGAAGTTCATAATTCCTTAGCTTTGAAATGAACCTTACCAGCTTATAATGGTTGCCTTCAGATACTTTGTCATCCTGCAATATGAGGAGAATTTCTTTGACTTAATCTGAAGCAGTCGTTCAACATCACTTTTCTACAGTACATATAGACAGAGATTTTGGATAATGGGCTTAGTATGTATAAAGCCTTTAGCCATTAGCCATATACTACCATCTAATAACAAGACAGTAAACATGTCTGTAGGTTGATTCAGGACATGTGTGGATTTGAAAATGGACATTTTAAATTAAATCATTGATGCAAATTATGGGTCAATTAATCTATACTATACCTTCCAGTGATTTATATGTATGTCGGACAAAGTGGATATGTATAGAGTTGTGCTGTAAGAATGAAATCCTGTACACACTTGCCTGATAGTAAACTTCATTGAAATTGTGAAGCTTATTTCCTGCCAAACATATATATTATTGCACAATACAACTATTCTACAGCACTTTTCATCATGTGTAAAATAAAGTTGTTCCAGTCCTTTCGAAATAGTATAGTTGTTAGATCTAGGGATGGGAAGTATATTCAAAATATTCAAAACCATGTGCCAGCTTTTTGCAGAATAAGTCCCAAATTGCAAATAGCCTTCACATACTGCATGATTTTTGAAGACTTTCTTGCAGTGGGAAGAAAAATGCTAAAATTATTTATAACTGCCTTTGAGAAGAAACCTACTTAAAAATTATATTTCTAGTTGGACACAGACTTGCTCTTCTACAATCAAGAGATCTCCTAGAATCATAGAGTTCTAAGAGACCACAAGGGCCACCCAGTCCAAACCCCCACCATGCAGGAATACACAATCAAAGTTCTCCCAATAGATGGCCATTTAGCCTCTGATTAAAAACATCCGAAGGAGACTCCTCCACAATCCAGGGCAGCGTATTCCACTGTCAAATAGCTCTTACCATCCAGAAGTTCTTCCTAATGTTTAGGTGGAATCTAATGTTTAGGTAGTTTGAGTCCATTGCTCCATGTCCTAGTCTCTGGAGCAGCAGAAAACAAGCTTACTCCTTCTCCAATGTGACATCCTTCCAAATATTTAAACATGGCTATCATGTCACCTCTTAATCTTTTCTTCTCCAGGCTAGGTTAGTTGTAGAAGAGGCTTCAAGCCCAAGGAGGGTTCACCAGTGGTCTTTGTGTTTGCTGATTCAGCCTTCCTTCAATTAGCCCACTTTACTCCCCACCCAAACTCCACATTACCTGTCATGCTGTCGCTGAGGTTTCCTCTGCTCTTCAGATGAGATTTGGAGTGCAGAGGGCTGCAGGGGAATTGGAAATAGCTATAAATAACACACTCCTTCTGCCAGAAGGACATTCTTTGTGTAGAGTTCCATTCCTAGGATCTCTGGGTTCAAGCAAGTAGTATACTTATTACTTCTGTGCTGATAGTCTATAATAAGTATAGTTTAAATGTGATGCAATCTCTGATTTTAAAGGAGAATACTGTTTTGTAATTCAGTGTGCCTTGTCTAGCTCCTAATTCACTCATTGGGGTTAATGCTGAAAAAGGTTTAGTTAATTGTGCCCAATGCTTGATGCCAATTTATTAATGTGTTTGTGGCATTCTCTCTTCTGCAATTAAGCAATAGCTGTTCAGAGGCAGTGAATGTAATTATGGTAACTTTTCAAAAGTTTTGCTATAAATTATGATAACAGCAAAACTCACTCATTAACATGGTGCTTCAGCTAGATATTTTTATTTCTATTTTGTGCTTTTGTTGTTGATTAGCAATACAATGTACAGATTTATCACCATAAATAATTTTGAGACACCAGTTGTTAAACAGTCTATATCATATTAATTTGCCTCTGAAACAAGGCAAGCGTTACAGCCATTTATAACTGAGTACTGCTTAAGTTGCTAATCAATGAATGAGGCAACTAATTAACAAGCCAGCAGTCAGCATCTGAGTAGAACTTGGTGATTTCCAACTTAATTAAACATCTAAGGTGTCTAAGCCAAGAAATCTTCTATGGAGAAGTACCATCATTTTTCTCTTATGTTTTAAAATTATGAAAGGCTTTGTTTCTTAAAAGAAACATTATGTGCTTTGCATTTTTATTTCATGTTGTTCTGAAAATAACAACCATTAAATCATATTTGAACTGTGCATAAGAGCTGCTACATTAAAGTGTTCTCATTACAGTGCCTTAGAAGTTATGTGTATTGATTTAACGAATGTTCTTCAGAACTGCTGTATCACACTTCACATTTTCCCTACCCAAAGAAAGTGGTGTGTGCGTGTGGATAAATATAAGCACACCTATGTCATGTTTAAAATCTGTGCAGCATTTTAGTGCAGTTAAATTTATTGGAAAGCTACTGTGCATTTAAGATATGACATGCGATCAAATAGATGCCTCACATAATGTTCATGCATGGAAATATACGCGGGATGAGTATGTTTGGCCTAAATGAAAGTTAGGGAATATATAATAACCTGAGAGCCAGTATGGTTTGGTTTGAGCATTGGAGTATAACTCTGGACACAAGGGTTTGAATACCTGCTCAGCCAGGAAAATCCTAGTCACACTCTCTCTGCCTCAGAGGAACGCAAAGGTAAACCCCCCACTGAACAACTCTTGCCACAAAAACTCTGTGATAAGATCACCATAAGTTGAAAGCAACTTGAAGGCACACAACAACAAAGATGAAAGTGGTGTCTAAATGAAGCAGATGACATTTCCCAAAGCTATATGAATGTTCTCCTGGAAGTACCCTTGTCATGCAAAGCTTAACTGCTTGTTTTATTCTGTAGCACAAAAAGAAGCTGCACGGGTAGTTGCTGGGTGAGGGTTATAACTGGGGAAATGGCACACATTTAAAGTGTATCCCAGCACTACAGTTCTGATTCAACACCCTTCCCCCTCAGTTACAATTAATAATTTTAAAACACATGCATTAGAAAGCTTAATCCTGAATGTACTGGGCCACAGCTGGCTGGTTCCTTTATTATCAGATTATGATTCTGTTCACTATAGATTATTATGTGAAAGATATGAATTTCCCTTTCATGTCCCTGCTTAGGAAGCATACTTATTTCAGAGTAAACTCCCCCTGAACATTCCTCTGAGTATACAGGCATAAAATTTGTCCATTATTAACTGTCTGGTGACAAGCAGGTGTGTGCCAAAAGCTACCAGCTAAATTACTTGCAGTGGTAGATATGCATCATAGTATAATAACTGGGAGACCCCACACATGTGTTAGCCTTGGGGCTATAAAAGAGTTGTGCAAAATATCTAATCTGATCCTGGGTCCCTGATGGGAAGTCTGTCCTCCTTGAAGTTAGCAAGCACCAGCAGTATGTCTTCTTGCTGCCTGTAAAGAACTAGAAAGAAAGTCAGAGAGACAGTGAATACGTGCAGGTATGTGTTCTATCACTTCTCATGTTTTATTTCTGAGCAGAGTTGGAGAACATTTCAAAAGAAGAGAGGCTGAGCATCTGGCATGTTGAAACAAGAGTATTTTAGGTGTTGGGTATGAGGTGCCAGAAGACTCTAAAGAGTGAGAAGGGAAGTGAAAAGAGAGGTGATACCAAGCACTTTGGCAGGAGTAGGAGAAAAGAGCGAAGATTAGAAATACCACTTATTGTGCAATTTCACTTTTCTGGCAATCATTTATGGAAGAGAAATAAAAAGAAAATGTTTCAACTGCATCACTTAGAATGAAAGGTACTCATACATAAATATGGCACTGGATGCATAAAATAATGTGTAAAAACAATTTTCTTAACAAGAGGAATTTGTATTACAGCTGGTTCTTTATCACAATTCCATAGTGTGTGTGCTTGTGTTTATAACTTGCTACTGAAAGTACCTCTAAGCTGTTTTGTCCATTTGTTCAGCATACCCATTACATTATTTTGAAAGCCTTAAAAAAACCTTAAACAAGTTAGGTATTTAAAAGATTACATATAGATAAAGGACTGTCCAATTCTGTTGAAATTTGTTCAGTGCTGGAATTTGTTCAATCTTGCACAAGGTGAATATTTCTGTACTTACAGTCAGGGCTAAGAAGTGGTAGAAACAAGACAGCATGGCAAATGCAGAGTGCTGTTAGGCATGTATAATCGGTGAAAATACTCCTCATAGAATTTGAGTAGAATACCTTTTGTCTTAATGGGATCCCATATCATTTAACCATATTCAGAAGGAGGGAGGCAAAAAAATGCCATATACTCCACGAGAAAAGCCTTTGCGGCTTTTCCCAAAGTTTTTAAAATCAAGATTCAAGGGGACTATTTTTTAAAAAAATTAGGTATTTATACCCCATTCTTCAGCCAAAAAGGCTATCAGAGTGGCTTACAATTTTGTTTTTTTTTAAGCAATAGCAATTTACACATCTACACTGCATTAAGCAGTTTCTAATGTGTGTTAGCTAGTTGTTCCCACAAGTCAGGTACTCAATTTACTGACCTAGAAAAGGATGGAGGGCTGAGTGAACCTTGGAGCCCTCTAGAATCGAACATGCAACATCGTGACTTGCAGTACTGGCATTTAACCACTGCGCCACCATAGCTCTACTGATGGGTGGAGCTGGGAAAAATCATAATGGGTGAAAGGCATTTCATATGAAAATATAGTGTTCATGACTCAAACTGCTGAGGAAAGAATTTGGAGCTCAAGATTTCCCAGTAAACTTAGGAAAATGAAATAGCAGAAGGGATCAGGGAAATCACGCAACAAATCCAACAGAACACATGCTAAGCCCATGCTAGGGCCTATGGTATGGTAATACAGGTTACCCCAATATCGGCAGGGTATGCATTCCTGCACTTACCATAGATACACAAAACAATGGATAATAGCAAGCCCTATTGAAATGAATGACGTCCGGCCCAACTTTTGGCAGAAGCATACCATAGAATCACAGTGGAGGACCTAGAAAATGCCTAGGGAGGATTTATATTTTCACATGTGGATGTGAAACTGCAGATACTGCTTCCATGGATACAGGGATCACTCTCTTTCCCACACACATCACATTCAGAGCTTGACATCCAAGGGTGGAAGAGAGACTGGGAAGGATATATATGATATGTGTATGTAAGAGAAAAATTATGGATGGAGTGGGGTGTACTGAGAAAGTGGGGGAGAGTAGAGGTGGTTTTAATGATAGAAAGAGGTGATTGTCAAGTGCGTAGTGTGTTGGTGATAAGTGGGAAAGAGGTTTATAAACATATTTGGATGGATATATGTTGCTTGGTCCCACCGAATTTTGACATTGATCCTGCTCTCAGAGAACATGTGAAAACCTGTGAGAAAATGTGGCTCTTGGTGAAAAAGATTCCCCATCTAAATCCTGTTCTAAGACACATTGAGTGAATTGGGACTAAGAAACTCAACTGGTTTATCTATTTTGTTTTTTGTCTGATCTAGTGATCTTTACCATCAGGTGGTAGTTTGTCTTCCTAAGCTGCTTTTAAAATAACTGCAATATGCATAAAATATTCTAAGGCTTCATTCTCCCCCACCTTTGGTGATTCAGAGGTAAATGTCTGCCAAAAGAGATTTCAGAACTGATGTGTGAATGGTTGTTTGCTTTCTGTTAGCCTTATACATTTGTGTCAGCAGCTGATTTCACAGTTCATATATTGGTTTAAAGGTAACAAAGTCTTTCAACACTATTATATATTTAGTGCTGAAATAGCATTGAAAAGTAGCATGTTAATAGGAATGTTGTAATTCTGTAACATGTAAATTATTTCTAAAATCATATATGGGTGGTTGCAAATAACTGGAATATTCAAACTCAAACATATGGATGATTTTGTAGCTAGAGAAGAAAATGTGAAATAATGTTTTTAAATTTATCTTTCAATAACCTATAACTGTCGTCTGAGGTACACTGACTTTTTGAAGAAAAGCTTACAAGTAGAATTGGCAGATTCCAGTCTCCCAAATCTGAGGAACATTGTTTGTATGTTATGCAAATGTGTACATTAATTATTGAATTATTTTTCTACCACTGTACCATTTGTTACCATTTATACAGTAAACATTGACCTGAGAGAGCCAATTTGGGACATATCAGGATATGTTGAAAAGTATCTGCTGACAAATGGTTCTGAACACCATTGCAAAGAAAGCTGACATGTTTTGATGTTGTTATATATTTTAAACATTGACCCAGGAGAGATGGTATAGTTAAAAGTGCCAGGCTCTGACTGGCCACATAAAGGAGGCAGTGGAAGAAAATCCCTGTACATACTGGCCACACACACACTCAAAATAGTTGAGTTGTGGCTTCTTTTGGAGAAGACTGAGAGGTGACATATGTCATCTGTAAATATTTGGAGGGATGTCCTGTAGAAGTTGGAGCAAGTTTGTTTTCTGCTACTCCAGAGACTAGAACATGAACCAGTGGATTCAAATTACAAGAGAGATTCCACCTAAACATTAGGACTAATTTCTTTATTCTAAGTGGCAGCAGAAGAGACTGCCTCAGAGTGTGGTAGACTCTCCTTCTTTGCTGGTCTTTAAACAGAGGTTGGATGCTCATCTCTTGGGACTGCTGTAGTTGTATATTCCAACATGACAGGGAGTTGTAATAGATGGTTCCTGTGGTCCCTTCCAACGTTGTGATTTCATGAAGCTAACATTCTTACATGGCAGCTTTCTTTGTAATGAAGTTCTAAATCAATGTTGGCTCAGATATATTCCAGTATGAGCCCAGATCTTCACCTTTATCATTTACTGTTGCACTGACTTCTTCTGGCAGTGATGGCATCTGCCTGAGTCTTGATCATAGCTACCACAAGCCAACCCCTCCTCAATAAAATGGAATATACAGAGGGAGGTGTCATGCCCCATGAGCCTGATGAGGCTGTAAAGTCAGAGGAGGAGGAGGAGAGGGACATGACAGGGAATGGCCCTAGGGACCCTGGCACAGGTTTATCTACACCTGTGCCAGCAGGGGACCCTGCCAACCTAGAGGCTCAAGCAGAGGAAGAGCCTGGTCTGAGTGGGTTGGCATCAGTCCCAGCAGAGAGTCCTGCCCATTCAGATAAGGACGAAGAAGAAGAGAGGGAGTTACTTCCACCATCATGTATCCAGCAACGAGCTCAAAAGGAAGCTCAAAGGAAGACTCTTGAGACTTTATGAGAAAAACATGCTCGTTAAGAAACACCTGGCAAAGCCTTAATTGCATTATATATGCTGGGAGAGGCAATGGAGGCTTTGTCAGAGATCGACTGATCTTCCTGGTGAAAGCTTCTTGCTGACTTCATTGCCTGGATTCCAGTTATCTTGACTTCTGTTACCTTGACTCATGCTTAGACCTTAGACTGTCCCTGACTACTCTGCTGCCTGCTCCTGTTGACCCACAGACTGCTTTGGACCATGGTGACTGATTGCTGTAAGCCTCTGACCTTTTGGACTATATTTGCATTCCTGTGAGCTAATTAACAGTTGGCTCCCTTCCCAGTCTAATGCTGTTTATACTTTGCTGGTACTTAGTGCTTTCTGGACAGGAGATAGTGCACAAACCCAGTATCCACTACTTAGACTATATGAATTGAAATTAATGGGACTTGGCAATTGAGTCACTAGTAAACTCCCATTGATGTCAAGTGTGTCTACTCTAGGTAGGGCTAACATTGGACATAGCCAAGTAATGGAATCTAGAGGGAACATGTTTTTTTAAGCAATGTAGGGATAGTTGTACATATATTTCTGGTTGATAGCCAAGATAAAAATGTATTGTTACTTGGTCCTAATGATTATGTATTCTTCATCGTTATTCTTTTATCTGAGCATAATAAAATAGCAGCTTTAAAATGATTAGGACTCAGAGTTATCTCATGTAAGTTCATTCATAGCAATTTAGTCATCCACATTCATTCAAGTAAGGAGAAGCTGCATTAGTTTTACGACAGGAATGTATTAGTATTTGTTATGCAGTGAGATGGAAAATTTGTTAGCTATGTATGCAAATACTGTATATTCCTTTCTGCCATTAGATTCTGTAGTACATATAGGATGCCTGACTTTAACCAGTCCTTGAAGTATAAAGGTTGTTTTCAAATAAATGCTGCTTTATAAAACCGATTCTCTTTGATTTTATTTTAAGTGGCTGAAATATTGGCTCACAATTTAAATATAAAGCAAATTACTGCTTACATATGTTAAAAGTAAGCAGAGACAAGACTCAGAGGCAATATTCAGAACAAAATTCAAGCACTCCTTTTAAAAATATTAATAAAAAATAAAAAAATTGAAAATCAGAACCCTTGGGAATTTACTGCAGATTATTCAGTAATCCACTAACAAATTCCAGACTATTTTCTTCCTATCCCTATTAGCTGAAAGAACCAGATGCCTTCAAGTTAACTCACCTTACCTAACCATGAACAACAGTTTTAAGATCTTTATTTGCAGAGAACAAACAAATTTAAACACACTGTATCAATGCTTATGTAGATACAGCTCTGAAAGAGAGGCATTATCCTGAGTGTTTTCTGAACAGAGTTGTATGTGTGCTATTTATTTATAATAATAATAAAAAATGTCTATCTCTGCCATAGTTCCAAAAGCATGAGGCTTTGCCTTCTGAAACTTGATGTGCATACTCAGGGGACTCTGACTGTAAGGCATCCCAGGATTTATTTTGTTTTTTAAATGGGCAGATAAATTTTAATGAATTAAAAATTACAGTGTCACTTTCATTCACTAGGTACCACTGGTTCCTTGGGCCACCAAGTGGCAGACATCACACTTTTAAGGAGGAAGAAGGTTCCTCATAAGCATGAGGATAAGGGCCTCCTCAGGAGCAGAAGATCTTGAGTTTTGGTCCAAATGATCACAACTTGGAGGACCAAGTTATATAAATCTTCAGTAGGAGACATGTCCTACTACTGTGAAATCCAGCTTGCCTTTTCATGATTCCTTGTGGGAGGTTGAATGTGACAGAGACAAACATCTGTAGAAAAAACAGTGTGTGTTTTAGGAATGGAAAGGTATATTTGTCATTATTTGTTACCAGTCCAAAAATGGCTTTCCTTACACTTGGGAAACTCAGTTGAGTACAATAATACAAAGCCAAGAATTCTGTGTAGTTGTCACCTGGTATTGGCTCTTCCCAGAGTGTTTTGGGAAATTATTCTTCATGTAGAAATACATGGGTTTTAGCACAAAAATAATGGGTTGTACAATTTTGTGCAATTTCCATTTTTCTTCCCATTGCAAGGGGAAATGAATGTTTTTATACAGTTCTCACCCAGTACTTGGGGAATTATTCTGCATGGAACTGCACATGTGTTACAAGACACAGTTGCTTCAACTGTGTGTTGTTGTTTTTTAAAGTGAGGGGGGTGATCAAAGTTGGAGGGTATGGAATATTCATCTCCTCCAGCTGTTAAAAGCATGGGAGTACTGAAAAGAGAAAATGTGATAAAGGAGGCATAAAGAAAAAAGTGTCCTGTGCAAGCACAAAACACCTTTGACTGCTCATGTTGTGCACTCTGCGTTACATGCAAAGAATCTAAGAAAATAGAACCTTGTTTCTTTAAAGCAGAGATGGGAACCATGTGGTGTTCTAGATGTTTTTGGACTCCACTCTCAGTCTTCCTTACCATTGACCAGGCTGATTAGAGATGCTGGTACTGGTAGTACAGCATCTGAAGGGCCATCTGGTTCCCATCCCTGATTTAAAGCATGTTTCTAAGGAGTGCTTCTGAGTGGGAAATCAGGTATGTCTTTGTACTGGCTAACCCTGCTGTGACCAAATTCACAACTGAAAAATACACAAATTAGAATGAGAAACCTTTTGAAGAAGTGTGAGACAGTGCAAAAGTTGAGTAAATGTTGAGGCAGAGAGAAATATGAGTATGCGTGAAAAGAGTGGGGAAGGAAAGAAGACAACCAGATGTCAAGTTGAAGGAGACAAAAGGGGTTTATAACTTGAACAAAGCCCTATTGGTGATGGGGGAGCTGATTTTTTTTTTTTAATGGAATGGGGGAAGTCTGAGTGAAAGAACTGAGCTGAGGATGAGTCTAATGGGTTTTATTTTCACTGACTTATTGTGTTTAGCATGGCTTTCATTAAAAAAAAGTACTCAGGGAGGCTGATGGTAATAACATCCAACTAAAAACAGAATTACACTAAACACATGAATGAAAAGAAATTTTAGAAACTTCAACAGCAATCTAGATTAAATGCAAGAGTCCTGATTGCCTCCCTTTAAAAAAAAGTCTGCTGGTAGAAGGACAACAAGAAGGGAATCAGCTAACTTCCCTTGATGGAGATCCAAAAATTGGATAGCAGCTTGTGAGAAAGGCCATTATTTGTTCACGTTTCTGAGTTTTCCGTGTCTGTTTCAAAATGTGTGTAGAGCACAACTTTCCTAAATTGGCAGTGTGCATTAATCTTCATGTGTAATGAGGGCTAACCTTCTAGTTCCCCAAAGCTTAACTGCCACACCTTTTTAGCATGCACCATCCTAAATCACAATGTTTGGAGCCCAAATCCCACTGATTCATGAGTGCAGCCCTTCCCTTTTCTAGTGAAACCTGGAAGCAAAGTGAGAAACAATTTAAGCCATGCCCACTTAAATTGTTGCTACTTCTTTTGGTTATCTGGTGTGCAGCTGTTCAAGATGGGTTTGTTCCTCGAGACATCAGACCTGGCTAGTGTTACACAGGCCTTGTATTACATTCAGTTTGTACTACTGTAATGCACTCTACGTGGAGCTGCCTTTGGAAAACTGTTCAGAAACTTCAGCGAGTCCAGAATGTTGCCGCTAGAATGCTGACTAGGACTAGTTATAGGGAGCAAATAACTCCCTTGTTAAAACAGCTTCACTGGCTGCCAGCTGATTTCCAGGCACAATTCAAAGTGCTGTTCTTGATCTAGAAAGCCCTATATGGCTTAGGCCCAGACTATGAAAGATCATATTTCCTTCTACAAACCTGCAAGGGTTTCAGGATCTTCAGGGGAAAGCTTTCTCTCAGTTCCACCACCTTCACAGGCTCACTTCTGGAGGACACAAGAGATAACTTTCTTGGTGGCTGCTCCCACCCTCTGGAACTCCCTCCCACAGGTGGCTACGCTGACCCCCCCTCCCTGCTTTCATCTCACCAGCAGACAAAAATGTTTTTATTCAAGAAGGCCTTTGATATATATCTACCTGTGAGGCTTTTATTGGGGAGTGTTTTTTTATGTTGTTTTTATCTATTTCTATTTTTTTTAAGTTCATATGTTTTAATTAATTTTATTTAGTTTTAATTGTGATTTTAATTGTTTTGTGAGCTGCCTTAGGTCGCACCTTGGGAGAAAGGTGGGATATAAATTGCATAAACAAAATCAAATAGATAATAAATAAAAGGAAACAGAAACCTGTAATGAAGGGAGATGGGGGGAGAGCGCCATCACTATCCAAAAGTGTGAGAATACAAGATGCTTTGGGTAGAAATATCCAGAACCACCCCACCCTCTGAGGTTGACTGCATATCCTGTAATATATTTAAATATATAATTTAAAGATATAGTTGTATTCTACAGGTGTCCTCTGGGTTTCTTATTGAGCCAGGGGTGGGGGGAGAGAGAGAGAAAGAAAGAGAGAGAGAGAGAATTTCTGTACTGTATTGGATATTTTGAAATATAGTTTTGTTTTTATAAAACTGTGTGTGTGTGTGTGTGTGGCAGAAGCCTTGAACAATTTTATGGTTGCTTTAAGAATTTTAAGCAAAACCACTTCAATCTCCATTATAAAGCACATGTGTTATTGTGGCATTAAAAATCTCAGTACAATACCAAAGGGAGAGCATATAGTGGTTAACCAGCTTGAGGTTGTTCAGCCATTATATTTTAACTTTTAATAACTAAAAATGATGCAATGGCACAAAGAGGTCATGCTCATGAAAGTGACAGAAGAAATAAAGCTCAGACAGGATATGGTTTCTTTGCCCTCTGGTTGTCATAGAAATGGAGCTTCTGTGCTATGTAGCTTTTATGTAGTGACTTTGGTAGTTTAGTCACCTTCAGTAAAGGGGGGAGAGGAAAGGTTATACAAGATATAAATTCAGGATAAGTGCAAGTTCATGGCTATGAATACGAGCTTCATATACTGAAAAGGCTTCTTGTTGAATACATCCTATCTTGCATTTCACTTTCTTTGAAGAACTATTTAAAAGTTAATTGGAAGAAGGCTTGAAAGAAAAGTCCCTGATGGCCAGGTGCAGAGATCACAGGGCAAGCAGAAAGGACATGATCGGAACTACCTTGAAATTTATTAGGTGCACACAGTATCCCGGATGTGTGTTGATGAGCAGGAAAGGAACAAAGATAAATGAACAGAGCTAGTAAAAGCAATTTAAGATTAAAACTAGGGGTGGTTAAAAATTTTGCATCGCTTTTCAAGTTTTTTCAAACCAACTTTCCATAATTTTCACTTCTCTACATAAATTTACATTGGTAAGAGTGCATACATATCTCATCCTGCATTTCAGAAGGGGAAAAGTAGGGCCATTTAGGACCATTTTGGTGGGGAAAGTACAAGGAATCAATTTCTTTCCCACTGTCCAAAACCATCCCACCGTGCTATTAAATGAAGTTATATAATTTCTATATCCTGGCTCGAAAATAAAACATTGAATAATGATATTACATGCTTTTTTTAAACCCTCTTCACCTAAGTGCAACTGACAAAATCTATGGAAATCTCTTGGACTCATTCATTATAAATGTTGGAATATTAACTGCTCCCAAAAAGTAAAGGTCCTTCGACCATAAATTAGGCTGTTATAATTCTAGGCTATTAAATATACATGGATCATCTCTAAAATATTTCTTATGTCCTCTAGTAAGTAAATTAGAACCTGGTTCTGACTTTAGGAAACTTGTTGGCAGTAAAAACAAGAAATCTTGTAGCTCCTTAACATAGGGGTGCGAATCATGAGGCCCTCCAAATGTTGTTGGAGTTCAAGTCCTGGCAGTCCTAGATAGCATAGCCAATCGTCAGGTATTATGGGAATCAGAATTCAGCAGCATCAGGAAGCCCACACGGTTCCCACCCTTACCTTGGAGAATAAGGTCTGATTTTCCAGGTACTATATCCCACTAAAGGTCATATAGTAATAAACATTTTGACCTTTAAGGTGCATTAAGACAACTTTTTCTTGTTTCTTCTACTGGGGAAAAACAACACTGGAAGCTATTTTGTACCTGCCTCTGATATCAGTGTATGGCCTCAAGGATTTTCCAGATTCATGTTGTTAGAACATTTCAAGGACAATGTGATTGAGGGGCTTATTACATGAGGGAAGAGAAGCAGAAGTACAGCCCAAGAGAAGCACATCTTGCCTTGCCTGATCACACAACATTGATGTGCTTCAGCTGTTTTTTTCTGTTCTGGCCCATAGGAGACAGTGGTAAATGTGAGTATTTTTTCTAACCGTCCCCACAGGACTGGAACAGGAGAACAACTGAAGCATGCTGACATCATGTGATAAGGCAAGGCAGAATACAGTACTCTCAGGTTTTACTTCCACTTTCCTTCCCTTGTGCAATAAGCTCCTGATTTCTTCAGTAATCCTGTTTTATCACCCCAAGCCTTCAGGTAGAGAACAACAACAAAAACAAAGCATACACACCTGAGTATACATGCCCTCAGTCTACAGTGCCTGAAGGGAATGTTGGAGCTCTCATAATGTCCATTCAGTGTTTCTCCTGGTCTGGAGTAGTTGAGTCTCCGAATCAAATATATATCAACAAAATCAATCTTTTAAAATTTTGGTTCTTTTCATTTTTTATCCATTATTCCATTCCATTGTCTTCCACTGTTAATAAAGTATTTGCTCTCTCAAAACAATTATTTTGGGGACATGTCTTTACATATGCATTGTGTGTATATAATTCTCTGTACACATGCCAACATTGATATTACTTATGTGTTAAAACAAAGCAATATTCTGATTGCTTTGTGTTTGTAAAATTTATTGCTTTGTGTTTGTAAGATTTGTATTACATATTCAGTAGAATGCCAGTTTGTCAGGAATGAGCCAGTGTGCTACTTCCCATTTTCTGATGACTCCTGTTGCAAGCAAGCTAAACAAACTGACAAAAGAAAATATAGACCAAATTTGGGCTATGGTTTATCTTTTACAACATCAGAATGCTATTGCAAAAGGAGCCTTGGTGGCACAGAGGTTAAATGCCAGTACTGCAGCCACAACATTGGGTACTGCAGGGCTCCAGGTTGACTCAGCCTTCCATCCTTTTGTAGATTGGTAAAATGAGTACCAAGCTTGTGGGGGAAATTAGCTAACACATTGTAAACCACTTAGAGATGCCTAGCACTATAAAGTGGTATACATGTGAAAGTGCTATTGCTAAAACAATTTGTAAGCCAACCCGAGAACCTTTGTGGCTTAAGAGCAGGGTATAAATACTCAAATAAATAAATAAATGTGCTGCAAGAATGTGACTTGTTTCTCCCCTAGTAGACGAGAGGAAGGCTCCAATGCTTCTTTAAAAGTTGGTTTCTCCAGGTTTTTGAAAGAGAAGGCAGCCAGAGTGCCAACTGCTAGCACGTTCAGATGTCAAAAGAAAGAAACTGTGGACTGAAGTACTTGGTTTGTTTAGTGTTCCTGCTGGAAACTGGTGTGATTAGGAGGTAAAAGCCACAATCCATAAATCCAAGCTTATCCATGGAAACCCAGGGTTATTCTAGAGCCCTGGCTTTCTATGGCATCCATATAAGCTTATTTTGTTACCCAGGTAAAGCGCTAAGAACTATATAGCTGCATTCAAACAGCTAGCCATGTTAGTCCGTTGCAGCATAAGAAAGGAAAAGGGTGGAGGAGAAGGAATCTAGCTGCACCAATTAAAACTTTTATTTTAGCATGATTTTTTGTGGATTTCAGTTCACTTCTTCAGGCACACTGATGGAATTAATATCCAACCACAGGCATGTCATCAGCTACATAGCTGTGGGGATGGAATTTTATTGCTGCATTCAGAAAACAGAACCAGTAAACCACCAAATTCCTGTTCACAAATTTGTTGCAAGTGTTATTGGAACTTTTCCACTCAAAATCGATAAGGATCAAGTTTCTAAAGCATATCTCCAGAGATGAGAGACAAGCAGAAAATTGCCAAGAAAAAATCATGCTGTTAATATGCTCAGGGGATGTGGGGTGCCCTAACATTGCTGCTACTGGAACATGTTTACAGTCACATTTGAAGTAGGTTGTGCCTCACATGTTTAAAAAGGAAGCAGTGTGTTACTGTAATGCTGTTATTGTTGTTTTTTTACTTTTAAATTGTAGAAAGAATGAAGACGTCTGTGTGATTACTCTCAGCAGTGTCCATGTACCCTTAATTAACTTAACTGAGGAACTTCTGAGTCTGAACTCCTCTCCAATATCTAAACAGAGGTTGACCTATCATTTCAAGTAGAATCAATAGCACAAGGCATCAAGACTTGTATCTTTAGCAACTTGAAGCATTAAAGAATGGTTGCTTCTTTTTGAAATAAGTCAAGCAGGAAAATATCAGAAAGTACGTCATGTTAGTACTCAACATTTTATCATGTTGCAAGCTAACAGGAATAGTGTGTGTGTGTGTGTGCGTGCAGGGGGGGGAGATAGCTTAAATCCACAATATACCTGACAGTGAAGATGACTCAGGGTTAAGTGTTTACATTCAGTGCATATGGCTAAATTCAAAAGTGGGTGGATGGATAGAGCTAAGTGTGCTTTAATAATTCTGCCTAAGTCACAACAGTGCTCATCTTTTCTTTCCTGAGCATCAGCAACATTTAAGATTATGCTAGATTCATCCTCAAATACTGCTGCAGTTGTCTGGAGTGATTAATTTTTCAGCAGTGTGTGTGCTGACATTTTGCCCACTGAGACGAAACAAGTAAAAAGTAACATCAGGCACAGCTGCTGACTTCAAAATCCCTGCATATCAGGTGACACTAAGCCATCTTTCCCACTGATAATAAACACCATTTATAGTGAAACTTCATTTGAGTTAACCTGGATAAAGTAAAATTTTCCTTAGGGAAACAGATGAAAGTCGAAAGTTGTTGCTTGGCAAGACGCTTTGTAGAGCTTTTGACAGGTCTGCTGTGCATACATTCTGAGGTGAAGGTCATGTCTCTGGTGGGCCTGACAGCTTATGAGAACAAGTAAAACATCTATTTGAGTAAGAAGTGACGATGTTCAGTCCTTCTATGCCCAGAGCTGTATTAGGTTAGTTGTTCGCGCTAGAGGCTTAAGATAGCATCCCATCCGAGTTCCCTTTGTAGGTGTCCCAGCTACCTGGGATTTATGAGAGTACACACCACATAATGAGAGTACACACCACATAATGTATGCATGTAGGGGTTATTTAAGGATATGCACTAAAATGCAAGTGATGCATTATTCCTTCTTACAAATCAATAAATTAATCACAGAACCCGGCAGTCCCTTCCCAGGGTTTCAAAACCAGAGGAAGACTCTGAAAGAAACAACCAAGACAGGGAAGAGTGGTCCATGATTATCAGAGCCAGCAGTCTGTGAAAAGGGTAGGGAAGGTCTCATAACTGTGGCAGAGTCAGAGAGGGTGAGGATAATATATTATGGCACATATAGCAGAAAGGTCAGAGCGGAGACAGATGGGAGGGAGGGGTGTTTGAAAAGTAAGAGGCCAAAGTTTGAAAAGAGACCTGGCAGGAGTGGCTAAGGAGTGGCACAAATCCTCCTCTTGAGCCACAGTTAAAGAATGATATTAACAAGCTAGAACATGTCTAGAGAAAGGTGGTCAAGATGGTAAAGGCTTAGGAGTATGCTTAGCTTGTAAAAGGGAAGGTTGAAATGTAATATAACAGCCATCTTTAAATATTTGAAAGGATGTCATGTACAAGATGGAGGAAGCTTGTTTTTTTCTGCTTCAGAGACTAAAACATGAACCAGTGGAGTTATATTACAAGAAAAGAAAATCGAGCTGAACATTAGGAAAAACTTGTTGATTGTAAGAGCTGTTTGAGAGTGGAATAGACTGCCTTGGAGAATGGTAGACTCTCCTCCTTTGGAGGTGTTTAAACAGAGGTTGGATGTCCATCTCTCAGGAAGGCTTTTGTTGTTTATTCCGCAATGCCATGGTGGGGGTTAGATTAGATGGTCTTTGTGGTCCCTCCCAACTTTGTATTTCTATGATTCTCAGAACTGTTGCTGGAGATTCTTTTGCAACTGCATGTTGATCTGAAATGACACTGGAAGCAGCAGCCATAGCAAAGACATAGCTCTAAATTCTGTGCTGAAAACTAGTTCCACTTAAAAAAAAAAAATTAAAAAAAATCTCATTCATTTTTTTATTATTTTTTAAATTTATTTTTTGAAAACTTATTCAGCAGAGAGAAAAGTGGATTTTTTATGGATCCATTGCAAGGTTGTTATGATATAGCTGGAGAGGGAGTGTGTGGGAGGGACAGAGAAGGAATCTGGTCCTTCACTGTGCAATCATCATTCTGGTGTTCATTAGCCTCCAAAGCTTCAATTAAAGTCCATAGGAAGACGTTCTGAAGTAGCTCTTCCCATTGGGTTTTTCAAAATCAGCAGCAGTAAACGCCCAAAGGAGTATATCAGCATTACGTGGATTCTTTTATACCAAAGGTGGACAATTTATCCCTATTGCAATACAAGTCTTTATAGCCAGAGTTATCTCCATTGTACTATATGGTGCTCAAATTTGTGCTTATAATAATTAAAACATATTTGAGGCCGCACAAACTAAATTTATAAGAAATATCCTGGTTGTTCCATGCTTTGTCTCTTAATGCAACTCTTTGACTGGAGCTGGGAATAATTTCTTTTGCGGCCCAGGCCTGGATCCTTATGAGCAACTATTGGATTATGTAGCTACCATATGGACTGGCCCCACTGACCTTAGTAGACTCATATTACTCCTCTTGGAAACAAATGCTAAACAAAAAACTATCCTTATGTGGATGTTCTCAGAACATTTTACTACAAATGGAATATTCAAGGGCCAAATCAGCTCTGCAGCAGTGTATATTGGATATAGAATTGCAAAAACATTGGTAGCAGGTTAGAAAAATTCCAGTATTGGCTACTAAGGAAGCATCTTTGGCTTGTCCTAAATATGTCACTGATGTAACAGTTTCTAAATTCAGATGTGCCTTTACTGCGGCACATCTTGATATGCTGCCATTAGCTGTATTGGAGGGTAAAGTTAAAAAAAAACACAGCATATCATAAATGCACTTGTCCCTGTAAAATGTAGATATCGAGACTCTTGTCCATGTTTTATTGTACTGTAAATTTTATCAAGATATCTGTTCTAACTTAATTGCCCCATTTTATCCAGGTAGATTGGAGAGCTTTTATCTATTACTCCTGCTTGATGATTTGGATACACAAATCACAGAGGAGGTTGCCAGGTTTTATTACTCATAGACAAATGTTAAAAGGTTAAATAAATATAGGAATTTTAGAATTTTAGATTTGGATTGCTTAAATGCTTATTTAAGAAATTTTAATTATGTTTACCACTTAATCCCTGGGAAGTAGTCATAATTGTATTTGTCATAATTCTGATATATGTATGTATTATGAATTTTAGCAGTAATGTGTATGTGTGTGTGTGTGTGTGTGTATGGTGTATATATATATATATATATATATATATATATTTATACTGTATATATATATATAATATCTTGGTTTATTTTTTGGTCTATGACCATAAATAAAGTGATGATAATGATAATGATGATGATTATGATGATTGTTGGGAAAGTGGTGTTGGAATGGTAAGAGTCTCTGGGAAGATGTAAGTTGGAGCTTTATGAAAGGGGGAGGCATAGAGCTGATGGCAGTAAGGACCTGCTGTATTTCCTGAAATTTTCCTGTCTTTCTGTTGGTTAAATAAACCTGCTAAGTTGTTGAACTTGCCTGCATCTTCCTGCATTCATCATAATTTGGGGAACCAAAGTGAAGTACAGTTGTCCCTTCATATTCACTGGGGTTTGGTTCCAGGACCCCCTGTGGTTACCAAAATCCATGAATACTCAAGTCGCATGATATGCAATGGGATAGCAAAATGGTGTCCTTAATATAAGATGACAAAAACAAGGTTTGCTTTTTGGATTATTATTTTTAAAGAATATTTTCAAGCCATGAATACTTAAATCCATGGATACCAAATCCGTGAATACAGCGGGACAACTGTATAGACCAAGGACTAAATTCCCCCAAGAAGCCCAGATCCCGTGACAACATCACTGATGAAATCTTCATTTACAGTAGCCATATCTATTACTCCATTAACAGTAGCCATATTACTTCTTTTTTCCAGGCTGGTAACCTTCTTATACATGGATGCTAATTATTGCAAGACTGTTCTAAAGTTGTATTTCTTGTATTATATACATAGATGCAGATAGGTTATTTCTGTCATGTGAACACTTCCAACTGTGAAATGATATTTTAACCTTTTTTTACCTCAGTTATATAATTAATTATTTTGCAAAAATACTGTTTTACAATAACTTATTCATGAATATATTTAATGTTGATAGCTATTAAAGGTACTTTGTACACTTTTTCTTGATTACTCTAGGATTGTTGATTTCAGGTATCAGTGTGAATTGGCCAAAATAACCTTTCTGGATTAAAATGACAGAATCATCTTTTTCCCCGTATGATTTTACATAGCCTTTCTTTTGAAAACTTGAGATATAAATCTTAAATGATGTACAAAATACCAATATAATTAATTATTAGGTTAGCTCTGTTACACAGAGTAAGATAATCACCTTTTTAAAATCTTGCTAAAACAAATGGGGAGAGGATGGGCATAACACTCTTCTTTTGCTGCCATTCAAAGAAGTGAGATTGTAGTTGTCCTCTTGATTTGCCTTTTTTTTAATGGTCAAAGCACCACATCAATAGCTGTAGATTCAGTAAATCTGACATCTAATTGTTCTGCAAACTGTGCTGGATTTTTGCTGGCCTGTGTATTATTTGAAGTGTTTGTTGTTTGGCTCCAGTCTTTGAAGTCCTTTGCCTATGATGCTTTGATCTGTTCCTTGTAGTTTTCAATAATGAAAGTTATGCTTTATCTCATGGTTGAGTTTATGATTGGCCTTGATATTCTGCAGAAAGTCAGAGTAATGATGGCAACTTAGCCTCTAAAGGCTATAGCCAAAGGCGGCCTTTAGGGATCTCTTATTTCTCTCCTTCCTGAAAACAGATATTCAAAATCTTCTCTCTGGATTTCCACCTTTCATTTTAAAAAAACAAACAAAACTCAACTAAAAACTAAACCTTTTACTTGTAGCCCTTTTAATTAGGAAGCTAATACTTTTTCCACTGAGGATTTCTCCCAAACCAAAGATTTCAGTGTCAGTCCCATAACTTCAAGGTATACTGTTGATACAATGGTTCCATCAGTAGTTAGAGAAACAAGAATTATTTATGCAAGCATTACAATATTGAAAACAAAATACACTTTAAAGATTGCCCAGAAACAGAAGATGCTCTTCATTTGGCTGACATGATTTTAATATTAGCATTTTGTTCTCCCAGTTTTGCTGATCATTGTACTGCTATTGAGCTAGGTTTCTGTTTTTCTCTGATGTTATTGATACCTCTCCTGTCAACTGGTAGGCCCCCAAATTCTCAAACGTTCAAAGGGTGAAAGAAATAGGTTGATTCCTTCAACTACTGTTATTGAATTGGACTCCGTTGCATTTTTCCTGTTTTTCTTGATCATTTTGTAGGCCATGGAAACCTTCCTTTGACATATCAAGTATTTTCAGGATAATATGGTTGCAGCCTTTATTTATTGGGAACATTGGTATTCGCTAAAAGCCCCATCTTAACTTCCCCAGAATACTTCTGGGTCATATATAAGAAACATTCCGAGGCATTCCAGAGAAGTCTGTGTGACATAGAATCATAGAATTGTAGAGTTGGAAGAGACCACGAGGGCCATCCAGTCCAACCCCCTGCCACGCAGGAAATCACGATCAAAGCATCACCGATAGATGGCCATCCAGCCTCTGTTTAAAGACCTCCAAGGAAGGAGACCCCACCACACTCTTTGGGAGTGTATTCCACTGCTGAACAGCTCTTACTGTCAAAAAGTTCCTCCTAATGTTGAGGTGGAATCTCTGTTCCTGGAGCTTGCATCCATTGCTCTATGTTCCAGTCTCTGGAGCAGCAGAAAACAAGCCTGCTCCATCCTCAACGTGACACCCCTTCAAATACTTAAACAGGGCTATCATATCGCCTCTTAACCATCTTTTTTCCAGGCTAAACATACCCAGCTCCCTAAGTCTTTTCTCATAAGGCATGGTTTCCAGACCTTTCACCATTTTAGTCGTCCTCCTCTGGACATGCTCCAATTTGTCAATGTCCTTTCTGAATTGCAGTCCCAGAAGTGGACACAATAATCTAGGTGAGGTCTGACCAAGGCAGAATAGAGCGGCACTATTACTTTCCTTGATCTAGACACTATACTTCTATTGATGCAGCCCAAAATCGCATTGGCCTTTTTAGCTGCCGCATCACACTGTTGACTCATGTTCAACTTGTGGTCTACTAGGACTCCTAGATCCCTTTTGCACGTAGTCTCATTCAGCCAGGTCTCCCCCATCCTATATCTATGCATTTCATTTTTCCGCCCTAAGTGCAGTACCTTACATTTCTCCATATTGAATTTTATTTTGTTAGCTTTGGCCCAGCTCTCCAGTCTATCCAGGTCATTTTGAATTTTGATCCTGTCCTCTAGGGTATTAGCTACTTCTAATTTGGTGGCATCTGCAAATTTGATAAACATGCCCCTAATTCTGTCATCCAAGTCATTGATAAAGATTTTGAATAGCACTGGGCCCAGGACAGAACCCTGTTGTACCCCACTGGTCACATCTTTCCAAGAGGAAGAGCAGCCACTGCTTTGGGTTCTCAGAGTGACACCTCTTTATTTAACACCAGGCTATAAAAACATATAAATAAAAGGTTTTCATAATGTGCCTTTTGGCTCATAGTGGGTGCTATTGTCAGGTTTTAATTAGATATATTTATCTACTAGAGACTATTCTCTCCCACACACACTAGTAAATTCATCTATAACAGCACCTTGAACAGCCACAAATCCTTTTCCTGGATGTTCTTCTAACCATCAGACATAACCAAGATAGTTATAGATCTTTTTGGTAAACCAACTGATGCTCATGTGTATTTGAACAAACATGAAATATCAACACCGTATATAGTTTTGCACTCAAGATTAAATGTATATGCAACAATATTAACAACAAAGAATCCAGGAACTAAAACTCCATCTGCTTTAAAGAAGAAAACCCACCTTTTATCACTAAACACAACATCAGGTCCACTAGAGATTCTCTTCTTAAGAAGAAAGAGGCAGTAAAAAATGGGAACTGCCATGTGCCATTCCTAGTTGATTTCCAGCCACCATTTCCTAATTACCATACTCACACTGTGCTGAATTTCATTTTAGGAGTAGCTTCTGTAGATAACAGAGAATAGTGTAAGTTTTTAAGAAAACTGAGACCCTGAGAGTGATGCAACCACTTCCTTTGCCTCCTTGTGATTTTATTATTTGTTACATTCCTATGCTGCCTTTCCCCTAAGGATCCTAACATGGTGTATATCCATGCATATCACACTACCTGATGTGGAAGACTAGACTGGTAGCTTCTCACTGGCTACGTTTGTTTCTCTCTTTCCTGAAAACTTCCTAGGGACCAACAGCCAATGGTTCATTGTCCAGCACTGGTCAACTTTGAACAGCATTGATCCTCCATGACTTACATTGGTAGTGGTTTTTAAATATATTCTGAAATGTTCTCATCCTTAATTAGAACAAATGCTTCAATATGTCAAATTGTGTCAATTTTAAAAAAGTCAACTGCCATAAGTTTTATTTGTTTTTTTTTTCTCAGTTTGGATCCCCACCCTCCAAGTGTCATAAAAGGGGGTTTTGTACAAAAAACCACACTTTTTTGCATGAAGACGCTGTATTTTCCCCAAAAAAAGATTTTTTAATGAAAAACACAAAAATATTTTTACCAAAAAACACAATTTTTTGGTTCCCCCCCCCCCAAAAAAAGTCCTGAAATGAAAATAGTAATAACAGAAAAAGATTCTACAAGCTCTTTCTGTTTCATGCAGCACTGAGAAAACTTCTTATATATTTCATGCAGGAATGACATGAGTAAAGATTTACACCCCTAGTTTTACCTAAGAACCTATTATCATAAAGAGGCTAGAGCTGAGAAGCCATTTTCTCATCTCATTAGTTAGTTCTCATTGATGTATTAATTTTATTAATTAATTCAAATGATCCATTAAAACAGTAAATGGAAGAGGAAAATGAATGGGACATATTTTTCATCTCTCTACACCTAGGTAGGGTGGGTATCCCTGCCACCACCACTCCATCACTTCCACAAATACGTTCACATAAGGAGAGACAAGATTGTCCCATTCTTCTTGACATGGGAAGTGGAAGGAAGCATCTGAAAAGAAACTTCATTTCCTTCTGCACAGTGGAATAATTTTTGTATCTTGAAAATAATTTCCTGGAGTCTTGAAAACCTTCCAGAATATGAGAGGGAAGGTATGTGTGGGAGAGGTGATTGGGCAAAATTAGGTAGGTGCATGTTGTATGACCCAAGTCTCAGAAGCAGCATTTGAGGTAGCACAGGAGTTTCCTTCTTGTGAATTTTCTCAGATTCACATTCATACACCTTTTTTTCCTAAATGTTCAGATTTCTGCATATTTTCTTGGCAGCCCTTCCCAGCAGTTCTGTTTGTAAGCCAATATTTCAGATCATTAAACCATAACAGTCAAGCCAGCTTAATATGTTGTACTGAGCTTTTTTAAAAACAACAAACACAAAAAAAGCCCCAAAGTTCATTTCTTCTCAAAATCCTAAAAAATAATTAAATATCTTGTGTTGAAAAGTAATCTTTATCTGCTAAAACATTATCTGATTTAAAGATCAGTAGACTGTGTTAAAAGAATGTAATCAGTTGAATTGATGCCCAAAAATAAAACCTGTGCGACTATTTTTTAGTACATACTTGAATTATAACAATGGAATGTAGCATATCAGCATTATTAGCAGTATTTAGAGGACTTTTTTTGACATATCTTTGAAAATCACTTATTAATGTTCACAAAATTACTTCCTTTGAAAATAAATTTACTATATTTTCATTGTGTTACAGGTAGCTATTTACGACAATCAGTTTTCAAAGAACAATTTGTTCTTTTTCATGCTGTTAAAGTAAATGGGATGTAATTAGATTTATATACCGAATAATCATATTTGCATATCCAATTAATTCTTTCTGTTTTAATTTGCTAAGGATGAATTCACATTAGTGGTAAAAAAAATAACATTTAAATTGTCAAGGACTCTACTTACATTTTCCAGCAATTTATTCAGGAGGTTTCCTAAGGTATTGCCTGTGAGAACCCTTCCCTCTTTCTTTTTAAATTTTGAAAACTTTTACACAATAAAAAATGTCCTCTGTCATTACAGTACAAGTGTCACCATTTAATTTGACCAATGCTAATGCCTCCCACTACTTTATGCCATTGTCGTGCAGATGTATGCAATGCCTCATTTAACAAATTCTGTGTTTCAGTTGTCACCTTTTTCCTACATGTACAAGCAAGCCTTTTTTATGGTAACTTTAAGATATATGTGTTTGTTTTTTTGGATCGCATACATAGCCAAAGGCAAAAATAGTTACACAGATTCCCATTTTAGCTATATGTACCCCATAATATATGCAAACATTCATTGAAAATGTCAGTGGTGGCTGATGGCTTCTCTGTCAGTGTGGCGGTGGATCCACTCCATGCTATAGTCTTTCCAAGGTGCTAAACTCTATTCCCCAAATAGATTCAGCATCTAGGACCACTCCTTTTAAAGTCTGAACTAAAACTCAAAGCAAATTTACTGTATCACTGATATGGAAGCCACCAGCAATTACTGGTAACTACGTCTGTTTGCACTCTTATTCTGAAATGGGGAGAGGGGAAGGGAAAGGAAGGAGGAAATAACTTCTGTGAGAGTAACTTTTTGAGGAGTTGTTGTTAATATTATTATTGGAGCATTCTTACTCCTAAATAGAGAGGCAGCTGGAATGCTACAACTTATCTTATAGTTTGCCCCTCGGGAAATGAGGTAGGAGAGGATGGAGAACTGATACTCTAGGGCTTCATATGATACTTTTAAATAGATCACCTTTTGTGTGACTGGGAAAGAAGATTTGGAAGTTGGAGCCATTGTACTACCATTCTGGAGCCAGGAAAGAATATAGCTGGAGAGCTCTGATCCTTGTTGTTTCTTTCTGAGTGGTGGAAAATAATGTACAAAGGGCCAGGCTCTCATCCGGCCTTCAGGTGCAAGATGTTGATGGGCTACAGAGAAGACACACAACATGTGCCCCTGGAATGGCAAGGAAGGCAATGAGCTCAATAGCTGGTCCCTTCCAACTGCCCCATATGTAGGGTTGCCCGGTGAAATAAGGTATAGGGTCTCCTGTACCTTTAATGGTTGTGTAGAAGAGGGAATTTCAGCATGTGTTGCTTGAATTAGAAGGAACACCTATTGAAATTCCCTCTCCTGCACAACAATTAAAAGTGTAGGAGCCATGTCCAAGACCTACAAAAGGTAGTGAAGGGAACATTGTAAGCACCACAGTTTGTGGCATTGTGTAATATTTTTACTGATCAGAGGGAATGGTCTTTAAGGGCATCAACCATAGCTTGTAATTTATTGGTTTTCTAGAGCTGGAGTGTGCATGAGGTAACTTTAATCATATTCTTAAGACAACAGATTTATATATCTCATTGAAAGCGAGAAGCTAGACAGGTTGTGTTAAAATATCACCAACGTCCTTTTCCTCTATCCCAGAGAAATTCAGATAGCTGACCGAGAAAGGCACATGACCATGGAGATTAGGAAGAACAGAAAAAGCTTTATTTTAGTTCCAAATGCTTAAGGCTCACATGGAGGGAAAACACACCTCCAGGATTTCAGCTTAGGCTTACACAAGGAATACATTCAATCAGAGTACTAACATTAAATCATAAAAGCTAATGCAACTAGCTAGATGGTCCCTAAGCTAAGAATAATGGTAACTTACAATTCTGATGTCCATGCAAAGTCCATGTCCCAATTGGGAAAGTTAGGCCAGGCTCTCATAGCCTGCCTAGTTCAGTCTCTGTAGATGAACTCAGAGTTATTTTTAAATGGAAGTCTACTTCTGAGGCTTCAGATATCCCTTGGGTCCCTTGGATGTTATCACGGCCATGAGGGAGGTCAGCTTCCCCCAAACTCCATTATCACAGTCTATTTATCTTGCTGGTCCTGCCATGGGGCTCAAGCAAGAGTTCCAAGCATGTGGCTAAGCCATGTGGCTCCTGCATCTGGCTTAGAACAAAGGAATTCAGAAACTGAAAAGCTGGTGTGGTCAGATTTGATTTGTTCTGCATTGCCAAATCTATTTGGCTGTCCAGTCAGGTGATGTGATGTCATGTTCAGGAAATGAGGATGCCACCCTCTCACTACCTGTTGCTATGGAAAGCAAAGATTAGAATTTTCCAGTTGCTGTGACCTGTAGATTTTGTAGATGAACTCTCCATGATGGCTGGGCAGGCCATCATGACAGCCACAATGACAGCATTTATACGTGATAGATAAAGTACAGTTGTCCCTTCATATTTGCTGGGGTTTGGTTCCAGGACCCACCATGGATACCAAAATCCATGAATACTCAAGTCCCATTATATGCCCTCTCTCTGGCTTTTCTTTGCAAACGAAGATTCAGGAAGGACTCATCCCGCGCTTTCTGCAAGCATGCTGATGACTAAAAAGGCCAATCTGAGATAAACAAGTCCGGTTGCAGAAAGCACAGCAGAAGGTCTCCTCGGGTGATGTTTCCGGGTTGTGATTCTTTCTGTGTTGTCATTTCTCTTCAAGACTTGTTCTGCGTGAGTTCTCAAATAAGGCTGCAGCATTGTGGATAGTGCGTCTCAAGGCCTCCGGATGTCAGGTAAGGGTGGACCATTGTTGGTGATCAATTTGGCCGAGCCTGAGATATTGTTTCAGGGTGTCCTTTTTTGGAGCGCCCCTCTTACATGGACCCATGGCGAGTTCACCATACAGTACTATTTTTGGGAGGTGATGGTCCTCCATCCTAGAAATGTGCCCTGCCCAGCGCAGCTGTGTTCTCAATATCATGGCCTCAGTGCTGGTGACTCCTGCTTGCTCAAGGACAGCAATATTCGTCACATAGTCAGTCCAGTGTATATTTAGGATTGTGCATATACAGCGCTGATGAAAGCATTCGAGGTGTCATAAGTGGTGGCGATAGGCAATGACATAGTTAAATGGTGTCCCTTATAGAAGATGGCAAAATCAAGCTTTGCTTTTTAGATTATTATTTTTTAAAGAATATTTTCAAGCTGTGAATACTTAAATCCATGGATACCAAATCCATGGATATGGAGGGACAACTGTACATTCTACTTAGACTGGAACAGAACAGCTGTGTGAGGATGAATATACCTAGTGTGAGGCCTGTCCCAAAAATTCAGTCCAGAAGGACTTATTAATGCATACAACATGTGTTTGGCAAACAGTATTATTACCTTATCAGATAAATCTGCTTCAGTCTGTTCTTCTGAGGGTATGAGATGATATATTAACTTTTCTAACCGGGCTGTGTGCCATGCTTTAAAACTAGCATCCTACAGTGAGATGTTTAGTTAGTGGGATGCTCTGTGAGATGTTCAGAAATCTTTTGGCTCTTTTCAAGCCACCACTAATAAGTATATGACAAGCTGTTTGTGAAGCAGGACTCTGTGTGGACTGTCAAATAATAGTAGTAGAGCTAACAGTATGGCAACTCCATTAAGGTCACAGCTACCTGCTGATTAGATATACCCCTTTCCTTCACCTCCAACACTCCAGGTTAATATAAAGCTATTCAGACTCATCCCAATCCTGGATTAAGTTTACTACTATTGCTGGTGGCACAATTTCATTTTCCCCTTTTAATTTCAAAATTTCAAAACTGCAATTACTTTAGTAGTGTTGGATGATAATCCTTTTTTCCTGGGGTAAAATATGAGCTACTAATTTGCAGTTCACCAAAATAGCAATTCAGTTGTCTCCATTAGTTGCATAGAAAAATGTTTATAATTGTTCTGACCCCTCCTCCCTTTTTGCTCTTTGTGTGATTTAGACAGATTCAGTATAAAATTTCATAATAAAAATACTCACTAGATAGAGGTAAAACACAAGGTACTAGATAAATACGACAGGTATAACCAATGCAGGAAGCGTGGGACTGTGTTTCCACTGACTGCATCTTTGGAAAGTAGAAGTACCCAGCTCTACCTTGGTTGGAAACCCATTAGCCCCAATGCTGTCTGCTCTTCTCTTCTGTCTACCCTCCCCAACTTTTTCTTTCTATTACTCTCTCTCAATCCTGGTAAGGCAAGGTGGAAATAAACAAATATAGTATGGTCCATTACTCCTGGTGTCTATCAGCTAATGACTGAATTTGATTCTGCAGACTAGAGACCATTTTTAATTAATTGCGATTAATCCATGTAAAAAAGCAAAATAACTATGCAGTGCATATCTTCAGGATACCCTTAAAATGCATGCCAAATTTCAGCTGTCCAGGTTTCACAGTCTTTAAGCAATGGTGGAGTGTCTCCCTTTCTTTCTGTCTGTCTGTCTGTCTGTCTTTCTCACACACACATACACATACACACAAGAATGTACTGACTCACTCTTTTAATATTCTCAGCAAAGAAAACTGATGTGTCCTCAAAAATGAAATAACAATTTCTTTTGGAGTCATTAGGAAAGCCTTATTTGTGCCATAGCCACGTAATGTGAAATGCAAACCAGCTAATAACAGACATTAATTTTGAAAATAATTTCAAGGAAACTTTTGTCATCCTTTATGTGCACCACGAGGAGTATGGTTCTGAAACATATTAGATTTTGATGTGAATTAAGGTTATATATAATATAGGTTAATACTGCAGAGCACTTAATTAAAATACAAATACCGTTTTAAAATTCTCTGGATAGGGAAGAGTGTAAACATTTTCATGTGCAAAAAAAGAAAAAGAAAAAAAGGCAAGCACAAATGACCTCTAGCTCTGAAGCACTTATTGAAAACCTATTTTAAACTGAAAACACAAGCCAAGATAATACAAGCTGTTTGATAAGAAACATTAGAGAAATCCATAACATAAGGCTTTTTATTATAGGTTTATAACATCAATCTCTCCAGTGGGTAATGGAACTTGTAAATATACTCTTACGTAGGAGTCTCCTCTCAGGCTTTTTATTCATGCTGAAGTAAGCACAGCAAACTTATTTGCTGTCAGGGTACATTGAATTTAAGATTAGTATTTATTTTGGTTATAAAGAGGTTTTGTTACTAGGAACTTGGATCAGCTGTATAGAAGGCAGGTAGAAACAAAGAACTGTGGGGAATACAGCAACTAAATTAGTTTTCTAAAGGTACTTTCATACACAATTTAATCAGCTGAACATGAAGTTAGTGTTGTGAATGACTGTTCCTGTGGGTGGAAATCATGTGGTCCTCTAGATGTTGTTGGACTGTAGTTCTCAGTATTACTTACCACTGGGTGCGTTGGCAAGGGCTGATACGACTTGCAGTCCAACATGATTCCCATCTCTGCCCCTAAATAAGGCCTTATCTAAACAGGCTATTTACCCCATCTTGCCCCTGTCTTTGAACCCTGCAGACCTAATGACCATTCTCTCAGGATTGTTTGGTGGGAATGAGGGAGAGGGCCTTCTTGGTGGCGACTCCTAGATTTTGGAACTCCCTCCCAAGAGATGCCAGGATGGCCTCATCTTTGATCTCCTTTTGCCAACAAGTATAAACATTCTTGTGGCATCAGGCATTTGCAATCTGATGGAGACTGGGCTTGCAAGTGCTGTGCGATTTGGATTTTAATGTCCATAAGTAGTCTTATAGTATTTTAATAGTGTTAATGTTTCTTAAATGTTTTAACTCTATAAATTTTTTATGTGTTTTATTAAAATTATATATTTATATTTTAATGCTTTTGTATTGTTTTTAATTTCTATGATTAAACTCATTGTTAGCCACCTTGAGTCCCTATATTGGGAGAAAGGTGGGAAATAAATAAATAAATGATGGCACAGGGCTTTTGCCCTGTTTTGCTCCTGGGCAGTGCTCACAACACCTGGGGCAGAGATGGAGCTCAGATGGGCTAAAACCCAATAAACCATTATACTAAAATACCTGGGGGGGGGGGGAGAACATTTATTGGAAGAAACAGATTGGACCCCACCAGAGCAAAGGAGTCCCTACCTCCATGACAGCCCATTGCTGCAGTTATTGTCCATGTCACACTCTCAGGATCCAGAAGAAAGACACACAGGGTGTGACCAGGCTGGTTACATGCAGGTGGCCTTGCTCACATCCTGTGGGTTCCTTTCTGGCTTCAGAGAATGGGATGTGGGTGGCGGCAGCAGCTGCAGGGACAGGCCAGCGCAGTGGTCTGGAATCCATCCCATTTTGTGCCAGTAATGGGGGAGGAATAGGCCAGCTCCATGGGCAGAATATGCCAGCAGGGAGCTGGCGTATTCTAGCCTTTGTAGATGAGGCCTAAAAGTCAAATGATTGGAATGTGGTCAGATATCGACAGTTGCTAGAGAATTATCCAGCATAATTGTCTATTCCCAATTATGTAGCTAATGCATTGCCTCATGAGAAGCAATGTATTTCTTTTTCGTTAGGCTGGTATAATAAAACTGATCTTCATTTTCTTCTCTTATACAAATCATAATCAATGTAATTGTAATATGGTCACATAGATACAATGCGATAGGAACAACACATTACTATACTGGAAGGAAATAATCAGTTAAGTAAAATTAAAACAATAACTGCAGTACTGGGCTGGGGAGATATATGTGTAGACTCCTGTTCCCATTATCTTTCACAATTAACCAGGCTGACTTGAGGCAGATGGCAAATGAAATAATAAAGAGCTTGAAGTGACTCTTTGTTAACTTACTGTATCACATCTGTAGGAAACCCGTGTTCCAAATTTTGACTGTAAATTATGTGCCCTCCCCTGTTCAGACCACAGGTCACCACAGGCCATGTCATATGGTTTCACTTGGTATAAAAACATTTTATTTTCTATTTAATACCTTTGCTATCCCAAGATGTGGTCTGCATCCTAGAATCATGGAATCATAGAGCTGGAAGAGACCTAAAAGGCCTTCCAGTCCAACCCCCTGCCATGCAGGAATACACAATCAAACACTCCCAACAGATGGTCATCCAGCCTCTGTTTAAAAGAAGCTCCAAAGAAGGAGACACCACCACACTCCGAGGCAGTGCATTCCACTGCCGAACGGCTCTTACTGTCAGGAAGTTCTTCCTAATGTTTAGGTGGCATCTCTTTCCTGTAGTATCCTCATCCCTGGAGCAGCAGAAAACAAACTTGTTCCATCCTCAATAGGACATCCCTTCAAATATTTAAACATGGTTATCATGTCACCTTTTAACCTTCTCTTCTCCTGGCCAGACATACTCAGCTCCCTAAACTGCTCCTCATAGGGTATGGTTTCCAGACCTTTTACCATTTGGGTCACCCTCCTATGGACATGTTTCACCTTGCAATAGCCTTCTTGAATTGTGGTGCCTAGAACTGGGCACAGTATTCCAGGTGAGGTCTGACCAAAGCAGAATAGAGTGGCACTATTACTGCTCTCCATCTAGACACCATACACCTATTGATGCAGCCTAGAATTTCATTATCTTTTTTAGCTGCCAGATCACATTGCTGACTCGTGTTCAGCTTGTGGTCCACAGAAAAACTCCTAGATGCTTTTGCATTTACTCCCATCAAGCCAGTTGTGCATTTCATTGTTACTGCCCAAGTGTAGTTTCCTACATTTCATCCTGTTGAAATTCATTTTGTTAGTTTTGGCCCAGCTTTCTAATCTGTTAAGGTCATGTTGAATTATTTTCCTGTCCTCTGGGGTATTAGCTATGCCTCCTAATTTGGTACCATCCTGTTTGTATTGGATGCAGTTATAGAATGGCAAAGCACTTAATTACAATAGGTAGAGTGTATGCTTCTCTGAAGGCAAAGCATAAAACTGAAGCAAGCACCAAAAGGTAGGGCATGTCTTCAATTTCTTGTAGCATATTCATAAAATGACAGATCTTCCCTCTACCTCTGATCTTGTATGATGTTTGTAAATCCTGGTACATCTTAAGAACAGTAGTATTTCTTTTATAATCTGAACTTTGCCTATGCTGGCATAATCATTTAAATTGGATTCAAAGTTCACATATACTTACATTACCAATGGTTTGGTTCATCATGTACCTCAGGCTCAGAGCTTGAAACGCTTCATTTGAAAATCAGTTTGATAATATTAAAGGTTAGAAAATGGGAAAGTCACTCACTATTGTAAATACTAATAATTGAAATCATTTGGATGGTTGAGTTATTGTTAATTAGTTCATAGTTTGCAATATTAGTGTTGGACAAGACCATGGGATTTAAAGAAAATGGCGTGTAGTTTGTCACTATTGACGTTAGAAAAGCCATTTTGTTTCTGGCTCCTTCTAAAGGGCTCTTTTTTCCTCTTAAAGCTGGCTTCCTTCTAGACACTGTGCAGTGTGTTGCTAGCTTTGACATAATCCTTAACTTTTAAATGTGAAAACCCATTATTTTAATTGTAATAAAAACTGCTGAACCAAGACATGCATTTTCATTACCTGCACACACACACACACACTGCAGGGGGATTGTCTTCCTTCCTTCAGGAGTCATTTTCTTAGCTTTCATTATTTGTAATTTTAAAAATGGGGGTGGGAGAATAAACTTTGCTTTTTTGTTCAAGATGTTCTCTTGTTGAACTGTCATATATTCCTCTGGTAAGCCCTGCAGAGAGACATAAACATTCAGACCAGAAGCAGAGGTGCATTAAGATTCCCTTGCTTTATTTCCATGTTAATGTTTCCCCCCCTGTGCTAATCCTACTCAAATACATCAAAGGACAACATTTATTACTCTGTATTGAAATTCAAGTCCATGACTTCTCCTGAGAAATCTAAGACCTGCTGATATACCTCCAAGTATATATTATTTAACTGCTACTTTACCAGGGCCACATCTACTGTGTGTTAAAAACAAACTGCACACACGTACCTCTTGCAATAGCAATTGCAATTGTACAATAACGACACACAATTGTAAACTGTTAAAAGAAGGATTACAAAATTGTTAAAATAAAATCTCAAAATAACTGCAAGATGGCATTATTATTTGAAAACAATATGTTTCTCTATTTGGACTTCATTTCAGACAAAAAAATGTGTCAACTCCTGTGCATAGCATCTGTTGACATGTTTCACTACTTAATGTGTGATGTAGCTTCTACATGTGCATTGCTTTTATTTACCAGCATGCTTATCTTACGAGCTTTCCCCAGTGTAACATCCCTTGCCATAACATCAAAACAAGCCTTTCCTCAAGAGAACAACTAGCTACACTTCATCTCCTGAGATACAATTATTTTGTGTTTATCTTTAATGCTCCAGGGGCGTGATGATGCAGGAGGCTCTCTCTGTTCAGCCAGATACAATCACCTCTGTTTTTTAAGTGCTACAAATACTAATTCATGCACTCTTTCATCACATCTTGATAATTTTTATAGCAACTCAGCCAGCTGTCCTGACTTTGACATAAATTTCAATATGAATGCTTTTGAAAATACATATGCATCTGTGATTCTAAATACTAGGGAGAGTGGAGCTATGGATCTGCAAACCGAGTTCAGAATGTCTGTGTTAACAGGTGGGTTGGAGATACACCCATGGCCTTGATACTGATACTCCCACCTATTATGTCAGTCATATTCCCAGTCTCTGCTTAAAAGTATCTTTAGTGTGGCAAATAGGACAGAGGGCCTGTCTATACGAGGGGGGGGGATGTGGATTGATGCACACTAACACCAATTCGAAGCAGTTTCTATTTGTCTTAACAGTTTTCTGGGAAAATCGCAGGCATGCAAAGCTATCTGCTTTTACTATCCCAATGGGCATGCCTGCAAATCAAGATGGTGGGTGCAAGTGAATTATTTGTGTTTTTATTATCAGCAGTTGCTGCCACAGAACACTACTTTTTTAAAGTATGAGGTGTGTCTGTTAAATAATGAGACTGATACAACAAACCATCTTTATTTATGTGCATTACAATTCTAATGTTTGTCCTCTTCAATATACTCCCCGTTCACACTCACACACCAGTCTTGGTTTCCGCTGGTTGAAGGTGTGGAGCAGATCAGTTTCTGTCAGCTGTGTCAACACATTTGCCATTTTCTTTTTTACTGCATCAATTGACTCAAAATATGTTCCTTTAAGCACCAATTTCACTTTAGGGGAAAGAAAAAAGTTGCATTTGCCAAATCTGGTGAATACAGAGGATGTTCAAGTGCAGTAATACGTTTATCGGCCAAAAAACTGCTTCATAGAAAGTTCTGTGTGAACAGGAGTATTGTTTTGATGAAGAATGAAACCATTTTTCCACAGTTCTGGCTTTTTCCCCCCTGACTTTGTCTCTCAGCTTTGTCAAAATTTCCTTAAAATAATGCTGGTTTACTTTTCTGCCTTTTGGAACCCATTCTTCCAAAATTATGCCCTTGATGTAAAAAACAACAACAACAATGAGCATGACTTTGAATGTGGACTTGCTTTGACATGCTTTTTTCATTCTTAGTGATGATGGCATTTTCCAGTGCATTGACTGTCGTTTTGTCTCAGGATCATACTGGAAGATCCAGGTTTCATCACAAGTGATGATTTTTTTTAAAAAAAAGGTTTGGGTCCGCCTCAAGTTGTTGCAGAATGTCAGCACAAATTTCCTTGCAGCACACTTTTTGCTCTGGTGTGAGAACCCTAGAGACCATCTTGGCACAAACTTTTCTCATGTTGAGATCCTCATGCAAGTTTTTCCACGCTGTGTCTTTGTCAGTGTTCACAGCTTCAGCTGTCATTTGGACACTGAGTCGGCGGTCTCCTCGAACAATCTGGCTGATTTTTTCCCCACAATTTCTTCAGTTCTTGAAGTGGAAAGTCATCCAGGGCATTCATTGTCATCCACATTCTCACGTCCTTCTCTGAATCTTCAGACACACTCAGACACACATGCACAAGACATGCACTTCACCGTAGGCCTCAGTAAGCATTTGAAAATATTCAGTTGGGGTTTTGTTCAGTTTTACTAAAAATGTCAAATTGACACGTTGCTTGACTTTTAAACTTAGAATTGTTTTTGGAACACAACAGACAACGCAGCTGCTTTGAACCATGACTGACAATTGACTGAATGGCCAAGAGTGTTGATGTTTGTCACGCAGGTTCAGACATGTTCAAGGTCACCACTCTAGCATTCACAATCATTTCACCCTGATTTGTCTGAAACACAGAAACACAGTCTTGTTATTTAATAGACAGTCCTCTTATGTCTAAGGTGTGAAAGTGCGATATTCTGTCTAAATAAATAAAAAAATGAAAAGGCTGTTTTGTTGCCTGAGCGCACAATCGCTAAAGCAAAATTACAAGATGGTGGTTCTAGGTGCTTCTTAGCAAGCTCTGTCCCCTGTCCATGTTTGACGTATCAGCTTTCACTTCCGCTCTTATCGGGAATGCAAGTGAATGTGAATCCAATTGCCCAAAGGAGTGGCAATTTACATTCTCTACAGAGCTTTTTAAAAGCTTTGGGAAAGCTGTGAAGGCTTTCCTGGCAGAGTTCATGGTGGATTTACCCCCCTCCTTCCAAATACCTGATCTGATGTAGAATGTCATTAGGACAGGTAGAATTCCCAGCAAATCCCATGAGGATTATTATGACCGTTAAGACAATCCCAGAATCATCCATCCATCTCTACCACTGCTCCCAAAGGATATATGGTTATGTATCTACATTTCACGTTCTTCTGGTTTGAAGGGTAGGAGGCATATAGAAGACTGATATAAAATGCTGTCTGCACTTTATTCACCTTCTCAGGTTATGGCAGGGGGTTCCTGGACATGAATATAACCTGTGAGAAATTCTGTGCTCAGACTTAAGTACACAGATTAACCATGCCTAGTTTAGAAACCCTAACAGAGTTTTGTGATAACATGAAGGTTCATATTGTGTGCAGTTCTCCAAGATTGCATGGATCATCCATAAATAAATCAATTTCTTGTTGAAGGATACTGGGAGTTGCAGCCAAACATTTGGAGGTAAACATGTGTCCACCCCTGCCTTAAAGGTTAGGGAATTTATCCCAAGTCCACACAGAGAATTATTTTCCATTATTACCCTAAGTCTTTTTTACCAGAAAGCAGACTTTGGTCTGACCAGTATGGCTGGCAGAAACTAGCATACTGACCGGAACAGAAAGATACCAATACGCAAACAAGGTGCTCCTCAGGAAACATCAGAGATGAGATCCAAGGTGTTCTAGAACTGGAATTATATAAGAAATTGACAATTTAATAGTTAACTCTAGAGACTCTCAGGGAGAAGCTGGAGGTCTGGGATCACTTTGATTACAATGGAAAAGAAGATGAATTGCAGTAAGAATTAAGAAATGTGGGGGAGTCCGTTTCCTATCTTTCCATACACAGTGGGCCCTTTCCATCCATGGGGGTTTGGTTCCTCCCCCCACCCCAATAGGAAAAAACCATGGGAGCTCAAGCCTCATATTAATCGTTGGGGATGCATGCACGCAGCCACATAGTAACTGTCATTTTTCCTACTGGGAAAATAGAGACAGTGGGATGAGAATGAGGGGGACATCAACAGACACCTAGCCAAGATCAACTAGCAGGTCATCTGCTAGAAAAAATAAAAAGGGAAGTTTGGAGGACTTCTGATAAGGCACATCAGTTATTGGCTTGGATACTGAAAGAATAATCCTCTGGCTGTACTAGAAGGACATAGCCAGGAGATCAAGGGGCGGGAGGGGGAGTGTTCTCAATTGAATGTATCCTGCCAGCTGATACTGTGAGCAACAAACAGTCATGGATCAATTCATATGCTCCATGGCAGCAGGTGAGGCTGATACACTTCATCAGGTAATACAGTAGGGACGAGCAAATTCAGTAAGGCTGTGGCCAGCTTTCTGTTCCCAAGGTCCATCATGGGCGACACCACCACTCTCATGGAAAACATGTGCAGCTTGTATACCTTGTTTCTTGTATGAAGGCTGAAAAGTGTTTCAAAGCTTCTGTTTCACCTTGTTACAGGAAGTAGCATGGGGAGGTGGATCTGAGTTCTACAAAATGAGTGGGGGATTATAGAGTCCACAACCCATATGTTAACCATCCTTGTAGTAACAGAACAAGAACAAGGTGGGGCATATTTACTGGTCCTTCATGTTCTATCCTCCCATATGGAGTAGGCCCTAAAAGACCAACAGAAGGCATGAATATGTGGAGGGTATGCTGTGACAGCACATAGTATCATTCCTGATCACTGAGCACATGTGTACAGTCATTGGCAGTAACTTCTTTTTCCTTACTTTGAGAAGTGTGAGCCAAAATGAAATAACCTTGCAGTAGCATGTTTGTTTGTTTGTTTATTTAGTTCATAAGATATTAGCAACCTCACAGGTGTGGATAAGTGGGTCGGGTAACATCCAGTCTTTGAAAAGGATGACACTTCATTTTATTGGCTATAAGACTGATTTGCCTGCTCTCTCGGAATGAAATCAAGTTGTTAGAATTACAGCGTCACAGTAAGAGGTTGATCCTTGTATCCATGGGACAGGTGTCCCTGGTGTCAGTTATCCACATCCACAAAAAATGTCCTGTAGGTATTTTCAAGGTCCTTCAGCATGATTCTATGGTATGCTTCTACTGGAATTTGAGCCGGAAGTCATTCATTTCAATAGGGTTTCAGTATCCATGGTTTCACATTTACTTGGTAAGTCCGGGATAAGTGGGGCAACCTGCAATGTAACTTGGGCCATTGTATATGTGTTAAATTTGATATATAATGTGTTGTACTGTTGCTAAAAATATATTGAGACTTAAATTGTGATTCTGTTTGGAATATTCAATTATTGTTTGCCCTAGAGAATCCAAAAAGTGGTATGTATGCACATGATAAATGCATTCTAACACATAGCCATGCCAGTATTAATTTATAGTAAAACTCAGAAACAACATACATGATTCTATCGTACTAAATAGCATAGCTCTTCATGTAACAGACTCACAGGCAGACAACAGACAGGATTTTCCTATACAACAGGTTTGGATGATCCGTCTTATTCAGCTGATAAATTCATAAAAGGTATGTCACAGAGGCATTATACTTACAGATGCTCTCTTCTGCTTGTTGCAATAGCATGCAAATAAAAAAAAATGCAGTAGTACACAAACAGAAATATTAATGTTATATCCGGGCATAAGCTAAAGAGAAGAAAAATGATCCTATGGCTCATAGAAGAGCTTTAGATAGATGGAGTTTCTGATGTCAAGTGGTACTCATAAAATAAAAGACTACAGGAGGAAGTAATGGGAAGATAGCTGGTTTTGAAAACTGAACTAGGCTATAGGGAGTCTGTGGAGAGTTTTGTAAGTCAATGCAGTAATTTTGAGTTGGATTTAGAGATGAATAGGGAGCTGCTGATATAATGTGTTATGTATGAGAAATGCTTAGTTTTCAAAACTCTTGGAAAAAAAGTCTTGTGAGCAGTATTTCTTCAAAGTGACTTGCAAAATTGGCTAGTCAATTTGCATATGTTAAATTCTACTGGAAAGGCAGTGTGCTTTGAGTGTAAGACTAGGACTGCAAGAGACCAAGACTTGAATCTCTGCTTAGCCACAAAAACTCACTGGGTGACCTTGGGCAAGTCACAATCTTTCAGCCTCAACTGAAGCAATGCCAAACCTCCTCTGAATAAATCTTGTCCATGTGATAGGGTTACTACAATTTGAAGGCACCGAGTAACAACAACAAATTCATCTGAGGTTGTAATCCAAAGCACACTTACGTGGACTTAAGTAAACATACTTAGTTTTTTTTAACTGTTATTCATGCAGCATGGGTTTTGTTTTTAAAAAAATCAATTTCCCACATACTCATTTCCCATATCTGCTTCCCATTGATAATTTGTGGCCAGTACAGACCTTGCAGTACATTGGAGGAATAATATAGGGGCATCAAGATCTTTTTGCTAGTCATATACAGTATATTCCGGTGTATAAGGCGACTGGGCATATAAGACCCCCCCCCAATTTCCAGCCAGAAATCTAGGCTTAGGCATATATTCGCCAGATAAGACCACCACCCCCCAATTTGGCTGGCTGGGGGAGCCTTGCCAGCTGATCCTCTTTGTATCCCAACTCATGAGGATCTCCTTGTGAGTTGGGAAAGCGAACAGGATCAGCTGGCAGGGCAACATTCGCCCCTCTCTTCAACCTTCTAGTCAAACTGGACTCGAAGGTGGAGAAAAGGGGCGAAAATGCCCAGTTTGCCTCAGCAGCCCCCTTCCCTCCGTCTTGGCTCTTCCAAAGGGGACCAAGGTGGGGGAAGTGGGGGCGGCCGCGGCAAACCCCTAGATTCTTCCCCTCTCCCCACCTTCAAGGAAGGTGGGGAGAAGGGGCGAACATGCCCCATTGGGCTCCATACGGAGGATGCGGGGCTGTGGAGCCAAACCCCGGGATTCGCCCCCTCTCCCCAAGGTCAAGGGAGAGGGAACGAATCTAGGGATTTAACTCCACAGCCCCGATCCCTCCTTCTGGGCTCCCTCCTCTCGCGATTCCCCAACCCACAGGAGGCTACCCAGTCTCCTGGTGGGTTGGGGAATGTGGGATGGCCAGCTGGCTGGGGGGGGTGGAGGTAGGGGGCTTCGGGGAGAGTGGAAGGATAGTTGGAGGGAGGGGGCTTCGCAGCCACCCCCCTCTCCAAAGTGCGGCTTTGGGGAAGGGGGGAGGCTGGGCGGAGGGTGGATGGGTGGCTGGGGGGAGCGGGGCTTCGCAGCCACCCCCCTCTCCAAAGCGTGGCTTTGGGGAAGGGGATGGCTGGGCAGAGGGTGGCTGGGTGGCTGGGCGGCGGGGGCTTCACAGCCACCCCCCCTCCAAAGCACGGCTTTGGGGAAGGGGGGTGACCGGGCGGAGGGTGGATGTGTGGGTGGGGGGAGGGAGCTTTGCAGCCATTCCCCCTCTCCAAAGTGTGGCTTTGGGGGGGGTGGCTGGGCAGAGGGTGGCTGGGTGGCTGGGGGGAGGGAGCTTCGCAGCCACCCCCCCTCTCCAAAGCGTGGCTTTGGGGAAGGGGGGTGACTGGGCGGATGGTGGATGGGTGGCTTGGGGAGGGGGCTTCGCAGCCACCCCCCTCTCCAAAGTGTGGCTTTGGGGAAGGGGGGTGGCTAGGCAGAGGGTGGATGGGTGGCTGGGGGAGTGGGGCTTCGAAGCAACCCCCCTCTCCAAAGTGTTGCTTTTGGGAAGGGGGTGGATGGGTGGAGGGTGGATGGGTGGCTGGGGGGAGGGGGCTTTGCAGCCACCCCCCTCTCCAAAGCGCGGCTTTGGGGAAGGGGGGTGGCTGGGCAGAGGGTGTATGGGTGGCTGGGGGGAGGGGGGCTTCGCAGCCACCACCCCCTCTCGAAAGCGTGGCTTTGGGGAAGGGGGGTGGCTGGGCGGAGGGTGGATGGATGGCTGGGGGGAGGGGGCTTTGCAGCCACCCCCATCTCCAAAGCACGGCTTTGGGGATGGGGGGGTGGATGGGGGGAGGGTGGCTGGGGGGAGGCGGGGAGGGGGCTTCGCAGCCACCCCCCATCCCCAAAGCTATGATTCCAATGGAACCGCGGCTTTGGGGAAGGGGGGTGGATGGGCGGAGGGTGGCTGGGGGGAGGCGGGGAGGGGGCTTCGCAGCCACCCCTCGTCTCCAAAGCCACGATTCCAATGGAACCACAGCTTTGGGGAAGGGGGGTGGATGGGCGGAGGGTGGCTGGGGGGAGGCGGGGAGGGGGCTTTGCAGCCAGCCCCCCTCTCCAAAGCCGCGATTCCAATGGAACCATGACTTTGGGGAAGGGGGTGGATGGGCGGAGGGTGGCTAGGGGGAGCCGGGGAGGGGGCTTCGCAGCCACCCCCCTTCTCCAAGGCCGCAATTCCAATGGAACCGTGGCTTTGGGGAAGGGGTGTGGATGGGCGGAGGGTGGCTGGGGGGAGGGGGAATTTTCGCCCTTTTCCTCCACCTTCAAGCAAGGTGGGGGGAAAGGGTGAATCTAGCAGTTTGCCTTGGCCGCTGCAGAGGCGATCAAGCAGTGGTCGCGGCAAACCGCAACGTTCACCCCCCTCCTCTGTCTCCGTTGCTCCCCAAAGGGGGAGAAGGCAGAGGAGGGGGGCGAATGAACTGGAAAAGCACTTTGCTTCACCCCCGGCCCCATCTCCTGCCTCTTCGCTTTGTTTGCGAAGAGGCAGGAGATAGGCAGGCAGGTGAAGCAAAGTATATTCGGCGTATAAGACCACTGTCGATTTTGGAGGGCACTTTTGAGTGCTCAAAAGTCGTCTCATATGCCGAAATATACGGTATATTTTGGAAACAGTGTAAAGCTCTATAGAAGATTCTAGAATACTTGCATTATTTCTTGTATTGTAGTGAAACTTTGAATCAAAATTCAGACATCTGAATATTGACTCATTCTGTTCTGATGCTGAGAACATGATGTGTTTAGTGAAATGAGAAGAGCCAAAGGGACTACTGAATCTTTAGATGTAGTTGGACTGCAGTTGCCAGCAGTCCTAGCCAGCATACCCAATGGAAATAAGTACTGGGAACTGCAGACCACATCTGGAGAACCTCAGTTGCCCACTCATTGCCTTTTTCCAGTTTTACAGCTCTGTGATTTTCAGATTCTGAAGTACACCTGAATCCTTTGAGGCGCTTCCATTCCCCACATCAGTTCCTTTTGGACCATTAAAAATAACTTTTTAAAAAGATAAAATATTTTGCTATACTATGTTATTGAAGTTGGCTAATGCCTCAGTTCATGTTCCATCAGTTCCTGTTTTAACGTTCTGTTTTTTAAGGGGCGCTTCAACCAGTTTCTCAGTTTGGACATCACAGAAAGCTGTAATTTAATAAACCATGAGAACTACTTTAAATCTGAGCATATAAGAGGACTGGGGAAAGCGAGGACAGGAGAAGATCGGCATATTCTTAGTCCAGTCAGGCATGATTTTTTAGAATGAGATCATTAGCATCTCAGCTGGGCTTATGTGTTGTTAGGAACCATTTTGTTGTGTTTGATGGGACATGGTACACATATAGTACCTGGAGTTATTTTTACCACTTAGGGTCTATGAAATAGTGCAGTTTGTAATTATGCAGTTTAGTTAATAGCTCCACAATTAATTAAAGACAGCCTCTAGTTGGAGAGTTAAAGGCTCTGCTAACTTTGCCATACTATATATCTCAGAAATATGGCAGAGAAAGACCATTTTTCTTTTTTTGTTTAAAACAATGATCCATAAATATGTTCTGGTGAAAATAGGTCATTGTCATTGATTTATATACAGAAAGCTTTGCTGCTTTCTCTCTGGCCTATTTCCTTTGTCTGTATCCACTAAGATCAGAGAGTAGCTTTTTGAAGACTTAAAAAAAATCCTATTCATATATGAACTGGGACAGGAAGAAAGATGCAAAAATAGATCATTTTCTCTCAGTTATCTCAATGCATAAGGCATGATTTCTAATAGAAATTTCAAAATTATTAAAATCTAGTTATTGTTAGTCCCAGGAATGGTGGTGCTGGTGGTGGAATCGCAGATCTTTGCACGTGTCCCATTCTTGAAATAATTGATCTGGCTCCATAAATGGTGATACTGGTGAATGTTGAACAGAATCTTAATTTATAAATCATACATTGTGTCAAAGCTGCATTGCCCAGAGTAGGTGCACACAATTGAACATTTGATTTATGTTGTTAGCTTCCTGGTTGCATGGTCACAATTTAGTACATAAATGGTCACTTTCCAAATTAGCCTTTACATCAGGGGTGGCAAAGTATGGTCCTGGGGCCACATATGTTACCCCAAAGATGTTTTATGGCCCTCAATATCTCCAGACCAAACATTTTGTAGCCAAAAAAAAGAGAGCGAGCTGCTCCTCCTGGAAGCCTCCAGGTCCAACAGTTTACCTTTTAAATAGGTGATAAAGCCTTGATCCACTGTTTAACATAAAAAAATACAAATTCTTGAAAGCTAAAAGTAGACTTCTAGCCACTTTGGGGTATTTTCTGTTTGTTTGTTTGTTTGTTTGTTTGTTTGTTTTGTCCATGTGGCCCCCAGAGTATCCCAGGGCATAAAGTGGCCCCCAGAACTGTCACAGTTGTCTACCCCTGCCTTACATAATTCCAGCATCCTGACTCCTAGTCCCAAAGAAGCAGATTTCCAATTCTGATTAAGTGTCCTTAACTTTTTCTTGAAAGGAGTTCAGTGTGCAAGGCAAAATGCCACTCCCAACGTTCTTCCATGAGTAATATTTGTGAGTCACCCAAAGATATCAGTGTGACTTCATTAAATTTTTAAATATGGAGGTTGAGGGGCTTTTCCCCTTTCTCCTATTGAAAGTTATTTCACACAACACTTACCTCAGGCATCAATTACCTCATCTTGAGGCTTCATTTGGAAGTGTACTATCTCCTGAAGTTAAGCTGTAGGTGTGAATAAGAGCTTTATTTTATCATGTCACTATAACAGTCTCTCATAGCCACATCAGAATACCTAGATGAAAATGCTGCATCCAGGCAAACTGCCTATTCAGGAACCTCATCACATCAAAAGGATACAGTTCATCAGAATACCTGGATGAAAACACTGCATCCAGGCAAACTGTCTATCCAGAAACATCATCCCATCAAATGATACAGTTCGAAAGGACATGCACAAATCTTTATTATGGTTGTAAATTTGGTGGTAAAGTGAAGTAGCTATTCATGTGCACCCAGACTATTATAACATTTTCATTTGGCTTTCAACTGCTGCATCTGCAGGAATCACTTTATAAAGACTGCCCTCCTGTAGCTGTAGGGAAATTTGGAATAGAAACAGTGAACATATAAATAAAAGTCTCAGATCAATAAATCAATGCAATGTGCTTCTCTAATTGTGAGGTGAAGCACAGGAGGACACTTCTGTTTTGACAAGTAGATCAGATAATATTTCAGTACAGTTGCTTAATGGTTTTCCTGTTACAATTTTCAAGGAAAATAGGAAAGCAAACTATGTGGTGGAGGTTGCAAACTTGCAATGTCCTAACAGAATATACTAAGTCAGTGGTATATTCTATTTAAGGTTATGTTTTGCTTTTAAGAACTTTCAGTGTAGTTTTACATTAGTTACACTGGAATAAACAACAGTCATTCAAAGAAATATGGCTCTCTGCTAGTAGAAATTTGCAGCAGACTATAAATTTCTGTAGATTTTCCTAACATCATGCTGTTCAAAGGTACTTATCAAGTCAACGTTAGGTAAGGGTGGATTTATTAATTTTGATTCCTTTAGTTTCTCATTTTTTTCCATTTTATGTTTGCAAACAATATAGTTTGATTTATATGTTATTTCCAGTTTCCATACTAGATTTTTTTTAAAGCTTAGCTTCATTGGAGAATATTATCATACAATTCATGGAAGTTTAAATATTGAAAGATCATTGAAATTGAAAGTGTGAACATTGAAAGATATGGGTTTTGGGATAAGAGATTGGAATTTGAGTATAAAAAGCTTACATTTAATTAGGGGACTCAAAAACCCAGTTCAGTACACATTGCTCTCAATAGGGGACTGGGTGTTTTTTTATTGCATTCAGTTAATCATGATGTTGGACATTATTTTATTGACTACTTTAAAAAGAAATCCTAGAAGAGACTGGCTTATGTTAATGTGGTTACTACCACTGTTGATGGCACAATTTATTGTTTGCCTTTTTTAAAAAAAATGGTAAGTTGCCTTCCCTGACTTTGGAATTTGGTGGTGTTGGTGCTTGTGTGGCTTCAAGTTGATTCCTGCTGATGGCAACCCTAAGGTGAACCTATCACTGGGTTGTCTTACCAAGATTTGCTCAGAGAGGGGTTGCCTTCCTCTGAGGCTGAGAGAGTGTGACTTTCAAGGTCACCCAGTGGGTTTCCATGGCTTAATGTGGAATCAAACCCTGGGGCTTGTCTAGACAAGAAGATATAATGATGGTTGCTGCACATTAACACAAAATTGCAGTAGCATTGATTTGTCTCCACTGTCCTTTGGCAAAATTGCTGGTATGCGAAGCTATCCATGTTTGAAGTTCAAACACAGCCATGACTGCAAATCAACATGGTGGCCGCAACTGAATTATTTGGGTTATTCTCAACAAGTTGTCATTCTCAACTGCACAGTATTTTTTTAAACTGAAAATCAAAGCAGTGCAAGTGCAACCTTCCACTTAAAAAAGCAATTTGGTCACCTCGGCACAGCAAAAAAGTGCACAATCGCAACACAAAACTCCAAAATGTGGTTTCTGGCCACTTCATGGCCAGCAAGCCCACCCCACCCCCATGCACGTCTGACCAGTCAGCTTTCCATTTCCATCCTCACAGAGAATGTGCTACGCTGAAAATTCGTTGTCCAAACAACAGCAATGCTCATTCCCATGCATTAAAAAAAAAAACCCTCAGGGAAGGCAGTTAAGGCAGTCTTATTCCCAAGGAGTGTGGTGTCTTCCACATAGCAGTTCAATGAGAGAATGGTACCTAAAAAAATTCTGTGTGTCACTACTAGCTGCAGATAAGTTTTTAGCTCATTAAAAGTAATCAATTCATTCTAGGAACAAAAGAGCCCTGAGATTCACACCTGTTGAGTCCCCTTAGTTTCACAAGAGCAAGTTTCATAGTTTTTGGTCTATCGCAGAGGCAGGGAAACAGATGGGTAGACATGCTCTCTTCCTATAGAGTAATAAATAGCCAAATACAAAACATAGCAGTACACATACACATTGGCCAACAAATTGTCATGTACAGAGCAGAAAATCACCATGGTGAACATGTTTTGCATTATCAAGATTTTACAAAAAAAAAAAAATGACAATGATTAACTTGCACACAAAGAGCATATTTATTACTATTTATCCATTCTACACAATTTAATGAATTTCAGTTTATTGGTTGATTTTACTTTTATTTGGGGAAAAACTTATATTTAAGGTTCTTCACAAGAATATATATTTTACAAGTTACAAATAAAAACACAAGTGATATTATTAAAATTCAATTAAATAGTTATCATATTACTGTACATAAAAAAAACAGATCAGTTAAAAAGTACAAGATCCCGAGCAGCCATTTAGTTGCCAAAAACCTGCCAAAATAATGAGTAATGATGCTTTGCAAGAAAAATCAAGTTCACCTTTCAAGTGTATCTCTTCCAAGAATAACTTTTAAGACAGTGCGAATGTTTTGTTTTCAAACAGAATTGCATTTATACACTGTCAGAATTAATCACCAACTTTCTACTGTGCTACTTAAAGAGGAATTTAGGCAAAGGATTCAATGAACAAATATTTGCAAATAAGCACTGGTAATTCTGTAAGTAAATTGATGTTTTTTGCTGGATATAGGAAAAGGTTGTAAATAATCAGTCTGATGCATTCCTCTAAGTGAATGACCTGGAAACTAATGTAAGTGACAGGAGTAAATGGGAAAAAGAATTGGATTGTATTATGTTGTTTAATATGGATCTTACAATGCTTAATTCTTGTCATATCTGTGTTTTTCCCCACTCTAGATTAAGCAAACAGTAGAAAATATTATAGGATGAAGCGAAGCTCTATTTTCCTTCTTTCTCAGGCAGATGTAGTTATTCTATGCAATCTGTATTCTATTATTATTTACCCCAAGAAACTACATACATAGATGCAGGGAAGAACTGGTAGGTAGGCCTGCTTCTTTAGATAGTCCCAACTACATTAAGCTCGTTGAATAATTTGTTCCTTGATGAAACAGTACTTATGTAAATCCAGTCAATTCAGTGGGTCTGAGTATAGCTGGACTACCAGGAGTGTTTGTCCCTGCCGCTGAGATCACATAGCTTCTCCCATCACACAATGAGGTCTGACTCTCTTTCTTTGCAGATCTTTAAACAGAGGTTGGTTGGCCATCTTTCAGGTCTGTTTTTGCTGTACTCTTGCATGTTGCATTGGATGGTTGCATTTGGAAGAGGGGTTGCTTTGGATGGTTCTGTGATTGGATAAGGAAAACCCCATTTGGTCATAGGATTATATGTGACTTGGTTGCTCCCTTGTCATTCAGAACAGTGCCTCCTAATCTGTCTAACATGGAAGACTCCCCACCCTGCCAGATTCATGATTGCTACAGTTGGATGACCTATGATTCAAGAGGTCAATTGTGATGGAGCCTGCTAAGACCTAGCCTGGGAAAATGTAGAATGTGATTACAGAGAGGTCAGCCATTGAACTCTCCAGCCCCTTGTTTCTGCTTGCTTAGCTCCTCTTTGAAGGAAGTAAAACAGAAGATTAACATGAGGGGGTGCACTTTAGTTCTAGGTCTCTTGATAATTTCCTTTTAAAGACATTTTTCAGGAACTAGTTTAGATTATGCTCCGTGAATTCCTTTAACACATTTTTCTTTCACTATCAGGATCAGCAGGTGCTCTTATCATGTTACAAAATAAACAAGCTGCATTTATATTTCCTTATGAATGGCATATCAAAATCTAGGCAAACATAGATATAGCCCTGCAAAACCAAGGGCTTGTGTATTCGAACTTAAAAAATGTAGTGCCCCACAGAAAAAGCAGCTGTGACTTGTCTTAATGTCAATTTTATCCCTGGAAGCCCCCATATGGTTCACGTTCCAAATGACAGCTGAGGAAGGGAGAAGAGAGTGAGAGAGCCCTATTCGCTCATCCTCAGCCCATGGGAGTGAGCTGGTAGGCAGCGGAAAAACCAAGGAGGGAGAGGGCTGTTTTACCCTCTTCCCCCTTCCTTGGCCTCATGAGCAGGCAGGTGGTGGCAGGGAACCAGGGAAGGAAGAAGAGGAGACAGCCCTCCTCCCTTCTCCACCCCCGGCGGTAGTGGCGGTGGTGGCAATGGCAGCTGCAGTGGCAGGGTGGGTGGGAATGACAGCTGCCCTCCACTCTTCCCCATCCCCAATCACTCAAGGGAGAGGGGAATGGTAGTAGCTGTGGGCTGCTTGCCTTGTTAGCAAGCCCTGCTCCCCTATGCATGTCTGGCCAATCAGATTGGCACTTCCTCTCATTTGGGCAAGTGAATCAGCTCGATTCACTTTTCCTAATGAGCAGGAATGTGCCCCACCACATTGGGTTTTTTTTTAAAGACGAGAAAAGCTGCAAAGGCTTTTCTGACAATTTTTTTGGCTCCCCCCTCCTTCACAATAGGGCAAAATCACACAGGATGGGTAGGGTACTCCTCGCATTACGTGAGGAATATTTTCACTGTTTTGACAACCCCCAAGTTGTTGCATAATCTAGGAAAATTTCCTCAAAAATTATTAACAAAATAAGTAAGTATTAAGTATTAAGCCACAATATTATGAGTTTGATCCTACAGGGCTCCAAGATTGACTCAGCCTTCCATATGTCTGTAAAATGAGTACCCACGTTGTGGTGGCAATTAGCTAACACATTTTAAACCACTTAAGGGTTGTGCTTTGCACTGATAAGCAGTATAAAAATATAAATGCTATTGCTAATGGATGCCTTCTTATGATCAATCCAGAGGCTTGCTAAAACAGTTTAAGCTCACCTTCAGCAAAGTCTACTTTCCCCAAAGAGTAGGAGATGTTTGTACAGGCATTCTCCACAAATTACTCTTTTTTTTCCCTATTGCATGATATTCAGCAGCCTCAGATCTCTTTCATTCAGACAGAAGAGTCAAATGATTATACTTTTCCTTGGGTGCCACTGCGTCAGACTGCTGATAAAGACTGGCACATTTTAATGCTTTCCCATTGAACCCAAACTTCATCTCATGTACAAATCTAGTCGAGCAGAGACTATCCCTCACAGAATAAAGTCTGGGCAAGAGTGGGTGAGTTTGCTGTGTATCCCAAGAAAGTACAGTTTCTAGATGGTTTGAAAGACTTATTAGGCTGATAAAAGGCTGCTCCATCCTGATGGATAGAGATGGCTCGATTGGCTTTGATTTCCTTTCTTCATGTATGGTGGGGAATGAGCAGTAAACTAAATCCCTGATTCATTCCTGCAGCTGGCACCTTGGGAAGAACTTCTTTATCCACCCCACATCTTTCCCCAGTTGAGGAGAATATGTGGCAGGCAAACTATGTGACCACTGTTGTTGCCAAATACTGATCAGAAATGGTGCCAAGAATCCCTACCATTGCCTTCCAAGTTGCAAGTACAAATAGCAGGGGGAAATCCCACCATTATATATGATCAATGATAAGAGATAACAGCAAGATTCCCATGCACACCACTCACCCACCCATTTAAGAAGGCAAAGAGCACATAGGAGAAGCTCTCTGCTCTGGAGGTGTGTGTGTGTTTTATGGAAATGGTAGGGCTTTGAGGGGTTGAGTAATGGTAGCTAGTACTTTACATGGCAATGGGCACTGAATTCACTTTGAATTCAAGTCTAGATTTTAAAGGAGCTACCCATGATACTGAACTTCGTGCACAAAATAGGCTGAGCACCTTGTAAAACTTCTTAAAAGTTCAGATTAATTGCAGAGTAATTGCATGGAAGCACCAGCCACTACTGGGGAGGGGCTACCCTAAGTTTTTCCATAGCCTTATGGGGAACATCTAGGAGCTGGGTTAGGCCCAAGGGATGAAGACTCCCTTTATTGTGCTAAAGTACAGAATATAGTACTGACATCTTATAGCAGCTCTTTTTGCAGATCCCACCACTTAGCTAAAGTAAAGGGATGCTTTTTTGACCTTCACTGTGACATGACTGCTGATGTTGTATTAGGTTTTCCACAACTTTTCCCAATTGAGATTTCCTTAACTGCTGTGTAAAGTAGAGACTTTTACCAGGTATTGTTTTTCTCAACACTGCAACTCCTAAAGAAGAAAAGCTGCTTTTGTTGGTCACTCCCTGTGATGAAGCTAAACTTGAAAAGGCTGGAAAGTTACAGAAAGGTTCAAGTAATATTGACTGGCTAGAAACAAATAAGCTGCAGTTATTTTCCAGGATACTTCATATCATTCCTTTATTACTTTCCTACCATAAATTTGTAAATCAATTATGATTTCATGGAAAATGCTTCCCTCTTTGTTTCTTCTCCTGGACATTACTGAAAGATATAAGGTGTCCTTGAATATGCTCTACCACAACAACCACCTCTTTCTTTGCATATTTTATGTGTTTAAGATGTTTTGGGAAGTGATAATAAAGAGTTGGAAAAGTTTATGTTTATTCAGAATTCCCAATTATTTCAGTGGTTCTTACTCCCCTGTAAATATGCATAGGATTGCAGTTTTAGATCCTCCCCTTCCTTCTGTTTTCAAAGACTGAATGCAGCGGACTAGTCTCAAGGTATGATATGTATTTTTAATCAGTGATGCCCTTCAACTGTCCTATCTATCTGGCTTTTTAGTTCTTCCCAAGGTGCATTTTTATCTTACAAAGATACAAAGTATCAGTTTGATATGTCTTTCCAGTTGTATTATAAAATGTCATTAATATGAATTCCCTGAGCAGAAAACAAGGACATCTTTTTAAAAATCATTTGGCCTGGATGTGGTCCAAAAATTTTCTTCAGTTTAGTTATTAGCTTTTCCCCACAGTGAAAAATATTCAATTAAGTCTTCCCTCAAATTGGCCATAACTTTCAATTAAAAATAAACGAAGTTTCATTTTACTAACACTATCTATCAATCAGCACATCTAACGAAGAGTTACAGCAGAAATGGTTCACTTGCTCATTTAATATTAAAAGGCTTAGCCACAGTGTATTATGGGTTCCCCGGAAAGTTTTGATGGACTGAAATATAGGAGAACTATTGCCATATTGCAACATTTATGTGAATATTTCTTATCCCTAAATGGTTAGTGAATTCCAGTCCAGTACATCTGAAGACATCGGGTTAGGGAAGGCTGCTTTGTAAGAAAGACCTATGTCATTATCTCCTTTGTCCCCACCCCATTTCATTTCAGTGACAAGCAGCTATGTGATTGAGAAATATAAGGGCAATAGACTGCTTAAACTTTCTGCTTCCAGCAATATCTCTGCTCAAAAATTCTTCCCTGTCTGATTTTCCATCTCTGTGGAGCAAAGATTCGCCAATGGAGATCAGCCCATTTTTCTGGTCTGTGTTCCTATTGATTATGCCATGTACCTGCACGGTTGACCCTGCCATTGAGGCAGAGTGTGATGGAAAGGTATAGTACTGATCCATTGGAAGGCAAAGCTATCATATGGAAGATGGAACAAACTTGTCTTCTGTCACTCCGCAGGATAGAACAAGAACTAATAGATTCAAAGTACAACATAGGAGATTATGAATAAATATAAGAATGTCCTGAGGTTAAAGAGCTGTTCAATACTGGAAACAGACTACCTTGAAAGGTGGCAAACCCTCCTTTGTTGGAGTACTTTTTAGCAAGAAGTTCAGTGGCCGTTTCCCAGGCATGCTTTTCAGGTCAATTTTCTGCATTTGTGGCAAGGGATTGTACAGTACTAGGAAACCCTTGGGATTCCTTCCAACACTATAGTAGTATGACGTGAACTGACAAAGTAATTTCCTGAAATGGGTATATATTATTATTATTATTATTATTTGGAAATTATTTATTGTTGTTGTTTATTTATATAGCACCTTCATTGTACATGGCACCTTACAATAAAACAACCATACAGTACGCCCTGCCAAAGATGTATAATCTAAAATATACAGTATATGTGTACACATATAGAGAGGAGGAAGAAATATTACAATTTAAAACTATACAATACAATTGCAGGGCAAACTGTCCAGATAAAATGCAAAAAATGCAATATAATATAGAGCAAACTGACCAATGCATGTAATCAAAATATATAAGACTATAAAAAGTATCAAACTACAATTCCAAAGCTTTGGAAAACAAAATAAGTTTTCAGTTGAGATTTAAAGACAATGAGGGAAGAAGCAGTCCACAATTGTTCAGGGATGAAATTCCTAGAATATGAGGCAACCAGTGAGAAAGGATAAAGCCAAGCCACGGAAGAGGAAACCCTTGGTTGAATGAGAAGCCTAGAATTCCTAGAATGCAGATCTCAAGCAGGCTGGTAAAAAGGAATAAGGGCTGAATGGCAGAGGGAAGCTAGGTTGTGTAGGCTTTGAAAGTTAAAACAAGAAGCTTGTACTGAATCCTAGAAGGAATGGGTCACCAATGAAGAGATATCAAAAGTGGGATAGCAGGATCAAAAAGTGTTGATGGGCCAAAAACATAATCTTAGCAACAGAATGTTGAATACAAACCAGAGGACTAAGGTGAGATAATGAGAGGCCAATCAAAAGAAGATTACAGTAATCAAGATGGGAAATGACTAAGGCATGAACTAAGGTCTCAGGAGAGGAAGCAGAAAGAAAAGGTCTGATTTTGGCAATGTTGTAAAGAAAAAGTTGAAATGTCTTTGCTACAGTATCAATGTGAGGACAAAGAACAGTCAAAAATAAAGTCAAGAGTCAGTGGTTCCTTCATAGAATAAATGGGAACATTATGAAGAGTGATGGGGAATGTATGTTGTAAAGAAGGTTTTGAAGGAAAAATAAGTAGTTCTGTCTTTGTCTTTTTAAGTTTTAGGCAAGGATGAAACATCCATGCTGAAATACCTGAAAGACATGCTTTAATATGGTGCTTGATGTTAGAAGAGTATTTACTCAAAGTAACATTGTAAAAATGGACTTTTAAGGAAATCTTACAATAATGAGAAGAAGTGAGAAATATGCCATTTCAGTGAAGTTCAGATATTTTAATGTTGCTATTACATAGCTATGTTTTTCCTTGAATATTACACAATATTTTGCCCTGGAAAAAAAGCACAGCACTGCCTGCTTTGTGCCATTTCATGGACAGTTTTATAATTGCTCTTCCTACATAGCTTTCTTTTAATGTTGTGAGCTCATCTCATAGTTGCCAAATTCAATTGTTAAGAAACTAAACCACAGAGAGACAGGGTTACACTTCTTACCATTCTCACTCTCTATGGGATCCAGAGAGCAATTTTATCTCATGCATTCATAGCTGAGTTTTTTCAATTCTTTGCTCCAGATGGCCAACAGGTGCACACTGTGTATGACTATTGTATTTACTGCTGATTCACCCCATCTGAGAGTTTAACGAACACCCCAATTGGATAGAATAATGCACCAGCAATTTTCTTGCAAAAGGAGTGTATGGGCTGCCGACTAAACAGATTATGAACTTGGTTATCTCAGCTACACAGTGGTAGTAATTAAATAGGCTGGGGAAAGGAGGGAAAGAATAACCAGTTAAATAATGCTAATTGCACACTGTTGTCATTTCTCCCCCCTTCCTCCTTTCGTTCTCCTTTTATGCTGACAGCTGCTCCCAGATTTTCTCATTTTCTTTTAGCCTATGTAATTTTTCTCAAACCAAGTGATAATTTTTAATGGTTCCTTTTTGTCTTACTGAGAGAAAGGTTTTTGTTTTGTTTTGTTTAAAAAGGCAAATATTAAAAGATGTCTGTTGCCAGCATATTAATAATAACCTGATCTACTGAACTTCCATCAAGTGTTTTTGGTGTGATTTCCTCCTTCCCCAGACATCTACATGTTTAACACAAGTTAATTGACTTCCTATAACTAAGACCTTTGTAGGTTTTAAAATCCCAGAATAGTTATGAGTGATTGCTTTTCTAGTCAGTCATGATGGCCAGAAGATGATATATGGCAGGGGAGTCTTGAAATTGTTTCCACTATTTCTGAAGTTGATTGTTTTATGAAATGAGCACTGACATGCCAGAGGTTGCATTCCTAGATAGTTCACACTGATGTTAGTTCTGTATGATTCACTGTGTTTCTCCTCATAGGTCATCCAACTGTAGCAATTATGAATCTGGGTAATAGCATACCACACTAAATTACATTAATTTATTAATATATAGTATTTCAGTGTCTACATTTATAGGGCACTCTATGTATACAGAACAGTAAGGGCTGTGCCCAAACAATGTCTGGGCAATCAGCCAAAGTAATCAGCCAAAGTAATCAGCCAAAGGCTGATTACTACACAGCTGAGAGCAGAGGCACAACACAGTCAAGTTAATTACAGCCAAAGGAATCAAGGCAGCGTGAAGTCAGACACATACTTTACTAGCAAGCAAAATACAAGTCCACAAGCAAAGTCAATATACAAGGTCCAAGTGCGGCAAACAGAATCCAGGGTAGTCCAGCAGAATCCAGGTTAGGCAAGCAGAGTCCAGAGTAAACAAACACAGTCCAGAACAAATACAGTGAGCAGAAATAAGACAGGTACTCAGATAAGTTGGATAATGACCGACAGTCCCTGGAGGGCAGTGCTGTGTTTTTATAAAGCAGCAGCTAGTGCAGCTGCTGCTTAACAAATTGCTGCTTCCTATAAATAGGCTGAGGCTGCCTCAAGACCTCCTTTTGTTGTTTCTGTGCTATGAAGGTATATACAGATAAGTTGTCCTCTGTATTTGAAGGGTCAGGACCCTCTGCCAGAGCTCATATTGCACTATTGTCTGTATCTTTGGCCTGTGGCTCTGGAACATCCTCATGCTCTGGTTCATCAGGTCCTGGCATGTCCACTGCTTCAGTCTGTGAGTCAGAGTCCATTTCCAAGTTCTGGAAACAGGGCATGCCAGGCTGGCCTTGCCCTTAGATTTTCAATATAACATACTAACGTGCTGTACTGTCAGTTGTATTGGCCATACAAACAAACAAATGACAAGATCCAAAATCTGCCTGGTGGAATATCTTAATTTCACCAGCCAAAAGGCATAAAATATATCACACGAGCCTTCAAAGCTTCACATACTTTTTCATCAGGCAGAAATGGTAAGATAGCATGAAGGAGAAATAAAGTGACAGTGTAATAATCCCACTATCTACTTCAGCTTTGGATGCTATAGGAGGGGTAAGTAGACAAAAGAACAGGTTACTTACTGTAACTATAGTTCTTTGAGTGGTCTTCTGTGAATTCACACAATGAATTAATACTGTACCTGTGCAGAGCACTTTAGCTTCAAGAAAGTGCTGAAGACAGATCTCTTCCGGCAGGCCTTCCCGGAATAACTTCCCGGCTCAAGTGGAGTTGATTGCTTACCCGCCCCCCTGCCACTATTGCCATTTTTTTATATTGTATTGTATTTTATCTTTGCTTTAATTCTCTACTAGTTTAATTTAGTTTTAAGGGGTGGGAGGGTTAGGATTGGGAAGGATTATTTTAATTTGCTGCTGTTTTAATCCTGTTGTACGCTGCCCCGGTTGCTGAGCAGAGGGGCGGGTTAAAAATAAATTATTATTATTATTATTATTATTATTATTATTTGGAAACTTCTAGCACCCCTGGTGCATATAAGCCCATCCCTCTCACCAACTGCTCAGTTCCTTTTAGCCACGTTAAATAAAGTAAGTGAGAGGTAGGACACCAGGGGGAGGAGGGCAGGTTTGTGTGAATTCACAGAAGACTACTCAAAGAACTATAGTTACAGTAAGTAACCCATTCTTCCTCTTTGTGGTCTCTTGTGGAATGCACAATATGGGTAGACTAACAAGCTCAGGAGATAGGATGGGGGAGTGTCCAGACCAATAAAAACACTACAACAACATGTTAGATCAGAAAGCTATATTATAACTGAGGAAGATTAAAAGAGAGTTTCAGTCATCCGAAGATGATTGTGCCCTGGCCAGGGCTGCAGCATCCATAAAAGTAGAGTCTAACTCATAGTTTTTGACAAAGGTAAGCAGCGTCGCCCACGTGGCCGCTCTGCAGATGTCTGGAAGTGGCACACCTTTCAGGAATGCCATTGAGGGCACTGCTGCTCTAGTAGAATGGCTTTGTATTGAAGAAGGCAAGGGTGTGCCTGAAGCCTTGTATGAGATCTTGAGGGCCGAAGCCACCCACTTGGAGAGATGTTGAGATGAGATGGGAAGGCCCTTCTAGGGGACAGATTTCAATAAACTCAGGGAAATACTGGGGGTGATCCCATGGTCAGGAATACTAAAAGAGAAGGGACCTCAAGACGGATGGGACTTTCTCAAAAGGGAGATACTGAAGGCACAATTTCAAACAGTACCATTGAGGAAGAAAAATTCTTGAGAGTGTTGGCAAAAATGTTTCTTCTTACAACAGTTGGAAGAAACATTTTTGCCAACACTCTCAAGAATTTGATCAGGAGGGCTTTAAACTGAGTCAAATGGGGGAGGGAGACAGTATTCTGGAAGGCAAAAGGGCTGGAGAAAATAGTCAAACTGTCATAGAGGGAACAAGGCAAACAGCGCAAGGACCCAACAGTGGGAGGCAAAAAAACTTGCACAGGGAGCAAGTAAAGGGAACACATGGTCTCAGATGTCTCTACACTAATGCACAGAGCATGGGAAATAAGCAAGATGAACTAGAACTCCTTGCACTACAAAACAAATATGATATAATAGGCGTTACTGAAACCTGGTGGGACGAGTCTCATGATTGGAATGTAGGAATAGAGGGGTATAACCTTTATAGGAGAAACAGGCCAAACAGGAAAGGAGGAGGAATAGCATTATATGTCAGGGATATTTACACCAGTGAAGTGATCCATGACATCAATACTGGAAGTCAGGTGGAGAGCATCTGGATAAAAATTAAAGGGGAGGGAAACAACAGGGATGTTATTGTGGGACTCTACTACAGACCCCCAAATCAGACGGAGGAATTGGATGTTGCCTTTCTAGAACAGATGAACATACATGCAGAAAGGAGAGATGTAGTAGTGATGGGTGACTTCAACTATCCTGATATTTGCTGGCAATCTAACTCAGCCAAAACTACAAGGTCTAGCAAATTCCTTACATGCCTGGAAGACAATTTCATGGTCCAAAAGGTGGAAGAGGCAACAAGGGGGTCAGCTATTTTAGATCTGATCCTAACCAACAGAGACGACCTTGTTAATGGGGTGCAAGTGGTGGGATCCTTAGGTGAGAGTGATCATGTTCTCCTGGAGTTTGTTATACAATGGAAAGGAGAAGCCAGGCATAGTCAGACACGCATTCTTGACTTTAGGAGAGCTGATTTCAATAAACTCAGGGAAATACTGGGGATGATCCCATGGTCAAGAATACTAAAAGAGAAGGGACCTCAAGACGGTTTTGACTTTCTCAAAAGGGAGATACTGAAGGCACAATTTCAAACAGTACCATTGAGGAAGAAAAATGGGAGGTGTCTCAAGAAACCAGGATGGATGACTAAAGAACTTTCAATGGAGCTAAGTTTTAAACGGAACATGTATAGGAAATGGAAAAGGGAGGAAATCACCAAAGAAGAATTCAAACAGATAGCGAACACGTGTAGGAGTAAAGTCAGAAAAGCTAAAGTGCAGAATGAGCTCAGGCTTGCTAGGGAGGTTAAGAACAATAAAAAGGGTTTTTTTGGGTATGTCCGCAGCAAAAGGAGGAAGCAGGAAATGATAGGGCCACTACGTGGAGAAGATGGCAAAATGCTAACAGGGCACAGAGAAAAGGCAGAATTACTCAACACCTTCTTTGCCTCAGTGTTTTCAGAAAAGGAAAAGGAGGACCAACCTGAGGATAATGGAACGGAGGACACAATAGGGGAAATCCAGCTGAAAATAAGTAAAGAGGTGGTACAGGAATACCTTCTTAATCTAAATGAATTTAAATCTCCAGGACCAGATGAACTACATCCAAGAGTATTAAAAGAGCTGGCAAATATAATCTCAGAGCCATTGGCAATAATATTTGAGAACTCCTGGAGAACAGGAGAAGTCCCAGCAGACTGGAGGAGGGCAAACGTTGTTCCCATCTTCAAAAAGGGGAAAAAAGAGGATCCCAACAACTATCGTCCAGTTAGTCTGACATCAATACCAGGGAAGATTCTAGAACAGATCATTAAACAGAGAGTCTGTGAACATTTAGAAGGCAATGCCATAATCACAAAGAGTCAGCATGGGTTTCAGAGAAACAAGTCATGCCAGACTAATCTGATCTCTTTTTTTGATAAAGTTACCAGCTTGGTAGATGAAGGGAATGCTGTGGACATTGCATACCTTGATTTCAGTAAGGCCTTTGACAAGGTTCCCCATGACATTCTTGCAAACAAGCTTGTAGAATGTGGGCTAGACAAGTTAACTGTTCAATGGATTTGTAATTGGTTGACCGGCCGAACGCAAAGGGTGCTCAGCAGTGGCTCCTCTTCGTCTTGGAAAGATGTGACCAGTGGGGTGCCACAGGGTTCTGTCCTGGGCCCAGTGCTATTCAACATCTTTATCAATGACTTAGATGAGGGAATTAGGGGCATACTTATCAAATTTGCAGATGACACCAAATTGGGAGGAGTAGCTAATACCCTAGAGGACAGGATCAAAATTCAGAATGACCTGGATAGACTGGAGAGCTGGGCCAAAGCTAACAAAATGAAATTCAATACGGAGAAATGTAAAGTACTGCATTTAGGGCGGAAAAATGAAATGCATAAATATAGGATGGGAGAGACCTGGCTGAATGAGACTATGTGCGAAAGGGATCTAGGAGTCCTAGTAGACCACAAGTTGAACATGAGCCAACAGTGTGATGCGGCAGCTAAAAAGGCCAATGCAATTTTGGGCTGTATCAATAGAAGTATAGTGTCTAGATCAAGGGAAGTAATAGTGCCACTCTATTCTGCCTTGGTCAGACCTCACTTAGAATACTGTGTCCAGTTCTGGGCACCACAATTCAGAAAGGATATTGACAAATTGGAGCGTGTCCAGAGAAGGGCAACTAAAATGGTGAAAGGTCTGGAAACAATGCCTTATGAGGAGAGACTTAGGGAGCTGGGTATGTTTAGCCTGGAAAAAAGACGGTTAAGAGGCGATATGATAGCCCTGTTTAAGTATTTGAAGGGATGTCACGCTGAGGATGGAGCAGGCTTGTTTTCTGCTGCTCCAGAGACTGGAACACGGAGCAATGGGTGCAAGCTCCAGGAACAGAGATTCCACCTCAACATGAGGAGGAACTTTTTGACAGTCAGAGCTGTTCGGCAGTGGAACACACTCCCTCGGAGCGTGGTGGGGTCTCCTTCCTTGGAGGTCTTTAAACAGAGGCTGGATGGCCATCTGTCGGGGATGCTTTGATTGTGATTTCCTGCGTGGCAGGGGGTTGGACTGGATGGCCCTCGTGGTCTCTTCCAACTCTGCAATTCTATGATTCTATGATTCTAATCTGATCTCTTTTTTTGATAAAGTTACCAGCTTGGTAGATGAAGGGAATGCTGTGGACATTGCATACCTTGATTTCAGTAAGGCCTTTGACAAGGTTCCCCATGACATTCTTGCAAACAAGCTTGTAGAATGTGGGCTAGACAAGTTAACTGTTCAATGGATTTGTAATTGGTTGACCGGCCGAACCCAAAGGGTGCTCAGCAGTGGCTCCTCTTTGTCTTGGAAAGATGTGACCAGTGGGGTGCCACAGGGTTCTGTCCTGGGCCCAGTGCTATTCAACATCTTTATCAATGACTTAGATGAGGGAATTAGGGTATACTTATCAAATTTGCAGATGACACCAAATTGGGAGGAGTAGCTAATACCCTAGAGGACAGGATCAAAATTCAGAATGACCTGGATAGACTGGAGAGCTGGGCCAAAGCTAACAAAATGAAATTCAATACGGAGAAATATAAAGTACTGCATTTAGGGCGGAAAAATGAAATGCATAAATATAGGATGGGAGAGACCTGGCTGAATGAGACTACGTGCGAAAGGGATCTAGGAGTCCTAGTAGACCACAAGTTGAACATGAGCCAACAGTGTGATGCGGCAGCTAAAAAGGCCAATGCAATTTTGGGCTGTATCAATAGAAGTATAGTGTCTAGATCAAGGGAAGTAATAGTGCCACTCTATTCTGCCTTGGTCAGACCTCACTTAGAATACTGTGTCCAGTTCTGGGCACCACAATTCAGAAAGGATATTGACAAATTGGAGCGTGTCCAGAGAAGGGCAACTAAAATGGTGAAAGGTCTGGAAACAATGCCTTATGAGGAGAGACTTAGGGAGCTGGGTATGTTTAGCCTGGAAAAAAGACGGTTTAGAGGCGACATGATAGCCCTGTTTAAGTATTTGAAGGGATGTCACACTGAGGATGGAGCAGGCTTGTTTTCTGCTGCTCCAGAGACTGGAACACGGAGCAATGGGTGCAAGCTCCAGGAACAGAGATTCCACCTCAACATGAGGAGGAACTTTTTGACAGTCAGAGCTGTTCGGCAGTGGAACACACTCCCTCGGAGCGTGGTGGGGTCTCCTTCCTTGGAGGTCTTTAAACAGAGGCTGGATGGCCATCTGTCGGGGATGCTTTGATTGTGATTTCCTGCGTGGCAGGGGGGTTGGACTGGATGGCCCTCGTGGTCTCTTCCAACTCTGCAATTCTATGATTCTATGATTCTATGAATAGCAAATGGAAAGCTTATTAGTACGGTGAAATACCTTAGTCCTGTTGAGGTTCAGTTTCAGTGATGCTCATACATAGGGGATAATGTGACACTGGTGTATTTGAGGAAGGTATAGTTTCCATAGCCAGAAGTACAATGTCTTGATTGAGGTGGAAGGAGGAAACCACCTTGGGCAGGAATGCCACATCCAGCCAAAGAATGACCTTGTTCCTGTGGAATTGAGCATAGGGGGCATTCGCCTTGAGGGTGCAAAGTTCACTCGGCCTTCTGGCCAAAGTGATGGCAACTAGGAAGGCCATCTTAAAGGATAGAAGGCGAACGTCCACCAAGTCCAGCGGTTCAAAGGGAGAGTGTGATATGGCTTTAAGAACTAGCTGAAGGTCCCACAATGTGACTGGTGGCTGTAAGTTCTTGTAGCCCTGGAGGAAACATTGAACCATCAGGTCTGTGAAGCAGGAGGCCTTCCCTAGGCTCTGGATTGCAGCCACATAGCTGCATACTGATGAGAGTGATAGGCCTTTTGTTGACAAAGAGGCCAAAAAGTCAAGGAGAACCAGAGTTGAAGCATCAGCTGGGGAGATTCCCTAGGCAGCAAGGAACCCACAGAATTTCTGCCATTTGTAGCTGTATGACTTTAGCGTTGATGGTTGCTGAGCCACCTGGAATATCGCCTGTGCTGAATCTGAAAGCTGGTTCAGTGTTCTATGAGCCATGCTGTTGGATGGTCTGGATGGAAGACTTGCCTGTTCTGCATTGACAGGAGATCCTTCTGCAGAGGAAGGCGGCGGAAACGGTGCTTGGAGAGTAGGAAAAGGGGAGCGAACCAGGGCTGTCTTGGCCACCAAGGTGTGATTAGTATGCTAGTAGACCTGTCTCGCCTGAGTTGGGCCACGACTCTGGAGAGGAGCGGAAATGGGGGGGAACACATATAGTAGAGCCCCCGTCCACTTGAACAGAAATGCATCCCCCAGATTTCTGTGAGACATCTGTTGCCTTGAGCAGTAAAGGTTGCATTTGGCATTCCGGGATGAGGCAAAAAGGTCTATTGAAGGCAGGCCCCACTCTGAGAAGAGTGTTGATAGCACATCTGGAGCTAATGACCACTCATAGCAGCTGCTCTGAGTTTGCCTCAGTGAGTCCACAATATCATTCTGAGTCTCGGCTAGGTGGATAGCTGTAAGAAATATGCCTCTGGGTATGCACCAATCGCAGATATGAGTTGACAGGTCTATGAGTGTCCTGGATCTGGTTCCTCCCTGCTTGTTGAGGTAAAACACTATGGTGGTGTTGTCTGACACCACCTGCACCACCTTGCTGTGGAGTGAAGATTTGAATGCCTTCAGTGCTTTGAATACTGCCAGGAGCTCTAGAGCATTGATGTGGAAATCCTTCTTTGTTGCTGACCAAAGGCCATGAATGTGGAGACTGTGAGAGTGTGCTCTCCATCCTGTCATAGACGCATCAACAGAGCCCTGGAGGGGTGGGAAACTGCGAAGGGCAGGCCGAACCTCACGTTCTGTGGAAGAGACCACCAGTGTAGTTGTCTGAGGAGTGCCCTGGCTCTGACAGCAACCTGAAGGGGTTGTCCCGTAGAGGGTCCAACGACTGGAGGAACCAAGCTTGGAGAGGGCGCATTTGCAGTCTGGCAAAGGGGGTCACAGCTGTGGTCGAAGCCATGTGAACAAAAATGGTCTGGATAAAGTGCTCTGTCACTCTTCTCCATGTAATGCAGTGACTCACCATGTCTCACAACTTGATGAAGCAGTCCTCTGGAAGAAAAGCCTTGCCTTGGACAGAGTTTAATTGGACCCCAATTTAGTTTGTGACCCTCAACGGGGTTAAGTGTGACTCGTCCTCATTGATGCTGAGGCCCAGATCTTGGAGGAGTGAGATTGTTATCATCTCCATAGTTTTTTTTATAGTACTCTATTAGCAATTCCCAATTTTTCATAAAATTCTCATTTGTCTTATTTTATATCAAATTTGTTAATTTATCTAGTAATGCAAATTCCAAAATTTTTCCCATCCATTCCTCATATGTTGGAATCTCATTAGTTTTCCATTTCCTTGCATATATTATCCTTGCAGCCATAATCATATAACTAATTAGTGTACTATATTTTCGCTCCATGTTATTTCTTAAATCTAACATATTTAAAAGATATAACTCAGGCCTCTTTTTAATTTTATCTTTTAATATTTTCTCTATCCATTTGTTAACTCTAAACCAATACCTCTTCGCTCTATCACATTTCCACCATATATGGTAGAATGTGCCTATTTGCTTCTGACATTTCCAACATTTATTTGAACTGTTTTTATAAATCTTTGCCAATTTTTGCGGGGTTATATACCATTTGTACATCATTTTATAGTAGTTTTCTTTAATATTATTTGAATATGTAAATTTTAGTCCTTTGGTCCATACCTGTTTCCAGTGATCTAAATTTAGTTGGTGTCCCACATTCTGTGCCCATTCTACCATACATTTTTTAACTTGTTCCTCTTCTGTGTTATATCTTAATAACAATTTATAGATCTTACTGATCAAGCGGTCTTCCTTTGAGCATATCAATTTTTCTAATTCGGATATCTCCTCATCATATTGGAATTGTTTTAAATCTTCTTTAACCCTTTCTCTCAGTTGATAATAAGTCAGCCATTGCATTTTTATCCCTTCGCTTTCCAATTGCTGTTTCTCTTTAATTTTCAATTGGGTTACCTTTTTTTCCATTAGGTCCCTATATTTTAACCATTGTTCCACCCTTAATTCTCTTTTACAAAAGGCTTCTTGCGGCGAAAGCCAACCGGGCAATTTGGGACTTATTCTTTTCTTATATTTATTCCATATCCTTATTAATGATCTTCTTATACTATGTTTTTTGAATTGAGTATTAACTTTAATTTTGTTATACCAAAGATACCCGTGCCAACCCATTCTAATTTCATGTCCTTCTAAATCTAATTCCCTTTTATTCTCTAATGTAATCTATTGCTTAATCCATGTTAAACATGCAGCCTCATATCTTTAGATAAGGCAATCCCGATCTAAAGTTTGGATATTTAAGTCTCTTCAGTGTCAACCAAGTAGTCCAAGGCTCAGCTATCCAACAGATGATACAAAAACTGATGAAAAATGAATTCGACATAGCTCCCACTTTGGAAGAGACCCTTAAGGCCATACAGCAGATGAAAAACGGCAAGGCAGCTGGGATTGATGGAATCCCACCTGAAGTTTGGAAACACGGAGGTCATGCACTCCACGAAAAATTCCACGAATTCCTTGTGAATTGCTGGGGAAAAGGGGAACTGCCATCAGACCGCCGAGATGCAGTCATCATCACCCTGTACAAGAAAAAAGGAGCAAAATCCGATTGCTCAAACTATCGAGGCATAACACTGCTCTCTATTGCTGGAAAAATCCTTGCAAGGATACTCCTGAACAGATTAGTTCCTGCTGTTGCAGAAGAACTTCTTCCTGAAAGCCAATGAGGCTTCAGAGCCAATAGGAGTACTACAGATATGGTATTTGCCCTTAGACAACTGCAAGAGAAATGTAGAGAGCAGAACAAGGGACTCTATGTAACATTTGTCGACCTCACCAAAGCCTTGGACACTGTGAGTAGAAAAGGTCTGTGGCAGATCCTGGAAAGACTAGGATGTCCCCCTAAATTCCTTAAAATCATTATCTTGCTACATGAGGGCCAGCATGGTCAAGTCCGATATGGCGATGCTCTTTCAGAGCCCTTTCTAATAACTAATGGAGTAAAGCAAGGTTGTGTTCTTGCTCCAATTTTAATTACAATCTTCTTCAGCATGATGTGTCGCAGGAATGTGCAGAGCACAGTCACTCCCTGTTCATCCGAACAGGAACACATGAAGCAAAAACGTGTGCTTTGTGAGCAAACAAATATTCCTTTGGTGCAAAAGTAAGTCCATGCCAAAATTCTTTAAGGCTTTTATTAATAACAATTGGATAAAAGGAAAAACAATAACAGAAAACATTTAGCCATGTTTTCTAGGTTCTCTCTAAGCAAGAGAGGTACACACAAACTTGAAGCTCTCTTCTATCTAAGACTAAAACCAATATAACCCCTCCCAGTTATATAGTCCCTAAACACTCAGTCTTTGAGAGAAACGAAAGTAAGAAATAGTTTCAAGTTTCGATTCCTTATTTGCAGCCCCCAAAGAACAGAATAATAAAACAGACAGATTTATGAACCTTTGATAACCAAACTGGCGCCTGATAATGTCTGGTGAAAAAATTACTCAGGGAGGGGGAGACAGACTCCTGATCACAAAATCTATTTTCCCTGACACCCCTCTAATCTTTTTCACCCAGACAAATGTACTTTACATTTCACATATCATACCCAGCTTGTCACACAGAAGGTCATGCTTAATGTGACCCAATGCTTTAGTAAACAAATCTGCTATATTTTCTTCACTGGGACAATACACCAAATCAATTAAACCATTTTGAACAGCTTCTCTAACATTCTGAAATTTTACAGCCACATGTTTTGTTCTGCTTTTAACACCCTGTGCTGTTGCCATCGCCATACATGCTTGGGAGTCTTCAAAAATTTTAACAGCTCCTGAAATTGGCATACCCAAATCACTGAAGATTTGCTTTAGATAAATCAGCTCATTCACCACGCTTGACAATGTGGCAAATTCTGCCTCTGCCAAGCTTAAAGCAATGGTGGATTGCTTTTTTTGATCCCCAGTGTATGGCAGTGCCAGCATAAAAAATTATCATCCCTGAATCAGATTTTCTATTTTGGATTTCGCTGGCGAAACTGGCATCACAAAATGCTTCCAACTCATGACAACCTTGTGAACTTATCTTTACGCCATAATTTAAAGTTCCACGTAGATATCTTAATACCCGTTTCAAACCTTGCCAATCATGTTGAGTTGGTTTTGACACCTTTCTGGACAAAACATTTACAGCATATTGTATATCTGGGCGTGACCATCTTGCAATATACAATAAACTTCCAATTACAGAATGAAAAAGTTCAGGATGTTCAAATGGCCTAGAATCTGTGACATTTATGAAATCACAACACATAGGAGTTCGTGCAGGTTTACATTGAGACATGTTACAAAGATCCAAAACCCTTTCAATCTTTTGAACTTGACTCATTTTAAAATCACCATTTTCAAACCTTTGGAAATCTACTCCCAAATAGTTTTTAATTTGACCAAGGTCCTTCAATTTGAATTTTAAACCCAATTCCTGTTTGAACCTTTGCACCTGAACATCAGTTTGGGTAATCAAGCAGAAATCATCTACAAAAGTGACGACAATTTCATAATTCTGATTAACACCCCTTGTATACAAACATGGATCAGCAATGCTGTTCTGAAAACCAACATTTTTCAGCTGTTCATCCAAACAAAGGTACCAACATCGGCCACTTTGCTTGAGACCATACAAGGCTTTATTGAGATAATAAACCTTGTCTGCTCCCCCACTGTGAAACCCAGGGGCCTGCTCCATATAGATGCACTCATCCAATGGAGCATTTAAATATGCAGTCTCTACATCAAAGTGATTGACTTTAAGTTGGTTTAAACTTGCAATAGACAAAACAATTTTTACACTTTGTACTTTAACAGTGGGAGCAAAAACTTGGTCATAAGTTTGATACTGTATTTGTGAATACCCCTTTGCAACCAAACGTGCTTTATATTTGACACTCCCATCCTGCAATTGCTTTCTCTTATATACCCAACGGCAACCCACAGCCTTTTCTCCCTGTGGCAATGCCACAATACGGAAAACATCATGGCTTTTGATGGATTCCATTTCATTTTCCATTGCCTCTTGCCACTTCTGTAGTTCTTCTTTTGGCAACTTTAAAACATCAGTATAATTATCAGGTTCAAAAGTCACCTGGCAAACTTTTACATTCTGTGCTGTGAATCTTAGAGGAGGCACTCCCTTTGTCTCTCTGTTAGAGCGACGGGGGACAACAGGCTGAGCCTGATCATTGTCAGAATCTGCATTTGAATCACTCTCCACATCAAGGATTCATGCTTGGAACCCTCTCCTCTCAAGTCTGGGGAAACATCAGTGCCTGACCCAGCAGGCTGCTGCTGTTGCTGCTGTTCAGGCTGATTTTCACCAACAAATGAAGGCAAAGCCACATCTAAATTAGCATGGACATGAGACCAGTTGGCCTGCTCCTCAAACTCAGCATTCCAGGAAATCAAAACTCTCCCATTCCCCAACGTGAAACGCCAACCCTTTGATGATTGGTCGTACCCGACAAATCTGAGTCTCCTAGCCTTGGGTTCCCCTTTCTTTCTCATTGCCTTAGGGATATTCACCCATGCATAGGACCCAAAGGTCCTAATGTGCCTCACAGATGGCTTTTTGCCATAAAACATGAAAAAGGGTGTATTTGAAACCACAGAACTGGGTACACGGTTACTTAAATAAGCAGCTGTTAACATAGTACTTCTGCTCAATGTTTGCATCAAACATTAGGCTATCTTTAATTCTTTGCAAAACACCAATTTTTCTCTCAGAAATCCCATTCTGGCTTGGACTAAAAGGGGCTGTGAGTCTGTGGAAAATTCCTTTCTGTTTTAACCAATTTTGGAATTCATTTGACATGAATTCCCCTCCCCTATCTGACTGGAGAGATGACACCTTCTGGGGAAACTGTCTCTCAACATAAGCCACCCAATTTTTGAAAGTCTGAAATGTCTCATCCTTACACTTGAGTAAGAATAGAAAACAATAACAACTGAAATCATTGACCAAAACCAGAATGTACTTGGCTCCTCCCAGGGAAGGTGGATAGGGGCCAGACAGGTCCATATGAATCAGTTCAAGAATTCTTTTTGACTGTCTCTCACTATACTTGGGAAAAGGATGGACCCTGGATTTCGATTTTTTACAATTTTGACAATCCAGGTACTTCTGACAAGCCCTCAAACTCAGCCCATCCACCATCTCAGGCATCTGCCTGAGGACCTTAAAGCTAGCATGGCCAAATCTCCTATGCAACAGATGCACACAATTATCATGTAAAGGAGAGTTTGCCATTACAGTACTTGTTTGAGGCTCCTGTACACTATCATATATATAATACAGTTGGTCATGGAAACCCCTTCAGCCATGATAGTACCATCCTTTAAAATAAAACATTTGTTCCCTTTAAATTGTACTTCACAGCCCTCCTGTGTCAATTTAACAACAGAGAGCAAACACATTTTTAAATCAGAAATATACTGAACATTTTTTACATACATGTTCAAACATTGTACATAACATGTACCTTTACCCAAACATTTTGACTTGGATCCATCAGCCAAACTCACACTTGAGGGGCTAGTCTCTTTAAAGTCCTTAAAGAGTTCTCTATTATTGGAGATAAAAGCGTTGCAGCCGCTATCCAGACACCACTGGGATAAATCTCTATTTTGCTCCTTCACAGCTTGCAAAACAACTGCAGAAACAGTCATGCTAGACGAAGCAGGCTTTTTTGCTTTTTTTAATTTCTTCGCTTTGCATTCTTTGGAAAAATGTCTGTCTTTCCCACAATTCCAACAAAGCTTGCTCTTAACAGCAAAAGCAGGGACTTCACCCTTACTAGGGTCTTTGGAGCCATCTACTGGACCATTCGTAGAATTGCGGGCCTTTGCCTGTACAGCCTTTTGAGCAGGAGAATTTTTCCTCTCCAACCACTTGGCCTCTTCTTCCAACAAACGACCAGTAATAAAATTAATGGTCATATTTGTTGCTGGCATATTTTTGAAGGAAAATATTAGGGGATCGAATTTTTCTGATAGGCTAGATAATAAAATATGGCATTTTTCTTATTCAGTAAAATGCACTTTAATCTCCTGCAACAGGTGAAAATACTGGCGCAAAGTTGAAATGTGTGTGGCCACATCGCCATCTGGCTGCAGCTTTAGTCTATACAGCTTTCTTGTTAACATAAGCTGTGAACCAGTCCCAGCATGAACATAAACCTGCCGCAGTGCTTCCCAAATGTCCCTGGCCATGGCCTCACACATACATCAACTGACTGTCCTCAATTGCCAAAATGAGGGACGCTTTTGCACGTTCCTCAGCTTGCTGTTGTAATAAAGAAGCCCCTTGGACAGGGGGAGCCAAAATGGGAGCGTGTATTAATTGTTGATGCAAATAAGCCTCCATCTTCACAGCCCACAAATGATAATTCTTCTCATTTAACTTTTGGAAGGGAAAAACTGCCATACTCTGAGCCATTGTCCATAAACTCTTTAGCCCCTCTCAACTGATTATCTGCTTCCCTCACAGGGGTTGCTTACCAGCAGGGTGTTGTAAATGGTTCGGCCTCAGCAGTTCTCACAGCAGGCTTTCTCACCTTCCAGTCCCCTCTTTGCTGGGGTTGTCAGCTCTTGCCAGGCGTAGACAAAAGCAAGCTCCAACAGCTTCAAATGAAAAAGACTTCACACCAAAGGTACAAGTCGCCCAACTTGCCGCTTGTTCAAAGCCCCTCTCAACTCAGGCTTAAACAATTTGCAGCATAAGAGCTTCACGGCTCATAAACTCTTGAGCCAGCAATCCTGGGGATCCCATAACCTGTCGCAGGAATGTGCAGATAACCAAACTGGCGCCTGATAATGTCTGGTGAAAAAATTACTCAGGGAGGGGGAGACAGACTCCTGATCACAAAATCTATTTTCCCTGACATGATGCTCCAAAGGGCTACAGCAGAGCTCAAAGAAGAAGACAGCACCTATATACGTTACCGTATTTGTGGTAGCTTGTTTAACTTAAGCCGACTGAGGGCTCGCACTAACACTCTAAACTATCTAGTATGTGAGCTGCTCTTCACTAATGCTGCTGCCCTTGTTGCCCACACAGAAGAAGCTCTGCAGTGCCTAACATCCTGCTTCGTAACAGCTGCAGAGCTGTTTGGGCTGGAAGTCAACCTGAAGAAAATGGAAGTTCTCTACCAGCCTGCACCACAGGATGAACACCGCCATCCCCACGTTGCCGTAGGCAAATCTGTGCTTAGGTCCACTCAGCAGTTCACCTACCTGGGAACTATCATCTCTTCAGATGCCAAGATTGACAAAGAGATTGATCAGAGATTAGCAAAGGTATATATCACATTTGGAATAATTTACAAAAGTGTCTGGAGTAACAAACACCTGAGGCGAAGCACAAAAATCAGTGTGTATAGAGCCATTGTACTGTCTATTCTCCTTTATGGGTCTGAAACATGGGTCACCTATCACCAACACTTACAACTCCTCAAATGCTTTCATCAGCGCTGTCTACACACAATCCTAAATATACACTGGACTGACTATGTGACGAATGTTGCTATCCTTGAGCAAGCAGGGACCACCAGCATTGAGACCATGATATTCAGAACACAACTGCACTGGGCAGGGCATGTTTCTAGGATGGAGGATCATCGCTTCCCAAAAATAATAGTCTATGGTGAATTCGCCACGAGTCAGTATAAGAGGGGCTCTCCAAAAAAGCAATACAAGGACTACCTGAAATAACATCTCAAGCTCCACCAAATTGATCACCAACAATGGTCTGCCCTGGCCTCACATCGGGAGGCATGGAGACACACTGTCCACAATGCTGCAGCCTTATTTGAGAGCTCACGCTGAACAAGTCTTGAAGAGAAATGACAATGCAGAAAGAATCACAACCCAAAAACATCACCGAAGGAGACCTTCTGCTGTGCTTTCTGCAACCGGACATGTTTATCTCGGATTGCCCTTTTTAGCCATCAGCATGCTTGCAGAAAGCGCAGGATGAGTCCTTCCTGAATCTTTGTTTGTGAAGATAAGCCAGAGAGAGAGGCTGCCTCACTGGGACAGGTGTAAGAGATTTTAGGGTAAGGATCTGCTGCTTAGGTGAGGGCAACCTCTTATCTGGAGACCTATGAGAGGGTTGTCTCGGTACCTTCTTCTGTAGCAACCTATGCCTCGTAGGTGAGTCCGATGTCACTGAACAATTGGATTTGTGTTGATGTCACTTTCTGGAGAGTTTGGATGTCTATTCCTGTCTTGATCTTATTTACGGTATCAGGGAGAGCGCTTGGATTGTTACCGTCTGGAATAAAGTACCAGAGATGGTTCCTCAAATGGTCGGTACCTGAAATCATGTCCCAAGTAGTACCGATCAGGATAGAGGCTTCTCGGAGGAGGTGCATCATATCTGTACCGATCATAACCAGTCATCTTTGTACCACAGTGACTCATCATCTGTGAACTGGGAGCTACAGGGTGGAGAGCGCAATGGATGTTGATGCGGTCTAGGCATATGGGACCGTGAGGCAGAGCAAGATCTTGGTCTTGGAGATCTCACTGTTGTTGACTTAGAAGGTCTCGGCGATACCAGTATCAGAGACTTAGAGGGTGGCCTTGGAGATAGTATCCTCTGTTTGTCCGGGACATCTGGTGTTGGCATTCGATGAGCTGAATGGGAACGTGTCCTCTGCATCAAGGGTAAACAGTGGACTGGTGTCGAGTGCGAGCAGGAGCAAGATGTGGTGTGTTCTACCAACCAGGACCAAGAATGGAGTCAGGACCGGGATTGGTGCTGTGAGCCAGCATGGGACTGAGAGGCAGAGTGAGACTTCGATTGATGCACCAACTGTGGCTGATATTGCAAGTGGGATTGATACCAGGACCGGGCCTGGTGTCGTGCCACGTTACTGATATCCAACAGTGACCTGAAGCATGATACTCTGATTATTCTGATACTGAGGGACAACTCATCCACTGCCTTCACTACTGTATAGGTGGACTCCTCTTCCCAGTACCGTTCTGGTGACGGTATTGAAAGGCGTCATTTTACCAGAGGCGATACCGGGTAAACCTTCCATTTCCCCTTGGACCTCTTTGGTTTAAGATTACAAGATTGGTGCTCTTGCAGCTTGGCCTTCTTGCATTCCCGGGATTGACTCCTTCTGGGGGACTCTTTCCTCCCAGTGGTCTTGGTCCTCTTTGCTGGAGAATCCTTCGCCTTCAACACCATCTTAGAGGACTCCTGTACTGTTTCCCCTGTCAAAGTCTTGGAATCAAATCAGCTGGAACCATTATCTCTTGCCCTGGTTGACATAGGGACAGACTTCGAGGTCTTGGAAGGAACTGAGATGGAACCTTTTTTGGTCAGACCCGTTGATTTTTCAGGGGAGATTGCTGAGCCCAAGGCCTTCCCCGATACCGAGGCTGATAGGGCCTTTTCATAGATTTGTGCGTCGAGCATCTTGTCCCGGTTCTTTCTGGCTGCAGGGTAAAGGCCTTGCAATGCCTGCATGAGGCTACATCATTGGCTTCCCAAGACAAAACAGGCACTTAGAGTGACCATCAGATTCGGTCATCTTAGCCGAGCACTGGGAGCATGACTTGAAGAAACCAGACCCAGACATGTTTAGAAAAGAGAAAATCACAGTACTGTCCAGTCCAAGGTCAGAAGCACAGGCAAACCAGTCCTAGTCAAATCTGTAGGGATGAAGAGAAAATCGTAGTACCGACGGAAAATTGTAATACCAAGGTCAAAACACAAATCAGTCTGATAGACAAAGCCAGAGGGATAAGTAGTAGATGAGTCAAAAATCTGTTCAAAGTCAGGGAAAAAAAGAGCCCCAAAAATCAATGTGAGAACAATGAGGCATAGCAGAAGTTCCTTCAGTGCTTTCCACCTGGCAGAAAAAAAGGAACTGAGGTGAGAGGGATGAGCTTATACACACCAGGGGCAAGGGGGCTGGTCCTACCACCCAAAAGTTTAAAATGAGATGCTAGAAGTTTCCAAAGTACTCTCCACAGGCACAGGATTAACCCATTGTGTGCATTCACAGAGACCACGAAGAAGAACAGAGAATTCTCCTTTCCTTGCCATACAAGAAATTACAATTAAAACTGTTGGTTTTACTCTAGTCAGTGTCTGGCTCCATTGTGAACTTCCGCTTGGCCTAGAATGTCATCATGCCATTTATAAAGGAACAACTCAGGGAGGGCCAATCACATAGGTCATTACCAACTAACAGATATAGCCTGCAAGGGCACCTTTACTGGGAAATAATCTTAGGTTTGGTTGATTAGATGCCTTGGTAGTAAACTTTAAGAAAGTTTTGAGTTGGTACCATTTTTTCCCTTTATTGGTTCAACTTTGGGGTAGAATGCATAGTTCCAGGAATGCACGATATAAGTCCATCTTTTTTCAAAGGAACTGTGGGACAGAAAAAAAAATACAATATTCTTCTGGACTGCTTTGTTGGGATAGGACTTGAAGGCATTGTTTTACAGTGGCTTTGTTCCCTTATGGAGGGGTGAACCAAGAAATTGATGTTGGGGTACTCCTAACCCCCTTGGCTGTTGGCTTGTGGGATCTCTCAGGGTTCAGTTCTGTCCCCTATGTTAATCTGAAGGGCTATATTCTTCCATATGAGTCTCTCAATGTTTTGAGATCTTCTGTAGAGGCCATTATTTCTGTCCCACCACCTTCACAGACATATTTGGTAGGAATATGGAAGAAAACATTCTCTGTGGCTATTCCTAGGCTCTGGAACTCCCTTCCTAGAGAGGTTAGACAGGTGCCCTTTCTAAAGGCAGGTGATGTTTTGGGTTTTTTGAGGGGAGGCAGGTCTGCAAATACTGATTGCTAAAGGGGAAATGAAGCTTCCATAATGATGTATTTTCTATTTTTCCCCTTTTTAATGGTTTTAGCTGGTTTTAATTTTATTTTTAGTTTAATTCTTGACTTTACTTAATAGCCTGTCTTGCTCCCAGCACGGGATCCAAAGCAATAATTTTAAAGTTTTGTATGCAATGAATTTTTAGCTATGTCTTGTTTTAAAGGCTGTAAGCCTTTTTAAAACCTGAGTTGGAAAGGGTGGGATATTAAGAAAGTTATAAATATAACAACATCACCAACACAGGGATGAAGATTGTCCACTCCTTCTGTCTTCCTAGCTTGCACTGCCCAGGGCATAATTAATCCTGTCCTTTTCATTCCCTGTACAGTTCATGTTTTTACATATATATATATATATATATATATATATATAAACACCTCCATTGGTTTTGGGGTGGGGGGCTATTGGGTATGGCCAGCCCACATTGGAATGAAGGGGAACAATCTTGGGACTTTTCCATTGTTTTCCCTAGCTCAAAGGTCGCCTCTGTTTTGCCCTACTTCCTGAATACTCTATCTGGGACAAAATGCCTTCTATCCAAAGTGTGAGCACTACTAGTAATAGCTTCATTCCTGTGGAGAAATCTGATGCCCCTGTAGCAGATCCTTCTTCCCACCAGCAGTGGGCTTAGCCGCTTCCACAATAATTCTAACCTCTTTTGAATAGCCTTCCAAGTGGGTTAGAATTGCTTGGTAAAGTTTGTCCATTTCCGTGGGAAAGTTCCATCAAATATGGTGGACTTGCATCTGAGCAACTGTGCATATAATTGTGTGGTAACAGTTATTTTCTTATGGAAATGCCACAGTAACAGTAGAGAGCATGCAGTTGTGATATACTGCACACTTTACACCATCACCAATATACTAGTATGTTTTCATACTTCAGCAGCAGTAGCAGCTCTGTGACTGTATCTACTTTGGCCAGTTTGTATGAGGAAGAGACATCTGTAATATCACTGCCGTATTTCTCATTATCATTTGTTAAACCTTTTGCATTTAATAATCTATATGCTGCTATACTTTTTCTCCACGAAAGACTACTATGGAATGTGAATGCCTGTGACTTATTTTCTAAGAGTTTCTTCCCCTTCAAATCCCCTTTTGTCACTTATTGTAACATAGTAATCACTCAAATTGCACCCCTAAAATAGTATCAAAATATACACTTCAGTTTTACAGTCTCTTTTTATTCTTTACTGAAGCTTCATGTCAAAACAATGTTATCTGTCTTCCTACTTTTCCATAAATTAGAATAAATTCTTCTTATTCCTGAAGTATTGGAGTAGCTCAAACTCATTTTGTACAATGTAAAAAGACAAGATTCTTAATATTGTTTTCATCTTTGACAGATATTTATCAGCTTGGTTAATTCTAATGCATTTTCCATCATCCCTTCCTTTTCTGCAAGCTAAAAAACACATTCTGTTAAATTTACTTTTTTATCTTTAACATATATTAAGTAGATCTTTAAATAAGAATGCACTTAGAGGTTTCTTTTGCTGTTCCCAATGCACAACTGTTAGCATCACATGCAATGATGCAATGCCCTGTAATGAATGGTATGTGTGTGTTTGTGGGGGGGGGGGAATCTAGGAATATGGTACCTTGGAGCTTTTTCTGCCCCTTCAGGGGTCCCAACCCGGCTCTGTGGACTTCTCCATACTGTGTTCCCCACAAAACACTTGTTTGGTCATTTGGACTGGTTTTAAAATGTTTTCCCCCCATTCCAAAAGATTGAAATGTCTGTCTGGAGACTTAGTTACTGGCCATAAGAGCTTTAAGCTAAAATATGCAGATATTGTTCCTGAGAGCCAGCGTGGCATAGTGGTTCAAACATTGGGACTATGATTCTGGAGACCAGGGTTCAAGTCCCCACAGGGCCATGGAAGCCCCTTGGGTGACCTTGAGCAAGTCACACACTCTCAGCCTCAGAGGAAGACAAAAATAAACCTCATTTGAATAAATCTTGCCAAGAACACCCCATGATAGAGTGGTCTTAGGTTGCCATAAGTCAGAAATGACTTGAAGGCCCAACCTTTTGGTTTTCATGCTAACCATCATTGGAATGCAGCCCTTGAGTCCCAATTTGGGAGGAAAGGTGGGGTATAAATAAACAAATCCCCAGTAATTTCTCTGGAACTCGATTTGATCCCCAAGCTAAAAGAGGTTTGCCATCCTTGCACACTTATCTTCAAATAACAGAATAGGATTTCTGACACTGACTAGAAGCATTTTAGTTCCCAACTTGGGGCCTGGCAATGCTTTAGCTAAATATCTTTAGTTCTTGGCTTGATCACAGGAAAGTCAAAACAGTGAACTTAAAACCAGAAACTCCAAATTATGCAGCTACTTCCTTAAGCTAGCTCAAAGTCAGCCAGTTCTCAAGGGCCCGTATTCTTGATACTGTGGCTGTGACCACAGAATAGAAGCCTGTTTTGGTACTCCATGATAATAGCCAAGGTCCCACTGTGGTTGTGCCACACCTCCAAAATGGAAGTTGCCTAAAGGGAATACGGATGTAATTCTCTGCTAATTTTATTCTTGAAGGAAGCAATGTGTAATTTCAAAAATAATAATAATAATAATCCCACTCTGAGAAAGTCTTTGAAATCTGCTGTTTTCAAGTACTATTTGCAGTTCAAGATTTCACATGGTTGGTTTGCAGGCACACACAAAAACTGTCAGGATCATTCCCAAAAGTGCCAAAAGACTATTGTAATGTAATGTGTTTCTCTTTCTTAGCTGCTGTTTGATGTTTGTATTTTCCCCTATGCTTGTAACAAGTCTGTGTGTTACGGGGAGACAAGGGAGGATGGTATGTGTCTGAAAATTGGATGAGTGGCCTTGCACCTGCAGGGGCTGTAGGAACAGTAGGTGGTGCTCACTCACAGTGAGATTGGGGAGTGGTGATGATGGATAGCCAATGACTGTAGACCCCACCAGATTTTGTAGATTGTAAATATTTTTTTTATTCTATTGCCTTGTAAATAGTTTCCATTCAGAGCAACAATTTATGTGGTTCACTCTGGGTTTCTGTAGCAATAAAGCTTACTGTTTAACTCTGAAGCTGCTGGTTACTGGGTCTGAGGAAGCCAGTAGATGACAAAAATGTACAAGCTTTTCACAGAATAAATACCAAATTGTGAAGATACTCTTCTCTATAATTCTCCTTATCAACACACTAGAAAAATGTTTTTCAATCTTTTTTTAATATTCTTTCCATTTGAGCAACACAACAAACCAAGGGTGCATCTTCACTGTAGAAATAATGTTGTTTGACACCACTTTAACTGTCATGGCTCCATCCTACTTAATCCTGGGATTTGTAGTTTTGTGAGGCACCAGTACGCTTTGGCAGAGAAGACTAAAGATCTTGTGAAACCACAAATCCCAGGATTTTATAGGATGGAGCTACAGCACTTAAAGTGGTGCTAAAATGCATTATTTCTACAGTGTAGATATTCCCCATGTAACCTGAACAAAAAGATTCTGAGCCCAGAAATGTGGCTCTGCCTCAGAGTGATGATTAAGCCAAGGAATGGATCATGAGGCATGGGCACCATGCCTGGCTGTATTTCAGGTCAGCAAACAGAGCATCTATATGAGCCAAATCCTCTGATCACAACAGGGGTCTGGACTCATAGACCATACTGTAGTTGCACTTGGATTAGAGTCAAATAAAAGATTCTCCTGACATTTCCATGCATTGGCCTCAAGGAATTCTGGTATTAGCTCTTTCCCACCCTGAATCATCGGTTAAGACACAAATGTCTTTTTAAAAATTAAATTGGATCTGTTTTGGCAACAGTACATACCGTATATTAGAGTCAGCATGGGGGACTTCTGAAGGAACAAAAGCCAATTTTTGTCCTCCCTGGGTGTTCATGGGCTGTACTCCCCTAACTCTGGGAAATATTTGAATACTCCCATGGGCAAATGGTGCTTTAGAAATGTCTGTTGACATGATTTGCCTTACAGATGCAATTCTAGGGTGATTAGCCCTTCAAACAGGGCTTTTCAAGAAAGGGGAAGTGATTCTGGATTCTTTTTCTTTTTTTAAAACAACATTTAAAAAATCTTTGGGGCCATAATGGTCTGAGGGTTTGCATATATGGGGTAAATTTTGCCCCCTCAAAAACCTTTTAAGAGTGTCATTTGCCATGTTAAACATTAAAAATGTTTTGATGAGAGATCAAAGGTCTCTGTGGGATCCTGAGGCATGCACTGGAAGGCATGGGGCCCCCACCCTTGGGTTAGTGCATTAGAATTGCATCCCCATGTCTTTGTTGTTACTTTTATCTGTTGAAAGATGTCAGGATCAGTCCTGGATGTGACCTTTTCCTGCCAAGTTCTGTTTTTCAGTTTTAAAGTATTTAGTGCAAACACAGTGTGCAAACACGAATCAAGGAACATGAGAGACACTTCAGACTGGGCCAGCCAGAACAATCAGCAGTAGCAGAACATGTTATAAACCAACCTGGATACAAAATGCTATTTAAAAACACCGAAATTCTGGACCAGGCCAACAACTATCATGTCAGAATGCACAAAGAAGCTATTGAAATCCACAAACACCTGGACAACTTCAACAGGAAAGAAGAAACCTTAAAAGTAAACAAAATCTGGCTACCAGTTTTGAAATATAATAGAATCAAAACTCAACACTTACAAAGGAATTCCACCCAGGGACAGGTGGATTCCCAGCAGATAATGGCCCATGAACCAACCATCAGCCAAACAGACACTAACAACCTTTGCATTTCTATACCCAGAAACTAACCATTCACTCCCCATAGGGGTTCACAGCATATAAACGCCACACACACACCTACCCAACCATTCTCTGAAGATGCCAGCCACAGATGCAGGTGAAACGTCAGAAAGAAACTATTCCAGAACACGGCCTCACAGCCTGGAAAAAACCCAAGGAAAATCTATGGATGCCAGCCGTGAAAGCCTTCAACTCCACGTCCCTGAGTCTGCAAGATGCGAGCAGGGCTGTTGATGATAAGGGGACTTGGAGGTGTCTCACTCATAGGATTGCCATATGTTGAAATCAACTTGACGACAGTTAACAACAAAATCCATGTATAAAAGAGGGATCAATCCCCTAATCATTTTAGTTACTTGTCTCTGCACATTACCAGAGAGGAATGGCCTTAATTGTATGGGCTCCAGATATATATTTACCCAGAGAGAAATGGAGATCAAGCTGAGTACTTTTCTTTTCAGTTTCTAATCTCCAACTATATTTCTTTTATTATAGAGTTTGTTTTCCTGTATAATCTCCTTGGTATATTCTCTGAGTCTGAGCAAGACTTCTATTTTGTTAACTGTTTTTTTTAAGCTTCCATAACTTTATTTATTTATTAGAAGGAGCCTTGGTTGCACAGTGGTTAAATACCAGTACTGCAAGCCACAAGGTTATGAGTTCGATCCCAAAGGGCTCCAAGGTTGGCTCAGCCTTCCTTCCTTCCTTAGGTCAGTAAAATGAGTACCAAGCTTGATGGGGGCAATTAGCTTAAAAAAATGTAAACCACTTAGGGAGTGCTTTGGCACTGATACGTGGTATATGAATATCAATGCTATTGCTATATGGACATCATCTTGGACTTGTCTGTACATTTCCTGATCTGTGATATATGTTGTGAACATAAATCTTTTCCAAATGTAATTGCACTTTGTGAAATGAACACATGAGGAGTAAGAGTACATGAGCCCCTTCCTTGCCTGTTTCCAGCAGCATCTACAAATGGAGAATGACTTTCTGAAAAGGACAACCTCTTCTTTCCATGTGATTTTAAGCCCCTGAGATTCCTGGATCAAGTTCTTCAATTCATCTTTGTGTCCTTCCTGTATCTTAATTTAGTAATATGCTTCGCATATTGTAAAGTGTCTTCTTTGTAAGCAGTAGTAACTTGGTTTCAGCTGCATGAAATATACATGAACGTCATTATTCTGTATATTACAGATGATAACACACTGCACGGACCAGTTTTCATCCAGGAACCAAGCAGTGTTGTTTTTGCCCTGGATTCTGAGGAAAAGAAAGTCAAGCTGAACTGTGAAGTTAAGGGAAATCCTAAACCAACTATAAGGTTTGTTACATAGCTATAATGTCTTTAGCATTGTTCTTTATACATTAATGGGAGATGGAAAAATAAAATCTTAATATTATAGGTTTTACTGGGAAGACCATAAATTGGGATTAGTTATCACACTTAAGAAAATCAGTGAGGAAAAAGGTTGCTTCATTATGCTTACTCTGAAAAAGTTTTTAGAAGTCTGTTAATTACATTCACATTGAAAGGGGAAAGTTTATTTTCATTAATTCTACCTTATCATTTAAACTGCTTATCTGCACTAAAAACCTTGCCAGAATGCAGATTTTAAAAATCCCACCCATGATTTTATGCCTTCTTCCGTTTCTCATCCTAGTTTGAGTTTGGGGAGGAAATGAAATAGCTGTAAGGATATTGGAAAACCCCATTTCTCACTACCCAACCTATAATAAGGAATTAGTGACGTTATAAAGAAATACACACAGGAACGATGCAGAAACAAAAACCATATGGAATGAAAGCCAAACCCACTCACCCCACTCTGCATTGACACTATCCCATAATTAAAAAATTGAATCTCATATACATGATTGGTAAATACTATTTTAAGGAACAAAACAAAATAGAATTCTGTCAGCAATATTTAGGCTAACCAATGCATTGCTCACTATCTATCTTTTTGGGGGGACCATCACTCAGCTGTTCTTCTTCTGTGTTTCCTTCTCTTCCTAATTCCCTCCATTATGTCCTTCCATTTATCAGGCTATACTCTCTGAAAGACAAAAGGAAAATAAAGTAATCCTAAGACAAAATTGGAAACAAAGGTACATCACATTTTTAAAATTTTCAGAACACCAAACACCACTCTTTGTTATGTGGAAACAAAAACAAAAAAAACAACCTAGGTAAAGTGTATCCCTTTAAAGTAAAGCTTGAGAGACAGTGTGGCATGGTAGAATCATAGAATCATAGAGTTGGAAGAGACCACAAGGGCCATCCAGTCCAACCTCCTGCCATGCAGGAACACACAATCAAAGTACTCCCTATAGCTGGCCATCCAGCCTCTGTTTAAAAACCTCCAAAGAAGGATACTCCACCTCACTCTGAAGGAGTGTATTCCACTGATGAACAGATCTTACCATCAGGAAATTCTTCCTAATATTTAGGTGGAATCTCTTTTCCTGCAGTTTGAACCCATTGCTCCCTGTCCTAGTCTCTGGAGCCTCAGAAAACAAGCTTGCTCCATCCTCAGTATGACATCCCTTCAAACATTTAAACATGGCTATCACATCGTTATCTTAACCTTCTCTTCTTCGGGGTAAACATACCCAGCTCCCTAAACTACTCCTCATATGGTGTGGGAAATCCATTGTTGGATTAGGTGTTGGATTACTATGAAACCCTGTGATAACCCTATCCTTAGGGTCGCCATGAGTCAGAAGTGACTTGAAGGCACACAACAACTACAACAATGCTTACCTTAAAATGTTGTTCCACGTCGGCTGAAGAGCTTTACCTCTGTGCAAATGACCATATGTCTTGGGTGGTGGCAAGAGCTGCACTTCACCAATAAGCCTTTCTCCTTCCTGTTTATGAGGCTTACTGCTGTTTCATACCCACACCAGAGTGCCACATTATTCAGACCCCTCTGCCTCTTGTTTGATGTATGGAACATCAATGGCAGTGTCAATCCCTGTAAGAAGAAAGATAAACTGAATATATCTATTTTCTCTTTAAATATATTAATTTAACAATCATTCAGTCATGTAGTAAATAAACAATTATTCACATATCCATCTGCCCATATTAAATCATTTGATTTTGACATTAATCATTAAGCATACACATACATGCATATATTATTTCTTAACTAGATCTATAATATTTTTATTCTCGGTTTGGAGTTTGATTAAGTGGAAGAAAGAGCTGTATTTGAAATAAATAATACTGCCTTGAAATTCTCTTTAACCCCCACAAAAACATTATAATTTAATAATAATTAAAGCAGTTATATTCCTCAGGAAAAAATATATTTCCTTTTAAAATTTTCACATTAGGATATCTGAAACTATAGGTGAAAGGGGAAAAAAATTATGTACCCTTGTCTACTTCTAGCCCCAAATACACTTGCTAACCCCCTTCCTTCCTTTTTTTTCTCCCCCAGTTCTTCCTGGCAATCTGCCTCTCGCAAAGACTTCCTACCCTTTCATATTTTGACTGATACCTTTCTCACTGTAATAAGCTAAAACTTGGACTCTCTCACCTTGGAACCCCAGATTAGCTCCCCTGTAGAGATAACTCCGATTAGCCTCACCCCAGGGTGCCCCCTATAGGCCAAATTCTGCCACCACTCGCCAAATTTCCCCCTTTTCACACACAGCACAGGGAGAAGCTGTGCAGAGTCCCTGATAACTAGTGGACCTCCCTGCCACTATAGAATCAACTAGCTCCTCCCTTCTATCCCCAGGGAGAGAAGTCAGAGTAGCATGATCAAGAGATAGGCATGTGTAGACATCAGTGATAGGAAGATTAATAAGTTTACTTTATTAAAGTGAGTTCAAGCCATGCAAATCTCTCATGGGGGCCAGCACATCCATGTCCCCAGGCATATTTAAAGTTACAAAGAAAGCAAAAGTATAGAATTACAACTACCTACTTTAAGCTACATTCCTTTAACTAAGTTCAGCTACATCAAACCAAAGTGGAAAAATTAACATAATTCCCTAACACAATGTAAACTGGTATTAAAAATTCCTACTCACTACATTGCAGTCTGTTGCCTTCAGATGGTATGAGGGAATGCTGAGAGCTAAGTCAGGCACTTGCTCTACCAGCCATTATCCAGTCTTTGGCTCTCCATGCTAGAATATAGAGAGTATTCCTTTGTCTTGGTTCAAAGCCTCATGGTCTCAGTCTGGCAAAATAGCTTTACACAAAAGCAGTTATATCTTAGACTTCCTGGGTCTAGAGCTGTGATTGGCCATTTCTGGTCTAGTGATGTGATGTCATTGATGATGTTATCTCATTAGCTTCTGTGGAGGTGATGTTTTAGATCCTCCCTTGCATTAACCCTTTCCTTACCTGATGCTATGCTGGCAAGACAATACTGTTTATACAGAAAGGGAATTGTAGTTCTCTGGCAGAATGATAGGAGTTGCAATCAACCTTGAAGCAGCATGATTGGAAGTCCTTCATGACACTCACCTTCAACACTGTCATCATGTCTGGTGTCCCATTTCCTCCTTCTACCTCCTCTGTCACAGTAGCAGTGAAACTGTGCATTGGGTCATAGAAACCGCTTCTCTGAGTCTGAACATTGTTCAAGAACGTCTTTCGTTTCCTTTCTTTGTTACTGTTCTTCCGCTTCTCCACCTGCCCTTATCCATTCCCACCACTATTTCTTATCTCTTCTCTCACCTCTTGTCTCTGCCTCTGTTCTTTCCATCACATGTTTGGCAGCTTCCTCCCCCACATGTGTACACTGCAGCAGAGCACCATGCCATACCCTTCCTGCTCCCCGCATCCTTCCCATTCTTTGCTGCTCTGCTCATCATACTTGCCATTTGTTACCACCTAACATAGTATGAAATACACTGATGAGAATGGTAGGAGAGGATACAAATGAGGAGACTAAAACAGATGAGTAAAATGGCTCCTTATCATATCATACCTTGGAAAATACTAAAGTACATTGAGTTGTAGCTGGAAAAATGGCATTTTACATTCTGGTTTAACGTTTTGTTGGGAGGGTTGTTTAAAATATGAAAAATACAATCAGTATAAATAATATTGACACATGGATTCAGATCTCTGATTGAAATGATAGAATTTTAGTTTATATGTAAATAGACATAATTTTTTTTCTGGAGTTTGCTCTTTTCTCTGTCTGCTCTATGCACATTCCTGGCCCTTTAGTATGTATTTTTCTTTCCTCTGGTGATGAGGTGCTACAGTCCAATTTGTCATGTCTTTTAATACTGCCCTGGTCCCATAACACTGAAGTGTGGTTTATAAATATTTTAATTAATAAGTGTATAATTCTGGATGGCATGACCTAAACTGTGAAGTTCGGAGTTTAGAAGACATACCTTGCATTTGGGAAGGTGAAACAGATTTTTTTTTCCTTCACTGTAGGAAGACCATCCTTATGCTGGCTCTTGCTCCTCCTACACTTCTGAGGCAGAGCTTTTGATCCCTGTCAATCATCTTAACTAGGTGGGACAGCTAGACCCTCCCCCCAGTTCCGTCCTTCCTCCCTGTGCTTAGGATAGGGCTTCATGCTGCTCCAAACTGAGAGGTTTATTGCTGTCAGAGATGCCTGTTTTTATTCATGTTCTCTTTAAGTGAGCACTATTTGACTTCTCTCAACTTTCCATCCTAATGGGGATGGCTTGATTTGGGATGGATTGGGTGTGCATCCCTGAACTCTCATGTCATAAGGAATCTACAGTGGTTTGTCAGTGGTGGAGGTGCCATCCAGGCATGCTTGCTGAGGGGACCGGCCTACCTTCACAGGGGGATCAGATCCTGATCCTTCTGGTGCTGTGGAGGTGGCAGAATTATACAACATTGGTGCCCCTAGTAGGAATGAACAGGTGAGGGACTTGGATGGCATGGTTTGGCCCTCATGTAGAAGTGCTAATGACACTCTTGCTTCTCTCCCACACCTAAAGTGTGATAGAAGGACTCAGAGCCCTGCCATTCAATATCTCTCATAGGAGCAGATGCCTCACAAAAAGACAAATGGTTTTGGTGCAAAAGGATTACCGTATATTCCGGCGTATAAGACGACTTTTGAGCACTCAAAAGTGCCCTCCAAAATTGACAGTCGTCTTATACGCCGGATACACTTTGCTTCACCTGCCTGCCTATCTCCTGCCTCTTCCCAAACGGAGCGAAGAGGCAGGAGATCGGGCAGGGGGTGAAGCAAAGTGCTCCTCCCTGCCACCCGCCCACCCCTCGCGCTTCCACCCCCCCTCCCGAAAGGCGCGGAACCGCGGCTTTGGGGGGGTGGCTAGGAAGCCCCCTCCTCCGTTCCCCCACCCACTCCCCGTGCATCAACCCCCCTCCCTGAAAGCCGCGGAACCGCGGCTTTCAGGGAGGGGGGGTGGCGGAGAACCCCCTCCTCCCTTCCCCCCGCCCACCCACCCCGCTCGCCCACCCCCGACCTGAAAGCAGCGGAACCCGCTGCTTTCAGGGAGGGGGGGGCGGAGAAGCCCCCTCTGTCCCTTCCCCCCGCCCACCCCCCCCGCTCGCCCACCCCCCTCCCTGAAAGCAGCGGAACCGGTGCTTTCAGGGAGGAGGGGGCGGAGAAGCCCCCTCCGTCCCTTCCCCCCGCCCACCCCCCGCTCGTCCACCCCCCTCCCTGAAAGCAGCGGAATCGCTGCTTTCAGGGAGGGGGGGCGGAGAAGCCCCCTCCGTCCCTTCCCCCCGCCCACCACCCCGCTCGCCCACCACCCTCCCTGAAAGCAGCGGAACCCGCTGCTTTCAGGGAGGGGGGGCGGAGAAGCCCCCTCCGTCCCTTCCCCCCGCCCACCCCCCTCCGTCCCTTCCCCCCGCCCACCCACCCCGCTCGCCCACCCCCCTCCCTGAAAGCAGCGGAATCGCTGCTTTCAGGGAGGGGGGGGCGAAGAAGCCCCCTCTGTCCCTTCCCCCCGCCCACCCACCCCCGCTCGCCCACCACCCTCCCTGAAAGCAGCGGAATCGCTGCTTTCAGGGAGGGGGGGCGGAGAAGCCCCCTCCGTCCCTTCCCCCCGCCCACCCCCCGCTCGTCCACCCCCCTCCCTGAAAGCAGCGGAATCGCTGCTTTCAGGGAGGGGGGGCGGAGAAGCCCCCTCCGTCCCTTCCCCCCGCCCACCCCCCGCTCGTCCACCCCCCTCCCTGAAAGCAGCGGAATCGCTGCTTTCAGGGAGGGGGGGCGGAGAAGCCCCCTCCGTCCCTTCCCCCCGCCCACCACACCGCTCGCCCACCACCCTCCCTGAAAGCAGCGGAATCGCTGCTTTCAGGGAGGGGGGGGGCGGAGAAGCCCCCTCCGTCCCTTCCCCCCGCCCACCCACCCCCACTCGCCCACCCCCCTCCCTGAAAGCAGCGGAATCGCTGCTTTCAGGGAGGGGGGGGCGGAGAAACCCCCTCCGTCCCTTCCCCCCGCCCACCCCCCGCTCGCCCACCACCCTCCCTGAAAGCAGCGGAATCGCTGCTTTCAGGGAGGGGGGGGGCGGAGAAGCCCCCTCCGTCCCTTCCCCCCGCCCACCCACCCCCACTCGCCCACCCCCCTCCCTGAAAGCAGCGGAATCGCTGCTTTCAGGGAGGGGGGGGCGGAGAAACCCCCTCCGTCCCTTCCCCCCGCCCACCCCCCGCTCGCCCACCCCCCTCCCTGAAAGCAGCGGAATCGCTGCTTTCAGGGAGGGGGGGCGGAGAAACCCCCTCCGTCCCTTCCCCCCGCCCACCCACCCCGCTCGCCCACCCCCCTCCCTGAAAGCAGCGGAATCGCTGCTTTCAGGGAGGGGGGGGCGGAGAAGCCCCCTCCGTCCCTTCCCCCCGCCCACCCCCCCCGCTCGCCCACCCCCCTCCCTGAAAGCAGAGGAATCGCTGCTTTCAGGGAGGGGGGGCGGAGAAGCCCCCTCCGTCCCTTCCCCCCGCCCACCCCCCCGCTCGCCCATCCCCCTCCCTGAAAGCAGCGGAATCGCTGCTTTCAGGGAGGGGGGGCGGAGAAGCCCCCTCCGTCCCTTCCCCCCGCCCACCCCCCGCTCGTCCACCCCCCTCCCTGAAAGCAGCGGAACCGCTGCTTTCAGGGAGGGGGGGGGCGGAGAAGCCCCCCTCATTTCCCCCCCCGCTCATCTTTCCCCCTCCCTCCCTTCCCCCCGCCCACTCCCCCCCGCTCATCCCCCCCTTCCCTGAAAGCAGTGGAACCGCTGCTTTCAGGGAGGGGGGGTGGAGAAGCCCCCTCCCTCCCTTCCCCCGCGCACCCCCCCGCTCGTCCACCCCCCTCATTTCCCCCCGCTCATCTTCCCCCCTCCCTCCCTTCCCCCCCCCCACCCACCCCGCTCATCCCCCCGTCCCTGAAAGCAGCGGAACCGCTGCTTTCAGGGAGGGGGGGCGGAGAACCCCCTCCGTCCCTTCCCCCCTCCCACCCCCCGCTCGCCCACCCCCTCCCTAAAAGCAGCGGAACCGCTGCTTTCAGGGAGGGGGGGCGGAGAAGCCCCCTCCTCCCTTCCCCCGCCCACCCACCCCCCCGCTCATCCACCCCCCTCCCTGAAAGCAGCGGAACCGCTGCTTTCAGGGAGGGGGGGTGGCGGAGAAGCCCCCTCCTCCCTTCCCCCTGCCCACTCCCCATGCATCCACCCCAAGAGATTCTGGGCAGTGCAGTTCAAAAAAGGTAATGCTTCCAGGCACAGTTATGACAGGAGAACTTGGGCTTAAGCTTTTGGATTTCAATATGGCCCTATGGAGATCTTGCTGCATTTACGGAGATTATCAGATGCTTGAAAAAAGACCCAAAAGAGCTCACAAGAACAATGTCACTGTACTAAAATGGGTCCCGGTTCTGCATGTGTTGTCATTCTGATATGCTTGCTCCATCCTCTCTCCGTGCTGACATGATGAAAAAGGCACCACCTTTCATTAGCAGGAGTTTCCACTAATGAAAAACGGTGCCTTTTTCGTTGCATCAGCACAGAGGGAAGATGAAGCAAGCATGTGCGCAGCCTCCCCCCCTTCCCCAAAGCCCCGTTTGGCCGCACAGCCTGCGGATCCCCCTCCTGCGCTCCCTCCTGGGAGCGCAGGAGGGGCATGCAGAGGCTGCGTGGCCAAACCGCGATTCGCCCCTTCTCCCCACCTTCCTGGAAGGTGGGGAGAAGGGGCGAACGTGCCCGGTTTGGCCATACGGATCCCCCTCCTGTGCTCCCTCCTGGAAGGGAGCGCAGGAGGGGCATGCAGAGGATGCGTGGCCAAACCGCGATTCGCCCCTTCTCCCCACCTTCCTGGAAGGTGGGGAGAAGGGGCGAACGTGCCCGGTTTGGCCGTACAGCCTCCGGATCCCCCTCCTGTGCTCCCTCCTGGCAGGGAGCGCAGGAGGGGCATGCAGAGGCTGCGTGGCCAAACCCGCGATTCGCCCCTTCTCCCCACCTTCCTGGAAGGTGGGGAGAAGGGGCGAACGTGCCCCTTTTGGGCGCACAGCCTCCGCATCCTCCTCCTGCGCTCCCTCCTGGAAGGGAGCGCAGGAGGGGCATGCGGGGGCTATGCGTTGGAAGAGGGGGGGTCGTCTTATAGGGCGAATATATCACAAACTCTGCATTTCCCCTTAAAAATTGGGGGGGTCGTCTTATACGCCGGGTCGTCTTATACGCCGGAATATACGGTAGGCATGAAAATCATCAGTGCAGAACCAGTGAGGAACTGGCTTTAGGGGCCCTCAGGTGGCCAGAAAAAGGCAAAGCAGTTATGAAAGCATTGTGCTTCACAGTCCTTCTCTGCTTCTGAGGAAACGAGGGGTTGGGACCCTTTGTTGGCTAGAAATAGGTAAGGTAGTCACACTTACTATCTTAGAGTTCTCCTCTTCTGAGGAAGCCAGTCATGTGCACATCAAAGGGCATCTACAAGGGCAGGCATGCTGCCTCTGATACTTCATTCATTCATTCATTTTATATCCACCCACCCCTGCCTTTCTCCCAGTGTGAGACCCAAGGCAATGTACACACTTTAAAAACTTATATTGGGGAATCTGAGGTGTAGGTTTCCCCTATTATGTCAGATAAGGAAGAATGAGAGTTATCCTTAGATAAAGGGAAATTTCTCTCAGAGCAGCCTTCAGTGTGATTCTTTCATAGAATCATAGAGTTGGAAGAGACCTCAAGGGCCATCCAGTCCAACCCCCTGCCATGCAGGAATACACAATCAAAGCACTCCCAACAGATGGCCATCCACTTTGCTTAAAAACCTTCAAAGAAGGAGACTACACCACACTCCAAGGCAGTGTGTTCCACTTCCGAACAGCTCTTACTGTCAGGAAGTTCTTCCTAATGTTTAGGTGGAATCTCTTTTCTCATAGTTTGAGTCCATTGCTCTGTGTCCTAGTGTTTGGAGCCTCAGAAAACAACCTTGCTCCATCCTCAGTATGGCATCCTTTTCAAATATTTAAACATAGCTATCAAGTTCCCTCTTAACCTTCTCTTCTCTAGAGTAAACATACCCAGCTCCTTAAGCTGCTTCTCATAGGAGATGGCTTCCAAACCTCCCACAATTTTGGTCACCCTCCTCTGGACACATTCCAACTTATCCATATCCTTTTGGAATAGTGGTGCCCAGAACTAGACACAGTATTTCAGGTGAAGTCTGATTAAAGCAGAATAGAGTGGCACTATTACTTGCCTTGATCTAGACACTATATTGTCATGCCCTGAGAGTTGGATGAGGGTATGGAATCACAGGAGGAGGAGGACAGGGCAGGGAACAGTCCTATGGACCCTGGCACAGGTTTATCTACACCTGTGCCATCAGGGAACCCTACCAGCCTAGAGGCTCAAACAGAGGAAGAGCTTGGCCCTAGTGGATTGGCCCCAGTCGCAGCAGAGAGTCCTGGCAATTCAGATAAGGACAAAGAAGAAGAGATGGACTTACCTCCACCATCATATACCCAGCAGTGAGCTCAAAAGGAAGCTCAAAGGAAATCTCTGAGACTTTATGAGAAATACCTGCTCGTCAAGAAGCACCTGACAAAGCCTTGATATATATATATATATATATGTTTATGCAATCTATATCCCACCTTTCTCCCAAAGCGGGACCTAAGGCAGCTCACAAAACAATTAAAATCAAAATTAAAACCAATTAAAATGCTTGGAAAGCAATGGAGGCTTTATCAGAGATAAACTGATCTTCCTGGAGAAAGCTTCTTGCTGACTTTGTTGCCTTGATCCTTGTTGCCTTGACTCATGCCTCGACCTTGGACTGTTCCTGATTACTCTGCTGCCTGTTTTCCATGGACTCATGGACTTGTTTGGACCCACGCTGCCTGCCATAAGCCCTTGACTTTCTTGACTATGTTTGCATTCTGGTGTGCTCTTTAAAACCTGGCCACCTTCCCAGCTACTAGCTATTTGTGTATACTTTGCTGGCTGGTATCAAGCTTTTCTGGACATATACTCCTATTGATGCTGCCTATAATTGCAATGGCTTTTTAGCTGCTGCGTCACACTATTGACTCATGTTCCATTTGTGGACCACTAAGACTCATAGATCCCTTTCGCATGTACTGCACTCAAGCCAGGTGTCACCCATTCTATATCTGGGCATTTCATTTTTACTGCCCAAGTGTAGTATCCTACATTTCTCCCTGTTGGAGTTCATTTTGTTAGTTTTGGTCCAGTTTTCTAATCTGTTAATGTCATTTTGAATTCTGACCCTGTCCTCTAGGGTATTAGCTACCCCTCCTAATTTGGTGTCATCTGCAAACTTGATAAACATACCCTCTATTCCTTCATCCTAGTGATTGATAAAGATGCTGAATAGCACTGGGCCCAGGACAGAAGCCTGTGGCACCCCGCTGGTCACTTCCCTCCAGGATGAAGAGGAGCCATTGGTGACTACCCTTTGGATTTGACCCATCAACCAATTACAAATCCAACGAACAGTTGCATTGTCTAGCCCGCATGTTATTAACCTTTTTGCAAGAATATCATGGGGGACTTTGTCAAAGGCCTTACTGAAATCAAGATACACTACATCCACAGTATTCCCTTCATTTACCAAGTATGTAACTGTATCAGAAAAAGAAATCAAATTAATCTGGCATGATGTTTTCAAAAACCCATGTTGACTTTTAGTGATCACAGCATTCTTGTCTAAGTGCTTACAGACTGTCTACTTAATGATCTGCTCTAAAATCTTTCCTAGTATTGATGTCAGGCTGACTGGTCAATAATTATTTGGATCTTCTTTCCCCACCTCCTTTTTAAAGATGAGGACAACATTTGCCCTCCTCTAATTTGCTGGGACCTCTCCTGTTCTTCAGGAATTCTTAAAGATTATTGCCAGTGGTTCTGATATTACTTCTGCCAGTTCTTTTAGTACACTTGGATGTAGTTCATCTGGAACTGGCAACTTGAAATCATTTATACTGGCCAGGTATTCCTGAACAACATCTTTACCTATTCTATGTTGCATTTCCTCAACTGCATCATCTGCTTCATTTTCTCCAGGTTGAGCACTGTTCTCCTTTTGGGAGAAGACCAAGGCAAAGAGTGTGTTGAGTAGCTCTACCTTTTCTCTTTCCCATGTTAGCGTTTCACCACTTTCTCCCTCAGTGGTCCTACCACTTCCTTGGTCTTTCTTTTACTACAAACAGCCAAAAAAAAGTGCTTTTTATTGGTTTTAACCTCTCTAGGAAGCCTGAGCTCCAACTGTGCTTTTGCTTTCTGATTTTCCCCCTATATGAGCTGACAATTTGTTTGAGTTCTTCTTTGGTGATTTCTCCTTTTTTCCATATCTTGTACACATGTTCCTTTTAAGTCTTAGCTTAGTTGAAAGTTCTTTAGACATCCATACTGGTTTCTTTAAACACCTGCCATTTTTCCTCCTCATTGGAACAGTCTGAAGTTGTGCCTTCAATATCTCACTTTTTTAGAAACTCTCATCCATCATGTACTCCCTTCTCTTTTAGCATTCATGATCATGGGATCACCCCAGTAATCCTCTAAGTTTTCTGAAGTCAGTTTTCTTAAAGTCTAGAAGGCATGTCTGACTACACTTGGCTTCCCCTTTCCTCTGTATAACTTGGCCTCCCCTTTCCTCTGTATAACAAACTCCAGGAGAACATGGGCACTCCCTGCTAAGGATCCTACCACTTCCACCCCATTAACTATATCATCTCTGTTGGTTAGGATCAGATCTAAAATAGCTGATCCCCTTGTTGCCTCTTCCACCTTCTGGACAATAAAATTGTCTGCAATGCAACTGAGGAATTTGTTGGACCTTAAATTTTTGGCAGAGTTGGACTTTGAACAAATATCAGGATATTTAAAATCCTCCATAATTACTGTGTCTCTCCTTTCTGAATGTGTGGTCATGTCTTCTAGGAAGTCATCATCCAAGTCCTCAGTTTGGCTTGGAGGTTTGTAGTAGACCCACACAACAACAGTCCGGTGTTTCTCTCCCCGTGATTTTTACCCAAATGCTCTCACCCTGGCTCCCAGTCATGGATCTGTTCACAGGTGTAAACATCCTTAACATATAATGCTGCTCCACCACCCTTCCTGTTGGGTCTATTTCTCTGAAATAGGTCATACCCCTCTATTCCTACATTGCAATCATGAGACTCATCCCACCAAGTTTCAGTGATGCCTATTAAATTCTATTTGCTTTGCTGTGCTAAGAGTTCAAGTTCATCCTTTTTATTTCCCATGCTCTGTGCGTTAGTATAGTATGTAAGTTATCTGCCCTTTAAAGGTTTTAGTCCTCCAGCTATTGGGCTCTTGTACTATTTACCTTGTCCTCTATGTAACATTTGGGTTATTGTAGCATTTGGGCTATTGATGAACTCCTGTCCTCATGAATACTGTTTCCCTTCCCCACACAACTCAGTTTAAAGCCCTCCTAATCAGATCTTTCAGACTCTTAGCAAAAACATTCCTGCTAACTGCTGTGAGGTGCAACCCATCCCTTGCTAGTAGTCCACCTCCATAAAAGTGCTCCCCATTGTCCAGGAAGCCAAACTGTTCCTGGCAGCACTATCTGTGCAGCCAGTTCTTCACCTCCAGTATCTTTCACTCCCTTCCTGTGCTATGCCCTTCCACTGGAAGGACAGATGAAATTATTACCTGGGCATCCAAGTCCTTCAGCTTCCTAGCCAGAGCCTCATAATCCCTTCTGATACTCTGAAGGTTATGCCTTGCAGTATCATTGGTTCCCATGTGGACAAAAAGGAAGGGATAATAGTCAGTGAGCTTCACGAGTCTCATCATCCTCTCCATTACTTCATGGATTTTTGCAGCTGGGACACAGCACACCTTTCGAGACATCTTATCAGGCCCATAAACTACTGATTCTGTACACTTCAGTAGAGAGTCTCCTACCACCACCAGCACACATATCCTCCGAGGAGTGGCAGAAGCCAATCTGTATGCTGAACTGCCCAAGGTCTCATGCACATTCTCTGAGGCCTGGCTCTGCTGCTCTCTTTCCCATTCCTTGTCATCACTGACAAGGGAGAGAGCTTCAAACCTAGTCTGTAGTGCCAAATTCATATAATGGTCCCTTTTCCTTCTACTTCTACAAGTCACATTCTTCCAAACATTGACCTCCTGTGTATCAGAACTAACCACTCCACAGAGACATCCCCTGTGTGTTCCTGAACCAGGAAATTTTGCTCTGCTCAGTCTAAGAAAACATCCTCCTCCCTAACATGCTGTATAGTGACTAATCATGCCTCACGTTGCTGGACCTTCTTTTCCAGCAACAGAACCAACTTCTGCTTGCTGCAGGTGTAGCTTTGCATATCCATAGTCAAGAAGAAAAACATCCCATAGCTGTTTCAGATGACTGCAGCAGTTTCCTCACTATCCATATTGAATATTTTGAAGTAGGCACTAGAACAGAACTCTGTGCCTTCCCTTCAAACTCCCTCCCTAAACACTCACACCAAACACCCCAGTTTGCCTCGCTCCTGTACGCCAAACTCCAGAGACTGGGATTTCAGCTATATACAGAACTACTGGCTGCTAGCTTCTCCCTCTGCCTCTGACCTACTTCCTCTCAGCAGTCTCCCTCTGATGCCCTCTTAACAAAACAGCTCACCAAACAAATGCTAATGAGTCCCCCCAGGCAAGCCTACCCTCACACCATACAAACAAACAAACAACCTTGACCCAAGCAAGCACACTAGTGTTACCCAACAAACTCTCCCAATAACTCTTTGGGGCTAGAGAAGTGTAATTCAACAGCCACAAGCTCACCTAATGCTGTCTTTTCCACACACCCATGCCAAACACCCCTGTTGTCTAAGGTAAGCAGACAGTGGGAGTTCAGATCATACAGATCAAACTGGAATTCTCTGAGACAACAAGTTAGACAACAATAGCCCTCAGGGTTTAATAAGGGATCCTCTGCTTCCACCGGCAAGTAGAGTCAGAAATCAAACCAGTTCTTCTGACTTGGAACAATTCCCTGCAGGATCTTATCTTCAGCATTTTGCTCATTGCTGGAATCTGACATTTCCCAATGCCTGAGTTTGTAGGACTGTGAGGGAAGATTATACCATCAACTTCATTCAAAAGTCCCTGGATTTCTTTGTTCAGTCTCACACACCCAGGTCACAGGAGGAACACTAGGAGATACTACAGGCCATAGATCATCTTGTGCAGATAAAGGCAATTGAGCTTTTACCTTCTCAATATTTTTAAGTTATTGTATGTTTTTAATCTTTTCTAATTTAATATTACTTTAAGGTGTGGGCGGGCTAGAGTATGGAGTTTTTATATTGTAAGCCACCCCGATTACATTGCAGAGGGGTGGGATAGAAATAAATTTTATTATTACTATTAATCAGAAATTCTTGGGTCCCTACTCAGTGTTCTTTTTGGTCCCCAAAAAATGCAAGGACTGGAGAGCTATACTGAACCTTCACAGGGCCTATTGATTTGTTGTCAGGTCAAAGGTTTGCATGGAAACTCTTTGGCTGATCTGTAAGGAGTGCAGAAGGATCATTAGCTGGTGTCTTGACCTCCGGGAGGCATATTTGCACATCTTGATTCACCCTGTGTACAGGAAGTACCTTAGGTTTGCTTATCTGGAGGACCAATAGACCAATTATCAGGGGACCGACAGACCAATTATCAGGGGAAGCCAACAGACCAATAGGCAGAGCCCTGTACTAATGGTGGTTAGTACAGGGCTCTGCCTATTGGTCTGTTGGCTTCCCCTGATGCATTTACAAAGGTGTTGGTGGTTCTGGTGGCTCATCTGACATTACATGCATGTTTATCCCTATCTTTGTGACCTTCTGGTCTATTCACCATCCATGAGGAAAGCCAGGGATGATACATGAGCCATCATGTATTGTATAGAGTTTCATGAATTTGTGATAAACAGAGAGAAGAGCCACTTGAACCTAGTTCAAAGCATCCAGCACTTGGGAGCCATCATAGATAAAATCCACCACAGGGGTTTTCTGACAGAGGAAAGGAGGGAAAAGCTACAGTCCCTTGTATGGTAGTGTTGGAACAATCAGCATCGGAACTGATGGTGTTGACCAGGTTCTTTGGGGTGATGGTGGCATGCATTGATTCAGTCCCTTGGGCTAGGTTCCATCTAAGGGAGTTGCAGTGGCTCCTCATGGCCCTTCAGGATGAGATTACCATGAAGTGTCAGTTGAGAGTGCAACTTCCCCCAACTGGGAGGTTTCTCTTGGCCTGGTGGCCGGCCAAGGTGCTCTGGGTGGGGGTGCCCATCAGAGAGACAAGAAGAGTAGTGGTTGCCACCAATGCCAGTGTGGGGTGGATAGCACACTGCAGTGGACAGATAGTCCAGGGCCTGTGGTCACCTGGCAAGAAGATACACAGTGTCAACTGGCTGGAGTTATGGGCAGTGCAGCTGGCACTCCTCGGTCTACAGGCAGAAGTTCAGGGCAATCATGCATTGATCCAGTTGAACAACATATCCACCAAAGCCTACATAAACAGGCAAGAGGGTGCATTCTTGGTCCCTAGTGCTAGAGGCAACACTCCTATTACAATGTGGGTGAGGTCCACCTTCAATCACTGAGAGGAGAGTACATCTAAGGAAAACTGAATTTCCAGGCAAATTGGTTGAGCAAGCAGAGTCCTGACCAAGGAGAACGGGATCTGAACTTAATAGTCTTTCACAGTCCAAACATTTTGCACTCCATGGGTAGATCTCTTTGCATCTCAGGAAAACCACAAACTTCCTCAATTTGTATGGAAATTTTGGACATAGACTTTTGATGCTCTGATGATTACTTGGCCAAGGGTGCTATGCCTTTCATCCAGTGGTACTGCTGTCCAAGGTGCTGCGGAAAATAAGGATGGAGGGGTGGAGGTAATTTTGATAGCACCCAGATGGCTTCATCAGCCATGGTTTTCAGAGACAGTCAGCATACAGCTTCATGAGAGTTGGCCTGTACCATCTTGGGCAGACCTCTTACATCAAACAGGTCTTCTGCATCCCTACTCAGGCTTGTTACAGTTAAATGTCTGGAGGTTGAGCAGGAAAGGTTAGTGACTAAGGGATATGATGATGAGAATGATGATGATGATGATGATGATGATGATGTTATTCAGACCATCCTCTTGGCTAGGAGACTCTCCACTAAGCAATTGTATGATTATGATTCTTACTTGCAGGGCTTTTTGTAGATGGTGTAGGGGTAATGGATGTGTCCTCAATCTGCTTCAGTGGGGTTGGCCTTGGCCTTTCTGCAAGCGAGTCTGAATAAGGGCCTCAGCACCAACAGGAGACATGCATCATCCTTGGGTTCAATCCTAAAATGGAAGCATAGCAAGCCACATACATCCCATCCTAATGTACAGAATCGAGAACTGAGGAGTCCACGCCAGGAGCCGGCATTTATACTGCTCCCGGTGTGGCCTCCACGTCACCTGGCCGTGCCGGAAGCACAGCCAGAAGTTCCTCCACAACCCTGCTGCCTGGCCAATCAGGGGAGGAGAGGCTCGCTCCGATTGGCCAGGCCTTCCTGCCTCTCCCCCCCCCAGAAGATGCCAGGAAGAAGATGCCCAGCAATGGCGGCCCCCTACACTGGCCATGTGGTCGTGGGGGCTGCTCCTGGAGGGGTGTGAGTGGGGGTTCACCAGCCAGGCCGCAACCAGGCCCACCAGCAAGCCAGTAAGCCCCCTTTTTGAAGGCAGTTTCTTTGCTTCATCCAGGAACAGTTAATCATTTTCCTTCATGGAACCTGCATGTGGTTTTGTGGGCTTTGTTGAAAGCTTCTTTTGAGCCCTTGGTATCGGTGGATTTGAGATGTCTTACATTGAAGTTTTGTTTTTGGTTGCCATTATTTTTGCTCACAGAGTATCTGAATTGATGGTTCTGTCTGTGCATAAGGAGCTGTGTGTTTTTCATAAGCATTCAGTTGTTCTCTGTTTCAATCCTATTTTGTTCCTAAAGTAAATTAACTTTTTCATTGATCTCAGGAGATTGTTCTGCCTTCATTTTGCCCCAATCCTAAGGCAGCACAGGCGAAAGAGTGGCACAGATTGGATGTGTTTAGGGATTTTAAATTCTGTTTACTAAGGGCTTTTGTAAATTGGATTGTTTATCTTGTTTTAGGAAAACACTAAGGATCAACAGGTGTGTTCTTCCACCTTGTCTAGTCAGTTGAGGCTTTCGTTATGTACACAGTTCCATGCCAGTCCCAGAGAGCATTCAGGCACAGTCCACTCATAGTGCTGCCATCTCTGTCGTCATAGGTACAACACTCCTCCATCATCTTTTGTCAAACATTATAGGATTGAAAAAAATTGTTTCAGCAGATGTCGCTTTTAGCAGGTGTGTGCTGTAGCAGGTTGTGTCTTTGCAGTTGGATTTGTTGCCCACCCATTGGATTTGGTGACCGCTTGTATAGGTCTCAGCATAAGGAGTGTCTCCCCACACTGCAGGAAGACGGATCATTGGTGAAAGTTCCTGTTTTGCAGTAGTGGAGAGGGAATCATTCCCACCCTGATTGTTTTGTTTTTGTTTTTTGTTTTGTTTTTGTTTGAAGCCACTGGTAGTATTTTGCTATCTGATCAGAGCTTGTTATTCCATCACTGGGGGAGGAGTTAGTTCTCTGACTTAGGGTGGTTGAGGTGATTGACATTTCTAATAAGCTTTGCCTCAGAAGTGTGTAGGAGGAGTAAGACCTAGCATAAGGATCCCTTTCCCACCACTGCAGAAAAGGACTCTTCATGGTAAGTACCAGTGTTCCAATTCATTCCTAGATATGTAAGATACTATAAAAACTGTTCAGCTTGAAGCAACAATGAAAGAGTGGTATAAATTTAATCCATTTTATGATTGGCCACCAAAAAGTATGCTTATCAAATTATATCACGTTTCATCATTGTACAGGAAATCATGGTTTCCAGCTTGTTAGTAACAAGAGAGTGTTCCTGTTGTGTTTTTCAATAAGTATTTTTTCAATAAATCCTTTAATGTTAGCAAATTTCAACAACTGACACTTTTGTGCTATAGGTGGAAGTTAAATGGAACCATAGTTGACATTGGTATGGATTACCGCTACAATGTGGTTGAAGGCAGTCTTTTGATCAATAATCCCAATAAAAGTCAAGATGCTGGAACATACCAGTGCATAGCAACAAACTCGTTTGGAACAATTGTTAGCCGAGAAGCTAAACTACAGTTTGCGTGTAAGTAATAATGACATAATATGGTAGACATTGTTTTGTTGATCATAATTTTTTGGGGTGGGGGAGGAAACTACAGACTGATGATGGCTTTTAAAAAGCACACACATTATTCCAATCCAGATGCATCTTGATTTGTGAAATGAACTTGCAAACCTATTTGGAAGTTCAAATATTTTGAGGCCTGTTCTTGTCAAGAACTGAAAAAGGTGTGCTTCAGTTAGTAAGTTTTGGGTTGGATTTGAAAAATAGAAGAAGAAGTAGTATATGTCCATATAATGCAATACTGTTGAAATAATAAATGTGTAAATGTTCAATGAGTTATAAACTTCAAAGTAATTCAAATAGACATGAACTTCAAAAAGTTAAACCCATAATATGGCTGGGTGTTGTTGTTTTTTTAAACCTAGTGAGTGATGTAATGAGGATTGCAAAGCTTTAAGTGGTGCTAGATTTATCTTTAAATGTATAGGTCACTCACATAAGGTCAACATGCTTAGGCCTGTACAATTAGTTTCCTGAAGACATTTATCTTATTTGCTCTGATTTGCTTTTATTTATAAAGTGAAGAATGATGTTGCATTACAGTAGTGAGAATGTAAGATAAGTTGTATGTTTTGCCATGTCCTGATGAGCAGCATTTACCTTTTTAAAAGTACATTCTTGCTTGTACAGATCAATGGAGGAATTTGAATTGGCTAATGAACCCATCTGAGAATAAAGGCTTGTACCATGTAGAGTACCAGTTAGAAGCAGTTCATATACAGTAATTGCATTTGCTTGTGGAAGTTACCCATACATGGTCCAATGAGTGAATAACAATTTTGGTTTACTTTTATTGTAAGCCTGTTGTAGAGAACATACGGTACCTTTGATATATTCCTCTCTGAGGTACAAATGTTTTTGTTTCAAATCCTTCCCTGCTACCTCTAGCGGTCTGGGACACAGTGGGTGGCTGGACATGAAGGAGAAAAATAAAATAAATGAGGATTCTATATTCTTGTTCTCTTGATAAATCCCTTCTATGTTACTCTTCATTATTTGAAGTAATAGACAGGTAAGATGTGGTTTACCTATGGGCAGGAACACTCCCATTTTGTTCTCCAAATACTACGAAGTCATTGTATTCATTATTCATTGTATCAGGACTTGTACATTAATATTCCACTTTTGGGGGAAGCCCCTTAGAAGTTAGCTTACAAAAAAACAAGGACAATATGACCTCACCTTATTCAATAAAAAGAAAATAATATAAACTACCATTTAACACAGAACAGCTCATCTAAAACGTCTTCTTAAAAATAATACTACTTTAACCAAGTTATGTAGAACAATTTCATGAGTGAAAGAGTATAGGTAAACATGTGAGACACTGGTGATCACTTTACACAATACAAATTAATTACGTAAACCATTATGAGTTTTCTTATCTTTATTTCTTCCTTTAATTTATATCCTAATATGGTACCCAAGGCAATTCACAGCATAGGTAAAGCAAAATACAGCCAAAATAATATATAGTACAAAGGTTAAGAAAAAAGAAAAACAGGATGAGAGTGGGTAAATTGAAGCCTAGGAGATTTTCAGACTACACTGTTATAGTGTTACTATTCCACTTTAACTGCTGTGGCTTCCTCCTGTGGAATTCTGGAGTTTGTAGTTTAGTGAGGCCTAAAAACTCCCTGTCTGAGAGTTGTAAATGCCCTTTCCTAAAATGTAAATCCCAGGATTCAACAGGAGGCAACCATAGCAAATAAAGTGGAATAGTAACACTATAATAGTGTAGTGTGAAAATCTCCTTAGTCCAGAAAAGTTCATCCTCCTCCACACCATTATTGGCAATACACATCAGTTTAGAACTGAAACAGCTTCTTTGGAATTGGATAGAAAGAAGAGATAGATTTGAGTATCATCAACATACTGGTGATACAGAAAACCACAAAACTCCAGACAACCTCTGCCAGTAGTTTCATTTTTTATCTTAATAAACAAAACTGAGGACAAAACTCAGCAGCCAGCATATCAAACCTGCATGTGTGTGTGTGCATACACACACACAGATAGCACTGCCTTCTGACCATGGCCTTCTAAGAAGTACTGGAACCAATGTAAAACAGTGCATCCAAGTCACATCTCAGAGAGGCAGCCCAAGAAGATACCATGGTCAATGGTATCAAAAGCCACTGTCAGGTATCAGCATTCCCTGACTCAGTGAACAACCATTTCAGAGTTCATCAGAAAACTTTATTGTCAGAGAAATCCAAGATGTATACATCACCATTTTGTTGCTGAGAATGAACCTCAACAGGCACACTTGAAAGTAAAAGCATATTCTAATCACTTAAATCTTGCGGGCTACAAAATCTTTGGTTATCCTTCATCCACTGTCATATGCATTCTTTACTTGGTCTCGTCCCATTTTTCCCAGACACTGAAACCTAACCCATTAACTGCAGCTTCAGCTTTATCTCTATTCCCTAAACTTTGCCAATACTGCTACACATACAGCATTATATACCCCCCACATAGCTTATTATTATTATTATTATTATTATTATTATAGCTGTTAGTACATTCACATCAAGGTTACAGAGAAATAAATGAAAACGGCAGGAACAGGAGCTCAAGGGATCAGAATCTCAGCATGGATAATTTATCAAATCAAAAAAGCCATCACTGTCCCATAACCAGGCCTGAAGTCAGATTGTAATGGATCTAAATAACCTGTTTAATCTTGGGATTCCTGGAGTTGGAAGACCACCACATGCTCCAGAACCTTGCTCAAAAAAGGTATATTGAAGACTGGTCAGTAATAGTCTAATGTATTGGGCTTCAAAGCCTCTTTTAGGCAGGTTGAAACTCTGCCTTGATGCAGTGAGACATTCACCACATCCTTTACCTGTTCAGCCAGTCCCCCCATTGGGTGCTTTTATAAGTCAAGAAGGGCACAGATCCTGAGGTTGCACAGACTGGAACATCCCCAGTCACAGAGGACAAGCAGGAGTCAAAATTGCATCCACTGAACCTGTATAAACTACAGCATCTGAGTCAGATTGCCTCTGAGCAATTTTGTCTACAAAGTGTTGTACAAATTCTTCACAGTAGGATCCCAAGTGGCCTGCATTCTGTTCTTGTAGGGCATAGCATAGAAACTCACAAAAACTTTGCTGGGATGATTCTCTGCAGATTCAAAGTAAGTTTTCTTCCCTGCCACTATCATTGTGTGGAGCAGGCCTTCCAATAAGCCTTACCTGTGTTCAGTCTCTGTCTCACTTGTTTCCTCACTACCAGATCCCTAGTAAACAGGTGACTTGCTTGACTTTGCTCTATGGAAGGGGGCACTCAGGAGCAATTGTGTCAGCCACACTGGCCATTTCTGCATTCCAGAAGTCAACTGGGGCTTCAACAGGATCACTTGCCATGGCAACAGGAAACTCCTTAGGTGTCATCAGGAATCCATCCAGACCTGTAAGCCCCCTGGGGTGAACCATCTTAATTGCCCACTCCCAACCACTTCAGAGGCTCCAAGTCCTAGGGAGTCTAAATTAACATTTTAATCAGATACATGTATCTATTTTACTGATTGTAAATATCCAGTGTATGTGTGTGTGTGTCTGTTTGGATCATTGAAAGAGAGGAGGAAGTGTACATTAAAAGTTTGTAACCATGTCTCCTAGTAAATATTTTTAACATTCTTTCATAGACGGAAGTGATGTTTGTGCACTTTTACCATTTCTTTTCTTCAGCTGTTCCCTTATTAATTCAAATGAATTTTGTTAATCCAAGTAAAACTGAGCACATGCACATACATGTGCATATCACAAAAAATGAAAAGCCAGTTTTTGTAGCAGCTTCCTTGAAAGATGATAGGTAGTAAAAAGTAATAGCCATGGGAAGTCTTGTATTTTCCAGAATAATTTACAATATAGTCTCAGCTTCTCATAGCCTGATGTTGTTCGTTCCATGACTGAAAATGTGCTCTTGTGAAAGCTATGTAATGAACAGCTTCTTTGAGACTAATAACAAGAGATTCTGGTTTGTCAGGGAGATTGCCTCATAAATACTGCTTCCTCTTCTGAAATCCTGGTGCTCTATGATATACCAGATCTCACAAATCAAAAAGCTCTGTTATTCAACAAGCTAAGTTTCAATACACTATTATTCAAAGCAGATTATTCAGTGTGCTGTCATCATATTATGTAGGAACATTATTCACTTACCTGACCACATATTTTAGCTACACAGAACAAGATGAAATGGAAGATCTCTTGGGAGGCAATCCTACTATCCTGATCATGGAATAATCTTCAATGCCATTTCTACAATACTCAAAGCACTGTCATGTTTACTGAAATGACAGAAGGGGTATATGGGAGGGAAAATAAGTATACAGACTCCTGGTCATCTCTCATTCTGAGGATAAGATAGGAGATCATGAGGGTTTGCAGATAAGTCATCCTCTAATCAAAATCATTGTGAGGATACACGAATAAGAGTTATTCATGAGCCTGAGCTTGACAGATTTAGAGATTTTGTTTAGATACTGTAGTTTCTATGACTGAAATAATGTTTGAAATTTTGCTTGATTTGTAAGCGTGGTACACTAAAATCTGTGTTACATTTAATTAATTGGTATGTCATTGTATTCTAAGAAAACATCTGGCCTATAACCAAAACTTTGATAGATGAGGAAGCACAAGCTTGGCTTAACTCGTTTTTAATTAAGGAGGTTGCCTTAATAAGCAAAGCTGGTTTCTTAGCAATGAAGTGGCAAATGGTGTTTGTTATGGCCAACACATTCCTAACATTTACATCCATTAAATGTCACACACATATCACTCATATTTTGATTTGAAATAAGATGAAAGGGGAGAAAATAGTATCTCCAATTGTGCTTTGGCTATGTTTTATTTGTCCTCATACTTCCTAAAAGATATTTCACCTCATGTTGCCCGAGTAAGAAGATTGCAAACATCATGTCTAGATTTTGAAATATCCTTGGTGGATTAAGTTTATTACACAGGATTTGCTTCTAGAAAGCAATAAAGATGTGCATCAATTTTAATAATGCATTCTTTTGAATCCTGACATTCAAGTGAGGTCTGTGTAACTCTGATAGAATGAAATCAGCCATAAAGAACACTTCATGGAACTCTGTGGGAGAAGCCAATTTCTGAACTCAAAACTTACTTCATTGAACAACTGCTTCCTTTTGTTATTGTAGGGAGAAATGGTGTGGAGAAACTTCAGAATATATCTAATATTAGCATTTTGTGATATCATGGAAGATATGGCTTGTTTTCAACAACTTTTATGGGTTTTTAAAATCCCCATCTTTACAATGCCATTTACCCTGAATATAACATGATCTTCTTCTGCTACTATGGCATTAATACAGTTAGATTTTGACCTGGGGATGAGGTCAAGGGTCATTCATCCCAGGAGTTTCCAGAGAGATTGGTGTTGGTGACAGGGGCGAACAGCATAGCATCAGCACATAGGCAGGCATAGTAGAGCTCACTGAAGTTGGCATTTCTTGCCATTGCATCCTGTCTTCTTTTCTATCAGGATTGTTTTGGGTTGCTTAAAATCAGGATTCTGACTTTTCCGCTGTTTCCTGTCTAGAATGTAGAATCAGTTGATAAACATGGAATGACAGTGAGGATGAAGTAGAGTAATACAAGCAGGTTTCTATGCATATTCTTTTCCATTCCTGGACTTTTGATGTAAACCAAGACTTCCACAGGGGAAACCATTTCATTCTAGACTGAGGGATACACTGAAGTAGCCACAAAGTTAGTGATTTGACTCAGCCCATCAGTCATATTAAATAGTTTTAAAGCATAAAACATTAGAGCTTATTTATTTCAGGTTAGAAAAATGTGCGATGCTCTCCAAAGGGACCAGAAGAGGCAGCAACTTGCTGATGCCAAGGGGGCTTGGCTAGGATGAGCTGGCTTGTCCTTAGATGAGAGTTGCTCTTCAGAGGAGTAAACAGATAGAGAAGAACTATAAGAACGGTTGTGCCTTCTCCAGCAGATTTCGTAGGTGGAAAAAGCATATTAGGAGATAGAGAGAGGACACACATATTCTATTGTGTCTTCTTCACCATATGCAGAGAGCACAACAGGAGGAGTGGCAACACATCTTCTGCTGTGCCCTTTCCAGCAGGCTTGCCTTTTGAAGAAAGCGGACTCCAGTTCTTTTCCCCAACTTAAGCAGAAGAATCATTTTTCAGCCACTCCAGATCTCCAAGACTGTGGTTTCTTCCTTCTCTCAGCCCTTCCAAACAGGCAAAAGAAACATTTTCCTTCACACAACACCAAGATTTGAGGTTTTTCTTCACCCTCACACTCCCAAGCAAACAAAGGAAACCCCTTTCTTTCTGCAACTCATAGACTGAGGTTGCTTTCTCCCACTCCCTCATTGTAGGCAAGTACAGTTGTCCCTTATTTGCTGGGGTTTGGTTCCAGGACCTGTCGTGGATACCAAAATCCGTGAATACTCAAGTCCCATTATATGCAATGGCATAGCAAAATGGTGCCCCTTATATAAGATGGCAAAATCAAGGTTTGCTTTTTGGATTATTATTTTTTAAAGAATATTTTCAAGCCATGAATACTTAAATCCATGGATACCAAATCCGTGGATACGAAGGACAACTGTACAACTAAATCAGTCCAGTCAGCTTTTCTTATCAGTCAAAACTCCATGACAAACTCCAAAAAGCCTCATTCTCTCACTTCACTCTCCTTATTCTCTCCTGTCTTCCTCCTCGCTCAACTGCACAGAAACAACTAGAAGAACTATGAATTGGGGTGTGTGAGAGAGACAGAGAGAGAAAGAGACATTTGTTTATTTATTTATTTATTTATTGGGAAACCTAGTAAATCCGAAATGTTACAAAATGAGATTCACCTGTATTATTTATTTTTATCTTTTATTTATTTTATTTATAAGATGCCTTTCTCCCAGAAGGGACCCATCACATCTGTAGTAACACAACATAGCAATCTACATTGGACCAGCTAAGTCCAGGATTTAAAATTGCCTAGCTGCAGTACTGTGTTCTAAAACCCACCACTGCATAGACTATTGGATCATTTGCTATCCCTGACCTAGCTTAATAACCAGGGAGTCTCTCAATATATTTTTAGTCTGGCAAAACCATATTGCCTTAGTGCTGGAAGTGTATTTTTTCCTATCATTCAGCGAGTTTTCCTTTTGCTCTGTACTGTTCATTATTCCATTGGGTGGTCTCTTCCTTCTTCTGTTTTATCCCTCATTTTAAATTCTCTGCCAAATTGCAGCCGCTCAGCTTAAGAGACAAAAGACTAACGGGTTAAATTTTGAATAGAAGGGCACTATTAAAATATGTTCCTTCTCTCTCTCTTTTTAGTTAAAGGCTAAATTATTCTTTGTGTAGCTTATTCTCTGCAGATTAAACTCTGAAGTAGCTATTTAAGCTCTTGAAGAGGTTAGAGCAGGTCAGCAATTTATTCCTGAAATATGTATTTAGGTTATAAACTAATTTTGATGAAAGTACTAAATATGTGCCCCCAAATACTTGCCATGTTATACATCATTAACATTTCAGATTTGCTCATTGTTTCTTGACCTATTAGTCATTCTTTTTAAATAGAATAAAATTTCTAAAAGTAAGGAATATAGTACATCACACTAATAAGCTATGGATTGATGATACTTTAGGGGGAAAGGAGAGTGTGGAAGGAATACCTTTACTTGCAATAGTAAAGATTCACTGCTTCATACTCTACACAGCATGGGCAAACATCCTCTTACTCCAGGAAATGAACAAAACAATTTAGATTAAACTGTCTAGGTTCTTCCCCCCCCCCCCCCGCTTTGCTCCGAATGCTTAGCATGATTGTGGTTGTCTCTGTTTGATAACTTGTTTGATTCTTCAAAGAATGTAGGTTTGTTTGTTTGTTTTCTTGCTGGATATAATTTAATTTCTCAAATTAATGACATGAAGATGTGTTTCAGAAATAAAGGCTGCAATCCTGCATACAGCTAGGCTGGTTAAAGTCAATTTTTGAGTCAATGGGGTTTGAGCAGGCTAATGGTGTGCAGAACTGCAGCCAAAATCAACAAGAAACTAAGGCTAGATAATGAGTGTTGCTATGAGCCTATATGTGGTTCACCCTGTTCCAAAAGATGGTCTTTGGATCTATGAATTATTAACATATAACTGAGTAGCTTAATAAATAATTGATCTCATAAAGTGCTGTGCAGCCTCCTTTCCCCCTGGTTTATTAAATCTATTTCTTGTCCTACAGGCACCTATGGTGTTGGCTGGTACACTTTGATCCTTCTGCTTCTTTGCTTGTAGCACATGATAATCTGAATTTCATGGGTTAACATTTTAACACTTTTTCAGTATGGAAGATTCCGCCTGGTTATGCTGCACACAGGGGTCTTGTTCCGGTTCATGGTGAGGTGTTATTGCTACTGAGTTAAAGGACAGTTGTAGCCCGCTTTGATCATTCCATGGTGCCCAGTGGTCTGTCTGTGTGTCTCTCTCTTTCTCTCTCTCTCTGTATCTTGCTTTGGTCTGACATATTGACTGTCATAGGAAGCTGCACTGTTCTGTGGGAGATATCCCATGGGAGTAAGTATCTTCTGTCAATATTACACCAAGATCTGTCTGGAGCCATATAATTATATGTTTAACTATGTCTGTCAGTTATCACAACTTGGGAACATTACTTTTTCCCCAAGTCCGAAAAGAGTAACTTTCCCAAACTCTGCAAACTCTTCATCAGAAAACAGTGCTTTACATTACCAAAACCGTATGATATAAGACATATGGACTTTAAAGTTCACCATCGTATTGGCAGAAATGGTTTCATTCCAGTTCTTTCAGGTAAAGACCTTTTATTTACATAAAAAATTGATGGCCAAGTTTTTTTAATTGGAGGGTTGAGCTGTGCTTTTGTTTAGTTTTTATTCTGTTGTTTTTAAATTATTTTACATTGTTTTAAATCAGTGGATGTTTTAATGTTTCATTCAACTTTCTTTTAACTTTTCCATAATTAGGTTTATAGCTATGTTTTGTTTTAATATTGTTATAAGCCAGCTTGAGCCCTGTGTCAAGAGAAAGAGGGAATATAAATTAAATAAATAAAAGATAAAACTAGGCTGCAATCTTGTTGGCTGGTGTAACTACGCTGTCACAGGTAGCAGTGCCAGAGTGGTATGGGCAAAATGGCTGCCAGTGCTGCAGCGACAGTGGCAAGGTAGCTAAAGCCATCTCTGTCAGGGGAAAGACTATCCTGCCTGTTTAAAAGCCACTGAGGAGCCAGCAGGGCAGCTTTTACTAGAGATAGGAATGGCTTTCTTCTCGTCCCCCACTGCCACTAGTCCAAAAGACCCTGATAAGAGGATAACAGGATTATGTTCCTTAAATCAAATTTAGAAGTAGATTTTGGAAGGACATTTTGTAGTTGCTGGATTCAGGGACCTGTGAATGCCAGGACTCAGTCATTCTGAGCAGGACAGTGTGGGTAAAACAGGCAGGGCCTTTCCTCACCACTTAATAAAGCTCCCATTAACTCTCATATATTTAGGATTAGAAGGAAAGCTTCAGAGATTAGAGCATTTGGCTTCCAGGCATTTTTAACACTTCCTATACTTTAAAAACTAAGCACTGTGTCTGTAAAATAGATTTTCTTTTCTTGCAGTTTGTGTATAGTGAACATCAAGTCAGTTGTGCTCTTGTTTCTAAAAACTAAGTTTGAAAAGTTGTTCCTAATTTACTTTTTTCTTATAGAATTGTACCTTTCACTTTATTAGCTACTTTCGTAATTCATATAGTTCCTATTTTCACTGTGAACTTTTTATTATTTCTCTATTAGTACTTATAGCTCACCCTATCCTACCTTCAAAATGTAAACACAATATTATAATTCTAATTGTTACTAAAGGTTGAGCCTCCCTTATCCAGAAATCTGAAATCTGAAAACCTCCCAAACCCCCCCTTTTTTTTTTCTGCCGGCTGCCCACTTCTACCTTCAAGGCGGGGGCGGCGGTCCCGCTCCTTACTCCCCCTTGCAGTTTTCCTATCAGTTGTGACTCAGAACAGAATGTTTTAAAAGGAAAAGAGGAGTCACATAGCAGATAAGTTAAATTTTTAAATGAATAAAACACAGCAGTTAGGAGAATATTTATCAAAGTTGAGGTTTTGAACTTTAAAAAAAAAAATCCCTGGTTTGTTTGTTTTTAAATGTTATTAGTGAAGCCCGATCAGAGAAGAAAAGTAAATGCTACCTACTCACTTTGATCTGAAGGATAAGATTGTTATGCCTCATCCAGATATCCCGAAGAATGTTTTCCTGGCATAGAGGCAGACTATTAGAAACTCTGGGTAGATAAGTGAAATGTATTCAGTATGCAGCTAATATTGATCCTTGTAATGATTCCTTTGAAAGTGAAACAACTTTATTATCCTGAATGACTGACATTGGCTCCTTCACTTTATTTGATGGATGTTGTTCTGTAGAATGACAGTTGTTCATAGCAATATTATTGAGCTGCCATAGTTTGATGGCCTGATTGATTGAAAAAGCTGATGGGTTTATTTATTTATTTATTTATACACTTGGAATTACAGTTGTCCCTCGACATTCACGGATTTGGTATCCATGAATTTAAGTATTCACGGCTTGAAAATATTCTTTAAAAAAATAATAATTGCCATCTTCTATAAGGGACACCATTTTGCTATGCCATTGCATATAATGGGACTTGAGTATTCACAGATTTGGGTATTCACGGGGGTCCTGGAACCAGACCCCAGCAAATGTGAAGGGACAACTGTAGTGTGCTTCAGAGGCTAGGCAACTGATTCAGGAACGGGATTCCTGTAAAATTGTGCACATTGATTAATCTCAGACTACCTGGATCAGGAGGCATGATAAACACTGTGGCTGCACTTATCAGCTCTGTGATCTGTATATTTGTGATGGCAGAAAAGACTTACATCATACTGCATAGAATATTGGCACGTTCTTTATTATTATCATTGTCCTTTGTGGAGAAATATAAAATGATCCCCAGGAACAGCCTCTTAATAATTAATTGCATGCCCTAATTCAGGGAGTTGGAATCACACCTCTGGACCCACTTGTGAATTGCGGGAAACACAAATATGCCAAATACTTTACACACATATGCCAATGCTCTGTATTTGTACTTAATTGGATTGCTGTGGTCTCTCTGGCTTTTCTTCGTAAATGAAGATTCAGGAAGGACTCATCCCGTGCTTTCTGCAAGCGCACTGATGACTAAAAAGGCCAATCCGAGATAAACAAGTCCGGTTGCAAAAAGCACAGCAGAAGGTCTCCTTGGGTGATGTTTTTGGGTTGTGATTCTTTCTGCGTTGTCATTTCTCTTCAAGACTTGTTCAGCGTGAGTTCTCAAATAAGGCTGCAGCATTGTGGATTGTGCGTCTCCATGCCTCCTGATGTGAGGCCAGGGCGGACCACTGTTGGTGATCAATTTGGCCAAGCCTGAGATGTTGTTTCAGGGAGTCTTTGTATCGCTTTTTTGGAGCGCCCCTCTTACGCTGACCCGTGGCGAGTTCACCGTAGAGTAGTAATTGATGTATATGTGTGTACAGTTGCCCCTCCACATTCGCGACTTTCACATTTGCGGTTTCGATTATTCATGGAAAGCTGCCTGCTCCCCCCCCCCCGCTCTCCCCCCATTCCTTCCCAAGGCAGGGTGGAAAGCCGCTGGCGCGCCCGCTCTCCACCCCACTCCCTTCTCAGGGCAGTGAGGGGCTTCCTTGGGAAGGGGGTCCTTCCCACCCATTCTCCACCCCAGTCTCTTCTCAAGGCAGCGAGGAGCTTCTCACGAAGCCTGTTGCTGCCTTGGGAAGGCAGGGTGGAAAGCCTCCCTTCCACCTGCTCTCCACCCCACTCCCTTCTCAAGGCAGCAAGGGGCTTCTTACAAAGCCCGTCACTGCCTTGGGAAGACAGGGTGGAAAGCTCTCGTGCATCCGCTCTTCACCCCAGTCCCTTCTCAAGGCAGCAAGAGGCTTCTCACGAAGCCTGTGGCTGCCTTGGGAAAGGACTGGGGTGGAAAGCCACTCATTGGGAAAGGCTCATTTCTTATTCGCAGTTTTTTCACATTAGCGGGGGTTGTCTGCCCCTAACCCCACGCGAATGTGAAGGGATGACTTTTATATGTATATGCACATATGGTTATATAATGAGCTGAGATTTAAAAGGGACATGTGTAAGAAATGGAAGAAGGGGGAAATCACCAAACAGGAACGTCAACGAATAGCAGTACTTTTAGGTGGAAAGTCAGAAAAGCTAAAGCTCAGAATGAGCTTAAACTTGCTAGAGAGGTTAATAATAATAATAATAATAATAATAATAATAATAGTTTCTTTTTTTAACTATGTTCAGAAAAAGAGGAAGAAAAAAGAAATGGTAATGCCACTGCATGGAGGAGTTGATGAAATGGTAATGGGAGACACTGAAGAAGTGGCACCGCTCAGCATCTTTCCATCAGTCTTTTCACAAAAGGAAAGCAGCTTAGTGCACATAGAACAAATGATAAAGTAAGGCAGCTGCAGCCCACAATTGGTAAAGAAGAAATAGAGAAATACCCTACTACTCTAAATGAGTTCAGATTTCTAGGGCATGATGGACTTTATCCAAGGTACTAAAGGAACTTGCTGGTGTAATCTTAGCGCCACTGTCAATAATCTTTGAGGATCGTTGGAGAACAGGAGAGATCTGAGTAGAGTGAAGGTGGTTGACTGTTGTCCTCATCTTCAAAAAGGAAAGCAACTACTGACTAGTCAATTAGACACCAGTACCAGGAAAGGTTCTAGAAGAAATCATTGAACAGTCAGAGTGTGGGTCTAGATCATTTTTAGAAAAGAATTCTGTACAGGTGTCCCCTGCTTTTTGGTAGCCTCCTTTTTGACAATCTGCTCTTTCAGCCATTTTAAATTCTAACCAGAACCCATTAACTCAACATGCAGTCCTCTCTTTCGAACGTTTGTCAAATTGATGGGTTCTGGTTATACTGTAATTTAAAAGGGTAGAAAGAGAGCAGGATTTTTTTAAGCACAAATATTATCAGCACAAATTTTAAGAAGTGGGGGATGTCTGTACAGTATTGCTGGGAGTGATTACAGCTGGAGGGACACTTAGTCCCTCTTTGGGGTGTCAACCGAAAGTCTTGACCATCTGCCCTGTCCCTCCTCAGTTGTGTCCTGGACACACTCCTGCCCTTTCTTTCCTGCTCCTTCGTGTTTCAGCAGTGGGCAATGCTGCAGCCGCTGATCGCCTCCTCCTTTACCGTGGGTTGCTCTTCGCACCAGCACTCTTCAGTGGTGGTGGTGAGGGGGTCATTCTTGATTCCGGGAGCACTTCCCAGGTGCTGGGTAAGTGCCTATGTGTCATGGCATCTATCTGATATGTGCCAGCAAACAAGTGGAGAACTTTAATTACCTGTGGAAGGCACTTCCTTGGGATCCAACAAGGAGTGAAGGGATGTGGAGGATTTTTCTTTTTTGGAAAGCAGGGGTGGCAGGATGGGCAATCAGGAGCACCCACAACACCCATTTTAATGTATACACACAAATCTGAAAAAGGGCCTGATCAAAGCTGAGTGGCTCACAGCTCCGTTTTCAAGACAAGTAACAACACACATCATTGACACTGCTCTTCTTGGCTGGCTGCAAGACTTCCTGACTCTCCTCTGTAGTGGGAGAGGGTTGCACCTTCTGGGGATGATGACCGAGGAACCCTCATGTTCCCCCACCTGAGAGTCAAGAGGCTGGAACTGCCACTGCAAGAAGAGATGCTGTTGGCTGCTTCCGCTCACAGTCTTTGGATTTCAGAAAGAAGAGGCAAGGATGGAGGAGGGAAGCTATTCAGCAGGAAACTCTGCCAGACTCCACAGCTGAGGTGTGTCTCTCCAGCCCTGCACTTCCCAATAGAAACTATAACCACTGGCATAACAGGATTCTGGGATGAATGAACAAATACACTACTATGAATTTGTGCTGGTCTATAACCATAATAAACCATTGTGCTGGTCTATAACCATAAATGTTCTGTTCTATTCTACTATGAATGAAATGTTTTTAAAGGCATGGGCCTAAATCTAGCATCTCTTCATGTCCGTACCTCAGTATCTCTCACAAACTGTCTCCAGAAGGTTTCTCAGTCATGAGAAAGGCAATGCAATTGCACATAAAAAGCCTCGATTGAAAGCACTTTGTGGCTCTCTGTATTCTGGCTTCATCCCCAAATGTATGTTTCTGGAAATTTTACCTATAAAGCTACCTTGAGTCTTAGTTTTTTGGGGAAGTGGGGTATAAATAAACAAATAAAAACAAAATAACAGCTGAAACTATGAAAGCTGTCCTGTTTATATATGTTTTGTGAAATAGCATGGCTAGTGAAAAGAGAGAAAACATAAAGCAAAATACAGGTATACTCACAATGACTGTAGTCCTAAAAGCTAGTCTTGACTATAAACTGTTGCATTGGCAAATGCTGGCTTGTCTACATGGGCAATGACACCCATATTCACCATGGGTTGGTTTACACAGCAGATTTATTGCGGCAACTTGCGCTTTAATTCTGTTCCGCAGCTGTGCCAGTCAGGTTTTTTTTCTAATTATGTCACTTTTAAGTTCAGACTTGAATAAGTGGGGGGGGGGCGTGGCCTCCCCAACAGACAAGGGCTTTATGGGGAAGGGCATAGACCAGAAATAGCAGGGGGGGGGAGATCAAAGTAGTGGCTCTGTCTCTGTCAATCTGCCTGTAAATGAACTCACTCCGTAAAGCAGAGGGACAGTAACCTCTCTGCTAAAAGACCTTGCTGCTATGCCGTGGATCGCAAGTTTTTCCAGCTTCCCCCATCTCTCTCTTGCTCATGCTCTCTCTCTCTCTCCCTCCCTCTCCAAGCAGAGAGAGAGAGAGAGAAAAAGAGAGAAAGGGAGGGAAAATAGCAGTTCAGCTTGCTACAGCCCTTCGTGAAATGGTTTCTCTCCCTCCCCCGTGCACAGGAAAAAAGTTGACTAACTGGGCTTTTACATACTTTCAAAACAGCAGAGAGGATGAGAATGAATGCTCCCTGAATGAAAATTGTTGGGAATCCTTTTTGTTTGAAAACTGGCTTGCAAAATAGCAGACAGGATTTTTGCAAGTTGCCTCTCTAATCCTTACTGTCTTTGCCTCCCTCCCTGCCCCTCTTTTAAGCCCACCCTTGCATCATCAACCAATCACAATGCAGCTGTGCTTTAACCCTTAGCGGAATGCTAGTTTACACTGCCAATAATGCACTACATTGCAAATATACCGGCAAAAATAGCAACATCCCCTGGCATGCTATATTTGGGTGTTTTACCTTCCCCCCTTCTGAATGAGGCAATGCTGTGCTGCAATCCGTGGGAACTATGAGCTATCTTAGCGGTATATTTAGAGGAATATTTGCCCGTGTAAATGACCCCCATGCCATCGTGGCACAGTTGACACACAACATTTTTGATGATGCACATTTTCACGGGGATTTCTGCAGGAAACCTAGGATCTATACGATTCACAGTTTGCTCTGGATTGGAGGGGGGAAACTTGATTTTGGGGTGTGTGGGAGACAAGGATTGTCTTTGGAGCAAAGGCAGGACAGGAATTCCAGTGGATGGGACTTCTGGTGGATGGGACTCCATTCTAGTGTTTTTTTAAAAAAAAAACATTCCTGATTGTTCACATAACTTGGCAAGCAAATTTATGCTTATCCATTTAAGGGACCACATATGTTCAATTACTCACATGCACGACTGAAGAGAAAAAACAGCAGCAGCAGAGCAACCATGGCCATCTGGCCAGAAATAATACAATGTATAGGACATGTGATCAGCGTAGGACCTCCCGTTTACTCCAACTCAGGTGTGACAGCAATTAATGTGTGGTGGAATACTCTGATGTACAATTGGATCAAAGAAATCCATTGTGGCTACAAGGTAGGTGTGGGATTTCCCGCCCGCGTAGTCAAGTCTGTAGACATAGGATTAAGCGTTAGCAGCTGTGGGCAACAGTCCAAGGTCTGGAAGGCCACACATCTCTCAGTGAACCGTAGGAGGCTGTAACCTATTCCTTTATGCCTCTCCCCAGTTTATTTTATTCAAAATTCTACCCCCTGATCTTCTGTGGAGAGAGGGGATTGGGTGCAATTTTGCCATGTTTTTGCCCTCCTAGGGGCCTAAGAATCCACTCAATTTTAAAAAATGGTCAAATCCCCCCTCTCATCCCTAGGGGTTGGACATTTTGATTTAACCCCCCCAAAAAACACTATTAGCAAGTAGGAGTCCTTGGGAGCACCCTACAGGGACCCTTTTATACTATACATATATAGAATTAAAATTCCACTTCAGCTTTCATGGCTACATCGTAGAGAATCATGGGAGTTGCAGTTGAGGGAGGAGCATTCAGAAATCTCAGCGAGTACTATTGCCTCACCAAACTACAAACTTCAGGATACCAAACAATGAAGCCAAGGCAATTAAAATGGAATCATATTGCTATAATTATGGAGCATAACAGGGCCCCAGGTCATATTTCCCCTTCCCTTGCTGTAGGGGAATACCATATTGTGGACCCACTGCTGCTAGCTGCAGCTGTAATTATGATAGCCATAACTACAGTAGGATCCCTGTATTCTCAGGGGATTGGTTCCAGGCCACACCACAGATGGTAAAATCCGCAGATAATAGCGAACACCACCACCACCCTCCTGGTGAACTTGCGTCTTCCCTCACCCGCCCACCCACTGTGCTGGAACCCAGCCCCTGTGAGCTTGCCTCCTCACTCACTCCCCCTCTTATCCACCCCACCATCACCATCCGCAAATAATTGAATCCACGGATGGTGAAACAGCGGATGCAGGGGCACTACTGTATTATTTATTCTTTGATCATTGCTGTTAAAACTGTCCCCCCAAACCTTTTCCCCCTTTTACATTGAACAACAGGGGGGCAGGGGAAGTTGTTGGGATGAATGAAGGATAATTTCTAATTTTTAAAAGTGGCTGATAGATACATTGAAGAAGTCATAGGAAGGTGTAGTGTGGTGCATGGGGAGATAAATCTTACAAGGCACCAAAAGTAATTTTATGTGAAGAGTTAAAATTTAAAGTATGAGCTTCTTCCTATTCGGTGATTGTATGAACTCTCTGTATGCTTTTCACTGCTTGAGCAAGCAGACTACTCACTTCATTTTTAAAATTTATAAATTACCCTTCATTTATCCTTGGATGATATACATGAGATTAAAAGTGGGGGGCGGAATAGATGTTAAAACTATTCACCCAGAAAGCAAACAAACCCAACAATAATGTTGTTGTTGCTGCTGCTGCTATTAACTGCAACAAAGGAATATTTTGATTTGGTGCCAAAAAGAAGAAGAAAAAGTAATGTCAGCACTAATCAAGATCTCCCCCAGGAGGACATTTGAAAGTTTGGGTGCTGCCACAGAGATCCACTTATGTGAGCTGTTGGGCTTACATATTAGGGTCCAGATTTGTGGAGTCACTTGACCCCTTGTGACATGCTAGCTAATTTCCTCTTGCAAACATTATGTTTGTTAGATATATCCATGGAATGTCTCTTTGTGTCCATGGTGTTTTTTTAAACAAAATCCCTGTAAGCCCCAAGCTATAGCTTCATTATGAATTCTGTGCAAAGGGCAGCTTGTTCCTAAACTCGCATGTGTGCAGACTAATTAGAAGACTGTGATTATGCCCCTTCCTCCTCTAGGGAAAGGAGTAAAATGTGACATGCTCTGCCCAATGCAGCATGTGTTTGATTTCCCAGGCTCACTAGCTTTAGGAAAGTATACTGAAGTGCCATGTAATTAGGAGCTGTCTTTCGAATACTTTGAATGAATTCAGGTCTTTATTTTGATTTCCAAGCATGTTCAACTAAGGCTTCCCATGCAGAAGTGGTGGGGGAAGTTTATGCTAAAACCTTGGAAAGTCAAACTGTTAACTCCTCTAGAACAGAAGGACCATTGGTCACACTGTGAAAACTGCTGTTCTTACTTGTTCTGAGTTTCTAGAAAGACTTGACACATTTAGGATATGCATGAACCAACGTTCCAGAGATTACCTAAAGACAGCACCAAAAATTGCCAAAACCAACAGACATCTTAACCCCTTCACTTACTTATTGTGACAGCAATAGTCATGTCAGGAGAGAGCCATGGGAAGCCATGTGAGAAAAAATGGGAGACATGAAGTAGAAGCCATGGTGTTGCCCAAATTGTATGGAGTCCATGAGGCTCCCACTAGTGAATATTAATATTAATATCTAAATATTAATATGGGGAATATTTAATTAGCTCAAAATGGCAGTGAGAGCGGCCGGGTAATGGCAGGATCTTTTGACCTATGTATACCAGTAGTAACGGAGGAGACTCTAAGCCAAAATGTACAATTAAATTATCTTTATTGGAAATTAATATCAACAGCATTCACACAAACACTCAGGCTTTAGACAACCACAAAGCCATCTAATACAGTAGGAAGTATTTGGCTAGAAGAGTAGAGTAAGGGATTCTTGAATGATATGATACCTATCAAAGGAGCAGAGATTCGTGCAGCAGAAGGTACTTAGAAATGCATTCTGGGGGTCTCACAGCAAACCGGCAGCATGGATGTAGGAAGAGTAACTGCAGACATTTTTGTGGTGTTTTAGGCTGATATTTATACATGATAATTCCCCTGAAGGATCTGGGTTTAGACTGGAATACAATGTCTCTCAGAATTTCCCAGGACTAAACAAAGTTTGTTCCGGAGGAGTTAACAATCATTATTGGGTGATGTATTTGAAACTGAATAGGGGCAGGCAAGGTCTATTGTTGGAGGGGAAGGGGAGAGGAAGAACCCATTTTGTAAGCATCAAAGACTCTGCTATCTTTGAGTGGATTAGTGGATGACTCATCTAATTCAACGATGGGGGCTATCAGGGTAGGTAACAACGGTACAAAGCCTTTAGTCAAGACCAAAAAACAAGCCAGGACTGGAAGTCAAATGAATAGGCAAGACTGAAAAGCAAACCAGGTGAGAGAACCAAAAGACAACTAAAGATTGCAGATGCATGCCAGAGAATGGGAAGATATAGAACAGGAACAGGAAACCTTATAGTCCCACCTGTGCAGTAGGATCCGTTGATCAATCAAGGCCGTTGATCAATCAAGGATTTTACATCAGCCAAGCAAATGCTCCAATTTGCAATTCATTTTCACCCCACTTATGCCAACTTGTTGCATGCCAACTCAGAGGCTCCATGTTTCAAGCCCCAGCATCTCCTGACAAGAATGGAGGCTTTGCATACAGTGTGAGGGGTGTTTTCTGAATTTTTTACTTAAGACTACTGAGAGACCTTCTAGGCTATGCTTTTCCCCATTTCCTAGAAGGAAATCCAGAGAGATACTGTCTGTGGCTTTGTGAGGTAGCAGAGCTTGTCATCTTCCATGTTTTCTTTCTTTCTATGCTGCCTGCTTCAGACTCAGTTTAAGTGGTACAGCAGGAAGAAGGGTCAGAAAGAAAGAGTTATGAATGTTATATAGAGAAAGATACAGATGGTATATAGAGAAACATGTTATTGCTTTCCCCTCCATTTGCTATTCATTTCCTTCAGATTTAAACTTCAGTACAATGTAAATACTCAAACACAGTGAAGTGGACTTAAAAGGTTGTGGAACTCCCTTTCACAGAAGGTTTGGTAGGCCCCTTCCTTCAGTCTTTCCACTGTCAGGCAAAGACCTTTTTATATAGGCAGGCCTTGCTGCAGCAGATGGAACTTTTAATGGTGTGTTTTGCACCTGTGTTTTATTATGTTTTAAATGTGCTCTTTAAACTGTTTTCAACTTGCAGTTTTTTTAAAAAAAATGTTTCATTGCTTTGTAACTTCTCTGTTAATGGCTTTTTTTAGTTGTTCCTGTCAAATGGTTGCCGGCTTCCTTCAGTCCTGTAGTGGGAGAAATGTTGGATATAAATTAAATAAATTTAAGAAGAGAGAAAATGAACATTTAAAAAAATGAAGGCCAGTGAAGAACACCCTTGTGTAATTGATAATTATTATGTTTCTATCATGATAACAACTTTAAGTTATGGCAGGAGTAAAACCTAGTAGATGTTAATGTTACTTATATGCCGCCTATTGGGAGGAAGAATGTTTGGGTACAAGTCTCATAAAATCAATACATATGTGCATGTATCGATTGAACATATGCAGTGTTAAGGAACAACCTGTTCAGAGATAACATGTCCTTCTGAGATGTGTCCTTCCACCTTCTCTCCTCTCTATTAATTGATTATTAGTTTCTCCCACACAGCATGTATTGTAGCTATACATATACCAGAACAGGAATTAGGAGAAAGCTGAAGTGATGCACATATTGTCTGTCCGTCTTTCTGTCTTCCTTCCTTCCTTCTTTATTTATATGCCACCTTTCTCCTGGAAAAAAAATTAGAACAATTTAAATTATCAAATTAAAACAGTATAAAATTATTTAAAAGGCAAACAAAAGTTTAAAAATAAAGCACTCCACTAAAAAGCTTATGTGTGAGTGATTACATATTAAAACCGTGCTTAAACCAGAAGGTCTTTGCTTGCCAGCACAAGGAGAAAAAGGAGGAGGCCAGCCTAGCCTCCTGCTGAATGAAATTCTGAGGGTGGGAGCAGACACTGAGAAGCTCTCTCCTCCTGTGATGTTGGTAGCACCAAGAAAAAGCCCTCCCCTGAAGATCTTAAGATTGTGGCAGATTCATATTGGGAGATACAGTCTTTCAGATAGTCTAGAACTAAGCTTTGAATTGTGCCAGTGAAGCTGATTTAATAAACTAGTTATCTCTCTCTGGCTTTTGTTCGCAAACGAAGATATAGGAAGGACTCATCCCGCGCTTACTGCAAGTGCGCTGATGACTAAAAAGACCAAGCTGAGATAAACAAGTCTGGTTGCAGAAAGCACAGCAGAAGGTCTCCTTGGGTGATGTTTCCGGGTTGTGATTCTTTCTGCGTTGTTGTTTCTCTTCAAGACTTGTTCAGCGTGCGTTCTCAAATAAGGCTGCAGAATTGTTGGTGATCATTTGGCCGAATCTGAGGTATTGTTTCAGGGAGTCCTTGTATCGCTTTTTTGGAGCACCCCTCTTACGCAGACCCATGGCGAGTTCACCATAGAGTAGTATTTGGGAGGCGATGGTCCTCCATCCTAGAAATGTGCCCTGCCCAGCGCAGCTGTATTCTCAATATCATGGCCTCAATGCTGGTGATCCCTGCTTGCTCAAGGACAGCAACATTCATCACATAATAAATGAATTATATGGTCCCTGTAACTGGCCCCATCAGCATTCTGGTTGCAGCATTTTGGATCCACTGAAGTTTCCAATCAGTTTCCAAAGACAGCCCCACATAGAGTGCATTGTAGTAGCCTGAACAGGATGTAATCAAGGCATGTGTCACTGTAGCCAGATCTGATGTCTCAAGGAACTGGTGCTGATGGTTCACTAGTTTTAGCTGTGCAAATGCAAGGCAGACGTTGGGGCTATCATAAAAGATTTTGCGTGTCATGGCCAGCCAGGACTCTGAGGACTCAGAAGGCGAGGAGGCTGAGCCAGTGGCAAAAGAGCTGGCTGAGTCTGAGTCTAGCCCTGAAGAGCCCAGGGCTCAGCAGCCTAGCCCTCCCCCAGCACAGGGTCCAAGCCTGGGAGACATAGTGGAGCAAGAGCAAGAGGTAGAAGAGCAGGTACCTACCTTTAGCCAAAGGAGAGCAGAGAAGGCGTGGCTTCGTCGTTCTCAGAGATTAAGAGACAGAAGGTCATCAATCACCCCGCAGCTGGGAGTGGGAGCTGGGCCAACATAAGCAGCTGTGGGATGCTGAGTTCCTTGTTGCAAGCAGTCTGTGTTACCTGGAGGAAGCCTCTGCCTGTGACTCTTCTGGAACCTTGCTATTTTGAGACTTTGGATATCTTGACCTTGGACTGCCTTCGTTGACCCACCTGCCGGAACCCTTGTGACCTTGGACTGCCTCTTCGTTCTGCACTCTCTCTCTGTGTGTGTATTTCTGACCCTGTAGGACTGCTACTGACAACACCAGGTACTGTGCCTTTCAACTGGGTTGTTGCTGAGCCAGGCTTCTTATCAGCTATTGAGTTGGCTTCTCGACAGAACTGCTTGCAACCCCTTAATTAAGCTGATAAGATGGCTGAGTCTGCTGTGATTCAGGAACTGTTATCCCCAAACCAGCAATTAGCAGCCCAGCTGGCACAATTAACTCAAGGCTTGGCTGCACTACAGAACCAACCCCCACCCCAGCCACGGGGGAAATCTATCATTGCTTTACCTGAAAAGTTTTCTTGTGAGAGAGCATTATTGGACAGTTTTATAGCAAACTGCAAGCTGCACTTCAAAATCAGAGGGGCTGATTTCCCCACGGACACTCACAAAGTGGCCTTCATTATCAGTCTGTTAGCTGGTCCTGCAAGTAAATGGGCTACTCCCTATCTGAATGAGGATAGTCCAGTCCTTAACAGCTTGCAGGCTTTCCTGCAAGAAATGAGAGCTACCTGGGGTGATCCTGTAAAAACTGAAACTGCTGAGCACCGGATTAAGACCCTCCAGCAAGGCAAAGGCTCTGTGGTTGAATGTGCCACCGCCTTCCGTCTCATAGCCCAGGACCTGACCTGGAACCAGAGTGCCTTGCAGGTTCAGTTTCGCTGGGGGTTGGCAGACCCCATTTTGGATGAGCTGGCCCACTCAGAGCCTCCAGACACCTTTACTGCCTTGATAACCCAAGCAACACACATAGCCTCTCAGCTTGCAGGCGGGCCAGGTGTTCCAACCCGCCCTCTTCCCCAGTGATTGCACCCCAGACACCGGCAACTACCCCTATGGTTGCCCCACCTGCAGAAGAACCAATGCAGCTGGGAGGGGCGCGGCCGTGGCTCTCTGCGGCTGAGAAGGAACGAAGGAGGAGAGAGGGGCTCTGCCTGTACTGTGGTCTCTCAGAGCATTTTGCCAGAAAGTGCTCCGCCAAGGGACACCGAGCACCGCTGCCAGGTGTAGAGCAGGTTCACCACCTGGGAACGTCCTCGGAACCTGATAACCCCAGCATGACCTGCAGCAAAGACCCGTTGTTGGTGGCGGCTAACCTTAGACTGCCTTCCATGGAGCTTGTCCCCCTGGGAGCCATGAAAGACTCGGGAGCCTCCAACAATTTCATGGACTTAGGATTTGCCACCAGTCATCAGATACCACTGGAGGCCCTAGCTGAGCCTAGACCCATAGAGACTATTGATGGGCGGCTCCTGCGGTCCGGTCCTGTAACTCACCAGACCCCATTACTTCACTTGGAGATCCAGGGCCCCGTCGAGGAGATCCAGTTCCTGTTGGCTAAGGTGCCTCACTTCTCTTTGGTCCTAGGAATGCCCTGGCTCCAGACGAGGTATGGACATTATGAGTACACCGTCATGCCCTTTGGCCTCTGTAATGCCCCAGCCGTCTTCCAGCACTTCATCAATGATGTCTTCCGGGACTATCTGGATCGCTTTGTGATCATCTACCTGGATGACTTTTTGATTTATTCTCCCAGCCAGGCTGCCCATGACTCCCATGTTCGGGCCGTCCTTCAGCGTCTTCGGGAACACCGCCTCTATGCCAAACTGGAAAAGTGTGCCTTCGACCTCCGGGAGGTGGACTTCCTGGGCTACTGAGTCTCCGCTCAGGGAGTGGCCATGGACAACTCCAAGGTGGAGGCAGTGTTATCATGGCAAACTCCTCTATGCCAGAAGGATGTCCAGTGGTTCCTGGGGTTCGCCAACTTCTACAGGAAATTCATCGCGGATTATGCAGCCCTGGTGAGCCCTCTTTCCCAACTGCTGCGGGGAAAGACCCGCTTTCAGTGGACACCTGCGGCCCAGAAGTCGTTTGAGGTCCTAAAGGAGAAGTTCACGTTGGCCCCAATCCTGCAGCACCCTGATCCACGGACACCTTTTGTGGTGGAGGCAGATGCCTCGGACGTGGCGATTGGGGCTGTGCTGCTTCAGGCCTCGGGGCCTGAGGGTCGCCTGTTGCCGTGCGCCTTTTATTCCCGTCAGCTGTCTCCTCCTAAACGCAATTACACCATCTGGGAGAAAGAGCTGTTGGCAATTAAGGCCGCCTTTGACACGTGGCGGCATCTGTTGGAGGGAGCGGCTCATCCCATCCAGGTCCACACCGACCACAGGAACTTGGAGCATCTCCAGACGGCCCAGAAGTTGTCCCAGAGGCAGAAGCGGTGGTCCCTGTTTTTTGGGCACTTCAATTTCCAGCTCCAGTATGTTCCTCGAGCCCAGAATCGGCAGGCCGATGCTCTCTCCCGGAAGCCAGAGTACGCCATGGAACCAGAGGGGGAGCTTCGGTCCACCATTCTGCGCCCAGAGAATTTTGCTGCTGCTCCAAGGGAAGCTACACTGCTGGACCAAATTTGTGACCTCTAGAGCTGGGACCCGTTCGTGACCCAGCATTCGGCGGAGGGGGATGCCTCTCCTTTTGAGTTCCGATACGTCCTGCTCTACTACCGGGGCCCACTGTATGTACCAGCAGGCCCATGTCGGGAGGCGGTCCTACGGTTGTGCCATGATGCCAATATGGCAGGGCACTTTGGATTTTGCAAGACCCTGCACCTCCTCACCCGGGAGTTTTGGTGGCCTCGGGTCCGTGCGGAGGTGGCCCAGTATGTGGACACTTGCCCTGTCTGTCACCGTGCTAAGGATCATCTGGGGCGACCTGCGGGCTTACTGCTGCCTCTGCGACGCCTTCGGGGCCCTGGAAACTCATCTCAATGGACTTTATCACGGACCTGCCCCCTTCTGCAGGCTGTACCACCATTTGGGTGGTGGTGGACTTGTTCTCCAAGATGGCTCACTTCGTGCCTTGCATTGGCCTCCCCACAGCGAAGGAGACAGCCCAGATGTTTGTACAGCACATCTTCCGGCTCCATGGCCTTCCTGAGGGAGTAGTCTCTGATTGAGGAGCCCAGTTTACAGCCCGGTTCTGGACTAGTCTGATGCGGCTCCTGGACATCGCGCCTCACCTGTCCTCAGCGCACCATCCTGAGTCCGATGGCCAGTCAGAATGCACGAATGGGACACTGGAGCAATACCTCCGCTGTTACTCCAGTTACTGCCAGGAGAACTGGGTCGACTGCTGCCGTTGGCCAAGTTCGCCTACAACAACTCCGTGCATGCCTCCACCCTGCAGACGCCCTTCTTTGCCACCGGCGGCTACCATCCACGGGGATTTCCGGCGGTGGCCCCTGGCTTGGCGGTCCTTGCAGCAGAGCAGTGGCTCCAGGAACTCCAGGCTGCTCAGTCCTTGCTAAAGGAACAGCTTGAGGTGGCCAAGGAGGCGTATAAGCGGGGCGTGGATCGTTGTCGGCAGGAGGGTCCTCCTTTGCAAGTGGGGGATTCGGTCTGGCTGTCCACGCGCCATCTCCCGCTCCAGCAGCCGTGTCGGAAGTTGGGTGCTCGATTTGCAGGGCCCTACAAGATCGTGGCCCAGGTGAATCCCATGGCTTTTCGGCTCCAGCTTCCATGGACATGGCGGATCCACCCAGTCTTCCATCGTTCCCTATTGCTTCCAGCTTCAGGGGTTCGTCCTGACGCTGGTCCTGCACCCCTGCCTGATCCAGTTTTGGTGGATGGTGAACAGGAATTCGAGGTGGCCCATATCTTGGACTCTCGTTGCCGTCGGGGCCGCCTTCAGTATCTGGTTGACTGTGCTGGCTATGGGCCAGAGGACCACTCCTGGGAAGATGCCTCTGATGTACATGCCCCCCGCCTGGTTCGTGCGTTTCACCGCCACTTCCCGGACCGGCCTTGTCCTCCTCTGGGTGCGGGGGAGGATAATGGGGGGGGATGATGTCATGGTCAGCCAGGACTCTGTGGACTCAGAAGGCGAGGAGGCTGAGCCAGTGGCAGAAGAGCTGGTTGAGTCTGAGTCTAGCCTTGAAGAGCCCAGGGCTCAGCAGCCTAGCCCTCCCCCAGCACAGGGTCCAAGCCTGGGAGACATAGTGGAGCAAGAGCAAGAGGTAGAAGAGCAGGTACCTACCTTTAGCCAAAGGAGAGCAGAGAAGGCGTGGCTTCGTCGTTCTCAGAGATTAAGAGACAGAAGGTCATCAATCACCCCGCAGCTGCGAGTGGGAGCTGGGCCAACATAAGCAGCTGTGGAATGCTGAGTTCCTTGTTGCAAGCAGTCTGTGTTACCTGGAGGAAGCCTCTGCCTGTGACTCTTCTGGAACCTTGCTATTTTGAGACTTTGGATATCTTGACCTTGGACTGCCTTCATTGACCCACCTGCCGGAACCCTTGTGACCTTGGACTGCCTCTTCGTTCTGCACTCTCTCTCTCTGTGTGTGTATTTCTGACCCTGTAGGACTGCTATTGACAACACCAGGTACTGTGCCTTTCAACTGGGTTGTTGCTGAGCCAGGCTTCTTATCAGCTATTGAGTTGGCTTCTCGACATTGCGTTGGTTGTATTCTGGGGTCTGTATGTGTTATCTAGCATATTCTTAAAGGACTAAAAGCTAAAGAAAAGAAAAGCTAAAGCGCAGAATGAGCTCAGGATTGCTAGAGAGGTTAAAAACAATAAAAAGGGGTTTTGGGGGTATGTCCGCAGCAAAAGGAGGAAGAAGGAAATGGTAGGGCCACTCCGTGGAGAAGATGGCAAAATGCTAACAGGGGACAGAGAAAAGGCAGAATTACTCAACACCTTCTTTGCCTCAGTGTTTTCAGAAAAGGAAAAGGGTGATCAACCTGAGGATAAAGGAACAGAGGATACAATAGGGGAAATCCAGCACAGAATAAGCAAAGAAGTAGTACAGGAATACCTTCTTAATCTAAATGAATTTAAATATCCACGACCTGATGAACTACATCCAAGAGTATTAAAAGAGATGACAAACATAATCTCAGAGCCATTGGCAATAATCTTTGAGAACTCCTGGAGAACAGAAGTCGCAGCAGACTGGAGGAAGGCAAATGTTGTCCATATCTTCAAAAAGGGGGGAAAAGAGGATCCCAACAATTATTGTCCAGTTAGTCTGACATCAATACCAGGGAAGATTCTAGAGCAGATCATTAAACAGAGAGTCTGTGAACATTTAGAAGGCAATGCCATAATCACAAAAAATCAACACGGGTTTCAAAGAAACAAGTCATGCCAGACTAATCTGATCTCTTTTTTATATATATAAAATTACCAGCTTGGTAGATGAAGGGAACACTGTGGATATCGCATACCTTGATTTCAGTAAGGCCTTTGACAAGCTTCCCCATGACATTCTTGCAAACAAGCTTGTAAAATGTGGGCTACACAAGTTAACTGTTCAATGGATTTGTAATTGGTTGCCTGGTCGAACCCAAAGGGTGCTCTGCAGTGGCTCCTCTTCGTCTTGGAAAGAGGTGACCAGTGGGGTGCCACAGGGTTCTGTCCTGGGCCCAGTGCTATTCAACATCTTTATCAATGACTTGGATGAGGGAATTAGGGGCATACTTATCAAATTTGCAGATGACACCAAATTAGTAGCTAATACCCTAGAGGATAGGATCAAAATTCAAAATGACCTGGATAAACTGGAGAGCTGGCCCAAAGTTAAAAAAATGAAATTCAATACGGAGAAATGTACGGTAATGCACTTAGGGCGGAAAAACGAAATGCATAGACACAGGATGGGGGAGACCTGGCTGAACGAGACTACGTGCAAAAGGGATCTAGGAGTCCTAGAAGACCACAAGTTGAACATGAGTCAACAGCGTGATGCAGCAGCTAAAAAAGCCAATGCGATTTTGGGCTGCATCAATAGAAGTATAGTGTCCAGATCAGGGAAGTAATGGTGCCGCTCTATTCTGCCTTGGTCAGACCTCACCTAGAATACTGTGTCCAGTTCTGGGCACCACAATTCAAAAAGGATATTGACAAATTGGAGCGTGTCCAGAGAAGGGCAACTAAAATGGTGAAAGGTCTGGAAACCATGCCTTATGAGGAAAGACTTAGGGAGCTGGGTATGTTTAGCCTGGAAAAAAGACGGTTAAGGGGTGATATGATAGCCCTGTTTAAGTATTTGAAGGGGTGTCACATTGAGGATGGAGCAAGCTTGTTTTCTGCTGCTCCAGAGACTAGAACACGGAATACCGCATTAGGAGGAACTTTTTGACAGTAAGAGCTGTTCTGCAGTGGAGCACACTCCCTTGGAGCATGGTGGGGTCTCCTTCCTTGGAGGTCTTTAAACAGAGGCTGGATGGCCATCTTTCAGGGATGCTTTGATCGTGATTTCCTGCGTGGCAGGGGGTTGGACTGGATGGCCCTCGTGGCCTCTTCTAACTCTACAATTCTACGATTCTATGATTCTCTTACTGGTTTTTTGAAGGGACTGAGCCAGATTAAACTCTGGAGCTTTCTGGAAGATACAGTGTATGTATTAAAGTATTTTAAATACTTTGTATTTTAAAATGCTGGGTGTTCCCAGGCTTTGGAACTCCCTCTCTAGAGACATTATGATGGCCCCATCTTTACTCTCCTTCAGGCAACAGGTTAAAACAATTTTATGCTACCAGGCCTTGGCTGAGAGGTTGGACTGCTGGTGCTCCTGTTTTGTTTTTGGTTTTTTTTTTTTTTAAAGGATCTATTTTAATTTTTATAGAGTTTTTAAATTGTTTTATCATTTATGTGGAATTTTAAATATATAATTATATAAGTGGTTTACTCTCTTTTTAATTCTTACTTATTTTATTATTTTTAACCTATTGCTGTTTTTAAATGTTGTGAGCCACTTTGGGTCCCACCATAGGGAGAAAGGTGGGATCATCATCATCATCTTGAACAGTCGGTTGACCACTTTTTTTCTTTCTCAAACCAATGCCAAATAACGTAATAAGTAAAAATAAGTTGTGCAATAAGTAAACATTCATGTAATAATACAATGCAACAAGTTGAGTGAGGAACTACTAATATATGTTGGCCTGTAGATATTAAATATTAAGATATACATTACTTTTACCCAGAGAGTTTACTTTTGTTTTTAAATACCATAAAGCAAATTCTTAAGCATGTGCAATTTGCTGATAATTGCTATGTAATAAGACAGTTCTGATTTTAAAAAATAAGAGGAATTATGCCTTATAATAGAAGCAAACAGGCCCTGAATGAAGTACCAATGATGAAGAAATATGGCTGAAGCTAAGAAAGGAAGAATGACTAGCCCGTTTCCTTTAATGGAGAAATCTACAAAGAAGCTGTTTTGCATCAAATCAGGACATTGACCCATGTAGCTCTGCACTGTCTGTTCTGATTAGCAGTTGTTTTCCAGGGGTTTTGACAGAGATCTTTCCTAGCCTTATCTGCACATGCCAGTGAATGACCTTGGCTGCTGACACACTGCAGAGATCATGCAGTTTGACACCGCTTTAACTGCCATGGCTCCATCCTATGTAATCCTGGGATTTGTAGCTCTCTGACAAGAGAAGGCTAAATATTTCACAAAACCACAAATCACAGAATTCCATAGCATTGAGCCATGACAGTTAAAGAAGTGTCAAACTGCATTGTTTCCTGCAGTGTGGCAGCAGCCCTTGGTACCGTTTTGTGTGCAAAGCAATTGAATGAAGTGTAGAGCAATGACCCGTCTGCTAAGCTGTAACTTGGAAGTAAGGCCTTAAAGCCCATGGCTCTCTTCAGGAGCAGTCTATTGCCAGTCCTCCTGTTCTTCAAACCATTATTGTCCACCCATATGATTGGTTGGTAAGAGGAGGTAGATCAAGAGGAGTCTCCTTTTCTGGAGGTTCTCTGGATGGCCCTCATGGTCTCTTCCAACTCTATGATTCTCTGATCATTGGAGTAAATCCTGCTGGTGTCTGTATCCCAAAGTATGGTTTAAAGCAAGTGGGCAACTGCAGAAGTCCCAGAGACCAACTTTTGAACTTTGGGACCCACTCGTTAGCCCTGAGACCACAAAATGGTGTGTATGTGGGGAGGGGGAGGATTAAAACCGGAAATGCTTTTGGATATACTTCTGATTCTTTACTGTTTGGGGGCTTGGGAAGGTTGTAGGCCTGCCAACCTCCCCAGATGCATAACTACTTCAACAACACATTTTCAGTTAAATGAAAAGAATTTATGGGGTTAGAAACAGAAAAACGATAATGTGGTAAAGCACAGTGACTCATTATTTGGTTTACCCCACCATCATTTTTCTGTTCCCATCCCCATAAATTCTTTTCAGTGACTCATTACTTGGACTTAAGGGAAATAAGAATTATCTTTGCCTATCTTGGCAGTTACAGTGGCTTAGTCTAGCTTGGTGAAAATGCAAGAATAAGTATTTAGATTTAAGTACGGTAACCCCTGAAAAAGATTTGCAAGGTGTTGGACTTATAACAATAAAATAAACAGGCATCTCATTTTGTTGTGACTTAGGTGTTTGTCTGTACTTATGTCACCTCTGTGTTGTTGAATAAATAGCTTGAAAAAGTGCTCCAGGCCAGATGGAATTAATCTGCCTGCTGCATCTAGCCCTCCGGGCAGAGATCCTCCCTTCAGGTATAAGCACATGAATATGAAAACTTGCTAAAGTTTAGCAGGTCTTAATCTAGCCACTATCTAAATGGGAGACCAGTTATTTTCCATTCCAGGTAAACTGCCTTGCATTCATTGAAAGTGAGTGATATAAATAAGGGCCTAAATATCCTAAAGGCACCAGATGTTGTCTGGTTTTGGAAGCAAAGCAGGGTCAGCCCTGGTTAGTACTTGGATGGGAGACCACCAATGAATACTAGGTGTTGCAGGCTATATTTCAGAGGAAGGAACTGGCACAACCACTTCTGAGCATGTCAGAGAAAATGGGTGTTGCAGTTAAAATCCATGAGACCCTGAAGATGATTTTTATCACCAGGCAAAAGACTCAGCTAGTTTTGCTGAGGACTATAAATCTGTCAAGTTGGTGCCTCTGGTTTGTGGTGCCTCTGGTTTGTGCCTGGCCTCTCCAGGTTGAGAAAACAAATGGAGATGAAGCCAGGTTTCTGAGAATTAAGTGAATGTTTTTGTAAGTATTTTACTATAAAGGAGGGGAAAATTTCAGTGTGTGCACAAGCTGTAATTTTCCACCAGTTTTGAAGAAATCTTTGAGAGATACAGAGCATGGATGAGAGCTCTGTGTTTTGGCTGTTCATTTAGTTCAAAAGTGACTTTGTTTGAAAACTTATTTAACGTTAAATAAAGAAGCAAAAGGCATTTTGGACTCCTTTGTTTTTTTAACCAAATGTATGCAATTCTTGCCAAGCGACACGTCTTTGCTGCAACTCTGCTAAAGCTGTCCCTTCTGTAACTCTTTTGAGATAGAAGGGCAAAAACCATTTCGTGACTTTTGTTGATGTGCTAAGTTCACAGATGTAACAGAGCATTCCTTGCCTAAGAAAACCCATGAAATTCATGGGGTCGCCATAAGCCCAGGCGACTTCAAGGTGCATACACACAGAAATAAATATGTGGAAACCCTTCTCCTAAGGATTTTATACTGATGCAGACGGCTTTTGTGTTTCCTAGCAATTAATAAGTGGCTGGTTCCTGAAGGTATGTTGAAAATATTCTGCCTGGATAATTGATTTTGTCAGAAAGGTTCTGAAGAGAAATAAAATTTCAGTAGCAGTTATATTTTACATGTCAAAACATCCTGCTGTTATCACTAAACCTATGCAAAGGCCAAACTACACGTTACTTTAATAACATAGGATGTAGCTACAACTGTTGCTGTTTTTCTACTGAAAAGTAAGTGTTTTGGGGTGGTTAATCTGTATCAAGGTGGTGTTGTGGGACTTTTTCGGATGCTAAAAAATAACGCAAGCAGCCTCGTCAGCTTGCGAGGCTGCTGCGCTGCAAAGCGTCAGTTTTGGATGACACTCGCCCCTGCCGGTACTGTTGCAGTACCGCGGGGAGAGTTGAGTGTCATATTTCCTTGATTTTTACTCACGAAAGTTGATCGTGATTAAAAATCAAGGAAATATGACGCTCAACTCTCCCCGCGGTACTGCAACAGTACCGGCAGGGGCGAGCGTCATCCGAAACTGACGCTTTGCAGTGCAGCAGCCTCGCAAGCTGACGAGGCTGCTTGTGTTACTTTTTAAATGTCCTAAAAAGTCCGTGGTGGGCCCACATACTAGGGCCCTGTAAGGAGGGGCATTAGACAAGCCCAAATAGAATCCACAGCCTTTTGGAATACTTTGAGGGTGTGCTGTGGAGAAGAAGTATAAAACCAGATACTTGTTGATTGAATGGTCAAATAGCAGCAGTTAGAAACAGAGATAGGTCCATTTAGGAATAGAGGGATGAATAAGATCTGAAGAGGGAAGTTTGGTTTGATGGGAGTTGAGAGTGTAGAAACAGTTAATGGGGAAGTGTTACTTTGTTTTAAACATGAGATGCTACAGTGTACTGTGTATGGAGCCAGTGTAAACCTATATGTTTAAATTACTTATTTTCAATAAGTTATAGAATCATAGCGCTGGAAGAGACCACAAGGGCCATCTGGTTCAACCCCCTGCCATGCAGGAATACACAATCAAAGCATGCCTGATAGATTGCCTTCCAGACCCTGTTTAAACACCTCTAAAGAAGGAGAGTCCACTACACTCTGAGGTAGTGTATTCCACTGCCAAACAGCTCTTAAGGTCAGGAAGTTCTTCCTAATGTTTAGGTGGAATTTCTTTTCTTGTAGTTTGAGTCCATTGCTCCAGATCCTAGTCTCAGGATCAGTAGAAAAAAAAGCTTGCTCCATCCTCAATATGATATCCCTTCAGATATTTAAATGTGGCTATCATGTCACCTATTTAGTTGGCTTTATTTATATATCTTTGTCTGGATGCTTTATTTTCATAGAATCATTGAATTGCAGAGTTGGAAGAGACCACGAGGGCCATCCAGTCCAACCCCCTGCCACGCATTTTAAGAACTGATAAGGAGGACTGGCCACATATTACTACACTGAACCCAACAAACAACAGATCCAGTTATCCATTATAAGTGTCATCTTGTGGTCTGAGACCCTGACTCTGGAAACGGTTTTAAGAAAGTAAAAGGTCAGGGTAAATGAATGAGAGCCCAGGGATCGGAACTGCAGGGCCATCCTGGATAGGGGATTCCATGACAAACCCTGATCTAGATCTTTGCATAGGAAGAAAAGCACTGGGATAACTTCATGCTGTATAATGGTAACTAATATTTGAATCTTAGCTTCTTCTCTAGGAAGATCAATTGTAATTTGGAGCGCCTACTGAAATTCAGCCTGGGATGCCAAGTTCACATGAGTGTCCATCACTAATCCAGCTTGCTGAAAAGGAACTGGTCATTCACCTATTTCAGGTTTTAGCCAGAACAGCAGGGTAAAGCTGACTCAAGCAAATAGGTAATAGTCAATAATAGTGTGCTCTGCCATAAGTCAACAAGCGACTTGAAGGCACATACACACATGCCCACATACTTATGTAAGCTGTATAGGGATGGTCTCTCAAATGTTTGAATATTGTTTTAAAGTTTAATGAGATCCTTTAACTTCCATTAAAATGTAAAATATGACAGGAAATTTCAACCCAGTGTTATCTTCTGCTAGCTGGGTACTGTTGTAAACCATTCTAAAGATCAACTCTCTACTGAATCCTTTGAAAATTGCCTGCTGCAAATTGTAAGAAGAAATCAAGTTTTGGGGAACATACATTTTTACAGAAAGATTTCCCTTAGAAAGCTGTTCGGGAGACATTCATTTAGCATTTATTCATTATTCATGTATCATCACACAAGTATCTTGGAGATTAAGTGTGGGAAAAGGCAAAGCTCATGATAGCACAGATGGTGCAGGTGAAATGTGAACAGCGAAGGAGTTGTAAAGAGTATGTGAGAATGAATTGTGTTTGGAAAATCTGCTACGTTGGGAATACCAGGACTCCAAAACTAACACTTAGTTAATAGCGTAATGCCAAGAGAGACCTGCGTTGCTAGCAGTGTGTGGCATCAGGGACTGTGCACAATTGCAAAATTGCTAGATATAAACAGACAGGCTTAGCAAAGTTTCATGCTACTTCTAGGAATACTTTCAAAATAAAATAAAATAAAACCTAGTAAGGAAACAGGGGGAAAGGTGGAGGGGCAAAATAATATTTTGTAGCCCTTTCTTTTGAAGGGCAAAAAGAAGTTGATCAAACTACCACTTCCAGTAGCATATCTCAAAAACTGACATGCAGAGAACCCCATGTGGTTCTGAAGGCTTTAAGGCATAGGCAGTCCTTATGATCATGTACACTAAGCCAGTGAATTTTAGCTCACCTGCAGTTTCACCAGGTCAAGCTCTTACTCTCTCACCTCCAGCCCATCCAGTGGTGGCTGGTGCTTTCATGTGAGTGGGGCAGTTTCAGTATGAACTTCAAAGGAATGAAGCAAAGTACTGAATCCTATGCCCAAAATATGTTCAGCAGCTTTATAGTAACTTTAAATTTTGGAATCAACTCCAAAGTGGATTCACTGGTCAACTAACATGGGTGCCGTGAGCCAGCATTGGCACCACCACTGCAAATGTGTGTGTGTGTTGTGTGTGTGCGTGTGTGAATGCTTATGAGTATGTGCATGCCATAAGGCACACATGTTCAAGTTGTCTGTTGAGGTATGGTGACCCCATGAATTTCATAGTGTTCTTAGGCAAGGAATACTCACAGGTGGTTTTACCTGTTCTGTCTTCTGAAACAGCCTATAGCACCTGGTATTTGTTGATGGTCTCTCATTCATGTACTAACCAGGGCTGACTATGCCTAGCTCTTAAGATCAGAAAAGATCTGGTACCTTTAAGAAATTTAGGCATACTAGAAGTCTAGAGAATATGAATTAAAACACTGGCATGTATTATAAGGCTATTGTAAAATTTGCTGAGAATTAAATGTGTGTAAAGTAATTAGGATGCTTGGAATGCTCTGTGCAAAGCTTATGGATTGTTATTATAGGCTAGGTATATCATCTTTGGATATACCTAGGCAGATCAGCCTTTTACCACTTTCTGTTGTTTTCCTTACAATCTCTACATTATTCTGCATTTTGAATGTATATGAAGATGTAGATTTTCTGAAGCACATTTCTAAACATGTTTTTCTTTAAAATATCTATTGTACCATGTATGTTGATGAGAACTGCAACAGAACAGTTGGAAAGTCAAAAGATTATAGACACTTGCATTCTGTTCCTTACGTTAGTCTGAGATATAATTCATTTAAGTTTATACAGTACTGGAAATAGCAAGTTCTTCAGGCTTCCGTATTGCATTCTCTTATCTCCATAATAATGACATATCAGCAGGCCTCATTGGGCTTCACTTCCCCCCAACTTTACATCACTTTTCCTTGATAGTTTTTGAGAGACATCTTGATGTCACAGTGATATTTTAGCTATCTGAAGAAGTTGAGCCATTGCATAGAGAATGTGGTGGCTGTTGCCTTTTAATAGCACTCCAGCATAATCATAGTAGTATTATGAGGCATAGTGTTATCATGCAAGGGGGAGAGATTATGGTTTTCTGAACCATATTGCTAAGTGATAATTTTAACTTACTTTCAAGATGTCATAAGACATTCTAACCTTAAATATTTTATAACTTCTTAAAAACAGTCAGCCCCAAATTTATATACAGATGCAGATGCTGAGTGCTTAGAATTAAACTGCATACATTAGTAGAAATGATAGAGTGCTACACTTGATTTGTTCAGCCATAAAACATTTAACCTCTGAATCTGCTGTTTTATATAATCATGATTCAAATGTGTAACTAAACTGAACTATAATCCATGCCAGCATGGTACATGTTCATAGAATAGGTTGGAAAATGAGGGGAGGGGGACTTCTCTGACCTGGAGGGTTATCTTAAGGGTCAAAATAATCCTCATAGAATTCACTTGGAATCCTACCTGTCCTAATGGCATTCCGCACCGAATCGCAATATTCAGAAGAATCCACAGTAAACCCCACCAGGAAAGTCTTTGTGGCTTTTCCCGTATTTTTTAAAAAGCCCCGTAGAGAATGTGTATCGTCACTCATTTGGACAATCGGATTCACAATTATTCACATTTGTGAAAGAATGGAAGTGGAAGCTGATTGTTTGGACATAGGCAGGGGCAGATATTGCTAAAAAGGCAAGTGCCCTGAACTGCCACCATGGGTTTTCGCTTTAGCAATCATGTGCTCTGGCGACAAAACAGCCCTTTTTTATTATTTTTAAAATTTTATTTAGGTGTAATATTGCACATCTGCACCTTATATTTGCTTTAAGAAAAAACTGTTTGGTGGCAACTGGCAACATTAAAAATGTGAGTAATTCACTCCTGGCCACCATCTTGATTCGCAGGCATACCTGTTGGGACAGCAAAAATGAATAGCTTTGAATGCCTGCCACAAAACCGTTAAGACAAATTGAAGTTGCTTTGAATTTGCGTTAGTGTGCATCAGTCTACGTCCCCCCCCCCCCATATAGACAGGTCCTAAGTTTTTTCTAGGTTTTGTGCAATTAAATCTACTTTTTTTTTTTCTTTTAGAGGGTTAATTGTGTCTGGCCACTCCTTTCTTAACTGCTTGATTTGATCTAGGATTTCAGACATTGCATCTGCACTGTAGTTTAAAGGAGAGTCCCTTGGGCTGTAAGGATGGTCTTTATTAGCTCTCTTACCCATTCTCAGGTCAACTTTTGCTTCTGGGACACTTCTTAACATTGTTGAAATAGGATGACAAAAAGCTGTCGGAGGTAATTATGTTATTGTATTATTACCTTGGTTCATTCCCATTTCAGAAATTCTTATTTTCGTGGTTAGAGATGCATTTGGTGCCTCTTGTCTGTGGCATCACTAAGGGGTTGACTTAATGGCAAAAATATTCCTCATGGAATGCGAGGAGAAGATGACCTGGCCTAATGGTAATCTGCGTTGTCCTGCTGTATTGTGAAGGAGGGGGCCCAGAATGGCAAAAACTTAGCAGGAAAACCCTTTGCTTTTTAAAAAACAGTGTAGGGAATGTGCATTCCTGCTCATTGAGACAAGCGATTTAATATGAATCGCTTTCCCATACAAGAGGAAGCACAAAGCTGAACAAGCACTGGGGGCGGGGGGGCTTGCTAAGAAGCAAGCACCCGGATCCGCCATGTTGGTTTCTCACCTTAGTGAATGAGCACTAAGACAAGAAAACAGGGTGTTGGTTTTTTTCTCTTTTTTTGAAACAGCAATATGTTGCTCCAGCGCACATAGGAAATAGTTTTTTTTAAAAAAATAAGTTTGGTGGCAGAAAAATAAGGTACATAAAAAGAGGGGAGCACTCATGGCTGCCATCTTAACTGGCAGGCATGCAAAGCTTTTTGGGGGGGGAACCCATTAAGACAAAACACAGCTGCTGTGATTTGACATTACATTACTGCGGAGCAATCAGGTTTTTTTCTCTCATAAATATGGGGCCTAAGTCTGGTGTCGCCCCTCCTCCTGACAGTGTCACTTAGTGCAGTTCAGTCTCTCCACACCTCCCTTGTGCCGCCACTGCCTCTTGTTAGAGTATAAAACTTTAGTGGAGTTTAGGAGCAAGTTAGATCGCAGCCACCTTTCTTCCTGCCATTTTCTTGCCACCGCCCTGTCACCTTTACATAGCCAACTATGTATCCCTCAGAGGCTTCAGATGATAAGCATTTATGAATTTTAAAAATGGTCTCCAGGATCATTGCAGTAATACATAAGTTGGTACCTTAATATCCCACTTTTAAAATATAATTTTCAACTACTGAGTTGACTACTGAATTTGGCTGTTCTCTGTGTTGGTCCCATTGTAACTCAAAACAGGAGCAGATTTTCCCCAGACTGGCATCCTCCAAATGTATTGGACTGCAACTCCCATCCACCCCCAGCCAGCAAGAGTTATGTGAGAGGAGCTGTTGTCCAACATAACTGGAAAGTGCCAGGTTGAAGCAGACTGCCAGTTATGGACGAGCAGTTCAAAGACGTGTAATTTAATAATGTCACAACATAGGCAAGTGTGCCTAAACATTGTGGGATAACTCTTGGAGACAGGCCCAAATGTTCATGCAGGCTTTCCTTTCACATGAACTTTGTGGGATCACTCTATAACTGAACTCTTTCTTCTGCTATAACAGTAGAAAGTCTTTTGGCATCATAAAGCTAACATATTTTATTTGGCATAAGCTTACATGAGTACATCATCAGAGGTTATTGTAGTTTTGTTCTTCATTTTAACTGTTCATTTTAATGATATTAATCTGCTTTGAAATCGATTGATACAGGTTGGCATATATTGTAAAAAGGAAAGCAGGACCCAACACAGAGTCACTATCTTTTATTAGTATGTTAAGCCTAATGTCTACTTCAAAAGACACATCACTCTATATATTTCAGAAAACGTACCACAGAAATCTCCCCACCCCCTAGTCACTTTTCTGTGGAGAATAAAGATATTTCCACTGTTCCTATTGCTTATCTGATGGAGTAAGAGCTCTTCTTCTTGTGTCAAGACTAATTCTACTCCCTGGAGCTTCTATAAATCCTTTTGGAGAACAAATATTTTCTGCTAAATTGAATGTTCTAAATTGCTCTGCGTGGGTGTTTTTCTTTTCTTTTTAAATGGATATATACATCACAAATGTTCCTACTCACTGTGTGCTGTTAGCTTTCAGAAATATTCAGAGTTATTTTTGTAGTTTTTAAAATATTTATCGGCCTTCTATTTTTGTTTGTTTGTGTTTTGTTAAATTAGGTGTTTAAATTGGTAAATTGGCTTTGTGTTATTTGTGTCAGCGTAAGATACGTGTTCAAAGAACTATATAAAACAAGGGACTCTTTTGTATTTTTCTTTCTGGAACCATGGCCTATTTAATGTCCCTGTGACAGTCCAGTGTTCTACACAGATAAAGAGTGACCCCCTACAGTTACTCCAGACTCTTGTGTAGATGTCCACAGAAGACAAACTGCCTAAAAACAGCACATTAGCAGATTTGCTGTCAGAAGTGATCAGATCATGATGCTGCTGTCATTCAGCTTTTAAAATCTGATTGTTGAAAAAGTCTGGACAGGGTATTTTGTGTGGCACCTTGCTATATTTGGGGCTATCTTTCCAGTGTAGCAAGTTCAAAGTTGTACTAGTGCAGCAACCTTTTCTCTTTACCATACAAACTTTGTATAAATATAAATTTATATAAATCTTCCTTTGCCTCCATCCGTTACCATAGGAAGTACAGGATGCCATACTGGTAAAGGTTTTCAATTATGGTGCTCTGAATATAGAAGAACTTCCTTAGATAGACTCATGGGACACTATCTTTGTTTTATTTTAAGCTCCAGGTGAAGACCTTCATATTACCCAAGCTTGTTACTTATGTAAATTTAATGGAGGTTAAACCCTGGAATCTTATGTACTGTACTCTGTTCATCATTGCTGAACGCAATTCTACTCTGAATATTCTGGCCAGCAAAAGAAGATGAAGGCAATCTTAGCTAATACTCTCTCCTGTCTGTAAGTCTGCAGTTTCTGCAGTGTTTATAAGGTCCCTGCATCCCTAAAGAACAGGGACTACAGTGGGAGGGTGAGTCAGTCAAGGTCTCTTCATTCTTCCAGTGGAAGTGCTTTACCGGATCAGACACTTTGTGCAGATCCTGCCCTCAGAAGGAAAAACCTGAATCCAAGCCTCTTTTAGGAACATATGTAAGCCAGTCCAAGTGCTCAACTTGCTGAAGAGTGATGTGTTAAATTGTATGGATAGATGGCAGTGCAACTGTGCTGTAGTTGTGACTCATCCTAGTTCTTGTATGGCAATGATGTAGACTGAAATCAATTGACTTGGACTTAAGTCGGACTCAGGTTGCTTCAATGACTCAACTTGGACTCGGCTCAACAATAAATAACGCACTGACTCAACTCAACGTGTGACTTGTATATTTTTAGCAACTGATTTGCTGGCCTTGGTTCAGTAACATAACACATTCATCCAGAAATTTTAATGGAACGGAAAACAGTTTTCCTCCTTTGAACACGCTTACATGATCTCACTGCTTTTTGACTCTTGGTCACATGATGGAAGCATAACAACAAATGTGTTAGGCAATGAGCTTGAGGTGGAAGGCTCCTCCTAAAGCTTTACAAAGCTTTAGAAGGCTCCTCTAGGTGCAGAGGGGACAGGCAGCCAAGCAAATCTCAACCCCCTCCTGAAGCCCATTACCTAAGGCATTTGCTAATCATTGTTTTTTACCTAACTTTGTGCACATCTTGAATTTCTAGTTATTGAAACTCCACCCCAGCACCACCACCTTTTTGCTTTTAAAGTTGGTTTGAAGACTTGAGACTCAACTTGAGACTTGACTTGAAAGTATCTTCCAAGGATGAGAGACTCAGTTTGAGACTTGAAGGTAGAGATTTGAAACTTGATGTAAGACTTGGAATAAAAGTCTTGATTATATCACTGTTGTATGGACATGGCATACGTTGATGGCCAGGGACAGAGTTATCTTTTTAGCTAATCTGGGCATTTTTACTCTTCAACTACCCTGTATTTCTGTTCCCCATATTTGTTTGTAATGCTTTATAGCATGGGTGGGCAGACATTGTGTAATCTACTTGGGTAGGTGTGTATTTGTGTGTACTAAAACGTTGTGATCTATCAACCAGAACCTCATGGGGGGAAAAAACATACTCTTAGAGTTGCAGAATTGAAAAACCATGGATTTTTTTAAAAAAAAATAGTATTAGAACTGAACAGAGCAGTTAGCCCTTCCTCGCAAAAATCTATTTCTGATTACCATTCGCTTTCTTCATTCAGCAGTAAAATTGAGAGTGGAGGGTATAATTTGTTGTTCCTGTTGTTAAACAACTGGTATTCAGAGATGCTTGCTAATCTGTTGCAATTCACCCAGAGATATACCAATAAATCCATATCTATTCTCTGACCTGCTTTAGAGAGGCTTTAAAAAACAAAATTCCAGTGCATGTACCTCCTTTAATCTGTTCCTCTGGTAGAATATGTTTGCCATGCAATCACCACTCTGCAGTTCACTCTGCACTACTGTAGATTCTGGGATTCAGTACATTGTATGTAATATTTGATAGGCCTTAAACTCCATACTTGCAAGGATCCTCTATGAGGATCATAGAGGATTTTATGAAGCTCTTAAAGCAGTGTTTGGACCTACTTATCAGGTCCAAAGCTCCTTATACAGTACAGATGGTCAAACATTAATTACTGATAAAGCCTCCATTGAGAATCGACCGGCTGAACATTTTCAAAGTCTCTTTAGTGCCAAAAGAGTAGTCCAAGGCTCAGCTACCCAACATATGATACAAAAACCGATGAAAAATGAATTGGACATAGCTCCCACTTTGGAAGAGACCCTTAAGGCCATACAGCAGATGAAAAATGGCAAGGCAGCTGGGATTGATGGAATCCCACCTGAAGTTTGGAAACAGGGAGGTCATGCACTCCACGATAAATTCCACAAATTCCTTGTGAATTGCTAGGATAAAGGGGAACTGCCATCAGACCTCCGAGATGCAGTCATCATCACCCTGTACAAGAAAAAAGGAGCAAAATCCGATTGCTCAAACTATCGAGGCATAACACTGATCTCTATTGCTAGAAAAATCCTTGCAAGAATAGTCCTGAACATATTAGTTCCTGCCATTGCAGAAGAACTTCTCCCTGAAAGCCAATGTGGCTTCAGAGCCAATAGGAGTACTACAGACATGGTATTTGCCCTTAGACAACTGCAAGAAAAATGTAGGGAACAGAACAAGGGTCTCTATGTAACATTTGTCGACCTCACCAAAGCCTTCAACACTGTGAGTAGAAAAGGTCTGTGGCACATCCTGGAAAGACTAGGATGTCCCCCCAAATTCCTTAAAATGATTATCTTGCTACACGAAGGCAGCATGCTCAAGTCAGATATGGCGATGCTCTTTCAGTGCCCTTTCTAATAACTAATGGAGTGAAGCAAGGTTGTGTTCTTGCACCAACTTTATTTACAATCTTCTTTAGCATGATGCTCCAAAGGGCTATGGTGGAGCTTGAAGAAGACAACGGCATCTATATACGTTACCATACTGATGGTAGCTTGTTTAATGTAAGCCGTATGAGGGCTCACACTAAGACTCTAAACTATCTAGTCCATGAGCTGCCCTTCGCTGATGATGGTGCCCTTGTTGCCCACACAGAAGCAGATCTGCAGCACCTAACATCCTGCTTTGCAACAGCTGCAGAGCTGTTTTGGGCTGGAAGTCAACCTGAAGAAAACAGAAGTTCTTTACCAGCCTGCACCACAGGACGAACACTACCATCCCCACATTGCTGTCAGCAAATCTGTGCTCAAGTCTGTTCAGCAGTTCACCTACTTAGGAAGCATCATCTCCTCAGATGCCAAGATTGACAAAGAGATCGATCACAGATTAGCAAAGACATATAGTGCATTTGGAAGACTTCGCAAAAGAGTCTGGAGCAATAAACACCTGAGGCAAAGCACAGAAATCAGTGTGTATAGAGCCATTTTACTGTCTATCCTCCTTTATGGATCTGAAATACGGGTCACCTACGCCACCACCTACGACTCCTTGAACGCTTTCATCAGCGCTGTCTACGCACAATCCTAAATATACACTGGACTGACTATGTGACGAATGTTGCTGTCCTTGAGCAAGCAGCGATCACCAGCATTGAGGCCATGATATTGAGGATGCAGCTGCGCTGGGCAGGGCACGTTTCTAGGACTGAGGACCATCGCCTCCCAAAAATACTACTCTACGGGGAACTCGCCACGGGTCAGCATAAGAGGGGCGCTCCAAAAAAGCAATACAAGGACTCTCTGAAACAACATCTCAGGCTCGGCCAAATTGATCACCAACAGTGGTCTGCCCTGGCCTCACATCGGGAGGCATGGAGACGCACTATCCACAATGCTGCAGCCTTATTTGAGAACTCACGCTGAACAAGTCTTGCAGAGAAACGACAACGCAGAAAGAATCACAACCCAAAAACATCACCCAAGGAGACCTTGTGCTGTGCTTTCTGCAACCGGACTTGTTTATCTCGGATTGGCCTTTTTAGTCATCAGCGCGCTTGTAGAAAGCGCGGGATGAGTCCTTCCTGAATCTTCATTTGCGAAGAAAAGCCAGAGAGAGAGAGACTCCATACTTGCAAGTCCTCTTTAAAAAATTCAGAGGGACCAAGGTTCATATCCATTTATTTACAACTGAGGGTTATAAATAAGAGGATTGTATTACTTAAAAGTTTTGATGGGAGTTGGTAAATAATAGTTGTCCATGTCAGGGGATGATAGGACACTCATTACCCAGCAGAAGCCAAAAAATATCTAAGCAGACTTAGCAGCAGAGTGTTCCCAAGAATACACACAGAGTGTTTTCATGTCCAAATAAACAGGAGGCACTTTTATCTTCCAGTTCAAACAGTTGCAATATATACAGATATATATACTTTACAGACAAACCGCTTCGCCAGACATCCAAGAATATCAAGAGAAAGAATGCTCTGGACTGAGCCTTTTATACAGATTTACAGGGCACTGGCTCCCTCAACCACGTGGTGCATTACATCAGATTTTGCACTCCAGACTCTATCCTGATGCTATGCCCTCCAGTAACCTTCTTGTGCAGCTGTGGACTCAAGGCTAGCATGACTTGGTAGTTCCTTGGCCTTGGCTAGCATGACTTAGCAGTTGTTTGGCCATTTTCTATGGAGTTTAGTCTCTAACTCTTGACAGTCCAGTGATACAAGCTCTCAATGATATAAAGGAGATGTATTTCAGTTTATATAATCAAAAGAAGCTACCGTCGAATCAGAAAAAAACAGTGCACAGGGATTGCTGGGTTCTTAATATGAAGGCAATTTCAAATGACTGTCATAGAAGTAGTAGTTATTCAACTAATACTGCAACACTGCCGTCAATCCCTTTGCCTTCCATCAAGTGGAGCTAAAATTAAGATTATCACAGGATAATCACAGGGAAGATGTGATTTTGAACTAAGCAATGCTACTGATAGTGGTTAGTCACTTGCCCACTTTCCTGCATTGGTATCATTTCTAAAGCTAAGTGCCCCCTTAGCTTTAGATGGATTTCAGGGCTAGCTTTTATCATATTATATAGACCTATTTATTTTTGCTTTGGTGAGAAATTGTACATTGGTGTGGCAAGTGAAAGCCAGATTAGTCAGTAGAGAGTGGCTTTCTCAGCTATCAATTTTAAGGAGTCGGGAATGCAATTAAGATATGATTGAGAGGAGTTAGACTGATATGATTAATGAGCATTAGTACTATTTCATATCCTCTGAAATTCAGGCTGAAGGCTCTACTGAAAGTGAATAGACAATGAAGAGAACCTGAGCTGTTTCCTGGCAGTGCCTGAAAAACCGGGAAACTGTTGTAGAACAAAAACAGAACACACAACACAAACTCATGAATAATACTGTTAAGCACTAGAACTTGCCCAACTTATCCAAAATTCCACAGTCCACAAGGATGTATTTGGAATGAAAGAAATTGAAGACACAGGATTTCTGTAGTGGCAAAAAAGCAGACAGCCCTGCAGTAGGCAGCAGATATGCTAAACCTGCATTAGATTAATAGATTCCTAGCAAGCAATTTTTGAAACTCTATCTGCTGGTATGACTGCACCCCAGTTTCTTCCAACTCTAGCTAAAAAAAAACCCAGCTCTTTCACAATCTGCATTTGGGAAAACTGCCCAGGCCATTTAACACTTCAATCATTCTCACAGCAGGGGAAAAGATCTACTGGGGTATAAGACCACCACCCCCACTTTTGAGGAGATTTTCAAGTGTTTAAAAAGTAGTCTTGTATGCTGGATATACAGTATTTTTGAAGCTGAAGACCTCATACTGTATATGTTCCAGTAATCAGAGAGATGAGAAATCCGTTTTTCATATTGTTTCTCATTTTTAAATTCCACCCCTTTTCAGTTTGTTGTTAACTGCCATCAAATCAACTTATGCCAACCCTATGAATGAGAGGCCTCCATGTGACCCTGATCAGATCTTGCAGACTCGGGGCCTTGGCTTCTTTGACTGAGGACTTTTTCAGACGCTGAAAAATAACGCAAGCAGCCTCATCAGCTTGCGAGGCTGCTGCACTGCAAAGCGTCAGTTTCGGATGATGCTCGCGCCTGGCGGTACTGATGCGGTACCGCGGGGAGAGTTGAGCGTCATATTCTCTTGATTTTTACTCACGAAAGTTGATTGTGAGTAAAAATCAAGGAAATATGACGCTCAACTCTCCCCGCGGTACCGCAACATTACTGCCAGGGCGAGCGTCATCCGAAACTGATGCTTTGCAGCGCAGCAGCCTCGCAAGCTGACGAGGCTGCTTGCGTTACTTTTTAAATGTCCGAAAAAGTCCTAAGTCTATCCATCTGGAATGTGTCTTCCTCTTTTCCTACTGCCTCCTACCTTCCCAAGCATTATTGTCTTTTCTTATGAGTCATGTCTTCTCATGATGTGTCCAAAGTACGGCAGTCTCATTTTAGTCATCTTGTCAAGGAACAGGAAGACCCATTAATTTGTATTTTTACCCATCTATGGTACCTGTAGAATTCTTCATCAGCACCACATTTCAAATGAGCTTATTTTCTTCTTATCAACTTTCTTCACTGTCCAGCTTTCACAACCATGCATAGAAATGGGAACTACAATGGCATGACAGTCCTCACTTTAGTATTAAATGATACATCTTTATACTTCAGGATCTTCTCTGGTTCCTTCATAGCTGTCTTTCCAAGTCCTAGACTTCTTCCAATTTTTTGACCACAGTCTCTGTTCTAAATAATGACTGAGCCAAGGTTTGGAAAATCTCAAACTATTTCAATCATCTACTTTAAAGCTATGTAACTAGTCTGTGGACATTATTTTTGTTTCCTTAATGTTCATCTATAAACCTGACTTTACTCTTTCTTCCTTGACTTTCTTCAATAATTATTCCAAGTCTGCTATTTTCTGCTAGTAGTATAGTGTCATCAGCATATTTTATCCCTCCTAAAATTTCACACCTCCTTCCTCCATGTCCAATCCTACTTTATGTGTGATATGTTCAGAATTCAACTTAAACAGATGGGTTGATAAAATGCAGCCTTGTCTGATTCCCTTGCTAACTGGAAACCATTCCATTTCTCAGCATTCTGTCCTAGAGATAATGTCTTGTCCTGAGTACAGATTACCTTATCAGAATAATCAAAGGTTGTGTGTGGCATGACCATTTCTTTTAAGAATGATCCATAGTTTTTCATGATCTACACTTTGCTATAATCTATAAAGCACAGGCTGATTTTCGTCTGAAATTCTTTGGTGCAGCATTATCCAATCTATGTTTGAATATGATCCCTAGTCCCTCTTCATTTTCTGAACCCAGCTTGACCATCTGGCATTTCTTGCTCCATATTTGTCTTCGTAGAATTTTGAGCTATCTTTTGTTTCATTTTTATTGTCTCACCATAAGATTTTGTGATAAAAGATCTTCAAAAGGAGATTTACCAATGCCTCCCTCTGTGCAGTACTAAAAAGTGTTAGCTATGGTACCACTGCTGTTGTCTCTGAGAGATCCTCCATCAGTGTGTCCCCCACTACTGCTGCTGCCCAGTAGCTGTTTGGCACATTTAGTCTGGCTCCTCAGTAAAAGCCTATGTGACGTAGGAGACCGTACCAGCAGTACTGCTGCCATCAGCATATTCTCTTGCCTCATAGGAACACATAATCCAATCTCTGCAGAATGTTAGTGCCATTGGTGGATTCTTTGAAGTATCTAATTTTAAAAAAATATGCAAATGTTTTGGCACATTAAGAATGCATGTAATTTTTATCAATTTTGTGCAATGCTGACAAAACTTAAAGTAGTTGTCCATAATATAATGAATTTTTATAACTGTGCACATTCACTAAATATACCTACTTTTATGCTTCTTCTTTTTTTAACTAGAGAACTATTTCACAAAATCCAGAAAAATGGGAATACTGATGAATGGCTGTATGTTGGTTCATGTGCTGGTTTGGAAAATGCAAACTAGGTCGTTTTACATTAAATGCATAGCAGGAAAAAGTCCCTGCCCACCCCAACCCCCGGCATAGTCCTTTCCAATTAGCCACACAATGTCATCTTTCAAAAGCAGCAAAAAATAGATTTTCTAGTCCTTACACTAATCTTCTTTCATTATTGAAAAGATATTCAACTGAGGAAGTATCATTTATCATTTCTATACTTGGCAAGTTATTTGTTTAGTGATGGTCAACCACCTTCAGTAACAGTACTTAGCAAATGACATAGTAAATGATTCTTCTTAGAATTTGTTTTGGTCTGCTATCATAAAAGTAACTGTATGATTAGATCCCCACTTGATTTAACTGCTAGATTAACCAAGCACAGCTTTAGTTGAGTAATTGGCAATGGCAAAAAATTGTGATTAGTTTTTTTTCTCTGAATTGTATCATTTGTTTCTTTACGGCACAGGTTAAACAAGGAGCTTGTGTTTGTGAAATTCTAAATTCTGTTTTAAGGCTGCTTTTCCTGTCTCAAAAGTGACCAACAATGACTTTATCAGCCTTCCATCATGAAACCGGGGGTGGGGGATCTCTATTCTAATGGACTCTACGGGCTTTCTTCAGATCACCCTCCTCAAAAGTTCTTTTGCCGGCATAAATTGTGGTGTTTTTATGCCAGCAAAAGAACTCCCCCCACCAGACCTTACTTTGCTCCCATTAAAGAGGCAGCCCAGGCACTAACAGGGAGTGAAAGGAGCGCCGTTCACTTCCTGATTTCAATCCCACTGATACTCGCGAGAAGACGCTAGTGTGGGAAATTTAAAAAAAACAAACAAATTAAGACACAAAAAGTTAACACAAGCACAAAAACACACTTTTAAAATCCCAAGTAAAGGGGGGGGGTCATAAAAAGAACATCCCCTACCTGGCTGTCATAATCTCACCCAGAAGTGTTTGCCCATTCACGCTGCATTCACTTGAGTACAATGGCGTGCAGATTCAAACAACAGCAGTGCCAGCAGAAAATAGCCACAGGGGATCAATTGACGGCTTGGCCCATCAATAAAGTCATCTGGTACATCATCTGGTACATGCACCCTTTTGCGATCATTAGGCGTCCTTATGACACCGTATTTGCATGGTCTGATAAAGTCCTTAGAGAAGTACTGTGCACCAGCAGAACTCCAGCCAGAATTTCAGAAATAATTTGATTTTCTTCTTGATTTTGTCAGCTCTTGTTGTATCCCATATATTTACCTTTTTCTGCTGCAACTTTCTGCATTTTCCCCATTGTATGAATCCTGTGCTGATACTATTTTTATTCTAGATTTGTTAAATGTTCTGAATGAACCTGAAACTATACAGAAGGGCACATTGTAAATTTATCAAATAAATAATCATGATAGTCTGCCTGTTCTGATTCAGATTAACATCAGTGTGTGTTAGCTAGGTATAAAATTATTCTCACGTATGATTAAATTGTCTGCTTAGCGACCCAGAATGCTGAAAACTGATGTCATCTAACCAATTAGCAGTCTTACTCATAATATATCTAAGGAAAGAATATAACACTTGCTAATAGGGATAGCAAGAACTTTAGTTTTTATTTATTTCCCTGCAGAGAGAACACACACACACACACACAGAGAGAGAGAGAGAGAGAGAGAGAGAATCTGTGAAGTCGAAGGCTTTCACAGCCAGCATCCATAGGTTTTGTGTGGTGGATCTATTTATGTTTCTCTTGCCAACTTCACATAACTTTGGAAAGAATTCTGTAGGTTATATCATTTATCAGTGACATTTCCTACTTACTTACATCCTATCCCTGAACCTATAATATCTCCTCAATGTTACTAAGAAGTTAGTTCCACTTCATGGACCATTTGGCTGTTTATTCTTATATTATTAGAAAGTCCAGATATTTGTCTGAAATCCAGTCCACCTTTTCAGTGGGCAAATGGGACTACTGATGGGTTCAAGCATGTGTAGAAATGTATACCCGGATCAAGGGATTACACCATAACCACTGATGGAAAAATGAAGGGGCCTAATTATTGCTGGGGAATACAGCCTGACAGTTGACACTCCAATGTAGCCTTTCTCAAGCTTTTTACCCTGGATGAACCCTTGAAATACTTTTCTGATCCTAGGGAACCCCTGCATTAAAAAAAATCAGTATATCTTTACCTAAAAAAAAGTGTATTTTTTCCACTCACAATCTCTGGAGGAACCTTTAGCAATCTCTTGAACAGCCTTACTGTTCCAAGAATCCCTGGCTGAGAAACTCTGCTTTAATGGCTGAAGGAAACCAAAGGTTGCCAGTCTGCTCCTCCCATGTAGAGTGTTGTGTATACTACTCGGCTACCTGCTTGGTTCTCTCCCTTTTTTTATCCCCAACATTCATTGTTGTGTCTTACATATATTCTTAGATCTCATCTATATGAGCCTGGGGGGAAAAAGGATGGTTCCGCAGTAATAGCAATTCGCAGAAGCTATGATTTGTCTTAAGGGTTTTATGACTCCCATAAACATTGCATGCCCTGTTTTATCACCTTAGCGTTCGCTCACTAAGGCAAAAATCCAACATGGTGGCAGCAGGCACTTGCTCTGTTAGCAAGCCCTGCCCCCTGTACTCACCCAGCCAATCAGCTTTGTGCTTCCTCTTGTATGGGAAAGTGATTCAAATCAAATTGCTTGTCCCAACGAGTGGGAATGTGCATTCCTGTTGGGAAGCCAACTTAAATAGCTGATAAGACAGCCCGGCTCAACAACAACTCAGTTGAAAAGCACAATACCTGGTGTTGTCAGTAGCAGTCCTATAGGGTCAGAAGTACACAGAGAGAGAGAGTGAAGAACGAAGAGGCAGTCCGAGGTCAAAAGGATTCCGGCAGGTGGGTCAACAAAGACAGTCCAAGGTCGAGGTATCCGAAGTCTCAAGATAGAAAGGTTCTAAGAGGCAGGAGAGTCACAGGCAGAGGCTTCCTCCAGGAACCGCAGACTGCCTGAAACAAGGAACTCAGCGTCCCCCAGCTGCTTATGTTGGCCCAGATCCCACTCCCAGCTGCGGGGTGATTGATGAGCTTCTCTCTCTTAATCTCCGGGAATGACACCCACGCCCTCTCTGCTCTCCTTTGGCTAAAGGTAGGTACCTGCTCTTCTACCTCTTGCTCTTGCTCCACTATGTCTCCCAGGCTTGGACCCTGTGCTGGGGGAAGGCTAGGCTGCTGAGCCCTGGGTTCTTCAGGGCTAGACTCAGACTCAGCCAGCTCTTCTGCTACTGACTCAGCCTCCTCGCCTTCTGAGTCCTCAGAGTCCTGGCTGACCATGACAATTCCCCACTGAGGATTTTAAAAACTCTGGGAAAAACTGTGAAGGCTCTCCGGGCATAATTTTTTTTAGTTTTGTGCTGCCTGCTTCAAAATACTATGTATCAATGCAGGTTCCCATTAAGACAGATAGTATTCCATTGAATTCCATGAGGATTATTTTGATCGTTTATACAGGACCATTGACTCAACTTCCTTTTTCCTTCCTGTATTCTTTTCCCTTCTTCCTTTCCACTCATGGTTTTCTCTCCTCTCCCCCTAACCCATGCCTGCAGTCCCTGCTCCTTCCCTTTAGTTTGGGTTTCAAAGTGAATCTGAGGCCAACTTTTCTTTTTTCCTCTAGTTTTCATAGGACCTCTTCCTTTGCTTAGGCTCAGCTCCATTTTTTTTCTTTTTTTCTTTGCTAAACTCATGTCCAGAAGATAACAATAAGAAAACTGGCATAGTATTCCAGCTGCAGATCTTTCTTCAAAGAATGGCTCTGGAAAAACTGTAACCCACTGCAGCTCATTCAGAGAAAAGCCCTGAATTCAAACACTTCTTAGTTTTGAAATGAAATGGGAAATAATTAATTAGTTTTGAAAGGAAAACTAATTAGTTTTGAAAGGAAAATTGGAAATAATTAATCAGAATGCATAACTATGAACAGGATTTCTCCTCTCAGTAGCATGTTCAAACCTTCACAGCTTCCCTCCTTCCAAGCTGGCACCTAGAAATTCTGTCAAGATCCTTATATTCTTCAAAAATGTCTGTACTCCCTATCAGCTCTGATACATCTCAGAAAGAGATGGACTCTCCTTCTTTGGAGGTTTTAAAGCAGTCTTAGGATGGACACGTGTCATCGATATTTTATACTTTGGACTTCCTGTACTGAGAGAGGGTTGGACTACGTGTCCCATTCGATTCCTTCCAGCTCTCTGTTTCTATGATTCTGTGATCTATCAGTTTGATGTGAAGTATCAGTTGACAATAAAAAGTCAACAGAACCTATAGATTTTCCTTGGGCTTTTTTCTGGGCTGTGAGCCCATGTTCTGGAAGAGAAATAAACTCTCCCAGAACATGGCCTAACAGCCTGGGAAAAAAACCAAGGAAAATTTATGGATGCCAGCCGTGAAAGCACTCGACTTCACATTCAACAGTACCTGTATGAAATAACAGGTCCAATGGTTCATGAAGACAGTGGGTTGGAATAAGCCAGTGGGCGGCAGTAAGTCCACAGTACAATAAACTGCAGGTTGACCCCCATATCCATAGATTCGGTATCCACGGTTTCCACATCCAAAGAAGTATGTTCTCAGTAGGCATTTGTAAGTCCTCCAGTGCTATTCTATGGTCAACCTCCGGTGTGCATCTCATTGAAAATAATAAGGTATGACAAGCAAGCACACCAGCTGAATTTACATCACTGTTCAGCCTGGCTGCCTCTTCACTTAACGCTGCCACCAAGTGGAGACTGCAGATCCACGTTTGCCACTTTTATGTATATCACGCTTCCCCCTTGTCCCTTCCTTGGACTGGGATTTTACTTGTGATGGATAGTAGTTGTATCAGTGTGTTTTCACACACAGGGTTAGCATGCCAAATAAATACCAGTAAGGGAAAAAAAAATCATGATGAATCAGGATTTGATGAACAAAGCATAAAGATTGATTTATTGTTTGAACAATATAACAGAATTGCTTAGGTTTTTATTTCCAACTTGGTTAACTTTAAACTGGTTGCTAGACCCACTCTGTGGTGACCATATAACTTCAGAATCTGCCAGACTCAATAACAAGTGGTTTAGGTTCTTTCCTTCCTCTCACTCAATATTCCGATCAGCCTCTATTCCTAGTAACACTTATCCTCGTTGCCCATACATTCCCTCAGCTCCACTCACAACCATACACACATTCCAGCCCTCTCCTCATCACATCTTCAGTTCTCCCTTTCAACTGCCATCTCCCTCTCTCAACTGCCATGTGTAGTATGTGGGAAAATCATTATTGTAATGTAATACAATCTTGTGTATTCCCATGCAAAATTCAGTCTAGGCATTTACCCTGCATTCTTCAGTTCTCCCAACTCCCCCTTCTCTTATTTCACTAGGCAATTTCAGCCAACTGGAGCAATGGGTCATTCATCACATGACCTAATTTAAATATTATGACACTTTGTTTAAGTTCCTTTTAAGTTAAGTCTCCATGGGCTGAAGCCATGTTGGTGGTGGTGATTACTGAAGTTGTTGTTTTCAAGTCACCATGTAGCCCACTCCACTCAAAGGCTGAGTGAGTCTATTCTACCCTAAATCCTCTTAGTTAGTTAGGAACCTTTTTTTAAATTTGTTTCAATATGTAGATTAAGATTGATATACCTTCAGTAAACTTTTGATATGCATTTTTAAACTGACTTCTTTGTTGTTTTTAATGAGTCTAATTGATTGGGTGATCAGACCACACATTTAAATGTTAATTGAGCTGTCTCTGCATTCCTAATGTGTCACTCTGCCTGAATTTGAAAGAAAAGGTTTTTACTTTTTAAAGAAGATATTTTTATTTTTTTTTAAAGGGCTAGATCCCTGGAATTTTTAATACAGTTTTAATTTTAGACTCATACCTCCCTATACCATGCCCCTCTTTTCACTCTCGGAGACCCCTCCCATACCAGTTTCCTGCCACAGGATTGGCTCCTTCCTGCTCTCTTCCCATTCGCTCATCAACATTCCATCAAACTCTCATCACAAGATCTTCACATAGGATTCCCTATTATCCCTGGTTCCAGGTATCCATGGTGAGTCTTGGATCATATCCCCTGTTGATGGGGGGGAGTGTCGACCTGTAGTTGCATTTAGATCCCATCAAAGTCCACATGAAAAGTTAGTGAAGACAACCTTATTTTGTTAAAGTTAATGATGACAACCTTATTGGTTTCAGTAGGATCCAACCTACTGCCAAAGTGATATCTGTCTTAATCTGTGACAACAAAATCAACAAAGATTCACATGGATGTCATTAATGTTATTGTATTTATATATTTATTTAATTTATATCCCACCTTTCTCCCCGTATGGGACCTATGGCAAAACAACAACAACAACAAAAGCTTTTTGTGCTTCTATGGCTGCTAGTCCTCACATAAAAGATGTATTGTGGCATAAACTTTAATGGACTGTCTTGACTTCATCAGTTGCATGGGTTTCCTTGCTGTTTGTGTTTGATAAGGAGAAAGAGGTACATGAAAGGAAATGAAGAAAATCCCCTAGAGCAGTGTTTCTTAACCTATGGTCTGTGGACCCCCAAGGGGCTTCAGTATATTCATAGGGGGTCTGCAAAGGTTTCAAGGCTGCTTGGCCACCCTCCTCCGTGCAGTAGTGTGGCCACATGATGGGAGCCAAGGCAAAGGCTGGCTAGCTTGGTCTGCACATTGCCATTCCATCTGTTCCAGCCATAAACTTGCAGGAAAAAGCAGAAGAAAAATCTTCTCTCCCCCTCCAGTGCCTCTGAGGGAAGGTTTAATGGATGGTGTAATTGTATTATTGTTATTATTATTATTATTATTATTATTATCATCATCATCATCAGGTGTTGTTGTTGTTAGGGTTTTAAAACCTTGAGTTAAGTCGTGGGGGTCCACAGCAAGAAAAGATATTTAAAGTGGGACCCTGGTAAAGAAAAGGTTTAAGAGCCAATGCCCTAGAGTACCAATATGTAGCTGAAGAAACCACAAAGCAAGTAAGGCAAAGAATATCAAAATGGATCTCTTCCGTCTGGCCTTCCTTGAATAGAATAGACCATTTTAGTGGATACTTCTCCCTCTTTTTATGTTTTTATGTTTTATGCTTATGTTTTTATGTTATAATTTAAAATTTTAGGGTAGTATTTTTATATTATTGGTGAATTTGCCAATTATTTTTAAATATATGTATTATTATATATAATTTTAAGGGGGGTAAACTGCTTTAAGATATTACTGTTGTTATACATTTGTTTGTTTTATATCTAATTGCTGTGAGCCGCCTTGATTGCCTAATAGGCAAAAGGTGGGGTACAAAAATAAAGTTAGTAGTAGTAGTAGTATATAACCACTTGTCTTTACCTCTATTCCCCCTCGAGACAGATTGTCACTTGGGCAAGTATGGTTGTACATTCTTCCACTTTCAACAGAGTCATAACTTTGTACAATAACACAACACATAGGATGTTGTTTTCACTGAAAAAGCTCATAGCCCTCTAGTTTTCAAGTACACTTGCTTCTTTTTACTCCCCCCCCCCACTTTTCTTCTCTTTCAGTAAGCAATTATATTGAAATCCTGCTGAAGGCTCCTTTCTAAAGGTTGAACTAGAAAGCATTCACCCTGAGACATGTTAACTGTTTCTCAAATCTGTGACTTTTAAAAGTATTCATTAGAACACCAGACCTTAAACTAAACCACTATTAAGTCTGAAGCATCAAAGGAGCTTTTTTATTTTGATCCACCTAAGCAGTATCCTGACAGACGTGACACCAAAGCCAAGGACACACAGGCAGAAGAACTTAATCTTTATGTATTTGTGCAAAGGCTGTTGCGTAAAGCCCTTCTTTTAAAAAGTCAGCCATGTGTTACAGAGGGGCAGTGTCTGGGCTATATTAATGTCGTAAATATCAGAATGCAAATCTTGTCAAGTACTTCAGGAGGAAAAAAAAACTTTTTATGCTTCTGTGGCTGCTAGTCCTCACATAACTTGATTTTCATGTACAGAGACAATTATTGCTTCCCCCCCCCTTTAAGCTGTTTCTGGATTCACTGAAAGAACAAAATTAGGCAGTTTTTAGAGACTAGATATTTTAATTAAATATGGTACATTTAATACTCTCCATCTGGTATCTCCATTTATAGAATAGTTACTGGTAGAGGCAGTTTTGAGGGATGAAAAGCCAAATTGTATTTGGTCCCAGCCTGGCTAGAGGTGGGTGCTTTACAGCGTAAGAGGGGTGCCCCAAAAAAGCGATACAAGGACTCCCTGAAACAACATCTCAGATTTGGCCAAATTGATCACCAACAATGGTCTGCCATGGCCTCACATCGGGAGGCATGGAGACGCACTATCCACAATGCTGCAGCCTTTTTTGAGAACTCACGCCGAACAAGTCTTGAAGAGAAATGACAACACAGAAAGAATCACAACCGGGAATCATCACCCAAGGAGACCTTCTACTGTGCTTTCTGCAACCGAACTTGTTTATCTCAGATTGGCCTTTTCAGTTATCAGCATGCTTGCAGGAAGCGCAGGATGAGTCCTTCCTGAATCTTTGTTTGTGAAGAAAAGCCAGAGAGAGAGAGAGAGAGAGGTCTTTAAACTGCAGCTAAGCAATGGCTGTTGATGATTATAGCTCTAGGACAAGCCAAATAGCAGTTGGTCCCAGATGAGCCAATGGAAAGTTCTTCCACCTTTGAGTCTCACCTCTCTCACACATGTAGTCAGATGTATTTTGAGTCCCTGATACAAAACCATACTTCTACAACAGCCTGTCCCAACCTGGCTGCCTGCAAATTAGGGATTCAAAGAATTTTCTGATTCTCAGTAAGAAAAGCTTGATATAACTATATCAAGACATCATGTTGAGAAAATGGTCCACATAAAGGAGATTTTTCACAGTTTGGGACCATGTTGTGACACAAAATGTGTGTGGGTTTTTGTTTTGTTTTTTGATAGAAAAAAGGATATTTTTTTACAAAATGCATGTTTCTGTGCAAAAATGTACATTTTGCAAATAAAATAAAATAAAATACCAAGGTGGTTTGAAATTTTAAAAAAAACAAATAGCTTGGGAAACACATTTTCCAAATAATATCCAAAGTGCAAAGTTAGTTTTAATTTTAAAATGGGCCAAAAACTTTTTAATCTTGCCAAGCAAAGAGAAAATTGTTGAAATTATTCATTTCCATGCTACTCCCTCCTAATCCAGATGTTGCTGATTACCACTCTTAGTCCTAGCCACCATGCCTTCTGTTCAGGAGTCAGTGAAGTTGTAGTTCAAAATATCTGCATGAAACAAAGTTAAGGAATGCTATTCTGCAGCTTATATTTCTGCAGGTTGTTGAGAAGTAACATAAAATGAACTACAGAAAGAATTATAAATGAGATCAATATAATAGCAGAATGCCTTCAGTATCTGACTTTTACTCTTCCCACACCTTAAACAAGTTTAGTTTCTATTGCTTCCTTTGACCACAATGATGCTGAGTTATTTATCCACAAAATTCTATTGAATATACAAAACAACATTTTACAATTCTGTTTTTGTATCCTTATATTTGGAGCATTCCTTGACAACTCAACATTTGACACATAAGGTTTTGGAGCACAGCAGGGTTTTTTTGAAGGGGGAAGAAAATTTGCAGTTATATTACTTCCTTTTTTATGTAACAGGGTAAGAACATACAAAATGTGCACTTCAGGATAACATTTCTTAAAATTCCTTGGCAAATGCCTGTTATTTTTGTATTTTAAAAATGCTTAACCCCTTCCTCCTGAAGACATATTATTAACCCAAAGGATATTCAAAGCCCCTGGGTTGACTCCAGATATAATTTAGTATAAACTTAGGTGTGAATAAGTTAACTCCTATTGATGTCAGTATTTTCTAAGCATAATTAAAGCATAACTAAATGTGGATCCAGGCCACTGTGGATTTTAGACATGTGCTAGGTCTCAGTACTGAAAATGAAAACATTTCATACGAATGTGTATGAAAACTGAGATTGTATTAGCAGTAGTCATATAGTTGTAAGACTCCACATGGTCTAGTGGTTTGGGTTTTGAACTAGAACTCCCGGAGACCACAGTTCAAATCCCTGCTCAGCTGTGGAAACCCACTGGGTGGCCTTGGGCAAGTCACACATCACACCCTCAGTGGAGAGCAATGGCAAATCCACTCTGAACAAATCTTGCCAAGAAACCCCTGTGATAGGTTCCCCTTAGAGTCACCATAAGTCTGAAACAGCTTGAAGGCAAACAACTAATACAGTTGCTCTCCCTGTCGTATTACATATTAATTTAAGGAGTTTGGGTTTATGTCTATTGGGATTGCTATATTTCATTTATTTCTTCTATAACTTACTTACAAAATGCCATTTGCTTTCTTGCTGCACATCAAGGCTAAGCCATCTTACACCATTTGGAGTAAAACTGCACACTGTAGAAATATTAGAGCTTTGGAAGATATTTGTCAGGAGAATGAATATAAGGACATGCTGAAGCCATCCATAACTGAGCAGTAGTAGAATGATGCACTGGGATCCATGCCATTACATTTATTCTTCTTAACAGTAAATGTCCACACTCTGGAAATCCTGCAAGACAGCACTCTGCAAAGACAGAGGCATACAGTACTTGACCTAGTTCTCATGAGCAAGCGAACAAGGTAACTTATGCCTCAGCATTATTAGTTCAGATTGTAGATGGAGACATTGTGTGATTAATTCCTTTATGTAGTCTCTGGCAACCCGCCCTAAAATTTGTGTGACAAGATACGTCCTCAGCCCTGCCTGAAGGAATATGGACTTACATAATCATTATAAAGGACCCTATATAAACTTTCTAGCTCTATCTGGTTGAGAGGTTTCCCTGAGCCTGGTTAGTGAATCCTGAGGATTACTTGTCCCAAGGCTTAGGAGTTTCACTGCTAATTTTTGGGAGTCACAGGGCTTGTCTACACTGGTCAGAATACTCCACATTCCAGATGGGAGTATTCCAGTCCTGGGCCCATGGCAGTTTCCTCCCATTACACACATTGGAAACTAACACACATTGGAAACTGTTTAATGCAGTGTAGATGTGTAAATAGCTATTGCTTAAAACAATTTGTAAGCTGCTCTGATAGCCTTGTGGCTGAAGAGCGGGGTATAAATAAATAAATAAATAAATAAAACCTGTTCTTCCTTTTTGGAAACAAAGGGGTGTCCTCATACCTGTGCCCCCCAATGCAAACTGTGCTTCTCTTAACTGTGCCAGCTGCATCTTCCAAGGCCAGGAACGAGGCCGGGAAATGGCTGCACCGGGCACTGTGTGGGCCGCATGTAACAACACACACATATTCCAGTAACAGAACTCACCAATTTCTCCAGGAAAAACAACAACACGGGAAACAGTGAGATTTTTAACCACATGTCTGCTTTGTTTTAAGGGGTATTTGTCCTGGATTCTGGTCAGAACTGCCCGGTCATCTTCTGGACAGTTTGGACTAGAAACAGGGCAGAAACCCTGTATCATCAGAACTGCTGGGTATGGGAATGGTAAGAGTCTATTTCATTTGGCCCAGCAAGCAAGGCCTTAGAAATCAGAGTTTGGATAGATTTGTATAGCCCTGGGTGAGCTGTGATTAGAATTCAGAACAGTAGATGAAAAGCAAAAGGAAGCTTGATTTGAATGATATTTGCTTAACAGTTTGGCAAAAGCTTCTCCTTCATTGAAAAATGAAATACAGCTGTCAAATTTATTTATTGATGGTGCTGTTTTTGTTCAATGTCAGAGCAGCCTTTCACAACAGATTTTGTATCAGAGCACTCTTTTCACAACAGATTCTCAAGTCTCTTAAAGACTCAAAGACCTCTGGTAATAAAGAATATCCTGAGAAAACTAAACCATTGCTATTTCTGGGTTATAGTTTCTTTGCACATCATTCCAATTATAAACCACTTGTGCCTCAAGAGACAGATCTGGAGTCAGAAATAGCAGTGTAATAGCATCTAATATTTTTGCTGTAAGCCAGAATATTAATCATGTTTGCTTTCATAAATCTGGATTTAACAATGTATAAAGAATTGATTGATCTCAGCATTTCCTCTTAGGTTATAGTACAATGTATAATTATCTCCTGTTTTAAGCTGTAAGAACTATATCATAAGAGAAAAATAACACAGAGGTGCATAAGATGCAAGTTTATTAACACATTGGCCTTAATTCAGTTAGCTTGTTTATAGGTGTGCAAGGGATTATGTATATATAGTGGCCTATTTGCTTTCTTTCAAAAAACAGCAGCTCCCCCAGAAAGCACTACAGGGAAATGTTTAAGCAGATTAACAATTAAGTCAATAAATGCCAGAAGTATGGAAGTGAAACATAAGTGAAGACACATTTTCTGAAGAAGATAATCAAAACCATATAATTATTTCAAGATAAGGAATACAAACAGATAAAAGGCTGGAGTTCTGGTGGTGCAGTGGTTAAATGCCAGTACTGCAGCCACAATGTTGCGAGTTCTATCCTGCAGGGCTCCAATTTTGACTCAGTTTCCATCCTTCTGAAGTCGTAAAATGAGTACCCAGCTTATTGGGGGCAATCAGCTAAAAAACATTGTAAACTGCTTAGGGAGTGCTTTGCACTGATAAGCAGTACAGCAATATAAATGCTATTACTATTCCTATTCTTGACCACTGAACATTATGTATTTCTATTATGCCAATGTATTTTTTTTTTATAGGAATAGTTGTAAAGGCCCCAGGCTTAATCCCTTATATTCTTCAGGTATGGCTAGGAGTGAAATCAGAGAAAACTGCTGTCAATCACTTTGGACAATAGTGATAATTCAGTTTGACACTGCATTAACTGCCATGGCTCAGTGCTATAGAATTCTTGGATTTACATTTTTTGGGTTGAGATATTTAGCGTTCTCTGTCAGGGAACTTTGGTGCCACAACAAACTACAAATCTCATGATTCCATAGTGTTGAGCCATGGAAGTTAAAACAGTATCAAACTGGATTATTTCTGCAGTGCAGATGTAGCCCTAGATGAACTGAATCAATGTAAAGCCAGTTCCTGAGACTGTTGAATAGATGGATAGTAAAAAAATACTGTAGCAAGAAAATTAAAATTAAATGTGATTTCATAAAAAAGAAATGCAAATGTCTAGGAGTAATATTAAGTGAATGAACCACAAGAATTCACAGCAGCCCAGCTTAGTAAGTCAAACTGTGCATGAGCTTCGCACACCTTCACACAGCTTTTTTGCTCCTTCATCGTTACTTCTACTGCACAAAGAAGTAAACTAGCCAGAAATCTGTGATTAACCATGGTTTCCTATAATGACTAAACCAGGGAACTATAGTTTTACATGGTTTACATTTAGCCTCTAAATCTTGGCCTGTTTGGAAGTCATTAATCATAGTTTCTAGTCATCAGCGCGCTTGCAGGAAGCGCGGCATGAGTCCTTCCTGAATCTTTGTTTGAGAAGAAAAGCCAGAGAGAGAGAGAGAATCATAGTTTCTCTTGTGGACATAAAAGGTAGTTAAGGTTAACTCATGAAAGGAAAATCAAAGTGGGAGCAAAACACCTGCATAGTGAGACATAAAGCTTGTGTATATCTAGGCTTATTAACCCAAATGTGAACCATCTGGATGCAAACAATATATTTATGTACCTCCTATGTAAAATACCACTGTGTCAAACCGGCTTTTAAAAATGTTCACCTTTGCAGCACATGTGTTAACTGCTATTCCTATTAACAAAAACAAAATGATTTGAGTTTGAAAACTGTTACCACATTTCTGTACTTCCCAATAGCAATATCTGACTAGATAGATTGCAAAATCAAATTTAAATCATAAAACATAAGAACATTAAAAATGATGCTAAAATGACTGGAGAAAAAGTCAATAAAACCAGAGAAGATAGTGTTTTTGCTGTCCATATGTATTATCTTTGGAGGGAGAAAAACTTGCAGGAAGCTTATGATGAGGCATCCTGCTTTTAAAAAAAAGGTTTTACTGAGTTATTTATTATTGTTGCTATTATTGTTTTAATAATTAAACCAAAGGAAGAATGGCTATAAAAAATTCCTCTGGCAAACAACAAAATGCAAAACAAAGCTTAGCTTTCATAAAAGATAGCGGCCTGTTTGTCAAATTGCCAATGACCTCAGACACACAAAGTCCTCAGGGATGTCTTACTGTTTTCATTATTGTTTTGAGGGTGCATTGAGTTCACTGGTTGAATTATTTCCACATTGTAACCAAGAACAAGAGGAAAAAGACCTTCTGTGTGAAATGTGCAAACAGTATGCTTGAATGGAAATGTGTGGGAAAATGAGAATTGATTATTGAATGAGCTTCCCTGCATGTAAGGCATAAATGAAAGCTTGGACTGTCTTTATATTTGTGGAATATGCTGTGTGTGACCTTCTGTGGTTGCTGGCATTGTAAGATAATTAATCACATTTTTTCCTTTCCATTTGGATCACTGAGATACAGACAGAAATACACTGTTTGTGACCCCTGTCCCCTATTGCAGTTGTTATTGTTTGTATGCCACCCGCTGTCCACAGAAAGAATAACAAAGCAAAGTTGTAGAAGGATATTTGTAGTTTACCTTAGTCCTGGGAAAGCTGCACTTACCACTTACAAGTGTGAATCAGCTGAGAATGGACCATCACCATAAGTGTGAAACAGTTGAGAATGGACCATTGTGTTAGGATCTGATGATCTGGTATTCACTTTGGAACCTGAAGGGTCATAGACATGAATTGAGGCTATCTGCTCCCTGAGGCTCTAAGGGCAATTTTTGAAACCCTATGACAGTTTAGGCCAGAAGTTCCAAAATTTTCTCAGTTCACAGCATCCTTAGTGTCTCAGTATTTTTTTTCACAGATCCCCTAGGCCAAAATAAGTACTTAACCATTCTGTTTATTGAGTAGGTAAGTCCAAACAACTTTTGAGTGTTGGACTAGGTCTCTGTGAGACAAGGATTCAATCCCCACTCAACCATGGAAACCAGCTGGGTATCCTTGGACAACTTGCACTCAGTCTAAGAGGAAGAGGAAAGGGAAGGCAACCCCCCTCTGAACAAATCTTGCCAAGAAAACTCCATGATAGGGTTGCCTTGTGGTAGCCATAAGTCAGAAATGACTTGGACACACAAGAACAATGACAACTAGTCAGGGCAGCAAAGAAAATTGTGAGATACCAGTAGCCGATACAATTTCCAGTGGTGAGGTCTTACCCCCCAAATAAATCTGTCATTTTCACTAATATCAGGAATAAGACTGTAGTCACTGATGTTTCTTGCCATAGACTTATCTCACTTCTTCTTTTCTGTGTTCTTATATCACTACCTTTAGGAATCTTCTGGTTTTGGAATCCATGCTAAGTTGGAAGTCACTGAGTCTGACAAGTCTCAGGAGTGACTTCTCAAAAAGTAACAACACAGCCCCTCTCTTTAAGAGGATGTAAAAGTAAGATGAGAATGAATGCTCACAGGTTTCAGATTTCAACTTAATGCTTTTTTCAAAACTAGTCCCATCTTTCTTCTAAAAGTCTCAATAAATTGATGCAAGAAGGAGATTTTTGTATTTGGTTATGCATGTGTAGTGGCTAGGACACATGTATACTCTGAAATCCAGAAGAGCACCATTTAATTCAAATAAAGCATTGTGCTAATTTTGATAGACGAATAGTCAGCACAATCCAAATGAGGGTCAGTTGAGCCAATATTTCTTAACATGCTACTTTCATCCTGTTTTAATTTATAAATAATGTGTCACCACGTGGATTCAGCCATGGCCACATGGGTCATCGCTGAGAAGAAGAAAAAAATCCGCCCCCATCTGTCATGTACCTCAGTATTTATAGACTGTAAATATTGATGTTTATGCTTCCTGTTACTGTTAAAATATGTAAAAAATACTGTTTATTAAAGCCAAACATGGGTAATTACTATCAGCAAATGCCTTATGTTCCAGGTTAAATATGTCCATATTTAGCACTCTGGTTGTCAGGTTTTTAATCTTCTACTGTCTTTGATTTTCTATTTCTGTTGTGACACATCTGATATTACAAAAGTGACTCAGAGAACATCTTGCACAAAAGGTTACCAGTCAGAGAAAATGCTAGATGTGTAGTTATACTGTGCCAGATAAAGCTGGCAATTCCTCTTGTTTGGATGACATACAGTGATTTTAATCAAGGCCAATCTATTTTAGGCTAGCAGGTACCTTAGAAACTGCTGCTGTGTAAGTTAAGAATTTAGAGTTGCCTTGATAATGAAGGTGACTTAAAGAGTTACCAGAGAGCTAGTGAGAAAACAAAGTTCATATGGAAAAGAGGATTTGGGTTCACATGCACATAATACTTTGCACTTATACAGTCCCTTTCATCTTAGAGTGTCAAAGCTCTTAGCATAAATTAATTAACTAGGCCTCTTCAGAGGCAGAGATAATTCAAGCATCATTACATTCATCATTTCAAATGAGCAAACTTTGACATGGAGAAGCTAAGTAACTTACCAGAGGTAGCACAAGTCAGCTGAAGAAATCAATACTTTCTATTAAGGCAACTGTATCATAGTGTATGACAGCAATCATGTATAATACTAAAAATTTACAGGGTAGATATGAAGAGTCATGATGCAAGTTTTTAGAATTGTTTATCACAATTTGCAGTTAATCCATCGTAATAACTTTCATTAGGATGACAAGAATTCCATGTCAGCTTTGTTTACAGCGTAATTACAGCATAAGTTTGAGAGAAATCAGTTGACCACATTTAAAGCATAAATTAATGCCCCAAGGGTTGCTTCATACAGCAGAATTTTGTACTCAGGTAAATATACTCAAGTGGAGCAGCAGGTACTTCAAAAAGTAAGGATAAATTCTTTATCTTCTCTTCAATTTCCTATCATTAATCAAAGCTATAAATGAGGTCAAGGAGCCTGGGGTGGGTAGGGTAGCATGTGGTTTGTTGGTTTGTTTCAAATGGAGGGATTCTATATGAAATGAACCTCCCTGGTACTATTTCAGTGAAACAAGAACCCAGTATTTTATTGGCAGAGTCTGTAGTACTTTGTTTCTTGCAATACATTGCTGGTAAACATTGTGGAAATCTGCCTGCCTCCCCTCACACCCATTTTCATATGTGTGTGTTATGGGTGATGACTATACAAATAGCAACATATATATGCACTCAGCAGGACGTACTGATGGGCATTTCATCTAGTCCCATTGCGCTTGTGCCCAAGATATTACCAGACTGTTTAATTCTCACCATCATTTCAAGAGTCATCCAGGACAGGGCAGGGAGTGCTCTGTTGTTCATTTTTGCAAATGATAAAGGATGTATCTCCTGATTTGTTTGCTGGTTCAAAAGAAAGATCTGTCTAGTCCAACACTTATTACCTGGGAAGCTCAAAAGCTGAACATATTATTTTGCCTCTGGCATTCAGTAATCATACATGTACTATAAATATGGATGCTTCATTTGCGCTGTCGTAGCTAATAGCCATTGATAGACCTAACCTCCATTAATTTCTTCTAATCCTTTTTGAAGCTGTCAGAACTACTGGCAATCACATTTTATGGTATAAAAAATCCCTTCAATTAATTCTGTGTTTCATTTATTTTCTCCTGAAACCAGATGACCAGTTTCTCTGAGGTCTCCCACATTCTAATAGTAATGGTGGTGTTTTTTGGGCTAGTAGATACTATACTCCCACATTACATAGAAGGGAAAAGAAGAAAAGTTTGGTTGCAGTGTTTCAGAGGAAGCAGCCATTGCTGAGATGGAAAATTGCACAGGAAATTTGCTAGGTCACTCTCCCATAGTGGCTTGGCTCCTAGGAACCACACATTCAAACAATAAGCAGGTTGGAGTCAGTCACTTCCTTCTGTCATTATTGTAGCTGCCACTGCTGCCTATCTAAGTAAATATGGAGAGTGTTAGACCACTTGATTCATGAGCAGTTTCTTCTGTAGAATCTTAACCTTTTTGTACAGGCTTTATCTCCCCCTCCCCCTTCTATGATGCACATTCCTTGCTTCACTTGCATTTTGTAAACTTTTCATAATTTCAGTTATTGTTTCCAATACATTCTCAGTCTTTATAGTAGCCTTCTGGTCATGGCATGCACAGTTGTTTTTACATCATTATGACACTTCTTCTATATTCTAGTTCCTAACTCATTTTTTCCAGTCTTGATAAATAATTTTGCTTCCCTGTTTAATGTAAGAAGCTATCACAGTCTCCCTTATCCTAAATGCTTGTGGCTGGAGGTATTTTGGATTTTGGAGTATTTCAGATTTTGGAATACTTGCATATACATAATGGGATATCTTGGACGTGGGACCCAAGTCTAAACACAAAATTCCGTTATGTTTCCTATAGACCTTATACACATTGCCTGAAGGTAATTTTGTACACAATATTTTTAATAAGTATGCGCATGAAAAAAAGTTTGTCTGCATTGAACCATCAGAAGGCAAAGGTGTCACTATCTCAGCCGCCCATGTAGGCATTTTGGATTTTGAAATATTTTGGATTTCAGAATTCTGGCGAAGGGAGACTCAATCAGTTCAAAAGTATGGTAACCTAAGATTACCTTCCCTGTGTTGAAAGCTTCCTTACTAGTTTCTGGTTAATTTCAAGTCCAGGAAATAACACATGGGCCATGAGTTCTTTCCATCACTATAATTTAGTTGATAATACCTGAGGGCTTGCAGAGATTAGATGTTGGTCAGTGCTTCAGACTGGTTCCAATTTCTGATATGCCACACTTTAAAATGTATTCTAGCTCCAGAGTTGATGCATCTCCCATTGTGTTGTGTGCTGGCTCTCCCTGAACTGGCCTGTAAAGGTTCACAATCTGTGGTCTTGCCTTTGTCAGAGGCAGGGATACTCTTTGTCAAGCTGTAAATTGTACCACTTTTTTTCTCAACATGTTAAGAAACTACAGTGAGAGAAATAAAACCAACAGGAGAACTTACATGAAAATTTGGATTGTATTTTCACCAATATGCAAATAAGACACAGCTCTATTTTTCACCCCTTTCCACACAATACCAGGGGTTCTGTTGATGTTCTGAATCAGTGTCTGGAGAAACTAATAAATAGAGACTGGATAAGGGCTAATAAATAGAGACATATCCAGATAAAAAAGAAGTTCCCCAGGTCATGAGACTGATTCTGGAAGAGAAATTCACCCTGTTTTGAGTAGTGCAAAAATATCAAAGAATGACTTGTGAAGTTGTGACTGACTGCTCATGTCTAGTTTATCCACGAGTACTTGTGCCCAGTTTAGACTGATGTGCTAATTGCATGAATTCCTGATGAAGTGAAACCCAACCATGGTGAAGCAGGCCATTGTTACATCTAGTCTGGATTGTAGCAACACACTTGACATGGGGCTGCTTTGAAGGATTTTGGAAACTTCTCCTGGTCCATAATTCAGGGCAACAATGTTGGTTGGTGCTTGCTGAAAGGCTTATTACACAGATCCTGGAAGGGCTGCATTGGCTACCAGTTTGTTTCCAAGCACAAGTCAGAGTTTTGGTGATGAACATTCAAGCCCTCAATGGTTCGGATCCAGCATACCAAAGGAACAACTTGCCTTAGCAGCTGGCCTGCACTCTGAGATCTGACAGAATAACCCTTATGTGCATTCCAGCTATAGCAAAGGCATGACTGCTGAGCACATGAGAAAGGGCCTTCACAGTCGCCATACCTAAACTAGGGCATTCTTTGCCTCAGGAGGCTAAATCGTAAGCCACTTTGATTGGATTTTGCCATATTTGACTATTTTACTGTTCACCAAGTGCCTATTTCCGGGTTGCATACAATGTTTTATCTGCTGCAGCTGTCTGCTATCAGCATTTTTGTTTTGGTATTTTATTATTATATCTTTCTTGGTTTTAATTGTTATTAGTCTCACTGAGTATAAGTAAGCACTAGAAGGGAAGGATCTAAGTTTTGTATTGGTATAAATAAAATAAATAAATTATTGTGTGCACATGCAAGCAACTAAGGGTCCCAAACAGATATTGGAGTAAATTGAGGACTCTTATACTGGATCAGGGGTCACTTCACATCATTATGCATGCCAATTCTTCCATCTACTCTTCAGATTCCATTCCTTGTTATACTTTTTTTTCTTCATAGTTTGCTTCTGCAAGATCCAGCATGACATAGTGGTTTGAGCATTGGACTATGACTCTGGTGACCAGAGTTCAAACTCTCCCTCAATCATGGAAACCCACTGGATGACCTTGGGCAAGTCATACTCTCTCAGCCTCAGGGAAAGGCAAAGACAACCCCCCCTGAACAAATCTTGCCAAGAAAACCCCATGATAGGTTAGCCTTCGGATCACCATAAGTTAGAAATGACTTGAAGGCACACAACAAGAATCATAGAAATGGAAGAGACCACAAGGGCCATCCAGTCCAACCTCCAAAAGTTTGTTTTTTGCAGCCCACTTTTCTTTCTGTTCTTATACCATCTCTCCGGTAGTTTGTTTTCTAGGTCTTTAGTAAAACTGAGTCCATTTAACATTCTATTATTTCCTTTATCTTCCCTTCTTTCCCTATTCCTCTTTTATTCTTGTTTTTGTTTATACCTGCAGTCTTGCCCAGGCTGCTCACCTTCTTCCATCCTGGAAAAGAAGTGACTAGTGGGGTACCACAGGATTCTGTTCTGTGCCCAGTGCTATACAACATCTTTATAAATATCCTGGATGATGGAATAGAGGGCATGCTTATCAAAGTTGTAGGTGAAACCAAATTAGAAGTGGTAGCTAATATCCCAGAGGACAGGACCAGAATTCAAGATGGTCTTAACAGGTTAGAGAGCTTGGCCAAAACTACGTCAATGAATTTCAACAGGGGAAGATGTAAGGTACTACACTTAGGCAGAAAAAAATGAAATGCGGAGATATAGGATGGATGGCACCTTGCTTGACAACAGTACATGTGAAAGAGGTCTAAGAGTCTTAATAGACCATAAGCTAAACATGAGTCCACAGTGTGTTGTGGCAGCTAAAAAGACAGTGCAATTCTAGGCTGCATCAATAGGAACTTAGTTTCTAGACTGAGGGAAGTAATAGTAGCACTCTACTATGGACAGAACTCAACAGGAATACTGTGTCCAGTTCTGGGCACCACAATTCAAGAAGGATATTGACAAGCTGGAACATGTCCAGAGGAGGGCAAACAAAATGGTAAAAGGCCTGGAAACCATGCCATATGAAGAGCGACTTAGGGAACTGGATATGTTTAGCCCAGGGAAGAAAAGTTGAAGAGGTAATGCCATGTTTATCTATTTGAAAGGAAATAATACTGAAGATGGGGCAAGCTTGTTTTCTGCTGCTTCAAAGACTAGGACATGGAGCAATTGATTTAAACTACAGGAAAAGTGATTCCACCTAAGCATTAGAAAGAACTTCCTGATGATAATTGCTGTTTGATAATGGAATTCACTGCCTTGGAATATGATGGAGTCTTCTTCTTTGGAGGTTTTTAAACAGAGACTGAGGTGCCAGTTACACAACAGAAATTGTTGCGGTGCTTACCGTTACTTTGTGATCATGAATCCGTCCCTCGCTGTTTATACGATTTATGTCACTGATCTGGATATCCCAGGTGGTCCCATGACCGATATTTACACGTCCAAAGTTCCGGGGGGGGGGTTAGGTTTTAATATTTGTTTTTGGCTGTCAATCAAAGATGCGATTACTCGTGTTTTCACAACCTCGGTGACGCACTTCCTTTAGAGTTCCGCACCACGAGCAATGCTATTGGCTGGCTGGGGGGGAGAGGGGGGGCAGAGGTTTGTTATTCCCCCTTGCTTCTTTAAAATTTTAACCCTTTCAGAAGAGGCAGAAAGCATTTTGAAAGATCCAGACAGATCTTTAGCTCAGATGCAGGGCTTTCCTTTTGAAATCAAGCCGAGTGCTTTCCTTTTGAAATCAAGCCGCTTGGGTTTCCCCTTGCCTCTTTAAAATATTAACCCTTACAGCAGGCTGCAGAGATTTCAAGCCGGCTATAGGCAGGCGTTTTGAAAGACACAGACACAGAGAGGGGGAATTAAAGGGTGTTCATTCGCTCAGGGGCTTGAATATTTTAATGTGCCCGTTCTGACCCAGGGAGGTGACCAAGGCAGGGGATGAATGGGCGACCCTCTGCCCGCCACAATCTCTTTGTAACATGCAGTTGAGGAAGAGGTCAAAGCTGAAGGGTTTGCAGTGTAGAAATCGATTAAAAAAGGTTACTGAGTACACGCGTGCGCGCGCGCACACACACACACATCAACCTTCGTGCAGCTGAAAGGGATGCCTTTGTTTTCGGCTGGTGAGGCTGGATCTATTGAACGGGTGACTGACCCCCTCCTTTTCTGGTCCCTGAGCTCTAAGCCCACCCCCAGTCACCATTTCCAGTCATCCCCTAGTACCGAGATATTTTGTCCCAGGCTATTTACATTTCCGATTTTCTGAATCTTCCAGTGACTTTTTTAAAAACCGGCACAAACTGCGGGACTGGAAGTCCCACAGGTTGAGGGATAAAAGGTGGCCCCCCTTCCGAAAATCACATACCCGACCCGATGTACATGTAAACTGCCAGGGATCAACTCGAAAAAGAGTCTATTGTTTTCTGATCTTATTTAACTTTTTTATTTAATTCATAAACAGCCTTAGGAAAAATGGCTCCCTTTCATCCTCAGTCCCTCATCTGCTCTATAGGTATGCTAATAATGACCTATCTTTAAACCTGCTATAAGATTAATGAGGTAATATATATGAAGTGCTCCTCTCACTCTCTAAAGTGCCATGCAAATGCTAATGATCCTCACTGCAATTGTATATCTATCCATTCTTCATTTTTTCTTCTGTCTTTTTCATCTAAATATTATAAGCTCACTTGATCCAGTGCTATGTGTCTTGCAGTGAAACAGCAGCCACCATTGTAAATGAATTCCCTTCCTTCTTTCCCGTGGCAGCCTGTTCCCCCACCCCATCAACAAATTCCAATGCATGAGCAGAATGGAATTTCTTAAATTGATGGGTGTGTTAGCACGTCAGATCAGTCCAAGAGCAGTAGTTGGCTTTGGGTGGAATCCTGTAGGTGAGTTACAGCGACATAACCCCCAGATAATAATAATAATAATAATAATAATAATAATAATAATAATAATACGTTTCTTTGTATCCCACCCCTCTACAAATGCAATCAGGGTGGCTTACAGCATTTAAAATATACATACAAGACCCTCCATCCCACCCACCTTTAAAATACAATTAAATAATTAAAATTTTAAAACATACTTAATAAATACTAAAAATGAATAATAACGATAGCTGTATTGGGATCGTACCCCTGCGATTTCCCCAAATGCGGGAAACTTGACTGCATAATTAGATTTTTCTTTCTGATGGCCAGGTATCTATTCAGGAAAGGCTCACCAGAAGAGATCCATCATAAGAGCTTTTATAAAGCTATTTAGAGTGGTAATGTGATGGATTTCATCCAGCAGGCCATTCCATACTCTGGGAGCAATAGCCGAAAAGGTTCTCTGGGAGGTCAAAGAGAGCCTAGTTTTTAAAGGTTATAGCAGATTCCAGAGGACCTGAGTGCATGAGGAGGATTATATGGAAGGAGACAGTCCTGAAGATAGGTTGGACCCAAGCCATTGAGGGCTTTAAAGGTTATAACCAACACCTTGTACTAGGCCCGGAAACTAATGGGCAGCCAGTGAAGTGATCTTAAGATCGGTGTTATATGATCTCTCCTAGGTGTACCTGAGACCAGTCTGGCTGCCATATTCTGTACTAGTTGAAGTTTCCAGACCAAGCATGAGGGTAGTCCCATGTATAGTGAATTACAGAAATTAAGACGGGCAGTTACCAGATCATGTACCATGGTCTCAAGGTCCCCGACTTCCAGGAAAGGGCATAGCTGGCAGATCAGCTGAAGCTGATAACAGGCGCTCCAGACCGTTGCATTTACCTGATTTATCATCTGGAGTGACGAGTCCATGAGTATCCCCAGACTGCAAACACAGTCCCTGGAGGAGAGCGAGACTCCATCCAGGACTGGAGGTTGTATCCTAGTACCTGGGTTTGGGGCTACTACCATGAGAACTTCCGTTTTGTCTGGATTCAGCTTCAATTTCTTTTCCATCATCCTATCCATTGCTGCCCTAAGACAATTCATTGAGAGAAAAGACACCATCTGAAGTCAGAGCCGAAGACCGAGACATGGAGAAATATATCTGGGTGTCGTCAGCACACTGATAACACCCCACCCCATGCCTCCAGATGATCTCTCCCAGCGGCTTCATATATATGTTGCACTTAAAGCATTAAGTAAGTGCATTTAAGGCCATAGTGGAAGAAGCTTTCCTGTATCTCCTTCTACAGTGCCCTTGTTCTTTGTATACTTGTTCAACCATGGGTTTTCAGGCACAGCTCCATTCCTGCTTGGCTAGTGATCAGCTGCAGGGTGTGTTTAGGAGCCTTCTGCACCCAGGACCATAGAAGCAGCTTCTACCCTTCACGGGTGGGGGGGGGGGTTGGTTGCTGCTGCTTCTCCCCCACTGCAATGGACAGCTGGACATCTCTCAGACACACTCATACAGCCAATCATTGGCAATGGGACAGAGCTGCAGCATAATGCCATGCCTCCTCTGGACTACCAGCATAACTATTGGATATTGGCCCTAAACTGTCTCTCTCTCTCTCTCTCTCTCTGGCTTTTCTTCGCAAACGAAGATTCAGGAAGGACTCATCCCGCGCCTTCTGCAAGCGCGCTGATGACTAAAAAGGCCAATCCGAGATAAACAAGTCCGGTTGCAAAAAGCGCAGCAGAAGGACTCCTTGGGTGATGTTTTTGGGTTGTGATTCTTTCTGCGTTGTCGTTTCTCTTCAAGACTTGTTCGTCGTGAGTTCTCAAATAAGGCTGCAGCATTGTGGATATTGCGTCTCCATGCCTCCCGATGTGAGGCCAGGGCGGACCACTGTTGGTGATCAATTTGGCCAAGCCTGAGATGTTGTTTCAGGGAGTCTTTGTATCGCTTTTTTGGAGCGCCCCTCTTACGCTGACCCGTGGCGAGTTCACCGTAGAGTAGTATTTTGGGGAGGCGATGGTCCTCCATCCTAGAAACGTGCCCTGCCCAGCGCAGCTGTGTTCTCAATATCATGGCCTCAATGCTGGTGATCCCTGCTTGTTCAAGGACAGCAACATTCGTCACATAGTCAGTCCAGTGTATATTTAGGATTGTGCGTAGACAGCGCTGATGAAAGCGCTCGAGGAGTCGTAGGTGGTGGCGATAGGTGACCCATGTTTCAGATCCATAAAGGAGGATAGACAGTACGATGGCTCTATACACACTGATTTTTGTGCTTTGCCTCAGGTGTTTATTGCTCCAGACTCTTTTGTGAAGTCTTCCAAATGCACTATATGCCTTTGCTAATCTGTGATCGATCTCTTTGTCAATCTTGGCATCTGAGGAGATGATGCTTCCCAGGTAGGTGAACTGCTGAACGGACTTGAGCACTGATTTGCCGACGGCAATGTGGGGATGGTGGTGTTCGTCCTGTGGTGCAGGCTGGTAAAGAACTTCTGTTTTCTTCAGGTTGACTTCTAGCCCAAACAGCTCTGCAGCTGTTGCAAAGCAGGACGTTAGGCGCTGCAGAGCTGCTTCTGTGTGGGCAACAAGGGCAGCATCATCGGCGAAGAGCAGCTCACGGACTAGATAGTTTAGAGTCTTAGTGTGAGCCCTCAGACGGCTTAAGTTAAACAAGCTACCATCAGTACGGTAGCGTATATAGATGCCGTCGTCTTCTTCAAGCTCTGCCATAGCCCTTTGGAGCATCGTGCTAAAGAAGATTGTAAATAAAGTTGGTGCAAGAACACAACCTTGCTTCACTCCATTAGTTATTAGAAAGGGCTCTGAAAGAGCATCGCCATATCTGACTTGACCACGCTGGCCCTCGTGTAGCAAGATAATCATTTTAAGGAATTTGGGGGGACATCCTAGTTTTTCCAGGATCTGCCACAGACCTTTTCTACTTACAGTGTCAAAGGCTTTGGTGAGGTCGACAAATGTTACATAGAGACCCTTGTTCTGCTCCCTACATTTTTCTTGCAGTTGCCTAAGGGCAAATACCATGTCTGTAGTACTCCTATTGGCTCTGAAGCCACATTGGCTTTCAGGGAGAAGTTCTTCTGCAATAGCAGGAACTAATCTGTTCAGGAGTATCCTTGCAAGGATTTTTCCTCTCCATTGACGCCCCCTTGTCGTGGGAGAGAGGCTTGCGTACCCTAATGATGTTTTGAGCTATGCTGGCGGTGGCATAATAGCCACTGGTAGGGTCTCCCATGCCAGACAGGTCAAAACCGAAGGGTCTGACAAAGAGCGTCAAAGGGCAGGATGGGCTCTCTAGCCTTGTGGCAACCGTCCTAGGAGAAGGAAAACTCCAATCCCAAACCCGGGCAGATGGTGCTCGTCCAACCCTGTAAGGTCAACCATCTAAGAGAAGGAAACTCTAATCAAACCTACGGCCCGAGGACCTCGCTGCCACGTCCATGCTTGCAAGGCCACGGCAGATGAATCTCTGGTTTAAAGGGTGAGGCCAGTTCTGTGCACGCCCTAAACTGTAATTTCAGATGTAAAGTACTTCAGGTGTAAAGCAGTTCTATTCTGGAATAGAATAGAGTGCTTCTGTATTGCTGCTTGTTCACTTTGCTGTGTCCACACAGGCTAAGAAGACATACTTCTGTAGCTGAAGCTATAGTAAACTACTGTTGTACCCATTGTTCATTTATCACTGTAGGGCAGTTCAGACATGACATGATTTGGAATGGCCTCAGCCTCCAATTCATCCTCCCCCTATTCTCATAATGCAGGGAAATCAATGACTAGATCCCACATTTATTTGAGTGGCTCAAGTGTGTGCCCTATCCAGAAATCATTCACAATCTCTCCAGGGTCAGAAGGTGAACTAGTATCTTTAAACCCCCCCCCCCATATTGGATATGGCTCAGGGCTGACATAATTCTGTCCAATCTCCCAGCCATCATTAAGAGGTTGGGAATGTCATTCAGGGCTTGTACACTCCTCTTGACATTGCTGCACTATCTGTATTGTACTATAATTTATAGCCATTTGAAGCTGCAAGGTGCTATTTTCATTTTCTTCACTGATGTCAGACCATTGATCTTCATAGCAGTGCATGCAGCACTCTCCCACATTGTTCAGCTGGAGGATTCTCAACAGTAAGTAGTAAACCTTTGCGATATAGTTTAAATGGAAAACATAAAACTAGTCAGAGTACTTCTTTGGTAATAAAACAGTTTTTAGGGGGGGAATTAAGACTGCATCCAGTGTTTTTGTAGAGATGTTCTGCATTTTGCCACTAATGAAGTTGCATAGATTTTAGCAGGAAAATGACACTCCCATTTGAAATAGATAATAGACTTGTTATATCACCAGGAACTATGTAGAAGACAGAGCTTGCAAAAGTCATTGTTAGGACTACAGCTTCCAGAATCCCCCTGCTCATGTTATCTGGGAGAATATGGGAAGTGTGGTTCCCCCCAAAAAGTGATGTTTCCACGCTCTGGTGAAAGTTTGGGAGGAAACATTGTACTTTCCTGAAACTATATTAGTATTAATGCATTAAAATATTTCTTACGTTTGTTATGGTTTAGTAGCACACAAGATGTAGTAATGAATTCCATGCCTTCAGTGAAGAAACCAAATTAATTTTATGATGTTTATGCCATTCCCTCTTAAAGCAAACTCAGCTAATGAATGCTGGCAGGGCTGCAGCCAAAACAGGGCCAGGCATGAGACTATGGATCTTATTCCCATATTCTCATCTGTATCCTTCACAATGAGGAGAAGTGAACAAACTGCGGAAGTTGTGTATTCCAAAAAATGGAAGATAGAAAATGGGGAGAATGTAAGAGGGAGGAATGGGAGCGTACAATGAATGAGATTCTGGCAATACTTTGTCCATATACTGTATAGGGCCTATTTGGAGTTCTCTCTTTTCTCTCTCTTTCTCGCTTCTGCACAGAGAGAGAGAGAGAGAGATCAGAGTGATATTTTCTCCTTGCCCCTGCTCCTTCCACCTCATTTCGAAGATGGAAAGTACATTTAGTATCTAGATAAGGAAAAATTTGTGTTCATATAAATGTGGGGTCTCCCTATCACATTATTACTTCTAAAGAAAGGAAGGCAACCAGGATGGTGGGAGGTCTGGAAGCCATGCCCTATGAGGAGCGGCTTAGGGAACTGGTATCTTTAGCCTGGAGAAGAGAAGGTGAAGAGGTGACATGATAACCATGTTTAAATATTTGAAGGGATGTCATATTGGGGATGGAGCAAGCTTGTTTTCTGCTGCTCCAGAGACTAGGACACAAAGCAATGGACTCAAACTACAAAAAGATTCCACCTAAACATTAGGAACAACTTCCTGATGGTAATTGCTGTTTGACAGTGGAATGCACTGCCTGGGAGTGTGGTGGACTCTCCTTCTTTGGTGGTTTTTAATCAGACACTGGATACCCATCTGTCAGGAATGCTTTGATTGTGTTTTCCTGCATGGCAGGGGGTTGGACTAGATGGCCCTTGTGGTCTCTTCCAACTCTACGATTCTATGAAACCTGCAAATTAAACACTGAAAAAGATGGAGGTTGCCATGGAAACATGGAGGTTTGTTGGGGTTTTTTTAGTTGTTTTCTCCCTAGAACATAGCCCTGACCCCACAATCACCTTCCCTCACTTTTGAACGATGCTATGGGAAAACTGTTATTGATAGTAATAACAGCTTGCCCTGTGAATCAAATAGCAGCTGAAAGGGAGTTCTTTGTGTGGGTGCATAGGTGCACCCCATGCACTCAGTACCTTACGGAGGTACTGATCTACATCCTCCCAAGTGTTCTTTGTTTGTTTGTTTGCTTGCTTGCTTGCTTGCTTGCTTGCATGCTGAAGATGCAACTGTAGACTACAAATTAACCCAGTGTGTAATGTCCACCTGAATCAAGTGGGGTGGGGGGTGGGGTAGAAGGGAAAAGAAGAGAATACATAGAAGCCCTACCTTCCCATTATATTGGTGTGTATTAAACAAGGGTAAGGATGTCTAGTCCTGCAGATGTTGTTAGATTGCCAAAGGTGAGCAAGGAGAAGTTGTTGAATTGGACCAAAGAACCATCATGGTACTTTTTGGCTTAAATGGGAAAATAAAATATAGGGATTTGTGGAGGTAAGAGTAAGATGTATTGCCACTGCCACTATATTTTTTACTTTTTAATGGGGGGGGGGAGTAAAGATCAAAGTCTAATTTCTCACCTCTATAACATTATAATTACTTCCCAGCTGTTCAATATATTTATCTCCTGTGTATTTTCTGGGCTTTCTGCTGTGCTGAACAACAATTTTGAGATCAGCAAGCATAAGGCTGAGCTGCTCTAAAAGCTTTTACTTTAAAAAAAAAACAGAGAATGTAAAAGCAAGCAAGTTTATAAGATAAGAGGCCATGTAGGGTGACTCAATGCTGTTGGAGCTCTCGCACTTAATTCTCCTGCCAATTGATCAATAACTGGTGGCATTGGCTAGGTTACCAAAAGTAACCTTGGCAATTAATAAGCTTAAGCTTAATGTACAAAGCAGTGAGAAAGAAAAGATGCTTCAGAGTGACTGGTATTGTTGGAGAAGAGAATTTGCCATTTTGCAGTTTTTCTTTATATAGTTGTTTTCACAGTTCACCACTGGAATGATAGATTTAATAGAGAGGATTTTAGCAGCCTCAACTTCTGAATGTCAGTGCCCTCTTACTCAGCTCATAAGGGAACACAAATACGAAGCCTGCTCATCTTTCTTCAGGATGAAATGACTTATCAGGGCCATTTTTGTGTTTATAACTATAATGCACAAGGTAGGTCAAGAGTAAATCCCAGCCTTGTTTCTTGTGTATTTCAATTGCTCATGTGAGGTGTCTGGTCACATGACTCCTATAGAAATGCAATTCAGTCCCAGTGGGTGGACTTCCAGTTCTGTAGTATACAAACACATGTATTATCCAAATATCCACCATCAATCTATATTTTTGTGAACTCTTGGGTATTATACAAGTAACAGAAGCAGTTAAACACATGAAGCCTGATCCAGATCTTGTATGAAATGGATTTCTGACAAACAGAATGAACAGTTTTGAGTTCGTGAAACACTGTAAAACAGAAATATGTTAACGTTGTGTATGATCAAGTGAGTTCTTATGTATCACAAATAGGTTTTTTTTCTTTTCCCCTTTTTGATTCCTAAGATCCCTTTACATGGCATACAGTCTGTCTCTTAATTGTGTTGCATTGGTGGGAACAGTTTCTTGTGAAAGAAGAGTAAAAGCCCCACTATAGAGATGTGTAGTTATCAGAAGTAAGCTAAGGAACACTCCCCAAGAGAGGGAAATGGCTTGTTTATAAGTCAATCCAAATTTGATACCCATATTACATTTTACTGTAAATAATTTTTCTCTTTACACACTATATAGAACGAATCTTGAGTATACTGCCTTTTTCTGGGTACCACACTTTAAGAAGGATGGAGTCAAATTAGAATGGATTTAGAAAAATGCTATCAAGATTTGTTGATAGAATGGAAAACAAGTGTAATGATGGGAGGAACTGAATAAACTGGACATGTTTAGGTGCGATACAGTAAGACTCAGGCAAAAGGTGATAACACTTTCCAAATACCTGAAGTGCTGTTCCACAGAAGGAGATAAAGCACCATTCTCTAATACCTTAAAGGACAGTACTATAATAATATTTGGCTTCAGAATAATACATTCTGGTAGAATAGTACCTTTGAATGGTTAGCCAGTCAGCTATTTGAATTGTGAAACTTTGAAATGAAAAGGACAATTGGACAATATAACCAATAACCTTGGTGGGAGCATCTTTCTTTCTCTTTCTGGAGGTCTTCAGGCGGAAGCCAAAAACCTCCAGCTGAAGATGCTGTAGTTCCAAATTTTCTGTAGCAAGCATAGGCTGAAACTAGATGGCCAACAAACTCTATGATTCTAAGTTTGCAACCGTCCATATCTGGAATATTTGCTATGAAATACCAACTTTGTTTGACAGGAGATAATGAGGGAGCACCATCACCTCTAACACTGCTGCATAGGGACAAGAAAACCCTCTGTGGAGAGGTGGGTACTTTTAGGACCCAGCCTCATGCATATGGCCTCTTCTGTTGTTTGTTTTTGTTTGTTTGTTTGTTTGTTTGTTTTCTACAAAATTTAATTGAACACTTCTCTCTTTCTTCCTACATGGAAACTGAATGCAATAACATTTATTTATTCATCTCTTCCTTACAGATCTTGAAAAATTCAAAACCAGGACTAGAAGTACAGTGTCTGTCCGACAAGGACAGGGGATGGTATTGCTGTGTGGACCACCACCACATTCTGGAGGTGAGTAGTATACATGCCATCAACTTCTGTGCCTTTTAGAAATCAAATAAATGTATCATTTCTGCATATTAATAAAGAGCATGGACAAGTCCTATTGAAATTAATGAATTTTTTATACAAATAATTATTCATGGTACCTGAATTGTGTCAAATAGATCCCATGTTTGCACACTGAATCATGACAAATCTACTAGCTAACACACATTGGAAGTTGCTTATTGCAGTGTAGATGTGTAAACTGCTATTGCTTAAAACAATTTGTAAGCCACTCTGATAGCCTTGTGGCTGAAGAGCGGGGTATAAATAACTAAATAAAAAAATAAAAAAAATAAAACTATATTTAGCCATCACTCAAAAGTATTCACAGCTCATTGAGTGGTACTTTGTATAACTTCTTACTCATAGTGCCCATGTAAAAAAATAATAATAATAATTCTCATGATTAAAAAAAACAGAAGCAAATATGCTTTCATATCCACATTTAAACAAAAGGATGATCACTCATTTTTAGAAGCAGAAATATTGCCATGATAAAAAGGGGCAAGTATATATACTTTAAGTAGTATCCCACCCCCCATTTTTTGAATATGGTGTAGAGCAATTCTACTCAAAGTGGTGGTCCCTGGACCGTTCCGGTCCCTGAACCATTGGCTGACAGTCTCTGGTGAGTTTCCAGGAAAGAAAGAAACAGATGTAAACAACTGGCACAAATATGGTGCCAATCTCTGGTACATTGGGGGGGGGGGGAATGCCAGTCCCCTACATCAGATAGCTTAAGCCCTGACCTGATCTGGAGTATCACTAGTGCGCTTTCTAGGTTATACCATTTATGCCAACGGGGCACAAAGATGTGCTATGATTGGAGGACTTCCTTTCCCCATTCATATATCATAGTAAATACTTATGTACCTTCTTGAATATAAAACAGCTGTGTTTGAACTGGCATTTAATAGTCTTTATTTCATGTCTTCACATATGTAACATTGCTAAATATTTCATTTTTACTGCCTTTTGCTGTTTGTTGCTATCTGCTCCAAGCCCTTTGGAAGGGGAAGTATAAAAAGTGACGATGGTAAAATCACAGGGGGTGGTCTTTTAGGCCACCTAGCTCTACTCCCCCTGCCAACACACACACTTGATATAGAAGATTCCAGAACACCCTAACAGGTGGCTTTTAACCTCTGCTTCAACATTCTTCAGAGGTGGAACAACTTCATACCTACACAACACATTCATGATAGAGTTCAGTAAAGTACTGAATCAGGTTTTCTCATAAACCACCCTGAGAATATGCATGAAGTGTGGTGTGAAATAACTGAAACAAATAAATGAGTAATATCTTAAAGTTCAATAATTCTATCTTTTGTTTGATCATGTTAATTGGGTCAATTTTCTTGTAGTAGTCACATATTCCAGAGAGCTCAGTGACTTATCACTCTAAAATGTGTGCATTCTGGCTGCAAAGACTTCTAACAATGGCAATTTTCCTGTACCCATAGCTTTTATTGCAAAGGCTCCTGTTCTGGTTCTATTTTACATAAAATATATTTGTGACTGCATTCATGTATGAAAGGTAGGACATAGATAGCTTTGTGAGTTTTCCTTTAAGAGAAAGAGTGAATTATTACTACATCTTTAATCCATACAAAGATATTATATATGAAGGGGAAAAACATTTTAGACAAGATCAACTGCATAGGTTTTGAGGTCTTCTAGATCTTAAATGCAACTTCACAAATAAAAGAATTCTCATACCACTTACTCAGTGAAACCAGTCATTTTATTCCTTCTCCTCTGGGGACGTGGAATGTTTATCAAAGCCCATTCCGTAATTGGAGCCATCTTCATTGATGCCGCTGTTCAGAAAATCAAGTTAACAAGGAAGTTGCATTAGCAACTGTCAAAAAGTCAATGTTTGCTTGGTGGAAGATGGCAAAATGAACAGACAAACAAAATGATCATGTTTCAGGAAGGATTTTCTACAATAACAATTGTAGTGATGAGCACAACAAAATATTGTTATCTGTTGTTAACTATAGACAGTGAAAAATTGTGCCATTATTTAAAAGCACAGTCTTAAACACATATATCAGCTTGGAATAATGTCAACAACAGCCATGTGGTAGTTGCTTAAAACTGTTCCACGTGGACACATACAGTTGGCTCTCCACATTTGCTGGGATTAGGGTCACAGGACCCTCACAAAAGTGGAAAAATCATGAATCTCTCTAGCCCCCCCTTCCAACCATATTTAACAACAACAACAACAAAAAGTACAGTCCATGGATTCAATCCACCTTTGAGGTGGCAGAATTCCTTTGCAAGGCAGAAGCAGGCAGCTGGCAGGGCTTGCTGACACCTCCACTGCTGCCCTACACCATTTTTATTATGGACATACAAGACTTACCGCACATTCACAGTCTCTCTCAGTCTTACAAGAGTTGCAGTCCCTATTAAAAATGATATAGGGCACCAGCAGAGATGGCAGCAAATAATCTGTGAAGAATCAAATCCGCAAAAGTTAAACTTGCAAATATGGAGGGCTGGCTGTATATGGCTAGTAGTAATCAGCCAGAAATGGAGCCATACTGCAGCAAATCCATAATTAAAGATTACCTTTCAATGCAGAGGCAGCCATGATGTAGTATCGTGTACCATGTCAAAGCACTCCCAGGTACATGGTATACATGCACAGCTCTGCTTAGTCAGTTAATTGAACCATAAATAAACATACCACCATGTATGCAGTTGCTATTAGGTGCTTTTTTTCAACTGTTTTATATAGATATATAAATATAATGCCTTGTGCATTGTGTCAGTATGGCTGTTATTAGGATCTATTATAAAGTCAGCTATAGTGAAAATTCACTCTGCTCAACATCCAGACATTTGGCTAGCATTTTGTTTCATGTATCTCCACGAATCTACCTATAGTTACCTAGAGCTATGATTCAGTGGCTGTGAAGAAAAATCCACTTCTGTTCTGTTCACATGTTTAGCCATTTAGCTTGCCAAGTGGTCAGAAATATTTATGCATCTAATATTTCAGCCAGTTAGCTGTAGTGATTTGAGCGCTGGACTAGGAGACCCAAGTTCAAATCCTTGCTCAGCTCTCAACACCCTCTAAAGTAACCTTGAGCAAATCACACTCTCTTAGCCTTGGAGGAAAGCAATGACAACCCATCTCTGAATAAATCTTGCTAAGAAACTCTTTGATTGTTTCTCCTTAGGGTTTCTATAAGTTGGAAACAACATGAAGGCATACAACAGCATATCTAATATTCGAAATCTTAAGAGATTTAGTATTAGTTTTCAGTGAAAAAGTCCTTGATCCTGCATTTTACTTTCCCTACTGAACTATTTCAGTATAATGACTATGGGTGTTACACTGCCACGACTGGAGATATGCTGATAACTTTTTTTCCTGTTCACATAATCACATTTGAATACGGAAATTAGGTTTAAAAATAAGTGCCCTGAGAGATCTTAAGAAATACACTTCATTATTAACCTACCAGCAAATAGTCAGCATTTGGTTTCTAGAACAACTGAGCAAGCATTTATAGGAACTTCTTTCAAGAATATAGTATGCTAGGAAATGTCCAGGGAATGCAGAGGAAGTTCAGAGATATTGGTTTCTCTGTGTATGTTGTAATAGCAATAGCATTTATATTTCTATACCACTTACCAGTGCAAAGCACTCCCTAAGCAGTTTACAATGTGTTACCTAATTGCCCCCAACAAGCTGGGTACTCATTTTACCAACCTACAAGGCTGAGTCCACCAGGAGCCCTGTAACAGGTATAATGAAACATGTAGGGTTCCCTTAACTGCAACCCTGACTCCCACGGCCTTGGTTCCCTTGGATGATAGAAATCCTGCCATAGGTCAATGTACCACATAGCCACAGCCTTGGAAATAAATCAGTTGAGGTAACATCATCTATGTAGTATCTGAATTCAGTGGTATCTGAGGGGTCGTTTCCACGGCTAAATAAATCCTCAAAGAATGCGACAAGAAGCCTGATAGTTCCCACACATCTCGAAGCAACAGCGCCCTTTTCAAAAGGAGGGGGTGCAAAAAACCCATAAGTTGCGCAGTATCAGCTTTCGCTAGTTTTCCGCACTTTTTTGATTAAGTTCGCGAAAATGCGCATACTTTACCGTGGGAACTAACGATCGTGTAAACTGGCATCTGCCTTTTCGAATTACTGTGAGCAGAGCTGAATCCTGATTGGTTGGAGTGCTTTATCCGAATAGACTGAAGGGTTGGAGAGAAGAAATTCACCCTCCTTCTGCTTGCAACTCACTTTGGAAAACGGAGCCCTTCCTGTCTATCTTTTGGGGGGTGGGGGGTGGGAAGATGCTTCGCTGCTTCGCTGGGGTGTGTGGGGGTGTGTGGGTGTGTGTGTGTGCTGGAAAACAGCCGATCGCATGTTCGTTCTTTTGTTTGTTTGTCCTTCCATTCACTTGCCTTTATTCAAGCCTTCGGAGGGAGGGAAACCAAATGAGGCAAGCCCTAGTTCTGTGGTGTGTGTTTGTGTGTGCATGCAATCTGCTCCACTATGCTTTTGCTTGTTCGTGCTTTCATTGACTCCTTTCTTAACAAAAGCCTTTCAGGGCTGGGGAAGACGGGGGAGTTTGTCAGATCGCTCTTTCGATTGCTTGTTTGTTTGTCCTTTTTCTTTCCTCTCATTATTTATGGTTTCCATGACCCCCTCCCTGCTCCCTCCCCGCCTCCTGCCTGACTTTAATCATCTGGAGGCGATTCCCCCCCACCTTTGCCTGTGTGAATTAAGCAAAACAGAAAGTGTCTGGATCATTCGAAATGCCAGGCACCGTGTGATTTATGCGCTCCTGATACGAAAGGACGGTAATCCGGAATCTGGCGAACTTTTTCCTGTCGTGGAACCGGCCCCTGAGTTTTAGTTCCAAAACATGAGTTGCAATGGTAATAAACTAAACATAATAATATTCATATGGTACCCTATCCATAAGCTTCTGAGTATTTTAAATATTTAAAAAAGAAAGAAAAAAATATGCATATTGCAATTGCTTTCATGCCTAGATGCAATTGTTCATACCAAATGGTATAGATCCACCAAATCAATGAGAACTTGGAAAGTCAACATTTTTTTGGTAAGTTCCATTAATTTGCTGGGTCTACCACTAGGCGATTTATGACAATAGATATAAATTAAAACGGTCAAGACCACAAAATTAAAATCTCCAGCCAAAAAATTCTACTGAAAACAAAGGCAGATACTACTGCGCATATGGGGACCCTATTTCCTATGTAATACTCTTGGTATGGCTGGAAAGAATATTCACTGTCATTCATTTCCCAGCCAAGAAAAGGATTTCCTGACATTAGTGTCCCAGAAATTTCATTGGGAAGAATCATCTAGTGGCAAGTTTTCTCCTGGTATGCGTATATCCTAACAGATGCCTTAGTTAACATCCTGATTGGAGCATTGTGACATACCCAGTGTGGGGCAGGCATTGAGGACACTAGAAACTTCAAACTTGCCTACATGTGTTTCTGACCTTTATCTATTTTAATTTATGAAATTATATTTAATTTGAATTTCCATTCTGGGGAAAAGGCAGGAACATCATCGTCATCTAATGAAACTGTTGACACCTTTTCAGTTCATGTAGCAAGCTATTGCAGCTAACTATAAGAAATGCCATGATAAAGTGGGTGCAATGATACTTTGGAATCTATTCCGGAAAAATGATTTGACATCTACGATTCGACATCTATCAAATATAAACCCGGGAAAAAATGCCAAAAATTATGATGGAAATATCCTATGAATTTTTTAAGATTCACACTGGTAAACAATTAGAACATAATATACCAGATGTGACTGCAGGTGAGAAAAAGAAAGTTTGGGATTATAGATTTGGCAATCCAAGGGGATAGCAGAATCAAAGACAGAGAGAGGGGACTGACATTAAAAAAAAAGTGAGATTCATCACCTCTGGGAAAAGAAAATAACTGTGGTTCCAGTTGCCATATGTGCTCCGGGAGCTATTCCAAATGGATGAACAAAACCCCTGAATAAAATCGCCATAGTTCGTATCACAATAGCACAATTGTAAAAAGCACCACTGCCTGGAATGTGCCACATTATTGGATGATACCTTGCTGATTCCTAGATTCTTCTATAGAATCCAAATTATGGATGGCCCAAAACTAGTCAGTAACACCTGTTAAACTATGAAATGAATGATGGTGATGTCAGGTTTATTAAAATGTGTACTTAAAGCAAGGAAAACAATAAGAGAGAAATAAATTCTGTATTTATATAATGTATTAAAGCGTTTCTTGTCTGTTGTATGCTTCCCCTTCATATTGGATTTGTATTCCTCTCCCACCCATCCCCTGTATCAAATACATCTTTACATACTAAAAAGGTGTGTGTATGGAGGGTAGACCCAGTATAGAAGCTGTATCTATTTGAACACCGTATATAAAATACAGACTGCAATGTTGTCCCTTCAGATAACCTTGATTAACAGGGAAAGTAACACAATATCGTGCGGCACCTTAAAGATTTTTAAATTAATTGTAGCATAAGGTTTAATGAGCCCTTGCCCACACAAGCTTATGCTGCAATAAATTTCTTTTTAAGGTGTGACAGACAAACACAGCTATCCCTCTAGATTCACAGGCATGTCACTGTGCTGCAACTGAAAAGTCATTACAAAGTGGGAAGAAAGTGTTTGTATGCTTCCACAGTTGTCATGAACAGACACTGGCTCTGCACCAGCGGAAAAAAAGCTGACAGTTTCTAGTTCTTGTGGTTTTCTTGTGGTAGGAAAATGTCTTTCTATTTTTGACGTTAAAAGCTGTGCAGTGTAAATTGAGCTGGTTGGTTGAGCCCTTGTTGTTGCTCTTGTTGAAGTGTTGCAGGAGGAAATATTAAGTGTAAATTTATTCAGACTGCAGACTTAGTAACACCAGAACAATGTTTCCACCCCTACCCACGTAGTGGCTGTCAGATAAGCTACCTATCTTTCCAGGCAGGAAAAGCACTGAATTAGACTGTCTCATGCAGCATGTACAATTAGTCAGTAATCAGGTCTTTTTCTCAGTAGTTCAGCTTCAGCTGCAAATAGTGGTTTTAGTTGTAATTCAACTGAAGAGTGAAGGGGTTAGCCACCCCATACACACACGCCTTGTGTTGCATTCAAAGTTAAGAATTGGCACCTCTGGTAAATTGCAAAAGATGCCACTGCATGCTGTGGGACAGCAAGGCTGGAGTAAAATAGCACCCGCCAAGTCAGCAAGAAAAAGAAACATCCCCCAAAATAAATAAATCTGGTGCTGAATAAAATATATTGAACAGCTTCTTATAGGACACATTTAGGAGTGAAGTAGTCCTTCTTTATGGGATGAGACTTTTGAGAAATACATTCAACTTTGTTGCTGACATTTTTTTAAAGCCCTTTTCAATATGTCAAACTGTTTGGGAGGAGGGTTAGGGTGTTATTTATTTATTTATTTATTTATTTTAATGACAAATCTACCAGTAAAGTTCCACATATTTGATTAATTTCTCCAGAGCCTCAGCTCATAAAGTAGTATTTCCTCTGAAATGTGTTAATTAAATCCTTTTGTTTTTTAATTCAGCATGGGACTTTTTGTCAGCTTTTCTGGGCAAGGTAATTGCTACATGCTATATCAGGGATACAAAATATGAAATATGAGCCAGAAGGCATCGGGGCATGGTCCCACCTCTGACATTGTGGTCATGACCATGTCCTCTGATATCACAGACTGCCCAACCACAACATAGGCTTGCTCTTCTAGTGAGTTTTATAGCTGTGGATCTGGCTATGCTGCCTCTTTCTCTTCCCTGTACGCAGTCAGCACTTCAGGAGTCAGGTGAATCCTAACCACAAGACTATGTATGTGACAAGGTGAAGGGGGAGCAAAGCTGACTGTAGGAATGTTTCTTTGGCATTCACATGGATGTGGAAAGCTTCACATTCCCCCCCCCCCGTTGGGGAGGATGTGAAATAAATGAAGCCAGGCCTAGAAGCAAGTTCTGGCTGCAGATGTTTTTCTGCTTCACTCACATTTCAATTTTCATGAGCAGTGAAAGTTCAGGAAATGTGACACCAACACTGAGGCTCATATTCCAGATGTTGGAGCAGTCCTGAGACTGGCATATACCTCTGGGAAGCTTTGTCCACCCTATGCAAAACAGGAAAACCTCCCAGTAGGGATTAGCTATCATAGTTCTTCAGGTTTGCAGTGGGTGAAGGGAGACATCTACACAAACTATGTGTGCATTTGTATTTTTTTTCATATAATGTTTTTTAAATCAATTTTCCATAATATGTAGCTTTATATATATATATATATATATATATATATATATATATATATTGCTCTTTTTTTATTTGTTTTGCAGAATTTTCAGAGCTATAAGGATAATAGTGTTCTCGCTTGCATCCATATTAGTTCAAAATGTACAGATTGGTCCAGTTCATATTAAATTGCAAACCAACCAACTATCTATCCCAGCCCTACCTAAGCAACATTTTCTTTACTTGCTTCATGTGTGTCCCACCCTTCCTCAAAAGAGCTCAAGAGACATTTGAATGTCAGAACAACAATTTCTCAAGAAAGTTTTGCCAAGAGCAACAAGTTTCCCAAAGCCAACCTGTGAGGGCACATTTAAATTGGCATGGTTTTCGGTATACATAGTCCAAGGCACAAATGTATCAACATATCATAGAACAAACCTGCTTATTTAGATACCTTGGCATTGTTTTCACTGAGTCTCACTTTTAGAAATGGCACAGGAAACAGGTAAAGCTGAAAGCAGAGAAAACTGTAGGAGTACTGATGAAGTTTTATTTGAACAAGTGAAGTCAGCTGGTTGAATCCAAGATACAAAAAATAGTTTTAAAAAAAGTGATTGCTCATATGTGTTGTGGTGTTCAACTTTGGGAGATTTGAATCTGAAACTTTGCAGAACAAATTCTTCCAAAAACTTTATTCTTTGCCATCTGAAACATCTGTAGGATTTTTGCTTTCTAAATCTGGCTGGCTGTCAGTTAAAACAAGAGTAAATTGAGCCCAACTAAGATACTTACAACATATTCCCACTCTATCCAGTGACCAAATTCTAGTATTGCGTTACATGGAAATGAATAATAATCAGTATTGGAAGCCAAATGTTAAAAAAATCTCCTATGTACAAGTCGCTGCCACCCCCCGTATCTACAGGGGATACATTCCCAGAGTTACCGCACATTTGAGAAACCGTGTGTAAGAGTGAACCACCATAGAATACCATAGAATCATGCTGGAGGACCTAGAAAATGCTCTAGGCATCTGATGCGAATCTATGGTCAACCTCCAGCAGAAGTTGACCATAAAGTTGTGCAGGAGGACTTCCTAACACCTAAAGAGACCACCTCCAGTGTGACTCTCTGGTCTTCCAGATGCCTAGAGAGACTCCCCCCAGCCATGGGTAAGTGAAACGATGAGTACCAATCCTGCGTAAATGGGGGACCACCTGTAGTTACTACTTTCCTGAGCTGAACTCTGTTTTAGGTGTGAATAAGAGGCAATTTTTAAATCTTGTATTCTTTATGTATTACTTTTTTTAAAAATTAGTTGTCATGGCCTTTGAGTAGCACAATAAATTCATTGATTGACCGGTTGATTGATCACTTTTAACTGATAAAATGATTCATATAACTGATCAATTAACTAAATATTGTGACTATGTTAGTTGCATAGTCCGCATTTTTTAAAAAAAATCAAAGCAAATAAACAACATGGGATCTTACCCTGTTGCTATTACATAAATACAGAACAGGCATTGTCTTTTCTTTTCCTTGAGAATTAAGGTCCCCATCCCTGTCCCCTTGCAAAGTCAAATTACTGTGGAATTACTTTACAAGAGCAGAGTGAAAGCAGAATCAACATTTCACCTTCATGAGTGTGGATAAGAGGAAGGGATCACTGAAACTGCTTGAGTTAGCACAGATCAGACAGTTTTAAGCATCACTTTGGAAAGGCAGACTTTCAGCAGTGTCGCTAGGGCATGTGGTCACTGAGATGTGTGAAATGTGTAACAGTGGAATTGTTCCAAGACTCCACTTTACTGGGTAAGAAATAAAACAGGTAAACAGCACACATCTAAATGGTAGTTGGATGGCCTATCCAGAAAACTTCATGGGGAAATGGTTTCTACAACTAGGATTGAAGCCTAACAATTCTTAACCTTGGTAGTTTTATAGCTCCCACACTTCACTCTGCGTTTCTTCCTGGTAGCATTTTCAGAAATGCAGTAGCACCCCCGTATCTGCAGGGGATTGGTTCTGGGCCCCACTGCGGATAACGAAATCCATGTATAGCGAACACCCTGTCAGGAACCCAAAAAACTATTTTAAAGCAAAGAAAAGTACAGCTTACCTCTTTTCTGGCTCTGCTGGTGTGAATCAATTTCTGTTTTGGTGCCATTCCCTTCTGAACTTCCCTACTGTACAGTACAGTACTTCCTCCTCAGTCTCTGAATGAGAAAAGGAAAGGGCTGGGTGGAGCCCTGAAAAACTTCCCTCCTGTACTTCCCCTCTGGGTAGAGCACTATACTTCCTTTCCATTCCTCCCTTACAGCATGGTTGCAGCAATTTGAGTAATGTTAGGGTTTATTATTGCCTGTCGCCAACTGCACAAACAGGAAAGGGGTGGTTGGAACTCTAAAAACCTTCCCTTACAGCATGGTTTACAGCAGTGATGTGAGTAATGCAAGGATTTTCTATTTCCTGTCACCAACTGTGGATAACTGAATCAGCAGATGGTGAATCAGTGGATATGGGGGTGCTACTGTGTTTCCTTTTCCACATGCAGAACCAGCTATACTGTCAAGGTTTTAGGGTTATATTGTAGATGAAAGGAGAATGTACATTTTCCTAGCCATGATGAAGCATTTTGTAACTGCAGGAGTTCATTACAAACCATAGAAATGACAACGACGACGATGAAGATACAGTAGGACCCGCCCATCCACTGATTCATTATCCACTGATTCAGTTATCCATGGGACACAAAACAGCACACCTACCATAGAATCTTCCTAGAAAATGTGTCCTCTCTAGCCATTTTCTAGGTCCTCCAAGGCAACTCTATGTTTTTTTAAACCAGAAGTCCCATTATTTTCAATGGTGTTTGCTATTATCCATGGTTTTCAGTATCCACACACACCCAGAACCAATCCCCAGCGGATATGGGGGTCCTACTGTATTTATATCCTACCTTTTTCCCAGTTTGGCAGTTGCTTGCAATAGATTTTAAAAACACATAGTTAAAAATTCACAATATACAAAAGTTAAAAAGAGATTAAACAATCAAAAAATTTAAATCTAAAACTAGAAAAATCCAGCACATTGTTTAAGTGAGACAGGTCTTGTACAATCAATCATCAAATTAATCCATCCATCACTTCATTTATATCCTGCCTGTCTCCCAGACTGGATCTCAAGGTGGCTTACATAAAGACAAAATACAATAAAGCACATATAGTTTTAAAAAAATACAAAATCAAGATTAAAACAGTATTAAATAACAACACAGGCAGCTTCATAAGGGAGAATGTATTCCTTCAAATAAACTGGACCTCTGGCATATAGGGCTTTATAGGTGAAAAACAGCACTTTGAATTGTGCCTGGAAATGGACTGGAAGCCAGTAGAGCTGTTGCAACAAAGGAGCTGTGTGCTTTGTGTAGCCAGCCCCACTTAGTAATCTGGCTATAGCTCTCTGGACCAATTTTCAAACACTCTTCAAAGTTAGTCCCACATAGACCTTATTACATTAATCCAGGTGGGATGTAACTAAGGCATGTATGAAGAAACAGGTGCAGCTGGCACAGAAGCTTTAACTGTGTAAATGCACTCCTAGCCACCACTGAAATTTGAGCTTCCAAGCTCAGGATTGAATCCAGGAGCACACCCAAGGTGTGGGCCTGATCTTCAGATCCAGCACAGGCTGAATTTCCCTATTACCTGATCTGCCTTTCGGCTGACCAGGAACACCTAAGTCTTTTCTGGTTTAAGTTTCAACTCATTCACCCACATCCAGTCCACTAATGGTGACAGGCACCACTTTAGGACCAAAACAGCTACCTTGGTTTGTGGTGGAAAGGAAGAATAGATTGGGTGTCATGTTCATGCTGATGGCAGCAAACCTCAAAACGTGGGACAGTTTCTCCCAGCAGGTTAATGTACGTGTTAAATAGCATGGAAGACAGAATCGAGGCTTGAGAAACCCCACAGGCCAACAGCCAAGAGGTCAAACAGTTGTCCCCCAGGACCAATATGATAAAGTTAACACTGGCTCCTTATAACAATCCATGGGTGGTGATGGCTTCCTCTACAACCATTTTCTTGAGTTTATATTAGTAGAACTCAGTGGGTACATCCTATAAAAGACTCTTTACATTTCTTCACCATAAAGGTACAGGAGGTGGCTCATTGTCAGAGCAATCTCTTCCAATAAAAAAGCAGTGAAGAAAGAACAATGGGGGATAGAGGCAGCCAGACAGGAAAGACTGACAGGTAGACTCTTATGGTCCCATTACAGTCAGAAGGGCAGCAAGGGGCACTATTCCTGTCAAATGAGCTCGCGTACTGATGCCTGGGCTGAGTTGGTTACTAGGTGGCTACAGGTGCTTTTGCTACTTATCAGTTTTCCTTGCTGTCTAGAAGTTTTCCTGGCTTTCTGGGAAGGAAGGGAGGAGGAGGATGTGGCTTGTTTCATTTTTCTGTAGGTTCAGTGCTGCAGAAAGAATGAAAGCTCTTTTAAGAAGCTGGAATGTGTCCAGAGGAGGGCGACCAAATTGGTGGGAGGTCTGGAAGCCATGCCCTATGAGAAGCAGCTTAGGGAGCTGGCTATGTTTAGCCTGGAGAGGAGAAGGTTGAGACGTGACATGATAGCCGTGTTTAAAAATTTGAAGGGATGTCGTATTGAGGATGGAGCGAGCTTGTTTTCTGCTGCTCCAGAGACTAGAACACGGAGCAGTGGGTTCAAATTACAGGAAAAGTGATTCTACCTAATCATTAGGAAGAACTTCCTGTCAGTAAGAGCCGTTCAGCAGTGGAATGCGCTGCCTCAGAGTGTGGTGGAGTCTCCCTTTTTGGAGGTTTTTAAACAGAGGCTGGATGGCCATCTGTTGGGAGTTCTTTGGGTATTTATGCATGGCAGGGGGTTGGACTAGATGGGCCTTGTGGTCTCTTTCAACTTTATGATCCTATGAGTCTAAGGAGCAACTTCTCCTTTTTATTTTATTTGTGTCGGTTTTAGGAAAAGCATTCTGAATTTTTTTTTCAGGATTTTTTTTTTTCAGAAAAATTATTTTATTGAACTTGAAATGTAGTCTAATTTTACTTTTTTTAAAAAAGTGAAGTGCCTGGATTGGTTTTTGTGGGGAAGCCTTGATATCTGTCCTGGGCCTTCGATGCTGGGCTCAGGGCGGGTGAGAAAGATGCCAGACTGCTCTTGCTCAGCAGAAATCAGCCAGGAAGGCAGCTAGAAGCAATTCTGAATGTGTTGCTAATGAGTGGCAGCTGGTGGCTTCCATTTTGGTGGGGTGGTAGATTCACTCAGGGTTTTACTATGGACTTTAAAGGTGCTATATAAGGGACTAAACCTGTTTGGGGGTAGGGGGAGTCTAGACAAGACTAGAAGGATCCAGGGGTGGGAGCACCTGTTTAGGCTAAATACAGTCTCTATGCCTACTTCTACTGTTTCTTACCCTGCTATGGAGACTCCTAGAAGCCTCAGTCAGCACAATGGGAAAGTTGTCTTCAAAACATCTGGAAAGCCATGTCTCTGTTTATCTGTGGTAAAATTAAGGAATACAAAATGCTGTTTCTCCTGTAGTGTTTTCTGTGCCCCCTCACCAAAAAGGGAATTTTGGATAGAGTGAGTCCTGAAATGGGAAGAGTCCCATCAGTTGACAGTTGTTCTCATCAGAGGTTCCTGACACTTGAGAAATGCCTTTTTTTTACCATTATATTTTTTTCCCCAAATATCCTTTCAATTCCTAAAGAAGAATGGGACAAAACTGGAATTGTTTGGCCCCACCTAATGTTGACTTAGGCTTCATTATCTACTTGGTCACCCTACCCTACCAGTCCCAATGAGTGCCAGCTGTCACTTACCATTAATATAAAAAATATAAATTTAAATCCAGAAGAGTGAACGTGTAATGTTCAATGAAATTGTGTGGTCCATTTATTTTTTATGTGATGCCAAAGTCAGTGTGTAAATTATTAAGAACACAATGTAGAAAGCTCCTGAGAAAGATAAAATCAATGTGATTAAAAGTAAGCTTCCAGAATTCTTGCCTTAGAACTATTCTAACCACGTTTACCAATGCAGTTAAGGGACAGGTTTTGCTATTGTTTGTTTTATAGTTAGAAATCCCACTTCCTTGATCACTTTATGAAATTTCTATATTTAAAAAATATGCATTTTTGATACTGTCCAGGCTTGACCATTCCTTTCTAGGGAAATTGCTTATTAGTGCTGCTTATTCATTGTTTCTTAGTAAGCATTAAGTGTTATTAGGATCTAAGAATGAATCATCAAAGGAACTTGGAGGAGAAAGACCCCTCTGGTTCTCTCTCACAATGTGTAATTTGCTCTTGTTGTTGTTTTGTGCCTTCAAGTCATTTCCGACTTATGGTGACCATACGGTGAACCTATCACAGCATTTTCTGAGGTCTGAGACTGTGACTTGCCCAAGGTCACCCATTGAGTTTTCATGGCCAAGCGAGGATTCAAACCCTGGTCTCCAGAGTCATGGTCCAACACGCAAACCACTATGCCACACTTGCCTTCTTGCTATCCCTGCAAAAGCAGAAGTACAGTAGGAACCCCATATCTGCAGAGGATTGGATCCAGACCCTACCATGAATAACAAAATCCATGGATAATAGCGAATGCCAGCCACCACCACCGGAGAAGGGAGAAAGGAGGCAAGCTTTCCTCCTCCCTCCCTTCGCCATCCACAACCCCTGCCAGCTTCACTGTGCCGCTGGAAGACATGCTGAGAAGGGAGAGGGAGGTGAGCTCTCCTCCTCCCCTCCTTCCCCATCCACCCCCCCCACTGTTGCCATCCGCAGATAATTGAATAAGCAGATGGTGAATCAGCAGATGTGGGGGTGCTACTGTAGTCTCTTTTACAGATCCAGATATTCATCAGAAGGAGAAATTAAACAGACCAATTAGTATCCTTAGAGGACTTGGTCATGAGTCCTCCAGTTTCTTTGCAGGTATCCGATTCACAGCTTGAATCATATATAGGGCAGCAGTGTTGTCTCTATATGTCTAGACATGCCCTTTATTGAGAAGCTTTTCCGAAAGGCAGTAGGAGTTAGGAGGTCAGCTTTGTCACTGTTTCCAAGAAGCAATAACCTTATTCAGACTCCCAGGGTGTTTACCCCCCCAATTAATTTATTTATTCTACTTTCTCTGAATTTAATAAGAAATGTCAGTTTTGACAGTGCTACAACATTCCAGTGCCTTTATTTTCCAGCCATCAACTGATAATACGTTATCTTTTTTCCCAAGAATTCTTCCATAAGCATAATTTTTCAGTTGCTAATAAGACAGAAATATATTCAAATTCTTTTTTACCTAGTGAGTCTCTCAAGGGAACAATCAGAAACCTTGCAGGATCTCTCCATCAGATTCTAACATGCATATTTTATTGGGTTAACATATGTCTGGTTTTAGCATAATAGACTGGGATGGCAGTTTGAGGTAGTATGTGACACAGTCTTTGTTTTGTTTTAAATGCTTTAAAGTTTAAAAGCAAACTAAGATATCACTGGGATCCAACAGTGTGCCCCACCCCACCTTTAACTCACAGAAGACTTCTTTCACTTAAGGGGAAGGTTACTTCTAACTTAGCTGAACAGAACTGCTTTCTAAAAAAGAAAAAGAAAACTGAAATACAGAGCTGTTCATCTCACAGAAGCCATGACACAACTATTTGCACAAGATTGTTTACTATTTTATTCTTTGGCTCCATATCTTTAACTATTTTCAGATTTTATACTTCATATCTGTAAAAAGGAAGCTGTAATCACTAGGACTCAGGGTTTGTCTGCACCAACAGGAGAATGCAGCTTGCCACACATAGCGATGTGAGTTTGGGGGCACTGTCCATACAGTTCCCCCTTCTGAACTCATCCCAGTCTGATAAATCACAGTATGCATGTCCACACAGCTTTGGGCACTTCATCCCCTCCACACACACATGTGTATGTATACATGTCTTTTCCTGTGGCTTGGAGGGGCTTTGGCATGGCCCCCACAAGGGGGGGGCTCACAGGGCTCTAGACTGGGGGTCTGGGCACCCGGGGTTAGGTGAGGTCCCCGCCATTATATTGTTATAAGTTTTTATTATGTTCATTTATTTTAATATATATATATATATATATATATATATATATATATATATATATATATATGACTTTGGTATTATCATCTAAACTGACTTATTTTAATTTTTATCCTAAATCCTTTAGAGCATCTCATTGCCCTTAACCTTAACAGTAGGTAGGGGCCCTGTCAAAGATCCTGACCTGGGGACCCGCTTCAGGATGTGGGGGGCATCAGGTTCAGACATCCTATTAAATGGATGGATGCACAGCTGACATGGGTGCGCTGAGTATGCTGGGATGTGCTTCTCCAAATAACCATTGCATATGCAAAAAAAAAAAGGGGGGGGACTGCTAAAAAGTGAAATTGAAAAAGGGACAGAGACATTTCCTGGCAAGAAAAGTCTGCTGATTGTCTATCTCAGGATGCCTCCCTCCTCCAACCCTCTTCCACTCACCAACCAATACCTCCTCCCCCGGACCCCACACCAACAGCACAAAGGAGAGCAGTCCATACATACACACACACACACACACACACACACACACAAATATCTGGATTTTCTGCTCAGATCTGAAGTAAATCCTTGGGGGTATTTTTAAATGTAAATTAAAGCCCTGAAATGCTGAAAAGTCACGGATTTGAGCTGTACATCATCTGGACAGCACATGGATAAAACGAGGTGAGGTCATGTTATTTGACCAGTGTAGAGAAACTCTACACAGTTGCCTAGTCTAAAGGAAAATGGCCTTTGCCTTGTTTTCCGATAGTGAACTTGTGATGTAATGGCCTTTGCCTTGTTTTCCGATAGGGAACTGTTAATGTCCCTCAACACAGCAGTTGAGAGATGTTAGACCCATGCCCTCCTTGCTATCTTTCTGCAGGCAGGTGAAAACTCTTTTTTATTTGGGCAGGCCTTTGAAGACTAAATGCCCTAGGAGAAAAGGCCTTTCACCATCTGCTATAATGTGTATTTATTGTTTCCTTTTTAACTAGTTTTAATTTTATTGATAGTTCAATTACATTTTTAACTTTTATATGTGTATATTTGGGTTTTTTAAACTGCTATAAGCCACTTTGGGACCCAAACTGGGAAAAAGTTGGGATATAACTATAACTGCAGCAACAACAGACAAAAGGATAGGCGCCTAGAAATCTTGTCTAGACAGAAAATGGCCTTTGTCCCCTTGACCCCTGCCTTTGAAGGTGACATACTATGGATGATGCTTACAGCAGGATGCCCAGTGATTCTAGATGAACAGATAGTGTCTTATGGGGGAAATGACCAATTAGGTGTGTGTGTGTGTGTGTGTGTGTGTGTGCCTGCCTGCCTGCCTGCCTGCCTGCCTGCCTGCCTGCCTGCCTGCCTGCCTGTTGACTTATGGCTACCCCATGAATTTCATAGGGTTTGCTTAGGCAAAGAATACTCAAAGGTTGTTTTGCCAGTTCCCTCCTCCAAAATATAGTTACAACACTGGGATTCATTGGCAGTCTCCCATCCAAATACTAACCAGAGCTGACCCTGCTTAGCTTCCAAAATCACACAGGATCTAAAGGATGTGTATCTGCAAAACAAGTCCAGACCTGTGCCATAATACCGACAGCAGGCTTTCCAGCAGTAATCTTGCCTTTGTACTATGAATGTTGGGACAGTTCTGCCTAGCATAAAATTGAAAAGAATCTATGTGAAGGCTGCAAACATATAGGAAGCTGCTGGACCATGTGTGGTCTTTATTTAATAAAGGGCACATCTCTAGAGCCAGGAGATTATCAGATGTGCCAAAATACGTCATTATAACGATGCCATGAGATCACAAAAGGGCTTTCTTATCAAATGGCATCATGCCCCAGCATTCTGCAAGCATTCTGCTGCTATTACAAGGGAGTTCTTTTTTTTTTTTTTTAATTGTTGGGAAGAAGTCGAAAATTGATCTCTTGTAGCATTTCTGTTCTGGATTTTTGTGTGTGTGAGAAGGTGCCCTTTTCTGCTGGCGTGATTTCAGCATCAATGGGCGGGTCCTGCCAAAACACTTCCAGGTCTGAACGGGAAAACTAGGTACCGTATGCTCTTTTTATGAACCTCCCTGTCTTGCTTGCAAGTTTCTAAACATGTATCTGTGCTTTTCTGAGCATTTTCTTTTTTTATTCTGGTGTTTGGGGGCTTTTTAGAGCGGTCAACTCTTCCCACAAGATGTGCCGAAATCTTGTTCTTGGAGAAACGCGGAAGCATGAGCGCTCACATTCCTGGATTCTTGGGATGATTTTGTGTTGTTATCACAACAGCATTTGAAAACGTGTGTCATTGTGCCAGAATACGAATGCTATAGTGTCATAATAACGTTTTAGGCACTTGTCTGATAATCTCCCCAGAGTGCCACTCTCCAGATATTGTTGGACTGCAACTCCCTGAATCCCTCACAATTGACTATGTTGTCTGGGGCTGATAGATCTTACAGCTGAGCAACATCAAGATGGCCACACTTAGTTCACCCCTGCACTTGGGTATAGTAATTTTGCATATGCCATTAATTTGGGGGTTTGCATGTGAGGCTACTTGATCAATAGCATTTCTAGATTGTCGCATATGAGAATATAATTTCACTTCTCTTCTTCTGTGAGCCATCAGTTCCTTCAGAGTAGCTTGAGTGTTCTGGCATTTTATTTATATTGCTAAGGTGCCTGAGTAATTATATCAAGCTCTTTCTTAAACATTTTCTCCACCTTTTCAAATAACACCCAAACATGTAGATGCATATGAAAATATTATGGTATTCTAACCAAACCATATATAATTTATTTGTGATTCTTGTCGACTGTTACTTAATCACTCAAGAGCTGTGACTCGTCACACGAACTAATGATCTCCATCTGACTGCTTAGCCCACTTGCTATTCTGTCTTGAACACATCTGTCACTGTGGCTTTCCCTATGGATTTACACAAAAGTTTGAAACTCTGACACGTGTGCATTAACTACCCAGAGATTTTCCCCATTAATAACTGACTGACTCTTTGAAAACTGCAAGTTTCCCAGAAAACACCTCCTATTTTGCCTTTAGACACCAGTTGGATTGCCACATGATAGACAGTCAGGGAAAAGACATCTGGCATTTGTAACTTATGCACATTCCTAGAAACAGAAATTGTAATAGTATTCCCACTGTACAGAGTCCCTGGGAATATTGAAAGTATATGGAATGTGTCATTAATTATGTTGCTTTTCTTCTCGAGATTTTGCCACATGCAAATGAAACTAAGGTGTGTAACTAAGTCACACACCTTAGAATCTTATTGAAATTTATGCTTATAATTGTTATTGTTGGAAGGCACCATTTCTTAGCCACCTGCGAGGATGGCATTTCAAGAAAATGAGTCTAGATTGAGTGTGCCATAAATGATAATGTGTTCTGCTCTGCCTTCTCATGTTCTGTAGCTATAGAAAGGATACTCTGCTAGTTTCACCATTTCTGTGTTGGTAAAAATTTATACCACTAGGACACAAAGAGTGGATGTGTAATGGGGAATATCTCTGTCAATGGATGTTATCCATGGTGGTTAAACAGGTTCATCCAGATACAGGATAGTCCATATAAGTAGGATATGATGCTAATTTTAATCTATGTTTGTGAGTTTTTGTTGTGTGAGGAAGAAAAACTATTATCCCTCTACTATGCCCACATACACAAACACTATATAGATCAAGGTGCATAGTACCCAGGGCTGACCAACTCAGTGAATTGTAGGTTTGGAAGGGTCCCTAGCAGTAATCTAGTCCAAGCCCCTGCCCAAATAGGAAACGAGAGCTAAATCTTTAGCACCCACAAACACCTCTCTTCATCACTGGCCGTGAAAACAGAATAAGAATGAATCAAATACAGTAGGACCCCCAAATCTACTGATTCATTCTCCATTGATTCAATTATCTGCGGTTTCAGTTTCAGCACAGCTACCATAGAATCCTCCTAGAAAGTGTGTCCTCTCTAGCCATTCTCAAGGTCTTCTAAGGCAACTCTATGATATTTTAATCCGGAAGTCCCATTATTTTCAATGGCCTTCTCAGTATCCACACTCCCCCCAGAACCAACCCCCTGTGGTTATGGGGGTCTTACTGTAATGTGTTTTGAGCAAACGTATCTCCACTTCCACTGCCTAGCAACAACCATAGTTCTGTTTTTCCTATTGGCCAGCTATTTTCTTTTCACCATATTCATACAATCATAGAATCATAGAATTGTAGAGTTGGAAGAGACCATGAGGGCCATCCAGTCCAACCCCCTGCCACGCAAGAACTCACGATCAAAGTATCCCCGACAGATGGCCATCCAGCCTCTGTTTAAAGACCTCCAAGGAAGGAGACCCCACCATGCTCCGAGGGAGTGTGTTCCACTGATGAACAGCTCTTACTGTCAAAAAGTTCCTCCTAATGTTGAGGTGGAATCTCTGTTCCTGGAGCTTGCATCCATTGCTCCGTGTTCCAGTCTCTGGAGCGGCAGAAAACAAGCCTGCTCCATCCTCAACGTGACACCCCTTCAAATACTTAAACAGGGCTATCATATCGCCTCTTAACTGTCTTTTTTGCAGGCTAAACATACCCAGCTCCCTAAGTCTCTCCTCATAAGGCATGGTTTCCAGACCTTTCACCATTTTAGTCGCCCTCCTCTGGACACACTCCAATTTGTCAATATCATTTTTGAATTGTGCTGCCCAGAACTGGACACAGTATTCTAGGTGAGGTCTGACCAAGGCAGAATAGAGCGGCACTATCATTTTCCTTGATCTAGACCAATGATGGCAAACCTATGACATAGCACTGACACACGTAGCCATTTCTGATGACATGCAGCTGCTGAGGTGGCCGCATGCCAAGAAGGATGTTTCATCCTCGGCTCCTGCACGGCCAAGTGCAGGAGCCGAGGATGAAACATTTGCCGCTCCTGAAGATGAAACATTTGCGACTAGAGTCTTGGAGTTAGAGTCTAACTCTAAGCATATTTTCAGACACAAAAAAAGTCATCCCGAGGGATCAGGAGAGGTACGTGGCTGTTCCACGGCAGGGGGCCAGTTTTTGACAACACCATCCTTCTCGCGTTACCCTCCGTGTTCCTTCCGTATAGCATGGAAGGAAAAGGCGGCACTTTTTATTCATGAAGAACTTCCGTGAGTAAAAAGTGGAGCCTTTTCCTTCCATGCGACACGGAAGGAACACAGAGGGTAACGCGAGAGGGACGGCGTTGTCATAAACTGGCCACCTGCCGCAAAACAGGCGCGTACCTCTCCCGAGCCCTCAGGACGACTTTTTTGTGTCTGAAAATGTCCTAAGACTCTAGTCGCAAATGTTTCATCCTCCCCTATTAGACACTCTGTGCCGGAGGTCTGTAGGCCAAAACAACAGAAGTCCGGCACAAAGCGTCTAGTTCTGGGACTTCCAGTTAAGCTGGGATCTTTGCCCTCACTTTCGCCAGCAGAGCAGGGAGCAGCAGAATGCAGTGGGGGACGCCACTTGGAGAATCAAGAGGAGTGCCACTATGAATAGGAAATTTGGAGTGCCTGGAACCGACAAGCAGATACTTTTAGCACCCTGAAAAATATAGCAATGGCTTTACTTACAATTTTTCCCTCTACATACTTTTGTGAGGCCTTATTCTCAGTGTTAAATAATATCAAAACCAACAAAAGAAACAGATTGACAGATGAAGTTAGTAGCGCTTGCTCGGGCCTGAAGTGTACAGAATACCAACCTTCAATTGAAGATTTAGCCAATGAAATTCAGCAACAAAAAAGTCACTAACAGGTTAGTTAAAGAATTCTCCCTTCCCCTCACTTATCTTAGTTCACAGCACCCCACACAAGCTAAATAATATCAAGACCAACAAAAGAAACTGACTGATGGATGAACAAAGAAGTAACTAAGCAGGTAAGTTAAATAATTAGTTTTTCGTTTATTAAATACAATTATATATAACAATTATACATTTATGTTATTTAAACTATAAATATCGCGAAATAATGTTTTTTCTTCAAAGTGACACAACACCCGAGTTATGCTCAGTTTTTTGACGAAGTTTGACACACCAAGCTCAAAAGGTTGCCCATCACTGATCTAGACACTATACTTCTATTGATGCAGCCCAAAATCTCATTGGCCTTTTTAGCTGCCGCATCACACTGTTGACTCATGTTCAACTTGTGGTCTACTAGGACTCCTAGATCCCTTTCACATGTAGTCTCATTCAGCCAGGTCTCCCCCATCCTATATCTATGCATTTTGGGTTTTTTGCCCTAAGTGCAGTACCTTACATTTCTCCGTATTGAATTTCATTTTGTTAGCTTTGGCCCAGCTCTCCAGTCTATCCAGGTCATTTTGAATTTTGATCCTGTCCTCTAGGGTATTAGCTACTCCTCCTAATTTGGTGTTATCTGCAAATTTGATAAGTATTCCCTCTATTCCCTCATCCAAGTCATTGATAAAGATGTTGAATAGCACTGGGCCCGGACAGAACCCTGTGGCACCCCACTGGTCACATCTTTCCAAGACGAAGAGGAGCCACTGCTGAGCACCGTTTGAGTTTGCCCGGTCAACCAATTACAAATCCATTTAACAGTAAACTTGTCTAGCCCACATTTTACAAGCTTGTTTGCAAGAATGTCATGGGGAACCTTCTCAAAGGCCTTACTGAAGTCAAGGTATGTGATATCCCCAGCGTTCCCTTCATCTACCAAGCTGGTAATTTTATATATATATAAAAGAGATCAGATTAGTCTGGCATGACTTGTTTCTCTGAAACCCATATTGACTTTATGTGATTATGGCATTGCCTTCTAAATGTTCACAGACTCTCTGTTTAATTATCTGCTCTAAAAAACCTCCCTGGTATTGATGTCAGACTAACTGGATGATAATTGTTGGGATCCTCTTTTTTTCCTTTTTTGAAGATGAGGACAATGTTTGCCCTCCTCCAGTCTGCTGGGACTTCTCCTGTTCTCCAAGAGTTCTCAAAGATTATTGCCAATGGCTCTGAGATTACATTTGCCAGCTCTTTTAATACTCTTGGATGTAGTTCATCTGGTCTTGGAGATTTAAATTCATTGAGATTAAGAAGGTATTCCTGTACCACCTTTTTGCTTATTCTGTGCTGGATTTCTCATATTGTGTCGTGTGTTCCATTATCCTCAGGTTGGTCACCCTTTTCCTTTTCTGAAAATACTGAGGCAAAGAAGGTGTTGAGTAATTCTGCCTTTTCTCTGTCCCCTGTTAGCATTTTGCCATTTTCTCCGCATAGTGGTCCTACCATTTCCTTCTTCCTCGTTTTGCTGTGGACATACCCCAAAAAAACCTTTTTATTGTTCTTAATCTCTCTAGCAAGCCTGAGCTCATTCTGTGGTTTAGCTTTTCTGACTTTACTCCTACACGTGTTCGCTATCTGGTTGAATTCTTCTTTGGTGATTTCCCCCTTTTCCCATTTCTTATACATGTTCCATTTAAAACTTAGCTCCATTGAAAGTTCTTTAGTCATCCATCCTGGTTTCTTGAGACACCTCCCATTTTTCTTCCTCAATGGTACTGTTTGAAATTGTGCCTTCAGTATCTCCCTTTTGAGAAAGTCTCATCCATCTTGAGGTCTCTTCTCTTTTAGTATTCCTGACAATGGGATCACCCCCAATATTTCCCTGAGTTTATTGAAATCAGCTCTCTTAAAGTCAAGAATGTGTGTCTGACTATGCTTGGCTTCTCCTTTCCATTGTATAACAAACTCCAGGAGAACATGATCACTCTCACCTAAGGATCCCACCACTTGCACTCCATTAACCCTGTTGGTTAGGATCAGATCTAAAATAGCTGACCCCCTTGTTGCCTCTTCCACCTTTTGGATAATTATATTGTCTTCCAGGCAAGTCAGGAATTTGCTAGACCTTGAAGTTGTGGTTGAGTTAGATTTCCAGCAAATATCAGGATAGTTGAAGTCACCCATCACTACTACATCTCTCCTTTCTGCATGTGTGGTCATCTGTTCTTGAAAGGCATCATCCAATTCCTCTGTCTGACTTGGGGGTCTGTAGTAGAGTCCCACAATAACATCCCTGTTGTTTCCCTCCCCTTTAATTTTTATCCAGATGTTCTCCACCTGGCTTCCAGTATTGATGTCACGGATCTCTTTACTGGTATAAATATCCCTGATATATACTGCTATTCCTCCTCCTTTCCTGTTTGGCCTGTTTCTCTCATAAAGGTTATACCCCTCCATTCCTACATTCCAATCATGCGACTCATCCCACCAGGTTTCAGTAATGCTTATTATATCATATTTGCTTTGTAGTGCTAGGAGTTCAAGTTTATCTTGCTTATTTCCCATGCACTGTGCATTAGGCTCCTGTTGTGGCATTTTTCTTGTCGGCTTCTGACATTCTTGTTCATGACACGCTACCAATCCATTCTACTGCCTGTCCCCATTGTGTCCCATCCAAGTGGATAGGCCTTAATTTAATCAGCTATAGTCCTAAAATAAACAGAATATACATTAAACATAAAACATAATATTTTCTGCCATACAGAAATATCACAAATGCATGTACGAAACAAAGTGAAAGTGTAGAATAAGAGAAAGAATTGCTAAAATGTTACAGTTTTAAAGAGAAATTCAATAGCAATGAACCATCCTGCCAGGGTGGGGGACAAAATGAGGACATTGCCCCCCCCAAATAAGAATCCCCCCCAAAAAAGAATTTTTTCTTCAGTCCCCAAAGTTGTAGAGCATGAGACAGTGAATGTTGTCTCCATCTAGAACTCTTTTATTTGCTTTGTTCCTATTCCCTTGACTACTTTGCCTGCTCCTCTTCTTTGGCTACCTGAATTATATTTCTAAAGGCTCAGTGTACATTACACCAATGCTAGAAATTTGGGGATTGAAGAGGGGAAAATCATTTGAGGAAGCAGAATTCTTATTTGAGGGGACAGGATCCCTGCATTTTTCCCTTGCCACCCCACAGTTGCCCCCCCCCATCCTGCCCAGGAACTACGGTATGGCAATAAGTAATAACGCTTTTTACAGAGTCATATCATCCTCAACAGTTTTGCTAGACTCCAACTTTCAGTTTGAGTTTGGTTAAAGACCATATGAATTTGCCTGCATGTTTTTCTGCTAATTTCTCCATATTCTGTATTTTGTTTTTCTGTTCTACTTAATGCCTCCTATCACAATCCAGATATGTGTTATCATTTGGTGCTGAATCTTTTGATTCACGGAAATTGCTTAAGTATCTCACTCTTTAAATTCTGTTGGTTACAGTGCTCAGTTGTAATGAACATTTCCCCTTAACAATAATAGTAACAAATATTTATTCATACTTTGTCATACCTGAAAAGGACATCTTGTCTTTTGATGACACTCTGTCCTTGGAAATGACTATAATCTTAATGCACTTCAGAGTTTATAGACATTACTTTAAAAAAAGTTTGATCTGATATCTTTTACATAAAATGCTGATCAAAAAGTAGTAAAAGCACAGTATTAAAGGATTAGCTGGGTCACATTGAAATGTTTTTCCAAACTAACACAGGTTCTTTAGCTTTAGCGAAGGAAACATAAAAGATCCTTTTAAGGTTAACTTTGCTTGATTTTTCAACAGAACACAAGTGACTAGGCTAAATCTGGGCTCTCTTTTTAATATGGCATATGAATCTTTGCTAGTGTGCATTAAAATGTTGGTTTTGTAAGTAGTTATTAAATCATATATATATATATATATATATATATATATATATGATATAAATACTTTAAAGGAGATAATCAATTTCACAATGATAAGCATAACTATCTGGAGGTTGGGAACAGGAAATTAGCAGCAATATCTGGTCAACATAGTATTTTATTCTGTGATTGCCCCCCTCCTTTTTATTTTCTGCTGACAAGATCTGCCACTGAGGAACCTTATCTCAGCTTTGCAGTTTGAGTTGAGTAGTTTTTCTAAACCCATCAATGTTCCTCCTGATAGTGTCAGCCTATAGTATTTTTGTTTTAAAGAAAAGTTTCCACTTCAGTCTAAAACAATGGCTGTCCTGAAAACTGAGGGCATAATGTATTTCAAATATTTCAGGAAAGTTTTCTATAAATTGGTTCTCCATCAATAAAAAGCAACGCCAGCAGCACGGGGGAAGGTCAGGAGGAGTTCAGGAGGAGACCGAGGCTGTCTGAAAAGGGGTTCTGTAAACAAAACAGCCCGTTCTTCTCCTGACCTCCATGGGGGTTTTTCCCCCCTGTCTGAAAAAGTCCTAACTCTACTTACAGGGTCACGTATGTGGTTCTAATTCATTAGCTAGAAGGACATGTAAGAAGATGGAGAGGCTCAAAAATTGTGCTATGAAAAGAGAGCACAACCAGAAAATCTTTAGACAACTAACCCTAATTCATGCCTGGTCAGCCACAAAAAGAGTGTTGAGTTACCATCCATTCATATGTCTTTCGACTTAATTTAATGATGGCCAGAAACCATTGTGGTCAGCTATGTATGGCAATGTCACTAAGCTGGCATTTAGGAGAGGTTTACTGGTGGCTGGTGTCTTCCATGTCAGTGGAGAGAGCGATCTTTTTTCCATTTTAGTCTGAACTTTAATGGAGCTCTCCAAGGTTGAGCCTAGTTAGGGAGGAATATAGTTCAACATCTTTAAATAGCATAGCTATTTAAAAGTCAGACAAAAAACTCAAGAAAAATTCACTTCCCTGCTGACATGGAACCCACCAATGGAGAGGTGAGAGCCAATCACTGGGGCCTTTTCACACTACACAGTTAAAGCACTGTGATCCATTTTAACTGCATGGTTCCATCCTATGGAATTCTGGGATTTCTAGTTTTGTGATGCACTAGAGGACCACTCTGTCTGTGTGATTGTGTGATGTGAAAGCTACCAAAATGATGGGAAGTCTGGAAGCCATTCCCCATGCAGAGCGGCTTAGGAAGCTGGGCATGTTTAGTCTGGAGAAGAGAAGGTTGAGAGGGGATGTGATAGCCATGTTTAAATATTTGAAGGGAAGTCATACTGAGGGAAGGCTTGTCTTCTGCTGCCCCAGAGATTAGGACACGGAACAATGGGTTCAAATTACAGGAAAAGAGATTCCACCTAAACATGAGGAGGAACTTCCTGACAGTAAGAGCTGTTTGGAAGTGGAATACACTGCCTCGTAGTGTGGTGGAGTCCTTCTTTGGAGGTTTTTCAAACAGACTGGATGGCCATCTGTCGGGAATGATTTGATTGTATGTTCCTGCATGGCAGGGGGTTGAACTGGATGGCTCTTGGGATCACTTGTAACACTATGATTCTATGGCTTGTAATCCTAGGTAATACATATATTCCATGGTCCAACAATAAATTTGTGATCTGGTTATCATCATCCTCAACAGTCTCACCAACTGCCAAGCAGCCCTCTCACACAGCTACTCGCACACCCCACTTCAGGAGCCCCATTACCATCTTTTCTAATGCCCTGCCATGCAGGAATCCAAAGCAAAAATACTCCTGACACCCAGCTCCTGTTTAAAAACCTCCAAATAACAGTCCATTACCTTCAGAGGTAGCCTGTGTTGTCATCCACAGCATTTACTGATGGCTCTTAGCATCATTTCTGACTCTTACATCAGGTTCGCACCCACCAAAGCAGAATGTGGTTCCATTCTCTAAGTGCATCACAGTTCCTAGCCCCAAGCAGCCATCTCATCTGCTTCTTCTGGCAGTGTAGGTGTCCTGGCAACTGTTGTTATTGTTATTATTATTATTATCATTTATTTATATAGCGCCATCCATGTACATGGCGTTTTACAGAAGGTTACAGAATAAAGCAATTGTAACTATTCCAATAATATAAAATACTAAAATATTTAAAAAAAAACACAAACACACACACACATAATGAAGAATAAAACAAAATACAGTTGCCCCTTCATATTTGCTGGGGTTTGGTTCCAGGACCTCCCCCCCCCCCCCATGGATACCAAAATCCATGAATACTCAAGTCCCATTATATGCAATGGCATAGCAAAATGGTGTCCTTTATATAAGATGGCCAAACCAAGGTTTGTTTTTTGGATTATTATTTTTTAAAGAATATTTTCAAGCCATGAATACTTAAATCTGTGGATACGGAGGGACAACTGTAGTTGTTCCCTTAGGCCAGGGGTAAGCAATGGTGGGAAGCTAGTGGGCCACATTAGCTCCCAGGAGGGCCTCACACCCCACTGCACCTCTCCACTGCAAAAGCAACGTGTCCCCAAATGCCCTGCAATGCCCTTTCGGAGGTGTTGTGGGGGCATTTTTCCCATGTGTTTGGGGATGAGAGAGGCATTTTTTTTAAAAAAAAAAATAAGAATGTGAACACAAAAAACAGCCCTGATTAATCAACAGTGTTGCACTTCTAAATAAACCAGGATAAACAATAGAAGATGCAGGAGAGAAGTATGTAGCTGTGCTTTCCAGGGAGGCTGGATGCTAGGTCTGATTGGTTGCAGGGCAGCCCTTCACCCTGCTCCTGTGGAATGGCCACTTTGTTGAATCCTAAAACGTTGCTCCACACACCCTCTCTTGCCCAGCATCTTTTAATGTCATTGGAACCTCACAAACTACCCACATGTGCATGGTTACTGAGTTAGATAAAATGATTCTACCCAGATCTGGTTTAAGGAATTTGGGGCCCCCCTGCAATGGTTTGTTTTGGGGGCCCCTATGTTTATCCCAGTGTCCGGGAAAGCTATATACCAGACCCCCTCCCCATCAGCCACTCTGCATTTTTTAAAAAAATAAATTGCTGCTAAATTATTTTCAAGAGGTAAGAAGTACTTCAGAGGAGGACAAAAATTAAGTAACCACAACATGAGAGTGTTTTGCCACTGTAATAATTACATCTCCATGTGTTTCTGATTATCTGGACATATATTAAATGAGAAATATAATCAAAATGCACTAACTGAGTCTGATGCAATGAAAAGGTGCTGACATGGTAAGAGAAACTGAAACATTTACAGCCTTTACCTAAAGACTATGATGTGTGTGAGTTCTGTGTTCATTTTTCAACTTTGCAAAACAGTTTAGAACATGTCCACTTCGTGCTACTATGCTATATAGTGCAGCTGATTTTGCTTTAGGTTTATGCTGCAAGTAACAATACATAAGGTAGCTCATGAAGCAAATTAGCCACTGGCTAATTAAGCAGAGGAACATACCACTTATGGAGGAATTATATCACCACTACTTCTCAATGAATTTAGTGTTCTGAATAAACACCCACAACTCATTTTTATTTTTGGAGTACATGGGGTTGCCATAAGTCAAAAGGCAACTTGAAAGCACATGTGCACACACACACAAATCCCAGTGAGTTTTATCTCCCATCTCTCATTCTCTGTGTCTTAGAGAAAGTGTGCTCTCTCTCCCTCTCTCTTTTCCTCCTCCCAGCTCATGCAGGGACCATCTCCAAACTACAGCATCAGTATTAGCCAGGCACCTTCTCAGTGCTCCCCCAACTTAGTCAGTACCAAGCCTCTCTCTGCAAGCAACACTGCAGGGAGAGAAGTCCAGCATCCACTCAGTCTCTGACTCCAGCAACAAGTTAAATAACCACCCCACCATGCATGGCAGCCCCCCCCCCAAGATACCCCCATCCTCACAGCAATGCAGGGGCTGTCTCCAAAATACAGTCTCCAAATTCCAACTTAGTCAGTAGGAAGAGCAACTCCCTCTCCTTCTCCAACAGCAGCCTCCAGCTCAGTGCTACTGCCAGGCCCTGCCTGAGGAGGGAGTGGGTGGGCTTGCAAAGCAGTGTCTCCTCCTGGCTGTCTCCTTCATCACACAAGGAGATAGGAGACAGCAGGAGGTTAGGGGGGCCCCCTTTGGCCCATTGACCTTGCTCCCCCCCAATGCGGATTTGGCAGACTGGTTAAACTGGCCCTGATTCTACCTCAGCAACCTCCTGCTGCTGCTGCTAAACAAAAGTACAATGGGTGGAAAGTTTATCTGGGAGCTGGAGGGTGGATTGAGGTTTGCTGGGCTGTTTGCCTGTGGGAACACACATAGGTCGCCTCTGCTTGATAGAACTGCTCCCCCCCCCTTGAATCAGCCTATAGTGTCTTCAGAACACTTCACCTGCAGTTTAATTTTAATTTATTTTTAATTAAATAAATTCAGCCACAAAGACTATCAGAGCGGCTTACAAATTGTTAAGCAATAGCAATTTACACATGTACACTGCATTAAGCAGTTTCCAATGTGTGTTAGCTAATTGCCCCCACAAGCCAGGTACTCATTTTACTGACCTTCTTAGAATCGATATCCTTCTTAGAATCACAGGGTTAAAAGAGACCACAAGGGCCATCTAGTCCAACCCTCTGCCCTGCAGGAATACACAATCAAAGCATTCCCAACAAATGGCCATTTATTTATTTATTATTTTATACAGTACAGGTCGACAGTACAGGTCGACCTCCATATCCACAGATTCAGTATCCAGTTTCATTTATCCACATCTGAAAAAAAAATATGTTCTCTCTTGGCATTTCTAGGTCCTCCAATGCAATTCTATGGTCAACTTTTGGCATTCATCTCATTGAAAATAGGGTTCCCTGTGATCCATGGTTTCCGGTATCCACAGGTCTTGGAACATATCCCCTGTGGATATGGGGCTCTGCCTATATATTGGTACATATACTGTATATCCTGCTTTTCCTCTAATGAGCCCACGAAAAGATGGAAGGCTGAGTGAACCTTGGAGCCCACTGGAATCGAACTTGCAAAGCGGTGACTTGCAGTACTTGCATTTAACCACTGTGCCACCAGGGCTCCCTTACTGCAGCAACCTTCCAACAACTGCATTGACTGGACCAATGTTACAATTCCCCATAACATAAGGATGGCTCATGTGAAACTGGAGAGAGTGGCAAAGTTCAAACAAGGAACTTCTGTTTCATAACGCAGTTTCTTGGTCTCTATTCAGACCAAACAAAAATTACTATTTTTTCCCAGCTTCTTTATTATTGCTCAATAGTCACCTTTTGTTATCTATAACTGGCATGCACAAACTGAGCTCATCTGCCTAACTTTCCTGAGACAGGTTTTGGTTTAAATGCCATAAATATACTAACCGATGGGATTTCAGTCTTGCAGTATCTTCCCTTCTGTCACAGATAGTAGCTGTTGCTGATTTTTCTCCCCCAAGGCAATTTAAGTTAAGAAATGCACTGAAATTCCCAATGGCCTGTTGGAGCAATCATTAATGTTTACAGTTGCCATAGCAACTATGATAGCTGGCAATTGACTGGGAAGGGAACCTGTTTGTAGGAGATAAGCTGGGGCAATTATTGAACAGCTGTCAAATCTTTAACAGTCTTAAAGATAGAGGATGCACAGAGATAGAGTGGGAAGGATTTCAATACACATGGTACCATGGTCCAAATACAATAATGCTGCTTCCATTAAAATGGAATTAATTTTCAGTGAATGGACTTTCCTTAGAGTCATTGATGCAAGAATGTTTTGTCCAGTGTGCAGATTGGGTGGGTACAGTAACTCAAAGTAATTTATCGAGATAGTAATTTTGGTCGAGTATGAGCACCGTTTAAACATATTTGTGGTGTATGTACATCATGTGCTGGGCAATGTAAGACTTGTATAAGCTTTCCCAGCCCATGTGAGGTTTTGTGAGATACACCAAAATCCACCTAGCAAAACCACTGAGAAACAAAAGTGGGAGTGTTCCTGTTTTATAGACTGCCCTGTGTATGAAAGCTCTGTCTCTAGCAGCCTTTTTAAAGATGCTGGTGTTACATAAATAAATGATTACAGATCAACCCCCATATCCACAGATCCAGTATCCACAGTTTCACTTCTCCACATCTGAAAAAAATATGTTCTCTCTAGGCATTTCTAGATCCTCCAGTGTGACTCTGTGGTCAACTTTCGGCATTCCTCTCATTGAAATAACAGGGTTCCCTTATTATCAATGGTTTCAGGTATTCACAGGAGATCTTGGAATGTATTTCCCATGGATATGTATATTTTAGTACATATGTGTTTGAAGGCAAGATGAGGACTATTGTCTCTAATCCCTAATTGTGACAATAGCCCTGCTGCCAATGCCAGTAACCATGGTACCTTCGCCACATGTTATTAGCTGATGTGTGGAGCAATGTTCAGATATTATATCTGGTCCAACAGTGGGGATCTCACATAATTCACAGAAGAAGAATGAGAAACAAAATGATTCATTGCTCCTATGATTTGATGCTCCTATTCCTTTCCCTTCTCCAAATATCTCCTTTATGGATCTCTGTGCATGCACTCCATTCAAACAAATCTCTGAGACATACAGAACTGCCACCACTGCCTATCTTCCCAAGGAGCAATGGTGGAGCAAAATGAAGTCATTGCCACCCAATAAGAATTCTGCCCATCTCATGAAATGTTTCTTCATTCCTCAAATTTCTAGCATTAAGGTAACTTGAAATCTAAAGAAAAAGGGCATGCATTGTTGTCAAGGGGATGCAAATACGGCAAGTAGAAGAGTTCTAGGTATGAACGATTTTCGATGTCTCACTCTGCAATATTAGAAATTTGGAGACTAAAGGAAAATTTAAAGGGAAGGGACTTATTTGCAGGGGCAGTACCCTGATTTGGTCCCCCTCCCCTATAGCTATATCCCTGGTGCTGCTGCCTCTGGAAATCAAACAATCTGATTTTCTGAAACTGCCTCTGAAACTCAGACCTTGTAATTTGTTTTACCTCTGGAGTTAGAAGTGCCAACTCATTGGTTTGCCACACGTGGGAAAGATCCATTTCATCAGATCTCATCCATGTAGCCAGTTTATTTAAAAGCCAGGCAAGAGTGGATGAGTGGCTTCCTCACAGCTGAAGAATGTCTAAAGTGCCTCTGATTAATCTTTGTTTTTAGATAACAAGAAATGAGATGTCTAAAAATATTCTTGCAAATGTTATTATGGTTAGCATATGAAGCTGTTCTTTGGCAAATGTCATTTCCAGGATTATTAGTTCCCATGGCCTTTCCATATCATATCTAAGAGGAATAGGGAATATCTTTCATGAACTTCCCTGTGTCCCATGTCATATTCTGTAAAACAGAAAGGCAAAGCAAGTAGTATGGGAAATTCAGTTTGTTCCAATAAATTATTAACGGTATATTTAATAGCAGCCTTTTGTTTTGTGTTTTAAGTTTCTGGCTGCCAAGACCAGCTCTTCCATGATTTGTGAAGAGAGAAATGAGCTAAGCAAAATCACAGCAAATATTGTACACATTGAATTATTTAACCTATTATGCGTTCCCACCATAATATTCACAGAAAAGACAATGAGAAACTGTGAGGCTCTTGGGATTCTAGAGAAATATATCCTCAGCTGAGAAGCAGATATCAAGGGCTGCAGATAAACAGGACAATATGCTCTCAGAGCCACATCGATCACAGTGGAAATCTTGCAGTTTATTGGGCAGAGAAGTTTCTGAGGCATTTCGACCAGCCAGTCACCATAGAAAGCATTTCTTAAAAATTATGCCTTGGCAGCAGTGGTGCCAATAAAATCCTTCATCCCTGCTGCCATCTCATCTGTAAATTGTCATTGAGTGGAGCTATTTTGGATGATGAATATGGTGGCAAATCCCACCAATTTTCACCCAGAGATGAAAGGTGAAAACAGAGAAACATTCTAAAACATGGTGGAAGTGGTTTGAACACACATTACACTGCCACCCTTAAAATAAATGCCTTGGTTTTTAAAAATAATTTTTTTAAAAAATGAATGCCTTGGTGCTCTGCCAGCATATATATTCTTCAAACCACTTCCACTACATTTAGAATGGCTTCACCCTAAGATAGCATGAGATCAGAAGCTCAGTCTTGCTGTGCTTATTTGCATTGTTATCATATCACCCTAGCTCTTGCTTAGGTTGATCTTTTTCGTGGTCTCTGTGAATCACACAGTTGGTTATTCCTGTGCCTGCGCAGAGCATTCGGAACCTTCTGGAATCATTAGGCAGAATGTGCATTGATACATTTTTGGCGGTAACTCCACCCACCCTAACGGTCCCTTTTAAGGTGCTCCCGCCTAATTCCCCTCAGTTCCTTTCTTTCTGCCGCATTAGCAGATTGAAGGAACCTTCGTTCGCTAGTTTTTTTGTCTTTCACTTTCGGCTTTATTGGATCTTGACTTGGCTTGGATTTTGAGTATGATTTTTCATCACTCCCTTGGATTTGGCATTCTCTCTCTGAATTTGGTGTTGACTCGGATCAGTTTTTCTCTACTCTTCACATTTTTCCCTTTGGATTTGGTGACTCTGTGAGTAATATGTCTGCAAGAGGGGCCTTTAAGAGATGTATCATCTGTCAGGTTAAGCTCCCGAGTGCGGATGGCCATTCCCGCTGCCTGATTTGTCTTGGAGAGACCCATAATGTTGACTCTTGTGTGCACTGTAGGGCCTTCACACACCAGGCACGCATGCGCAGGATGTCCCGTTTGAAGTCCTTCTTATACGAGAGGGCTCTAATTCTGGCCTCTACCTCGACTTCGGCGTCTGCACCGCCTAAACGCGGCTGCTTGCCTTCTCCAAAGACCACAACCCAGAAGCGTCATCGGTCCCGTAGCCCTTCCCGACGCCTTTCGGTTGCCTCGGATCCTGAGGCAGTGCGTGGTTCGCACAAACATGCCTCTTCCTCGGATTCAGCTCAGGATCGAGCACACTCAACGCCTTCAACATTGGCTCAGGACCAAGAACCCTCCACTTCGAAGGCTGTCCTTCGGGACTGGGCACCTTCTGAAACCACCAGTCAAGTTGGTGCTTCTGGAGAGACGTACAGTCCTTAAAGAAGAAGAAAAAGGACAAACACTCATGTAGGCATGAGGATGGTTCGAAGGCAAAGAGAAGAAAAAGTCAAAGCCGATGACCGTCCCACCTGCGGTCTCTACTGATAAGGCTGCAAGGCCTGTCGATACCGCTGAGTTGCAACCTGCCGTTGAAACCGAGGCTTCTCCCACCCGACCATCCCCAGTGGCAGCTACTGAGGGAAATGTGTCATGCCGTGCCTCAACTCCTATGGGCTCGGTGGAGATTCTGGCAGTGGAAGTACCATCAGGTGCCAACACCGATGTGTCAACCCAGTGGAAGGGCCAATCACCAACCCTTGTCATCTCAAAAGCCCAACTTCTTGAATGTTCTGTCTCAGACATTGAAGTTGAGGCTGTCAAAACCAAGGACGCCACCCGAACCCGACCGTTCCAGTCTGACATCCATGAGGATGAACCTGCTTACACGGCCTACGACCTGGCACACTCTGTCTACTGGGCTGGATTCATGTCACCTACCGGCTCTCAGATTTTGACCTCCCAAGCATTTGACTTCACGGAAATGTATGCGACTCGGAGTGTATGCCATTCCCCGCAGGGCCTCCATCCCGAAGAGCCACAGAACATTCTGAAAAAGGATGCGGAGAGTCAGGTATCTCCACATCCTGACTGATGCCCTCTGCCACCAACTCCACCCACACCACTGCCACGTACCACCTCTCTGCTCCATGGTGATCACAGTGCATCACCTGCTGATTCGATGTCATCCTCATCGGGCTCATGGGATCCATACCTGCCCTATCTGCCATCTCCACAGCCTGATCTGGTGAAGGACAACTCAGTGTCGCCAATGGACGACATCCGTGCTTTTTCTGAGCAGATGGTCCATATGTCCCATGCTTTGGATCTCAAAGTCGTTGAGAAAGAGTTGGGACCAGTGGACCCCATCTTCCATCAGATTCAATCGAAGGCTCCTCCTACAGTTATTCTCCCTGTCTTGCTATCCCTTCTGAAGCTCACTCAGGATTCATGGGAGAACCCTTCCTCGATCCAGTCTACCTCAAAGAAAATTGATAGGCTGTATTGGGTTGGAGGTGAACACATCGAGTGGCTTCAGACTCACCCTCGACCGAATTCAGTGGTGATCAAAGCTTCCCAGAATAGAATGCAACGCCGTCCTCAATCAACACCGCCTGATCCAGAAGGCTGGGAACTCAACATAATGGGTAAAAAGATTTACTCTGCGGCAGGCCTGAGTTTTCACGTGACAAATTAATCTTCCTGTATGGGGACATACGAACAGGTACTCTGGGAAAGCAAGTTGCCCCTCATCCAAGATCTCCCAGAGGAATGACGACGAATGGCTGAAGCAATCCAGTCAGAGGCGCAATTATTGGCAGGGCAATAAATGAATTCTGCCTGACGTGTTGTGGATTGTGCCGCTAAGGCGATCACTGGATCCATTGCCCTGAGTCGTCACGTGTGACTCCGTTCCTTGGGTCTCACTCCCCAGGCCTCAGCTACCATTGAGGACCTGCCCTTTGATGAATCCTGGCTTTTCAATGGCTCCACAGATGAAAAGCTGGAGTTCATGGCAGCCACTACCTATGTGACCCGCCTCGCCAGACTCTGGTTCCGCCCGCTCCAACACTGGTTCCTACTGGTGTTCGACCCCCTACACAACTCCCCTACACAACTCCCCAAACAAACTGCTCACGATGCCAAGGGCAGTTCAACGGTTGCTGGGATAGTGGTTGGTGCCAGACAACGCCCTGTCAGGTATGCCATTCAACCCTCCTCAACCGGACATCTCTCTGACAACAGATGCCTCAATGTTTGGATGGGGAGCCCATCTCGAGTCCTATGAAATCCAGGGCACTTGGGATGCCAACAAACAGACATGCCATATCAACATCTTAGAGCTTCTCGGCATCCAGAAGGCACTGCGGGCCTTCGAGACCCTGGTGATGGGAAAGACCATTCTGGTGGTAACAGACAACACATCAGTGATGTACTATCTGAACAAGCAAGGAGGAATGAGATCCCCTCAACTTCTTCAACTCACACTGGATATCTGGGATTGGTGCGTGTGCAGGAACATTTACCTCCAATCCATCCATCTGCCGGGGGAGGAGAACACTCTTGCAGACGGACTCAACCGTTCCAGCCTCTCAGCTCATGAATGGATGCTACACAGGTCAGTAACGTCAGACCTCTTTCGACAATGGGGAGCTCCTCACGTTGACCTCTTTGCATCTCCAGAAAACAGTCAGTGCTACCAGTTCTACTCCAGATGACGCATCCCAGCCTCAAGGGGCGATGCATTCCTCTTCCATTGGAAGGGACCCCTTCTCTACCTCTTACCTCCATTTCTACTGCTGACAAGGTAATTGCCAAACTGTGTTGGGACCGAGCGGATGCCATCCTCATCACCCCGTGGTGGCTCCGTCAACCTTGGTTTGCATCCCTCCTGCATCTAGCCAGGCACCAGTTTATCCAACTTCCGATTCGTCCCGATCTTCTCACGATTCAGGACGGGAAAGTCAGACACCCAGATGTAGATGCTCTACAACTGACAGCATAGAGACAGCGGCCTTGAATCCACCCTCTGTTCAGAGGACCACTGTCACTATGGCCTCCAGTTTGTCCTTGGCTTCGATAGGCCAGATCTCTCCATCTCTCCCTCCAGAGATTCAGGCTGTCATCGACAATGCCCGATGACCTGCTACCCGTAAATTGTATCAATACAAGTGGAAAAAGTTCGAGGCCTTTCTGGCTGATCGGGGACTGACTACGGAACCGTACTCCATCCCGACAGTATTGGAATTCCTTCTCCGCCTGTCTGCCACAGGGCTTTCACTTTCGTCAGTCTGGTACTACTTGGCAGCCGTGTCTGTCGAATTCCAGACTAGAGGTCACAAGTCTCCTTTTACGGATCTGAAGGTGAAGAAGTTCTTAAACGGCTACGCCAACCTTCATCCTCCAGTACTCCAGCCGACTCTAATGTGGAGCCTCAAACTGGTCCTCTCACACCTGGTTTGACGTCCCATCAAACCCATGGCATCTACTGATCTGAGACTCCTGATTTGGAAAACTGCTTTTCTTGTTGCTATTACCTCGGTGCGTCGAGCTGGAGAACTCTGTGCCTTGCGCTCAGACCCGCCGTACACTGCCTTCCACAAACATAAGGTGGTGCTGCGTCCCGACATTTCCTTCCTACCGAAGGTAGTGTCGAGCTTTCATCTGAATCAATCTATCACTCTACCTGCTCTGATGCAGGATACGAAGCATACATTCGAACGTACCCTCCACTCCATGGATGTCAGGAGGGTGCTCACCTTTTACATCCGAAGAACTGCTTCCTTCAGGAAATCACCTAAACTGTTTGTTTCCTATGCCAACTCGAGACTTGGGGAACCTATTTCTCCACAACGTCTCTCTAAGTGGGTGATATCAACTATATCCCTCGGCTACGAACTGGCCAAGAAGCCATTGCCACCACAGATTCGTGGACACTCAATGAGGGCTGTCTCCACCTCAACAGCTTTCCTCTCTGGGGTGCTTCTAGAGGACATTTGCAGAGCAGCAACTTGGTCATCACCCTTGACTTTCATCTCCCGTTATAGGCTTGACACTCATTCTAGGAAAGCTGTGTTGTTATCTTCTATTCAATGAGTGAGTGTTAATGTTTTGCCAAGTCATATATATATATATATATATATATTGTCAGTTCATGCTTAAGAATGTGCTGTTAATGAATCCAACCATTGTTTGACTGTGCAGCATGGTCCTAGTGTCTGTATGTATAGAACATACCCTCCTCCTGGAGTAAAGCTTGCCAGTCTACCCAACTGTGTGATTCACAGAGACCACAAAGAAGATGGACAGGTTGCTTACCTGTAACCATAGATCTTCCAGTGGTCTTCTGTGAATTCACACAGACCCGCCCATCCTCCCCTCTATGTCCTGCTACATCATTCAATCATGCTTAATGTTCCTGATGCTGCTGATTGCAGCGTCATTCAAGGAACTGAGGGGAATTAGTTGGGAGCGCCTTAAAAGGGACCGTTAGGGTGGGCAGAGTTACTGCCAAAAATGTATCAATACACATTCTGCCTAGCGATTCCAGAAGGTTCCGAACGCTCTGCACAGGCGCAGGAATAGCCCAGCTGTGTTAATTCACAGAAGACCACTCGAAGATCTATGGTAACAGGTCCTTCTGTCTCATTCTAGGTATATATGCATATTCCTAAGCAGGCTCAGTTGCTGCAATGCTGCTCTAACAAACAAATCAAGTCAGCAAGTCACCTGGTTCCAAGAATAGCAGCATAATGCTTATTTTATTTCTGGCCATTGAAGACTTCCAAACCAGCTGCATGCATGCTTACTCAGAAATCAGCCTTGGAAGTAACCTGGTACAAAGCAACATGTGCTGTGTTATTTGTGGGTGGTTGGGTTATGAAGGGCATGATCAGATTCTTCTGACTCATACAGCATTTGATAACATTGTTACTTTGTGCATGTAGCACATAATGTTTACTTTTTCATGTTAATTTTGGGAGGCATTTTGAGATAATTTCACTGACACACACACACACACTTACTTTTAGGCCATTTTCTAGCTTTGTATGTATGTAAACATAGTAAGTTACATTAAGTAACTTTCTAGGCTCTGTTCAGAAATAAGTTGTATTGTGTTCAATGATTCTTAATCCAAAACATTGGGCAAAAGTAAGTCACACTATATTCAATGGGTCTTTCTTCCAAATACTTATAAGATTGTGATTATATGATTATGCTGCTTTGTATGAAAGACATGATTATGCTGCTTGATATCTAAAATTCTGAGCATAGCCATGGATCATTCACAGGTAATTAAAATCCTGTTTGTGTTGTTAAGGCTTGGGCTGGAAATGGCTATGAGTGTCTTTATTTATTATTGTTGTTAATTGCCGTCAAAAATGACTTCATCCTGTGGCAACCCTATGAATGAGAAGCCTCCAAGACACTCTGTCATCAGTGGTACTGCACAGGTCCTATAAACTCAGGGCTATGGCTTCCTTAACCAAGTCTATCCACCTGTAATGCTGTAATTCCTCCCATTTAATGACTGTTATCTTTTCTAATGAGCCGTGTCCTCTCATGATGTAACCAATGTATGGCAGCCTCAGAATTATCATTTTGGATATCCTTTGAACTCTCCTTTAGCACCACATTTGAATGAGTTGATAGTCTTCCTGTGAGCTTTCTTCACTGTCCAGATTTTACAACCATACATACAAAAACACGAAATACTATGTCCTTTACTGTGCTAGACTGTGGAACAACCTGCTGGAGGAGATGCAACAGCTGAACATGCTGTCTCAATTTAAAATAGAAGTAAAGACCAGTCTCTTTCAGCAGGCCTATCCAGATGATTTTTAAATTGCTTTAATATGTGGTTTTATTAGTTCTTTTAAACTGATATTACGTGTTTTAAAATGGGTTTATGTGTTTTTAACTGATATGTATTTTAACTGACACTAGGTATTGTGTGTTAATCTGTTGTTCCCTGTATTATTATTGTTATTATTATTATTAATAGTAATCATCATCATCATCTTCTGAATAAAAATAGCAATCATAGAAGTAGATCTTTGATCCATTGCATATGTTTTCGCCTTCTCTGTTTTCCCCTCATTTTTCTTCTCCTACATATATCCCATTATCATCTCTTTGATATGTTTGTTATTTGATTCTAAATTATGTGTATGGCTTTTCCATAATTTTAAAGTGTGTGTACAGAAGAAACAGTAAAACACGTCTAGTAACAAGCAGCGGGAAAGAAACTATTTTAAAAAACTATTAATAATCTTCACTACATTGTACAGCACCATTGAACTCAACTTCAGGGGCCTAAATCTAGCTGCTAGTCCGAAATAAAGTAATTCCACTGGATTAGTGGGATTTACATGAGTGTTTACTTAGCATTCAGCAGTTGATTCAGTGGGTCTATTCTAGTTCGGGGTTGGATTTAAATCTAGGAGATTTAAGTAAGACTGTTAGTCACCGAACCATTATTTTATTTGTTGATAACATGTCATTTTTGGCATGCAAATGTAAACTACAAAGGGAATAGTGGTTCTCTTAACAATACCAGACTTTGAAACATTAACCTCATAAAGACATGCTTACATTAAAATGCTATTTTGACTGACTTCAAGGTCTCTACATTAGGGTCAGGGTGACAAAGAAGGGAGAATTAACAGAGATAGTGTGTGACTGGCTTTACAATTATACATTGATGATATTTTAAAAATTGCATTGTTTCTTTGGGAAATGATAATAACCAGGTCCAGGATTTTAGGATAGCTCAGAACAAAAAATCAGATAAGTAATAGTTGCATTATTCTAAGAGTGTGTAGACATTATATTTTGTTCCATTTTTTAAAAAAAATAGGAATCTCAGATGAAAGAAGAAAGGAGAGAGGGAAAGAGAGAGAAAAAGAAAGAAGGAAAAGGGAAGTAATTTTTCAGAAGGCTTTTTTATCAGGTTTTTTGGTTGTTGTGCTGCATTTGGACACAGTATATGATTCCAGTGGGACTATTTGAGCTGGGGTGGGAGTAGTTTTACGAGTGCAGGGCTTTGTTTCAAAAAGGTCTGGAGTTTGGCAGGTAGGCTCTCTTTCCCCACTCCAACCACAAACCACCTCCTTGTCCTTTGGGCCTTCTGCTACTCCCTTTTTTGTCCTCACTGAATAGATCCTGGTGTAAGGAAATAAAAGGAAATAGCAGTATTGGGAGAGGGAAAGGAAGTGGATGCTACAAAGGCCATTTAGAAATATGTATGGTATGTTCCAGAGAATGCAGCAAAAACTCCAGCTCTCTTTCATTTCTTACATATGTCTCCATAGAAATTATTATGGAAATACTCAAGCAGATGTATTGTGTGTTATACTAAGAGAGTGTCTTCCATTCTCTGTAGCTGGCCTGATTAGAGATAAATCTGACAAGGCCTGTACTATTTGGCCTCCTTGAGGTATTGCCCTGATAATTTGCTACATAATATATGTTACTTTAGTACATAACCTCCCACGTGCTTTGTAACATGAGTAGCAGTAAAATACAGTCAGATCCCTGTATCTACGGGGGTTTAATTCACAGACTTACCATGGATATCAGAAACTGCGGATAACAGTGAACACTAGTAAAATACAGGACGCCCAATAAAAAAACATACCATAGAGTTGTGTTGGAGGACCTAAAAGGATGCCTCTCTAGGCATTTTTCAGCACAACTTTATGATATGTGTCCCCTGTTTTCTGTTACGCGGATAACTGAAACTGTGGATATTGGTTCCACAGATAAGGGGGTCCAACTGTACATCTGTGGGGTTCCTACAATGTAGAAAACTTCACTTAATCTGGGCAATTTCTCTTTATATCCTTGGCCTATGCTGTAGGGCAGTGGTGGTGGTGGGTAGGTAGATCTACATGCATAGTGTTCCAATTATACCAGCTATAATCAAATTAGAAATGATGTTCAAAACAGATTTAAGCAACACCCAGTGTAGAGCTACAGAAGCAGAGGGAGGGCAGACAAGAAGTTTTGTATAGTATTATTTATCTAGGCCACTATATATCCCTAGGAAATGGGCTAAGCAAACGCTAATATTTTGTTGTGCATTTCCCCATTCAGTTTAGTGGAACTTAAAAGTAGCCAGTCCTCCAGTAATTTCATTGCACCCTGTAGCACTACACTTCTTCGTCATCCTTAGTGTATATTCTTCATAGAGAAAGCGGCAAGCAAAATACATTTCCATTCTATTAACAGTAGATAATAAATATGCATTTTTTAAAAAATGCACAGTTACATTACTGTCTTTTTCACCCATGCCATTTAGTATGTTTTCTGCATCTTGAGTAGCTACTAGAAATCCTTTCTGTTGCCCTTCTGTACTAATTTATGGAAGCACGTCTCCCAAGAAACGGTTATAGTGTATAATATTGACTGCATTTGGATGTAGCACTAAATTGTGTTTACATTTATGAGAATGAGGCCATATTCTTCCCTGCGGCAGGCACAAGAAAGAGATAGGAAGCTTTAAAACAACTGCAGCATAGTATGTCATCCAAACATGAAACTGTAGTTAATCTTAACTACAGTTAGTGAAAACAAGCCAGCTTTATAGACTATGATGAAGTTGATTTGTTTCTACTATCATACAGTTTTTCCGGTTCAGATGGCATGGTCGTTAATCTAAAATGGGGGAAATGGCTTCCAAATTTCACAGCTGCCCCAGAGGGGATGGAAGGAGAAAGTGTATGGAAGACCAGAAAGAGTCTGGGCTAGTTCTTAAAACTTTAAACTGGCTAAGCATGATATTTGAAGCAGCCCATTATGTATTTGCTAGAAAACCATCTGTTAACATGTCCAGAATCCTTTTGGCTCTTCTGAAATACCGATTCTGCTGGTGGAAGAGGCAGCAGTAGCAAGACAAAAAGTGCCACGGCACAGGGGTGTTAAGGAAAGGATGAAAACATAAGTGATGGCAGGGGGAGGTTATCAACTTACCTTTCATTTCATTCATTTCATTACCTATGTCTCAGTCCAGTTGTATTTTCTCTCAATTCACTCAGGGTAGAGTTAGCAGTAGGGGAGAAGAAGGCCATCAGCTCCAAACCACTATTTTCTCCAGTGCATGGCTTTTTTTGCTGCGGGGGGGGGGATTGATCTTTGGAAGAAAGTTATCTGGTGTGGTAGCTTGGACAATTGCCTGCCCTGTGGCATAGGGCATTGTCCGAGTGACCCCTTCAGGTCTACTTGCCTATTAGCCATCAGCCCCCCCCCACTGCGTGTTGGAAAAGATGGTGGATTTAGCCAGCAGCCTTCCTCTTCTGCTCAAAGCCTGGAAGTACAACTGAACCCCTAGGTGAGTGGTGTTTATCAACAGAATTCTGGTTTAAAGCTGAAGAAGTTTGGAGGTTTGACAATATTTAATGTTGCTGGAATACTGGAAGATAAGTTGATACTTTAAATTAAATGTATCATTATTTTTCTCATAATGGTATCTTGAAAGATACAGGTCAACTCCCATATCTGCAGGGTATACGTTCCAGAACGTCCACTGGATACGTGAAACTGCAGGCAATAGCAAATGCTCTTTTCATGCTGATAGCATAAAAGAGTTTCGCTATCCCCACCCCCGCTCAACCTGTGCCGCTCACCTGCTGCTCCACAGAGGGGAGAATAGCTGATGTTCCTCTGCTACAGGACCCAGGAGAAGAGGATGGGTTCTCCCCGCAATCCCTGGTGCCAGAGCTCTGCTTGCTGTACTCCATTGCCCAGGAAAAGGCTGGGCAATGGGGCATATTATTTCAGCAATGAAGCACTTGCTGTGTTTCCTTACCAGGGAGAAGGCTGGGCAGTCGGGCGTATTCTCCCTGGTGATGAAGCGCTTTCTGTGCTTGGTTGGCCAGGAGAAGGCCGGGTAGTGGGGGGTAATCTCCCTAGTAAGGAAGCACTTGTGCTTTGTCGCCTAGGAAAAGGCCGGGCAGCTTCTCCCTGGCAATGAAGCAACAACAGTTGTTGACAATTCTTCCTGCTTCCATCTCTCCAAAACAAACAGTGAATAAGTGAAACCACAGCTGTGGCATCTGCTGCTATGGGAGTCACCCTGTACTTGAGAAATGTGTGTACACTGGGGGTGGACTGTTCCCATTGCGATGCCTGGAAAGTAAGAGATAATGCTATAGGCTGACGCTCAGGAATATGGATCTCAACATTTTTTGAAGTCAAAATAAGTGGTTTCCTTACTCTAGTAGATGTTTCTAACTCTTGAGGCCAATGCCAGTTATAATGTTGGAAGTCAAAGATAAAATTTAGGTTGTTTGTATTGCACAAAAGAAACCTGAGGTACTGGTAACTGTTGCATCTAAAAAATTACTTTCTAGGCTATATCCAGTGTCATGCAAGTATAACACACTGCTAGTTTTCCTTACTCCTTATGCTGCCTGTACCCAACCTCATCCACACCCCCACACACTCCCAAAATAGTATTTTTTTAAAGGGAGATATTTACTAGTGTGTAAAATATTTTAAGAACTCATTCTTCTGAAAGGTGGCATTGCACAATTTTTTATTACATTCAAGAGGAAAATGGAGACAAGCTAGCTTTGAAGACTCTAATGTGGTTAATGCTGTCAGACATTATTTAAGACTGACAATAGGCAACCTACAGAAATTTAATCAGTTTATTTTATAACCTGTGGTTTTCATTTGTTTCATTTTATACATAATACTTTAAAAAGTTATACACTTCTGTGTTTGAGAAGACGGTAAATTCTTGGTTTGTTTTTTGTGTTTTAATGGAGACAAAATACTGGGTGATAGCTACCTACAGATTAAAGCTATTATTAATGAGATAATAGATCTTTTTTTTTTGCTTCAAGAGACCTTGTAAAACCCCAAAATTGCATATTGCAATTTTCCATTTTAATAAAAATTATGAATGTTCCCATTTTGTTGATAATATTAATTTTACCATTTCAGTCTTCCATTTAGCTCTATAGTAAATTTAATCATGGTGTTTTAATAGCTTTTCCTACAACCATAACATAGAACTTTTAAATGTGGTTAGTGGCAGGTCTGTCATTGTGGAAAATGTGTTCTTTAACTAGATGTTATGAGATTGTGCTAATACAAGGCCTAAAACATACATATGTGTGCACTGTTTTTGTTAAGAAGAAAAAGTAAATGAAGAAGAAAAAAATGAATGAATGTATGAGACTCTGAAGTCTCCAAAAAACATTACTTTGCAAATAATCTAGTTAAAGTAAAGATTAGATTTTCCCCTCTCGCCAGATAGTCTTTTCCTTATTGATATGTCCTTATTCATTACTTGTCACAAGTAATGTTATATTTGTGCATCAATATCTTTTAAGAAATCTTTCATTAAAATATTGGGGGGGGGGGGAGTCAACTTATGTAGATAATGTACCACAATATTGTCTTTGGAATATTTTCATAGGGGAACAAGATTCAGTTGAGTGTAGATGCTCATCTTTTAATTTTAAAAAAAGATGAAATCTAATTTATTTCAGTTAACCAAATCTGTGGCTTTCTGTACAATTGTGCTTCTATGTAAGATTTATAAAAAGGAATGGAACTCCAGAGAGATAGGTTTAGAATTAAATTAAACAATCAAAAGTAGGCAGACCCTTAATTTATTTAGTATGCTGGTCTAAGAATCTACAAGTACCTATTTACCTACCTACCGCCCTTTACACAGTTTCTCTTTTTTGAAAGAAAAATGTTTATGGTTTGCCTTGTCAGGGGATGATGGAACAATCAATCCCCAGGTGAAGCCAAAAACTGTCTCAGCAGACTTGGTAGCAATCCTTCCCCAAGAATACTCACACACCGAGTGTTTGGAGTCCAGAAAACAGGAGGTGCTTTTAATCTTCAGTAGTTTCAGTACATACAAGCGAAGTGCTACGCCAGGCATCTCAGGATCATAGGAAGAGAATGAACACTGATCTGGTTTTCTTATATACACACAGTAGAGCATTGGCTTACCCAAACACATGGTCACATTGCATCAGATTTCTACCTTCATGGCTTTGTACTGTAGTAACCCTCTTCTGATGCAACCTTCTCATGCAACTGTAGCATGATTAGCATGCCTGGCAGTTCATGGAGTCAGTCATCATGACTCAGCAGTTGTTTGGCCATTTTAAAACTTAGGGTTCAGTAACCAATTCCTGACATGCCTTTCTTTGACTATTTATTTAAGGTACCCCTTCTCAATGTCAGACCCACCACACAGTGGTTAAGAACTCTTGAGAGTTGTAAGGAAAACATCTGAAGTCTGGCCTGTGGCAGAGTGTTTCGGGGTAGAGAGATATGCAATATGTTATTTGCATGCATAAGGTTCCAAGAACAAATCCCTGGCAGTTAAAAAAGTTTCTTGGATAGAATGGCATAGATACTATTAGATAATAGATCATACTAGGCTCATGGCCTTACAGTATAATTCAGACTTACATGTTCAAAGAAGAAAAGTTTTGTTCACATGAAATTGACCTCTTTATTTCAGTACTCATCCTGAACCTGTGCCATGGATTTGACTATATACATCTATCTATCTGCATACACACATGCACCAGCTAAGAGCTTCTATTGCTTTCCCATTTCCAGCCCCCTTCTGCTTTCCACTCCAGACCCTCCTATCTATCAAAGATGTGACAGAGGTAGATCACTACAATGTAAACTACCTCAGGTTCATCTTATGTTACAGTTGTATATGTGATTCTTGCTCATATATGAAGAATGAGTGATCCTCACTCATATATGAAGAGAGTACTTGTAAGAAAGTATCTTCCAAAAAGACAACATCAAAGAAGTACAGTCAGTCCTCCATATCCACGAATTCTTCATCCATGGATTCAACCAACCGTGGCTCAAAAACATTGGTGGGGGGGGGGATTCCAAAGAACCTTGCTGTTCTCCATTTTCCATTTTATATAAAGGAGTCCATTTGACTACGTCATTGTATATAATGGAACCAAACCTCAGCGGATACCGAGGGCCCACTGTATCTGTTAACCCCTCTGCAGTTACAAGCATGTTTTTGCATACCTGCATTTCAGTAAAAGTAGTGGCATGTTTGTCTGGATAAGTATGCAACAGATTTATCCCCCAAACCCACTGCTTATACTCACACTTGCCAGTGAGCAATGAATATGTCTGTGTGTGCTTGTACCAGCCAGCTTTGGATAGGTTTGCTTTTTGGATTATTATTTTTAAAGAATATTTTCAAGCCGTGAATACTTAAATCTGTGGATAAAAAATCCATGGATACAGGGGGATAACTATATCCTTTATCTTTTATTTCTTTAATTACTCTACCTAACTCTTGGTTTCCACTTTTATTTAAACATTCTATTGGGTACCATTTCAAATTTTCTATTTTTATACTTTTAGTCCATTTATTCCATACATATACATTTGATTGGAAGGGGCCCATCATCATACCCACATTCTTTTTACTCATTGGTTTCATTTGAAATATAGATATGTAGTCCATATTATTAAGATGTTTTTTCAATTCTAACCCGTTTTTTCTCCCCTGCAAATTCAAAGTCCAATATTTTAACTATTTGGGAAGTCTCAAAACATAATTCTAGAGATGGGACTCCCCATCCTCCTATTTCTTGATGGGAATATAGTAATGTTTTTGATACTCTACATTACTTCTTTCCCATAATCCAGTCTTTAATACTCTTATCCAAGTTCCTAATAACCTTTATAGGGATTATTTCTGGAATTGTTTTGAAAAGATTCTAGTGAGGGTATTCCATTGTTTATGTGACCACTTTGATATCTGACTAGATATTTTTTTCCAAACTTGATTATAATTATCTTGTATCATATTGTTCAGATTAGTCATTATACAGTCCTCCCTCCACATTCGTGGCCTCCACACTCGCATTTCCGCATATTCGCGGTTTGTCGTGAGGGGAGGTGGGGGGAAAGTGGTGAACGGGCCTCTGAAGGTCTGATCACCACTTTAGGAAGGGAGGGGAGGCGGGGGAAAGTGGCAACTGGGCCTCTGACGCCACTTTAGGAAGGGAGGGGAGGCGGGGAAAAGTGGCGACCGGGCCTCTGAAGGCCTGATCGCCACTTTCAGGAGGGCGGGGGGGCTGTTATTATTCGCGGATTTTTCACTTTCACAGGGGTCTTCTGAACATAACCCCCGCAAATGTGAAGGGACGACTGTATATACTCCCAGGTTCTTCATTTTCTTAACTCCTAATTTCAGTTCTGTTTTTCTCTGTATTTTCTCTTGTTCTTGCTATTTGGTATTGATGAACATTATCTCTGATTTTCTAATATTTATTTTAAGTCCTGACACCTTTTCAAATCTTTGCCCTACTTCAATTAATTTTTTTGTAGATTGATAAGGAGAGTGTGTAGTTATTAAGGTCAATAATAATTACTCTAGAAATACAGCAATAAAAAGGGGATGAAACAAGGTTGCCCATTATCACCATTACTTTGTGTTTAGCAACAGAACCTTTAGCCAATGATATAAGAAATGATAATAGCCATGTATTCCTGTACTTCTACTTCTGTGCTGCATTTCCCCCCTGTTGAGCACCTTTTGACCAAGACAAAGAAGGTGTTGAGTAATTCTACCTTTTCTCTTTCCCCTGTAAGCATTTCACCATTTTTTCCTCACAGTGGCCCTACCATGTCCTTGTTCTTTTGCTGTGAACATAACAAAAATAACAACTTTTTATTGTTATTAACCTTTCTAGCAAGCCTGAGTTCCATCTGCTTTAGCTTTTCTGACTTTCCCCCTCCATGAGCTGGCTATTTGTTTGAATTCCTCTTTGGTGATTTCTTTGCACATGTCTTTTAAATCTTGCATTTTTCATTCCTTGCACATGTCTTTTAAATCTTAGGAAAATTCTTTAAACATCCTTCCTGGTTTCTTTAGGCATCTCCCATGTTCCTTCCTCATTGGAAGGAATTGTTTCCTTCAATTCAAACAATTGTTTGGAATTGTGCCTTTAATATCTCCCTTTTAAGAAACTCCCATCCATCATGAACTCCCTTCTCTTTTAGTATTCCTGACCAAGTATTTCCCTGTTTTACTGAAATCAGCTTTCTTAAAGTCTAGAATATGTGTCTGATCACGCTTGATGTCCCCTTTCAGCTGTATAACCGACTCCAGGAGAACATGGTCAGTCCCACCCGCCACTTCCACCCCATTATCCAGGTAATCACTATTGGTTAGCATCAGATCTAAAATAGCTGATCCCCTCGTGGCCTCTTCTACCTTCTGGACAATGAAATTGTCTGCAAGGGAAGTGAGGAATTTGTTGGATCTTATATTCTTGTCAGAGTTTGACTTCCAAAACATATCAAGATAGAATAGTTCAAATCTGTCGTTCCTACTTTTCATCCCATTCTTCTTCTTTCTGAATGTTTGGCTATCTGTTGGCTATCCAGGAAGGGATCATCCAAGTCCTCAGTCTGGCTTGGGAGTCTGTAGTAGACACCCACTATGACATCATTGTTGTTTCTTTCCCCCTTAATTCTTACCCAGATGCTTTCAACTTGCCTTCCAAGATTTAAGTCATTGATCTCTTCACAGGTGTAAACATCCTTGACATAAAATGCTACTCTTCCTCCTTTCTTTGAAATTGGTTATACCCCTCTATAGCTACTTTCTAATCATGATACTCATCCCATGAAATTTCAGTGATGCCTCTCTCTCTCTCTCTCTCTCTCTCTCTCTCTATATATATATATATATATATATATAAAATTCTCTTGGTATGTTGCCTTTTCTAGTGTGCTGATTGGCCACTTAGGAAACATACCCAGCCACTCCCCCAGCCAGTCACCACCCAAATGCAAATCAATATATTCCAGTGTCATACTGGGAGTGACCAAACAATGTGTTACAATGTTGGCTATAGTTACAAAGACTGCAGGCCTTTTCAGTTCACCAATGTCTCAGGGCTGCAGAATTCCCATTTATGATCTAAGTCTACACAGTAATATATCCATTCCCACTGCAAAGGGACCCAGGCAGTCAACTGGCGTAGGGACCCTGCTGCTGAGATGGGACCCAGGCAGTCAAGTGGCAATGGCAGCGGGAAGCTGCTGCTGCAACAACACCAAGGCAGCTAACTGGCGGTTGTGGCAGCAGGGCAACAGAGCGAGTCACCCTCAGCAATTCTGGGGAAAGTATGGAACAGTAAGAAGAGGAAGAAGGAATTCAAATCCACCAGCCTATCTTACAAGGTTGTTGTGAGGTCTAGCAGGCATGTTGGGGGCAGTTCTTAATGGCATATGGTATGCTGGGTCCAGCTAGTTATATCATATTTGCTCTGCTGTGTTGAGAGTTTCAATTCATCTTGTTTATTTCCCATGCTCTGTGCATTAGTGTAGAGAAACCTAAGACCATAGACCATTCCCCTTAGCTTTTTATTTAAGGTTATTTTTTCCACCCACTGTTGGGTTCTTGTTGTATTTGCTCTATTCTCTCTATAACATTTGAACTATTATCTCCAGCACTTGATGTACTCCTGCCCTCCAGAATACTGTTTCCTTCCCCGCCCCATAATTTAGTTTAAAGCCCACCTTATCAAGTTTGTAAGACCCTTGGCAAAAATGTTCCTTCCAACTGCTGTAAGGTACAACCCATCACTTGCCAGAAATCCATCTTTATGAAACCGCTGACTATGATCCAAGAAGTCAAATCATCCTGGTGGCACCATCTGCGGAGCTAGTTGTTCACCTCCTTTAATCTCTCCCTTCTTGAGCCAAGTCCTTCAACTGGGAGGAGAGATGAAATGACAACCTGTGCATCAAGGTCCTTCAGATTTCTACCCAGAGCTTCGTAATACCTTGTGATAGCCTGATGGCTATGCCTTGCAGTGCTATTGGTTCCTACATGGGCCAAAAGGAAGGGGGTAAGGGTCAGTGGGCTTGATGATTCTTGTCAGCCTCTTTGCCACATCATGGATTTTTGCCCCAGGAAAACAGCATACCTCTCAAGACATCCTGTCAGGCCTGCAAACTACTGCTTCTGTTTTCCTTAGCAGGGAGTCCCTTACCACCACCTCTAAGGATAGGCAGGGAAGATTCCATGAATCTTCCAAGGTCACCTGCACGTTCTCTGAGGACTGACACTGTTACTCTTGCTGCTATTCCTTGCCATCACTGACAAGGGGAGAGTTTCAAATGATTTTTTTCCTCCAAACTCACAGAATGATCCCTGGTCCTTCTATGTCTATGTGTCACATTCCTCTAAATATCTACCTCCTGTGTTTGGGAACTGACTTCGTCCTCAAAGACCTCCCCTCTGTGTGCCTCATCCAGGATAGTCTGCTTGGGAATCTATTTAGGAGGCTTTCATGCATAGGTGGGCAAAATAGCCTTTCCAGTGGTCTCAGTTGGTATCCACTGGGGTTTGGTTCCAGGATACCCCATGGATACCAAAATCTCATGATGCTCAAGTCCCATTATATACAGTGGCATAGCCAAATGGTGTCCCTTAAATAAAACAGCAAAATCAAGGTTTACTTTTCGGGATTTTTCTTCTTGGAATGTTTTCAAGCCATGGATGGTTAAATCCATGGATGCAGAATCTGTAGATATGGAGGGCCAACTGTATGACTATAAATTCCCAAAGCTATAGTTAATATAGCTAATGGAGAGGAACACTCTAAACCATAAAGGTTTATTGTGATTAAAAAAATATGTTTTTAAGACTTTAAGATGCCACAAAACTTTGAGCAATTTTCTTGTTTGTTCCCACCACTCCTTCCACCTTATTTTTTACCTTAACATCCAATAATAAGAGAAAGATGAAATAGTTACACATCACCTTCAATTTAGTAGCCTTTGTATTCTTCCATCCAGAAACATCTTCCTTTGTTTTTGCTGTTACAGGATAATACAGCTACTCTTAAAATACCTAAAGTGAAGCACTGAAAACCAGTTTATCAGTTTTCACCACCACTTAACTAGAAACGATTTATAAAAGCTGCAGTGACCCTCTGCATTGCAAATAAATATTGGAGGTCACTTAAAATCATGCAGCAAAGAAAGTGTTGTGATTCAAAGCTTCCATGCAAACTACATAAAAGACCCAGGGATGAGCTTATGCATTAGCACCACAACAGAGAACACAGTGAGGGAGTTCTGTCTAAATCAAAATGGAAAGGTTTTCTGCCTGGATTGCTCTGTCATGGATACAAACACTGCTGAAGAAGCTGCATCTTTTTTATCCAGTCTTTCAAAAGAAAAGAAAAAAGGAGAGTGAATATCAAAACCGCTTTGAAAACTTCCTGAGTTGTCAAACAAATAATGGCACAGAGAACCATTTCATATATTTTTGGATAGACGTTTAACATTTTATGCCTATAAAGTCTGTAACTGGCAAATGCTTGTCCTCTACTACAAAAAATACCAGTTTGCTATGGCATAACAAGAAAAAGTAGTCCTGAGCTGTGTGTGTAAAGTATGTGTCCTTGCAAGATTCCAGTTACCCAGCCTGTGGGCTCATCTACATGGGCCAAGATATGCCAGCTTCCCACTAGCATATCCTTGCTGACAGCGGCATTGGTGGAGGACGCTTAGGTGGGGCTTTCTTGGCTGACCCTTTACCTTTTGGGCCACCCTTACCCTTTTTTGAAGGCATCTCGATCGTGCAGTTGACCCTAAAATATCCAATGTTAGCAAGGAATGGCACAATGGTGTTAAAGCAATAAGTGATGTTGTTTTACTAAGGGTTGATTCCCACCTTTAATCGAAAGCCCGTTGGGTCTGCACTCCTGTAACTAGTAAGGGCAGTTATACTTGCGCCAAATGTATCAGTAATTTGAACTCAACCTGTGCAATAGCCCCAAATGGCCACCAGATGGCAGTGTAACTCCAGTATTGCACTGATCAGTTGGGAATTTTAAATCTGGGAGAAGTTGCTCTGAGTAGATCAATTATCCCGATGGCCACCAGGTGGCACCCTGCCCCTACTTTTCCAGATGAACAGTTTGCCACTGTTATGATTTGAATTTAAACAACAATCAAAAGTTGACACCAGGTGGTGCTGTGCCCTTTGTAATCACTGTGAATTGCAAGCCAAAAATGTTATTGCAAGCCATACCACAAAACTAGCAAGGTTTAGCAAAGCTTCGAGTGATTGCTAACAAAGCTTTGAGTGATTGCTGATCTGGGATTTGTAACAGCAAGGACAAGTGTTGCAAAGTAACAAGTGTTGCAAAGTAGGGTTTGCTGTGTTGGGATTTGCAAGAGCAAGGACAAGTGTTACAAAGTAGGATTTGCTGTGTTGGGATTTGCAAGAGCAAAGACAAGTGTTGCAAAGTAGGGATGCAGCTTTCCCCTGCATTCTCCCAGCCATGGTGTGATTACACCATGGCCAATCCCTGACTCGCTTCGCATGAGGCCACTAAAGCACCTCCCACTGCCAACTGTCAGTGGGGGTGGCATTCCCTTAAACAGACACACTATACTCCTCCAAAGGGGTTAAAACCAATTGCTTGTATCCCCTTCTGATGAATACCATCATGCCAAAGTTAAAGATATTCCCAACAGGAAAACAGTTCCCTTACCTTTCTGGGTGGAGTAAAATATATGGGGTTTCAGAGGAATCGGGTTTCAAAGGAATGCATGCCTTTGTGTTTCTTTTCAACTCCTGCATGTCATTATTTTAAGGTTCAAATGCTTGGATTGTTCAAGTCTCCCTTGGAGAACTTGAGGGATATTGGAAAATTTAACACTTGTTTCTTATCTGTGTCATCTTCCCTTCATTGCTCCAGAGCTTTAAACCAAGGTTGTATTATCTGTGACTTTGTGCATAACTCTTTTGGGGGAAAAAATAACTCTTTGAAAAAAGTACCTTTTTTTTTTTTTTTTTTTTTTTTTGCTTCCGTGGAAGATGAGGTTAGTGGTGCTGAGCAGCCTAAACAAATGTCCTAGAGAAGAAATGTCCAAAGTAAGATGAAGAGAACAAATCAGTCTCATTTGGTCAGCAGAATGTTTATTTAAACATTATTTGATGTTTTCAAGCAATGTGGGAAATGTATTCAGTGGGGGGGGGGGGAATCCAGTAGGGACTTATAGGTCTGTTTCAAATTTTTATTATTATTATTATCTTTATTAAATTTTCTACACAATTACACCACTTATTATTCTAACATTCCAACAACACAAATCACATATACAATCATACAACCACATATCCATACATACATAAGAAAATAAAAATAAAAAATAAAACACATATATTACCATCCACTACCACACCATACTTCCTACCATACTGGATCGTGAACTTGGTATTTCTTCTCCTTTAACCTTTCCTTAAATTTTCCTTACTAGTCCTATACAGTATCCATGTACTTCCAATTACTATTTTCTAGCATTTCCAAAACCCCTCCCCTTTTTAAAAAAAAAAATATTATCCAAAAGTTTCCTGCTACTCTTCCTTCAATATACATCTCGGTAATTATATATATATATATATATATATATATATATATATATACACACACACACACACACACACATACACACACACATACGTTTTGATAGTTTTTGTTAAGATCTGGATTTCTTTGCTTCAATTACTTATACATAATTTTATTAACTATTAATTTGCTTATTCATTCCAAATTTCTGCAACCTCACTCCACTCTAATCTCAAAAAGTCTATCCAATGTGCCCATTGTTTCCTAATTTTATTTTTAGTTTTAGATTTAATCCATGTGGTGAGTTCTTCCATTCTCGCTATTTCCTCCATTTTTACTAGCCATTCTTCTATCTTCGGAACTCCTTCTAGCTTCCAATATTTGGCTAGAACTATCCTCGCTGCGGTGGTCATAAAGAATATCAAATTCCATTGATCTTTTGGAATTTCCCTATCAATCAAATTTAACAGAAAGAATTCTGGTATAAATCTAAATTCTATTTTTAATAATTTTTTTATCCACTTATAGATATTTATCCAAAACTTTTTCACTATTGCACACGACCACCACATATGAAAATAGGATCCTATTTCTCTTTTACACTTCCAGCATTTTGAATCATTTTCCTTGTAGATTTTAGCTAATTTTTGTGGCGTCATGTACCATCGAAACATTACTTTGTAACAATTCTCTCTTAATTCGATGCAAGATGTAAATCTTTTAATTCTTTTCCACAACTCCACCCAATCTTCTAGTTGTATGCTATGTCCCAGATTCTGCGCCCACTTCACCATATACTCTTTAACTGTTTCAGCTTCAAGTTCCAATTCCAATAAGATTTTATATGCTTCTGAAATTTTTATTTCTCTATCTTTTACCAAAAGCTTATCCGATCCCATCTGCTGGTGCTCTATTCCAATCAAGTTGTTATCCATCTTATACCTCTCAGCAAGTTGTCTATATTGGAACCAATTACACTCTATATATATAGTCTTTTTTAAACTCTTCTATCGTTTTTATTCTATACTCCCCACTTTGAGTTTTTAACAGATCTTTATATGTCAACCAGCTTTCTCTATTCAACATTTCCGTTCTTCTAAAAGCTTCTTGGGAAGACATCCATAAAGGGAGTGTCATATATAGCTTTTTCTTTACTTCTTTCCAGGCGGCCAACATTGATTTTCTGATAATATGATTTTTAATTTTTTTATGTCTTTTCCTTCCCGTACCAAAGGTACGCATGGAAACCAAATTTAATATCAACTTCTTCTAACGTTAATGTCCTGTCGTTTTTTAGGACAAACCATTCATATAACCAGCTTAGAACTGCTGAATTATAGTATAGTCTTAGGTTTGGCAAACTCAAACCGACTTTGAGTGACTCTTCCTGTAGGATCTTCCAGCTTACTCTTGGTTTTTTGTTCGCCCATATAAACTTTGATATATCTCTATCCCAGGTTTTGAATATCTTCCTATTCGATAAAACTGGGAGATTTTGGAATAAAAATAACATTTTCGGTAAGATCACCATTTTCACTGCAGCAATTCTCCCGGACAGGGACAGATTTAATTTATCCCATCTTCCCATTTCTTTTTTCATTTCTCTCCATATCTTATTATAATTATTTTCTATTAATTCTAGGTTATTGTTGGTTATCATTATGCCTAAATATCTTATTTGTTTTTTAACTTTATAATCAGTTAATCTAGTTAGCTCTTCCTCTTCTTTTTAAAGTAGATTTTTCGTTAATATTTCCATCTTTTCTTTATTCACCTTTATTCCTGCTATCTGTCCGAATTCTCTTAACTTTTCTTGCAATTTCTCCATGGATTTCAATGGTTCCTCTAAAGTTAGGGATATGTCATCCGCAAAAGCTGATATTTTATATTCCTGTTTCTTTATCCGGACCCCATTTATCTCCTTATCGTTTCTAATGTTTCTACACAAGATTTCCAAACTCATAATAAACAATAAGGGTGAAAGGGGACATCCCTGTCTCACTCCCTTTTCTATTTTTATTTCAGAAGTCCTTTGTCCATTCAATATAATTTTGGCAGTTTGTTTCTTATAAATTGCTTCTACTGCTTGTATAAATTTTTCTCCCAGTCCAGCTTTCTCCATTACATCAAGCATAAATCTCCACCTCACGCTGTCAAAAGCTTTTTCTCCGTCAAGAAATAGAATAGCAAATTTCTTTTCCGGATGCATCTCTCCATATTCTATAATGTTTAATATTCTCCTGATATTATTCCTCATGTGTCTACCTGGGAGAAATCCCGTTTGGTCTATATTCACCCTTTCCTTTAGAATTATCTTCAATCTCTCCGCTAGAATTATCATAAAAAGCTCATAATTAGTATTCAGCAGAGAGATTGGTCTATATTTTTTTATCTCCTCCGTGTCCTTGTTTTCCTTTAAGATAAGAACAATGTCTGCATTCAACCAAGAAGATGGTATATTCCCTCCTTCCATTATTTTGTTAAACAAACTACATAGTGGGATCTTTAATTGGTCTCCAAAAATCTTATAGTAACTAGCAGAAAAGCCGTCCAGGGCCTGGTGTCTTTCCTGCTTTTAACATTTTGATAGCCTGATCGATTTCTGCTATGGTAATTCTTTTATTTAACATTTCTCTCTGTTGTGAGCTTATTGTAGGGATTCTTTGATCATCTAAATATTTGCTTATTTTTTCATGCATTGGTTCTTCCTGCTGTGACTCTTTAAAGAGCGTTGTGTAGAATTCTCCAAAAAGTCTTCTGATTTCCTCTTCATTTGTCACTACCTTATCCTTATCTTTTATTTTCAATATTTGTTGTTTCTCCTGTGCCTTCCTCAGTCTGTAAGATAACCATTTTCCTGTTTTATTACTTTGTTCATAAAACCTCTGTTTCATGAATCTCATTTTCTTTTCTATCTCTTGAGTTGTTTCAGTCTTCATTTGATTTTGTAACATCTTTAACTCATTAATCACCTTTATATTTTTTGGATCATTTTTTAGTTCTTTCTCTTTCTGACCTATTACATCTAATAATCTTTGCGTTCTTTCCTTTAACTTCTTATTTCTTTCACAATTTATTTGCATCAATACACCTCTAATAACCGCTTTACTTGTGTCCCATATGCTCTGAATTGTGACTTCCCCTTCCTTGTTTTCATTGAAGTAGTTTTTTAAGTCCACTCTAACTCTATCTTGAATACTCTCATCCTGTAGTAGTATTTCTTTTAATCTCCATTTGTAGCTTTCCCCCCTACTTTTTAATTTTAAACTTATCATATTATGATTGGAGATTGTTCTTGGAGTTATTTCCATTGATTCTATGTTGCTCATAATGTTTCTAGAAACTAGAAACATATCAATGCATGAAAGCGAATTGTGCCTGTCAGAAAAAAAAGTGTATTCTCCAGTATCATTATATAGGTGTCTCCAAACATCCTCAGTCACAAGATTGTCTGTCATCTCAAAAAAGGACCTAGGAAGCTTTCCTTGCTTTTCTTTTATGGCCTTTTCCGATGCTCTATCCTTAAGTGGGTCTATCACCCCATTCCAGTCCCCAAGGCATATTAACTCATATTCTTTTTCTAGAGTGGCCTTCAATAAATTTCTGTAAAATTTATCTCTGTTTTCTGAAGGGGCGTAAATTCCCAAAATCAAATTTTTTTATCCATAATATTTAATTCTATCCCTAGATATCTTCCTTTATTATCTTTTAGGATTTCTTTCGCCCCCCACTCTTTTTTCACATAAAACACAATCCCTCTTCTCTTCTTATCAATGGAATTTATAAATGCCTGGCCCAATTTTCTATTTTTCAGCAGATTTTGATTTTTCCCCTTTATATGCGTCTCCTGAATACAGATTACATCCGCTTTTGTTTTTTCTAAATGGTGGAAAACTAAATTTCTTTTACGTGGTACATTAATACCCCTCACATTCCAAGACACTATTTTAATCGCCATTTTTCAATACTTGTTATTAATAAGTTTATTATAATATAATTATACAAATTTAATATTCTCTCAATCAGTCTCTGGCCCATCCTCTTTACCTATCTCATTATCCTCCTCTTCTTCTGTTCCTGAATATTCTAATTCTTCTTCAGCTTCTCCTTCCACCTCCTCTTCTGAATCTGTTTCATTCTCTTCATCTATTTCTCTACTAGCTACCTTATGCTTAACCCTCAGTTCTTCTCTGCTGCTTCTCATTTCCTCAATATCCTCCTTATAAGCCTCTTGCTTTTCTTTTTCTTGTGTTTGTTCTCTTTTATTTTGTTTTAGTCCATCTTTCTTAGCTCCATTCCATGTTTCCCTTAATTCTGTTTGTCCTTTACCATTTTCTCCCTTTTCCTTATTCTCCAAATCTTTCCCAAATCTAATTGCAAAATCTTTTGCTTTTTTAATTGTATTCAGCCTATATCTTCTCTGTCGAAAGTTGAAGGAAATTCCCTCAACTTTCTCCCACCGATACTGAATTCCATTTTTCTGTAATTTTGCTGTCAGAAACTGATATTCTTTCCTTTTTTTTTTAGGATTTGCGCAGGGATATCTTTATAAATCGCTATCTCATTTTCCTCTATAATTAATTTTTTAACATAGTTTTTTTCCAAAATTTGGTCTCTGATCCTTCCTCTTGTAAAATATATGACAATATCTCTTGGGAGCCTTCTTTGCGTGGCTACCCTCAAGTTTATTCTAAAAATTCTGTCAATTTCTCTCTCCATCCTTACAAGAGGTATCTCAATATATTGTGCTAGACTTGGAGTTAGCCTATCATATAGATCTTCCTCCTCCACTTCCACCAGACCCCTTAACTTTAGGCATTTATCTCTTAACCTCAACTGTATATCTAAATCTCTTTTCTCCCCTTGTTCTTGATTTTCTTTTAAATATTCCGTTGATTTTTCTAAACTTCTAATCTTGCTATCTAGATTCTCCACTTTCTCATTCAAAAGATTCACATCTTCAGTAATTTTCTTTAAATTCTTCCCAAAATCATCTAACTCTCTTTTTATGTCTTTCCTTATCTCCTTCACTTCTAGAGTCATCTCCTCCCTGAATTTCCTTAGTTCTTGTAATAACAGTTGTTGAATATCTGTACTTTCCATCAATAACCTTCTAGTTGTTAAGGTGTGTACTTGTGTGTTTTTCTTAACTGGCATGTTGTTTATATTTGTGTACCTCGCTATCTTCTCTTACTTGCTATGTTGCAATACTGTTCTTCAATAATAAATTTTCCCACAAGTCCTCATAAACCACTTAAAGTTCCACCCTCTGAATCCAGAATATTTCCTGTTATGAAATTGCCTGTTGTTTCCTATTATTTCCAACACCTTAACCTCCAGTATTATTTCCCAATATTTCTAGACAGCTCTGTTTATCAATAATATCAAAAAGGGAGGGGAAAAACAAGGATTATTATCTAAGGAAATGTTACATAAATCATGAATATCCTCTCAACTAAGCTTTAGATCTTACATACGATTTACCAGTTAGTCATTGATATCTATACCCATCCAACCATCCAGAACTATCTACTTTCCAATTTCCGTATTAACCTCCCTGTTTACCTTTCTGTCTAACTCACATCCACCTATTCAACCTCATAGATTTAAAAAGTCCAATACATTAAACTGCTCCTCTTCACTTCTTTCTCCTCCACGTATCTCCACTCCGCTCCTTCGTACCTCCAGAATCCAGCCTTTAGGATCCTTCTCCTGCTCTACTTTCCTTTCTACTTTCCTCCGTAGAGACTCCAACATACTCCACCCAATCTCGCACCGCTCGGCTCAACTCTTCTTTCCTTTCTTTCCTTTGCCTTCCAACCATTCACCTTACACTGTGCTGCTGTCAGTTGCTTGGCTCCCTCCCTTCTCAATCACCAGCATAGTTTGTTTCAGACCTCCTCAGAACTCCAAGCCACTTTTCTCAACTCCACGTTTCTTCCTACCCCTCCGCACCGCTCCTACAGGCACACCTCGTTCAATCGTCCTCTGCTCTCCACTCTCCTTCTCAGCGCGCCACTCTCTTTTACTCTGTCCTCGGTCCATCAAGACCCCGCTCCATTCCCTTTCTCAAATCTGCTCCAGGTCTTCCAATCTCCCTCTGTCTCCATATGCCTGCTTTCTTCTCAAACAGGTTTATTGCAGCTGACTTTGTTTAAGGGTTATCCAACTCCTCCGCTACTCTGAGCTGCATAGGAATGTAGCGAAAGGTCTCTCCAGTTCAGCCCCCAGTAGGTTGCTTATCATATGTTTATCTAATTATTTTAAAAAGTCAGTGGAGTTGCTTACCCCCTCCTACGAGGGGTGCCCAACCAGGGACGTTGCACAGCTTTGCAGCTATATCCGTGCCGTCCCTTCCCTTCCTCCTCTTAACAAAGAGAGCGGGGGGGGGGCAGAAGGGGTCCACTTCTTAGCCGCTGCAAGCCCACTCAGGTCCCTCTTATACAAGAGGAATCTCTTTCTGGTTAGATATAATACTACCAGAAAAAAACCTGGTTGGTGACTGCAAGTTCTCTCCTCACGAGCTTCTTGCAGCCGCTTGCAACTTCATCGCTGACCGGAAGTGTCTGTTTCAAATTTTTTCCTGAAATTTAAAGGTATGATCCAAGGTGCTAAAGGTGTCATCTAAGGTTCACCATCTTGACCAGCTCCTTTAAAGTCAACCCATTTCATTAAGGTATAGGAGAGAATATCGAATGGAACAGATAGCAATCAGTTGCAGGTAGATTTAAATGACGCACATTTAGAGCAAACCCACTGAAATCAATTAAGCTTGTTCTGACAGTGCTGGATCTAACCCCTTGTTAAATCCATTGTCTAAATCTATGGCAACTAGATTTACATAAGTATTTACTTACAGTATAAGGGACTTGTTCAATGGGTCTGCTTCTATCTATGACTAGCAATCAGGATATGCCAATGATAGTAAACAATTGGAATATCTAGAATGCAAATAACATTCCAGAGAAGCCAGAATTACATCACAACAAACCCATGGAAGGGCTCTCTTTTTTGTGTTGGTGGGGGGCTAGTGCTTGTATGGTTGACTGGTATCGGAAATAGAAAGAACTCCAAATGTTCAAGTCAGCCCATCCGCTGCGGCTGGAATTAAGCTTCCCCAAGTGAACTCAAGCAGACATTGACATCAAAGCCCCATTATTAGCATTATTATGAACATTTGTGTCTGACTTACGCAAAGTCAATCATTAGATCCTGAAACTGTTACTGTTTGCTTTGGTGGCTGAAGCTCCTCAGGGTCTCAGTCAGAGAGAGATTTTTCACAACCCTGTGCTTGAGGTTATTTATTCATTCATTTATTTAATGTTTATCCTGCCTTTCCTCAATGTGGCATACAAAGCCCCTCTTTTCTTTCCCAGTTTCGTAGGCTCACAAGAAGAAATTATTAATGGACCAAATTCATCCAATTAGGGACTCTGAGCAAGGACTCCAAAAAAAATTCAAGGCAAGGGTGGGCTTAGTATTAGCAGGCAGGTTGCTACTAACTTTAACTATTTGCTGGTTTGCTTTTATAAAACAATGAAAGCACAATGCATTGCATTACAAGTGAGTCATCATCACCATCATTGTCATCACCATCCAACCAAAGTAGAATCTGAACAATCTTGAGTACCATGAAAACAATAGCAAACTGATGATCATTTAATACCCTTCTAATTGATCATTCCTGAGGGGGCAGAACTACATAGTGCTCCAATTTTGTCTGATCATTTCAGTGAAACCCCTCCTTTCCCACCATTCCGGGTTCCATGCTGCTGACCAAGCACAGATAGGAGGTTTGGCTGATGCTTTTCTCAGTGGCAGGTTTTGTGGGGGTATTTTAATTTTGGGGGGATTGTATGTGAAACTTATTTCACATACAGTCAGTAGACAGAGCTAATATGTTGTGCTTATTTTTTTTCCCTAAGTGGTAAGTGGCATTGAATTGCCGTTGGGGTGTAAAAGCATGATAGGACAGTGCATATCAGGCTATCTGAGATGGGAGACCATTTAAAAAAGAAAGGACCAATACTATATTTTGTGCCCATTGCCTAGAACTGTTTCTTTGGTCTTGTCAAGGAGGGGGGGTGGCCACCAACACAACTGAAAAAGCAGGCATTTGCAATGATGCACCCTGTCTTCATGGTCAAAAGAGGCCCCCTAAACTCCACATGACCCCCTAGCCAAGATGGCATCCACAAGTGATTTACCCATGATTTTAAATCTACCACCACCAAATTAAAAAACAAGCAACAGTTTCCCATGGTGCGTACAAGCAATAGTTTGTATTTCCAATAAAAGAAAGAAAAAGAGTATAAGATCACTGTTTGATTGACTTACCAGACCCTTGCTTAACTGAAAATCTATCATGGTGGCTGCAGGCACTTTCCCTGTTTGCTAGCCCTGCCCTCCATTCTCATCTAGCCAATCAGATTATGCTGTCTGTTCGTATCTGTGCAAATGCGAGTGTTCAAACAATCTCACATTCGCATGTTGCATGGAGCTTTTTTAAAAAAAAATCCAGACGAAGACCTGGATACAATGCACATGGTCTTTTTGGTGGATTTGGCTGCCCCCTTCCGAATAACACGTATTTATGCGCATGTCCGTATGAATGACTTGCTGTACGTTCACGTTCCGTTCAGATTACTTTGACCGTATAGATAAGACTTTGATTCCTAGAAACTCTTCACAGACTGACAGCCAATGGCTCGTGGACCTTTACCAGTCCACAGGCCACTACTTTAAGGATTTAGGATGTGACTTTGAGGTATGATAAATAGAATCATAGAATCATAGAGTTGGAAGAGACCACAAGGGCCATCTAGTCCAACCCCCTGCCATGCAGGAATACACAATCAAAGCATTCCCGACAGATGGGTATCCAATGTCTGCTTAAAAACCCCCAAAGAAGGAGAGTCCACCACACTCCAAGGCAGCATATTCCATTGCTGAACAGCTCTTACTGTCAGGAAATTCATCTTAATGTGTAGGTGGAATCCCTTTTCCTGTATTTGAGTCCATTACTATGTGTCCTAGTTTCTGAAGCCACAGAAAATAAGCTTACTCCAACCTCAGTATGACATCCCTATTACTTACAAGTAATACTATTACTTACGAGTGAGTGCTCATATTCATGTGGCTTCTGTGTTCTCTTGCTCTACAAAATAGGCAATTGTCAGTTGTTGTTTAAAGCAGCTGTGTTGTCTGTTGCGTGCCAGGAAAATGCTAAGTTTAAAAGTCAAGCAATTCTGCAGCAACTTGAGAAAGGAGATTTTCACATGTCAAAAATATCCTACGCGGAAATCGGGACAGAAATATTTCTGTCCCGGAAGCAGCGCCGCGGTTCGCACGCCCACCTCCCTCTCCCGATATGCTGGCGTCCTCGCACTGGGTTTTTTCTTCCCTCTTCCATAATTTTTACTAATGGGAGTTCGCACAGGCAGTCCCAAGTGAGCCACCGTAATTCCCTCATGTTGCCTACATGGGTTCTGCTTTTCAACCAATTCCAGTTTCTGACACTGCTGCAGTCCCTAAACTGTCAGATAAGTTGTGGGTTTGTGTATGTGAATACCTTATCTTAAACATTTGATTCATCATTCGAAAAGAAAATATCCCATAGTCCATTTCTTTTCAATGTTTTCCTGGGGGGATAGGCTTTGGGGTTTAAAAAAGCAGAATAAAAAGGATATTGACAAATTGGAGCGTGTCCAGAGAAGGGCAACTAAAATGGTGAAAGGTCTGGAAACCATGCCTTATGAGGAGAGACTTAGGGAGCTGGGTATGTTTAGCCTGGAAAAAAGACGGTTAAGAGGCGATATGATAGCCCTGTTTAAGTATTTGAAGGGGTGTCACGCTGAGGATGGAGCAAGCTTGTTTTCTGCTGCTCCAGAGACTGGAACACGGAGCAATGGATGCAAGCTCCAGGAACAGAGATTCCATCTCAACATTAGGAGGAACTTTTTGACAGTCAGAGCTGTTTGGCCACACACTCCCTCGGAGCATGGTGGGGTCCCCTTCCTTGGAGGTCTTTAAACAGAGGCTGGATTGCCATCTGTTGGGGATGCTTTGATCAAGATTTCCTGCATGGCAAGGGATTGGACTGGATGGCCCTTGTGGTCTCTTCCAACTCTACAGTTCTATGATTCTATGAAAAAGCTCTTTATCTTGATTTTTTTCCAGGTTCCCCCACCCCCACCCGTTCTTCAGATCTCTACTTTTACCCCCATCCTATCTCCTGGAATGGCAGCACTTGTGGTCTTTTTCCTGATTGGAATTCAGTTCTTGGGCTGTACCAGTCCTTCTACTGATATAGCTTTGACCAGAGCTTCCGGCGGTTGAAATGGGGGATAGTTTGCATGAAGCACGTGTGGCTCTAGCCCTTCTCCAAAATTAGTACAGTACTCTCATTGTTATAGTATTGCCTTTAGAACTTAAGTTCTGAAGGACTGGAAAGGAAGGTTGACTAAGCCTATGATTCATTTGCTTGTTTCTTGGCTGGATGAATGTATGACAAAACCTCTATGAAAATAGAGATTATCAGACAATGTTCTCCAGCGTTCCAGGGGCATTTTTTATTTATTTATTTATTTATTTATTTATTGCACATTCCCCTGCATCTGATAATCTCCAAAGTGATAGAGATATAATGCTGTCTCACAAGTGAAGCATCTGGTTCTAACAAGCATCCTTTTGATTTTCTAAAATTAAAAAAAATGAAAGTCTGTGTTAGGTTATATTCCTAGACTTTTCAGAGAAATTTTGACAGCATAGATGCTGATGCTATCTGAGAAGCCATAAATTGCCCTGCTGCCGTGTGTACATCCTCACTATTGGCAGGCACCTTGTTGTTATAAGTTCTAATAGTATTTCAGTTTCTCTCTAGACTCGCCAAAAGCCATTTTGTGCTGTATTTTAAGTGTCTGTTTACTCAGTTGTTACAAATTGCCTATGGGACAGGAACTGCCTGTCACTTCCAGAGCAATTAGTATGTGAAGCCTTATCAGAAGAAATCTGTCAAGTTTGAACAGACACAAATAGCACATAGGCATCTCTAAGGAAATCAAAATGAGTATTTTACAGTATATATTTACATACTGCTATTACTGCATTCAATCATACTTTACCTTACACATTTCTGTGTTCCTCTTGATACACAGAACAATATACATGTCTATAATTTAGGGTATATTTTTTGCATACCTCCTGATATATAATATAAGAATATAAATGCCTATGATATGAAGTATACATATTAGCCAGTGTCGAAGAAAACTTTAATGGTTGTGTATTGTGTTTACTTTAAATGTACATAATTAGATTTTTAAGATTATTCAGCCAATGTCTTATAAATGAACAACATTGGCTACTTGGCTGTTTTGATGTATTGTTTGAAGATACAGTTTGGTGCAATGTTGTTTTTACAAAGACCAAGAAAAACAATTTCTAAAATCTCTATTTGTGCATAATTATCTTTAAAAAGTAGATCTGATTTTAAAACACACACACACACACTCACACAAATGTTTGCATGGGAATGTTCTCATACACATTAATCCACACAGCAAGTACATTTATTACATAAAATCTGAAATGACTACATCAGCCACCCTACACTGAGTCACCATGAACAGCAGCTCTTGTGTTACTGTCTCTTGGGGTGTGATAAAAGAAGACCGTGATCTGTGGTGACATATTGTGGGTGGTGAACATGCGAATATGGTCATGCAGCATCTATTCTCCCTGGGGCAGGCCCAGGATGTTTTTTTTCTGCTTGTAGTAAAGAACAAGATGGTCCCACCATCCACATTCCACATACAGACGTTGATTGGACTGGTAGTTGAATCTTCCTTCAATACTGGTGCTAGAGTACCATTTTCCATCACAGCTGAGGGTGACAGAACAGTTTAGGGGATCAGGGCAAAATATGTGACACATACAATGAAAAAAAGAATACCCGGGGAGTCAGGATAAAAGCATAGAAGTAAACTACCACGGCTGCCTACCCTGAATCTCTATTCTTTCTCTTGTGCTCTACTTACTCCAGTGTACAGCGAATAATAAAATCTCATCTTGGCATTTCTGAGACATATTGTAGCCTTTTTCAAGAGACCTGAAGAAGGAATCACTCATGTAGAGCATGGAACCACATCAGTGGCACCAGTTGCAGAATTCTGTGTTATGTTCCCTTTCAGTAGGATGTGAACTCCATGGGAAAGAAGTCTTGAGTTGAGGAGAATATGATTTGTCTCAATGGCATCCCACATCATTTTGCCATATTCGGAAGTGGGGGGGGGACAAAAATTCTCAAAACTTAGCAGGAAAACCCTTTGAAGCTTTCCTCATATTTTTTTAAAAAAAAACTCCACAGGGAATGTGCATTCCTGCTCATTGGGACAGCTGATTTTCTTTGTTGTGCATTCCTGATCAAAGCAGAGGTAGAAAGCTGATTGGTTAGATGTGCACAGGAGGTGGAGCTTGTTAACAAGGCAAGTGCCCAAAACCGACATGTTGGATTTTCACTGTAGTGATCATGCACTTATGCAAAGAAACAGCCTTCTTTTTTTTCTATTTATTTAAGTGAAAGATCATGCTTCTGCACCTTGGATATGCTTTAAAAAAAGGTACTATCCCGTGGCAGCAACTGATGACAATAAAAACATGAGTAATTCACTCATGCCTGCCATTTAGATTCACAGACATGCCCATTTGAACAATGAACGCTTCACATGCCTGCAATTTTGCTAAAAAAAAACTTTGAGTGGTCATAGATTTGAAACAAATTCTCCAGCAACTCCCTTGTCAATGTGAACAGGGCAGATGAATGCATTGCTTTTGTGTTGCCTAAGAGGTTTCGGTGTCCAGGTGCTTGTTTCATGTGAGGTCTGTGGAGAATAACTGAATGATTAAAAAAAAGAAAAAGAAAACAACCTCTAGTCATGCTAAAGTAAGAAAGGCTGCCTACTGCCACCCGCATTTATAAGAAACAAGTTAATTGTTTGGCAAGTGTAAATTAAAACAAAAACGAATGCTAATTACTTGCAGAAAAAAATTAAGCCTGCTGAGAAGTGCTACCTTGTCTACTAGGAGTATCCTCTTGACATCAGCATGGGGTTACTTGTAATTAGATGCACATGTGTAAATACAATGATTAGATAGTCCCACATAAACATAATTATCATATCTTCCAAAAAGTCTAAGAAGATAGTCTCCAGCCCTGTGGGGGGTTTGTTATGATAAAAACTTGACAATCTTCATGCCTTCATCCTTTGTTGGTAAACAATGAAATGAAAGAATAGAATGGAATCCACACAAGCCCTAGTGAAATTAATGACGGTTGTGCAGCAAATCTGCTTGGTGGACTGAGCCCAGTGTATTTTTAAACATCCCAGTAGCTGAGGTCAATTAAAGTTATTGCTCATTAGAGAGTATTAAAAAGGATATCCTTTCCCCCTCCCCCTACTGTAATTAGCAGCCCTCCACTAAAACGGCAAGATCTTATGGTTCTTTAATTTCCTGAGTATTTCCAGGATGTTTGGGGTATTAGTCTTATATTAATGCTGTGAGGTGATAGTAAATTAACCTAAGCGCTAGACTTCACTTGCAAATCTTGTCCCAGTTGTCCCTTCTTGGATACTTTCCAAAGATATATTACAAATTTGGGAGTATTATCTAATTACTCATAATGCAGTTGATGACTGCTTCATTTTTTTCTTACAATCCCAGGTATATCAAACCACATTTATTGAAGTAAACAGTTTGGCAGAGGAAAGAAATATATACCCCTAAGATTGTTCATTATTATACTGTCAAGACATAAGTCTTTCACTACTTATTCTCTTACTTATTTTGAGAGGATGAGCTCCAGAGGACATTTATTTATTTATTTATTTATTTATTTATTTATTTAATAGCCTGCCTTTTTCCTGATAATGGGGCTCGAGGTGGCTGACAACATATTTAAAACAATGCAAATTAAAAACAATACAAAAGCATTAAAAAGTATACATATAAGATTTAAAAACCAATTAAACAATTTATGAAATTAAAGACATTAAACATTAAAAATATTAAAATATATATTTTTAGAAGTATATACTGTACGACCTTAAAATCCAAATTGCACAGCATTTAAAAGCCCAGCCCTATCAGTTTGTAAAAGCCTGAGGGCACAAAAATATTTTTATTTGCTGACAGAAGGAGAGCAAGGATAAGGAACGGAGTTACAAAATCTGGGAACAGCCACCAAGAAGGTCTCCCTTGTTCCCACCAACCTAGCCTGAGTAGGTGGTGGGACAAAGAGAAGGGCCTCTCCCGACAATCTTAGAGCTCTAATTGGGTCCATAAAGGGAGATATGGATAATCAATTGGTGCCTGAAAACATCATTAACACCACATTTTGTGTCTGAATTCTACAGCTTTCCAAAAGTTAAATATACAGTTAAATATACCAAATGCAAACTGTTCTCATTTCTCTGACATAGGCTTCAATCCTATTCCAACTGGAATAATTGCAAATCAATTCCATTTGCAAAAATATTGACTCCCCATTGAACAATTAATTCACTGGTTCCACTCTGCTTGGGACTATAAGCAGGATTCAGACACCAGTGAAGTGACTTGCCCCAGGTTACTCAGAAGCTTTCAAACCATGGCCTCCCAGTATCCTTGGGGATTCAAACCATGGCCTCCCAGTATCCTTGTCCAGTGCTCAGCAAATATATAGTTAATGTTAAATTGTTTGGGGGGTGTTATTTGTGAGGTATTGTACAAAAAAAAAAAAAGCAATGTTTGAATAGAAAGATATCAATAACAATGCATTTTTGCTTATTTTATAACCTCATCTTCTCTCGTACATTGAGAGAGTAGAAATAGTTCTATTGTATTAACAGTAATGAATAACACTAATAGTACTTCTATTGTATTAACATAAATGAATAATGCAAAATATGAATAACACTATTTTTTTTTATTTTCAGAACTTATCTATGCCTGGATCTTTAATGAATATCCATCATTTGTGCACCAAGATAATCGTCGTTTTGTTTCTCAAGAGACTGGAAATTTGTACATAGCTAAAGTGGAGAAATCTGATGTGGGAAATTACACATGTGTGGTGACAAACAGTGTAACCAACAACAGAGTGCTGGGACCTACAACACCTTTAATCCTGAGAAATGATGGTATGAGTTTCATTAAATTTGAGCTTTCACTTCCTTGTGGGAAATGGGTGAGAAAGGAGGTAACTGTAAAGGCTGATTTTACTAACTTAGTTATAATATATTCATGTAGATGTTATAATGGTAGAGTGTATTGATTAGAGTTTTGCCACCAAAACAAGAAAATTTAAATTCCAACTCCCAATCACTAAGAAGCTCATTGGGTAATGTTGGAACTATCTCTCACATGTAAAACTATTTGACCAGGATATAAGTGTGAAGAATTGATCAATCAGAGTATCATTTATTGCATTTAAGGGGCACTAACTAGCCTTATACCACATTTAGAATTTATTTTCCTTAGGAAACTATTTATCTTGGCTGGTACATAGCTATGTGGAAGTGCAGCTTTCTACAGATCAGTTCTCTCACTGGGCAGCGACACAAGCATTAATCGGATGCTTGTACATGTTTAGTTGGTGACTGGTATTTGTAACACATAGCATTAGCGTAGCACGATTGACTATTCAAATAATTTCACATACTTTATCCCAGTATTTAGGAAAAACATCATGGTCATGTATATATGGAATCCTGAATGGTCACTGGAGTGTCACATGTACGCTGAAGGAAATGAAGTGTTCTGACTTTGTGTTACATGTGTAGGCCTGACAAACTTCCTTCTGCTGCATTACTGAGAATCTCAGAGTATTTGTTTTATAGAAAAGAACAGTGAGACTCATATTTAATGGAAACTCTTAAAACAATATCTTAATATAATGATAGACTATGTTGGGGACTATAGAATGTGCTACCATGAGCTATTTTGTTAAGAATTCTTGTTTTCCACTTTACTGTATTTACAATTGCCTTCCTCAACTCATTCTCACAATTGTTCTTGCAAACCACTTAAAGTGCATTTTACTTTTTATTAAATACACTGGGAAACTTTGTTGAGTTCAGCAGAAAATTCTAACAACATTCATTTCAGCACAAGATGATCATATTTCTCTGGGACTGAAGTGTTAGTACAGTTGAAGATATGTTCAATGTGAGTTTTAAAATTAGGTATCATAGAATGGCATGAGACCTCTATTTATAATTATCAACTACCAGATTTTCTATTCTGATGATGTTCACATTTAAATGCCCTTCACATGAGTGTTCAATCACTTGAGTTTGGTCAGAGGCCAAGTGTCTTCACACCCAACTTTCAGGAATACAAAGACGAAAAAGCCAAAGAATACAAGCAATAATGTATGTATATAGTAGCCTGCTGACAGCTACATCTGGATTCCCTCTATTTAAATTGAGTTTGGCATGTCCAGTACATCTCAATATATATGACAGATGATTTTCATTAGAGCATTTCATCATTAAATTAGTAGACTAAGAGGCAAATTTATCAATGTTTAATGTCCCAATTACATGAATAAGTGTAACAGAGAGAAATTTCATGACGTTCCTCTCCCACTAAATGTGAAATATACAAAACTGTGCAATTCATCACTTTGATGTTACACATGCTGCTTAGAATTGCTTCCCTCTCTTAATTATGATAAGTATATGAAGGAAGATTAGCAATAAAAAGATCTGGATATTTATTGACCGAAACTTGCCATCTGTGGTGATGGGAGGGAGAGTATTGATCCATTCCCATCTGTGTCTCCCATCCACAATACACTATTTAGATAATTATTCAGAATTTAGTTATTTTGCACTGGTGAGGTACAGGTATACCTCAGTTAACAAAGTAGATGTCTTCCTGAGGGCTGTACTTAACATAAACCTTGGTACCAGAGATAGAAATAACATGGAAAGAATAGTGATAGGTTCCTACACCACAAAAAGAAAGAAGCATTCTAAATGTTTCGGACATTTTTTTATTCAAAAACTAACACTATGCATACGGGAGATGAAACAACCAGGTCAGGTAAGCCTTGCATAAAGAACCAAAAATGTTTTGGATCTTCTAGAGAGCACTTGAAAGCTTCTTTCAAAATGCATCTCAACAAGATTTTTTTCTTTCAACAGTCTCCACTTTTCTTGGTGACCAGCCTATAGATCTATGCTTTTTCAACATGCCAAGGTATCTGGTGAGGTGGGCTAATCTGCTTTCCACTTTTCTTTCTGTTTTGCTCTCCACACATGCTCAAGTAGTGATTTTTGAGGCAGCTGTTTACCTTGCCTGTTGTACATAAGCACACACAGCTACAATAGGATCACGTAGAGCAGGATCCCATTCTTTCCCAGGTCAAGTTTTATTGTGTCATTTACTGAAGATAAGTTGCTACAACTCAACATGGAAAGTCTGTCTTTCTCCAGCCCTCCTTCACCAGCCTCCCAAGGCCAATGCTGCATGGCAAAAGGGACTTCCATCTAGACAGAAGACAAGAAAAGCAGGGCTAGACTTTGTAAAAAGAGGCTTCTTTGTCAGAGGCTTTGCTAACTGAGGTATACCTGTATTGCCTTCTTATCCAGTGAATAAGGGAAACAATACACATTCTGTTACATGACCACTTTACCTTTCCATGTGTATTTTAAAGTTACCATTGAGTAAGGGTTTCAGTCAGGATTAGGACCATGTTTTGCAGGCTGGGGGTTATAACTCTACCCGAGAGTGCAGAGGTCCCAATGCAAATCTTCCTCGCTTCCCACCAGTTGCTATTTGTTATGAATGGGAAGGTGTCATTGGCCTTCCAATGGCAGCTTTTCTCAAGCGCCATATTAAACCTTGGGAAATGTTCTTTGGGACTACAGCACTGAACAAAAGCACAAGTCATCCCCCTGACCCACACAGTGCAGATTTGATCTTGATCTGACTTCCTGTTCTGTAGCTACTGTTTCTAATGGGGGTGGGGACTGGCAATTTAATATAACATATATACAGAGCTTGGGAAAGTGTTTGGACTTTGGCTCCCTCATTCCTGCAGCCAGCCTGGCTATTCCAATTTAAGATAGTGACCATGTTGGTAGATTGTTTTGGTTGTTATTTTCTAGAAATGTACAATTTCCACTCTCAGTATATGTTTTGTCCCAAACGTAGACAAATCAAAAAATGGTAATTTCTGTAATTGAACTACATGGTTGCAACATGAAATTTGCAGGTATCTCAGATACATAGAAATTTGCATCACATAAAATGGTAATAGCTTGAGTGTTAGACAAAACAGTGGCAGAAAAAATCCATTTTAAATGACAATCTCTTAATTCACTTGCCAAGCTATCCTCTTTACCACGTTCATTTTATGGGATTTACTGTCAGGAAAGTGGGCATAGCATTGCATCCTTAAATGCCTGCCCCCTCTTCTCCCCTTTCTCAGCCTCTGTGCAAAACTAGTCATCTATAAATAGCTGCATCCCATCTCTGACTGTTCCATGATGCTTTTAATTCTGTACCCTTATCTACCTCTTAAGGCTCCTAAAATGTAAAACTTTAGATGTCACTTTTTAGCAGCAATATTTCATTCATTCATTTATTTTCTTGTTGTCTTAAATGTTTCCTTCTATTGCATGGCAGAATACCAGCCAGCATTTTCTCCACAGAGAACTAGAATATATCAAAAACAGGGACAGCCAAGCAATGGTAAGAGTAGACTTTTTTTTGTTGTTCAGACAGTTTCCTGGATCAATATTAGACCCGTTTGTGGCTCCTCTGCAGAGACGGTATTTATTTCATTCTGACAAAAAGAGGATAAAAGGCAATCTATGTAGTATAAAATCTTTAAAAATAGACCTTGCTTATATCCTTCTATAGCAAGACTTGCCTTCATGTGTCTACCTTTTGTCCTAAGTATACTTGCAGGCAGTCTTCGATTTGCCCATATGTTTCTGTAGTAATCAGTGTTCAAAGAACTGGTAACAATGGCAGTGGGAAGTCATAGCTTTAAAAACATCTTACACCTGGTAATCGGTTCACTGGAAGTACCCTTATTACTTTTCACTGCACAGAACAACTTGTTGACCATGTCTCTCCTTTGATTTCCTGTGTGTTTCCACTCCTGTTCTGGAGATAGAAATGCTGTTAACTTTCCATCCATGCAGAGAAAGGAAGAATCCAGGTTATAAACTTAGCCTTTTGCTCTAGGCTCATCTCTTGTAAGGCGACTTCTTGCAACTTCCAGACTACATCTTTCTGTCTGTCGCAAGTGCCATAGACTTTCCATCTGGAAAACTGTGTGAGTCTCTCACAAACACACACACACATATACATACATACATACATACATATGATTTGCATCTTATCTTGGGACTCAAGATGGCTAACAATAAAATGAATGAAACCAGTATGAGTCGAAATATAACACAGATGAATGGAAACAACTTGTAAAGCAGTTAAAAACAAATCAGTTGAAATGGAAAAGAGGAGAAACAAAAGAAAAGGCAGCAGCAGCCTGGATTAAAAACCCTTTCTCTCAGCAACCCACAGTGCCAAAGGCTTGCCTGAATGAAAAGGTCTTTGCCTGCTGGCAGAACAACAAAGGCAGAGAGCCTGCATTGCTTCCATCAGTACGTCTAGAACATAAAAAACTAGCTGTAGCCCATGTAAAAAAACAGACCCCATTGTTCCTATTAATTTATGTCCGGCCCTATATCCAAAGATCTCAGGGTGGTATACAGTAATGTCTGCTTAAGACAATAGATAACAATTATTAAAAAGACTAATATTAATTTAGTTATCACTTAAAATCAGAAAATTTAAAATAAAGTGGAGTGTGGCACATATACAAAAAGATAAAACCAGTTCTTTAATAAAATCTTTGACTTGGCACTGTCATGATGCCAGCACTGGTACCAACTGGGCCTCTGAAGGGAAAGTATCCCATAACTAGGGTGCTACAACCAAGAAGGCCCTCTCCCATGTCCTCCTACAATGTATTGCCTCCAGGGGTGGGACACAGAAGATGGTCCCTCCAACAGACTTTGGGCAGGTACATATATCGGAAGAGCCACTCCCTCAGTTATTACAGATTTTACTTTTTAAAAGAAGTGGAGTTATATCAGATGGAACCAGGTGGTGGCTCTTAAAATACATCCTGGCAGTTGGTGGCAAATTATGTAGAAGAGCTAGTGTTTTTGTGTAGTCTGGGTTGGAACTTGGGGGAAAGGCTATTAATTCACATATTTTAACATCTGGGAATGAGGAGGAAACTGCTCTTTTTTGCTTTTCTAGCATGTATGAGTATCCAGGAAGGGAAAAAAAGAAGAAGGGAGGGAGGGAAGGAAGGAACAAAGGAAGGAAGGAAGGCCAGCCACCCTCACCAATTTGTATTGTGATTCTCCTAATCTTTCTTTTTCAGCACAAGTGAATTGTTTTACAAACACAATAACTAGTTTTCCCTTATAAATTACCTGTGGATCAAACACATTTTAGAAGGGTGGGAGAATTTGTCTGTAATGGCAAAGGAGGCAGGCTGCCTTCCCTTGGACATGTGCTAATTCTCATATTAGAAGGGGTTATGGCACTGTTCAAATTCCCCTGCCTGCTGCTCCCCACTGCCAGGCTATACTATTCCGCTTCCATGGTTGCTATCCATGCCTACTCCCATCCCCAGTTTTCATGGGCTTTGTTGCCATTGGAGCTTGGAGCTTCTCTTAAAAAGGTAGCACCATGACAGAGTTGAATTGATTCTAAAGGAGGCTGCAGGAGAACCTGGAAAAGTATCAACCAGCATGTTAAGCAACTATTGAAATACCAGTCCAAGACATGTGAAAGGCATCTGATTTCCTAACCTAAGGAATCTATATCTATAATTCTCTTGGGTATGTTGCCATTTCCAGTGTGCTGGTTGGCTGCTTAGGGACCTGACCAACCAATCACAGGTCTGTTGGGCAGCCAATCAGCACACTGGCGGTGGGACCATGTAGATTCCAAACATGGCCACCGGAGAGGGAGAGGGAGTATTATGGGGGTGGATGTGGTGTGTGCAGGAGTGCAGGGGGTAGGGGCCAAGGGGCAGAACAAGTGGAGGCGGACAGAACAAACGGATGGGGGCAAGGGGCAGAACAAACGGAGGAGGGGTGGCGGGGGAAGAACAAACAGAGGACGGGGGGCAGGGGGGCAGAACAAATGGAGGAGGGGTGGTAGGGGCAGAACAAGTAAAGGGGGTGGCAGGGGAGCAGAACAAATGGAGGAGAGGTGGCAGGGGGCAGAACAAATGGAGGAGGGGTGGCAGGGGGCAGAACAAAAAGGGAGGGGTGGTGAGGGGCAGAACAAACAGAGGAGGGGTGGCAGGGGGCAGAACAAACGGAGGAGGGGTGGCGGGGGGGCAGAACAAACGGAGGAGGGGTGGTATGGGACAGAACAAGTAGAGGGAATGGCAGGGGAGCAGAACAAATGGAGGAGAGGTGGCAGGGGGCAGGACAAATGGAGGAGGGGTGGCAGAAGGGGCAGAACAAACGGAGGAGGGGTGGCAGGGGGCAGAACAAGTAGAGGGTGGTGGCAGGGGGTAGAACAAATGGAGAAGGAGTGGCAAGGGGCAGAACAAATGGAGAAGGAGTGGCAGGGGGCAGAACAAGTAGACGGGGTGGCAGGGGGTACAACAAATGGAGGAGGGGTGGCAGGGGACAGAACAAATGGAGGAGGGGTGGCAGGAGGCAGAACAAACAGAGGAGGGGTGGCAGGGGGAAGAACAAATGGAGGAGGGGGTGGCAAGGGGCAGAACAGGTAGAGGGGGTGGCAGAGGGGCAGAAGAAATGGAGAAGGGTTGACAGGGGGGAAGAACAAATGGAGGAGGGGTGGCAGGGGGCAGAACAAACAGAGGAGGAGTGGCAGGGGGCAGAGTTTTTTAATGGTGTATGGTATGCCAGGTCCAGCTAGTAACAATAGATCTCCCTTTGTTGCTGGAGAGAAGAGAAAATTCATAGTTCTGTAGCAAGGGAATTTTTTTTTTATTTTTTTTTTTTTGCCACAAATGAATCAGCAGGTACCTAGGCTCTAATGTCTTTATTTATATTTATTTGTTTGATTTATATGCCACCTTCCTCCCAGATTGGGACCCAAGGCAGATCACAATACATGTATAATCTAATCCCATTTTTTTGTGAATTCCTTTCAGAATTAACATTACTGTATTTGTTAGCACTCTTGGTTTGGAATCCTATTGCTTCCAGGTAGGGTAGACCTATTGCCCCTCTCTCTGGCTTTTCTTCGCAAACGAAGATTCAGGAAGGACTCATCCCGCGCTTTCTGCAAGCGCGCTGATGACTAAAAAGGCCAATCCGAGATAAACAAGTCCGGTTGCAAAAAGCACAGCAGAAGGTCTCCTTGGGTGATGTTTTTGGGTTGTGATTCTTTCTGCGTTGTCGTTTCTCTTCAAGACTTGTTCGTCGTGAGTTCTCAAATAAGGCTGCAGCATTGTGGATAGTGCGTCTCCATGCCTCCCGATGTGAGGCCAGGGTGGACCACTGTTGGTGATCAATTTGGCCAAGCCTATTGAATCAATTGTTGAATGTTGACTAAACACATAGGTAAATCCAGTTGGTTCAATGGGTCTACTCTAGTTAGGGCTTACAACAAATTTAAACCTGATCTGAGGTGTCTTGGAATTCAAGTTTGTGTGGAGCTAGCACAAGTTTTGGTTTGTTTTTTTCTTTGTTTGGTAAGGATGAATGATGCAAACCTAGAAAAGCATATGCTCTCTCAGGGTAGCCTTTTGAAAGAAACAGAATACTGACTGTGACTGATGTTCCTGTGCTTTCTGGCATGCAATTCTTGCAACTACTTTAAGCGTATTTTGTTTAGGTGACTGACTGTATGTGGCAGCGTACTTTATGTAATACGGGCGGTGGCACTTTGAAGCAAACAGAATAAAACAAAATCAGCCTGTTACAGTATAGGTACAATATAAGCAGTAACACGCATTCATTCTGTACATTTTTTGTCTGTGAATGCATTTTCCTAAAAGAAAGTTAGTGGAAAGGGGGGGGGGGAATGAAATGGGTCCCTGGATTTTCTTCCTGTTGCTTGTAAATCAGAATTATGTCATACTTCCTTTTTCAAAGTTGTATAAAACATGTTGAACTCTAAGGACCACATGACAATTCTGAAATGGTGTGTGTGTGTGTGTGGGGTGGCATTTGGAAACATTACTCCTGAATTGAGCTGCCCAGATTTCAAGGAGAGAGAGGATCCTGAGAAGGCATGCAAATTCAGCCTTCCCCAAGTGGAAAATACCTGAATGAGTTGAATGATCCATGGCAGATGGTCTTCACTGAGGCACATTGGATTTGGCATCTGCATGCATGGGTACATGCATGCATGGGTAATTTCATGCATGAAGACATGCCCTTTCGGGATGTAATTCTTCACAAACTTCATTTTTGAAAGAAGCAACAAGTACTTTTAGCAATGATCTTCCTGCTGCAAGAAAGTCTATGAAAACTGTGTACTTTTCAAAGTCTTTTTTATCATAGCCAGGACTTATTCATCACAAAATTCACACATTTTGTGTGTGTGTGTGTGTGTGTGTGCAAAAACCAGTATTTTCTGAGCCAAAAACAGCAAAAGAAAAAAGAAAAAAAGAAAGAAAGAAAAGAAAAGAAAAGAAATGGCAGGAGGTTGGACTGGATGGCCCTTGTGGTCTCTTCCAACTCTATGATTCTGTGACTCAATGATACTATTGTTTTCTGCAAAGGAAATGCACATATCTGCAACCTCAAACAAACAAACAAACCCATATATGAATTTTTCACATAACAAGCACTAAACAGCAAAGATTTTCATCAGTCCAGGATTCTTATTGACAGTCAAGAAACTTGTTCTTCAACCATGCTCTTCAATCATTTTTAAATGTTTTCAAATTGTCTTTCTATCTTTAATGGACAGACACAATGCCAACCAGATCTGAGAAGAAGGAAGTTCAAGGGAAGCTGCTGTTTTTGTTCTGTGATGGTTGGTTGCTGATTACTTTAGGAGAATATAAAACATGCCCTTTTCTCTTTTTGTGGTACTACCTTTCAGTGGTGATGGGATTGTGTGCTCCTGAGGCAAGAGGCTATGCTAACCATAATAGTACTACTAGTAGTATCTCCTATGTCAGACAGGCTTTTGCTGAGGAGCCAGGCTAAATGTGCCAAACAGTTACTGGGAAGCAGCAGTAGTGTGTGTGTGTGTGTGTGTGTCACTCGTGGAGGATCTCTCAGGGACATCAGCAGTAGTACCATAGCTAAAACTTGTTAGTGCTTTGCAGAAGCAGGCACAATAAACCCCTTTCAAATGTCTTTTATCATGAAAACGCTATGATAAAACAATCAAAATGAAATGTGATAGTGCCAGAAGATGAGACTCCCAGGTCGGAAGGCACTCACTGAGCTACTGAGGAAGAGCAGAGGACAACTACAATTAGCACTGTGGCTAATGATGCAACTGGACTCAAGCCAAAAGGATGTTCAGCTGTTGATGTGCTCAGAGGGGAAAGGAAAATCGGAATCTTCACAACACATATTATAGCAACATGGATTGGGAGAAGCATAAATCAAGAGAAGCTAGACATAGTGAAGTAAGGAATGGAACATATAGTTGCAATACTTGGTGTGAGCGAGCTGAAGTGGACAGGAATGAGAAATTTTGAGCCAGATAATTACACAGTGTTTTACTAAGGAAATGAAAATCTAAGAAATAATGGGGTGGCTTTTATACATAGTGGGGAGAGATGTAGCAAAAGCAGTCAAAGGATACAATGCAAAGTCTCACCAATTAATAAGACCATAGGGAAAACCCAGCAATATAACCATAATCCAAATGTATGCACCACAGAGGCAGAAAAGAAGAAATGGAAAGATTCTAGTCTGGAGTCCAGGAAGAAATTGGTCACACATAAAAACGGGATTTGTTATTAATCATAGGTGATTGGAATGCAAAAATAGGAAACAGTGCAGAATCAAAAATTGTAAGAAAACTTAGGATAAAACATAAAAAATTGTCTTTATTCCTTCCTTTCTCTTGTCTGGGGAATCATACCATTCTACATTCATTCAAGCTGTATGTCTTTAATAGGTTCAGTTGACCATCTGTTGTTACAAATATTGTAGTAGTGGTGTAGAAGTAGTAACAGCAATATGATAGTAGTAACAGTAGTAGTTGCCATCCTTGCATTTGTAGTCATTGAAGGCAAATAGTAGAAAAAGAAGGAAAAAAACAAACCACATAATAGTGGTTCTGGGAATATCTGTATTGCAAGTCAAGAAATGTACAACCAGTAATTGCACAAAGGGGCAAAAGAGGTAGAGACAAGTAGTTACACTTCTTTGTTGTGTTCCTTCTTTGTAAAGTTTGTTCTGTTGCTTCCTCACTGGAGATTAATACTCTCTGGCTTGACTTTACTACCTTCCATGCAAATTCCTCAATCTGTCCCACCCTCTTTGTCTGCCTGATAGGCAGTAGCAGAAAACACCATCTTTTCTCTTTCCTAGATATACAGCTCATGCTAATAAACGCTTGCATTAAAGATGACAGAAGACATTCTGTGGTTGATGATTCCAAACACCAGTTTTCAAATAAGCTAACATGATGTAGAGCACTCTCTATTCTCTATACATGACAAAGACAGAACTCTAAAAGCAGCAGTCAGTATCTCTTGAGTGTGTGACTGTGATTTAATTCTGAACATACTGTTGTATGCTACATGCTTCCACAAGTAATAGAAGTTTCCGCAGACAACACTATTAGATTTAAGATACATTGGATGCTAGACGAAGAGCATTACAGATTTACTATGGTTTTTGTAAAATCTGTTTTAGTTACCAAAGCATAGTAAAGGCAAATATACCTTTGTAGGCATTACAGCCAGACTAAGAGCTGCACAATGCCTGTACTGTAACCTGCTCTGATGTCAGCATAGAGCACACTCATTTCTGTACACGTGGACATGTATGTGTGTCTTCATTTCCTTCTGGGTGACAAACTGTTTTTGGCTGGTTTTTAAAACTCCCCTTAGGTCGTGTAGTTTTCCTTCTTGCAAACATGAATTGGCATTTCATTCCAAAAGCTGGAGAGCAATACTTAAAATGCTATCCTGAATGTATAAGCCCACCAACAGGTAAAGACAGATATGACCAGGTGGCATAGTAGGTTGAACCCAAGGTGCAGGGTATCCAACTGTCCATGGAATAATATTTCTGAAGGTTGTAGTTTTAAATGTAATCCACAACACAATTGCTATTTTATTGTAACTATGGGCTTTCCAAATGACTATTATATTTAACCATTTACTTTTACTGTAGTTGGTCAAAAAGCATTAAAAAGGATTAAGATGTGACACCATATTCATGGCTTTGTATTGGAAAATATATGAGAGATTTCAAGCAGAACATTTAATGCACTTGGCAGAAATTTGAACAGCCCACCAGTGCTACCCTAAACACTCCGGGGTTGTGAAGACCCTCTGGATATTGATATTAAATTGGGGAATTTAATCTACTCAACTTGGCAATGCAAGAAAGGGGCAACGGCAGGACCTTTTGACCTATTTATATGGTAATATGGAGAAAACATAAGCTAGATAATACAATAAATGATCTTTATTTGAGAAAAACGATACTAACAACATTCACACACACATTTATCCTTTAAGTATTCATGCAAGTGGGATAAATTGAAATAGAAGAATAGCAAAGGGAGTTTCCAGTGGGTGATGCAACACCTTTCTTGTAGAGATGAAGTCGTATCTCTACAAGAAACCAGCAGAATGGGGGTCCTGATTTGGAAGGCTACACAGTTTGACGTGGAGTTGAGAGGAGGATAAACTGTGTGCGCCTGGCTACACAGATGGGGAGAGTGTCCACAGGAAGATTTGTGCATGCTTGAGTGGAGTTTGGAGTTTTGGAAGGGTTTTTATAGTCAATATTTGCCTTCTGGAGATGGGATTTAGAGTAGAAGACAATTTCTCTCAGAGTTGCTCAAGGTGAAGCAAAGGCTCTCTACATATGTTAATGGCATTCTAATATGCGAATACTTGCTGAATGAAAGTGAGGAAGCAACTTCGTTTAGGTAAGGGTAAACTAATGAGGGTAGTTTACAGGTTTGAGTTTGTCACCCTTGGCAGATGGGATTAGCCAGGTGTATGTGCCTTCCATTGCCTTGCAAATTAACATTTCTTTCAGAATTTAGATGGACTCCTCTTAAGTGCATTCCTGACTAAGCAAGGTTTCTCTTTGGGTTTCCTAGTTGGGGAATTTCCCAGGTTTTCATTAATGGCCACACTGAATGGAAGACCACGCTCGACCCAATTATTACATATTGCCAATTATTAATATAGTCAGAGTAGGTGACACCAGCCCACTCCCCCCCTAATATCTAGCAGAGAAACAAATCATGCATAGTCTTCTTCATAAGGTATATAAAAGTAGATTTAGTCACAAAGTATTTGTGTATAATCAACACAGATTAATTTTCTTGAGGACGGTAAAGAAAAGATAAGAATAACTACATGGTATCAGGAAGGGTTAAAGCATCTCACCCAGAGAGGCTCGTATCACAGGCTTCATGGAGGAGAGGCAAGGAGAAAGAGAGGTGAGAACAGATGAGACCCAGAAAACAAAGGAAGGCTATGTGATGCAGGAAGAGAGTGGTTGTGAACAAACTAGAAGTTACCATAAACAGGGTGTGCCTAAACTCTTAGGGGTCATAGATTTTCCTTGAGTTTTTTCCTGGATATGAGGCCGTCTTCTGGAATAGCTTATTTCTGACGTTTCGCCTGCATCTGCAGCTTTCTCTGAGGATGCCAGCCACAGATGCAGGCAAAACATCAGAATTAAATATTCCACTACACGGCCTCACAGCCCGGAAAAAAAACAAGGAAAAGCTATGGATGCCGGCCATAAAAGCCTTCAACTTCTTAGGGGTCAGTTACATGGCAGAGTAAAGTATGTGAAATTCCGGCTTACCATCCTTTTGCACCAGTGCTGCATAGTTTACATGATTTAGTGCTAAATTGGTTGATCTGATGAGTTTTTGCCTTTGTAGTTCACACAGACAAAGGTGGGGGTGTGTGGCCTCCAGATCACAGGCTTGTCTGACTGTCATTAAAGGCCAGGCAGGAGGCGGGGAGGGAGCGAGGAGGCCTCGCAGCAGTGTGAGGGGGAAAGAGGACTCTGAAAGAGGCTCTGTTAGCTTCATCTGAGCTCCAGCCAGAGAAAGCAACCAAAAAAGAAGGGAGACCACAGGGGGGGGGATGACAAAGGAGGCAAAGAAAGAAGGCTAGATTCCCCCCTTCCCCTCACCCACTGTGATGTCTGAGCAGACTGCTTCTTCCTCTCTCACACACACACGCACGCGCACACACACACATACATAGAAGAACGCAATCACAGCAGGGTGAGGGAGTGAAACGGCCAGTGGAGTAGATCGCTACTTACTCTCTCTCTCTCTCTCTCTCTCTCTCTCTCTCTCTCTCTCACACACACACACACACACACACACACACAGTAATTATGGCTAAGTGGAAAGCAAGCCGGGAAGCAGACGGCTGGCTTGATCTTTTCATTTGAGGCTCCTTGCATCTCTTGCAAGTTCACTCCCTCCTTGGTCAGTCTAACCAATCATGGCTCAGCTCTGCTGTGGCTGTTTCAGGAAGACTGCTGGTACTTTCCACAGCCGTATGTGAAATAGTAGTTCACAGAACCGATTGTGTGCATGTTCATGAACTTTATCAAAAAAGTCGGGAGAAATAGCGAAAGCTGATACTGCACGACTTATGGGATTTTTTGCCCCCCTCCTTCTGAATATGGTGACTTTGATCCAAAAGATGTGGGATCTATTAGGACTCTTTGCAAATTCTTAGAGGATTTATTTTGCCATGTAAACAACCCCTTAGAATGAATATGAGGATTTATTTTGCCATGTAAACAACCCCTTAGAATGAATACAGGCATGCAAAAGGTTGCTAACTCCAGCACTTTGAGTGTGATTACTCTCCAGGAAATCATATTGAACTGGTTTTACAAGCCACTCACTTTGTACGAAATGTGCTGATTTCTCTTAAATATTGAGGTTTTATGTGCAGTTTTTAATACTGTTCATTTTTTGTAAAAAAAAAAAATTGCTGATAAGGTAGGTTATTTACTAAGACACTAAAATTTAATGAAATGACACATCTAGTGCAGCTCCTCAGAGGATATTCTTCCTTAATATTCATAGACGCTTTAATAAGCCCACAGTGCTTTATCAACAGTTTTTGCAACAGTTGTTTGCTCTGCATTACTTTCTCCAAAAGGCATTGATTAGACTTTATTAGCAGTTTCCTTTTCAGAAGAAGAATGTACAGAAATGAAAAAGCAAGGAGCTATGATGAGATGTAATCTTAGGCAGATGGCTGAGAGCTGCAAAACAAATTTCCCTCTGGCAGTCAATGGGAAAGGGAGCCTGTGGTGTGCGGCTGTTGGAGGAAAGGTCCTATTTGAAATGAACAGATTAATTGGGCACGTAATGATGTATAAAACAGCCCCAGGTTAACTCAGGAATACTTGAAGATATGTGATGCAAATTTCAAGCCAATTTAGTATCTATTATATGTTCACAGGAGTGATGGGTGAATACGAGCCAAAAATTGAAGTTCAGTTCCCAGAAATGGTTCCATCTGCAAAGGGAACAACTGTGAGACTGGAGTGTTTTGCACTGGGAAAGTAAGTTATTTGCTTTTCACTCGTTCAAAGGTACTGAAGCAGTTTGCAGAGGTGACCCGATCAACCACATTGTGGATTTTCTGTTTTGCACAATCCCCACCAATTCTGGTGCTGTTGGTCTCCTGGGCTTTTCAAAAAAAAAAGAAGAAGAAGAAGAAAAAGAAAAACCTGTCTGCTGTGGACTATTCCTTTTGCAGTGTAATAGGGATGCCCATGTACATTATTACTTCAAACATGGCTTTCTTTGATTATAGTTGTCTCCTTCTTGCTTACTAAGGACAGGTATTGGTGCAGTTTGATTTATGAACATGATTGACATCAGAACAAGTCGCGGACACCCCAGCTTTTAACACAGGAGTGGAAGATGTGAGTCCCTTCAAATGTTGCTGAACTGCAGCTCCTCACCATTGGCTATGCTGACTAGGGCTTCTGGGATTTGTAGTTCAACAATATCTGGTGGCCTGCACAATTCCCACCCTTGTGTTAACATATGAATTTATATTATCCAAGCTGGCTGCTTGAAACAAATCTTATGGATATAGTGAATTGTTTGCCAATACAGAAAACTATGGGCAGTTAAAGGGGGAAATTCAATATTAGGAATTGGTCAGGAAGCAATTTAATATGAAGGACTTTATCAGAACCACCACCTCCAAACACCGTTCTTTTGCCGGCATAACTTTGCCATTTTCATGCCAGCAAAATAACTTACCTCCTATCTGCAGAAAGTCTTCCCCAGCAATGAAAGAGGAAGTGAATGGAGCTACATTCCCTTCTTCATTTGAAATCCTGCATATTTTTGCAAGAATACATAGTGTGGGAAATTCAAAACTAAAAACAAAAATAACAAAGTTAAAGTTACAAAAAGCACTTAAACAAACTAAAAAAAAGTCCCAAGTAAACTGAGAACAGTCATAACAGGTGTCACCTTCCTGGATGTTGCGATCTTATCCGGAAGTGTTCTCGCCGGATTGGCCATTGATGCTGCATTCACGTGAATACAATGGCGCAAAGTTTCAAACGCCAGCAATGCCAGCACAAAAACACCACATGGCTTGGGCCGTCAATAAAAAAATACGATTTTTTAACAGGACATTCATATATATATATATATATATATATATCCTCCTCTTCAGTCACAAGGCTATCAGAGCGACTTACAAATTGATTTAAGCAGTAGCAATTTACACATCTACACTGCATTAAGCAGTTTCCAATGTGTGTTAGCTCATTGCCCCCACAAGCCGGGTACTCCTTTTACCGACCTACAAAAGGATGGAAGGCTGAGTGAACTTTGGAGCCCTCTGGAATCAAACTTGCAACATGGTGACTTGCAGTACTGGCATTTAACCACTGCGCCACCAGGGTTACAATTGCGAAAGGGTAACATTCTGTGTTATGCACACCTTTCATGATCATTTGGCATCCTTATGATGCCTTATTTGCCATGTCTGATAACATCCGAAGAAAATATCACAATGCCATTATAAAGATCTTTCATATAAATTTGAAACACAGTGGGCTGTTCTGGTAAACTAATCCAAAAACATATCTTTGAGCATCAGGTGCTGTAAACAAATGATAGCATTACCTTAAATATTGTACCTGGAGCTTCAACGTCATCCAGGTGGTTACTGGATTATGAGCCATGGATCAGGTAGACTGTGGTTCAATACAGCAAGGTTATTTCTATATTCATAATGTGTTTTTAAAATTCAGATGCAGTTATAAAAGCATATGCTATAGATGAGGGATGGGCAACTGCATGGGGGCTAGGGGCCTATTCCCTCATCCAACCTCCCTGCAGTGTGCATCCACCCTCACCCCCAGCAAGCCCAAATATCTCTAATTTTCCGCTGCAGTCTTTCTTGAAATGGTGAGAGAAAGTGAATTGCCACTACTTACTGTTGCCATTTTGAGAAAGAATATGGAGGAAAATGGAAGTATTAGGAAATAACATAGTGTTCTGAGGGGTGGGATGGAGATATTTTTGCATGTTTTCATGCATTTGCGGGGGAAGGGGCTTCCTGCATAGTTCGGGGACAAAGGTTGCCTGAAAATCATGCCAATGTTTTTTTTAAATGGGGGTCTGGGGAAATGGTGGGGGGATAGGGAGCACAAAAGTAGGGCTCAGGGTCCCACACTTTGCCAACCCTGTTCTCTGGGTCACCCCAGGACTGATTGTCTACTATGGAGGAACACCTGCATGGCGTGTCTCCTTTCCACAAACCACCCCCTTCCTTGATCATCCCTAAGTTTGCAGTGTGTGTGTGGTGTGTGTGTGTGTGTATGCATGCATATTTGCATACTCCAGCCATTGGCCAACAGTGCACCCCAGGGTAGGAAGGTCTCCATCCCAGCCCTTTCCTGATCAGCCCCCACAGAGACCCCTGAATTTACTACTTCTATGTGAAGGTGGCTCATGAAGGCATCAAGGTGGGTGTTGTGCATGCCAGAGCCAGAGCTGAAGGGGGAACAGTCCAAAGAAAAGGAGGCAACAAGAAAGGGGGAGAGAAAGTGAGAGAGATCCTGTAGGTTTGACACTAGTAAGGGGACACTAAGAAAGTTTCTGGCTGATAAATGAGCAAGGTGCCTACTCCCCCGCCCCCGCTTCAATCCCAAGCAAGCAGACTGCACCATTTGGTTTGGCTCGAGCCCCTCCCTCCTCTGGAGAGTAAGGCAATGAGCGCCCAAGGCCTCAGCCCCTCTGCTCAAGTGGGATTCAATAAGGTGGTGGGGAGGTGGGTTGTCTGTAAGCTGAACTCCTTGGATTGATTGTAATTTAATTAGAGCCCATATTAGTAGCACCAAACTGACTGGGGCAGAAGGAGAAAGATGGGGCTTGCAGCTTCAGCTGCTGTGCTTGAGAGGAGTGAGGTGTCACTTTCTACATCCCATCCAGATTGGCAGAGGAACTGTCAGCCCCACTTTTCCTCTGTCTGGATCCAGGCTTTGCAAACTGTCTCGACCTGCATACTCCAGCTTATGGAGGTGGGGTCATTACCTCCTGGTGCCCAAGTTGTTGGTAAAGCTGTGCTCATGGTGATGCTTAGACACACATGTCCTGCCACTGGCTGGCCTAAGAGGATACATTATGTGAGAACAAAAATACGCACACTAAACAGACCAAATGGTTTTATTCATATACTATGTTGAGCGGGGTGGGGTAGGGAATGACATCCACATGTCACAGGATCATAGGGGTGTATCCCTTATCCACTGGGATACTCAACCAATATAAGCAATAATGGTCTGAATTTGGAAGTGTTAATTGAGTATCTATCTATTGATCGGTGGATTGCAATGCAATTACAAGAACAAAGACTTCTTTTTTCCTTTGTTGTGAAAAAACAGCCCAGTTCCAACAATCAGCTGGAGAAGAGCAGATGGAAAACAAATCCCCAAAAAAGCTCGAAGGCACAAATCAAGCAGCATTCTTGAGATCCCAAATTTTCAACAGGAAGATGCCGGCTTATATGAGTGTGTGGCTGAAAATGTGAGGGGAAGGAACGTGGCTCGAGGCCAGCTGACGTTTTATGGTACCCAGATTATTTATTCAGCTGTTTTTCATTACAACTGAGGCCAAAATGTGGTAAATGCTTTGTTGCAATGTCAATGTTTATTTTTCTCTTCAAATTTTGTTTTGCAAATTGGACTGCTCAGCAAGTGTAATTTTATATAAAATATAAACCTCTGAGACAGGCATATTGATTGAGGCTGTGAAGTGAAAGAGAAATGAAAATGTATGTTGTCAGAAGATGATTGGTCCAGTAAGATGTAAAAGATGTTGTAAAGCAATTTGCCTATCTTTCTTCTGCAGAAAACAATGTGCTCCTCTGATTTGTCTTAGCTTTTGTTGTTCCTTTTATTAATTTTAGGAGCAATTTCTCATTAATAGGGTCCTCATTTTTTCTAGGGTTTTTTTTTTTTAATATGGATAATGTTTTTGTATTGGTGGCCATTTACACTCAGTCCAGGAAAGCTAGGTTTAAAACTAGCTGTTGCCTAAAACAGGTAGTAGCTGTGCCTATCTGCAAATTAGGCCTCATCCAAGATAGGGAACCACTTTCATCATTTGATGGCCAACACATGAAATAACAAGGCCAGACACAATTCTTGGGTTAAAATATGGGCCACTTTATTTAATTCTTTATGCCTTGAGATAGGCAAACCGGGGATGCAGGGGGAGACCTTTTACAGGAAAAGCTGGAGCCGGTGAACTTCCCAGACCTACCTCCCAGCTTCCCTGGGCGAAACATCTGAGCCCCAGAAGGGTTGCCAGCAACTGGGCTACTCCCCAGACACCATCTACTGGAAGGCAAGACACCAGGAAGAGCCACCCCAGGTCTCATGGCTTCTAGCGAAGGCTCAACCATCAGGCCATCCTCAAGGATAGCCTTCTTCCCACTCCCCAGGTAACATGACCTGTAGGTGTAGTTTGATAGACCCATCCTTCATCCAAAAGGGTGAAGGGGTGTCATAGGTATACACCAAACTAATCCCTTCTCCCCCCATTACCTGCCAAGTGACCCTTTATGACACCACCCTATAGCCAATTATCCATTGCCCTGTGTCAGTGTGGGGTAGGCTAAAAAAAGAAACTGTGGAAAGGGGGGGGATTCCTACCCAGCCGCAAAAGCGACCAGCATAATAATTCACACTATGAAAGAGGTGGGAGGGCGGGTCGATGAGAAAAGGAAGAGGAAGAGTGATGGGCTGCTGAAGCTAAATAAGCAGGGCTTCGCCCCTGATCCTCTAAAGTCATGGCACAGCATGACATGGCACTCCCTCCCTCCTTCTCTCACCTTCCCTTCCTTCCTCCCCCACTTCTCTGTGCATATGTAGAGGAATGAATATATACTAGGTGGACCCGACGTAACATACATCAGTGATGTGTTGAAGGTTAGTTGTTCTGTTGACCTGCCCCTGGTGCCACTGCCACTGCTGCCAATTGACTGCATAGGTCCTGTTGAAACAGTAGCAGTGGTGGCCCACTGCCACCACCAAGTCCACCGCTGCCTTCAGTTGACTGTGTGGGTCCACAGTCAACTGGCAGTGGCAGCACCAGGGGAAGTCAACAGAGCAACTCACCATCAATGCACCACTGATGTATGTTACATCGTGTACAGCTAGTTGCAGCGACAGGAGCAGTGTCCCACCGTCGCTGCCATTCCTGCCACCACCACCACGGATGGGGTGTGTGGTCCTCTTGGAGCTGCAGCAGTAGCATCCCGCTGCCATCATTCCCACTTTTGTTGCCAAGTCACTCAGTGGCGGTGGGACAATGGCTTCTTCTCCCTGTTCAGCCTAGCAAGGCCACAGCTCAGCAGCAGTGGTGGTGGGTCCCCTAACCTCCTCCCCCATTCAGCCTGAGAAGGCCAGAGCTCGGCAGCGGGGCCCTAACCTCACCTCCCCTGTTTGGCCTGGGAAGGCCAGAGTTCAGCGGCAGCGGTGATAGGACCGTGACCTCCCCCCCCCCCATTCAGCCTGGGAAGGCCAGATTTGGTGGCAGCGGCAGCAGGACCCTGTCCTCCAACTTCTCCATTTGGCCTGGGAAGGCTGGAGTTTGGTGGCAGTGGTGGCGGGGCAATGACATCAACCCCCCCCCCAGGTTGGGCCTGGGAAGGCCAGAGCTCAGCAGCAGCGGGGCAATGACATCACCCCCTGTTCTACCAGGCAAGGATGCAGCTTAGCAATGATTGTAGGCTGAGGAGGTGTTGCTGAGAGCTGATTGGCCAGACAAGGCACCTAAGCAGCTAATCAGCACACTGAAAATGGCAACATACCCAAGAGAATTGTGTGTGAGAGAGAGAGTGAGAGAGAGGGGGGGGAAATGTAAATGAAACCTCCCTGTTTTGGCATGAAAGTCTGTCAGGGCCACATAGCAGAGGACATCAACCGCTTAAAGCAGAAGATGAAATGTGGATGTATGAAGGCAGGAATTGGCAAGGGAATGAAACCACCAAATATATGGGGGGAAAAAAATCTATATTTGAGCTCTGTTTCTGATGGCAAAATGGCATGGGGTAAGAATATTAGAGGATCGCTATTCTGTGTCTACCTCCTTTCCATGAACAGCCCTGCATGGACTTGTCTGCCTTGAGTTTGAAGGGAAAGGCTAATGCTATCAAGTCTAAAGGGCATTAGCTTCAGCACAACCCCTTCACAGGGACATTACAAAGATCCATTTACCTTGGATTTTGGTAAGAGATTCTGGCACCTCAAAGCTAAAGAGCCACATCTCTTCAGAAGCATAGTAAAACTTTTCTTATCACTGCTGGACTGTTTTGCTTCGCACAATTTGTTCCTTTTATCTCATAACTTCTAATTATTGCTCCAAATCCTGGCCTCATACTGTTCCTTTATGGTGTCTACCTTGTTGTTTTGGCAGTGTTTGGCTTGTTTAGTAGCAGCAGTTACAAAATCTGTTGTGATTCAAGCGAGTTTCACTTTTAAAAAAATCTTCTTTATCCACATTGACAAAAATCTGGATAACTCTACTCAGTGCTCACTTTGTTTCTCTTACATTTTCCCACTCCCTGTTTTGGATCAGTGTCTTTAAAAAAAACACAGCACATACACCTAAAGTAAATCAACACTTATTCAAACAACAGAATATATCAAGTTATTTTTTCTCCCTCTTTCTACCTTTGAAGCTTTATCTATCATTGCTGTCCATTTATTATTAATTATTGTCACCATGGTTCCAGCTATCTCTTTTCTCAGATGCTGGTTGCTTTTCTTTCCTAACGTAGTATGTTCTCAATAATCCTATGCGTATGTTCTCAAAAGTAAGTCCCACTGTATCCAGTACGTGTAAACAAATGAACATAGGATTGCCCTTATAGTCTTGATAACTTGTAGTGCAATTCTCTGTGTGCTTATTTCACACCTCTCATTGTACTCAATGGAGTTTATGTTCTGGTAAATACACCTAGGATTGCAGTCTTGGCCTTTATATTTATTATTATCTGCATTCTTCTGTGCATAATTTGTTCTCTTCTTGATTTTTTTTTACTCTTACTATCTGATCTAATTCAGCATTTCATGTTTTTTGCCATACTTTGAATATCATCATTTATTCTAGATGATCCCTGTCTGAGCTAGATGCATTTATTTATTTACAGCAGTTAATTCTGCCTTTTGCTGAATATATTACAGCAATTTAGTTTTTTTTTTAATCATTTTCTCCAAATAAACACAGTTTATATAATCAGTTTATAACTCTCTCTGCTCCTCCTCATGACTTTCCTTCTCTTTCTGTCTCATTTCCCACACATGCCTCCTGGTTTTTCATTTGTTTTCAGGGTTTTCCTATGGATATATTGTCTGTTCTTTCTTCTGTTAAACTTTCTATCTTTGCCTTTCACCCATTTCATGTAGGCCAGAATAAAACCATATTGACTGTGTCTCTTAACACTGGTGAAGTAGGCAAATAAGTTTTCAGTGGCATCTCAATGCAGACTATGGGGCTTATCAAACGCCAAAGTAAAGTGGCAACACAGCTGGAACATTCCACATTCCATGCTGCCTTACCTCATGATGTCATCATTCTTCCGGTGTTCTGCCATTCTGGTCCTGTGGGAGACATAGGTAATACCATGTCTTTTTAATAATAGATTTTTCTGGTTAGCAAAAAGATGCAGTTTTACCTCTGTCTGCCACAGAACTGGAATGGAAGAACAATGATATCATGCCTTCAGGCAACATGGAAGATGGAACCTTCCGGCTGCCCTGCTGCTTTACTTCAGCATGTGATAAGCCTCTATATCCCTAAAGGTTTTGTGTTTTTTTAAAAAAGGTTAACATTGCCTGAAGGCAAAGTCCCAAATTTTCAAGATTATTAATGCATAATTTGTAGTGTCCTGTCCTCATGAATAATTTTCCTTTGTCTGCTTTTCAAATCTAAGATACCCATTTGCTTGGAACCCCTAAAACCATGTAAATGGTCTCCACATTTCATCAAACTAATCTTTCTGAATCTGTCATTGTGAAAGCAGCTTGTCACAAAATCTCATTAACACTTTACATAATGTCATATAACACAGGTAATAAAGTGGAATGGTAACTTCTTTAATCTTTTTTTAATGTAAAAAGTATAACTTGGTTGTAGACTAGAACCTGCAATCATGGCATTGTCCCCCTCCCCTCACTAGTTTCTACTCACTCAAAAGTTTCCATCCAAAGAAAGGAACACTCCAGAGTATTTGATATGGAAAATCTACTTGTCACTTATTTGCAGCCTTTCTCTGTGAAATGTTCTATCATAAGGCATCCCTAGAGATTAAAATCTGGCTCTAACAGTGTTACTCCTTTAAACTAAGTTATCTGCCTCTGTGAATAGTGAGAAAGGAAAAGGAAGATGAAATTCAAATTTCCCTGCTTGCTGCAGATAAACCGGACAATCTTCTTTTTGTCAACTATATTATTCAGCACATGGTAAAGTTGTTTAAAGAGATTTATATATTTATTATTTTTTTATATTGTGCTGACACAGGGTTTTCTTCAGTACTTTTTAATAAATCCTCTGCTTTAACATCAGTGGCATTAAAATGCTTCATGTTCAATGCAGTTAAACCAGTTAATTCAAGGGTAACAATTTGGCTTATCTTCTTTGCCTCACTTGTCGAGTTGTCACACTGTGGCCAACTCAGAAAACACTTTTGACAGCGACAGAGCTGCCCCTTTGCACAGAGACACTCTACATGAACCCTATTTCTACACATAGAAGTATGTGTCCACTTCCAAAAGTCACTCTCTGTGTAAGGACAGTGACTGAAGAGCACACCAAGTAATAAGCCCTCTTCTCACATTTGTTTATTTATTTATTATAATATTTCTACCTCGCCCCATACAATTTCTGCATGGCTTGAAGTAAGATTAGTTGGACAATTTAATTTTATTTAAAGACATTTCACAAAACAATATCAATTAAACTCTAACAAAAATTTTTAAACAATTAAAATCATCACAAATAAAACAGTTTTAAAATATTGAAAATATACAAAAAATTTTAAAAAATATAAAATAACACATACACCCAGTAAAAAAAGCCTTGGTGGGCACAATTATATATTCAAAACCTGCTTATCAAAAAGGTTTTTGCCTGCTGGTAAAAAGAAATTTAAAATGTTGAACAATAAGACAACAACTCAACAATAATTTAAATAGTCTAAAAACATCTTGAACAATTGCAGACTACCTGGAAGACTACTTATCTGAATCTACCAGTATGAGCCTGCCTGAATTTTAGGATCTGTGGGAGAGGGCTTTGTGGAGAGGCTCAGACCAGCCAAATTTACCTCACGGTTCAGGCTGGCCGCCTCCCCACTTATATTGCCACCTAACTTTCAGCTTCCAATATTCCTTCTTTGACTGGAGTCTGACTTTCTGTGGATAATATCAGGAATTGTGTGGATACAATTGGTGAGTGTGCCTAATAAATGTCAGTGAGGGAAATAATTCAATAGGAGTCTGGTATTATTAATAAAACACAAAAAATGATTTATTAATGAAATGGTGTAACAGAAATCATTCAATATTTTGCTTCCAACTATTTTAAATGGTTAACTCTCTCTTAGTCCCACACCGTGATGACTATTCCATAGAAAGCAGGATCTCCCAGACTCAATCACTCTTTTTTATATTTTTAATTTCCACTCACTCTATCGTCCATTCAGCCTTAACATTCTCTCAAGCACAGACCACACTTCACACAGTCATCACTCAAAAGCACTCAAAAGCACCTAGACCATAACTGACTCTCTCAATTGTCATACCAAGCTTCCAAAACTCAGGAAAACGCCTCCCATCACAGTTTCCGGCACTGGGATTGGCTCCCTCATACTCTCTTCCTATTTGTTTATCAATATTCAATCAACCTCTCATCACAGGCTTTCTCTTGGTTCCACCACCATCATAAGCATGTTGATGAGGACTTGGGAGAGAGCCCTGGTGATGCCTCCCAAGCTGTGAAACTCCCTCCCTTGTGAAGCTAGCTTGGCCCCTCTCTGCTCTTCCCCCTGCCAGGCCTTTGGTTGTTGATGGGCTGTTTGATTGTTAACTGGCTGTTATGGAAGGTCTTTTAACTGTGTGCTGTATTTTTTATCATTTTTATGTTTTAACTGCTTATGAAATCCAAACAGCTCCAGTCCAAGAGCTGTTTGGGCTAGAACTCAACCTGAAGAAAATGGAAGTTCTTTACCAGCCTGCACCACAGGATGAACACCACCATCCCCACATTGCCGTTGGCAAATCTGTGCTCAAGTCCGTTCAGCAGTTCACCTACCTGGGAAGCATGATCTCCTCAGATGCCAAGATTGACAAAGAGATCGATCACAGATTAGCATAGGCATATAGTGCATTTGGAAGACTTCACAAAAGAGTATGGAGCAATAAACACCTGAGGCAAAGCACAAAAATCAGTGTGTATAGAGCCATTGTACTGTCTATTCTCCTTTATGGATCTGAAACATGGGTCACCTATCGCCACCACCTACGACTCCTCGAACGCTTTCATCAGTGCTGTCTACGCACAATCCTAAATATACACTGGACTGACTATGTGACGAATGTTTCTATCCTTAAGCAAGCAGGGATCACGAGCATTGAGGCCATGATATTGAGAACACAGCTGCGTTGGGCAGGGCACGTTTCTAGGATGGAGGACCATCGCTTCCCAAAAATAGTACTCTACGGTGAACTCACCATGGGTCAGCGTAAGAGGGGCACTCCAAAAAAATGATACAAGGACTCCATGAAACAACATCTCAGGCTTGGCCAAATTGATCACCAACAATAGTCTGCCCTGGCCAAATTGATCACCAACAATAGTCTGCCCTGGCCTCACATCGGGAGGCATGGAGACGCACTATCCACAATGCTGCAGCCTTATTTGAGAACTCACGCCGAACAAGTCTTGAAGAGAAATGACAACGCAGAAAGAATCACAACCCAGAAACATGACCCAAGGAGACCTTCTGCTGTGCTTTCTGTAACTGGACTTGTTTATCTCGGATTGGCCTTTTTAGTCATTAGCACACTTCCAGAAAGCGTGGGATGAGTCCTTCCTGAATCTTCGTTTGCGAAGAAAAGCCAGAGAGAGGTGGGGGGCTTATGAAATAGTTTCAAATTAATGTTTTAATAAAGTTTTATTGTCTTTTAACTTTTAAAAACATTTTATTATCCCTTGTTTCAACTGTATTCTGTTCTAACTTGCATTGTAAGCCATGTTGGGTCTCATATTGGGGCAAAGGTGGGGTGTATATACTGCCTAGATACGCGATCCACAATGCTGCAGCCTTATTTGAGAACTCACGCCGAAAAAGTCTTGAAGAGAAATGACAGCGCAGAAAGAGTCACAGCCCAGAAACATCACCCAAGGAGACCTTCTGCTGTGCTTTCTGCAACCGGACTTGTTTATCTCGGATTGGCCTTTTTAGTCATCAGCGCGCTTGCAGAAAGTGCAGGATGAGTCCTTCCTGAATCTTCGTTTGCAAAGAAAAGCCAGCGAGAGAGATGCTGTCTCCTGCTTTGGAAAATATGTAAGGGCCTGGAAGTTAGTGAAATGCAGCAAGTCCCTTTTGTTTCCTTACAAATAAATGTTCTAGTATAATACAATATTTGTGTGTGTGTGTGTGTGTGTATTAGGAATGTTGCCATTTCTAGTATGCTGATTGGCCACTTAGGAAACTGACCAACCAATCAAAGCTCTGTTGGGCAGCCAATTAGCACACTGGAGCTTGTGGATGTTTAAGTCCCTTCTAAACATGGCGGCAGCAGAGGGGGTTTGAGTAGTATGGGGGAGATGTGGCATGGTGTATGTGTGTGTGGTGCATACAGGGAGGCACAGGGAGGATGGCATGTAGTGTGGGGAGGGAAGCGCGAGCTCAGGGAGGGCAGTGTAGGACAGCAGCATGTGTACCATGGGTGGTGTAGTGCATGGGGGGATGGTGTATGTTACACCATTTATAGCTAGTATTATATAATATATTTGGAAGGCCTTATTAAAAGACAAGGAGGGGTCTGAAACATGGGTCACCTATCGCCACCACTTATGACTCCTCAAATGCTTTCATCAGCGCTGTCTACGCACAATTCTAAATATACACTGGATTATGTGATGAATGTTGCTGTCCTTGAGCAAGCAGGGATCACCAGCATTGAGGCCATGATATTGAGAACACAGCTGCACTGGACATGGCACGTTTCTAGGATGGAGGACCATCACCTCCCAAAAATAGTACTCTATGGTGAACTTGCCACAGGTCATCGTAAGAGGGGTGCTCCAAAAAGTTATACAAGGACTCCCTGAAACAACATCTCAGGCTTGGCCAAATTGATCACCAACAATAGTCTGCCCTGGCCTCACATCGGGAGGCATGGAGACACACTATCCACAATGCTGCAGCCTTATTTGAGAACTTACGCCGAACAAGTCTTGAAGAGAAACAACAATGCAGAAAGAATCACAACCCGGAAACATCACCCAAGGAGACCTGCTGTGCTTTCTGCAATTGGACTTGTTTATCTCGGATTGGCCTTTTTAGTCATTAGCACACTTGCAGAAAGCGCGGGATGAGTCCTTCCTGAATCTTCGTTTGCGAAGAAAAGCCAGAGATATATACACATACACACTCTCTCTCACACACACACACGCACACACACTTTAATATCCTCAATAACTTCCATAAAGGCATTAATAATAGGCAAATGTTGTTGTTGTGTGCCTTCATGTCATTTCCAGCTTATGGTAACTCTAAGACAAACCTGTTACAGGGTTTTCTTGGCAAGATTTGTTCAGAGGGGGTTTGCCATTGCCTTCCTCTGAGGCTGAGAGAGTGTGACTTGCCCAAGGTCACCCAGTGGGCTTCCATGATTGAATGGGATTCAGACCCTGTTCTCCAGACTCGTAGTCCAATGCTCATACCACTACACCACACTGGTTCTCATCAGCACTTCAAATTTCAGTTGTGAAATATAGGTCTCACTTGGTGATGTGAAATTCTCAGCAAGGCCCGAAGGCCCAACTTCAAAATAAAAGTGCAAAAGAGCATTTGCTGCAATTCCTTCTTTTTAGCTCCTTATAAGAACTGGCAGTGTTACCAACATAGGTCAGATAGTTAAAGAATGGCCCTGCTGGACCAAACCAAAAGTTATTTCAGGGCCAGCATCTTCCTTCCTATCAGAGCTTGGGAAAGTTGAGGTGGTGATTGTAGTCGTGATCATGGTTGTTGCTGTGGACTCCTGCAGACTCATCCTTCTGAGAGAGGATTTCGGAGGGAGATTGTACTTGAAAAGTGACTTTTCAAAATGTTGTTTCCTGCAGTAGCCAACTGGTTTCCTGAAGGAAACAGCTATCTCCCACCCATATTGTTCAGTAAACTGTTTCCAGATGCGACAGCTCCAGTAGCTATGGCTGTAGCAGAATTGGTGAGGGAGCAGTACAAATGCGGGATTGACTTGGGAGTTAAAGCCTGCATCTGCCTGTTTGTTTTGTTTTTTACAACAGAGCAAATGAAGAGATGAGAACAGCAGAGAAAGAGCTATATGAAAATTAAATCGAGTCTGAGAAGCAGCAGAAGTGCCTGGGATCTGAGATTAGCTTCTGCCTGAGACAAAAGGGTACAGGGGAAGGATAAGACACAGTTCCCACCACCACCACTACCAGTATAGCCTGCCACATCTCCCCAAGGAATGGCTGTAGGGAAGGGGTGGGAAATATGTGGCCTTCCAGATGCTGCAGAACAACAGCTCTCAACACCATTTGCTGAGCTGGCTAGAGCATATAGAAAAGCTGGGTTAGCAGAGGCATGGAGCCAGGAAAGTTTGGTGGGCAGGGAGCCATTTATATGGCCATTAATACAAAATTGAGCATAGGTTGGTTGATTCATTTAGTCAAGATACAGCCCTCATCAGTTCACATTTATTATTTTCATCAAAGACTCACAAAAGCCCATAGTTCTATCTATCTATCTATCTATCTATCTATCTATCCATCCATCCATCTAGCCACCCCCTTCTGTCCTCTCCTTTATCACAGGATCTCAGGGTGGAGATACAGCACAAATAATTTAAAGCATTTTTAGATTGAATGCATAAGTAACTTCAACAATATAAAACATATTAAACATAACAACAATTAAAACTACTTTTAAAGCAACTCTTAAAACCTCTTTAAATACTATAACAGTTCAGAAATCATGCACTTGAAGATAATTAGTCCCCAAAAGCTTTAATAAAAGGCCATGGTTTGGGTTGATGCTGGAAAGAAATCAGCATTGGCACTAGTCATACCTCTAAGCCAATTGGACTTTTTAACACTTAAAATTATATAAACTGATTGAACATAAGTTGATTCCTTGGTACTACAGCTGTCCCTCCACATTCATGGATTTGGCATTCACAGTTTTAAATATTCACTGCTTGAAAATATTCTTAAAAAAATAATAATCCAAAAAGCAAACCTTGATTTTGCCATCTTATATAAGGGACACCATTTTGCTATGCCATTGCATATAATGGGACTTGAGTATTCACGGATTTGGGTATTCACAGGGGGTCCTTGAACCAAACCCCAGCGAATGTGAAGAGACAACTGTATATGGTTCTCAAGTTGAGCGCAGAGCTTCCAGATATATGCAGTAAAGTGAGCTGTATACTTTTATATTTCTCTAGAGTGTGTAGATACTATCCCACTTACAAGTATCCACATGACACACACCAAGTTGCACATAACTGCCTACTATTACACCATACCTGTTGGCAAACCGTTGCCAGCCATCATAGTAGTCAGTGTTTATTTCCAAGACAAGCAGGTTCTACTTGATGTTACTTCTTATGAGTGGGACCTCCAATTATCCTTACCCATAAATGAGTGCTGTTCTAACCATCCTATCAACTGACCTCCTATACCATCCTCTTGTTGTTGTTGTTGCTAACTGCCCTTGGGTTGACCCTGACTCATGACGACCCCATGAATGAGACATCTTGAAGACTCCCTCTCCTCCATTGCTGTGCTCAGGTATTGCAGGTTCAGGTCCCTGGCCTCTCTGATTGAATCTATCCATCTGGGGTGCAGTCTTTCTTTCTTTCTCCCTCCACCTTTCCTAGCACTATTGACTTTTCCCGTGAGCTGTGTCTTCTCATGATGTCACTGAAATATGACAGCCTCAATTTAGTCATCTTGGTTTCCAGTGAAAGCTCTGACTTGATCTGCTCTTTTGTTTGTCTTGATCTGCTCATTTGTTTGTCTTTTTGGCCATCCATGGTTTCCTCAGCACTCTTCTCCAACACCACATTTCAAATGAGTTGATTCTCCTTCTGTCTGCTTTCTTCACTATCCAGCTTTCACATCCGTACATGGTGATGGGAAAGCTGATTGCTTGGATGATCCTGACTTTAGAACTCAGTGTTATATCTTTGCATTTTATGATCTTGTTTAGTTATTTCGTAGCTGCACTACCCAGTTCTAGTCTTTTACTGATTTCATGGCTGCTATCTCTGCGCTGGTCTATGATTGATCCAGGAAATGGGAAATCATTCACTATTTCAGTGTCATTGTCATCTATTTTGAATTTATGTAAATCTTCCATTGTCATTATTTTTGTTTTATTAATGTTCAGTGTTAAGCCTGAACATTTTCCAGCAGCCTGGGGAGGGACTCCTTCCATGTGTATTGGCTCCACCTCCATCCAATCGCAGGCAGGACACCTAAAATTCAAATGCAGAAACCATCCCCTTCCTGGAGGTGGAACCAACCCCTACCTCCCCAGTTCTGTTCTGCCTTGTGGAAGAGCAGGTAGAGGACTTTGTTGCTCCAGAGTCATATCTGAGAACAAAGAATTGCAAAATGGCAACCCCCATGAGCAATCGCGTGAAGGGGGGGGCGACCTTTCTTCTGAGGAGGAGGATCTGGCGTTGGGACTGGCAGAAGCCAGCCCACAACGCCAGGAGATGGTGCTCCGCACCCCCTTTCTGGGGTGCGCATCAAGCCAGCCAATCCTGGAGGGATCGGAGCGCGATGGGGCCTCCCTTCAGGAGGCGGATCGTGCTGCGACCGGAGGCCTGCCGCCACCTGGACCTTCGACCGAGGGTCCCAGGAAGAGCCAGCAGGGAGACCTGGAGAATCCCCCCATGGGAGAGCTGCCTCCACTGCTTCTGGAGGGTAAGACCCTGCTGCCCCAACTCGCCACATGGCTCTCGCTGATAGTGAGACAGATCTTAGCGGCTGGGGCGGGCACCGTGGGGGGACCAAGGGGGGGAAGCCCAGAGCCCGCGGGGGGGAACTGCCGTGCCAGCCCCTTCTCCCTCCCATCACCCCGAGGTACCCAGCGACAGCAGCGGGAAGGCACCCAAGTGACGGGCGGGGGAGTCAGGAGCAGCAGGGGACCCCTCCAGCTCCAGCAGCAGCACGGCCGCGGGGACACAAAAAGGGGGGAGCGCTTCTCCCCCTCGCAAGCGTCAGAGGAAAGAAAAGCACTGCCGCGCCTCTGATGAGGAAGCAGATTCCAGGCATTCTGGGGAGGAATCAGACGCTAGAGAGGAAGGGGAGCTCTCCTCTGAAGGGGAGCAAGACAAAGGGGATGACCAGGCATCACCGCGTCTATTTGATACCTCTTTTTTCTCATTGCTGCTTAAAAAGGTGTTAAGGGCCCTTGAACTGGGGTCGTCTGATGCCACCCCAGAGGGGTCCAACAGGGGCATGCCCGAACTCAGGCCCACTGGCAAGGGGAATGGCAATGTCCTCCCCTTCCCAGACATCATGAAGGAGGCATTACTGGGGGAGTGGGACCGCCCAGGGGTCCCAAAATCTCAATCGTCCATTGCAAAACAGTTGTATACACTACCTGGAGATGTGATGGACCTTCTGAAACTGCCGGCCATTGACATGCCGGTGGCGGGCCTGGTTTCGGGCTCGCTATTCCCGAGAGATGGTGACGAACATCTTAAGGCCCCAGATGACAAGCGTATAGACACCTTCTTGTGTTGGTCTCATGAGGCGACCGCCCTGGCCATCAGAGCCGTGGCGGCTGCCTCCATTTTTGCTAGAGCTGCCATCAGATGGCCTAAGGATATGGTCACCAATGTTCCTGAGGACGAGACTAAGTTTAAGCAAGGCATGAACAAGATAGCTAGGACTTCGGCCTTTGTGGCAGATGCTAGTCTGGACGCCCTTCGCTTTTCATCAAGGGCACTTGGAGCAAATGTTGCGGCTAGGCGTCAACTTTGGTTAAAAAACTGGAATGCCAACAACAAGGCCAAGGCTAATTTGGCAGGTTGTTTGTTCAAAGGAGGACAATTATTTGGAGATACCTTGGAGGAAGTCTTGGTAGAGACCAAGGATAAGAAGAAGGCCCTCCCCTCCCTCCCTAAAAAGGAGGGGCGGAGATCCTTTCGGGACTTTCAGCAAGGTTTCAGGACCTTTAGATACAATAATCAGAGGGATTTCAGGCAGCATAAGGGTAACTGGAACTTCTCCAGAGATGTTCAGAGGTCAAAGCCCTACCAGTCCCCCAAGGGTTCCGGCACTCAGGCCCCCAAACAAGGAGGGAAAGGGGGGCAAGCGCTCTGACTACAGGGATCATCAAGTGGGGGGCAGGCTGGCCAGATTTGCAGAGACCTGGGCAGCTACATCCTCAGATGCCTGGGTTCTCAGAATAGTCAGTCAGGGATACACAATAGATTTTCTGGCAAAGCCGACCCCCACATTTGTGCAGTCATGCACAATGTCCTGTCCAGTCAAACAATGGTGGATGGAAGAGGCGATCACACATCTTCTGCAGATTCAGGCGATAGAGACAGTGCCAGAAGAGGAAAGGTTCTCGGGGACTTACTCCCCGCTCTTTCTAGTTCCGAAGAAGAACAAGGAGTGGAGAGCCATTCTAAACTTGCACGGCATCAACCACTTGGTGGCGAAGCGCAAGTTTCGGATAGAGACCTTACGATCTATCCTAGAGGGAATTCAGGAGGGGGATTTCCTTGCCTCTCTGGATCTTCGGGAAGCATATCTCCACATCATGATCCATCCGGCACACAGAAGATTTCTCCATTTTGCGTAGAAGGAGAAACATTTTCAGTACAGGGCGCTACCCTTCAGACTGTCTTCATCTCCGAGAGTATTTACCAAAGTGTTGGTGACTCTAATTGCACATCTAAGGTCACAGGGGGTGCACATTTTTCCATATCTGGACGATCTGCTGATCAGAGCGCCAACCCGGTCCAGGGCAGCATGGGATGTGAGAACAACAATAGAATGCCTGGAGGCCCATGGTTTCCTGGTGAACATAGAGAAGAGCCAGATGGAGACGGTTCAGAGACTTCAGCACCTGAGGAACGTATTGGATACCAAGAATTATCGTGTTTTTGTACCCGACGACAGATGTCAACAGATTCAGGAATTAGTGAAGTTGGTAGTGCAACAGCCCAAGACCCCGCTGATGTCCTTGGCGAGGTTGTTGGGGCAAATGATAGCCTGCTTAGAGTCGGTTCCTTGGGCCAGATTCCACCTCAGAAAACTGCAGTGGTTCCTTCTCCCCTTTCAAGAGCTGATAGCGAGGAAGGCCTGCAGGTTTCTGAAGGTGCCCAGGGAGGTGAAAGCCTCTCTGAACTGGTGGTTATCAGAACACCTGATGTTGGGGGTTCCCATAGGGGATGTACAACGGTCTTGGTGACGACAGATGCGTTCCTGACAGGTTGGGGAGCCCACTGTGGGGTTCGTTCTGCTCAGGGGTTATGGTCCACTCAGGAAAAGGAGTGCAGTATAAACCTGCTGGAATTACGAGCAATCAGACGTGCCTTGGTCCAGTTCAGGGAAGTAGTCGAGGGGACACATGTTCTGATTCGGACGGACAACATATCGACGAAATCTCATATAAACAAGCAAGGGGGGACGCAGTCGCAGACCCTCATGGACGAATCCGAGAGGCTGTTCACTTGGGTGGAGAGGCACCTCCTTTCGATCAGGGCAGAATACTTATAGGGGTAACTGAACTCTCAGTCAGATTGGCTGAGTTGTCACACCCTGATACACAGTGAATGGAGTCTCAACAACCTGGTATTCCAAATGATAGTGTTCCGCTTCGGCCAAGGAGGTGGACCTGTTTGCGTCAGAGAAGAATCGCAAGCTGCCTCGTTATGTATCCAGATATTGGACTCAGGGAGCATCAGCCTTCGATGCCCTGACAATAACTTGGCCGAAGGTATTGTGTTACGCCTTTCCCCCCACGGCTCTGTTGGGGCAGGTGTTACGGAAGATCAAACAAGAGAGGGCTGAGGTGATTCTGGTCGCTCCTCGCTGGCCAAGAAGACCGTGGTTTCCAGAACTAGTTCATCTGCAAGTGCAGGATCCGTGGCCGCTTCCTCCTTGGCCAGATCTCCTGACGCAGGAGGGGTTTCTTCACCCGGACCCATCCTGGTTACGACTACACGCTTGGAGGTTGAGCGGAAACGGTTGTTAAGTAAGGGTTATGATGCCGAGGTAGTTAGTACCATGTTGGCAGCCATACGCCTGTCCACCATCCATCTGTATGAGGTTACATGGAGGGCTTTTTGTAGATGGTGCCGCACTAAAAGGATTAGGCCCTTGCAGGCGTCAGTTGGTTCAGTGTTGGCCTTCCTCCAGGCGGGATTGAAGAAGGGATTGTCCGCTAGTACGTTAAAGCGCCATGTGGCTGCTTTAGGATCTATCCTGAAAGGTACTGGAGGTAAGACGTTAGCTTCGCACCCACATGTGCGAAGTTTCCTCAAAGGGGTCATCTCTCTGCAGCCCCCTGTGGTTCATAGGTTTCCGTCTTGGAAGCTTAATGTCGTTTTGAAGGCACTCATGAAGTCCCCGTTTGAACCAATCAAGACTGTGGACTTAGGTTGGCTTACATGGAAGGTAGCCTTTCTGGTAGCGATCACATCGGCTAGACGCGTATCTGAGTTGAGCGCTTTATCAACACGTGAGGAGTTGTGTGTATTCCAGAAGGATTCAGTCACCTTGAGACTAGATCCATCATTCATTCCCAAGGTAAACTTGGTTTTTCATAGGTCACAGGAGATAGTCTTGCTGTCTTTTTGTCCACGTCCAAAAGAGGAGCTGGAAAAATTGTGGCATATGCTGGATGTCAGGAGGGCTCTGAAGATGTATTTGAAAAGAACGGAAGAGTTTCGGAGGTCAGATGCCTTGTTTGTAGCTTATACAGGACAGAAAAAAGGGAAGAAGGTATCTTCGTCAACAATAGCCAGATGGTTAAGGCGTTGTATTGAACAGGCTTATTTGGCAAGCGGAATTGTGGTTCCAGCTGGTATTCAAGCCCATTCAACAAGGATTGCGTCTACTTCAGCAGTGTTGAGTACAGTGCAGTCGGTAGTGGAAATTTGTAGGGCGGCTACATGGGCTTCTTCTTCTACTTTCACTAGGCACTATAGGATTGATGCTTACGCCTCCGCCGATGCGACTTTTGATAGGCGAGTATTGCAACAGGTAGTACAATAAAAAAAGAAGAAGAGAGAGGTGGAGGAGCATCTGTTGTACATAGTTTCCCACCCTTTTTAGTTGGACCGCTAGGTTAGGTCCCATGGAAGGAGTCCCTCCCCAGGCTGCTGGAAAATGGAACATTGGCACTTACCGTGAAGGTTCCTTTTCAGCAGCCTTGGAGAGGGAGTCCTTACCCACCCACCCCCAAAAAAAAGAAGAAAAAGAAAAAAAAGAAAAAAAGGGGGGAGTATTAGTTCAAGGAGTATAAGTGTTGCGTATTGCAGTGTCGACATGTTGGTTTTTCTGTATATAGTTTTTGTTGTTCTGGAGCTATGTTAATCCATCTCTGGGGAGGTAGGGGTTGGCTCCACCTCCAGAAAGGAGATGGTTTCTGAATTTGAATTTTAGGTGTCCTGCCTGCGATTGGATGGAGGTGGAGCCAATACCCATGGAAGGACTCCCTCCCCAAGGCTGCTGAAAAGGAACCTTCACGGTAAGTACCAATGTTCCATTCTTCTTTGACTTTCTTTAGTGGTTGCTCCAAGTCTGTGCTATTTTCAGCTAGTATTGTGGTGTCATCTGCATATCTTAAACTGTTAATGTTCCTTCCTCCAATCTTCACTCCTCTTGCCTCCAACCCTAAACCTGCTCTGAGCATGATGTTTTCTGTGTACAAGTTAAACAAATAGGGTAATAGAATACAACCTTGCCTTACTCCCTTTCCAGCTGTTTCTGTTTCTCCATATTCCATTCTTATGGTGGCCTCCTGTCCTGAATACAGGTAATGCATCAGGACTATCAAGTGTGTTGGTACACCCAATTCTTTTAGAACAATCCAAAGTTCTTTGTGATCTATGCAGTCAAAGACTTTGCTGTAGTCTATAAAGCACATGCTGAATTTCTTCTGGAATTCCCTAGTGTGCTCCCTTGTCCAATGTTGGCTCGCTATATGGTCCCTAATGCTTCTACCTTTCCTGAACTCAGCTTTCGCCTCTCGAATCTCTTTCTCCATGTATGGCAGGGATCTTTGTTGCAGAATTTTGAGAATGACTTTGCTAGCATGGGTGATTAATGCTGTGGTCCTGTAATTGTTTGCAATCTTTTGTGTCTCCTTTTTTGGTGATGGGGAGTATATTGATTTTTTCCAATCTGTGGCCGTTGGTTTGTTTTCTGTATTTGTTGACAGATTGTAGTTAGAACTTGGGTTGATTCTTTCTCTGTCAATTGTAGCAGTTATATTGGAATGCCATTGGTCCGTGGTGATTTATTCTTACCCATTGATTTGAGTGCATCTTTCACTTCAGTTGCCAGAATTTGAGGTTCTTCTTTGTATGGTTCTTCTTCCCAGGTTTCTTTCATCCTTTTGTCTATAGCTCTTCTATGTATTGTTTCCGTCATCTTTTTATTTCCTGTTGGTTGTGTAATATGTTCCATTGCTGGTCGTAGAGCATGCCCACCCTTGGCTTGAATTTTCCATTAAATTCTTGGATCTTGTGGAAGATGTCTCTGGTTCTTTCTTTATTGTTGTCAGCCTCAATTTCTCTGCATTGGATGTTGTAGTAATTTTCTTTGTCCCTGCTCACTAATCACTGTACCATTGCATTCATGATTTTGTATCTGTTCTTGTCACCCTTTTCTTTTGCTTCTCTTTCCTTCACTGCTTGAAGCATCTTGGCTCTCATCCATCGTTTCTTTTCTTTCTTTTTGCTTACTGTTAGCATCTTTCTGCATTCTTCCTTTATTGTGTTCCTAGCTTCTGTCCATAATTCCTCTAGTTCCTGGCCAATTAGGCTCAGTAGTGTGAATTCCATTTTTCCCCCTCTCCTTTTAATTATTGTATGTTTTTAATCCTTTCTAATTTAATATTGTTTTAAGGGGTGGGCAGGTTAGGGTACTGATGTAATTATGGACTTTTTATGCTGTAAGCCATCCTGATTGTGTTGCAGAGGGGTGGGATAGAAATAAATTTTATTATTATACATTATTATTATTAATCTGTTTTTCGCTTTGTCTTCAAATTCTGCTGAGATGTTCTTCACATCGTATCTTAGCATGGTGATTGATTTTGCATTGTTCTTCAGCTTTAATCTAATTCTTGTTATTAGCAATTCATTATTTGAGCCACAATCTGCACCTGGTCTTGGTTTTGCTGCAAGAATAGAGCTTCTCCATCTTTTGTTTCCAGTTATGTAGTCTATCTGGTTTTTGTACTGACCACCCAGTGATGTCCATGTGTACAGCTTTCTCTCTGGTTGTATTAAACAAGTGTTTGCAATAAATTGCTGGCTTCACAGAACTCTGTTAGGCACTCTCCTGCTTCATTTCTTATTCCTAGCCCAAGTTTTCCTACAGTTTTTGCCTCTGCTCTATTTCCTACCTTTGCATTCCTGTCACCTAAGAGGTTATCAACCTCTTCTTGGACTTCATCATAGAATCTCTCTATTTCTTCTTTCTCTGCCTCTGTGGTTGGCAAGTAGCCTTGGATTATGGTAATTAGTTTTCCCTGAAGACTTGTAGACATAATTTTGTTTGACTCCATATTATATCCTTTGACTGTTCTTGCTATATCTTTCCTCAGTATTTGTGCCACCCCATTTCTTCTGGTCTTTTCGTTTCCTGAGTAGTACACTGTGTAGTTACCATCCTCTAGGATCCTGTAAATTGTTACGGCCTCAAGAGGTCTACTTTTCTTCACCTTCTCTTCCCTGCTACCATTTCTGTTTTTCTTTTTGAACTGATGTTGAAAAACTGATACTTTACATGTAATGCTCCTCCACTTCCTCCATTCTTGTTTAGACTATATCATTTGAATAAACTGTGCTCTTCAGTGATTTATGTTCCAGTCATGAGTCTAATCCCACCAAAAGGGGAGTATTTTGACTTCTCAACACAAGAGCTCTAAAGCCTCCTGAAACTACAAATCCCAGGATTCCATAGGATGCAGCCATTGCAGTTAAAGTGGAATCAAAGTATTATAATTGTGCAGAGTGAAAGAACCCTTTAATATTTTACTTATTTTAATACTAGTGTAATAACTTGCCCTGAACTCTTCGTCAACACCGCACTACCACCTTCTGCCTCCTTTACAGACACAGAAATTCCAACTAACCAACATCTGCCACCTACCGTATCTGATCCTACCCCCTTCTTTTCTCTACCTGCCTCCTTCCTCATTCTTAACTGACCCTATCTGGGGGCTTGTCTATATGATGAAAATATTCCTCATAGAATTCAAGGAGAATACATTTTGTCTCAGTGGGATCCCACATTATTTCATCATATTCAGAAGAAGGGGGGAATTACAAATAGTCCACGGGAAAAGCCTTTGTGGTTTTTCCCAACTTTGAAAAACAACTCTGAATGAAATGTGCATTCCTGCTTGTGGGCACAACAGATTTACTTTGCTGTGCTTTCCCAATGAAAGCAGAAGTGGAAAGTTGATTGGTCAGACATGCACAGGGGGCAGAGCTTGCTGGCAAGGCAATGCCCAGAACCTCCATGTTGGATTTTTACCATTGCGATCATATGCTGAGGCAATGAAACAGCCTTTTTCCCCCCTTGTTTATTTAAGTGGAAGATCACACTTCCGCACCTTGGATTTGCTTTTAAAAAATACTGTTTGGTGGCGGCAACTGGTGACAATAAAAATACAAGTAATTCACTCGCACCTGCCATCTTGATTCATTTGAACAACAAACATGTATGGCTTTGCATACCTGCGATCTTGAAAAAAAAAGTGGAAACAAATGAAAGCTACAAATTGGTGCTACTGTGCATCAGTTCACATTTTATTGCCTTGTATAGATGAGCCCTGGGTCAGTCAAGCCTCTTCTTATATATTCTTCTCCCCTTAGCTCCCTTCCATAGCATTCCATGAGCCATGATTGGCTGGCTTGGGACAACCTAGTGTCCTGCTTCTCTTCACATTATAAATATATGATTTATTTACCATAAGTGTTCAAATATATGTTTGTTTCCAGATGGATTCATATTTAACTTTGGCAAGCTTAAAAACGTTTTTTTTTTTCTGAATAGATATGTAGCTTTTGTATGTTACAGTTGCTCTGAATTTTTCGTCTCCAGTTTAAAAATTGAAAAAAATGTAGGTTACATGACTGAAAAGCATTTGCGTTAAGATTTGTGAGAACTTTTATTAAGGCTGAGAAAGTATTTTTTTAAAAAAGAGTTCTGTCACATCCAAGGACATATGGCTCAATAGTGTTCTTGTCATTATAGACTGCTTGGATAAATATTGTACACTTGCAATAGGTGAAAGATGGCCTTGAACTTAGAAATGTGTCCTTTACCAACTATCTTCAGACAAAACTTTGAATCCATAGTGTGCTTTCTTCACTGTGGTTTTTCTCTCACAAGACTTCATCTTTTTATATTACTGAGGAATATATGTGATGCTAAATGTTGTAGTCTTACCAAAATAATAAGAAAAATTGTGGTGATCTTCTCCCTCCTCCTCCTCCTCACTTGCAGTATTTGTCATTCCATTTTTTTTCCTGAACCTGCATCAGCTGCAATCCAATATACTTTTACTGATTGAAATCAGTGAGGTTTACTTCCAAGTAAACATATGTAAAATTACTCTGTGTTTTCTTTGACATAATTTTCAGATGCTAAATAAAAGTACCTTTTCTTTGATTTCTTTATGTTGCTACTGGATGTGATGTTCAACTGTCATTAATATTAACCCCTGTTAGGATTAATTCTTTGAATATATCTTTGCTTTTTGAACATGTTTGAGTTTATCAGCAGAAAATGCTGATAGCAGAGATGGATTATTTAATACCATCATGTTGGTATTCAACCTGACACTTCTTGTTTATCAAGCTTTTTCTTTTTAATTCTACCCTTGCAAACCTTCCTCTGATCTCATCTAAGCCCCTGGGGAATTTTTAAAGTGGATGTCCTTTGTTGAAGAAATCTGAAATTGTTTTATCAGATTATCGGGAATCAGGTTAAAATACCCTGGTTCATGGAGACCTCTGGTGGTATAATATATTCTTTAAATGTTTGAACAATTCTGTTTGTTATGAGTTCTTATACAGGACTCCCAAAGGTCTCCCATCTAAGAGGCTGTTTAGCAGTTTCTTCAGTGTAGCAGTCTGGGATGTCTCCAGACTATTCACAGGGACTTGAATTTGTTATTTATAAACAGGGTAACACCATTCTTCTTCAACCTAAAATGTGTTTTATTGGAGGTTACATAAAACATCCTTCTGGGACATTTCTACAGGCCTCTCTCCCTCAGCCCACAAGTAAAGCAAGCAGTTAAATCTCTCCAAAGCACAACTTTAAACTGATTTTATTTTTTTCTGTAAAATGCTCCTGTGCATGTTCACATCAGATGTGTGGGGAAGGGTGTCAGTTCTTTGCTCTGCCCTTCTGGTTTGAATGACAGGACCAGCCCATTTGGCTGCCTGATGTAAAACATAAAATGGTGCTCCCTACCCCACATCAGTGAAGACAAAGGGGCACAATACCCAAAGCTAGCTAGCTTATTTTGGCAGATGATTCAGAGTTTCTCTCACCATCCAAAACAGTGAAAAACAACAACCCTAAACCACTACCATCGTCATCATCATTATCATTTCCTGCCTTTCCTCCCATCTGGAACTCAAGGCTCACCATGGTTAAAAGAGCTACAGCTCTTCATATCATATAAAAAATATAAATATAATTAAACTAACATCAAATCAAATTAAAAGCTGTTAAAAGCAAGACCATTAAAAAGAATGAAAACAGCATGTTCTGAAAGGCCCTTTTAACCCTAAGAAGTCAGTATCAAAAGCTTTTAGAAAAGGTCTTCACCTGCCTAAGAAAGGATAACAGGAAGGTGTTGGTGTAACCTCTCTAGAAAGGAAATTCTAGAACCTGGGAGCATTCATGGTGAAGACCTTCTCTGATGTTCCCACCAGAGGTATCTTTGGAGGTGGTGGGACAGAGAGAAGGGTTTCCCCAGAAGATCTCAAAACATAGGCAGGCTCATATGGCTAAAATATTACAATAATAAGCTCAGATATAATAATAACAATTTCCTTCGATGACCAGCACGTGAAATAATGAGGCCAGACACAAAGCTTGGGCTAAAATAGGGGTCACTTTATTTATTCTATCACCTATTTAATCTTTATTACTTGGGATATACAAACTAGGGAGGAGACCCAATGTGGGAAAAGCTGGAGCCGATGGTCTTATCCAGACCTACCTTCCAGCTTCCCTGGGGAAAATACCTGAGCCCTATCAATTGGGCTATCCACAGGCACCATCTGCTAGAAGGCAAAACCCCAGGGTGAGACACCTCACATCACATGACTTCTACAAGGGCTCAGCCCTCAGGCCGGCCTCAAGGATAGTCTACTCCCCAACCCCCAGTCGCATGACCTGCAAAGGTAGTTTGATAGTGCCATCCTTCACCCAAAAGGGGTACCATAGGTATACACCAAACTAATCCCCATTTTCCCCACAACCTACTAGGTGACTACCTATTTATGACACCACCGTAAGGCCGATTCTCAAAATTCCCTTGCCATAGTGTGGGGTAGGCAAAAAAAAAAAAAAAAAAAAAAAAAACATGGAAGGGGGGGGAATTCCTACCTGCCCCATAAGTGACCAATAAACTCATACTGTGACAGAGACAGGAGTGTGGGTCAAATTAAATCAAAAGAGGAGGAGGGAAGAGGCAGCGCTTTCTTAAATAGCCTCTGCTCCACCCTGAACCTCACTCCCAGGTTAATGCACATAGGATGGCAGCCATTGTTTTGCTCATTTTGATTTGGGAGCAGTAATGTACCTCACTCCTGCTTCATCCTGTTTTTTTTTGTTTGTTTGTTTGTTTGTTTGTTTGTTTGTTTGTTTTTATTAGCAGGGGTAGCAACTTGTGGTACTGCAGATGCTATTGGACTAAAACACCCATTAGCTCTTGCCAACATAGCCTGTGTTGATAGGAGCTGTGGTCCAACAACATCTGGAGGGCCCAAGTTGCCCTCCCTACTTTATAGCATTAAACTGCCTTTAACTATCCTTCCCCACATGTATATCCTTCTTTCTTCAAATTTTGACTCCAGATTAATTACGTGTCTAAGGGCAAGGACACTTAGCATAAGGAAACAGGAACTCCAGACAGAGTTGGGGAAATGGTCAGAACTTTATTGATTACAGCTGTAGATGTAGACACATGGATCCAAATCCAAAGATCGACCAACCCACGTGTTGGTTGATGAGCCTAACACTCCAGCCCACTGCTAGAACCAATGGAAGCAAGAGGGGATCCCCATGAGCAGTAACCCGGTGAGATCCCCTTTTCCCTACTGGGTGTGCTGGACAGACATATGTCCACAGGTATGCCATACCCTTTCTGGCCAATACCCTTTCTGGCCCAACCCCCAAGTCCCATAAGGGAACCCCGTCCCATACCAATGCCCAGAGGCAGAAATAACACATATATCCTGGATCCAGGACTCACACCAACCTCCCCCAAAGTTGTGACAAAAACAGCAAAATACATACAAGATGTACAGACAATACATGATACAGCTACTGGAGCCCTTGAAAGCCAACCAGACAGAGAGAGGGGGAAATGGGATACCACTCCAAAGAGAACTGAAAAGCTTGGTGAGAGCAGTTTCATATACATCCCCCAAGCTGACTAGAGTGAAGACTACAAGCAGCTCCCTCTGGTCTGGCACTTCTGCCAGTGTGTTTAAACCATCTTTAAACTCATTGGCTGAGCCAACTTCCTTCTTCCCCATGGAGATCCACACCACTCAGCCCCTTGGGAAGAAGCCTGGCATGCCGCCATGCTGGGCAGACTCCGAAGCTGCATGCCCTGTCCTGGACCACAAAACAGCCACAGGGTGAGTCCCGCCGCTAGATTCCTATACATTTTTTATATAACTAATTCTATGCATCTGAGGGTGATCATAAAGCTGTTTAGGGTGATGAATGTAATACTAATTTAAAAAAATTAGTCAGCTCTACTTTGTGTATTTTGTTTCAACTATGACTTGAAACTCTTCTTGAATTCATGTCATGTAGATTGCAAACCTGTGTGACAGATTTCCAGGATGGGGGCAGGGTCTTAGATATAACATATTTAATCTCTGGACTGTTCATCTTGTTCTGGCAAATCCATTCTAGCAAATCATTATTCATAGTAAGCATATATACATTGCAGACTTCTATTGGTTTAACCGCTTTTCCAGATCATCTTGTAAAATATACCTTGTTGGAGATATGAAGAATTCTTTCTTGGTGAATACAGTAAGGCGATCCTCAAGCTGAACTTTCTTGTGACTGATACAAATAAATTCTGCCCCCAAAGGTTGCTGTTGTTGGTGATGATAACATTTGTAGATGATCTTTCTTATTCCTAAAAGCATGTTTGTTTTATGAATGCATTTAAAGGTTAGTGGCACACAGAAATGTTTGTTTGCTTAAAAATTGTTACCGTCCTCATTGCAGCTCCTCCCAACTGGATTCAGAAAATAAGTGATGCTCATGTGGCTATAGAGGAAAACATCTACTGGGAGTGTAAGGCAAATGGGAGACCAAAGCCTTCTTACAGCTGGTTGAAGGATGGTGAACTGCTTCTCCCTCAGGTATGGGCAATGTTTTGGCTTGGTGTCCTTGGTGGTTTGAGTTTAGGGACTGACTTGATAGGATTTGCTCTGATGTTGTGACCTTTTCATGTCTATATAGTTTATTGCTGTTGAAAAAGAAATTGATGAAATCATGTGGCCTTAAAATTCCATCTGTCCCATTGCAGACTTCCTTCCCTGCTGAGTGAATGTCACAGAATCACCTTGAGCTTTCCTTGTAGTTAAAACAATGACACTTCAAGCCACACTTTTCAAAGGCAGAAATTACCCTCAGGCACCTAATTCCCTACCAAGCTTCAATAAAAGTTAGGCATTTAAGTGCCATTTTCTGCCTTTGACAAGCATTTCTCTGAATCAAGTGGAACTTGGAAGCTGTGGGACTCAGTTTTAGCAGATATATTCATGATGAGATGAAGAGTTCAGTAAATGGCTGCATATTTTTCAACAAAAACCAAGTTGTGTATGAACTATGAAAAGGCTGAATAGGTGATTTAGGCTATAAAACACCTCCCTTCCACTCTTGTTTTTGAGCTTATATTTTTTTAAAAATTGAGCTTTATGGTATACAAACAAACCCTCTGATCTGTATCAGTAACCTCATTTCACTTTTCCAGACCTCTGCAGGCATCAGCAACAAGGGAGTTGACCTACCATTAGGACTGGCAGAATGAATTGCCTAAAGATTAATGATCTATGGAAAGGGAGGCAGTATCTCATTGGTACCTGCTCTATTTCAGTCTCACCAGAGGAGATCCTTTCATGTCTTGATTGTCTCAATTATGTAGGCAAAAAAACTAAGGAAATTATTCACCATTTTCAGGGTCAAGCAGCATTTTTCACCTGTACTTTCAGGAGGGAGAGTACTCTGCCTAGATTTGACCAAGCTCTAATGGCAATTGTGGTAACATTGTGCTGCAACCCTGCAGCCAAGGAGAAAGCCAGTCACATTTTATATTATATTTGTTATATGTTTGGTTGTGAATTTATTGTCAAACTCCTGTCGAGTAGGGAAATACATTGCTGTACTTTTTAAAATGGATAACATGAGTTCCGTATCCTTAGGCTGATAAATGATTGCGGGGTCTATTGTTCCACATGCTAATTCCACTTGCTTCATGCTGGTCACTAGCAGATGGTCTTGAACTTAAATCACATTAGACTAAAGTAAGAATCGTTAAATGATTAACATTTACATCTTTAGGGCGTTTTATTCTGGTGGGGTGAACTGCATACAATTGCTTTGCACCACTGAATGCGATTACTTTCCCCATTAACCTTCAAGGGAGCTGAAAGCTAATAGTTCTGCTGTTGCAAATGTTCTGAACAACTTGTCTGACTGTGTTGGGCCATAATGCAACAGAGGCCAGAAGCAGTTTGGGATTCTAGTTTATCTCCTTGAAGGTGTTATTAATCTAAATGGTTCATATGTTCAGTCAATGAGAACTCAAGCAAGAGAGCTCCAATTTAAATGGCATTTACCAACTATTTGTATTGTGGTTTTTGTTTTTACCGTGTAGCATTTAAGAGAACATAAATTTATGATCACAAATAAATTGAATCATATATTGCATCCTTTTGCAACTTTGCTTTTGATTTCTTCCCCCTGCCCCCATGTTAAAATAATGATATCTTTGTAGGAATGTATAAATTCTGGCCCAAGGTTCCTTTACATATTTGCATTTATTGACTTGTCATTTTGCAGGAAAGAATTAAGATAGAACACGGCACCCTCACCATAACCAATGTGAGCCTGGCAGACACCGGCATGTATCAGTGTGTAGCAGAAAACAGATACGGGGCCATCTATATCAGCGCGGAACTGAGCGTAATCGGTGGGCTCCATTTACTTTAACAACTTGTGAAAAATCTCTATTAGCTTTAGTTCTTTTGCTCTGCCTGATGAAGTCTGCAAATAATTTATATTTCTTTCTGCTGACATATGTATCCTGCCTGCCTTGTAACATGCCCATTCAAAATTGCTTGAGCTCTTCCAGTGTCTATTTCATAACAGCTGTCTACATACATGAAAAAGTGATAAATACCTCTTTTTTCAATAGGAATACACAACTCTATTTCTTTAAACAGCATACTCCAATGTATGCGTGTGTATGTACCTTCACGTTGCCTGTTGACTCATTGGGACCCTATGAATTTCATATGGTTTTCTTAGGCAAGGAATACTCAGAGGTGGTTTTGCAAGTTCCTTCCACTAAAATATAGCACCTGGTATTCATTGGTGGTCTCTCATCCAAATGCTAACCATGGCTGACCCAGCTTAGCTTCCAACATCAGATGGAATCTGGTGCCTTTAGGCAGGGGGTAATATTTGACATATTCTTTAGTGAGTTCCATGCTGAGAGAAAGTTGATGTGAGTGAGAAAGGGATCTCTTCATGACCAGGGCAGCTGGTGAATCTGTTGCTATGGGAGTAGTGAGTCCATTCTCAATGTTATGGCTCTGCAGATGCTCTGAGTTTTACAGGACCCTGTGCTGAACCTCGATCACAATAGGGCCCAACACTAGGAGAGTTCTTGGAGCAGCTGTGGGAGGAGCAACTGTAAAAGTGCATTCACCACCTCAACAGCAACAAATCCACTATCCACCCTGTTTTGTGATCTCATATTGCTCTGCCTTGCAGGTACCTGTGCTTTTACAAAGGATTCTGCAGAAATGTTTCAGGGCAGGGTTGGGCAGAGTTCAGGTTCTTAAGACCTGCTCTTTTCTTTGTTTCTTTACAACAAACTGACTCCAGAGGGTAGAAGAGGCAACAAGGGGATCAGGTATTTTAGATCTGATCCTAACCAATGGGGATGATCTGGTTAATGCTGTGGAAGTTGCAGGATCCCTAGCGGGGAGTGACCATGTTGTCCTGGAGTTTATTATACAGAGGAAAGAGGAAGCCAAGCGTAGACATGCATTCTAGACTTTAAGAAACCTGATTTCAGAAAACTTAGGGAATTACTGGGGGTGATCCCATGGTCAGAAATACTAAAAGATAAAGGAGTTCATGAAGGATGGGATTTTCTAAAAAGTGAGATATTGAAGGCACAACTTCAAACAGTTCCAATGAGGTGGAAAAGGGGGAAGTGTCTAAAGAAACCAGGATGGATGTCAAAAAAAGACACGTACAAGAAATGGAAAAAAAGGAGAAATCACCAAAGAAGAAGTCAAACAAATAGCCAGCTCATGTAGGGGGAAAGACAGAAAAGCCAAAGCTCAGCTGGAGCTCAGGTTGCTAGAGAGGTTAAAATAATAAAAAGGGCTTTTTGGTGTATGTCCGTAGCAAAAGGAAGAACAAGGAAATGGTAGGGCCACTGTGGGGAGAAGATGGCGAAAGGCTAACAGGGGACAGAGAAAAGGCAGAACTACTTAACACCTTCTTTGGTTCAGTCTTCTCCCAAAAGGGGAACAGCGCTCAACCTGGGGAAGATGGATCAGATGATGCAGTAGGGGGAATACAGGACAGAATTGGTAAAGAGGTAGTTCAGGAATACCTGGCCAGTATAAATGAGTTCAAGTCTCCAGGGTCAGATGAACTTGATCCAAGGGTATTAAAAGAACTGGCAGAGGTAATCTCAGAACCACTGTCAATAATCTTTGAGAATTCCTGGAGAACAGGAGAGGTCCCAGCAGACTGGAGGAGGGCAAATGTTGTCCCCATCTTAAAAAGTGTGTGTGGGGGGGAGAAGACCCAAATAATTATTGCCCAGTCAGCCTGACATCAATACTAGGAAAGATTCTAGAGCAGATCATTAAACAGACAGTCTGTAAGCACTTAGAAAGGAATTCTGTGATCACAAAAAGTCAACATGGATTTCTCAGAAACAAGTCGTGCCAGACTAATCTCATCTCTTTTTTGATAGAGTTACCAACTTGATAGATGAAGGGAATGCAGTGGATGTAGTATATCTTGATTTCAGTATGGCTTTTGACAAGGTCCCCCATTACATTCTTGCAAAAAAGTTAGTAACATGCGGGCTAGACAATGCAACTGTTAGGTGGATTTGTAATTGGTTGACTGACTGAACCCAAAGGGTAGTCACCAATGGCTCCTCTTCATCCTGGAGAGAAGAGACCAGTGGGGTGCCACAGGGTTCTGTCCTAAGCCCAGTACTATTCAACATCTTTCTCAATGACATGGACGAGGGAATAGAGGGTATGCTTATCAAGTTTGCAGATGACACCAAATTAGGAGGGGTAGTGAATACCCCAGAGGATAGGATCAGAATCCAAAATAACCTCAACATATTAGAAAGCTGGGCCAAAACTAACAAAATGAAGTTCAGCAGGGAGAAATGTAGGATAATACACTTGGGCAGTAAAAATGAAATGCACAGATATAGGATGGGTGACACATGGCTTGAGTGCAGTACATGCGAAAAGGATCTAGGAGTCTTAGTGGACCACAAGCCGAACATGAGTCAGCAGTGTGATGCAGCAGCTAAAAAAAGCCAATGTGATTATAGGCTGCATTAATATGAATATAGAGTCTAGAGCAAGGGAAGTAATACTGCCACTGTATTCTGCTTTGGTCAGACTTCACCTGGAGTACTGTGTCCAGTTCTGGGCACCACAATTCAAGAAGGATATGGACAAGCTGGAACGTGTCCGGAGAAGGGCTACCAGGATGGTGGGTGGTCTGGAAGCCATGCCCTATGAGAAGCAGCTTAGGGAGCTGGGCATATTTAGTCTGGAGAAGAGAAGGTTAAGAGGGGACATGATAACCATGTTTAACTATTTGAAGGGATGTCATACTGACGATGGAGGAGGCTTGTTTTCTGCTGCTCCAGAAACTAGGACACAGAGCAATGGATTCAAAGTACAGGAAAAGAGATTCCACCTAAATGTTAGGAAGAACGTCCTGATAATAAGAGCTGTTTGGAAGTGGAATGCACTGTCTCAGAGTGTGGTGGAGTCTTCTTCTTTAGAGGTTTTTAAACAGAGGCTGGATGGCCATTGATTCCATGAAACTGCTGTCCAAGAATACTTGTCTTTCCAATCTTGATCTTCTTGTGAGGATGTAAGAATAGATAGTTCCTCCTTCCTTCCTTCCATCCACCCATCCCTTTGGTCTTTGTGAATTTTACATGTCTACATATTTCTTTAAGAAGTGCAAATCGGGTCAGTTCATCTCCAAAGACCAAATTAAATTCTCAACATCCCTCTTTGAGCAATCCCTGATAAATTCCTACAAAGTTCACAGAACACAGTTTGAAAACCACTAATTAGAACAGTAGCATTAGGTCTTGCCATCTACGAAGAAGTTTAACAGTTTTGTCCAATATGGGACAGTCCTCATTAATAACCTTGTATGTATAACCAGAGCTTGTTGTGTTGCCTAAAGTGACTAAGATTTCCTCACTTTGTAGAAGTGGTTCTCACTGTCGTCTGAACCTCTATATTAGGCTGGACGACTTTGCAAACCTTGGGTGACAGCTTTAATTGTTCTCAGATTATTTTGCCACTGCCTCCACTGCTGCTCTATGCCACTTTTAATAAGGATTTTGATAACCAGTCCATCTTGAGCTGTGTTCAGTTAAGTCAGGCTTAGTCAGTGGTCTTTGGTCACTGGGAGGAAATCTATGCCTGGTCATTTCCATGTTCCTTCACTTGCTCACTCAGGTAGCAGGGGGGCAGGGGATGGGACAGGGGAACAAAAGGAGGAAATGTGGGTGGTGCATGAGTTTTCTGGGGCTGATGGAGGGAGCAGAATCTGGGAAGGGAGGAGGGGAGACCTGGGGTGGGTGGGTGGGCAGGATGTCAGTTGCAGGAGGAGGGCAAGGGTAGCATAAAGGGGCTGCAGCACACCCATATGTGTCGTCATCATCATCATCATCATCATATTTATTTCTATTCCGCCCCTCTACAATGCAATCGGGGCAGCTTACATCATAAAAATCCCATAATTACATTAATACCCTAACCCACCTACCCCTTAAAACAATATTAAATTAAACAGATTAAAAACATACAATAATTAAAAGGAAAAAATGAAATCATCCAGTGGCTGCTAAAGAGAAAAGGCAGCAGAATCTTCGGGCCAGGATAGCTATTCGGGAAAGGCCTGCCAGAAAAGCTCCGTCTTGACAGCTTTTTTGAAGCTGTCTAAGGTGGTAATAAGACGGATCTCGTCCAGCAGGCCATTCCATAATCTGGGAGCGGTAGCAGAGAAGGCTCTCTGGGAGGTCACCGACAGCCTTGTTTTCATAGGTTGTAACAGATTCCTCCCAGAGGACCAAAGTGTGCAGGGAGGGTCATACGGAAGGAGGCAGTCCCGGAGATAAGTTGGACCCAAGCCATGCAGGGCTTTAAAGGTTATAACCAACACCTTGTACCGTGCCCGGAAACTAATAGGCAGCCAGTGGAGAGCTTTTAACACAGGTGTTATATGTTCTCTTCTGGAAACGCCAGAAATCAACCTGGCTGCCATGTTCTGAACTAACTGAAGTTTCCGAGTCAAGCACAAGGGTAGCCCCATGTAAAGCGCATTACAGAAGTCGAGACGCGAGGTTATCAGCACATGTACCACAATTTCTTTGTGTGCATGTGTGTGTGAGAGAGAGAGAGAGACAGAAAGAATCCCTATGTTCTACCTTCCGTTCTGGGCTCGTCAGAGTGGGGAGGAAGTAGCTTACTTGTGAGTAAGCACGTTGGCCACAATGTCCCGTAGGGCTATTCTGAGCTGCCACTGCTGCCACAGGACACAGATACCACCTCCAGCTCTTGGGCCTGCCATGGTCATCCTGTTGCCTGGGAACCAGAGGAGAGTAGCCTGCCATTACAGCCACCAAAGAAGGAGCCTAAACAGGTGCACAAGCGTGGGGCCTTGCCAGTCAAGGAGGGGATGGCAGCAATGGACACAGAAGCAGAAACAGGTGAGACAGGAGGTAGCCTGGGCAAATGGGGGAGAGTGATCTTCCACTTGCTTACTCACAAGTCATCCATCCCCTCTCTGTTTTCAGCAGCCCAGAAAGGATTGTGGTATGTGAGGAGGTCCATGGGTGTGACACCATGTTCCCGCACTGGGATGACACCAACCCAAGTGATGCTACTGGGGAGGAACAGGCAAGAAGGCAAAGGGCCATTTGTTGTTGTTGTTGCTTCTTCGGATGTCTCCTCCTTCCCCCCCTCTGAGAAACATGCAGTGGAGTGTTGTGGTGGGAGAGATAGATTTAGCACTTTTTTATTTTCCACAGGGATGCAAGGGAGTATCTGATTTGTAAAAGGAATGGGGGAAGGGAGAGAGACAACCATGCTGTATTCCCCCTCAAGTTGTCAGCTTTTCCTTGTCCAGCAGCAGCAGCAACAACAAGAGTATTAAAAGACCTGGCAAATGTGATCTCAGAGCCATTGGCAATAATCTTTGAGAACTCTTGGAGAACAGGAAAAGTCACAGCAGACTGAAGGAGGGCAAACGTTGTCCCCATCTTCAAAAAGGGGAAAAAAGAGGATCCCAACAATTATCGTCCAGTTAGTCTGACATCAATACCAGGGAAGATTCTAGAGCAGATCATTAAACAGAGAGTCTGTGAACATTTAGAAGGCAATGCCATAATCACAAAAAGTCAACATGGGTTTCAGAGAAACAAGTCATGCCAGACTAATCTGATCTCTTTTTTTGATAAAGTTACCAGCTTGGTAGATGAAGTGAACGCTGTGGACATCGCATATCTTGATTTCAGTAAGGCCTTTGACAAGGTTCCCCATGACATTCTTGCAAAGAAGCTTGTAAAATGTGGGCTAGACAAGTTAACTGTTCAATGGATTTCTAATTGGTTGACCGGCCGAACCCAAAGGGTGCTCAGCAGTGGCTCCTCTTCGTCTTGGAAAGATGTGACCAGTGGGGTGCCACAGGGTTCTGTCCTGGGCCCAGTGCTATTCAACATCTTTATCAATGACTTGGATGAGGGAATTAGGAGCATACTTATCAAATTTGCAGATGACACCAAATTAGGAGAAGTAGCTAATACCCTAGAGGACAGGATAAAAATTTAGAATGACCTGGATAGACTGGAGAGCTGGGCCAAAGCTAACATAATGGAATTCAATACAGAGAAATGTAAAGTACTGCACTTAGGGCGGAAAAATGTAATGCATAGATATAGGATGGGAGAGACCTGGCTGAACGAGACTACGTGCGAAAGGGATCTAGGAGTCCTAGTAGACCACAAGTTGAGCATGAGTCAACAGTGTGATTCAGCAGCTAAAAAGGCCAATGCGATTTTGGGCTGTATCAATAGAAGTATAGTGTCTAGGTCAAGGGAAGTAATAGTGCCGCTCTATTCTGCCTTGGTCAGACCTCACCTAGAATACTGTGTCCAGTTCTGGGCACCACGATTCAAAAAAAATATTGACAAATTGGAGTGTGTCCAGAGAAGGGCAACTAAAATGGTGAAAGGTCTGGAAACCATGCCTTATAAGGAGAGACTTAGGGAGCTGGGTATGTTTAGCCTGGAAAAAAGATAGTTAAGAGGCGATATGATAGCCCTGTTTAAGTATTTAAAGGGGTGTCACATTGAAGATGGAGCAGACTTGTTTTCTGCTGCTCCAGAGACTGGAACACGGAGCAATGGATGCAAGCTCCAGGAACAGAGATTCCCCCTCAACATTAGGAGGAACTTTTTGACAGTAAGAGCTGTTCGGCAGTGGAACACACTCCCTCGGAGCGTAGTGGGGTCTCCTTCCTTGGAGGTCTTTAAACAGAGGCTGGATTGCCATCTGTCGGGGATGCTTTGATTAAGATTTCCTGTGTGACAGGGGGTTGGACTGGATGGCCCTCATGGTCTCTTCCAACTCTACAATTCTATGATTCTATGATTCACCTTCTTCTACACTTAACCCCCTGCCCATCTCCCCATTCTAGCTGGCCTCAGCTTAACATCATTGTTGGGGGACTAAGAGAGCAGAGATAGCAGAGGGGAGATGCACCCAGCAAGCAGAGGGACATGGAGGGTTTGCCAGAGTGGCCTGTGAGCTGAGCAAGGCAAATAGAGTGAGCCAGCCAGTGAGAAGAAAAGCAAGCAGATAGGTGAGGGAGCAGGCAAGCAAGCAGCCTAGGTCACAGGCCAAGTGCACAACAGGTTGGAGGGGGCTGTTGGTAAGAAAGGAGGTGGAGAGGAGGAGGTGGGTGATCCACTGCTGTCACCAGTCCAGCCCTGCTGCAGCTGCTGCAGAAATCTCCTTTAGGATCATCTTTCTTCTCTTCCTTCTCCTCTAGAGAGAGAGGAGGACACTGCAGGAGATTTCTGAAGCACTGTTGTCATCCTAGGGTGATCAGGGAGAAAGGCTTAGAGGCCGGTGGCACAGGTGACAGAGGTGCGGTGGAGGCAGTCTAGTAGCGAGACAGAGATTTTTGCAGTAGCAGTCTGTAGCATGCATGTTTGGGGGAACTTAAAATATTAGCAGTTTTTCCACTTTCACAGGGATTCTGTGCCCCAACTCCCACAAAAGGTGAGGGCATATTGTATATTTTAGCCAGGGCATGCACCACAGGGTACATCAGGCTACAAAAACGGGAAGATAAAAATTTAAACCTCCTGTCCTGATTTTGTGGGATTTAGGGTTGCATGGAGTGGACCAGGGGTGGCTGAGTTTCCAATGCCCCCTGTGCAAAAAAATAGCAAAAGCATTTTCCAATGTTTTGTGTGTTCATACAGGAGGAAAGCATTTGGGAGGAGGCTAAGGAATGGCTTTGAGGGGCCCATGTGGCACATTTGCCCACTTCTGGTCTACCTGTAACCCGCTTGTCCAGCTGAAACATCAGATATTGTTGGGACTTTCGCATATTACCATTTTTCCATGCTGTAATTTGAATTTACTCATTGCTTGCATAGTATCCCCACATTATACTGCTTTGGGAAGTAGGGGAATGCAAGTTTTTTATATTCTGAGAAGTGTAGTATCTTGCACCACAGACTATTGCATTAAAAACCTAGCTGGTGCTGTTGCCAGAGCAAGAAGGCCATAACTCTTCTCCACTCACTTTTACCACTATCATCACTTTCCTGTAACAAGTTATGATTTTTTTTTATGGGAGAAAATAAGATAATCTCTGGTGACTGAGTGCATTCCAATTGAGGATACATTGCCTAAATAGTTCTTCAAAAATGAGTGATGGAAACAACAAGATTATAATACTATTTACTCTGCCAGTGATGAATATCCTACCACAGATCTATTCCCCTTTATGGATTTTGTTTATTCTACAGGACCATATGATGAGCCATGTCTCTCCTTCTAGATAATAAGTAATAGGGTATCCCCTTCCTGGCCACTCATTGCTGCTCATTAACCTTTTGTTGAAAATGCATAACCCACATATACAAGTATTGTGGGAATTAAAAGAAGCTGTTCATGAACTGCTGGAGAGTGAAAAAAATGTTATGGTTTCTAGAAATGGCTAGTAAGAAGGAGTCCCTAAACACTGCTAGAGTGTACTATTGTTTTGTGGAACTTGCTTTAGGTCTGACATTAACTACATGTGTACCTTCTTGCTTCACTCCAGGCTTCTCTGATAAATAAATAGATATTATGATGCACGTAAAGTCTCCAATAGTCATTCCTCATAAGGAAACTGACTCTTGGAGCTTGGGGAAGAGGGAAAAATTGTATAAACTAAAAACATTAGGGCAGTCTTACCCCTGCCTGTAGTGCTTGTGGTCTTTAGATCTTTGCTGACTATTCAAATATGATTCCTAAATAAGTTACAGAATTTACAACCACAAAATGTAGTAATGGCTGCATGTTTCCGTGGGCTTTATGAAAGACACAGTTTGATGAATTCTCAAAAGGATCCACTGGAAAAATAAGCTCCTATGAGGTTAAGTTCAATAATATGTCTAACAGTGGCTGCAAGCCACAATAACTAAATAAAGTGGCCTTGTCAAGAAGCAGAGTACCTCTGATTACCAGAGGCTGGGAACAAGCAATATGTTTGACTGCACAGTTATTCCCTGCTTCTGGACTTCTCAGTAGATCTGTATCATCATTGATGCCAACTGAGATCTATATTAGGTGGCCTTCTACATCAGTCCCTCCCATATTTTGAAGCATCTCTAGCTTTTATGTAGCTCTGACAAAAGCCATGATATATGACTGTAATAAATATATAAAATTAGAACAAAGTTAGCCTGGATGTGAGTCTTTCTAATCACCTGTTTGCATCTTTCAGTCTGTGATGTCATCCGTCATTGCTTTGTGTATTCTCCAGTGGATTACTTCCAAATACTATGTACAATAAACAAAATGTTTTGATTGTCTCAAATTCTCTCTATCATTCTTACCATCACCTCATAGAGAAAAGTTAACATTTTAGATCATTTGACCATAGTCACAGAAATGTAAGAATAAGTACTGAAATCAGAGCAGATAGGTTATAGGTGCTGTTGTTGTTGTTGTTTAGCAGTAGTAGCATTTCAGTCCCCCTCCCTACAAACTCCTGACAGGGTTTTTTGAAAACTGAGGCAAAACCAACCTGGGTCTTACCTGCCATTGTGAAATCTCTAGTTGCCAGATCCTTATTAGGGTAATGCAAATTGCTGGTGTGAAGACCTGATCTGCATCAAGACCATAGTGAGAAGCAGGAGTTGAAACCCTACTACCTCCCACAATGGGAGGATCTTCTAGATCGAGGGCCCCATTCTGACATTTTTTAAGAAGCTGTTCACTCAGGGCTAGAATTATATAACAATGATAATGTATCATAGTCCCAATGTTGCCAAGATATCATGGTATGTTCCGAAAAATTCTAATTACTCAGAGATACATTATAAGCATAAGGACATTAAGTACATAATGACAGCTATGCTGGTAGTAAGAAAGGGATGCAATACGGTTAAAAGCAATAGAAGTAAAATATACCCGCTGCCATAATTCTTTATGGAAGATTTGCCATATGTCTACATTTGTTATCTAATTTACAATTATATTAAATGCTATGCTACAGTACACTGGCATGAACATTTATTTTAAAGTGCTGTTTATCACAGACAAATTAGTAATTAGTTTATATAAATGACTACTATTACATTTATTTCTTACATTAGCCACCACTTAGATTGACCAACCATATACTTTCATGTGTAATGATAACCTTTTGTCATTTTATTTTCTAAGAGTTTTAAGCTACTACTTTCTGAAGATGAATCAAATAGATAATAATCAAAATAATTAATATGTTGTGATAGACAATTTGTTCAGACTATTTTTTTTTATTTTAACTCTAATCCCCTTCATGTGTAATACATCTTAAAGTGACTCATCCATTAAAGGAGAGGATTAGGACCTGGCATCAACATCTGACATCCATCTGTTGAGTGTGGACATCTGTAGTGGAGAGATTTCTTCATGTACGCTTCAATCTAAGTCAGGTTTCCATTTGTATAGGATTCCATCTTGCCTAGAAGCTAGGAATGGAAAGCATATTAAAAAATATTCAAAAATTGAAAAATTCCCCACATAAAACAGCATTTTCTGCACATGAATTAATATTTCTGTGTTAAAATATCATTTTCCATGCAGAAAATGCTGTTTTCTATGCAAATCAACCATGCGCTAATTTTACGCAGAATAAACCCCCAATTACAGCTTTTTTTTTCTGCACAGAAACAACAGTTTCTGTGGAGGAATGAATATTTCTGGGTTAAAATATTTTCCAGGCAGAAAATGCCATTTCCTGTGCAAAACAACTATGTATGAATTTTGCACAGAAAGTCTTGAATTGCAAATAGCCTTAAAAAACTTACATGACACATAATAGGGGCTAGCAGTACACCATACTAACATCTTTTATAAAATAGGGATGTGACCATGGCCAGTGACAGAGCAGCCATGTTAGCAAATTCCCTAGGACTTAATGGCCAAGGCAGGATCCAATAGCTGCAGAACTTGCATTCCAGGCTCTTAGGACTTTTTCAGACACATAAAAAGTGCTGCGGAGAGCTCGGGAGAGGTACACGCCTGTTTTGCAGCAGGGGGCCAGTTTCTGACGACGCCGTCCCTCTCGCATTACCCTCCGTGTTCCTTCCGTGTCTCATGGAAGGAAAAGGTGCCACTTTTTATCCACAAAAAACTTCCGTGAGTAAGGATTTTTTTCAGACACATAAAAAGTGCTGTGGAGGGCTCAGGAGATGAATGTGCCTATTTCTCAGCAGGGAGCCATTTCTGATGACACTGTCCCTCTCACATTACCCTCCGTGCTCCTTCTGTGTTGCATGGAAGGAAAAGTCACCACTTTTTACTCACGGACATTTTTTGTGAATAAAGAGTGGTGCCTTTTCGTTTCATGCGACACAGAAGGAACACGGAGGGTAACGCGAGAGGGGCGTTGTCGTCAGAAACTGACCCCCTGCCACGAAACAGGCATGTACCTCCCCTGAGCCCTCCGCAACACTTTTTACGCATCTGAAAAAGTCCTTACACTCTACAGGAATTGTTATCATTAGATTGCTAAACATCTGACTGCATACAGCTGATTATGCAACTTAACCAAACTCAGCAGAAAGTTGGGGAACATGAGTAACAATAACCACTGTATTAGTAAGCAGTGGAATATAACAGTAGCAACAGGAATAAAAGATTAGAAATAGCAGGTAAAAAAAATTAGATGGCCCTATTTCATGTGAGCCACTTTAATGGCACTGAGGGAGTCCCTGCCTAAGCTTCCTTAAAACATGCCAGTGAGTGTTCTAGATTCACAGAGAGCTTGGAAGACTTGCTTTTTGGATTACTACTTCCAGAATCCCTAGAAATGCCCTTACTGACTGGAAAATTCTGCATGTTTTAGTCCAAAAAGTAACTTTTCTTGCACTCCGCTAACATAATTACTCAGGTAGGAAGGTATTGTGTGCATGACTGTGTGCACATGAGAGAGAGAAAAATGGTTATATCTGGAATTTGGCAGTAGGGTGATAACTCTGTGATAAAAACAACTCATTCTCACAAAGAGTACATTAATTTTTTTTAGTTCCTTAAGCTGGATCAATCCAGTTATATGCATATAGTTTAGGATGTCATTTTATACACTGCCTTTGCATACCTTTTTATATGCAGTGGAAAAGAGGTGCAAATCGTGGGCTTGCAATTCTATAGTACATAGAAATTTTCATATAAATTTACCAACCCGTTTCCCTTGTGTTCAGGCTTGAGCTACGCAACTGGTCCTTGCAATTTAGTGGGTGGAAAACACAAAATAAAACTGATGTCCTATGGTATAAGTACAATTCTTTGTCACTTTCTCATATGTAGAGTAAAACACACTGAAGTTGTTTGTAAGTTACTTCTAAATGATTCTCCACAAAATGGTTGCCAATGTCAAGCCTTCAGATCAAGATATAAACACTCCAAAAATGAGCAGAACTCAAAATGACCCCATTCCCAGCTTTCTTTACTGTGCTATCATTCTTTTGGCTTTTAGCAGAAGCTTGTGAAGTATTGTTTTGTTCAGTTGTGCTGCTTTAAGAAAGCTTTTATGTGAAACAAACCTGGGAATCAATAGAAAGCTTTCTTTTTTAAAAAAAATTAATACAATTTGTGATTAGATAATATTGTTTTTTATATGTTTCAAAGAGGCTGTTCAATAGCATAATTGCCATTTCTTTTGAAGATGGCTCATGGTATTTTCTGAGCATTCTTTGTTGGTCGTTTTTATCAATAAGAATAGATGCTTGCAGAGGGGGGAAAGTCCCATTCTTCTAGTGCTACTGCTGGAGGAAAGAAGAATGAAGTTCAACAAATTAGGATTCAAAGTGACAAGATTTATTGCGCATGTTACCTTTTGCAAAAAAAAAAAGTTTTTTTTAAAGCAATTAAAGAGCCTTTGGTCTATTCAACAGCTACTACACAAGTCTACAGAGAATTGCAAATCATAATATATAATCAAGGTTCTTAAGTTTTTTCTTCTTGTATTGGACTGACCCAAAAATATGTAAGGGCTGCAGCTCTGATGGCTCAGTGTTGTGTAGTAGTTATACATGTGGACCTACACTAGGCTGAGCCATATATCACTCCCCTGAATTTACCGCACAACCTTGGAAGCCATCCCCCAGCTATTCTATGTCTCATGGGCAGTAGGAAGGATCGGAGGAGCATCTGGCTATGGCCCTGTAAACAAATGCAATATGATTACATCACCACCAAAATCTGCAAGAGGACTTAGGACCACTATGGGAAGACAGCCAGATGCTCTTCCCCACTTCCCAATGGCTGTTGTGGGCATCAGCATCAGAGATTGTATAGTAAGCCCATGGGGGCATTGGGCACTGCGGAGGGAGGGAGTACCAACCTCTGCAGTGCCCCAAAAAAGAACAGCTTAGAACAATTTAAAATGATAAAATAAATTAAGCATCCTAAAAACATATTAATTAACAGGATAAAGGGGTAGAACATTTTAAACTTATGTATAGGAGGTAATCCACAATGCCCCAAAGGGTTTCATTTAACTTGGTGCAAAAAATGAAATTATCATCATGCTGATGGGAGGGCACTGCACCAGAGATGGCCCCATTTCCTTCAAAAGTGTATTGTTTCTGATGGTGGGAGACAGTGGAAGACCCCTGCAGCAGACCTCACTTCTGACAAGTGTATTAGCATCCTGTGCATTTCCTTTGAGACTTGTGTGGCATGTTTTCTTATGCGGTACTCTAGTCAGCAGTCTTCCTGTTGCTGCGTCATATTCAAAGGCAGCCCCATATGAAGTGCATTAAGGTGGGCTAATTGGAAAGCTACCAGTGCATTTACTACTGTGCCTAGGATATTCCTATCCAAGAAATGCTATAGCTGGTGGACCAGTTGAAGTGGCCCTAAGCAATCTGAGCAACAGAGTCCCTTGGGCCTCTAATAAGAGAAACTGATGTAGAAATACAGTGTACCGATTTTCCTGAGATGGGTGCAACCCTATCCAAGATAGGTCACTTACCCAGTGTCCAAACCACTGAAGCAGCAATACCCAGAGCCCCTGTCTTCACCCTCAGGGGTCATCTAGACGAGGCAATATAATGTGGATTGCTGCACATTAGTGCAAAATCGCAGGAGCGTCCATTTGTTATCTGTGTTTGAAGTTCACATGGAGGCATACCTGCAAATCAGGATGGTGGCTGTGAGTGAATTATTCGTGTTATTCTCCACAAGTTGCCACCTCTGCAGAGTTGTTGTTGTTTTAACTTTAAATCTAAGGTATGGAAATACATCTTTCTTCTTAAAAAACGGTTTGGTCACCTCACCACTGAAAAAAATGTACATGATCACTGCCGCAAAACTAAAAAATGGTGGTTCTGGCCACTTCATTGCCGGCAAGCCTGCCCTCAGCGCATGTCTGACCAATCAGCTTTCAACTTCTGGAATGTGCTGTGCTACCAATCAGTTGTCCAAATGGGCAGTAATGCACATTTCTGTGTGTTAAAAAAAAACTTCAGGGTAAGTCGCAAAGGCTCTTTTTTGTGCAGTTTTTGCCTCCCCTTCTGAAAACGGTGAATCACCATGGGATCTCGTTGAGACAAAGGATATTCTCAAATTCTATGAGGAGTTTTTTCATCATTTAGACATAGACTAAATGAGACATTTTCTCAGCTCTCATCAAGCCCAAATTCTCTGAATAGGTCTCTGAATAAGCAGAGTATCCCCCCATTTACATGCTATGAGAGAAAAGCATATTCAAGCTAGTTTCATTTCCATTTTAAAAAAGAATTAAATACTGAATGGATGTAAAGTATGACATTTCTCCCAGATGATAGCACTAAGGATATGGTCCTTGAAATAAGTTATTGAGTGGAGAGAGAGAGATTTATGACCATAACAAATCAGGGAGAAGCACTCTACCCCTCATCAAAGCCTTTGCATATTCAGATGTACCTTGAAAAGCATGAGCTTTTAGGTTCTGTTGATCCTAACATTTACTTTCAGACTTCATGTAGATTGTGCAGGAAAGACATGAAAACAATAGCTAATACAAAACACATCAGTAAAAAGAAAGACAACGAAAGGACAAAAAAAAATGCACTTTCAAACGTGTTTTTTTTAATGAGGGAAAGGTTTGTCTAAAATCAAATGAGAAAAAAAAATCAACACAGCTTTTTTATTTGTTAGATTATTTTTTCTTTTTTGCAGACAAGCTGTTTCCAGATCAAGAAACATCTTTTTTAAAAAAGAAGAAGAAGAAGTACTGCTAATCTGTTCCACTCTTTTTGTTCTTTTCTTTTTGTGTGGCATCCATTATAGTCTATGTGATCATCTTCATAACTCTGGCTTAAATCCAACATTATGCTAGCAGATATCCACTAACACAGCAACACACACACTCAGTTGTATTGTCCAAAACCTGACCCAGGAAGGAAGGAAACCATCTCCCTGTTGGTTCCACTGACAAAAGGAAGATACATGAAATCATCAGATGAACAAGAGTTTTGGGACCACCTTATATATTTATTGGAAGTTTTCTATAATGTGTGATATGGATAAGTTGAAAGAACATGTTTCAAAGAATTTGAGGGAGGTCCTTTTTATGTATGATAAACAAGTTTCTCTTCATAAAAGCAGGGGTATCATTTCAAAAAATGAAAATATGTTGAGTTGTACTGTTTATTAAAAACCCACTTCTTTGGTAAATGACAAATTAAGTAAACTGAAATGTGGTACAACAAAAAAAGAAACCACAAAAGTAATCATATGCTAAACATGTATAAGGGAAAATATATTTTTTGATATCTGTTTTATCTATTTGCCAGAACAAAGAAAGATGCAGTGAAGCAGAGACATTATTTTTCAGGAAATATGCATCATTGTTATTTGATCTTTAGTCCTACTTCTCTGTTTAACCTTTGAGCAAAATTGCAATCTTCACAGAAATAATGTTCAAATAATGTTTAAAAGAGTATATAAAAAGAAAGTTCAAGCATATTCAACATGATCCTACACCTCTTTCTGGAAGAGGTGCTTTTTTCCCCTCCCTCATATTTCTCATCACTGATCTATCACTGGCTGTTCTGTTTCCACCTTGGCAGCAGGAGTGTTGTTCCTTTAGCATTGTCATTGTGAAACTCCATACTAAAGTCATGTTCACTGTCATAGAATCATAGAGTTGGAATCCCACAAGGCTGTCACATTGGAATGATCAGTAGAAATCAGAGTTAGCCAACTGTTTTGAGAGAAAAGCGTTATTATGACACTGCTTCTATCCCTTGATCCAAAATGACTCTCTGTGACAAAAAATAGAAAGAGATGGGACTATTCTTCTAATTTATATGTCTCCTTGACACCATTTTATGGAGAAAGAATTTTTCAACAGCTTTGAACCATAGAGTATGCCCTAATTAGCAGCTGAAGCTGTGAAGGTGGAAAACTCAGAGATTCTTCAGTAGAATAAAGAGTTCACCTTTATGGCAACAAGGCAGAATGCATATGGAAGTTGCAGAGCAACCCAGTGTCTCAACATGAATCTGGATAAATATGACACCTGGCAGAAACTGTCTACTAAAGACTGAGTTTGCAACTAATACTGGAACTTATTACTCTGCCATAAAAATCACTTGCAGACTTGTAACGATCAGATCTGATGCTTCTAGAGTGTCCTAATCACCTAATCAACTGCAGACTTGTAGCTATCGGATCTTATGGTTGGAATTTCTTCCAGAGTGCCATATGCCATCCTGAAGATCATGCCTTCTCTAAACCACGTTGCTCAGATCCTATAACACTGCTTCAGTCTGGATGAAATCCTGCTGAGTTTACATCTGAGGCTGAAGCACCTAAACTGAGCTCTACAGGCTAATGGTTCCAGATCAGACATCACAAGAGCACCCAGACCCAGAAAAAACCACAGGAATGAAGAAGAAAAACAGCCACCCAAGGGGAAGGTATTTTTACCATACATCAAAGGAGTCACAGACAGAATAGGGAAACTGATGAGGAAACACTGCCTCCAAATGATCTACAGACAAACCAAGAAAATCCAAGAAATGCTATACTCAGCAAAGGACAAATGAGACCCTCTCACAGCCACAGGAGTTTACTGCATACCATGCACCTGTGGACAAGTTTACATAGGGACCACTAAATGCAGTGTGCAAACATGAATCAAGGAACAGGAGAGACACTGCAGACTGGGCCAGCCAGAAAAATCAGCAGTAGCAGAACATGTTATAAACTAATCTGGACACAAAATGTTATTTGAAAACACCAAAATTCTGGACCAGGCCAACAACTATCATGTCAGAATGCACAGGGAAGCTATTGAAATCCACAAACACCTGGACAACTTCAACAGGAAAGAAGAAACCCTAAAAGTAAACAAAATTTGGCTACCAGTCCTGAAAAACACCAAAATCAAAACTCATCACATGCAAATGAACTCCACCCAGGGACAGGGGGATTCCCAGCAGACAATGGACCATTAACCAACCATTTGCCAAACAGACACTAATCCTCCTTGCATCTCTCCCCCCCCCCAAAAGGAACTAGCCATCCAAATAAACAAAGGTACAGCTGTTTGGCAGTGGAATGCAGTGCCTCGGAGTGTGGTGGAGTCTCCTTCTTTGGAGGTCTTTAAACAGAGGCTGGATGGCCATCTGTCAGGGATGCTTTGATTGTGTATTCCTGCGTGGCAGGGGGTTGGACTGGATGGCCTTCGTGGTCTCTTCCAACTCTGCAATTCTATGATTCTATGATTCTATATCTTCTCCAAGAGGAACTCACAGTATATAAACCCCCCCCCCACACCCTATGCCACCATTCTCTGAAGATGCCAGCCACAGATGCAGGTGAAACATCAGGAATAAACTTTCACAACATGGCCTCACAGCCTGGGGAAAAAAAACATGAAAAACTTACATCTGAGACAGTTATACGTCTGCAAGACACTGTTGGACACTGGCATAGGAAGTGTTTTGCAGCTATCTGTCAAGAAACCTATTTAGATGTAAGAGACTTAAATGTAGGCCTTTCTTTGGTAGCCTGAAATAGATTATAAAGAAGTAGATCCACAAGACAGTTTAAGATTATGTTTCCATAAGATGTGTGCAAAGGCTGCAGTGTGTCTTGAAAAACTGACCACACAAGCTAGATGTCTCCTCCACTTTATTCTGCTCCAAGCAGAAATCATCAGGTCAATCCCCACTAACTCTCTCAGTGTGATTCCAGGAAAATGGAGTACAGATGCAACCAGGCTCCCTAGTACATTTATTTCTTCTGTCACTTGGGTTTACTGTGGATGATGTTATTAATTGTCATAATTATCCTTGTTTTTAATTGGTTTTTATTATTTTGCCTATTGTTTTATTTAGATTGCACGCCTTCAGCAGGTTTCATTCTGTTTTATCCTTGATTGTTTTTGTACAGCGCTGTGTACACCGACAGCACTCTAGAAATAAACTTTAATAATAATAATAATACACAAAGTGCTACATTCTAACAGGCATGAAAGAATCCCAGAAGTACCATCATTGTCCATAAAGCAAGATCCCATTCCTGAGCCTTGATTAGCAGGCTTAATAATGAGAAGAGGATGTTGGGAAGCCTTGTTAACTGGCTAGTTGGATAGAAAGTATTTATCCATTGATATACAGGACTGCTAAAAAAAAATTACATGTATAACTTGTTTGAGTTAATTTGTAGGGAATCCACTCATGGGACAACCTATCTTATGGGAGTGACAGGCAGTTTTTGCAAGCTTCACCCTGCTAAGCTGAAAATGTGCACATATCTAGGAACACTCTTCAGTAGTATGGAAGTGGGGTTGGGTGGCTGGTTGTGAGTGAAGGGAAAATCATTATAAATCAGGTCCATCTCTTCTGTCCTCCGGAAGCTCCAATGGACCAAAAGCCTTTCCATGAATTGGAGATGCTTTTCCATTCCTGGAAGGGCAACTCTGGGTTCAAGCTATTGTTTTGCTGGGGGAGAGCTCTATAGATACCACGGGCTGCTAAAAAGACAAATGAAAGGGTCCTCAAGCAGTTCATGCCTGAAGTCTCACTAGAAACCAAGATGACTAAACTGGGGTTACTGTACTTTGGACATATCATGAAATTATGTGACCCACTGGAAAAGATCATAGTGCTCCACAATGTGGAAAGCAGTAAGAAAAGTGAAAAACAGGTGGATTGATTCAGTCATAGAAGCCACAGGCCTAAGTCTGCAGGACCTGAACAGAGCATTTGATCACCAAGGCTCATGGAGGCCTTTCATCCGTAGTCGCCATAAGTGAAAATTGTCTTGGTAGCAAATAACAACAAATAGCAACACTGTAAGAAGACTCAGTTCTTTTAACGTAGCTGGTGGTGCTGAAGATTCTTGAAATGATGTCTCTTTGAAGTACTTCCTCTTAAGCCTTCATTGTGTGTAGCTACAGCAATTAAAACAACCAGAATGAAACAAAAATATATTTTCTTCCTCAAAAAGTTTCAGAAATGCCAAAACAATTAAAACTGAACCTGGAATGCATATATATCCTAAATATATTAAAAGGTAACCACAAAGCTGATGCTCTGCTGTCCAGCAAATGCAGTGAAGTGAAGAAGGTTGCTGTAATCACTGTGTTTTTAAAAGCTGCATTTTAATTAGGACACACACACACAGTGATGCAGTCTATTTTGCATTAAGCAGATAAATTCTCTAGCAATACATCTGCCTTTTAATAAGAATTATTAATGCAGGAAAGGAAGGAAGGCTCAGTTATAATGCTTTTATATAATATCCATCTGTCCCATTATCCACAATCCTAATGTTTGCCATTTGATGCTCAATGAATGTATGTTTCCAGTCTACCAAGCAATTGTGCATTATTAGATAAGTCACTTACACTATGAATGAGCATGGGAAGTGGGTAAGAAACAAAATTGAACTTGAGTTTTGCAGTGTTTTTGTGACCAATGTTAAACTTATTTATTATGATTGTGGATGGATTTGTATTTTGGTTTCCTTCTCACCACTCCAGATCCTGGAGTGCTTGTGCTAATTGCCTGTTCACTAATATGGGCCCTGGGGCTTCTGAGAATTTAGCTAAAACTCCTTCCAATGCTCATATCCCCATTCTTACAGTCCTGCTTGTCTCTAAAGGCATATCTCAGGTAACTAAGAAGCTCTTTTTACAGTAGCCCAGCCTCCTCTTTTTTCTTGTCTTCTGTCTAGCTTGAAGAGGTTTCCCAGCATTGGGAAGAAGGTGAAGGAGGGCTGGAGAAAGACAGACTTTCAGTGTTAGGTTGCAGCAACATGGCTGCAGTAAAGAATGCAATAAAACATGACCTGGGAAAGGCTGGGATTCTATTCTAGATGGTCCTACTGTAGCTGGGTGTGCTTACATCCAACAGGCAACAGCTGCCTCCTGCATCACGTACTGAGTATGTCTGACGAGCAAAACAGAAAGATAAGAGGAAAGCAGATTAGCCTGCCCCATCAGCTATCCTGCCATTTTAAAAAAATAAAACAAAAAAAAACCCCATATAGCTATATATTTTGCCACCAAAATGGAAATCATAAGAAAAGTTGAGGCTCTGGTTTTTCCTTTGTTAAACCATCTACCTGGCCATTCGGAGATGTTCTGTGTCAAATTATTATTAGAGGATAGATATCCTAATGTTACCTTGTCAGTTGCTAAGTTCTTGTCTGTGGTTGTTTAGACCAGTGAGATGGAAGTTAAAAGGTAAAAAGCTGGCCTGAGCTCCAAAAAGTATACCAAAAAGTATCCTAATTTTATTTATTTTTGTGTATATGGATGCCAACCTGGTTTTATGTATTAATGTATGACTTGTTCGATGTTTGATGTGTCTTTGGACTGTATGAGTAAACTTGTTGTATTTGAGTTTTCAGAACAGAGTTTTGGAAGCTTACAGTGCCTTGATTTAGAATCCAAGAGCTTTTGAACCTAATTGTCCAATATGAAGGTGTCAGTAATAGTAGCAAATTACTCTGGATAGCAGATTTTACAAATCACATACAATATTTGTGGCATCATTGAATTCATTGGGGGGGGGCGGGCTTATGGCAACCCCATGAATCACCTATCAGCTTATGGCAACCCCATGAATGTAAGTGTAGGAAATATTTAGTAATTTTATTGGTTGAAAGGTGTTTGGTTTGGATCTAAAGGAGTTTCCTAGCACAAAGCACTGCTTCTTGTAGAAAGTGTGGGAGCTATGGTTTTCAGTGATTATTCCTATCTATTGCATAACTTGGATGTAAACAACTATAAATAGTGAGCTGTGTTTAGAGTCTTGTGGCAATGTGAAGTCGAAGGCTTTCACAGCCGGCATCCATAGATTTTCCTTGGGTTTTTTAGTCACTGAAAAAAAATCTGTTGTTTTTACTACAATAAATACAGTTTCCCTCTCCTCCCAGAAGTTATAATTAATACTTTTTTTTTGCAACAAGACCTACTTAATTTACATTAAGAATATAACATTACAAGGGACTTTACTTATTTTTAATGTGATCAAACTAGTAATAATTTTAATTTTGAATAATAAGAAAATAATAAGGTACATTTAAAACATAGCAGCTATAACAGTAACTAATCACTCTGGGGGATTTGGAACTGTAACACAACTGCTTTCAAAAGGTAACTTTCCAAGCTCTGATTGTAAAGGGAATCAGTTCTCCAGTTCTTAGGAAGAGCTTCTCAGAGGAGGGAGTTGCAACAGGTAGAGGAATTGTCAAAAATCAAGGTCTCATTATGACCAGATGTGCTTTCTATCTTTGCAGAGGCACCTTTGTATCTAAGCAGTTGTCTAGCTCAGTGGTTAACTTAGCATATTTGCTCTATTTGGGGGGAGGGGACACTATGAAGTCTAGTTATGTGACCTCTGCATTCTCAATACTGTAATAAGGTAATGTAGCTAAAAACTAATTTTAAAAAGTTTGATGATGGTTCTCATTGACTCTAAGCCCTCTCTCATGTTGTCTTTCAGCTGTGGGTCCGGATTTTTCCAAAAACCACTTGAAAAGGTTAACTCTTTTTAAAGCTGGTGGTGATGCAACCATCGAGTGTAAGCCTAAAGCTTCCCCAAGGCCTACCTTTACTTGGAAGAAAGGAAAAGAGATCCTAAGAGAAAATGAGAGGTAATGTCTGATAAGTAATGACTATTGCTTGCATTAAAAGACTGCTAACGTTCTTTATGTGCCCCCACGGGAATCAGCTTGGAAATATGTCACCCCTCCATATCCACGGATTCTTCATTCATGATTTCAACTATCCATGGCTTGAAATTATATATATATATATATATATATACACACACACACACACACACACACACACACATTCCATAAAACAAATCATAATTTTGCGATTATATACAAGGGACACCATTTCACTACATCAGTGTATATAATGGGACTTGAGCACCCACAGATTTTGGTATCCATGGGTGGGGTGGAGCAGTCCTGGAAACCATAGCAGGTACCAAGGGTCCACTGTAAATGTAAGCAGCTGTTCAGCAAGAAGATAGAAAGTAATACAGTTGTCCCTCCACATTCACAGATTTGGCATTCATGGATTTAAGTATTCACGGCTTGAAAATATTCTCTAAAAAATAATAATCCAAAAAGCAGTAGCTGGATGGTAACACAAACATCCTTTGATTGCTTTCCTGAAATGAATTTTGCACTCACAGTTATCAGGGTCTTTTGTGGAAAGTATTATTTAAGGTAAAAAGCAAAGACACTTGTGTGTTTCAATCCTGTGCATGTTTACATGCTTAGAAATAAGTCCTGTTCAAAATGTGGCTGTTTCATGAAAACCTTGTCAGGAGCTTAGCTGGGATACATGAATTTGGATTTCATATTTGGATTGACTGTCTAGAGAAAGAAATACAGTAGAATGAATTTTACTGTGCTGCTGGGAATCTTGCACTGGAGGCACTCACAGACAGTGAAGCAGAACCAAGTGTGATGTTAGATGTTTGTTCCGGCATCAGAGCCAGTCTTGAAAAGAGAGTGGTTATTGCTTTAGCTTTCTTATGCTTCTGATGAACCAGAACTACTATACACTGTACCCTTAATGAATAACCTGCCTTGAAGGTGTCTCTTATTGGTGCTTGAAAGACCCTATACAATTGCATTATTAGGAATTTTGCCCTGGGGTACAATTAAGTTATTGGAGTCATTAAAGGCACTTCATCTCCATAATAATGGAATCTCTCTTGGAGGCATAAGTGCATCAAAGTAAAGCTCAGAAGCCACACTCCAGCAGGTGAATTATGTATTGTCATGGAACAGATTTAGAAATAAGTTACAAATTCAGCTCTGGAAATAAAGAGCTCTCCCTCATAACCAGTGATCTGGATCTCAGAATCTTGTTTCTGACGTTTCAAGAATATCCATACCCAGTAAAGGTCAAAGACATGGCCATGTTAATCTAGATCAATATGCAAAGGAATATTGCAACACCTTTGAGACTAACTGGGAAAAAGAAGCTTGTGGCGTAAGCTTTCGTAGACTTAGGGCTCATCAATACGAAAGCAATAAAATGTGGATCGATGCACACTAATGCCAATTTGCAGCAGCTTTCATTTGTCTCCACAGGGTTTTTTTCAAGATCGCAGGCATACGAAGCCATACGCTTTTGTGGTTCAAACAGGCATGCCTGCAAATCAATTACGGTACTTGCATTTTCATTGTCACCAGTTGCCATTGCCGAACAGTGGTTTTTTTAAAAAGCAAATCCAAGGTGCAGAAGTGCAATCTTCCACTTAAACAAACAGAAAAAAGGGAGGGAAAGGCTGTTTCATTGCCTCCAGCACGGAGTTGCTACGGCAAAAATCCAACACAGCAGTTCTGGGCCTTGCCAGCAAGCTCTGCCTACTGTGCACATCTTACCAATCAGCTTTCCACTTCCACTCTTATCAGGAATGCACAGCAAAGTGAATCACTTGTCCCAATGAACAGGAATGCACATTTCCTTTGGCTTTTTTAAAATTTAAATATGGGAAAGGCCACAAAGGCTTTCCCCATGGAGTATTTGGAGTTTTTGCCCTCCCTCCTTCTGAATATGATAAAATGATGCATGATCCCATTAGGATGAAAGGTATTCTTCTCAAATTCTATGAGGTGTATTTTCACCATATAGACAAGCCCTGGGTCTACTTCTGCATCTGATGAACTGGACTCAGATTTCAAAATCTTACAATACAAACTTCTTTCTCTCAATTACTTTCAAAGGTGCTACAACAATCCCTTGCCTATCAAAATCCAGTGTTTACTTTCAAGAGCATTCTGCTGTCGATTGATCAATTGATAGATCTATAGATCTAGCTGGGTGATTTTTTTTAAAAAAAACAAGCACTTGTAGCAAGTTTGTTCTGCACCCCAAAGGACTGAATTAATCTCTCTCTCTCTCACAGACAGACAGACACAGACACACACAAACAACTTTTTAAATGTACAGTATTAACAAAATGTTTTGGTTTCTGTCATCTTCAACTGCCCAAAGTAAAGTAAGCTGTATCCAAGGTGGCAGCTTAAAACATTCGGTCATCCATATTGTTAAGCAGATGATGGTATTAAGTATTATCCTCTAGGTTAAGATTGTGTAGTATTAAGATCTGTGTATCCCCAAATTTTCGATTATTTCCAAAGTACTTGAGAGAGATGGCACTCCCAAAGATACAAAACAGAGAGGCTGTTCTGTTCCAAGTATCTAGCCACTGGTTGCTCAAGCTTCCTGTTCGGGATTGCAGATTTGTGATTCTTGGAAGATAGACATATACAGATCTGTGGTTGTTTTCCCCATGTATAGATGGTTTGTTTTCTTTTTGTACACCTGCATTCAATTACATAAAGATTACAGGACTGGCAGGTGATGTTTTGTTTAATGTAGTAGGTCCTGCCAGTCACTATGCTCTTAAAAAGGACTCTGTTCTTGAGATACATGCAGAAGATACAGTGCTTGGAATCACAACAGTGATGACTGATGATTGCAGGACAGCTTTTACCAGCCATCTCCATAAATTTGGTGGCTGATGAAAAACTGTAACAGGAGGCTTGCTAATGGTTGTTGCAAAATGTTCAGAACTTTCCAACAAAATAGACAGCTTTCCCTAACTACGATATAGTTGCTTCCACACGTCATCTCCTAGTAGTTAGGAGATCCTGGGTGGAAATCCACCACTAACAGAATGTGTTGTTGATTGTTACTTGTCACATGTCCTCAGCAGAGATGTTTCCTCTCTCTCAAAATAATAGTTCCTCTCTTGGGGTTGCATTCAATTATATCAGGAGGGTATTCTCTTTGCAGCAGGTGCTGCTTACATTTTGTTGGTTCTTTTACAGTAACTTTCTTCAGTGTTGCAGATGTGTATAGATAATAGATCTTTTAACATACTTGGCATGCCAAGATCTCCATTTTAGGTAAGTATGGGCATCAGTAGGCATGTTATGAAGTTTAGGAACAATTTTGTGATTCTTAGTGCTGAGGACGACAACACGGAAAGGGATGCAGAATCACAGAGTTGGAAGGGGTCCTATGGGCCATCAGGTTCAACCCCCGCTCAATGCAGGATCTCCAGCTAGAGCATCCCCAGCAGACAGCTCTCCAGCCTTTTTCTGAAGGTGTCCATAGAAGGAGACCCCACCACCTCTCTGGGCAGTTGGTTCCATTGCTGAACCATTCTGGTGTTCCTTCTAATGTTCAATCTGAATCCACCCCCCGTAACTTAAGACCATTAGACCAAGTTCTATGCTCTGAGGCAGCAGAGAACAAGCCTGCACCCTCCTCTCTGTGACAGCCTTTGAAGAGAGTGTGATCGTGTTACCCTTCAATCTTTTCTTCTCAAGTTGGACATGCCCATCCCCTTCAACCGTTCCTCATATGTTTTGTTCTCCATACCTCTTATCATTCTCATTGCCCTTCTCTCAGCTCACTCCAACTTGTCTATATCCTTTTCAAAACGAGGGGCCCAGAACTAAGTGCAGTACTCCAGATAAGGTCTGACCTGCACAGAATATAGGGAAACTGTTACTCTCATTAACTTTGAAGCTATGCCTCTATTAATGCAGGCTAGGATGGCATTTGCCTTCTTTGCTGCAGAATCACACTGCTGGCACATGTTCAACTTATCATCAACAATAATCCCAAAGTCCTTTTCAAATGTAGTACTGCTGAGTCAAGTATTCCCCATCCTATACCTGTGTATTTGGTTTTGTGGCCTAGATGAAGAATTTTGCATTTGTCTTTGTTGAATTTCATTTTATTAATTTCAGCCCAGTTTTTTAGTTTATCAGGATCCTTTTGAATTCTGTTCTTATCTTCCAATGTGCTAGCTGTCCCTCCCAGTTTTATATCATCTGCAAATTTGATAAGGATTTCTTCCATCCCGTCATCTAAATCATTGATAAAAATATTGAAGAGTGTTGGCTCCACACTCTGGCACTCTTCCTTCCAATTCGAAGCACAACCACAAATGACAACTCTATGATCATAGTTTTCCAACCAATTATAGAGCCATCTGATGGGTGTTTCCATCTATTCCATATTTAGTCATTTTATTAATCAAAGTATCACAGAGGCCTTATCAAATGCTTTGCTGAAATCCAGATAAATGACATCCATTGCATTCCCACTAGCTACTAAACTAGTAACCTGATTGAAGAAAAGATATAGGATTGGTTTGGCAGGATTTGTTCTTGACAATTTCATGCTGGTTCCTACTAATTACTGTATTGTCATTGAGATATTTGCCAACAGGTTCCTATATAATCAGTTTTAATATTTTTCCTGGTATTGGGATCAGGCTGACTGGCCTGTAGTTTCTTGAATCTTCTTTTTTTGCCTTTTTTTGAAGAGAGGAACAAGGTTTTCTCATCTCCAGTCCTCTGGCACCTCACCCATTCTCCAAAATTTCACAAAACTGATGGCAAGTGTTTTAGCAAGTATGTCAGCAAGCAACTTCAATACTCTAAGATTTAGTTCATCTGGCTCTGCAGATTTGAACTCATTTTGGTTAACTAGGTGATTCTTGACTAACTCCTTATCAATCTTAATTTGTAACCCAGATTCCTTACCGTGCTTCTGTTGATGCATGGAAGCACACTTTTCTCTTTTGGGGGGAAACTGAAGCAAAATAGCTATTGATAATTTCTGCCTTTTCATTGTGATCTGTTAGCATGTTACAATGCTTGCAGGGTAGCTGTCCCTCATTCTTCCTTTGTCACTTTCTTGCTTCAAACATATTTGAAAACCCCTTTTTGTTGTTCCTTACTTGCCTAGCCAGTCTCAGCTCATCTGCAGCTTTAGCTTTCCTTACTCTATTCCTGTAGATGTTCAGTTGTGTTGCTACCTGTAAACCTGATCACTAGATGAATTGAACTGATACGTACCTTCCCAAGCATTCCTTTCCCCTTCTCCAAATCATTAAGATATCATCAGTGTACTGCCATACCAAAGGTTTGTTGCTGTCCTCTTTAAGGATGCTACTTTGTAGTTTGCCCATAGATTTACATAAGTAGGAGCCATGTGAGTGCCCATTGCTGTAGCCTGTAGTTGTAAGTAGTGATCTCCATTGAATACAAAATTATTTCAACTGAGGAGTAGCCTCATTAAACTGGTAATAACATCTGGAGGAGGATCATTTAACTCCTGATGTTAAGAAATTCATATAAAACATTAATTCCATCAGTTTGTATTATGCTGGTGTAAAGGAATGTAATACCTACTGCAGCCAGTATTATATCATTATCACATTGAAATTGTTTATTTAACAGCTCAGTTCTGTGTGAGAAATGATTGGTATAGTTGATATATAATGGATTTTTTTTAACTATATTCCGTAAATCTAAGTCAATGTAGTCTCTGTGTCTGTGTTAATCCCAGAAAAATATAGGACATCCTGGCTGATTGGCTTTGTGGATTTTTGGTAAAATTTAAAAATGTCCAGCATTATAGTTTGAATGTATAAGGAAATTAGTTGTCTCATTTTTAAGTAGTTCCGTGTTTCTATGGTTTTAGTTTTTTAATGATATGATCACTGAGGTCTGTAGGAATGTCTTTGTGCAAGAGTTTGCTTTTTCATCCTTGAGTTGTCTTTGGATGTCTGCTAAGTAACCTATAGTGTTAAGTACTAGAGTAGCAGCAGGTTTTGTCAGTAGGTTAATAACAATATCTGTTTGTATCTGGAAATTCTTTAGGGCCATGCTTTCTTCTTTCAAAAGGTTTCATAGGTATGTGTTGGTGTGTGATTGCTAATGAATCTACTTGATAAGAAAAAGAGTTTATAAGGCTGTGACCAAGATCTTGCATCTATAGACATTAGCTACATTTCCCCATGCTATCCTCAAAAACCTACCTTATAAGCCATGTAGCCTCCCTAGTGGTACACCAACCATAAAAGGGAATTCATATAATAATGATGCTATTAAGTCAGCCTTACAACCTTGTAATTACTCACTAGGATGCCAGCCTAGGTTTCTCTTCATATTTGGTGTCTAAGTCTTTGGTGGTTGAAACTTGAAGTAGACAATTTCTATTGTAAATGTTCATATGATCTCTGGAGTCATCTTGTTAATGTGCATCTCCTTTCAAGTGCTTTCATGTCATTTTTCATTTGTGCTATTTTGACTTCCTTTAATATTGGGCAGAAGTGAAGTCATCAGAATAGCAGTTTAATTTCAGTGTGTGGTCTTTCCCCCGCAATAAGCACCATACCCCATCTGATCTCAGAAGTTAATCAGGGTCAGGTTTTGTTAGTAGTTGAAAAGCAGATTATCAGATGATCATCTGAATAATTAAAGGAGAGAAAGGTATAGATCAGTATGGTAGGGGGCTTTAGCAGTTTCTCACCACTGTCACTGAAATGACATACATACATTCGCACTGTGTACCTTTTATTTGCACTGGGGCTAAATCTTTGATTGGTGCTGCCTCCTTTCCCTTTCCCCTCACATTTAGTTGGGCCTTTCTGAGTCTAGTTTCTTAGGACACAGCTATGCTTTAAAGTCCTGTTTTCCAAAACTGTTTTGACAAGTATTTCTCAGCTTGTGGCCCTGTGGTTGGCCCACAGATTACCTTTTGCAATACAAAGATTATTCTCCATTTTCAAAAAAACGGGAAAACCTTCTCATGTATGACACACAGATTAAAGTCTGGGGGACTTCCTACAAAAAAAGAAAGCCCACTCATACTCTACCAAATGCATAGTCTTCTTTGCTGGAAAAATGCAGCACATAAAGTAAGAGCTGTTTGGAAGTGGAATACACTGCCTCGGAGTATGGTGGAGTCTCCTTCTTTGGAAGTTTTTAAACAGAGGCTGGATGGCCATCTGTCGGGAATGATTTGATTGTGTATTCCTGCATGGCAGGGGGCTGGGCTAGATGGCCCTTGTAGTCATCTCGACAACCACTAAGAAAACTTTATTGAAAGTTATGTTCAGCACAGTAGCAGAGTCATTGCCAGATCTGACAATACAGTGTAGGTTTCACTTTTAAGAGCTCCCTGCAACTTGCTCCTGCCTCCCCAAGGGCTGCATTCTTTCCCACATACACCAAGGGGTCATTTACACGGGCAAATATTCCTCTAAATATACCGCTAAGATAGCTCATAGTTCCCACGGATCGCAGCACAGCATCGCCTCATTCAGAAGGGGGGAAGGTAAAACACCCAAATATAGCGTGCCAGGGGGTGTTGCTATTTTTGCAGGAATATTTGCAATGTAGTGCATTATTGGCAGTGTGAACTAGCATTCCGCTAAGGGTTAAAGCACAGCTGCATTGTGATTGGTTGATGATGCAGGGGTGGGCTTAAAAGAGGGGCAGGGAGGAGGCAAAGACAGTAGCCATTAGAGAAGAAACTTCCAAAAATCCTGTCTGCTATTTTGCAAGCCAGTTTGCAAAAAAAAAAAAGGATTCCCAACAACTTTCATTCAGGGAGCATTCCTTCTCATCCTCTCTGCTGTTTTGAAAGTATGTAAAAGCTCATTCGTCAGCTTTTATCCTGTGCACGGGGGAGGGAGAGAAACCATTTCACAAAGGACTGTAGCAAGCTGAACTGCTATTTTCCCTCTCTCTCTCTCTCTCTCTCTCTCTCTCTCTCTCTCTCTGCTTGGGGGAGGGAGGGAGGGAGGGGGACAGAGAAAGAGAGAGAGAAATCAGCTGGAAAAACTTGCGATCCACGGCATGGCAGCAAGGTCTTTTAGCAGAGAGATTACTCTCCCTCTGCTTTACGGAGTGAGTTCATTTACAGGCAGATTTACAGAGACACACAGAGCCACTACTGTACTTTGTTCTTTCCCCTCTGCTATTTGGGCAGAGTCTGTGAGTCTTGCCCTGTGTCCTTCCACATACAGCTTTTGTCTGCTTGGGACTCCACACCCCCCACACTTATTCAAGTCTGAACTTCAAAGCGACATAATTAGAAAAAAACCTGACTGGCACAGCTGCAGAAAATAATTAAACCGCAAGTTGCCACAATAAATCTGCTGTGTAAACCAGCCCCAAGATGTACCAAGTAACCATTTGATCTTGGTTCCCACCAAACATCCTCTGGCAGCTGTGCTTCCTCCCAACACATACCAGCCTTGTTCCAATATGACTACAGGGCAGCTAAGCAAGCTTTACAATGGCAGAGAGGCCTGAGAGTAAAAAGGACCCTGTGACAGCCTTATTCCTTTCACTGAGGCTTATGAACCATCTAAAGTTTCACTTCCTAGAGGTATGTTTTAAAACATCTGCAGACTTTGGCAAGAAAGTGATGGTGCATGATGGCTTTAATGATTAATTATGCAGAGTGCTTTACCATTTCTATCTGACTGGAGATTGGCAAGCTATAATTATTAGTGCATGATAAGCATTGCCAAGCAGCTAGCAACTTGGCCAAGCCTACTTAATCTGCTGTGGGATCAAGCAGCCTTTTATGTAGAACTGATTAATGTGTGTTGCGCTGGTTAAATGTGGGAATGTAGTAGGTTTGTGAATTGTAACAACAGTGGCTTCTACCACATAAACTTTGTATAAAATTGTATACTAGGAGATTGTCTAGACAACGAAAAAACTCTTCATAGAATTTGAGGAGAATGTTTTGTCCAAATGAGATCCCATGGTGATTTCACCTTATTTGGAAGGAGGTGAGCCCAAAACTATGCAGGAGAAGCCTTTGTGGCTTCTCCTGGTTTTTTTAAAAAAAAATGTGGAGAAAATGCTCATTCCCACTCATTGGGAGAACTAAATCACATCGCAGTGTATTTTCCAATAAGAATATAAGTGGAAACCTGATTCGGCAGACGTGCACAGGGGGGCAGGCTTGCCAGCAATGAAGTAACTGGAAGCACCATTTTGGAGTTTTGCAATCATGTGCTTTTTTGCTGTGCTGAGGCAAGCAAAAAGCTTTTTAAATGGAATGTTGCACTTGTACACCTTAGATCTATAGTTAAAAACAACAACAACTCTGCAGTGGCAGCAACCTGTGGAAAATAATAACACAAACAATTCACTCCTGGCCACCATCTTGATTCTCAGGCATGGCTCTGTGTGAACATCAAATAACGTTAACTTTGCTTACCAGCAATTTTTCAAAAAACAAACGTGGAGACAATTGAAATCTGCTGCAAATTTGCATTAATGCATAGCAATAAGCATTATATCTTCTCACCTAGACAAGCCCCAGATTTGTGCTATTATAACTGCTGGGGGGATTAATGTTTACAGTCAATAGGCAATCAAATGTGACCCCAAAATCCTACATTCGCTACCTAGTACCACCCAGACCGAGACACTAGGAAATTATGTCTGCAGTGTGCTTCCAGATGTGTGATACTTGGGGAAGGCAACTGTGACAGGACTCTGAGGGGTTTCTCCTGCAGGATCTCAGGAAAAACAGAAACATCATTTTCTAATTGGTCCGATTATATATCCATTTATTGCAGCTGCTATTATTCATCTAATCCTGAACAGAACTGGGGAGCTACATTGCCACCTCAGAGCCCTGAAAGGCCACACCACCTACAATTATGTCATCACCACTCCCATTTGGAGGTGTAAAAATTTCACACACCCCTCCCAGGAAGCGGTCAATAACTCTTCCAAAGATTCTGTCAAGTGTTATGTTGCCATTTTGCTGCATTTGCAAGCATAGTCTTTTTTTTCCCCAGACCGGAAGTATCAGTCATGTCCTGTTTGAAAAAAGGCACTAAATACTAAAATACTAAGGACTAAAAGAAATAGACGAGGGTCTGCAAAAAGCCTCCCAAACACATTGTTACATCAGTTACCACCCCTACATGCTTTGGGGGAACTATTTACCATTTTTGACCACATCTCAGGCCCATTGGGGTGGAGGACTGGGGATACTTTGAGGCTACAACAGGCTTGGGGAATCACTTGTTTCCTGCAGACCCCCCATGCGTGGTCTACTATGATGGGCAGCATTTTTGTGGAATCTCTGTCAACTTCTGATAAACTGGTCATGCCACGTATTGAACCTGGAATTTCTTTGTATGTGTGTGTGTGTGTGTGTGTGCAAAACCTGTGCTTTGTGACTGAGTTATGGTTCGTCCCCAATAGCTCACTATTGATTCTAACATCCTAAATATTCATTGTTAGAGAAAGTGATAACAAATGACGGTTTGGACTGGTTGCCTACTGAAAATACAGTAGTGGCAGTGCCTACCCGAACATCCCCCTGGCAGCCCCCCTCCCTGGAATGCTAAAACCAGTCTTCGCCACTGTCGATGGCCAGGAGGGGTTTGAAACAAAAGTTACCACCCTAGAGAATGGACTGCGGGTTGCTTCACAAAACAAATTTGGACAATTCTGTACTGTTGGGAGTAAGTAACACTTGGTTGCAGCTGAGGGACAGCTTTTCCTCTGACTGTAGATTTTCCTTGGTTTTTTTCTGGGCTGTGAGGCCGTGTTCTGGAGTCATTTCTTTCGGATGTTTCGCCTGCATCTGTGGCTGGCATCTTCAGATAATGCTTGGGTAGGAGTGTGTGTGGAGTTTATATGCTGTAAACCCCTGTTGGGGAGTATATGTAAATTTGTGTAATTGACTGGTTAGTTTCTGGGTATAGAAATGCAAGGATGATTAGTGTCTGTTTGGCTGATGGTTGGTTGATGGACCATTATCTGCTGGAAATCCCTCTGTCCCTGGGTGGAATTCATTTGCAAGTGTTGAGTTTTTACTTTAGGGTTTTTCAGGACTGGTAGCCAGATTTTGTTTACTTTTAGGGTTTCTTCTTTCCTGTTGAAGTTGTCCAGGTGTTTGTGGATTTCAATAGCTTCTCTGCATTCTGACAGGATAATTGTTGGCCTGGTCTAGAATTTCTGTGGTTTCAAACAGCATTTTGTGTCCATGTTGGTTTAGAACATGTTCTGCTACTGCTGATTTTTTTGGCTGGCCCAGTCTGCAGTGTCTCTCATGTTCCTATCACCTATTTGGGGCAAAATTGTTTTTGCCCCAAATGCCTTCCATTCGAGAAAGGGGGTATTTCTCCCCCTATTTTTGGGCCTTTTTAGGCTTAGGAGAAACTCTTTTTTAACAACAGGAAGTGAGCAGAAGTCTCTTCCTGTTTAAAAGAAAGGCCTCTCCTGGGCCTAACGTGGCCTAGGGTGGGTCCAAAACATGGTGGAAATGCCCTTATATCCCTTGGAGGGCATTTTGGGGCAAGAACAATTTTTTGAAAAATATTGTTTGACCTTCTCAGAGGTCAAGGAGTCCTCCAAACATAGTGGAAATTCCCCCCACACCTCCTAAAGGGGATTATGGAGCCCAAAACATTGCTGGACCAAAAATGGCCCTGTGAGTCTGCACCCCTGTCTTAAGATCCTAAGCAGAGGGCTTTCTGTTCATCCCGTCTTCTTGGTGGTTGCTCCCAGCCTTTGGAATTCCCTTCCATGGGGAGCTAGACTGGCTTCCTCTCTGTTCTTTTGCCTACTTTTCTTTTGCCCATTTAATGAGTAACTGCTTTCAGGGAGTCTTTTTGTGGCAGAAGGGGTGTTCTGTTTTTAACTTTGTTATGCTTTAAAATAATTTTATGCATGTTAAAATGTAATGGTTTTAATGTGATGGTTTATCTAATTGTGTTATCATTTTTATTGTTAGGTTTTTAGCTAATCTTTATAAGCTGCCTTGGGTCCCATGTTGGGAGAAAAGTGGCATATAAATAAAATTGATTTTGTTTGATTTGACTATGTATTCCTGGACTGGGGTTGGACTGGATGGCCCTTGTGGTCTCTACCAGCTCTATGATTCTGTGAAAATAATAGGTCTAGGGCGACGCCCATAATGCCAGCCTGAAGGAATGGGAAGGATTCTTCACATGTCCAAGGAACTCACTTCCTGGGGTAGGATGGGGATGGAAGAGCTAGGCCTGTATAGCTGTTTTTGAGGGTTTATCTATGCTCCATTGCTGTGGTCAGAATGACAAAAGTTATTAATGAGGAAAAACAGCCAAACCAGGAGAGGATACAGTAGTTTGCTTTTGCCTGAGCTAATGGGAAGGGCAAAATTCAACCCCTTCCTCTCCCCCCCCCTGCTGTATTAACCGAATGCAAACTACTTTTACACTTTGAACTCAGTTTGCAGCAATGAAAGAACTCAGTTTGCAGCACTGTCAATAATCTTTGAGAATTTCTAGAGAACAGGAGAGGTCCCAGCAGACTGGAGGAGGGCAAATTTTGTCCCCATCTTTAAAAGGGGGGGGGGGAAGAAGACTCAAATAATTATCGCCCAGTCAGCCTGACATGAATACTAGGAAAGATTGTAGAGCAGATCATTAAACAGACAGTCTGTAAGCACTTAGAAAGGAATGCCATGATCACTAAATGTCAACATGGATTTCTCAAAAACAAGTCATGCCAGACTAATCTCATCTCTTTTTTTGGTAGAGTTACCAACTTGATAGATGAAGGGAACACATTGGATGTAGTGTATCTTGATTTCAGTAAGGCTTTTGACAAGGTCCCCCATGATATTCTTGCAAAAAAGTTAGTAACCAAGACAAGGTTACTAGTAAGGCTAGACAATGCAACTGTTAGGTGGATTTGTAATTGGTTGACTGACTGAACCCAAAGGGTAGTCACCAATGGCTCCTCTATATCCTGGAAAGAAGTGACCAGGGTTCTGTCCTGGGCCCAGTGCTATTCAACATCTTTATCAATGACATGGATGAGGGAATAGAGGGTATGCTTATCAAGTTTGCAGATGACACCAATTAGGAGGGGTAGCGAATACCCTGGAGGACAGGATCAGAATCCAAAAGGACCTCAACAGATTAGAAAGCTGGGCCAAAATTAACAAAATGAATTTCAACAGGGAAAAATGTAGGATACTACACTTGGGAACTAAAAATTAAATGGACAGATATAGGAAGGGTGACACCTGGCTTGAAGGAAGTACATGCAAAAAGGATCTAGGAGTCTTAGTAGACCACAAGCTGAACATGAGTCAGCAGTGTGATGCAGCAGTTAAAAAAGCCAATACGATTCTAGGCTGCATTAATAAGAGTATAGTGTCTAGATCAAGAGAAGTAATAGTGCCACTGTATTCTGCTTTGGTCAGACCTCACCTGGAGTACTGTGTCCAGTTCTGGGCACCACAGTTCAAAGCTGGAACATGTCCAGAGAAGGGCTACTAAAATGGTGGGAGATCTGGAAGCCATTATGCCCTGTGAGGAGCGGCTTAGGGAGCTGGGCATGTTTATCCTGGGGAAGAGAAAGTTAAGAGGTGACATGATAGCCATGTTTAAATATTTGAAAGGATGTCATAATGAGGATGGAGCAAGCTTGTTTTCTGCTGCTCCAGAGACTAGGACACTGAGCAATGTGTTCAAACTACAGGAAAAGAGATTCCACCTAAACATTAGGAAGAACTTCCTGATGGTAAGAGCTGTTCAGAAGTGGAATGCATTGCCTTGGAGTGTGGTGGAGTCTCCTTCTTTGGAGGTTTTTAAGCAAAGTGGATGGCCATCTGTTGGGAATGATTTGATTGTGTCTTCCTGCATGGCAGGGGGTTGGACTGGGTGGCCCTTGAGGTCTCTTCCAACTCTATGATTCTATGATATGTAAGACTCAAACTTTACAGGACTTCTGCTTTTTCCTGCTTGGGTTGAACATTTTTCATTTCCCAAAGGAAGAATTTTGTTTTATTTCCCATTGCTCTTATAGCGGTGTCTCATATTAGGACTCTTCCTAGAGCTTGTATTCTTGTGAAAGGGTCAGACAGGAGCAAGTGGAGAATATCATTGTACTTCATCAATCTTGTACTCCTACACAATGGAAATAGGTGCTATGGAACATATACACAATATAACAGTCTTCACTTAATTGGGAGAGTCTTCCTGGAGAGGTGCTCTCACATGATGGTGTAGAAAATATATAGAAAGTGTCAATGCCCACTCCCCATCTACAGAATTCCCTTATTCTTAAAAAAAATGAACACAGTCTGTTCAAAATGAAGACTGTCTTTTCAGATTGTTCCATTGTTGACCTTTCTTTATATTTTGCTTTTTTCTGTGATTTAAACCTGCTTTTTTCTGTGATTTAAACCTCATCCTCTCTTCAATAGATCTGGTGAACAATTCTATTTATTTTTGATCTTTCTTTTTTTTAACATATAGAGATTGGCTATATGTATTTCCCTTAATGGTTCCCTTACACTAATATCAGGAAAAGAACCTGTATCTCATGCCTCTTACCAAGTCTTTCCTTACTTTTAAACTTTTGGAATACATGTCAATAGAGAATGGAGATTTAGAGAGTATCTCTTAAGGATGCATAGTCTGCACTTTGATTTACTGAGTGGGTGCCTTAGCTTATCTGGTAAACAAGTAGGTCTGTCTTTCAGTAAAGATACTTGGGGAAATCTGAATTCAAATATGAAGTGATCTGATCCACACCTTCCACACTAATGTGGTAATTGCAATTTAGCTATCCACTGGGCTTCATACTTACTAATGGCTCTAGATATATTTTAAAAGCATATTTTGAAGAGATGCAACTTTCAGAAATCCACATTATCAAAGAAAATAGTTTTAAAAGATATGTAGTAAAAATCAAAATTTTGTAAATTTTTTTAAATGCAGAAATGTGATAAAATGGATTTACATTTAAATGGATACAAAGGTGACATGGACTAGAAACACACAAAATTCCTGATCTCTTTCTGTGGAATGAATCCTTGTAACAATATTTCAATATGGGAATTGTACACAAAGAAGTAAATGATCGTGTTAGATACAGTCTCATTTCATACCCTTCATATTTAAGTATTTTATGGCCTATTGAAAAGTACTGCAAAAACTGTGTATAAAAGCAGACTTAGCTCCAGATAAAATGTCTTTGTGCAAGTGCAAGCAAGTAAAAAATGTTGATTTCATTTTTAGAATATCTTGCTGTGCATTATGTGGAAGAAACGACAAGACCGCATGCTAAGACTTTTCTCCACACTGTCATTCATCTCTTTCCTCCTAATATCTATTGAGCCCTAGAGTTTGCTATCAGTTATCTCCTTTGCCATCAAAATCATTGCTTCATCTGGTGCAAGCCAATTCATTTTCATAAAATAATAAAGGTTTAGAATGCACACACCAAAGAACCCTTTTTCCTAATGTTTATCCTAGTATTGCTCCATCTTCAGAGCTTTTACTGTTAGTACTGACTTTTTTGTACCCTGTACAGCACTCATGCACACACTTACACATGCACACACTTGTTTTCTTTGACTTGTAGCAAAGACAGCAAACTTGTAGCAAAGACAGCAAAGGTAAACAAACAACACTCAGAGACTGTGTAATCACAACATCTGTTATTATGATTAAACCAAGTCAAATAATAAAGAGCTCATTATTGCACTCTTTTTTACAAGGTGGTTTGACCTAGATAAATTAGATGCTCTCACTGACTTTCTGAATATTCCCCCCTCCACACACATACACACAATTACAGCGTACTCTTAGCAATCTTAAAAGTTATCTGTCTGGGTTAAGCTCAAACTGTTTTGAGTCTAGATGAGTTACAAACGAAAATCAAGAGGAAAGCAGCCTTGTAGGGTTGTGGTCTCCTTTTATTCTAGCTACCTAATGATTAGAGGAAAAAATGTGCTGATTTTACTTCTATTAACTGTGAAGGCAAGAAACGATTCCATGACACAGAGGCTATGAACACTCATATTTGAAGTTCTCATACTGAATAGGCTGGGTCACAAAACAGATTTTGCTCGCATTTTGTGACTTAGAAGCCTGCTTTGCATGGCAAGGATCTCACACAATAAACTTATATGATTTTATACTTTCCACTCACCCCTATCCAGTGACCTCTGCCAACCCGCAGGGAGCGAAGGGGCTATGGTCCATTCTACCACATTTCCATGTTTTTAATATTTCCATAATCTTATTTCCAAAATACAGTAGGACCCCCGTATATGCTGGGGATTTTTTCTGGGGGCCCTGTGGATACCAAGAAACATGGATAATAGCAAACGCCATTGAAAATAATGGGACTTCTGGTTTAAAATACCATAGAGTTGCCTTGGACGACCTAGAAAATGGCTAGAGAGGACCCATTTTCTAGGAAGACTCTATGGTAGGTGTGCTGTTTTGTGTCCCATGGATAATTGAATCCGTGGATGATGAAACAGTGGATACAGGGGTCCTACTGTACCCTAAAGGCAACAGATCCCATCTGATCTTGGAAGCTAAGCAGGATCAGCTCTGGTTAGTATTTGGATGTGAGGCAGCCAACAAATATAGAGTGCTGTAAGCTGTACTTCAGAGGAAGGAACGGACAAAACAACCTCTATGAGTATTCCTTGCCTAAGAAAACACTATGAAATTCATGGGGCAATCATAAGTTGACAGGTGATTTGAAGGCACACACTGGCACGCACACACACACACATTTCCAAAAGGATGTGATCAAAGTTTTCCACAGTGCTCTTGAAAAGCTCTTGTATACGTATATTCTTGAAAGTCATACCCACTACATAACAGAGTTTGAAGAGATGTATTCCCACTGTTTACTTGTAACTTCATTTACTTCACTGTACCCTAAATTGTATAATGTTCTGTATACCTTAGCTAAACTAATCCTAACAGCAATATTTTTTTCAAAAAAAAAGGTGTTACTCATAGCTATAGCCACCCTTTATAGTAATTTCCTAGATACAGCTTCTTATCTGTAGGTACTGAAAACAACAGAAGTGAAGAATGGCATTTCACAACATAGGAAATAATAACATCCTCAGAGGAAAACTCTCTTATGTTTTCCCTCAGTCAAACAGGTTAGTACCATAGCTTCCTAATTATTTATAATAATAATAATAAAATTTATTTATACCCCGCCCCTCTGTTAAAACAATCGGGGCGGCTTACAAAATTTAAAATACAATACAAATAAAATCCCTAAACACCCCCACTCCCACCCTCCCCCATAAAAAACATTAAACAAATATAAATTAAAACAACTAATCTAAAATCACATTTAAAACTATAAATACAATAAAATATAATAAATGGCCAGCAGCCTAGAAGAGGCCAGGATCCCCTGAGGCCGGGATCTAATTAGGAAAGGCCTGCCGAAAGAGATCCGTCTTTAGTGCTTTTTTAAAGCCACTCAGGCTTGTTATCTGACGGATCTCATTCGACAGGTCATTCCACAATTTGGGGGCGATTACCGAAAAGGCCCTCTGGGAGGTTGCAGACAGCCTAGATTTTTGTGGCTGAAACAAATTCCTCCCAGAGGACCGGAGTGCGCGGGGAGGATTGTATGGGAGGAGGCGGTTCCGGAGATAAGTTGGACCCAAGCCATTTAGGGCTTTAAAGGTAATAACCAACACCTTATACTGGGCCCGGAAACTGATTGGCAGCCAGTGGAGAGATTTTAATACTGGAGTTATATGGTCTCTCCGAGATGTTCCCGAGACCACTCTGGCTGCCATATTTTGTACCAACTGAAGTTTCCGGACCAAGCATGAGGGCAGCCCCATGTAGAGCGCATTGCAGAAATCTAGACGGGAGGTTACCAGCGCGTGCACCACAGTCTCGAGGTCCCTTACTTCCAGGAAATGGCGCAGCTGGCGTATCAGCCGAAGCTGATAACAGGCGCTCCTGACTGTCGCATTCACCTGACTAGTCATCTGAAGCGATGAATCAAGGAGCACCCCCAGACTGCGAACACAGTCCTTAACGGAGAGCGTGACCCTGTCCAGGACTGGAGGTTGCGACCCAACTCCTGGTTTGGGGGCCGCTACCGTGAGCACCTCCGTTTTATCTGGATTTAATCTCAATCTGTTTTTCCTCATCCAGCCCATTACTGCTTTAAGACAATCATTAAGAGGAGAGACGCCATCGGAATTTGCAAGCCAACATTATTAATTATGGCACTCAGATATGATATTTGTCGAACGTTGCTGTCCTTGAGCAAGCAGGGATCACCAGCATTGAGGCCATGATATTGTGCCTCAATATGATATTGTGTTTGCAGTCTGGGGGTGCTCCTGGACCCGTTGCTCCAGATGACTAATCAGGTTAATGCAACGGTCAGGAGTGCCTGTTATCAACTTCGGCTGGTACGCCAGCTGCGCCCTTTCCTGGAAACTAGGGACCTCGAAACTGTGGTACATGCACTGGTAACCTCCCATCTGGATTTCTGTAATGCGCTCTACATGGGGCTACCCTTGTGCTTGACTCGGAAACTTTAGTCCATAACATGGCAGCCAGGTTGATTTCTGGTGTTTCCAGAAGAAAGCATATAACACCGGTGCTAAAAGCTCTCTACTGGCTGCCTATTAGTTTCCGGGCACAGTACAAGGTGTTGGTTATGACCTTTAAATTCCTACATGGCTTGGGTCCAACTTATCTCCGGGACCGCCTCCTTCCGTACGACTCTCCCCGCACACTTCGGTCCTCTGGGAGGAATCTGTTACAGCCTATGAAAACAAGGCTGTCGGTGACCTCCCAGAGGGCCTAAAGACTGCTGCTCCCAGATTATGGAATGGCCTGCCGGACGAGATCCGTCTTATTACCACCTTAGACAGCTTTAAAAAAGCTGTCAAGACGGATCTTTTCCGGCAGGCCTTTCCTGAATAATTATCCCGGCCCAAGACTCAGCTGCCCTTTCTAGGCTATTCTAGGCTATGATTGTATGTTTTAATTTTTTTTCTTCTAATTTATATATATTTTAATTAATGCATGTTTTTAATCCTTCGTAACTTAATATTATTTTAAGGGGTGGGTGGGCTAGGGTATTGTGAGTATGGGGTTTTTATATTGTAAGCCGCCCCAATTGCATTGCAGAGGGGCGGGATATAAATAAAATTTTATTATTATATTATTATTATGATATTGAGAACACAGCTGCGCTGGGCAGGGTACATTTCTAGGATGGAGGACCATCACCTCCGAAAAATAGTACTCTATGGTGAACTCGCCATGGGTCAGCGCAAGAGAGGAGCTCCAAAAAAGCGATACAAGCACTCCCTGAAACAACATCTCAGGCTTGGCCAAACTGATCACCAACAATGGTCTGCCCTCGCCACACATTGGGAGGCATGGAGACGCACTATCCACAATGCTACAGCCTTATTTGAGAATTCACGCTGAACAAGTCTTGAAGAGAAATGACAATGCAGAAAGAATCACAACTTGGAAACATCACTCAAGGAGACCTTCTGCTGTGCTTTCTGCAACCGGACTTGTTTATCTCGGATTGGCCATTTTTAGTCATCAGCGCACTTGCAGAAAGCACAGGATGAGTCCTTCCTGAATCTTCATTTGTGAAGAAAAGCCAGAGAGAGAGAGAGAAAGAAAGAAAGAAAGAGAGAGAGAGAGAGAGATGATATCTGAGGTTCCAAAATATACTAACTTTTCCCCAGTTTTTTATCATTAAGTTTCTAAACATATTTTGCTGTTCCTTACCACTTTCTTGATGACTGAACCATATCCAATCTGCTAACAATATATTAATCTTTGTTTCTTTCCCAAAACAGAGTATAGTAGCATCCCACATTTGTGGGGGATTGGTTCCAGGCCCTCCCGCAGATGGTGAATTCTGTGGATAATAGCAAATGGCATCCCAGTGGCCATCCCAGGGAAAGGGGGGCAAGATTGCTCCCTTTACCCCCGCATTGCCATTTTGGCCACAGGAGCAATCCCGGGGAGTGATCCTGGGGGCAAAGGGAGGAGGGAGGGAGATCTCTCCTCCCCTCCTTTTGCCCCCATGTCATCATTTTGGCCTGCATCGCCATTTCTTCTCTCCTCCTTCCCCTGTCCAGCCCTCTGCTGTCGCCATCCATGGATAATTGATTCCACAGGTGGAGAATCAGCGGATGTGGGGGTGCTAGTGTAGGGTGCTTTCAAATACATGGAACTACTGCAGCACAACAACAAAAATAGCTGCTCTATACTAATACAATACTCCACCATATAAGGAGCAAAGTTTCCTCTTTCATAAGGTTTCCTCTTTCATACTTTCCATTGACATCTGGAAGAAGAAAACAACCGGGGGGGGGGGACATATTGGGGAGGCAGGGAAGGGGTTGTATGTTAATTCTAAATAATAATAGGATTTAATGACAGTTGTTTCACATGGAACTTATTTTGGGTGGGAGGGGGCCATCACATTATAGAGAATAACCCTAATAATGGAAGAAGAGAGGTTGCCAGAGGGATAGATAGGGAGATTTCTGGGATGATAATGACACCTGTCTTGTAGTCTGAAGTCATTGAACAAACTGGCAGTGTGGATGGATGAATCTGGAGTGGCTAATACAGAGAGAGATGTAGTGTCCCCAGGCAAAGGTTCTGTACGCACTGAGGCATGATTTTCGGCCAATATTTATACCAAAAATGTGCCTTGAGGTGAGGAAGTTTCATGGTGCCCAATAAGTTTCAGGAAAACTCCTGGCCTTGACAGTAGCAAACTGCCTTAAATGTCTCGTGATTGGATTCACAAAGCTTGAGCTGCCTCTTTTGCTGGTTAGGTGATTGGGGATGGGAAGCTTGAAACCTTCCAACAAAGGAATACTCTATGTGCTTAATGGAATCATTGTCTATCACTTGGGTGTGTGGTGGAGGCAATGTCTTTTTGACCTCATATTTTCTCATACTTTGGAATTTGTCAATAGTTCTTCCTTTGGGAGATGCATGGCTTACAACATGTGCCTATTGGGATCCATATAGTGAGTCCCTGAAACCTTACTGCTCTTCTCAGTGGAAGATCACATTAATAAGCCAAATTAATAAGTCAATTTTGGGGGTTTCTGGAGGTGGGGGCTCATTAGGGGCACTAACAATACAGTATACAGAAGTTGGTTATAGTAGTTACAATCCTAGAACATAGAATGAGGAAGTGTTACACATGTAGTGAATTTAAGTTGATAAACAGGATAGCAGGATATACACTAGGGATTTGACAGAATTAGCTGTAGTGGGGGAAATTAGAAATGTCACTGATATGAGGCTGGGCATTAGGAGGAGTAGGATATAGAGTTCATAAAGGGAAACTAAAAAAAACCACAAGAATGAAATCAACTTGAAGCAAAAATATTTACCTGTTTCAGAGGAAGGGCAGGCAGAAGGTTGATTACACTCATGTAGAAAAGCTGTAATGAAAGTCTTAGAGTGGAATGGAATGCTGGAAGTCCTGTACAATGTGACAATCCAAAGAAGACACCTGGAGTCTCATTGAATCCTCTTGAGTTAGATAGGCATGGCTGGTTACTTGATTTGAAAGATGCCAGGCAGCAAATTCACTGTTTTTGTGTTAAACGTTTATTTTTTTTTAAATAGCTACAGGGGGAGAATTAAAAAAAAAAAGTACTTTTCCAGGTTAATGTTGACCATTAGTGTTATGTTCAAAATTTAATAAGGAACTGAACTTGGATGGCCTGTTTTTATTAATGCCTAGGGACTTACGTGGGCAAAATAGTGTAGGGGTTCTTCACAGTGGGTAACAGGTGAAAACAGTGAATGCATCCTCTTATCCTTATCGGATAAGGATATTGGATTTCAAGCCCAAATAAATAGGCTCTCTTGTGGCAGAGCTTCAAAAATCTGGGGTTCTAACAGTGAAAATGTTTTCTCCTGGTACCTGTTCATAACAGGGTGCCTTGGATGTCTCTTATTCATAGGGTTGCCATAAGTCAAAGCTGATTTGATGATAATTCACAATTTTTTAACTAGTGTTTTAAAAAGTGGCATTTGTAGTGTTTTGTGAATTGAGCATTTTTCCCCCACCAAGGGGCTTGATTGCTGTGGCTGATCCTAAGCACCTGCTTAGCCAGCCTTGTGAAACCAAGGGCTCAAGAGACATATGTCAAAATTAACAGTGCACTTGAGCTCATTGGTAGCTGAGAAAAGTTAATGTTTTTAACAGTAGATTTCTGTAATGTAGGGGTGGGAACAGTGTGGTCCTCCATATATTGAACTTTAATTCACAGCATTCCATACTAATGGCTATACTGGATGGGGTTTCTGAGAGTTGCAACTGAACAATAATTTGAACATGTCAGTTTGTAATGTGACTCTTGACCAAGGATTACAAGGTCTTACTCTGGTGCTATGTCAACTGCACCATATCCAGGACTACTTCAAAGTGTTCTTCTGTATGCATGTGCAGCTGCCCCTACTTTGAAATTTATTTATTTATTTATTTATTCATTTATTTATTGGATTTATACCCTGCCTTTCTCCTGAGATGGGATTCACTGTCGCTTACAATAGTTTAAAAAGATTAATCTAAAATATTAATTTACAAAAGCTGAAAAAGAATTAAATCACAATATTATTTTTAAAACATGGTTAAAAGCAATTAGAACATTTAAAACATAATTGCTAGCAAAAAGATAAAAAATATAACACACCACTTCACAATCATCAAATTTAACAGGACTGCCTGAATGAAAACATCTTCACCTGCTGGCAGAAAGAAAGCAGGGAAAGAGCCAACTGGACCTCCCATGGAAGGGAGTTCTACAGCCTGGGAGCAGCCAGGGAGAAGGCTGTCTCCCAAGTCCTCACCAACTGCACCTGTGAAAGTGGTGGGACTGAGAGAAAGATCCTAAAACTCATCTCTCCTCTGGCTTTTCTTCGCAAACGAAGATTCAGGAAGGACTCATCCCGCGCTTTCTGCAAGCGCGCTGATGACTAAAAAGGCCAATCCGAGATAAACAAGTCCGGTTGCAAAAAGCACAGCAGAAGGTCTCCTTGGGTGATGTTTTTGGGTTGTGATTCTTTCTGCGTTGTCGTTTCTCTTCAAGACTTGTTCGTCGTGAGTTCTCAAATAAGGCTGCAGCATTGTGGATAGTGCGTCTCCATGCCTCCCGATGTGAGGCCAGGGCAGACCACCGTTGGTGATCAATTTGGCCAAGCCTGAGATGTTGTTTCAGGGAGTCTTTGTATCGCTTTTTTGGAGCGCCCCTCTTACGCTGACCCGTGGCGAGTTCACCGTAGAGTAGTATTTTTGGGAGGCGATGGTCCTCCAACTCAAATTGAGTTGTATAAGGATATACATCAGAGTCCCTGTTTGAAGTTCTCCCCCCTATGGATTATAGCCTGTGGGTACCGAAGAGAAGCCCTCTTCTCTGGTGGCACCTGAGGATTTGGAATTTCTCCCACAAGACTCTTATTTAGTACTCTACTTTAATCCCTCCCAAAACCAGAGAATGACCTTGAAATATAAAATTCCTGAGCTTTCTAGCTGTTTATATTTTGTTGACTTTTATTATAAAGCTTCTTTTTAAAGAATTGTTCTTTTCCCATTTAGTTTAATGCGTTCATTGTTTTATGGTGTTTTAAATATTTTTTTGTTTGATGTCCTGATAATGAGTTTGAAGGTCTGGCATCCATACCTAAACAATATTTTTTTTAAAAATCTGGACTTGAAAACAAATGTAATTGCAGATTAATTTTTTCAGACAAGTCAAATGCCTCCCAATATTGATCAAACAAATAGTGGTCACAGAGAAGAGATATTCTGCCAACTAAATATGCATGCCCATGTAAGCCCATGAAACTGTACTTTGAGACATCTTAGCTGCTTCTGTGTGGAGCCAACTTAAATTTCTGGTTCTTTAGCCTCCATGCCTACAGAGGTTTGGAAGTCAGAATGTCTGCATCAGGTTTCTAAAAGCAAATCAAGCATGCAGCAAAGTATTGATTTGTAAGGGTGCAGGGATGAATTGATTTCTCTATGCCATAACTTAGCAATGCGAAGTCTGCTTATGGATAATATGAACAAAAAAAGAATCAACTTAGGGAAAGATCAGTTATAGCTCAACTGAAATTTTTGTCAACCTTTTCATTGTTTTGTCTCTTCACTGGGTCCCTAATGCGATAGCTGGCACAGAGGCCTTTTAGTGACTGATTCACAACAAGAACATTCCTTTCCCTTGGAGATCCTCCATAATCTGAATCTGAACTTTTGTAGAAGAGTATTAAGGCTTGCTTGGTTGGAGCTGACCTCCAAATGCCACCTCTAAAAACTAGAATGTTTGCTATTTTTAAAAAAATAAATAAAACTGAAGCTTGAAATGTTTCTCCATTTTCTTTGCTGATGAGTTCTCTGAAGTTAGAACGTTTGACCTAGTATCACCTTATTTAATTGGTGGATTTCTCTGAGCTATCTTCCACAGCTGGTATGAGTAACTAGCCATTGCAACTCTCCACATTAATAGCATTGTCATAGTATTAAAGAATTTGGGACTACAAACATAAACTTTTTTAAACATTATCATCTGTTACTCTAAACATATATGTCTATGGAAGAATCCACTCATGAAAGTGATCTTACAAAGGGGAATAGTGATACAAATGGCAACAGGAGAGGTTGTGTAACATGCGAGAACTCTACCCTATGTATACAGGTGGGGCCAGGAAAGATACAGGAGTCAGATGTCAAAAATAACTGATGAAACTTTATTGACCTAAGTAAAGCATTCACACATGACACACATTCATTTAAACAACCAAACAAGACTACCAGAGTAAGGCAAGAAATAGTTAGAAAGGGAAATAGGCTAGGCTCTTGGGGTAATACTATACCTGATCCCAAAGAAGGTCTCCTCACAAGTTACGGTATTATTCTCAAGTAGCAGCAGTAAACAATTGTACCAAGAGTGGGGGGTGTGATTGGGGGGGGAGATAGAGTTAATGAAGTGGAGAGGGAGTGCCCAAGGTTGGTTGGAAGTCAAGGAGTTGTTAGCAGAGATGTGGAGGGATTGTGAGAAAGGGGGGATCAAAGAACAGAGTGGATTAAGAAGGAAGGGGAAATCTGATCCAAAGAACTCAAGTTTTCCAGGGGTTTATAAGGAAAATTCCTTTGAAGTTGTGCTGTGGAGCGAAAGAACATTTGCCTTCAGATAATTCAGATAGCTTCTCAGCCTTTTGGCTAAGATCAAGTGTAGGTTTTATGAGTGTTATGTGATCTTTGAATGGAATGCAATAGGGAGCCACTCCTGATTTTTCCAAAATCTATTGTATGCATCTTCTTATTTATTGCATGGATATTATTTAATGGAAACTAGGAACATCTATAGTGCCATCTATAGTATGGTAAATTGGAAGAGGTTTGCAAGGAGTAAAATAATATGTAAAGTGTCTGCTTATGGACACACACACACAAGTCCAACTGCACAAAAAGATGGAAGAGTCACATGTACATCATTCTTGTTTTTTTTAAAAAAAATGTGCACATGCTGAAAAGATTATGCTCAAGTATGCACATGAACACAACTAACAGAACATCCAAAATCCAAAGAAATTGATTACATAAATCATAACCATTTTGTAGGATGGAGTTGTGAATTATTTTCTGAGCAATTTTCATCATTAGAACAAGGAGATAATCATTTTACATTCAGAGCTAAGCTCTGAGAAATTCATGTAATGAGTTTTAAATGCAAGGCAGTAATTTGTATGCCTTAAGGAAAAAAAAGGGGGGGCGGAATCGAATAGAAGGGAAACATTTCTAAAGACTTCTTTTTTTTTCTAATTCTGCTTTTATGATGTTTGTGATGAGCATTTCATATTTTTTCTCTGGTGGTTTTAAATGTTTCTTTAGATATTTAAGAACTGTGTAAATATCAATTACAAGTAAATAATCTGTCTTTTTACAATGGTCAAACCAAGGGGAAAAATGTCTTCTTTTCTCCAAGACTGTGCCTCTGGGCTTCTATTCAGCTAGAACAAATAAGCTGAGAATGCACATACTGTTTATGTTCTAATCTCACAAAATGGGCATAAAAATGGTTAATGTCAGCACTATATTCACACAGAGAAATGTGTGTGCGATAGATAGATAGATAGATAGATAGATAGATAGATAGATAGATAGATAGATAGATAGACTAATTTAAAAGAAGACTCTTTTAAATTGTACTTCTCAGGGATTTTAGTGTTAATGATTGTATGTTCTGTATATCACCTCCCAGAAGAACCTTTTATTTCAGTGGCAGAGTTGTGAAAACAGAGATACAGAATGGAGATTTCATAACATAACTGTCGTCTTCTCTGTGTAACCTTTCTTTGTAACCTTCAGAAATGCCTTAGCCTTTTTGTGTCTTTAGTTGCAATTATTACTGTGTAGAAACAGACTTAATGATATCTAAATTATCTCAATGGACTCTAGGCAGACAAAGAGAATTAAGCAAAGTGCTCTGAGATCATCATATGAAATGAACTTTCTCTTTGGAAAAATGAACTATTGGGGGGAAGAATACATGTATATTGGATATATAAGTACTTTGGGGGAAGAAGTACTAATGCTGAACTCATTGGTGAGATACTGAAATGTTGACTGTCCATGTTTTGCCCTTGATAATAGTCATTAAAGCGTCAAACACTATTACCTTCTGATAGAGGTACTGTGCTGAATATATTACAGTAGCATTCCGGTTTTGCCCTCTGTGTCCTTCCATGCACAATTTACTTTGATCTTCAATATCGAAAATAGTTTGCCTTAAAATTTTCTTATCAGCCTAAATACCTTGAAGATACCAGATCCCATCAGATCTTGGAAACTAGTCAGGATCAAGATTGCTTATTACTTAGATGGGAGACCACCAGGGAATACCTGGTGCTGTAGGCTGTCTTTCAGAAGAAAGCAATGGCAAAACATCTCTAAGTATTCCTTGCCTTAAAAAACCCTATGAAATTCATGGCATCATTGTAAGTGAACAGCTGACTTGAAGGCACATGTATACACACAGAGAGAAATCTCTTCCTTTGCACCTTGTCACCAGGACTGCCTTGCTTCCTTGTCACCGAGGCTTACTAAAATTTTAATATACTGCTGCCAACAAAGAGTGTCTTAGGTTTTTGTTTGCTTTAGAGATTATTGCTTGAATCTCTAATGTCCAGGACAGTTCTGGTCAGTAAAGGTAAAAAAAAGAATTTCTTAAATTTATTCTACTAGGGAATATAAGGCTACATATTTGTGAGTGCTTTGATTGTAAAATTCTAAGCCTGTTTTAACACCAACACAATGGCCACAATTCTGCATCACAGAGACTTGGGTGCCAGTTACACGACAGAAACTGTCGCGGTGCTTACAGTGACTTTCTGATCACGAATCCATCCCTCGCTGTTTATACGATTTATGTCACTGATCTGGATATCCCAGGTGGTCCCGTGACTGATATTTACACGTCCAAAGTTCCGGGGGTTTTTTAGGGTTTTTTTTTTTTTTTGGCTGTCAATCAAGGATGCGATTAGTCATGTTTTCACAACCTCGCTGACGCACTTCCTTTAGAGTTCTGTGCCACGAGCGATGCTATTGGCTGGCTGGGGGGGGAGAGGGGGGCAGAGGTTTGTTATTCCCCCTTGCTTCTTTAAAATTTTGACCAAAGCAGGGGATTAATGGGCCACCCTCTGCCCATCATGATCTCTCTGTAACATGCAGTAGAGGAAAAGGTAAAGCTGAAGGGTTTGCAGTGTAGAAATCCATTTAAAAAGGTGATTTGAGTACACGCGCGTGCGCACATGCACAGACATCAACCTTCGTGCAGCTTGAAGGGATGCTTTTGTTTTCGGCTGGTGAGGCTGGATCTGTTGAACGGGTGACTGCCCCCTCCTTTTCTGGTCACTGAACTCTAAGCCCGCCCCCAGTCACCATTTCCGGCCATCCCAGTACCGAGACATTTTGTCCCACGCTGTTTACATACCCGATTTTCCGAATCCTCCCGTGACTTTTTTAAAAACCGGAACAAACTGCGGGACTGGAAGTCCCGCAAGTTTAGGGACAAAAGGTGGCCCCCCTTCCGAAAATCACGTACCCGATCCGATGTACGTGTAAACTGCCAGGGATCGACACGAATTCTTCCTGGGACATTTTCATCGTGTAAACGGCCCCATGGTGTCACATTCCACATGCAGAACTACACTGCATCTCCTCTTTTACCCCACAACCCACCTCTTATCTCTAGATCATCCTCTCCAAATTTATTGACTGACGAGAGCAGGGAGCATCAGAAAAGCATCTGGCTGTGTCCCTGTAACCAGATACAGACAATGACATCGCCCACCAAGACATGGAGGTACATAGAAATATTCCAATACTCCCTATTCTCCACTGATCAGTAAATGGCCGTGGAGAGGGGCTAAAACGTGGGGTGGGGCATTTGGGTCATTGCATGAAGTTAGTTCAGAATCCCAACCTCTGTAATGACCAGAAATTGACTTTCTATGTGACCAGTTTATGTCTCAAAAAATCATTGTTTTCTTTTTGTTTGTGTTATTTCCACAGCTTTTACCTTTGCTATTATTTCCAAAGTTAAAATCTGCTGCAATAAAACCAGAGACATCTGCTGTGTAAAACTAGTAGGCTGGGCTCTACAGACTAGTCCTAGCATACTGGACAGAGTTTGAACATGACTGTGATAATGGGCTCTCCCATTATCTGGGCAACTCAGCCATTCAGGTAAACAAAGGGTTAAGGATGTATCAGGATAAGTTACAGTTTATGGGGTCAACATCAGGAGATAGCCAACCAATGAGATGGCCACCTGGAGGAAGCACCTCAAGTTTCCTCCAGGTGGTCATCTCATTGTTCAGCTATCTCTTGACAATGACCACATAAAATTAACCTGATATATCCTTAACCCTTTGTTGCATGGCTGTGTTGCCCAGATAATGGGAGGGCCCATTATCACAATGACAATAGGAACCCATGTTAGAAGATGACTTGTTGCCAATTTCCATGAATCTGGATTGCTTCCTTTTAATTTGTACACTGCAATGTCTGAACAAAGGCAGCAAGGCTATTCTGTTCTATCTTCTTGCCTTTTTTTCAACCCCAGTCACAGGCTCCATTTATTTTCCTTTGGGGTTCCCTGCATCATTTGACCTGTTTTTAACTTTGTTATCCATAGCGGGTAAGAGCTGTATCTTTGCAGTTATTTTGTCCTCCTTGATAACCTAGATATGTTTTAAAGCTTATATTTGACCTCAATAATCTTGTGACTACATGGAAATCATTAATAACTATAAATACTTCCCCTCAGCCCTTTCAAAATGAGATTCCATCAGTTTTATGCTTGCCTTGAAAATGTGAAATTGTACTTCAGGGGGGAAGGTTCATATGAAGATCAAAGTTAGCTTTCTTGTGTACACAGATATGAATAAATGCCAAAATGAAACATATTCACTTGGACAACTCTAAATGCAAAAGAAAGTACATTAAAACTCCCTTTTAGTAGAACAAATTGTGCATTTTATTTTATGGTAGTTATTAGCATTTGTAACCTGCCAAAAATCTAGCTCATGCCTATTCCAGACTTGGCTCCAGGGTCCCTGGTGAGAATACTAGAAATAGGTTGTAGGCAGCAATTTGCTTCATTGAATGAAGTGCATTTAACATTGTGTATGAGATTAATATTAAGAATTAGCTATGAACTGGTGAGATGAAAAAATCTAATTGCCCATTTTTCAAATGCAATAGGCTAAATGCAGCTCAGTGTGATTGGCAATTATAAAGACCTCCTGAAGTTTCATTTTATTTTAACTTTGTTCTTCTCCTGTGGCTGTGGTGCATTCCCAAAGCCACCTTCCTCCCAATCACACAAGATTCCTTTTACCTCTGAGTTTTCTAAGCAATTTACCTTGTACAAAATTGAACCGCTCTTCCAAGTGATTGTGGTTCACAGTTGCTAATTATACAAGGCCAGCTCTTCCCAGAGATTGTCTTTTAAGAGCATTTCCCTGTCATAAATTATATTTTATCAGAATGAATCCTCCTCCTCTGAAATGGAGGAAAGGGGCGTGATATATTTTTTCTTTCAGGTGCTCTGTAGATCTTTAAGCAAACTGCTCCCACTTCCTTTTCAGGACAGGAAGCAGTCAGTCCAACAGAAAATGCTCAACAAAAGGCACACACCACCCAACAACCACATATCTCCAACACGTGGCTTTACCGACTCCCCAGATATGGAAGTTATGCCCACTGCTGCACTTAAATATTTGTATTTGCTCCAGTCTAGGCTAAATTCACACTACACAAATAATCGACTTTGAAACTGGATTATTTGCCGTGGCGTCTTCCTATGGAATCCTGGGATTTATAGTTTAGTGAGGCACCAGCACTCTTTGGTAGAGAAGGCTAAAGACCTTGTAAAATTTCAAATCCCGTGATTCAATAGGTAGGTGCCATGGCAAATAATTCAGTTGCAAACTGGATTATTTGTGTCATGTGGATTTGACCCTAGATACTAGAAATAAATCGGAGAGCACCTTTTGGTGCTCTTGTGTAATGTCCATTGCCCTGCACAACTCCTAATGTAATATCAGCTCCAAAGTACTATAGATCCCTTGCTAAGAAGGACAGTGCCTGAGATTTATGTTGCATTCCTATAGTCTTTTATCTGGGAGTAAGCTTCACTGAACACCAAAGAACTTACTTTTGAGTGTACACGTGTATGACTATGCTCTTGGACAAATAGCACTATTGCCTCGAGTACTACCCACACTTCCACCAAGCCTTTCTCTCTGATGCAATTTGTGTACTTTGGGGGTTGTTGTTGTTGTTGGAAATTCCTGAATGAAATCTGTTTCTGCTCATAACTTTCACTTCTTTTCTTTCTCACATACAGAGTTGGTCTGTATTTTGCATTTCTCAAATGATAAGAACAACAATTCTCAAATGCTGTTTGTCAACTATCGTTTTGATGTTGCTGTTTTTTAAAAAGATGTAGACGACCACATTTTCTTTCATTACAACAACCATATGGAATCATAACTGAAAAAGTTAAATTTGTTTCCCCACTCCCTCCACACTAAAAGGCTCATGACAAAGAGTAAGGGAAAGCAAGATAGTGGATAGAATCTTCAGAAGGAGTTTGGTGTATATTCAGCATCTGTTCCATTTGTTCTGAAAATACCTTTGGCATTTTAAAAGTTCTTATCTTCCTAGATCAGAGATTTTAGTTATGCTAATTTGGTTTCATGACTTATCTGGAAAAGGAAAAAAGAATGACCCATTAAACCCAATAAATTTGGGAGTATAGGAAGAAGGTGTCCAAATAAACAAAAGGCTTAGATTTATTAGTTCCCCCAAACACTTGTAATTTCTTTATAATCATCAGAATTGCATCTATCACTCTACTCTTCCCTTAAACATTTGTCATTTAAAAACATTTACATTCATTCACTAGATTAATCTCTTGAGCAAAAAGTTCCATCAGCTCCTGCTGATGAATTAGTCATTAGAGCATATTACCTGGCTGATTTCACAGCTGTCTCCAGATTGTTTGCCAATCACTGAATAAGATTGTGCAGTACAGAAAGATAACTGTCTATTATCTGGAAAGAAGATTAGAAAAAATGATCCATTAGACATTGCCATTTTTCCATATTGTTCTTCGGTGTCTTTTTAAAAGACAGAGCGTATTGTTATTAGGAGTAAACAGCTATAAAGAGTATGTGTGGAAGTAAAGTGAACCTGCATCTTTCAACAGATAACAAGTTATTGCTCATCAGGAGTCTTTATCCCTGCATCCTCTTTTTAACAATCATATAAATAAGGGAACTTGTTTCACCTAGGAAGTATGTATGCATTTATTTATTTATTTATGTCCCACCTTTTTCCAAATATGGGACCCAAGGTTGTGTATGTTGAAAACATACAGTGTATGTTGGAAAAACTAGCTAAAACAATGTAGAATACAAAACCCAAAAATAAATATATAAGATAAACAGACAAGCCAATTAAAACATTGAAAAATTATGAACACATTCAAAGCATAGTAAAAATAAAAATGTAGCATGGCCAATTAAAAGAGCCTTCTGCCACCACCAATTAAAGCTGAAGGCCTGTTTAAACAAAGTAAGCTGCCGGACTTACCGGCAGCCCCTCTTTTGCGGCCGGAGGCGCTCCTCTCGGCCCCGGACCGCTGCCGCGTGGCCAGCATGGTCGCCGCCATGCTGGCCTCTGGAGTCTCCCAGCATGCCTCGGCACGCTGGGAGAGGGATACGGGACGGGCCAATCAGGGCTCGGCCTCCGAGCCCTGATTGGCCGGTCGCGCTTTCAGGCGACCAATCAGGACAGCCGCTCTGCGCGGCTCCTGATTGGTCAGGAGGCGGGGCCTGTCTTCTACAGGGTCTGGAGGCCAGGTATTTATTCCCGGCCAGCTCCCGGACCCTGCCAGTTGGCTCTGAGGAGCCGAAGCCCCAGCCCACCCACCCTTTAGGTAGAACATCTTTGTATTAGTTAGTGCATGCTTCATTTTCTTTGTATTTCTGTCACAACTTTCGCGGTGGGCATGGGTTTGGGTATCACCCGGGGGAGGACTGGGGTCCCTCTGGTCAGCCAGGATTGCCAGTCTGGGCCTTGCTCTTCCAGAGGGACTCCACCCTTGGGTGAGGAAATGGTCACGTGTGGGTGGCCACGTGATCCCTCACGTGTCCTGGCAGGCACCTTTTCGGTAACGGTCACGTGATCTATCACGTGATTCAGTCATGCGGCTGGTCATGTGATGGGTCACGTGCCTGGGCTGTCACGTGACCTGGCACTGGTTTACGCCAGCCGGCTGGCTGACGGAACCGGCCTGTTGAGCTAGGGTCCGGCTGGCTCCTGCTCGTCCTCAACCCATGCCCAGACCAACCACTGCAACTATCACCAAATCAGAAAGTTGTGGCCTTTATTCTGCCATTATTACTCTCTTATATTAAATTCTTGTTGGTTCTGTATAACTTGTGTCCTCATTGTGTCTGGCGGGATCGGGGACCGGGGAGGAGGTCTGCCTCTCGGACCGCAAAAGGGATTTGCCTGGTGGTGAAAAGAGAGCAAAGATGGAGTCAACCAAACCTCCAATGGGAAGGAGTTACATAACCTGGGAAAAGTCACCAAGAAGGCTCTCTGTGTCCTCATGAAATGCACCTGTGAGGGTGATGTGACTGGGAGAAAACCCTCCCCTAAAGATCTTAAGGCTTTCACAGTTTTATCTAGAATTTCTGAAAATAACCATGGGTAACATTTCTTGGACTTCTTGCTTAAAGGCATTTTGTTATGCATCTAAAATAAGACATTATATTTGAGATGGGGAAAGTGTGACAAACACACATACACCCCTGTTACCCAAAATGCTCCTTGGAAAATTCCAAGAAAATATCAAGATTCTAATATGTTGGGGAAATTAGCAGCAACTCGACTTTAGCAATGCAATAGGGGGTATCAAGGGAATCTTGAAACCTTTGTATACCTGTACTAGCCTGGATGGAATACACACGCATGTGAAATTAAGTATGGTTTTTATTAAAGAGTTCAAAAATAACACCAAACACACACACATTCACACAGAAAGCATTCACACAAGGCTATAGAAAGGCAGTAGGAAAAACTTGGATAGAGAGGGTAGCAAGAGGATTTGTTGTGGGTGATACAACCTGTCCTGTAGTCAATCTGTCCGAGTGGATGAGGAATCTGGGTGGCTATACAAAGGGACAGAGGGTCCCCTGGAACTGGCTCTGTATGCAATTAGACATATTTTATACCTCCAAATACACCTGAGGGGAGTGGATGCGTCATTATTGAAACAATAGATTCCATGAGCCTCATGGATTGCACAATGAGTTTCCTGGTCTTGACAATAGGTGTGGAAGATGCTAATGTGTTTCAAACTATCCTTAATATCTGGTGATTGGATTTAGAAAGCTTGAGCAACCTTTGCTTAAGGTTGGGGGTTAAGGAGAGGAAATTTCAAAATCAGCATCCACAAAGGTTTCATCCATCCATTGTCTCCCTTCCACTGGGAAATGTGTCCTTTTGACTTTCAGCCTTAGGCTTTCCTAGGGTAAAGCATGGCTCTCAGATTACCTTTCTGAGACCATCATGCCTTTTCCCTTGTGGAAGGCCACATTAATGAACCAAATTATTAATATGCCAATTTATTAATACACCAATTTTATTATATGTCAATTTTTGTGGTCTCTGGAAGTGGGGTGGGAGCCTTACTAACACCCCCAAGTTGTTTTAAGGCACAGGGGCAATTTTGAGAATTAATTTTCAAAAAAGGTTTTAAAATGAGTGGGGAGCACAGTGGTTCAACCCTTTGAAAACCTGCAGAGGCTAATGCAGTTCCCACCTTCTAGCAGCTGCCCACCCCTGCATTCTGACTTAGAAAATCAGTTGTTGAATGGGAAGTCACTTATGTAAAATTCATTGATTCTTTTAGTCTATTCCACTTGGACCTAGTACTTGGATTGAGGGCTAAGACATTGTCTTAGAGATTGCAAATTAAGCACAGTTTGCTTGGTTAATATGAGATACTTCTTATAAAGCACAATCAATTTACATTTTTAATCACTGAGCATACATCTGTGTGATCTGCTTGTAGACAGCATTCATAATATCAAGCTGATGGCAGATTGCTGTTGTGTGTCTTCATGTCCTTTCTGACTTATGGTGACCCTAAGGCAAACCTCTCATGGGGTTTTCTTGACAAGATTTTTCAGAGTGAGTTTGCTTTTGCCTTCCTCTGATGATGACAGTGTGATTTGCCCAAGGTCACCCAGTGGGTTTCCGTGGCTCGGCAGGAATACAAACCCTGGTCTCCCCGTAGTCCCAGTCCAACATTCAAACCACTATACCACACTGGCTCTCCTTAGAAATATATAACAGGTACAAATAAGAAAACTAAATATCCCACCTCCAATACATACCAGATGCCTAAACATGTACCTCCTAGCAAAGCAAGACTTGAGATCATCATAGCATCAATACAGCCAATGTAGAGAATGCCAAAGGATTCCAGGAGGACAAAGGAGCTAAGAAGCTATATTAAATTTTATAGGGAAGATAGAAGAAGATAGACACGTCTCTTGTTTTGAACAACAAAATAAATAAATTGTGAATCAGTGAATATGGCCTAGGTACTGAAATCCAAGTATTAGATGTGTACATGAAAACTTCTAGTATTAACAGTTGGTTTTAATCTTAATGAGAAGTCAAAGAGAGAGGCCTCAAAAATGAACCAAATGCCATGTGTGTAGCCTAGTGTGTTTCAGGACATTTAATATTTCATCAAAAACAACTGGCTTGATCCATTCAAAGGGTGACTGAAGTCTTATTTGATATTTTCTTTCACTCTGAATCTCAGATGGTATACAAGAAGGTTGCCTCTGCCTATATTGTGGTTCCTAGGTACTGATGTTTCTGTTTATGTGGGGCCAGATCATGGTGGGGTTCTGGCAAAGATAACTTGTGACAGTGTGGAAGCTGTCAGAATATTTATTGTAAAGTGAATGTGATATGCATTTTAAAAATTTAAAATCGCTTTAAATTGGTTCCTATATAAACAGCTATATGAGCGGTTTAAAATGGATTTGAAATTGGAAGTGTTTGCCGCAGATAGAAATTTGATGGATGAAACAATCTGGAATAATAAGAAACAACACATAGCTAAATATTATAATATTTTGCTAGAAAGGACATTAGAGACCAAATACATAAAGGAACCAATGATAAAGTAGGTGCAAGATTTTGGATACAATATTGAAATAGATAGATGGGAGAAAGTGTGGTATTATACACAAAAATTTACATCCTTCCAAAATCTAAAAGAAAACTTTCTGAAGATGTTCTACAGATACTATTTAACCCCAGTAAAAATAAACAAGATGTATAGTAAAGGAAATAGTCTCTGTTGGAAGTGCGAGCAAGTCAGAGGCACTTTATTCCATCTTTGGTGGAATTGTCAGCACACGAGATTGTATTGGAAAAAAATTCATAGCATCATTACTGAGATATTAGATTTAAGATTTCCAATGACCCCCAAAACTTATCTGCTGAATATGACAGACAAGATCAAAGAGAAAAATATTAATTCAAAATGGAGAATTATACTATATATGATATCTGCAGCAAAGTTGTTATATGCCTCCAAATGAAAATGAAAGAGATTCCATCTATTGAGGATTGGTTGATAAAACTTCAGGAAATGATAGATATGGATATCTTAACTAGTACAATAAAAGGGAAAATGATTGACGAGGTTAAAGAAGGTTGGAAACCGGTAAAAAAATTCTGGAAAAAGATATGGAGAGACTTAGATAAATTTGACTTATAGGGCTAAATGCAATGTCAACATATAAAGGTCTGAAAATAATAATATACATTAATATAAAATATAAAAGGAAGTCAAATTTATCACTGTTAATGGAAGGAAATATTAGGAGAACAAGAAGCTTGTAATGGATTAGGAAACGAATTTATAATTGCATAGTTGTTATACTCATATCAAGGAAGGAAGGTACAGGAAATAAAGGGTTTGTGTGTGTGTGTGTGTGTGTTTGAAGTTATGTTAAAATGTATGTATGTTCTGTATTTGAAGATTGCAAGAAGAATCTTTTTGTTCTTTCAATAAAAAATAGTAACAAAAATAAATAAATAAAAATTAACAGCAATTTATTTATTTATTTTCGTTTGTCTCAAGTAGAGATTCTCCCCATCATCATTGATGGAATCGAAGGTGAAAGAAAATGCAGCCCTTGATCTTGTCTGCACTGGTCAGAATACTCAGCATTCTGGCCCTAGAGCTGCCCCAGATTCTACCCCAACAAGGTTGCCATATGTCCAGGTAAACCAGGAAAATCCCAGATTGAAGGGACTAAAAAGTGTCCCAACTGGCTGGGCCAGTTGAAGCAGCAGATCCCGGATTCTTCCTTAGTCAGAGTAGAGGCCAAGAGATTTCCAGCACTTTTAATGGTTGTGTAGTAGAGGGGATTTTAGCAGGCCTTGCTTGTCTTCCAACACCTGCTGGAATTCCCTCTTCTGCAAAACCACTGAAAGTGTTGGAACTCTCTCCAGATTTCAATCAGGCAACTCTAATTTTCTATGGGCAGAAAACCTGCCCCTAGCTTGTCTGCTGTTATCTCTGCAAAAATAGTTTTTTTTAAAGAACTACACAAATCAAGGGGTGGAGTGAAAGAGAAAGGCTTTGTGTGTACAGCAACAAGGTGTAAGTATCATATACCATGTTCAAGTGTTGTTGTTTTTTTTGTTTTTTTTTAAGAGCAGGGGTATGTTTGGAGGCAGAATGTACACTATCTGGAGGCATCTGTGACTCTCATTGGCAGGAGTTAGGCCTGTTGAAGGTGGTGGCCATTCTGGGTGGGAGGATTTCGGGAATTGCAGTCCAGACAAATAGTTTTTCTATGCTCTGGCCAAACAACAGGAGTGGCGTTGTCTTTGTGCCATCTTTGTGAACTTCCAGAGGCTTACATTGGCAGAGAACAAACAACACCTGCTCCGTAATACCAGGACCCACTGTACCTCTAGGACCCATTGTTTTTTACTGTTGTACTTGTAAAGCGCCATGTACATTGATGGTGTGATATAAATAAATAAATGATAATGATGATGATGATGATGATGATGATAATTACTACTACTACTGAAATACGTGATAAAAAGATTAAATGTCAACATCTGGGGGGGGGTTGGGGGTGCCAATAATATGCTTAATCCAGTCTCGTGTATTTTTGTCCAGGTTTTGTGGAAGATAATTATGGCAAAAAAAAACCCATTACCATACATTCTGTGGCAGAAATGGGCAGCTAACTATCTGCATGCATGTGCTGCAGAGTGTTGGTGAGCGTCTTTGCTGTTGCTGCTGGCATCACACGTTATGCTCTCTGAGGCTCTAAATGAGGTGCCCAGCCTTGATCACATGTTGGGGGCCTCATCATGACCTCAGAGAGCATGGTGTGTGACACCAGTGGTGGCAGCAGAGACATGTGCAGACCCATTCCTGCCATGGAATCCTCTAGTTTTTCCTGCAGGATCGGGTTTTCCCAGCTATTTTCAGAAGCCATTTTAAGGGTGGTTTGCCCCAGTTTCTAGACAGAACTGCCTGGACATTATGTGGACAGTTCAGAAGAGAATCGAGGCCAAAATTATGCATTGTCCAAACAGCTGGGTGCAGGAACAGTGGGGAGGCCATTCCATTCAGCCCATGTAGACAAGACCTAAACTGTGTGCTGGCTTCTTAGTTTGACAACAAAAACACTGAGGGTTAATTGGCAAGACAGTTTATACTGCGGCTGAAGAGAGAAAAAAATCCCAGAATCCCAGCTAACCCTGGGAATGCAAAAACGAACCTCATGTCTTGCTCAGATTCTTTTCTCACAGATTAACTTCTGCTGCAAATCTGATGTACCAGAGTCTTAAAATGCTGAACAGGATAAGCCATGTAGACGAAAAAAGGGCGGGAGGAATCTACTTGTTTCCCACTAACATGAATGAACAAAAGCTGCAGGGACCCAACATTCTTTCAGAATTGTTGTACTGTCTGTGTTTTGTTTATTTATTAGGGTTTTTTTTAATAGTTATGTCTTTAACTGGTTTTAATTTTATGGATAGTTTAATTATATTTTTGACTCCGGTGTTTGGTATATTTTTAGTGGTGTCTCTTTTAACTGATTTAAGCTGCTTTAAGTCCTAAACTAGGGGAAAGGGCAGGATATAAATAACAAGAAGAAGAAGAAGTCCTACCAAAGCTTTAACTCTATAGAGCATCAAATGGACAGTTTCACTGTAGAAACTGTATGCCTGAATTAAATATGATGAATCTACTTCCAAAACTATTGAACATTCTATAAATTTTGCATTTATCTTTCCTCTTTCCATATGAATTACCAGGATTTTCCCGCTAGATTAGGACAGGAATCAAGCAACCCTGTCAAGGTTGTTGGATTGCAAATCCTAGCAGCCATAGTTAATTGTGAGGAATGCTGGGTGCTGCAGTCCAACATTATCCAGAGGCCTAAATGATTCCTACCAGGTAGTAGACACGAGAGACATACTGTTCTCATCAAAGCTTGGAGAGTTACAGATGTCCCTCCGTATCCACGGATTTGGTATCCACGGATTTAAGTATTCACGGCTTGAAAATATTCTTTAAAAAATAATAATACAAAAAGCAAACCTTGATTTTGCCATCTTATATAAGGGGCACCATTTTGCTATGCCATTGCATATAATGGGACTTGAGTATTCACGGATTTTGGTATCCACAGGGGGTCCTGGAACCAAACCCCAGCGAATATGAAGGGACAACTGTACTTTTATGGAGGATAGATATAATGAAATGCATCCATAACTGAGCAGTGATAGCATTATGTTCTCCATTTAGGATTCAGGTGATAGAAATAATTTGATTTATAATGTGCTTGAAACCTAATTTGCAAGGTTACTGACTTAGAATATATGGTTCTGCTATTGGCAGAGGGGTAACCTTTATCTGTTGTCAGTCCAGGTGCCAACAGATGTTGCATCTCCTAAAATATGCCATGATATCACGCACAGCTACTTTATCAGATTTCAAAAATGTATAAATTACACAGGAAGTGGCATTTTACAAATTGCCTTAGTGCTAATTTGCACATTTATAACAGTATTAATTTTCACTACATTGTAAAGGTGCTACTCAAATAGCACTTTATTTTATGTATTAAAATAATTTGCCTTGCCTTTTGTCCAGCAGGTCTTAAAATTGTGTTACAAAATTAAAACGTGTGCACACACACAAGCAAAAACGATCAGATGAGTACTAAAAAAGCAACCCACAGCAAGAATTCCTAAGTTTGAAAGCAGATCCTGCATATGGAACACCTTTTTGAAGGAAATCACCTTAAGTAACCATCTGAAAAATGGCCTTATATTGGTAAGACTGAATCTTGAGACTGAAGTCTCCAATAGTTTAAGACCCCAAAACCAGACCCTGAAGCTTGTTCTGTTACTTTCTGAAGGAAAGTAAGTAACCATCTTAAGTACCCATCTGAAAAATGGCCTTATATCGGTAAGACTGAATCTTGAGACTGAAGTCTCCAATAGTTTAAGACCCCAAAACCAGACCCTGATGCTTGTTCTGTTACTTTCTGAAGGAACCATCAGTAGCCTGAGAAAGCTCTTGAGGAAGCACCTCGCCCATCATCCCTGAGTCCGCTTAATATACCTATGACTGAGGGAAGGTAGAAACCCATGCCAGGTATCCTATGCTATCATCTCCTTATAAAGAGCTCCTTTTGGAGTATGGGTTGGTTGTTTTGATGTTGATTTTGAGCAGGGGCAGAAACTTTGGTAAATATAAACTGTCTTCATAGAAAGGTGGAATAGAAATGAGTTAAATAAACAAGTTGGGCCCAGAAATGAACAGAACAGTAAAGTTGTTTGAAAACTGGTATTATTTTGTCCATGCAGTCAGCCTATTCCCAGATAAAACTCTAGTACTGCCTGCTTAAGTGGGAAATCCAGAATGTCTCCATGCCAGCGGGGCCTGTGAGAGGAATTCTGGTGTCAGATGTTCTTCTGCATTCCTGGAGGTTTTAATAAATAATGATAGCTGAAGAAATCTGTATGTAGTGTTGTCTCCCGTATTCAAACGTTTTTCTGCTGGAAGGAAGACTTGCTGCCCCTCGGGTGGGTTTGGTTTTTTAAAAACATCTCAGTACATACTGAAAGGTGTTTTGTTTTCAGTATTCTGCTGGTAGCTGCACATTTATAGGTAAGAGTCAGAATTTAGATCATTTCAACCAAAGCTGGAAAAGATGACATGAAAGTATCCATGGCTGATTAATGAAGGTTTTATAGGTGGAATGACTCTCTGACCCAAATTCAAGTTTGCTTCACAAAATCATTTTTGCAGATATTTTTGGATGATAAATGTAAATGCCCAATCATTTTTCCATTTAAACTGCTGACTGGCCAACAGGCGCCCTGTATATTCCACTTTGCAAACGACTACTCAAAGTGATGAGCAATCAGCAAATGTTTTTGTGCAAGGGTGACTGGTCATTAAATAGTTTTAGAAACTTTTCCAGCATAACTTCACAGTTAGGACCCATTCACACTAGACAATTATAGTGCTACGATTTCACTTTATCTGCCGTGGTTACATCCTATGGAATCCTGGGATTTACAGTTTAGGGTTGGATATTTAGAATTCTGAGCCAGATAGCAGTGCTTCTCCAGACTATAAAATGTCATCTGTCCTATCTGCTTAATGAGTACCATCCACCACTGCTTTCAGTGGTGGATACTTTCATGCATTTCATTTTAAACTGAAAAAGTTTATTTCTTCTGCCAAAGAAGACATGTTTTAGCCACAATTACGGTATATATATTACATTATTTTCTAATGCCCAGTTTTACTGACAGAGATCTCTAAATCTAAGAAGCCCATCAGTTTTTGAGGATCAGGATTTTTTAAAGGATTGCTTTTAATTAAAAAAAAAAAAAGGTTTATCTCTGAAACCCAGCAGTGTTCTAAGTTTCTGTACATCCAAAATCTCTAGTTCACTGCACAGATCAACAGCTGTATTTTATAGATAATGTAATACATGATAGATAAGATGACCTATCTCTGTAAGGGATGGAGAAACAGCTTGTATCACCCTTATCCCTCCACCCCCATGTAAAATTATGTTTTATTGCTGGTAAAAACCCTGACTGCAGCAGCCTGGATATAGCCCATTTGTCCTAGTGTGCTACTAGATTCAACAGATTTGCAGCTTGAGTCTTTAATCCAGTATTGTCAAAATTAATGGATATTACGTAGCAGAAGATCCATTGCTCAATAATAGATTAATGGCAGATATAAGTAAACTGTGAAGCATTTTGAGCCTAGAAAAGCCAGAATATGGCATTTACTTCAAAAGGGAAAAGACTTATTAAAGGCTGCTTTGCATATTACTATAGTGACAAGCAGCAGAAGTCTGAATACACTTAGGTGTCTTCTTCTGACACATTTGATTATATCTTAAGTCACTATTTATATGTACTCAACTGGCTTTAGTGCAATCCACAAAGGGCATGTTGGAATGCTGGGGGTTGAAACAGATTCCATTTTAGGATGAAGAGGGCCTATGTGGGTCTTCATCCTGAGTTGGCCTGAAAGCCTACTTATAAGGTATTTACAATTTCCTGTACCTGTTCTTTGAAAAGTTAGTTCAAGTGACCGGCATGTTCTGAAACTTTGGCATTAACTATATAGAAATATATATATAAAGAGAAGGACAGGATTTCACGCTGTCCTTTCCTCACCACCCTGCTGAATTAACTGAGCACAAACTACTTTTGCACCTTGAAATGGTTTGCAGCAGTGGAAGTAAGCTGAGGACAAAGGGAGAACGTTGGAGACGGAGGAGAGAAATTGGAATGTTTTAAAAGCATCTGAGAAAGTGGGACAGCAGAGGATTAATTAAATCAAATCAAACTCTATCAGATTAGAACAATGGAAGGATATGTAATAGGAGCTGGCTACCCTACCTACCAGCTGTTGTAGCTTTGCTGCCATATTTGCTGCCATCCTACTGCAAAGGCAGCAACAATGCCTTTCATTTTAAAGCAAGCATGCAAAAGAGTGTATACCTGGTTTTTCCATGGCTTTTTTCTGGGCTGTGAGGCCTCACAGTCCAGGGGGAAAACCACGGAAAACCTATGGATGTCAGCCGTGAAAGCCTTCGACTTCACAGTGTATACCTGGTTTTGAAGTTGGAACTGTACTCCTGGAAACTTGCTGGTTGTATGTTTTGGCCTCAAGACATGGCACAACTCCTCATGTATCATGTTGTTGTTGTTGTTGTTTTAAGTGTTAATGTAGAACTACCTTGTCTTTGTTGTGCTACCACAACATTGAAACTGGGACCAGAAATGACAATCCCTGGTAATCCCAATGCAGGCACCTGACTTCCAAATGTTGCCCACTCCTGGGCTATGAACTCCTTGGCCACCAGTTTACTCAGAGTCCTGTGGTTCTTAACAAAATGACACAGATGGACACACAGATGCACTTTCATGTTTTTGCTGAATAAATGGCTTCCTTTTTCTTTTCTTCTTTTGAGTTAACAGAGATGCATTTTTAGATGTGAAGGAATGATTTTGGAAAGTTTTTAGTTTAAGCATTTATCATTCAATCACTTACTGTAAAAATGTGTTATTTTTAGTTCCCAGTGTAGCAAAGCTATCCACATTTCATGAAATCAAAACGGACAATATTTAATATGCTTTGTTTTGATTCCAAATACCCTTGTAAACTATTCAGCATAAAATGTTCGAACAGATCTCCTTATGTATTCAAAATAACATTTTTAGTGTAAGACAGTTTTATGTTTTCATATTTTAAAAACACTTCTGTTCTGAGCTGGAAAATAAATGAGCCATATTTTTAAAAGACTTATTTTCTGAGCCTTTTATTGATTATACTTGGCAATAGATATGAATTCACCTAACCAAGTATTTTTTTTTCTAAAGAGATTCTATTGCAGTTGGTTAATCTGATGAGTGCAGCAGATACAAAATATCATTTTCATTCAAGTTGTTGTCTTATGGGAAGAATGTATAAACAATCATACAAATTAAATGTATGTATTTTTTTACTTTATTCAATTTCTCTAAAAGCTATGCTACTTGAAAAAACTCTGGTTTTATTATTTTTATGATGGCATTGAAGATTCGTGGCCTTTTTATAAGTTAATTTGTGTCTAGCTTGAATTCTTTAGTGTTTACTATGTTGGTTGCCTAAATTTCCCAATCAGAGCTGTCCTGGTGACTACTCCCAGGTTGTTGAACTCCCTCTCAGGAGAGCTTTGCTTGGCCCCCTCTCTGTTCTCTTTCTGCCAGGAGGCAATGACCTTTTTATTAGGACAGGGCTTTGACTGATAATTTGTTCTGCAAGAAGGAGCTTTGGATACAGTATGGTGTGCTTTTGTATTTTTTAACTATGTTTTAAATGTGTTCTAAACTGTTTTAGAATTGTGTTTTTAATAAAATTGTTCTTTCCTTGGTTTTTAACTTTTGTTTTAAGAGTCTTTTTAGCTGTACCTCTTTTAAATTTAATTACTGTGTTGGGAGAAAGGCAAGTCTATAGGAAGTGGCAAACGTAGCACCCCGGAGTAAGAGTAAATCTTAATGGTAGGTTTTTCCCCCAGCAGCCCTCATAAGCTTTACATCTAAAGATGACAGCTGGTGGGGGGCACGGCACCGATGGAGGAGGAAGAAACCAGGGAAGGGGGAGATGATGACAGCTGCCCTCCTACCTCCCCTAATCCCTGTGGGGTGATAATGACGGCCAGGGTGGCTGGGTGGCTGGCTGGGTGGTAATGACAGCTGCCCACCTCCCTTCCTCATCCCCGATCGCTTGGAGGGGGGGGAATGGCAGCTGCAAGCTCTTGCCCTCTCGGCATCCCCACCCGGTGTGCACATCTGACCAGTCAAATTTGTGCTTCCTCTCATTTTGGCAAGCAAGTCAAATCGACTCACTTGTCCTAATGAGCAGAAACGTGCACCCCCTCATTATTTTTGAAAAGAAATAGGTAAAGCCATGGAAGGCTTTTCTGGTGAGGTTTTTGGCCTTTTATTACCCCCCTCCACAATATGGCAAAATCACATGGAATGCCCTTAGGACAAGTAGGATTCTCATTGAATTCCGTGAGGTGTTTTTTCACCATTTGGCAACCCCATATTATTATTTTTTTAATTAGCAGTATCACAGTGCTGCAGCCTTATTTGAGAACTCACGCCGAACAAGTGTTGAAGAGAAACGACAATGCAGAAAGAATCACGACCCAGAAACATCACCCAAGGAGACCTTCTGCTGTGCTTTCTGCCACCGGACTTGTTTATTTTGGATTGGCCTTTTTAGTCATCAGCGCGCTTGCAGAAAGTATGGGATGAGTCCTTCTTGAATCTTCGTTTGCGAAGAAAAGCCGAAGAGAGAGAGAGAGAGAGAGATTGTCCTGTAGGCCAGCTAATATTAACACTCCTCTTAAAAGTCTCAGGTTTTTGAACTTCATGGTTAATTTATAATGGAAGAATAAGCAGGCAGCTTTTTAATCTTTCTTGCTGTTTATGAATCAAACAGATCAACTAAACGTGTATGTACTCCCCTTAGGGATGATCATTACATAGACATCTCAGTCTAGGCACATTCACATATAAACTTCGTGTCTAAGCACATCCTCTTATCATAGACATTTTATACTTAACAACTTGGTCTCTTTTGTCCCTATAGACTATTTAAATGATAAAAATATCTCTTACCATATAGGAAACACATCCTATATTAACATAACTATAATCATTTTTAGGGGAGGAATCATATTCCCTAAGTATGACACACAACTTAGAAACAGCATAGGCAGCAACTGCAGGAAACAATAGGAAGCAGTCACGAGACTGCTTCAGTTTATCTGCTTAAATGGGTTTTGTAATAATTATAATAATAATAATAAAATTTATTTCTGTCCCGCCCCTCTGCAACACAATCAGGGCGGCTTACATCATAAAAATCCCATAATTACATTAATGCCCTAACCTACCCACCCCTTAAAACAATATTAAATTAAACAGATTAAAAACATACAATAATTAAAATGGTAAAAAGAAATTAAATAATCCAGTGGCCACTAAAGGGAAAAGGCAGCAGAATCTTCGGGCTGGGATAGCTATTTGGGAAAAGCCTGCTGGAAAAGATCCATCTTGACAGCTTTTTTGAAGCTGTCTAAAGTGGTAATAAGATGGATCTCATCTGGCAGGCCATTCCATAATCTGGGAGCAGTAGCAGAGAAGGCCCTCTGGGATGTCACCGACAACCTTGTTTTCATAGGTTGTAACAGATTCCTCCCAGAGGACCGAAGTGTGTGGGGAGGGTCGTACGGAAGGAGGCAGTCCCGGAGATAAGTTGGACCCAAGCCATTTAGGGCTGTAAAGGTCATAACCAACACCTTGTACTGTGCCCGGAAACTAATAGGCAGCCAGTGGAGAGCTTTTAACACAGGTGTTATATGTTCTCTTCTGGAAACGCCAGAAATCAACCTGGCTGCCATGTTCTGAACTAGTTGAAGTTTCCGAGTCAAGCACAAGGGTAGCCCCATGTAGAGCACATTACAGAAGTCAAGATGAGAGGTTACCAGCGCATGTACCACAGTTTCGAGGCCCCTGATTTCTAGGAAAGGGTGCAGATGGCGTATCAGCCGAAGCTGATAACAGGCACTCCTAATTGTCGCATTTATCTGATTAGACATCTGGAGTGATGGGTCCAGGAGCACCCCCAGACTGCATACACAATCCTTGGAGGAGAGTGTGATTCCATCCAGGATTGGAAGTTGTATTCCCAGACCTGGTTTTGGACCCGTAACTGTTAGTACATCTGTTTTGTCTGAATTCAGTCTCAATTTGTTTTTCCTCATCCTGTCCATTACTGCCCTAAGACAATCATTGAGAGGAGAGATGCCATCTGAAGTTGAAGCTGATGACCGAGACATGGAGAAATATATCTGGGTGTCATCAGCATACTGATGACACCCCACTCCATGCCTCCGAACGATCTCTCCCAGCGGCTTCATATAGATGCTAAACAGCATCGGGGAGAGGATGGCACCCTGAGGGACACCACAATTAAGCTCTATTCTAGTAGAGCAACTGTCCCCAAGCCTCACCCTCTGGGATCTACCCAAGAGGAAGGAATGGAACCACTGCAAGGCAGTGCCTCCAATTCCTAACCCTCTCAGGCAATCCAAGAGGATGGAATGGTCTATTGTATCAAAGGCTGCTGAGAGGTCCAAGAGCACCAACATGGTCACACTACCCCTGTCGATCCCCAAGCGAAGGTCATCAGCCAGAGCAACCAATGGCAGTCTCAACTCCATATCCTTTCCTAAAGCCAGTTTGAAATGGATCTAGATAATCAGTTTCATCCAAGACAGCTTGGAGTTGGGAAGCGACCGTCCTCTCGATCACCTTGCTTTAAAAAGGCAGCAAGGAGCAAGCCTATAATTATTCCTGTCCAAGGGGTCCAGGGAAGGCTTTTCCAGGAGCGGCTAAACCGCCGCTTCCTTCAGACAAGATGAAACGGACCCCTCCCGGAAAGACATATTGATAATGTCCCTAAGGAGTATTCTCAATGCGTCACCCCCTTGGGTGGCCAGCCATGATGGACAAGGATCGAGTGGACAGGTTGTCTTCCTCACTCTACCAAGGAGCTTGTCCACGTCATCGGTACTCACAGATTGAAGATGAGCCAATAAAATTTCATCAACGGAGTTGCTGGATACCTCGTCTATAGATTCTGTCATAACACTGGCATCTAAGTCGGCTCTTATCCGAGAGATTTTATCTGCAAAGTGAATGTTGAATGCATCACAGCAGGCCGTTGTCAGGTTAAGTAAGGGGTTCTGCGCAGGTGGAACCTGTGTCAGCTCCCCCACCACCCTAAACAGCTCTGCTGGACGGGACTCTGCAGATGCAATACGTGCAGCGGAGAAAGACTTCTGCGCTGCACGTATCACATCTCAATAGGAATCAAGGAAATGCCTATGATGAGTCTTGTCGGATAAGAGTAGAGTCTTCTGCCAGGTGTGCTCTAGTTGTTGTCCAGCCCACTTCATCTTCCTAAGCTCCTCTGAATACCAGGGCTTACAGTTAGGAGCAGGCTGGAAAGGACGCTTGGGAGCGATTATGTCGATAGCCTTGGTAAGGTTGGTGTTCCAAATATTAACCAAAGCTTTGGCAGAATCACCGGCATTACCAACCATTAAACCCTCCAAGGCTTTCTGGAATCCAATTGGTTCCATTAGCCTTCAAGGGCGGACCATACTAATGGGGCATATAGTGGCTGTGGTCCTCCCATTTGATATGTAACCAAACGGTTTACTGGACTTTTATTGTTATCTATCCAGCCAGATCACTGGAATTAAAGAGCCCCAGGCCACTAAACTCTCTATTTAGGTTCTCTGCTTGGGATTTTTAAGTGTGTATACAAGGGCGAGAATTAGTGACCACTAACTTTCCATCTGGCTTTCGGCCTGCATTTCCTCATTTGTCTGTCTTTTTTATTCCACATTGGCTAATGTTATCTTTTATTAATCAAAGAGAGTTTTGCTGGTCTTTTGAAAGGGTCAGGTAACTAGACACCACTGATCTCTTTATCTGGGTATCTCCCATCAAGCATGATAAGGTAAGGATGCTGCTGGATTGCTTCTCCCTTTTCCCCCCTTTACAACAGTGGCCTTCTTTTGCTAATATTATTGTTATTATGTTTACAGTTACATGGGCACCATACCCAAACAGTTTTAGAACAAAATTGCTTCAGTTAGAGCAGACTATTTTGATCCCATACAGTCAGTGTAACATGTATTTCTAACTTTAACAATTTCTACTAATAACACAGGTTTCAGGGCCATCCCCCACTTCTGCTAATTTAAGGTACTGAATCATTATTTATACATTTTTTCTATACAATATCAGAGCATTTAAATGCCACAGTCTTCAAACATCCCTTCTTGAATCAACTCTGAGTGCTTCTCTTTTTCAATAGATGCAGTTACAGTTGTCACTCAGGGAGTAATCTCAATTTTATGGATTGAAAGTGGGTTGCTTCTGTTGAAGCCTAGTCTGGCAAATATGTCTTTTCTTTTTTTGGTCTAATGCAATGTCTTCTCGGAACATAATTTGTAAATTGTGCCTTCCTTTCTTTTCTTGGCAAAATATATTGACCAGCCTATAACATGCTGAATGATAGATTAAAATACTAAAACCATTCATAGAAATATCACTATCAACTCAAGCTTCAGAAATTATATCTAAAAAATTCCATTCTCCTACACATATACTTGGAAAGAAATTAATGTTTCAGTTTTCACTTACAAATTGTTCTTTTAATTAACTTCCTGATGACTATCTACACATGTCGCAGGGCTTGTATAAATGGTGAAAATAGTCCTCAGAGAATTCAAGGAGAATATCTTTGGTCTAAATGGGATCCCACAGCGATTCGCCCTATTTGGAAGGAGGGCCCCCCAAAAAACGCCATATGGAAAAGCCTTTGTGGCTTTTCCTGAAGTTTTTTTAAAAAACTGTAAGTGAAATGTGCATTCCTGATCATTGGTACAACCGATTCTGATTGCAGCATATTATTGGCAAGGACGGAAGTGGATTTCTGATTCGTCGGACATGTGTGGGGGATGGAGCTTGCTGGCAACAAAGTGGCCGGAACCTCCATGTTGAATGTTTGTGGTAGCAATCATGCACTGAAGCAATGAAACTGGGTTTTTAAAAGCTTGTTTAAGCAGAATGGTTGCACTTCCGCACCTTGGATTTGCTTTTTAAATAATACTGTTCAGTGGCAGCAACTTGGGGAGAATTAAAATGTGAGTATCATAGAATCATAGAATCATAGAATTGCAGAGTTGGAAGAGACCACGAGGGCCATCCAGTCCAACCCCCCTGCCACGCAGGAAATCTTGATCAAAGCATCCCCGACAGATGGCCATCCAGCCTCTGTTTAAAGACCTCCAAGGAAGGAGACCCCACCACGCTCCGAGGGAGTGTGTTCCATTGCCGAACAGCTCTTACTGTCAAAAAGTTCCTCCTCATGTTGAGGTGGAATCTCTGTTCCTGGAGCTTGCACCCATTGCTCCGTGTTCCAGTCTCTGGAGCAGCAGAAAACAAGCTTGCTCCATCCTCAGCGTGACATCCCTTCAAATACTTAAACAGGGCTATCATATCGCCTCTTAACCGTCTTTTTTCCAGGCTAAACATACCCAGCTCCCTAAGTCTCTCCTCATAAGGCATTGTTTCCAGACCTTTCACCATTTTAGTTGCCCTTCTCTGGACACGCTCCAATTTGTCCATATCCTTTCTGAATTGTGGTGCCCAGAACTGGACACAGTATTCTAAGTGAGGTCTGACCAAGGCAGAATAGAGTGGCACTATTACTTCCCTTGATCTAGACACTATTGATACAGCCCAAAATCGCATTGGCCTTTTTAGCTGCCGCATCACACTGTTGGCTCATGTTCAACTTGTGGTCTACTAGGACTCCTAGATCCCTTTCGCACGTGGTCTCATTCAGCCAGGTCTCTCCCATCCTATATTTATGCATTTCATTTTTCCGCCCTAAATGCAGTACTTTACATTTCTCCGTATTGAATTTCATTTTGTTAGCTTTGGCCCAGCTCTCCAGTCTATCCAGGTCATTCTGAATTTTGATCCTGTCCTCTAGGGTATTAGCTACTCCTCCCAATTTGGTGTCATCTGCAAATTTAATAAGTATGCCCCTAATTCCCTCATCCAAGTCATTGATAAAGATGTTGAATAGAGTAGTTCAATCACGCCCACCATCTTGATTTGCAGGTATGCCTGTGTGAACATCAAACATGGATAGCTTTGCATACGTACTGGGTTGCCAAAAAAGTGGCCACAAATGGATGCTTCTGCAAATTGACGTTACTGCACACCAATCCATATTTTATTGCCTCGTATAGACAAACCCCCAGTTTTGGTTTGATTTAGTATGGTTAATGGTTTGAGTCTTCTGTCAGCTAGTACAAGCTTCTTTTACTATCTGTCCACAGGCCAGCTGCCAGACTTACCTGGTGACAGTTTTGCAGGCCTGGGGGTCCCCCGATAATCACCCCACGGGGCTGGTCTCTGTGGGTGCCGCCATGTTGGATCCCTGCTTCCTGGCAGGCTTTGCCTGGTTGGGAAGAGGGATCTTAAATTGACCAATCGGGGAGAAGGCACCCTCTCCTTGATTGGCCAATTTGAACTGGCCACAGCCTATCAGGGGCAGGCTTGGTCCTGGCCTTCTGATTGGCTGGGAGGGAAGCATGCTCGAGCTTTGACTTTCTTTGCCTGGCCTGGAAGAGGGATCATAAATTGACCAATCAGGGAGAGGTACCCTCTCTGTGATTGGCCAATTTTTACTGGCCACAGTCAATCAGGGGCAGGCTTGGTCCTGGCCTTCTGATGGGCTGGGAGAGAAGCCTGCTCAAGCTTTGCCTGGCCAGGAAGAGGGATTGTAAATTTCCCAATCAGAGAGAGGCACCCTCTCCTTGATTGGCCAATTTAAACTAGCCACATCCAATCAGGGAGGGGCAGGCTTGGCCCTCGCCTTCTGATTGGCTGGGAGGGAAGCCTGCTCAAGCGACAGGTTTTCCCTCTGGTCCGGTGGTCAGGTATTTAAGCCTGACTGTAGCACAGGACAAGGCAGTGGCTCAGGGGGAGCTGAAGACCACCCACCCTCTGTTCGGCTGGGGGTTTATGTCTGTTATTGTATAATGGTTTTTTATATTATCTTGTCACAACTTTCATAGAGGTTGGTGGTTGGCATGGGGTTCTGATCCAAACTCAGGGGTTACAGGGGTCTCCGTCAAGTTCAAGTTCAAGGCCAAATTTATGTTCCAGGCCAAGTTCAAATGCACGGAGACCCTGGGGGAGGGGTCCAGGATACTCACACCATTTGGGGGCAATTTGGCCCTGGAGTCCCTCCTCTTTCTGGGAAGTGTTGGATCACAGGTTTGGCGGCCCATAGGGGAAGAATGGAGGCAGATAGGCGAATGGTAGGCCTACAAGGTCTCCTTCCCAGTGGAGTGAATGGATGTTGGCAAGAGGGCCGACAGAGGATTCATCGACCAGACAGGTGGGTTGGTCGATGACTAGGATTCAAACCCATGCCTATGTGCCAACCTAAGCAACTGTCATCAAAGAAAGTTGTGGCCATTTACTGCCAATATTGAAATGTATATGCCATTTTATGTTACAATATATTTCTGAAAAAAATCACTGTGCCTGTGTTTTATTGGGGTCAGGGTGAGAGTAGAGGGACCATTTCACACCTTGACACACAAATTGAAATAATCACAAGACAGGTATGTGCGTGTGTGTTTGCTTTAAGAAGAGATGTTTATGAGATTGTTGGGTATAAAATGGTGTGATACTGTATAGATATATATATACATATATATGAGGAATAAAGGGAGAAATGGTAGCTTATAGTGGATAAATTGTGAAGACTGCACTTTATATCCAGCCTTAGTTTCAAGGAAATGAGGTTATGATTAGAATGGAAAACTTTTCTAGAAACTGAATCTAATTTTATCAAGCATCAATTTATGCCTTGTAAATTAGTAAAGAATGGGAGATGAGTAGTAACAAGACAAATGTGTTTTAGTTAAGATTAGATTCTTCAGATTTTGTGCAAAATATGGCACAGTTTGAGAATGGCATATTTTCTGTGTAACAGTGTTGGTATCACTTCAGAAATGATAGTTGTTGGCAAGAAAAAAGTCACAACACTGGTTTATAATAGATAAGAAGTCATTTTCTAATGCTATTGCTATTGACTTGGCATCATCACTATGATTTAAGTCCAGAGCCTTAGAAGCAAATAAGCATGAAGTCTAACAAAGATTATCCATACCCTGCATAAAATGCTGTGGTCTCAAATTGTGGATTCTGAGAGGACCTAGCCACCTTCCACAATGTAAATTAGGGAAGCTTGCAGGTAGTGAACACTGGATCTCTGTCACATTTTCAGCCCTAGCAGTCATAGGCCATCTGTAAAGGATCTGAAAGTAATCCATGGCTTGGATCATGGAAGTCAGGTGGAGAGCATTTGAGTGGAAACCATAGGAGAGAATCAATAGTAACATCACTGTGGGGGGCTGGTGTAGGCCTCCAAGCCGTACTGAAGACTTGGATGATGCCTTCCTAGAACACATGATCAAACATTCAAAAAGGAAATATATAGTAGGCCTGAGAGAGTTCGACTACACTGATATCTGTTGGAAACTCTGTCAATAATGCAAGGTCCTCTTGTTGAGATATGACCCTGCCAACAAAGAGTTCCAATGAGGAGGGAAAAGGGGAGGTGTCTAAAGAAACCAAGATGTATGTCAAAAGAACTCTCAACTGAGCTAAAACTTTAAAAGGACATGTTCAAGAAATGGAAAAAGTGGGAAATCACCAAAGAATTCAAACAAATAGCCAGCTCACGTAGGGGGAAAGTCAGAAAAGCCAAAGCTCAGATGTAACTCTGGATTCCTAGAGAGGTTAAAAACAATAAAAAGGGCTTTTTTTTGGTTATTTTTTATTTATTTATGAGTTAATTATACACCACTCGTCAGCCACAAAGGCTATCAGAGTGGCTTACAAATTTTTGTTTTTAAGCAATAGCAATTGTTTTTAAGCAATAGCAATTTACACATGTACACTGCATTAAGCAGTTTCCAGTGTGTGTTACCTAATTGCCCCCACAAGCCGGGTCCTCATTTTACCGACCTACGAAAGGATGGAAGGCTGAGTGAACCTTGGAGCCCTCTGGAATTGAACTTGCAACATGGTGCTTGCAGTACTGGCATTTAACCACTGCATCACCAGGGCTCCCTATCATTTTCATAGCAAAAGGAAGAACAAGGAAATGGTGGGGCTGCTGTGAGGAGAAGATGGCAAAAGGCTAACAGGGGACAGAGAAAAGGCAGAACTACTTAACACCTTCTTTGCTTCAATCTTCTCTCAAAGGGGGAACAGTGCTCAACTTGGGGAAAATGGAGGAGATGATGTAGTAGGGGAAATAAAGACAGAATTCATAAAGACCTAGTTCACGAATACCTGGCCAGTATAAACGAGTTCAAGTCTCCAGGGCCAGATGAACTTCATCCAAGGGTATTAAAAGAACTGGCAGAAGAAATCTCAGAACCACTGTCAATAATCTTTGAGAATTCCTGGAGAACAGGAGAGGTCCCAGCAGACTGGAAAAGGGCAAATGTTGTTCCCATCTTTAAAAAGGAAGGGGGAAATACCCAAATAATTACCACCCAGTCAGCCTGACATCAATACTAGGAAATATTCTAGATCAGATCATTAAACAAACAGTCTGTAACGACTTAGAAAGGAATGCCATGATCACTCAAAGTCAACATGGATTTCTCAAAAACAAGTTGTGCCAGACTAATCTTACCACTTTTTTTGGGGATAGATTTACAAACTTGATAGAAGAAGGGAATGCAGAGGATGTAGTGTATCTTGATTTCAGTAAGGCTTTTGACAAGGTCCCCCATGATATTCTTGCAAAAAAGTTAGTAACCTGTGGGCTAGACAATGCAACTGTTAGGTGAATTTGTAATTGGTTGACTAACTGAACCCAAAGGGTAGTCACCAATGGCTCCTCTATATCCTGGAAAGAAGTGACCAGGGTTCTGTCCTGGGCCCAGTGCTATTCAACATCTTTATCAATGACATGGATGAGGGAATAGAGGGTATGCTTATTAAGTTTGCAGATGACACCAAATTACAAGGGGTAGCTAATACTCCAGAGGACAGGATCATAATCCAAAATGACCTCAACAGATTAGAAAGCTGGGTCAATAGTAACAACATGAATTTACTACACTTGGGCAGTAAAAAATATAATGCGCAGATATAGAAAGGGTGACACACGGCTTGAGGGCAGTACATGCAAAAAGGATTTAGGTGCCTTAGCAGACCACAAGCTGAACATGAGTCAGCAATGCGATGCAGCAGCTAAAAAAGCCAATGTGATTCTGGGCTGCATTAATAGGAGTATAGTGTCTAGATCAAGGGAAGTAATAGTGCCACTGTATTTTGCTTTCGTCAGACCTCACCTGAAATACTGTGTCCAGATCTGGGCACCACAGTTCAGGAAGGATACTGAGAAGCTGGAACTTGTCCAGAGGAGGGCGACCAAAATGGTGGGAGGTCTGGAAGCCATGACCTATGAGGAGTGGCTTAGGGAGCTGAGCATGTTTAGTCTGGAGAAGAGAAGGTTAAGAGGGTACATGATAGCCATGTTTAAATATTTGAAGGGATGTCATACTGAGGATGTTGCAATGTTGTTTTCTGCTGCTCCACAGACTAGAACATGGAGCAATGGTCCTACAGGAAAGCTACAGAAAAAGAGATCCCACCTAAATATTAGGAAGAACCTTCTGATAGTAACAGTTGTTTGGAAGTGGAATATACTGCCTCAGAGTGTGGTGGAGTCTCCTTCTTTGGAGGTTTCTAAGCAGAGGCTGGATGGTCATCTGTCGGGAATGCTTTGATTATGTATTCCTGCATGGCAGGGGGTTGGACTGGATGGCCCTTGTGGTCTCTTTCAACTCTATGATTCTAAGAGGTGAAAGAGTATATGATCAAATGGGCAAAAGATGTGGGGTGTAGTTTTAACCTAGAAGAATGGGGAAGGGCCTGGAAAAAGATCTCTACTTTTAGTTTACTAGGTTATTTTTCTGAAAGAGAATGCTTTGAAAATGATGACTAGATGGTATCTCCCACCAATAAAAATAGCCAAAATGTCTAAAAAATACAAAGGTAGACTGTTTGAAATGTGCAAGAGAAATTGGTACTTTTTTCATCAATGGTGGGGATATAATAGAATACATAGATTATGGTGTATGGTCCGTGCCTTAATACAAAAAATTGTGAAGAGGAAAATTGACTTAACTCCTGAACTTTTTCTATTAGGAATAATCAGTGTGGGAATGAAATTAGGAACTTTTTTTTAGTGTTTTGGTCTAATTCTTTTTGGTTTCTATTGTTGTTATTTTTTTAATTGTACATTTTGAATGGTTTTTTGTATTTTTTTTATAATGTGTGTGTGTTTTTATGTTTGTCTGTGCATTTTAGATAATACATGAATAAATTTTTTTAAAATATATATATATAAGGTCCACTAAAGTTCTCACTTGCCTTGCTGAGTATTTCATATCCAAGATGTTGGAAGAAGTGATAAAGAGATTGATCATCTTTGATCTGATTCTCACCATCAGAGAAGAACTAATTGATGATGTCAAAGTGAGAACCTTGGGTAGAAATGAAAAATCCCATGTTCTTCTGGGATTCATTATACAAAGGAATAGGAATCATAGAGTTGGAAGAGACTTCAAGGGCCATCCAGCCCAACCCCTGCCATGCAGGAATACACAATCAAATCATTCCCAACAGATAGCCATCCAGCCTTTGTTTAAAGACCTCCAAAGAAGGAGACTTCACCATACTTCGAGGCAATACATTCCACTCCCGAACAGCTCTTGTTGTCAGAAAGTTCTTCCTAATGTTTAGTGGAATCTCTTTTCCTGTAGTTTGAACCCACTGTTCCAACTCCTAGTCTCTGAAGCAGCAGAAAACAAGCTTGGACCATCCTCAATATGACATCCCTTCAAATGTTTAAACATGGCTATCACATCCCCTCTCAACCTTTTCTTCTCCAGACTAAACATGCCCAGCTCCCTAAGCCGCTCCTCATAGGGCATGGCTTCCAAACCACCCACCATCCTGGTTGCCTTCCTCTGGACATGTTCCAGCTTCTCAGTATCCTTCCTGAATTGTGGTGCCCAGAACTGGATACAGTATTCCAGGTGAGGTCTGATCAAAGCAGAATACAGTGGCACTATTACTTCCCTTGATTTAGTCACTATACTCCTATTAATGCAGCCTAGAATTGCATTTGGTTTTTTAGCTGCTGCATCACACTGCTCACTCATGTTCAGCTTGTGGGCCACTAAACTCATAGAATCTTTTCGCAGGTACTGCCCTCAAGCCATGTGTCACCCATCCTATATCTGTGCATTTCACTTTTACTGCCCAAGTGTAGTATCCTACATCTCTCCCTGTTGAAATTCATTTTGTTAATATTGACCCAGCTTTCTAATCTGTTGAGGTCATTTTGGATTCTGATTCTGTCCTCTGGGATATTAGATACCCCTCCTAATTTGGTGTCATCTGCAAACTTGATAAGCATACCCTCTATTCCTTCATCCAAGTCATAGATAAAGATGTTGAATAGCACTGGGCCCAGGACAGATCCCTGTGGCACTCCACTGGTCACTTCTTACCAGGATGAAGAGGAGTCATTGGTGACTACCCTTTGGGTTCGGTCAGTCAACCAATTACAATTAGGAAAGTTAAGTGGTTTTGGATATGCACTCCAGACTTTAAGAAAACTAGTTTCAGTCAATTTAAGAAAATATTGAGCAACAATCTGATCTGAGCGTGGGCGGCAGGGTCTAGGAGCTGAGATGCTGGGGCCAGGTCAGGAACACAAGAGACAGAGTCCAAAGTCCAGGCAGGGTCAAAGATAACCCAAAACCAAAAACAACCCAGAGTCAGAGCACATACTAAGGAGTCCAGAGGACCAGAGACAAGGCAAGGTCCAGGAAGGGAGTGCCAGGTCAGGAACTAGAGGTCAAGCAAGCCAAAGTCCAAAAACAGTCCAAGATCAGAGCATGTGCCAAATATCCAGAGGGCAGAGTCAGGTACAAGAGGCAAGTGAAGGTCTGAACATGAGTGGCAGATCAAGGCAAGGGATCAAAGTCCAAGAGCAAGGAGCAGCTACAAACAGCCCAGAAGACCATGTGCTTAAGTCCGTTCAGCAGTTCACCTTCCTGGGAAGCATCATCTCCTCAGATGTCAAGATTTACAAACAGATCGATCACAGATTAGCAAAGGCATATAGCGCATTTGGAAGACTTTACAAAAGAGTCTGGAGTAATAAACACCTGAGGCGAAGCACAAAAATCAATGTGTATAGAGTCATTGTACTGTCTATTCTCCTTTACGGGTCTGAAACATGGGTCACCTATCGCCAACACTTACGACTCCTCGAATGCTTCCATCAGCGCTGTATACACACAATCCTAAATATACACTGAACTGACTATGGGACAAATGTTGCTGTCCTTGAGCAAGCAGGGATCACCAGCATTGAGGTCATGATATTGAGAACACAGCTGCGCTGAGCAGGGCACATTTGTAGGATGGAGGACCATCGCCTCCCAAAAATAGTACTCTACGGGGAACTTGCCACGGGTAAGTGTAAGAGGTGCACTCAAAAAAAACAATACAAGGACTCCCCGAAACAACATCTCAGGCTCGGCCAAATTGATCACCAACAATGGTCCGCCTTGGCCTCACATCAGGAGGCATGGAGACGCACTATCTACAATGCTGCAGCCTTATTTGAGAACTCACACTGAACAAGTCTTGAAGAGAAATGTCAATGCAGAAAGAATCACAATCCGGAAACATCACCCAAGGAGACCTTCTGCTGTGCTTTCTGCAACCGGACTTGTTTATCTCGGATTGGCCTTTTTAGTCATCAGCGCACTTGCAGAAAGCGCGGGATGAGTCCTTCCTGAATTTTCGTTTGTGAAGAAAAGCCAGAGAGTCATGGCAAAGACTGAGAGTGAAGGGCTGCTCTTAAATAGCAGTTCCCCTGGCTGCTTCAGGTGTGCTGCATGATTGCACCTGGCTGCATCTGATAGTTCAGCCCTGGTTCTTCCAAGACTCCCACAGCCAGGCCTGAGTCTGCAAAGAGGCTGTGCCAGCTGCTGCGGCCAGGGGCTTAGTCCTGCGAGGAGAGGCAGATCCTGACACTGAGTGCACAGAAATATTCAAAGAGAAAGTAGTTCATGACAGATGAAAGTTTCTTAAAAATGACATAGTGACAGCATAATAGAAAACAGTTCCACTCAGAGAGAAAGATTGGCGATATCTAATGAAACCAGGTGGTATACATAAAGAACTGAGATTTGAAAGAAAGAAGAAGAAAAAGAGAAGGGATAAATCATAAAGGAAAAATAGGAATGAGTAGCTGATATTTGCAGGGAAGAGGGCCACATTCCAAATCAGCCCTACAGGAAAGATTAAAAACAACAAGGGTTTTTCTCCAGCTATGTCAGAGCAAGAGAAATAACAAGCTGAAGTGGTCAGTTCACTGCATGGAAACAATGGGAAGAAAACAGAACTGCTCAACACCTACTTTGCCTCGATCTTCTCTCTAAAGGGAAACAGTGCTCAACCTGTTGAAAATGGAACAAGTGGTGTAGTAAGAGGGCTGTAAGCCCAAACAGATAAAGATATGTTATAGGAACACCTAGCTACATTAAATGAACTCACATCTCCAGGACCAGATGAACTGGATCCAAGGTTACTAAAGGAACTTGCACATCTTTTCTTTTTCTTTCTCCCTTTTTTTATAGAGTTACAGGTTTGATGATCAGGGAAGTGGTGTGATTGTATCTTGATTTCAGTAAGGAGCTTTTGATATGGTCTCCCATGAAATTCTTGCAGTGTAGTTCAATGTGGGGTAGCTGGTGTCTGATGGATTTGTAGCCACTCAAGGGTGTTCATCAATGAATGCTCATCATCCTGGGGTAAATAAGAACTTGAGTGTTTCAGGGTTCTTTCCTTGGCCCCATATTCCTCAATATCTTTATGATAAAGGAATAGAGAGCATGACATGTTATCAGGTCTGCAGAGGACAACAAATGGGAGGGGTAGCTAATACTTAAAACAGAAACAGGATTCAACATGATCAGAACTGCTTGGAAAACTGGACCAAAACTAGCAAAATGAAATTCACAATGGATAAATTGAAGATATTACATTTAGACAAGGAAAAAAATCAGATGTACAAAAATAAAATGAGTGACAAGTTAAACATGAGGCAAGATGATGCAGCAAGAAAAAAAGGCAACCAAATTTAGGTTGCATCATATAAGGGAAGTCATCGTATTGTAGTACTAATAATAGAACCAAGTCCGTTCAGCAGTTCACCTACCTGGGAAGCATCATCTCCTCAGATGCCAAGATTGACAAAGAGATCGATCACAGATTAGCAAAGGCATATAGTGCATTTGGAAGACTTCACAAAAGAGTCTGGAGCAATAAACACCTGAGGCAAAGCACAAAAATCAGTGTGTATAGAGCCATCGTACTGTCTATCCTTCTTTATGGATCTGAAACATGGGTCACCTATCACCACCACCTACGACTCCTCGAGCGCTTTCATCAGCGCTGTCTACGCACAATCCTAAATATACACTGGACTGACTATGTGACGAATGTTGCTGTCCTTGAACAAGCAGGGATCACCAGCATTGAGGCCATGATATTGAGAACACAGCTGCGCTGGGCAGGGCACGTTTCTAGGATGGAGGACCATCGCCTCCCAAAAATACTACTCTACGGTGAACTCGCCACGGGTCAGCGTAAGAGGGGCGCTCCAAAAAAGTGATACAAAGACTCCCTGAAACAACATCTCAGGCTTGGCCAAATTGATCACCAACAGTGGTCCGCCCTGGCCTCACATCGGGAGGCATGGAGACGCACTATCCACAATGCTGCAGCCTTATTTGAGAACTCACGACTAACAAGTCTTGAAGAGAAACGACAACGCAGAAAGAATCACAACCCAAAAACATCACCCAAGGAGACCTTCTGCTGTGCTTTTTGCAACCGGACTTGTTTATCTCGGATTGGCCTTTTTAGTCATCAGCGCGCTTGCAGAAAGCGCGGGATGAGTCCTTCCTGAATCTTCGTTTGCGAAGAAAAGCCAGATAGAATAGAACCATGTAGTACTATGAAGTACTATTCTGTGGTCACACCTCACTTCCTTATTGTGTCTAGTTGTAAGGACCACAGTTGAAGAAGGACATCAACAATTTGTAGCTTTCATTTAGTCCAGCATGATAAGTTTGGGTATTTCATACAAGCTCCTACAGAAACAGTACTGCGTGGATTTCTTCTTGGACTGAAACTGCTTCTAAAATCTGTCAGCAGAAGCTAAACAATGCTTAATTTGAGTTGAACTTCACATCTTCAAAAACTATTATTCATGAAGCGACAGGATGTGACTGATCAAGAGACAGTTCTCTTTAACCCACTTAGCAATTCAACAGCTTTGACTAGCCTTTCTCCCCCCATCACCACCACCTTTTACAAAGAAACTTTATGGGACAACCAAAACTGGTCCAAGTCATTCCTGTTTCCAGACTTCTCCTTAACAAATGTGTTAGAATCATTACTTAGGTTAATATCTGTTCCGTCAGCTTCAAAATGTATGTATTTCTGGGAAAAGCAACTTCTACAAAATTAATACCTTTGACCATGAAACACTTTCATCTGTGAATCACAGTTCAAAGAGGCTCTGACACACACAAACATACAGTCTTTGTCTTAAGCAGGTATTTGTCGGTTTTATTGCAAATCCTTTGGATCAAATGAATGGGATTATGGCTCCCAAGTGTGATGGTTCTACAATGTAGTTGCAGAGATTCACAGATTCATGATTTGATTTGGTTGCCTGTTCACATTTTCAACATCTGTCATAAAAGGTACATGCTGTCATACCCTTGGTATTGAGAGCATGTCTCAAACATTCATTTTACAGAGACAAGCAGCATGGATTTGATTCAAAAAGTAATATGAACCCCTTAAGGCACATAGAGCTGAGCAAGAATTACCAGCATAACCTCCTTGGAATTGAAAATCCTGAAATCCTTTTAACTAATCAGCAGCTTCATGTTAACCTATGAAGTGAAAATTATTTAAAAAAAAAAACTGCAGTGGTATGTGGATGTCGGAGACAAAGTCATGTCAGGAAATATTTCAGATCAAACCAGTGTAAAATAAAAATTTAATAGTTCCATAAATGCTATCAAAATTTTGAAACGTGAATCTTGTTATGTGTTATTTCTTTAAAAAAATATTTACATATTGATCCATCTCACTGTGTAAAATAGGGTACCATTGGTTTTAATGGAACCCTGTGCTGAATTATTGATCTTAGGGTTGCAACCTAAGACGCAGTATGCAGAGCACCCACAATGTGGCCATTCTTGTTACTCGACCTTGTAGAGGTACACAGAAACTCTGCTGGAAATAATGGCAGCTACACAGCAGCAATGCTTGGTGATGACTTTCTTCTCTTCAGGCAAGTGAACTATCAGAAGAATTAATAATAATAACAACCTAAGTTTCTGCATTCAGCATCTTGGAAGGGGGAGTGATATTCATGTAAAAACATGACAGCAATAGAAAAATCCTTTTTCATATGTATATATCTATAGATAGATAGATAGATAGATAGATAGATAGATAGATAGATCCTTATGTATTTGAAGTGCTTAAGGTTGCCGTTCTGTACACACTTCCTTGGGAATAAGCTCCAATGAGCAGAGTGGGAGTTAGAACCAACAGACATAGGAGTGTACTATCAGTTAAGTCCTCTTCAGGCATTCTGAACGTACGTGAAGAGGTAGGACAATGAGGCTCTTGGCACAAGAGAGATCATACTTCAAAACATTTTAGAATATATTATATATACAAGAATATGAAGTGAAAGGCTTTAACATGGCAGAGATGGTCTCAAGATGAGTGCCGTTGACTTTTGAGCATTCTTTTCTAGGACAGTAAAATCACACAATCTCTACAATACTCCACAAGGCTTGGTTATGTTCCAGCTCTGTAAATCAACAAATCTGATGTAGCTGTCCCTCTCACCATAAGCATGCATCACCAAGTATTGTTAATACAAATGAAAATGAACAACACCCTTTAATCATCGGATGATAGCAGAAAAGAAGAATCATCAGACTAAAATTTCTCTAAATAAATTATATAGTTTCTGTTCAACTTAATGCACAGCATTAAAAAAAAGTAGGTTTTAGTATCAATAATAATTGCCTCATAATTGTGCTACAGGGCACCAAGAAAGTCCATTTGTGCTGAGTAGCAATATTAAGCAGCTTCTTCCTTGCCTAGAGAGGTGGTGGGGCCTCCTTCTAGGCTGGACAGCTCCCTGCTGGGCATGCTTTAGCTGGAGATCCTGCACTGAGCAGTGGGTTGGGCTAGATGGCCCATGAGGCCCCTAAGTTATAACACAATGTCTTGATGAAGATCTAGAAGTGTATTAAAATATTTCTACTACCGTCATCCTTAGTAATGAAACCTTATGTGATTGGAGAATCTGCGGAGAAATTATTCAGAGATAGTGTAAGTTTGCTTCCCACAGAAACAAACAGCAACAAGTGACCGGCTGCATTCTCTGTGCATTTCCTGTGGTGCACCTGGTTGGCCATTCTTAGAGACAGAACACTTAATGAGATGAAATTTTGACCTGCCATGATCTCTGGCTTTTCTTTGCAAACGAAGATTCAGGAAGGACTCATCCCGCGCTTTCTGTAAGCGCGCTGATGACTAAAAAGGCCAATCCGAGATAAACAAGTCCAGTTGCACAAAGCACAGCAGAAGGTCTCCTTGGGTGATGTTTCTAGGTAGTGATTCTTTCTGTGTTGTGGTTTCTCTTCAAGACTTGTTCGGCATGAGTTCTCAAATAAAGCTGCAGCATTGTGGATAGTGCGTCTCCATGCCTCCCGGTGTGAAGCCAGGGCAGACCATTGTGGGTGATCAACTTGGCCGAGCCTGAGATGTTGTTTCAGGGAGTCCTTGTATCGCTTTTTTGGAGTGCCCCTCTTACGCTGACCTGTGGCGAGTTCCCCGTAGAGTACTATTTTTGGGAGGCAATGGTCCTCCATTCTAGAAAGTGCACTTCCCAGCGCAGCTGTGTTCTCAATACCATGGCCTTCAATGCTGGTGATCCCTGCTTGCTCAAGGACAGCAACATTCGTCACATAGTCAGTTCAGTTTATATTTAGGATTGTGCATATACAACACTGATGAAAGCGTTCGAGTAGTCGTAGGTGGTGGCGATAGGTGACCCATGTTTCAGACCCATAAAGGAGAATAGACAGTACAATAGCTCGTCCAACCCTGTAAGGTCAACCGTCTAAGAGAAGGAAACTCTAATCAAATGTACCATGATCATTGTGTCATTAAATATGCTATCCATGTAAACCTTAAGGTAAAATTCAGACATTATTAGCTTAGCTCTAGTGTCTGAATCCACTGAAACTAAAATTAAATAGCACAGATGAATTGCATAGTTGTTTACAAGGAAAAACTTTCAGAAATGTATGCACAACATCTTGAAAGGATAAGCACTATGAGTCAAAGAAGGCTTTCTAGTTGCTCATAGGGTAACGTGGTGTTACCTTCCAGAACATACACGGAGAAATCATGTAAAAGGTTTATGTGGTATTCATGCATGTCAAATTCCTGAGGATCAAGTCAGCACTGGATGCATCTGATAATAGTTTCTCAACTGTTCAGATCATAAATGCAGTTAGACCCTTGTATCCATGGAACCAATATCCATGGTTTCAGTTATCTGCGGGACACAAACTTACCTCCGGGACCGCCTCCTTCCGTACAACCCTCCCCGCACACTTCGGTCCTCTGGGAGGAATCTGTTACAGCCTATGAAACAAGGCTGTTGGTGACCTCCCAGAGGGCCTTCTCTGCTGCTGCTCCCAGATTATGGAATGGCCTGCCGGACGAGATCCGTCTTTCTGGCAGGCCTTTCCTGAATAATTATCCCGGCCCAAGACTCAGCTGTCCTTTCTAGGCTGTGATTGTATGTTGTAATTTTTTCTTCTAATTTATATATATTTTTAATTATTGACTGTTTTTAATCCATCATAATTTAATATTATTTTAAGGGGTGGGTGGGCTAGGGTATTGTGATTATGGAGTTTTTATATTGTAAGCCGCCCCGATTGCGTTGCAGAGGGACGGGATATAAATAAAATTTTATTATTATTATTATTATAAAATAGGGATATACATCATAGAGTCGCACTGGAGACTCCCTAGAGAGGTGTCCTCTCTAGGCATCATCTAGGTCCTCCAATGCAACTGTATGGTATTTTTACCGGAAGTCATTATTTTAACAGAGTTCACTGCTACCTGCGGTTTCCAGTATCCAAGGTAAGTCTGGGGATCAAACCCCCATGGATATGGGGCTCTGTCTGTAATTAATGTTGAGTGTTATACTCATTTTTCTTTAAATTCCTTTCTGTGTTTTTCTATTGTTTTCCCAGATACACTATCTTGGAAGATGGAACTCTGAAGATTGCCAATGTCACTAAAGCAGATTCTGGCAGTTACACATGCATAGCAACAAATCATTTTGGAGTAGCCAGCAGCACTGGAAACCTGGTGGTAAAAGGTAAAACATTTCTTCCCTCACAATTCTGAGGTTTCAGTTGGACAGCACTCTTGTATTTTTAGATATGTTAATATGTTAAAATATGAAGTGGTTGTCACTGGGGGTGGTAGTTTCGGTTGCAATCATATAAAGTTGGCCCTATGGATCCATGGGGGTTTTGTTCTAGGGCCGCAGGGGATTGTGGGGGGAAAGCATGGGTGTGCCCCATATTATTAAATGGCAGTGATTTGCACATCCCCATTTTAGGTATGGGATGTGACCATCCATGGGGGGTTGAAACCGTGGATAGGGAGCCCGTGGATCGGGGGGGGGGGACCAGTGTATGCACTTACCTGGCAGTGCAGCCCTTAGAACTCAGTGGGACTTGATTTTGAGCAGATATGTCAAAGATAGTGCATTAAAGATCAGAATGTTAGAACTTTCTAAATAAATAATTTGAAAACAATTGTGTTTGAAGCTACTGTATTCAAAATATAGCCATTAGATACTTCAGAAAAATCTAAGCCCAGATTTTGGTATACGCTTCCTTATTGCAAAATTCTTGAGTTCACACTTATCATCAAACATGCTAATTCCTTCCCCTGGAAATTAACATATCCAGTTGTGAAATTGCCTTCTGACCCCCACAACATAAGAAAGTGCTGAAATGAAAAAATGAACTGCTAAAACAAATCACTAAATTCAAACCTGTTTGCAAAATGGCTTCAGGGCTTGCAAAGTTTGGCAGCAAAGTTTTATTTGGTGATATATAATTCTCTTCCTGCAAACAGCCAAACACAAAATATGCATTTTGAGGCATGAAATCGCTAAGTTAAAGAACTACATTTTCTCCGCATATCAAGAGATATTGGACTGACATTTCTCCTACAGGTCTTCTTTATATATTTACTTTAGTTATTGTATTTTTTAGAACAGAAAACTTCTGCTTTTTTACTGAAATGCCCTAAAAGCCCTCTTTTTGCCTACAATGGCAGAAGCTGTACTTTCACAGTCAGGTTTTACCCAGTCCAAAATGTTTTTCCTTCCAGGCTAAAACGGGGACTTGTTTTGCATTGTCTAACTGGCAGTGTCAAGCCAGATGGGGTCTAGGTTTTGTTGGATCCTGGTACCAACGGTACAGCCTTGCTCTCTTCTTCGTCAGCATTACGTGGAGCATTGGGATGGAGCTTTGCTGGAGAGACTAGTTGCATGCCTCCAGTATTTCACAGATGAAAACCAGGACATGTGTGGTCATGCAACATTAGAGTGTGCTTAAGATGGAAAAGGTTACTAATAAGGAAGAACAGATAAGCTAGGAGAGGCTGCAGTGTTTTGCTTTTGCGAGAGTTTATGGGAAGGGAAAGATTCTGATCCCTCTTCACCTCACCTCTCTGCTGTGTTGGTTTCTGTCAATAAAAAGCAATGCCTTTTCTGTCGCTCCAGCACGGAGGGAGAACGAACAAAAAGACAGGGCATGCAGTAGCGACCTCCTCCTCCTCCCAATCTCTGGGAGTTTTTTAAGAGCATCTGATAAAGTCCTTAACCGAATGCAAACTACTTTCACACTTTGAACTTTTCATTGAGGTACAATGGGAACCCACAACAGAGAAATGGGGTACACTCTACTCCTGGACATAGTTAAACCATGTGTAAGGCATCTCTTTCTGAGTTTCCAGAAGTTCTCCTAGCCATTTGCCCAGTGTCACTGCCTTGCAGCAATGGAAAGGCCTACTGTATGTCCACACACTCTAGTGGTACACTCAGGGCTGGATGTTGAACAGGTGCCCAGGTCTCAATTCAGTAGAGTGAGCAAAAGAACCCAAAATGCAGCAAGGATTGTACTAGATTTGGAACTAAGTTAAGAAATACAGTAATAAACAATATCAATTAAACATATGCATAACACCTGTAATTCTGTGGAGGAACCCCTTAAGACTATTAAGTCCAAATTCTAAAATGTCTCAAGTGTACCATTACCACCCTCATACACCAACCCACCTATAAAGTTAATAACTGGCCTGTTTATTCAGCAGATGTGTTGGATTGGCTCATTTATCTCCCTGCAATTCACAGTTGCACGCGCACACACATATATAGTGGGTGTTGAAGGTACAAAGGGAATACTTCTCATGCCAAAGAACTATCTTGCTATCTTTACACAATAATCGGCTTCAGAGTTTTAGCTTCAGTTACATGCTGGCACACAAAAAGATTGATGTAAAGGTCTTATTTTATTTTGTTTTTAATTGCACTTACCTCATAAGACCAGTTTTCCTCCAAACAGCACATAATGGCTTTGGTCTTTTATCCAGGCAGTTAGCCTCCATAGCCAGGCCCTCAGCAAGAGAGCTTCATCATGTGCCTTCAGTCTCCAGGCACATATGTGCTGATGGAGCACTTTCTGAACAAAAGGGTAACATTTCCTTTGTGAGAGTTGCAAATCGAAAGCTGCATGGGGATTAATCAGTTTCACCAATTCATTGATTTTTATGGAACAATTTGAAATGGCTGCAATTAAGAAAATGGAGTGGATGTGGTTTGGGTTTAGGTTTTCTTTTTCTTGCCTGCTGAGAGACTTCCCCTTTCTCCCTTTCCTTATTCATTGCTATCTTCAAGAAGCTACTGGTATTGGGATAAGGTTAGCACCACTGCAAGTTGGACATTGCTCATAGTGTTCTTTGGAAGAAATTATAATAGCCAGAGGATGCAGTTCTGTGCACAACTGAACTGGTTTACAGTTGTGACCTTAGGAGGTAAAAATAGTATACTTTAATCTTTAACCATTACATCAACCTTGTAAGATGAGTTCCAAATGTCCATATAACAGTCTATCCTGTATATTCTATATAAATATTCAGAATATCCAGTACTCTGCTGAGCAATACCGATTCTCTGACTTTCATAACACCATAGTTTTGTTAGTCTCCAAGGGCCTGTCTACACCAGCCAAATACTCTGGCTTGCCCCCATTCCAGAGCCCTATAGTCCAAACAAATGCAGGACATTTACCCCGAGCTGCCTGAGGCAGTCCAAATGACTCGCAGGCCAGATACAGGGCTGGAACGGGGGCAAGCTGGGTAAGGGCCTTTAACCACTTTTTAAGAAAATACCTGGTTTAATCCATTTCTGCCGGATCAGGCCCCACATGTCCATGGGAGCCCATCCTAGAAGGCCGTTTCTCTCTGTTGCTGCCAGCTCCATGGCTCTCCAAGAAGCCATGCAGGGGTCTGCAGCATGTGACCAAGGCTGGTCACATGCAGGGGCCTCAGTCAAATGTTGCGGGACCCCTGCCTGGCATCTGTGTTAGTGAGAAAATGGTGGTGGTGGCAGCTTCAGCAATGGGCCAACATCCTGCTTGGCCTCTGGCCCATTTGCTGCAGGTAAGTGGGGGGAGGGCCAGCTCAGGAAGCAGGATAGGCTGGCAGGGAGCTGGCATATCCTGCCTGATGTAGATAATCCCCAAAACTATGTGTTTTTAAAAATCTTTCTTGGGGCTTGTCTATACAAGGGGAAAAGAAGCGGATTGCTCCACAGTAATGGCAATTCACAGCAGCTGCAATTTGTCTTAGTGGTTTTTCCCCAGGCATAAGCTTTGCATCAGTATGGCAGCCATGAGTGAATTACTTGCGTTTTTAATTACCTAGATTTACCACCGCTGAACTTTTAAAAAAACTATTTCCTATGTGCGATAGAGAGATATTTCACGTTTACAAAAAAGAAAAAAACACTTTGTTTTATCGCCTTAGTGCTTGCTTGCAAAATCGAAAATCCAACATGGCAGCTCAGGCGCTTGCCTTGTTAGCAAGCCCCGCCCCCGCACTCATCCAGCCAATCAACTTCGCACTTCCACTTATATGGGAAAGCAAATTAAATTGAATTGCTTGTTCAACAGGCAGGAATGTGTATTATCCCCCACTGTTTTTTTTAAAAAAAAAACTGAGAAAAGCCGCAAAGGCTTTTCCTTCAAAGGTTTTGGCATTTTTGGGCCACCTCCTTCCAAATATGGCAAAATGATGTGGGATGCCATTAAGAGAACTCATATTCTCCTTTCATTCTATGAGGAATGTTTCTGCCATTTAGACAGCTCCTAAGTGTTTCAGGATAATGCATCTTGTTCATAGAAAATTACAAGCTTACTCTTGTTGCTCTCCCAACTCCAGATATATTTTCCTCCATATGCAATCAGTGCACATGTAATACTTTTAGCCACTGTTCATTTTTTTAAAAGCATATCAAAGCTATGTAATGCATGCTTGGAAAATCTGTATCACTGAATTAAACATAACAGTATAAATTTGGCAATAATATCTGGTGTTGTAATTGGTTAGAATCTGCTGACAGTGGGAAATCTTTTAACTTAAATTACATACAGTACTTTCCATAGGTAGTATTGCTTCTGATGAATTCTTTTACACAACAGACATATAGATTACACCACTCACAAATGCTTTCTGTCACCTTTTGGTGGCAAGGGGCTGCTCTATTGGAAAATAGAGAAAAATAGATTTAGTGTTTTGCAATCAATCACAGCATTCTAAAGCTGTCAGTTTCATTCTGACAAATTCTAGTGTAAATGGATGGTCTTCTCTATCTGTTTCCTAGCCACTATTTGTACAGAGATTTCTTCAAATGCTATACTGCATATTTTAATGACAAAGGGTTTTTTAAAATAACTGTGAGAGTCAGACAAACAATGGAATTCAGATAACTAATAAAGAAAGCAGGTCCCATATGGCATTATACAATATAGCTGCATAGCTGTTTAGTGTATATGAAACCATCTCTTTATCTACTTGGGTGTGCATTTTTGGCTAGAGTTGTGGTTCTGGTAAAGGTTAGGTCAGATGGATCCCATTCCACTTTTATAACTAGAAACAGCACTAGGGTAGTTTCTATAACATTTCCTCAGAAAATAACTTAAGGGAATTATCTGAAATTTTTCAGGATAGAAGATGTCAGTGTGTGGATGGTCTATGCTAGTTCTGAGATAGTAAGAGCAGGAAATATAGATCTATACCAATTGGCACGTGACCTCCAGGAATTTTTCAGGGATCCTCTTCCCCCCCACACACCTGGAATTAGATGTGTCAGTAAATGTCTCCATTGGTACACCTTTCAGGAAACAGGAGAAAATTTACTATGCTATATCCCCTTGAAGTATTATGAGGTGTTTGTAGTTTTTAATAGGCTGTAGGTTATCAGTTATAGGTTTGTAGATTGTATTCCTGCTCATATGGAACACTTACACATGCACATTGTAGAAGAGAGATCTTGCCTTTTCAACATGGAACACTTCTAGGTTCCCCCTCCCCGTGACTCATATTACCGTATATACTTGTGTATAAGGAGATTATCAGATGCAGCAAATATGGCATTATAACATCGAAACGAGACCGCAAAAGGGCTTCCCTATTGCATGGCATCATGCCCCAGTGTTCTGCAAGTGTTCTGCTGCTATCAAGAGGGTGTTCTTTTTTATTAGTGGGCAGAAGCCACCAATTGATCTCTCATGGTGCTTTTGTCACGGTAGTGCTTGTGTGTGAAACCGTGCCCTGTTCTGCTGGCGTGATTCCAGCATCAATGAGCGGTCCCCGCCAGAACAGTTCCAGGTGAGAACATGAAAACTAGGTATGGTACACTCTTTTTATGAACCTCCCCATCTTGCTTGCAAATTTCCAAGTGTGTTTCAGTACTTCTGTGTTAGTTTTCTTTGGTAATTATATGTGTTTTGGGACTTTTATGCATGTTTGCATCTTCTCACGAGAACTGCCAAAATCTCACCCATGCAAAAACACAGAAGTAAGCAGCACGAGTGGTTGTATTGCTGGAATTCAGGTGCATCTATGTCTCGTGATTACTGCAGCATGTGAAAAGAAGTGTTATTATGCCAGGATACTTACTCTGCAAAAAACAGTGCCAAAAGAACATTTTTAGATGCTCGTCTGATAATCTCCTAAATCAACCTTATGTATAAGTTGAAGGCAGGTTTTGAAGCCCAAGTTATAAATGTTGATATGACCCATGGATAAGTTAAGGGTAAAACTTTGGGACGCATCATTTTGTGGAGAGGCAAAAGTGCCAGCACTGCCTCAGGGCCATTTTCCCACCCAGGCATTCAAAAAGGCCATTTACCACTCTTCCCAGAGAAGAGGGTGGTTCCTTTTTTGATAAGAGTTAATACTGTACCTTAACTAACCATCCCTTCCTCTGAGTAGAGTGGCAAAATGTGAGAGCTTAGTCTGTCCCAGGGGAACCTAAAAGAAGTGCCACCTCTGCAGCACTGCTTCTGGCCGTTTTGAATGCCTGAGCAGGAAAATGGTGATGGCAGCAGCTGTTTGATGCTTCCCCTCAAAGGAGTGCCAAGAAAGTAGAGGGTGTTGGTGCTTCTTTTAGATTCTCCTGGGATGGACTACATTCTTGCCTTTCACCTACAGTAGTCCTTCCACATTTACAGGCTAAACTTTCACAGATTTGGGCCTGGCCATGCACGTGTTCCCTTGCTTGCTCACTCACATGGGCAGGAGAAGGGAAGGGGATGGGATGTGGAAGGAGGGCAGGTGCTGTGTGGGTCTTTGAGGAAGTTGGAAGGAATGGGATGAGGGGAGAGGGGAGAGCCAAGGCGGGTGGACAGGGTGGTGGCAAGGGCAGCAGGAAGGGGCTATAGTGTAAGGAAGTGGGAAGACTACACACACACCCCAGGCCATGAATGGTGGGGCACAAGAGATACCCATGAGAGAGACACAGAGAGGTTTCGGCTGTGGGAAACCACCCTGAGAGGAAGCGGAGGTGATGGGACTGCGTGGCTCCATTTGGGAACCCTTTGGGGACGTTTTTGGCTGTTACCTCCTCGTGAGCTTTGAGGGGGTGGGGAGGATATTCTAGAGCTATGAAAAAAAGTGGCAGAATCAACACCCCCCAATAAGAAAGGATGGTGGGTTTGGGGGGCTTTTGAAATGGGGGTGGGGTGGCAAGTGCAAAGGGAGCATTTGTGGTGGTTTGTCAAATAAAAACACAGTATGGAGAAAGTGTGAAGAAGTTTTTTATTTCTTTTTCCCCCACTCAACCCGCACTTTTGTAATGCCATAACTCAGGCTCATTGAAGAAATGAATTGAGGGCAGACCCCAAAAAAGCCTTTCATCCTATGCACATGCAAACACACATGGTAATACAGATAAGAAGAGAAAGACTTGCAGTTGCTGTTAAGCCCAGATGCACCAAGGCCATGTGGGTGTTCCCTCACTCAAGCTGGGGGGAAGGGGATGAGATGGGGGAGTAGGAGGAGGTAGGGTGGGTGGTCGGTGTGCAGATCTCAGGACAGACAGAAGGAATGGGTTAGGGTTAGGGGAAGGGGAAGGGGAAGGGAAGAGGAGAGAGCCAGGGACAGCAAGTGGGAGTAGAATAGAGGGGGTCCCTGCTTTTTTTAGGTTCTCCTAGGACAGAGCTAGTCCATTAGGGGAAAACCTACCATAAAAGAAGCACCAACCCCCTCTGCTCTCCTCTCTCTGACAGGGAAGCACTCCTTGCTGCCGCAGCAAGGAAAATGGAGGGGGCCAGTACTTCTTTTAGGTTCTCTTGGGATGGATTAAGGTGAGCACTTAGTCCGTCCAGGGAGAACCTACCATAAATGAAGCACCAACACACTCTCCTATCCCTGCTGCAGCAAGGAAGCACCAAAGAGCCATCACTGATGCGATTTTTTCAAGCAGGCATGACGAAAGGCCAGAAGCAGCTCCGCAGTGGACAGAAGTACCACGTTGACCCATTTATAAGTCGACCCAGTTTTGGGGGGTAAATTTTTTGGCCTAAATTTTTCAACTTTACTTATGTATATATGGTATATTTCGGATGCAGTTGTGAATTGCAGTGTTTGGACTGGGTGGGCTGAGATGAGGAGATGGCTTCCAATCCTATCCCAGAGAAGTAGGGAAAGAACAAAATCTTTGCTTCCCATGACACACAGTAGCTCTCTCGCACTTTCAATGGCCGTCTACATTTTATACTGTAGATCATAATGGCAAGTAATTAAAGAAAAAGAGTGCCTTTCAGCATTTAGAGAGCATCTTTGCCAGATCACTACAGTTGCAGCCACTACAACTTTCAGTGCCACGAAGTAATTAAAGCAAATGTAGACTCATCACTTTTTCTTACCCAACTCCCAACTCCTTTTCTGAATAAATAAGGTAAGAAGGGTATTCCAGACAGTGTTCAACTACAGGTCCTATCCTTGATATTAAGCTCTTGAATTCCTTTATTCATGTCTGTGTGCAAGTCAGTTTATTGTTGAAGGGGGAAGAAGCTCAACCAAGCAGAAAAGATTTCAGTAAAAATGAGAGGCAACCAGCACTTCTGCTGCTAAATTTGTAGGCCCCAGAAGATTTGTGAGTAAATAAGCTCTCCTTAATTTGCAAGTTTATAAACCTACCAGAGATTTATGCCAGCAGGGTTTTCTTATCAAAATCCTTTCAGAAATCTGGACATTTTTAAAGTAGTGCTAAATTTACTAAAAATTAAGCATCGCCATTTCATGTTAAATTATGTGCATATTCTTTCTTTACTGGACTAAATCTGCCTTTCAAAAATATAAAATATACAAACCATCCGTTGTAGATAAAAAGTCACCTTTAAGGTCACTCTCCAGTCAAAATTAATTTTGGGGGAAAAATGTCTGCTGCCTTCTCCTGACTCTGACAGCCTACAATAGTTCTCAAAAACCCCTCCTTGGAGCACTCTATGCTGCCAAACTAGACAGCCTTCACACAGCCCTTCTCAAAATGTCATCTTTAGTTAGAAATATACCTTCCAGTGTGGGCTTTCTCTGGTCACACAACCTCCAAATGCCAAGAAACTGCAGCTCTAAATAGATGCATGTTAGACAGTCTCGATACAATACAGCGTCTAGTGCTGTTAGGTCCACCTTCAGCACTACCATGGAGCTTCTGTTTCTCAGAAGCAGAGTGATGGCCTGTGTCACCAAAATGGACACATGGAGTCTATGCAGCTGAGGCTATCATGCAACTGAAACATCCACTCCGCATTATGAGTTCTCAGCAAGCAACTAGTCCTACTCACTAGAATAGTGGTGGGCAACTGTGGAAGGGGAGAGGGGCATTCCTCATCCATGTCCTCCCCCCATGTTTTTTTAAGAATATTTTCAAGCCATGAATACTTAAATCCCTGAATGCCAAATCCACGAATGTGGAGAGACAACTGTATTTTTATTTCCCCTAGTGGTTAGTTCTGACTCAGTCTCATTAGCATTACTGGAAGCTACACATGTGCATGAAGCAGAGAATATACCCAGAGGGCTGAGGCAGGGATATGAGCTGCAACCTGAGTATCACTGTGTTGAAATCTGTCCCATAATGAAAGATATAAAATGCAAAAAAAAAAAAAAAAAAACCCAGAAAAAAAAAACCCTGTTGTGAACTCTAAATTAACTATGAAAGTACTCTGTTTTACATAGATATGTCTGAATATCACTGTCCTACAGGGCCAGTTTAAGGCACCAGGAGCATCAGCATCCGCAGAGGCCCCATCATTGGGGGGGGGGGGCCGTAGTAACCCTCCTCCGGCAAAAACATTATTAGTAACAATCTGAATACCCTGTACTGTGAATAGCTTAGGTTGAGTTAGTTAACATTGACCTGGGATAAACATATGGGGCCCCAAAAATAAAGCATTGCAGGGGGGGGACCAAATTCCTTACACCGGTCCTGCTGTCCTAAGCAAGATGTATATTAGTTTGGATAAAATCACTGAATGAAGACTGGGTGTCTCTTTCTAATTTAGTTTTGCAGCCTACAAAAGGACTCATTCATTACATAATGGTGTCTCTGATGATAAGATATGTTTCTTTTTTTATCTCATTATATTTCATTGATTAAAATGCCATGAAGATAATTTATCGGATGGCTCTTTTTGTATGCCAATTTCCAGTGTTCTTCCCTTAACGATATGAGCATTTCCTCTTATCCAAACCGTTGTTTTTATTTCCACTCGTTTGGTCTTGATCTAGCCACTGTCTAAATGGGAGTCCACTTGTTTTCGTCACCTCCATGTAAACTGCCTTGCATTCATTGAAAATGACTATTATAAATAAGAGCCTGAATACCCTAAAGCAGTGATGGGCAACCATTTGAGCTTGGTGTGTCAAATTTGGCCAAAAAAAACTGAGCATGACTCGGGTGGTGTGTCACTTAGAGGAAAAAAAATTATTTTGCGATATTTACTGTTTAAATAACATACGGTACCGTAAATGTATACAGTTGCCCCTCCACATTTGTGACTTTGACTATTCACAGAAAGCCTCCAACCCGCATGTTTTCCCCCCTACCTTCCCAAGGCATCGACGGGTTTCTCATGCAGCCTGTCACTGCCTTGGCAGGGGGAGGGTGGAAAACCTCCCACCCGTATGCTTTTCCCCCTCCCTTCCCAAGGCACTGATGGGCTTTTCATGAAGCCTGTCACTGCCTTGGCAAGGGGAGGGTAAAAAACCTTCCACACATATGCTTTCCCCCCTCCATTCTCAAGGCACCGACAGGCTTCCAAGGCTCCTGCCCACTGCCTTCCCCGGCATTTCCAAGGCGGCTCCGGGGCTTCGGAGCCCCCTTGGGAAGGCCGGGAAGAGTCCCTCCCACCCGTCCGCCACCTTCCCCAGCCTTTCCAAGGCAGCTCCGGGGCCTCAAAGCCCCGGAGCCCCCTCGGGAAGGCCGGGGAGAGGCCGGGCAGACTCCTGCCCACCCTCTCACCAGCCTGCCACCTTCCCCAGCCTTTCCAAGGTGGTTCCAGGGCTTCGAAGCCCTGGAGCCCCCTCGGGAATGCCGGGCAGAGTCCCGCCAACCCACCCGCCACCTTACCCGGCCTTTCTGAGGCAGCTCCGGGGAAGGTGGCAGGCCTCAGGGGGAATGGTGGTGATCGGGCCTTTGTAGCCCTGCCCACCACTTTCCTCCCCCTCTCCCTAAAGTGATGATTGGGGCTTTGAAGCCCCACCCACCACTTTAGGGAGGGTGGTGAGGTTGCAGGGGGGAAGGGGGGGAGGAGGCCTAGCCACGTGTCACCACAGATGACTACGCATGTCAGTGGTGACACGCGTGTCATAGGTTCGCCATCACCGCCCTAAAGGCACCAGATCCTGCCTGATCTTAGAAGCTAAGGAGGGTCAGCCCTGGTTATTACTTGGATGGGAGATCACCAACAAATACCACGTTCTGTAGGCTATATTTTAGAAGAAGGAACTGACAAAACCACCTCTAAGTATTGCTTGCCTAAGAAATCCCTATAAAATTTGTGGGATTGCATAAATCAACAGATGACTTGAAGGCACGCACACATTTTCAAATGAGATGTCAACCCTACGCCAAAAGATGAGCTATTAAGGGGATATTGTATCTTTCTTTAAATATGAAGAAGCTAAAAATAAGTCATTTTCTGGCAAATTTTCAGAAGTATAAATATTTGTATTCTGCACAGTGTCTTTAAACATTTTAAAAAGTGCTGAAGGAAATTCTTTGGCTGTTTTTACTGTGATCCTCTCTAGAATTCTGAAATTCAGTACTTTGTCTAATCACATTTTGTGATTGTTCCTAAACTTTGCATCAAATTAAAAAAAAAACTTGTACAAATAACACATGTATTTACCTATTAAATTACAACAAATTTCACTGACAAGACAAATGGCTTGAAAAATAAGAAACATTGTGAAATGATGTGTAGAAAACAAGCAGTCTGCATACAGCATATACAAATAATTTGTCAGTTATATTCCTAAGGCAAAGTGTTTCTATCGTTCCATATAGAGATCCTTAGTTAACCATGGTTTACATGAAAAATAATGTAAAATAACTGGTGTGTGCTGCTAAATGCTTGCTAAATTGCCCTTTATAAAGTCATATGTATAGTGTCAGATGGGAAGAAGTAGCCTAATTTATATTTATCTGAATACATTACTTTGTAGAGGCTATTTCTTTTATTTAAAAAAGTAAGATGGGTTAAAGTAGTAACTCATTTTTTCCTGCATAACAGCTACAAAGAAACTGTCAGCTTCAGAATTGTCCTCATTGTGTTTTGCTCCCGGTGGTTGGGGGAGAGGTGAGTGGAGGGGCTGTTCATAGGACCTCACCCATTTCTTTTGTGAATATCTTCACTTAAAAGAGAGGAACATGATTTCCACCCCTTGGTCTCCATGCATCTGATGAAATGGACTGCATCCATGAAAGCTTATGCTATAAACTTTGGCCAAATCTATATTACACAAATAATCCAATTTGAAACTGGATTATTTGCCATGGTTCCTTCATATTGATTCTTGGGATCTGTAGTTTTACAAGGTCTTTAGCCTTCACTGCTAAAGAGTGCTGGTGCCTCACCAAACTACAAATCCCAGGATTTCATAGGAAGGAGCCATTGCACATAATCCAGTTTCAAACTGGATTATTTGTGTAGTGTGGATTTGGCCATCTTCCTAGTTAGTCTCAAAGGTGCTACAAGATGCCTTTGCATACTGATATTCCAGACTAACACAGCTATTTCTTTGAACTCAGTTTAGTCGTTTTGGCTTCTAGGAAGAGTTCAAGCTTGATTTACTCTCATACCCATCTGCTTTCTTCACTGTGCAGTATTCACATCCATACACAGAAATCGGAAATACATTATCATGTGGGAAATACTGACATTGATATTCAATGATATACCTTTATAATTGAGGATCTTGTCTAGTTCCTTCATAGCTGCCCTTCAAATTCCTAATCTTCTCATTTCTTGACTACAATCTCCATGTTGATTAATGACTGAACCAAGATATAGGAAATCTTTAACTTTTTTGTTGTCTTCTTCATCTACTTTGAAGGGTTGTTTTTTTTTTTTGTTTTTTGCAGCAGTTCATAGTTTTTTATGTTCTACGTAGTCAAAGCCTTTATTATTATTTATATATCACAGGCTGATTTTCTTCTGAAATTATTGGTGCATTCTATGATCCAATATGTGTTGTAACGTGATACCTAGTGCCCCTTCCTCATCTGACTACAGCTTGGACATCTGCCATTTGCTCTATATATGGTAAAAGTGTTTTTTAACTTCACTTGCTGGTATGAGAGATTAATGCAGTAGTCCAATGGTTCCTACAATTCATGGTATTCCCTTTCTTGGTGATTAGAATATGCTTTGAGTATCTCCAATCTGTGAGCCATTGTTTTGTTTTTGATATTTGTTAACAGATTTTAGTCAGAATTTGAATGGATTCTCTCTTAGTCGCTTGACTCAGTTCCAATGGTATGTTGTCTGTTTCTGGTAATTTATTTTCCCAAATGCTTTGAGAGTATTTCTACTTCACTTTCTAAAATTGTGGATTCATCAACAAATGTTCTTCCTTGAATGAATCTGTCATCCTTTCATCTCTATTATATAGTTTTTCAATGCATTGTTTCCATCATTTTTTCATTTTTTTTCTTGACCATATACAGTTGGCCCTCCACATTCATGAGGGTTAGCAGCGCAGAACCCCTGCAAAAGTGGGAGACACTGAATATCGTAAGCCTCCCCCACAAAAAACATGCATGTTATAGGCTCCTGCCAACAGTGCCAGCCTGTCACTTCCTTTCCAACCTTACTACCACAAAGCCTCAACCAGATTGTAAACCTTTTCCCAGCCCATTGACCTCTCCATCCCACACCTCTTCCTCTCAATCCTCCTCTCAATCTCCTCTCATTCCATCAGCACTAGCCTGTCACTCCCTTTCCAAACTTGCCACCATGACACCTCAGCCAGAATTTAAACGCCTTCCCAGCCCATAGGCCTCCCTGCCCCACTCCTCTTTCTTTCACTCCTTGGGAAATAAAGGAACGGTCTGGCACTGTTAGAAGGAAAGGAGATTGAGAGGAGAATTGAAAGGAAGAGGAGTGGGGCAAGGAGGTCGATGGGCTGGGAAGGGGTTTAAAATCTGACTGAGCCATCATGGTGGCAAGATTGGAAAGGGAGTGGGGTGGGGAGGTCAATGGGCTGGGAAGAGGCTTAAATTTGGGTGTAGGGCAGCAAATTTGGGTGAGGTGGTGGCAAATAATCAGATCCACAAAAATTATGACTGTAATAATTATCTGAATGAAAATGTTCAATTCCTATCCACTTTAGCTCACTAATAATAATAATAATAATTTATACTCCGCCCCTCTGCTAAAAACAATCAGGGCGGCTTCCAACAATTAAAACACTACAATACCGACTAAAAGCACCACCCATCCCCACCCTCCCCCATAAAAAGATATTAAACAATATAAAATTAAAACCACCTAACTAAAATCACATTTAAAAACAAATATAGCAACACTAAAAAAAGGCCAGGAGATGCAGCTCCTGAGGCCAGGATCTAATCAGGAAAGGCCTGTTGACTCATCTCAACTATTGCAATGTTTGTACGTTCCATTTCTTGTTTTAGCTTCCCCTTATTTGTGTTTCTCACATTCCATGTTGCTATTATGTGTGTTGTGCTGCTTCGGAGTTTCCTTTTGCATCTGAGCACATCAGCAGCTGAACATCCTTTCGGTTTGGCATCATGAGACTCAACACTATTTGTACTTGTCCTCTGCTCTTCCCCAGTAGCTTGTTGAGTGCCTTCTAGCTTGGGACTCTCATCTTCCAGCACTATCCCTTGCTACACTTCAGATTGTCTCACCATAAGGTTTTCTTGATATAAAAGACATTCAGTAGCAGTTTACTGATGCCTTCTTCTGCACAGTACTAACTCATTCAGAGTTAGCTGAAGGGCTACTGCCATTGTCTCTGAAAGATCCTCCACCAGTGTCATTCCCTTCTATTCCTGCTGCCCAGTAGCTGTTTGGCACATCTAGGCCAGAACTCTGGTAGGGATATCTGCAGCTATAAGTTTCCCTTGCATGTGCAAATGTCCTTGTTCAGATGCTACAGTAGTTGGTAGTCTCCTCCTTTCTGCCCAGTGCCCAAAGCCCCCTCCCCTGACCTACTGATAAGCCTCTGATGTCACCTTCCACTGCCATTCCATGATTCTTCTCAAGCAGACAGGCTTGGGGAAGTGTCTGGCTACATCCCCACAGCCAGATGCAAAATGATTACATCGGTGATGGGATCCACCATGATCCTCCAGGGGTCTCAGCACTGCTGTAAATCATGTTGCATCGAGCTATGTGGATGTAGCCAGATGCTTCTCCAAGCCTGCCTGCTCACTGCAAACAAAGCATGGAATGACTGTAAAGGGCAGAGTCAGGGTATTGGTACTGGTAGGTTGAGGGAGGGTATATGGGTCAGTGTAGCAGAGGTCCACATGCAGATATTTATGCTGTGCTGAGGACTGAGGCCTTGGTCTGGCTCCTCAGCAAAAGTCTGCCTGGTGTAGGAGATCCTCTCAGCAGCACTGCTAATTTCAGCATAGTTTCTTCCCTCACAGAAGTGTGCAGTGCCATCAAAATGGAAAAGTAGTGCCCTGGTGGGCCAGTTAGAGGAGATCCATTGAATCAGTTGGAATTTGGTAGGCTAAGATTTGCAAATCCCATTGATTCAATGAGTCTACTCTAATTGAGACTACCAATTGGGTTTTGCCCAATAAGTGGAAGAGGTAAGCACGTTCTTCTAGTATGTCACTTCTTTGCTTCAGATTGTATCCTCTCAGTATCACACAAAAGATGTGACCTAACTTGTCTAACACAAGATTCTGTGCAAGTCCCTATGGGTGCTTTTTACAAGGGAAAGGGGAACTGGTGTACAAGTGCACTGAGCTAATTAAGCAACCTATTCATTCTCAGAATCAGCATCTTCTCCACCTACACTGGCAAGTTTTTGGTGCTTCTTAGCAATCTGTGAAATAGATAATTTTCAAAATTCAGTTTGGCAAGTTTTCATCATTGTGACCATAATCTTTCTCTGATGCTTTAAAAAAAATCCTGGAAAACAGCTGCCATCACTACTCCCCATATACCATTCTTACCCATGCTATGGGGTATATCAGAGGAAATCCCCATCACTCTGTGGGCTCATTTACACGGCAGGTTTTATTACGTTAAGTTGTGCTTTAGTGCTTTCCCACATCAGTGGTGGGTAGTTTACACGGTGTATGTTTATACAACTATATTTTGTGGCTCTTTGATTTTTTCCACTTTGAGATTCACACAGCCAAATGTGGTGGGGGCACGACCAAGCATTGGAGAGGAGACAAAGGAATGCCATAGGAATGTCTGCTCTGGCCCCAACTCCGTGGTTAACAGCTTAGAGGCAAAGGATGTCAACCTTTGCCTCTTCCCCCCCCCCACCAGCTCCCTGCCCACAAATCAAACTCCAAACAGAAGGTTTTTTCTCCTTGCTTAACAGCATTTTCTTGCCATATAAACAGACTGCCGAAATAGGGAAAGAGAAATGTTTCTCTCTCTCTCTCTCTCTCTCTCTCTCTCTCTCTCTCCCCCAATCACAGTGCAGCTCTGCTGCAGCCCTTAGTAAAATGGTTTCTCTCTCTCTCACTCTCTCCCTCCCCCAAGAAGAGCTGACGAGACAGGAGCTTTACGGGCAGAACAGATCTTCCCCTGACTGAAAGGTCTTCAGAATCCTTTTTCTTGGCAGACTTGCAAAATAGCAGAGGATTTTTCAAAGTTTCCTGATCGCTACTGAATCTCCCTCCCTCACTCCCGCTCTTTTAAGCCCACCCCTTCATCATAGCAACCAATCACAGTGCAGCTCTGCTGCAGCCCTTAGTGGAATGGTTGTTTACACTAGCAATAATGCGCTACATTGCAAATATACTGGCAAAAGTAGTGACATTCCCTGGCACGCTATATTTGGGTGTTTTACCTTCCCCCCTTCTGAATGAGGCGATGCTGTGGTGCGATCCGTGGGAACAATGAGCTATCTTTGCGGTATATTTAGAGGAATATTTGCCCATGTAAACGAACCCTGTGTTTAATCCACTCTGTCACCCTGTGTTTAATCCACCTACTGGTTTGTTCCAGAAAATGTATTATTGTTTATTGTAATGGAGATGCTTTTTTGGAACAAGACCTTCCTTCCATTTAATTCTCTGCTTTTTCATTTAATTAACTGATCCTTCATAATATTCCGTTTCAGTTAAAATGTTCAAAACATCTAGGAGAAAATGCTGCAATAGGATACAAATAGGTGGTGCCCAGAGAAGTCTAAATGAGACCTCCACCCTTTACTTTAGGAGTATGTTTTGCTGAATATACTGGGACTTATTTCTGACTAAAGATCTAAAGGACTGTGCTGTCTATAAATGAATACGATAGCTCCCCACTGTCAATAAGCAATTTCCTGATTATAGCCAACAAAATATATTTGTAATATGATTATATAGCTCCTGGAAGTTTGGAACAGACAATTTGGGTTTTTGTTGTTTTTATTAGCCAATTCAAATCACTTTCTGGAGCGCTGATTCAGTGTATCTTAGCATAACACCACAAGCAGATAACAAGAAATATATTGAAGATATCCATCTGGTTTACGTTGAAAGCCTTGTTCATTTCATTCTCCATGGTTGTCAGTGGCCTTACTAATTGCCTCATTACAACTGCTTTACAATCAGTATGACTTAGTCATTAATGTGATGAAAGGCTGAGTGAAGAGCAGCTAGATATTAAAAAGCATAGATCTCTGACCTACAATTCAGGAGGTTTCAGAGCGTACCTCTAGCTTTATTAAAGTTAGTTTTACAAACACACACACACAGAGAAAGAAATGAAAACAGATCTCCTGCCTCTGCGCATCTACTGTGGTGGCATTTGTTATCTTGCCTGTAGAAAACTGATTTAATGAGAAACTGGATACTCTGAAATACTCCATAAAATGCTAAATTCAACATGTTTTATTTCCCTTGCTGTTTACTATTTTAGTCACTTAAGTGGTTTTAAAAGATGAAATTGCTCACATAAATAAGAAACGTATGACAGGAGCAAGTGTCTGGTGTTCCTAAGGATTTGTTCGTTTCAGTAGGTAGAAACATGAGAAACCATATTCTCTTTTAAAAAGAGATGAGTCCTCATAACCAAATATTCTGCAGGAAAAGAGTAGCATTTAATTCTTTCAATTCCACGTGTTTATTTCTTCTCACCCACTCTCTTCTGCACACAGGAGACAGGCACAGGGTTTTTATAGCATTTAGAGTCTCTGGTTTTATGGCCTTCCACATTTTCTAACTCTCAGTTGTGTGTATTTTTAAGTGAGTCACAAATTATTCTTAATTTCACTTTAGACACGGCATTAAATTTGCAAAGAGAGAAGGAGAAGTGTAACAGCACTTCTGGGTCAGACAAAAAGTCTATTTGCTTCAGATCCTGTTTTCAACAGCAGCCAACCAGAGGACTCTGGGAAGCCCAGAAGCAAAGTATTAAAGCAAAAGCTTTCCCTTGTTGGTTGTTCTAGGCATGTACAGTACAACCCCCGTATCTGTGAGGGATACATTCCCAGACTTAGGAAATTTTCACACAGGAAATCTGTTCCGTTACAGACATGGAACAGGGTCACTGAAAGCTTTTTCTTTCAGACAATGTTCACCCTGTTCCGTGCCCTAAACGTGACTGTTCTGTTATCTCCCCATGATATAGTATACATCCATTCCGTTTCTGTAACGGAATCACGGGTGTGCAAACAGGAGCCCCATTCCTGTTCTGGAATGACAGCTGCGACGGGGAGGTCTGTGCCAAGCACTTCCGGCCACAAACCGGACATCCAGGTAAGTGGCACTCTTCCGACCCTCCCCAGGTTACTTGTCTTATTTATTTATTTATTTTTGCAATTACTTTCTTGCTTTGACAGCTGGAGGGGGGTATTTTTGAATTCCCTCCCTCTCATTCTCGCATGAGAACAAGCAGAATTTCAGCTGGCCAGTCGTAAAGGCAGCCTTACGACAGCTGCATTTACGACCGGCTGGTAAGGAGTGGGAGAGCCTATTCCTACAGCGGAATGGAGGTAAGTGTGTGAACATTTACCTCTATTCCGTTGCAGGAACAGGAGAGGGGCTTGCAGGACAGGGGCTTTTGGCCCTGGTGTGAAAATCTCCTTAGTGCAGGTACAGGAAACCACAGATAATAGTGAACCCCATTAAAATGAATTACTTCAGACACAGGCATGCCATAGAGTCATTCTGGAGGACCTAGAAGATGCCTAGAGATACCATATTTTTTTCAGTCATGGAGTAAGTGAATACTCAGATACAGGTCTCATGGATGTGATGGCCATACTGTAATACATTATAGCTAGGGCCTTCACAGTGACTGTCCTTAGGCTCTGGAACTCACTTCCTATTCTGGAATGGCACTCTTCTTCCTGTCATTCCATCAGTAGGCGAACCCTTTTTTTTTTTTATTCTTACAGGGTTTTTTTAAAAAAAAACATTCAAAGACAGTTCTAATACATTGATGACAGGTTTTTGATCATCCTTGAGTCCTAGTTTTGGGGAAGAGATAAGTAAAGGTGATGATGATGATGATGATGATGATAAAAACAACAATATTCAGAGGTATACTGTTTTAGATCATGGTATGATTTAATTGTCATGCCTAATACTGTTGATATATCCCTTGAATTTATCTAACCCTTAAGTAGTAAGGGAAAATTTATATTAGGTTGGGTAGGTCATTTTGTCTAGAATGGAAGCAAATATTATCTTGGAGTATTACTATCCCAAGCTTACAAACATAATGCTGAGAGACAGTTACTTTTGTAAAGTCACCTAGAGAGTTCATATTCTAGCTATGATGTGAAGTTGGATGGGCAGAGATGAAGTTACAGTGCTGTTTTGCAGAACACTGGAATGCAAGTCCACCTGCATTATCCTAGATCATTGCATTCTGTCAATATGCAGTATTTGGGAATGGCATAGCTTGATATCTATTAATTTTGGATGTATGTCTTATGTAGTCTCTCGTAGTTGAAGCTTGTGTGATGTCTCATATTTGCATCTGTCTAGCTTTTTCTTGAGAACCACCACTTGTCTGTCTTTTCCCCATTTTCCTCAAGACCTGTGCCAACGCAAGGAAAAGGTTCTGTCAAAAAAGTAAGAAGAAGACAATAGACTGTGATTGGCGAGAGTGAAGTCTGGAAAGAAACCTTACAAGCTCTTCCTCCCCTAAGACCTCCATGAGGGAACATCATTGTTTTCCATGCATAGGGAAAACAACAGAAGTGATATTGGCTGCTGACACACTGCAGAAATAATGCAGTTTGACACCGCTTTAACTATCATGGTTCCATCCTATGAAATCCTGGGTTTTGTAGTTGTGGCATCAGATCTCTCTGACAGAGAAGGCTAAATATATTATAAAACTACAAATCCCAGAATTCCATAGCATTGAGCCATGGCAGTTGAGTTGATGTCTAACTGCATTATTTCTGCAGCGTGTCAGCAGCCGTTGTTACATAAGGATGCCTTATACCAATCTCCACCCATATTTTAGGCCTTTTTGCAGGCCTAGCAGCAAGTACCCATCATGCTAAGAAGAAAACTGCCACACCATGATTGAAACAAATGTGGGTATGCGGGAAAGGTGATGTTTATTTCCAAAGGGATAAGACAAATAAAACTCAGCAGCTCATATCAAAAGGATTACTATATCTCTAAGGCACAGTTAGTGCACATTCCCAACATTTGTGGTCATATTGCAAATATGGACACAGGCTTAATCTGAACTGGATGAATAGGAGACAAGGGCTTGAAATAAGGGTACACATTAAAAAGTGTGCAGAAGCAAGAATCTCAAGGGATATAAAGTGGAAAGGAGTATGGACATTTACCAAGCTACCAAACTGCAACACATACTTATAGCCATATTTCCATACAAATACCCATCATATGGTTGGCCTTTCCCCTAGTACATGCTGCCTAAAATGGTGGCTGCTCAGTTGTTTTGAAAACCTGAAAGTTTTTGCAAGCTCAGTACATTTACTGAATCTCTTCAGCTTTTAATAACTGCAGTGTTGCCCCGCTATTCTTATTCTTGCCTACTTAGTAGTAAGGGAAAATTTATATTTTTATAGTAAAAGGACACTAAGTTTAAAATTCAGGCATTGAACGTTTTGTAGAAACCTTTTTTCATCCATCTTTTATCTGACAGTGTCAGTGCCTTGCCCTGGGGGAAGAATATAAGCAAAGCCGATGGAAAAAGATAACGTTTAGAGCCTTCCATGCTTTATACTAATTCAAAGTGATATATTCTTTTAAGTTTATCCAGCCCAAGCTTTCAATATGGGCAAGATTTGCCAAATATGGTGTGCTCAATGTGAAGTCACCCATAGATTTTCCTTGGATTTTTTTTCCAGGCTGTGAGGCCATGTTCTGGAATAGTTTCCTTCTTTTTGAGAAAATCTATGGTGTGCTCCTTATCGGTGGGGTCATTGTAGGCAGTATGCTCAAGTTGACCACATGCTGTTCTTTTCCAACAGATGCAAACTATCTTCTCCCATCACTGAGCACAAGGAGCCAGACTCTTTGTGTGCAGCATCAAAGCGAGGTAGATTCTTTCAGAATTGCTTCTAAAATGCTGGAGGGTATGGACTTGCTGTATCACTGTCATATAGAGTTCTCTCTCCAAGGGAAGTTTTAACTAACACATCTAATACTGCTGTCCTAATTATAAAATAGTGGGGCAGCTGTTGCTTGTTTACAGAGCACCAGTGGAACTTCTCCATCTACCCAGCCAGCAGGAAAAGTATCCCACTGAACACAAGACTGTTGACACTCTGTAGTAAAAATGAAGATGGTCATTTGCTCCCTTGATAAGAAATAACTTTGGGCTCCCCTGTTTGTTAAGCAGTTTGATTTCTCCTTCTTTTACACTCCATCTGGTGTGTTTCTTTGTAGCTTCAAGCTGTTTAACAACACAGAGAATTTGGTTTGCAGTAAAAATCAATGAAGCCTAATTGTCCACTTACCATTTGAAGAGTGTTTTAGAAACACTTCCAACACCCCCCCCATGTTCAGTTTCATATAAATTCCTTTTAAAGCTGCAAATCATAACATAGCGTCCATCACTCATGGTTTATCTTGTAAGATCTTACAAATTTGGGGTTGCAAGAGGGCTGAGTTAATTAAAATGCCATGTTCTTGAAAACTGCATGCATATTGAGCAAGGTTTCTCAAACTGCTGAGAGCTAATGCCTTTTGTTTTTTTTAGAATTAACATTGAGAAATAATCTGCCTTTACATCCTAACATTTTTACTTTTACAATAGTCATGTTTCAGATCTGACAGTCAGGATGACTTAGCCTACTAGTGGATCCCCTTCTTTACAAGGAATGCCCTGTAGCAAAAACTGAAATAAAATTAAAATTTAAATGTTTTACACACTCAACACATCAGAGTCGATTTCATGACATAATTGCAGACCCAGGCTGGACTTTTCCCTGCACCCGTATAACATGACACTGACACAGTATATCTTCACAAATTGTATTGGGTACATGTGATAGGTAATAAGGATAAACATACGATACATGAGATATATATGTGATAGGATATAGGACTTTTTCAGACGTTTAAAAAGTAACGCAAGCAGCCTTGTCAGCTTCCGAGGCTACTGCGCTGCAAAGCGTCCGTTTCGGATGACGCTCGCCCCTGCCGATACTGTTGCAGTACCGCGGGGAGAGTTGAGCGTCATATTTCCTTGATTTTTACTCACGATCAACTTTCGTGAGTAAAAATCAAGGAAATATGGATCACAGGATCCAGAGCTCCTGGAGCACCAAAGAAAGGAAGCTGCACATCAACATCCTGGAGCTCCTAGTGGTCCAGAAAGCTCTTCGGGCCTTCGAAGTGTTGGTTCGGAACAGAACTGTTCTTCTCATCACGGACAACAGCTCGGTGATGTACTACCTAAACAAGCAAGGTGGTACCAGATCGCCTCAGCTCCTCCAGCTTACTCTACAGATCTGGGATTGGTGCGTAGAGAGGAACATCTTCCTTCAGTCCATTCACCTCCCAGTGAATATTCTTGCAGATGGACTGAGCTGCTCCAACTCCAACGTCCATGACTGGATGCTCCACCGACAGATTGTGGCAGACCTCTTCGACCGGTGGGGCACTCCACTGATAGATCTCTCCGCGACTGCCCAGAACAGACAGGGCGACCAGTTCTGCTCCAGGACTTGGCACAAAGACTCCAGAGGGGACGCCTTCCTGTTCCAATGGAACAGACCATTCCTGTACTTCTTCCCTCTGATCCCGCTACTGACAAGGGTCGTAGCCAAGCTTCGTCGGGACTGGTCGAATGCAATCCTCATCATGCCGTGGTGGCCCCGACAACTGTGGTTCGCACCACTGCTGCTCCTGTCCAGGCGGTGCTTTCTCCACCTCCCTGACTGACCGGATCTCCTCACCATCCAGCAAGGCAAGGTCAGGCATCCCAATCTCGACACGCTTCGCCTGAGGGCCTGGAGGATCGAGCCGTGAGCCCACGACCATCACATGCCATCCCCCTCTCCACTCTGCCTTGAGAGGTTCAGGCGGTTATTGATGCTGCTAGGAACCCCTCCACTCGAAAAGCTTACCTCTACAAGTGGAACCACTTCGAAAAGTTCCTAGCAGACCAGGGATTGGACCCCCAATCCTGCTTGGTACCGGCGATCCTTCAATTCCTCCTTGGCCTGTCAGAAGCAGGGCTCTTGGTCTCGTCTTTGAGAGGCTATCTGGCAGCTATCTCTGTCGAATTCCAGGCCCAGAATCGACCATCCCCCTTCCAGGACCCAATGGTAAAGAGGTTCCTAAAGGGATATGTCAACCTACATCCTCCTGTGCTCAATCCCACTCTTACCTGGAGCCTCGAACTCATCCTCTCCCAATTGGTGAGATGTCCCTTTGAACCCATGGCTTCGACTGACCTTCAGCTACTTGCCTTCCAGTTGCCATCACCTCCGCTCATCGAGCTGGAGAACTGTGTGCTCTTCGGTCGGACCCGCCATATACCTGCTTTCATAAATGGTCTCCAGTTTCCACCTTAACCAACCCATTGTCCTGCCTGCCCTGATGCAGGACCCGAAGGACAAATTCGAGCGTACCCTCAGTGCCATGGATGTGTGGAGGGCGCTTGCATTCTACATACAACGGACTGCTCCGTTCCGGCAATCTCCTCAGCTCTTCGTTTCCTATGCTGACTCAAAGGGAGGTGCACCAATCTCGTCACAGCGTCTCTCAAAGTGGGTGACATCGACCATCACTCTCTGCTACGAACTGGCCAAGAAGCCGCTGCCTCCACGGGTTCATGGACATTCTACGAGAGCTGTCTCCACTTCGACTGCTTTCCTCTCTGGGGTGCCCCTGGAGGGTGTCTGCTGTGCTGCGACCTGGTCTTCACCATTGACATTCATTTCACACTACAGACTGGACACTCATTCTAGGAACTACGCTGCATTTGGGAGGGCAGTGCTTCTGTCCTCCATTCAATAAGTGAGTGAATTGTATGTTAAACCATTGACTTTAATGCATTGTTGAGTTGCTTAATGTGTGACGAATGTGCAGTTTTAAAAAAAAGAAGAAGAAGGAAGAGGAAGATCCACATGCACCAACTCCAGAATTCTTTTTGGCCTCCTGTCACAGAATTTTGGAATAGGAAGGATCTTACTTTTGGATTGTTTACAAACCCCACAATCCAGGAATTTGTGACACCATTTACCATGTCAGACATCTGTTTAAGGGCCTTATACCTGGGACGTCCAAATCTCCTATGCATCAAATGAACACAATTGTCATGCATGGGAGTATTTGACATCACAGAATGAACTTCAGCCTGCTGGGGACAATCATACATGTAATACAATTGATTGTGAAACACACCCTCAGCCAAAATAGCATCATTCTTCAAAACAAAACATCCTTTCCCTTTAAATTGTATTTCACAACCTTCCTACGTTAATTTTGCAACAGGAAGCAAACACATCTTTAAATCAGGAACAAATTGGACACTTTTTACATTTGTGTTAAGACAGGATACAAAGCAAGTATCCTCAGCCAGACATGTTGACTTTGACCCATCAGCTAAACTCACATTGCAAGGGTTAGTCATCTCAATGTCCACAAAAATATTTAGAGTTGGAAATGTGTTCAGAACACCTGCTATCTAGCGCCCAGGCTGATAGCTGTTTTCCACGTTCTTTTGTTGTCTGTAAGACCACAGCAAAAACAGTCATGCTGGTGCCAGATTTTTTCTGGCTGGGCTTACTGTCTTTATCCTTCTTCTTTTTGGCTTTATGTTTACAGTCCTTGGAAAAAATGTCCTTTCTCACCACAGCTCCAGCAACTCTTTGCTTTCACAGCAAAAGCAAGTCCTTCACTCTCACTGTACAGCTTAGAGCCAGCTGCAGAGCTGTTTGTGGAATTCTTGGACCGTGGCAGCTGTAAAACCTGCTTGCGCTCCAGCGCTGATTCTGCTCCTCCAGCAAACGGCCAGTAATATAGTTCATGGTCAAGTCTCCAGCTGGAATTTGCTCCAAACTGTGGATTAAACTATCATAAGATTGATCCAAGGATGATAACAGGATGTGACACCGACTCTGCTCACAGTAATCCATGTTTACTTCAAGTACCCTGTCAAACAGATCACGCAGCAAAGCTATGTGGGTAGCTACATCCCCTCCAATTTGCAGCCTTGACCGATACAGCTTACGTGTCAGCATAATCTGGGAGCCGGTGGATTATTGCACATAATCCTGTCTTTAAGCTTGCCAGGTCTGCTGAACCGAAATACATGTTCTCACATACATCAGTTGGCTGTCCTCCAACCCCAAAATGATTGACGCCTTGGCCCTTTCCTCAGCTTGTTTGTCTTCAGCTGAAGCATGGGCCCTGGGGTTGTTGCAATGGGGCCATAAATCAACTGATGGCACAAATAGGCCTCCATCTTCACAGCCCGCGTATGGTAATTCCTGTCATTTAATAATGTTTCAAAGGGGAGACTCCCTCCTCCTGGACTGAGTGCCATGGCCGCAACTTTGAACTATCAAACCCCTCTCAGCTGGGTAAATTCCTTAACGGGGTAGCTTACCACCCGGGACTGTGAGATAGCTCCTCTCAGCAGCGTTCAGGCATCTCAGCATCCAGGATTGATGATCTGCTCCTTCAGGCTTGTTAACTCCTCGAGACTTGCTAGGCATAGACAGGAATCCCAAAAACATCTCCAAAAATAAATCCAAAACCAGTTAACACACCAAGGCAGCAAAAAAGAGCACTCTGGACAATCCCATGCCCATAATAAATACAGTTCTGGGCCCATCAACCTGTCAGAGTATGCAGTCCCTCTGAGACTTCTGTTCAGAGGGAACAAATAGCAGGAACAGCGAAAACATGAGGACTTCATGCCCTCCCTGCATACCTGATGTATAGATGCATGAAAACATGGAGACAGACGAAAAATATCCCTTTCAGGCTTTTATTTGAATATCATAAAACAAAGTACATTCTGGCTGCTTCAGCCATGCTACAGTGCTAAGCAGAAATCATTGCACTGTCTGTGTTCCCCTATTTTCAGAGACTGCAAAACAGTAAACAAAGACACTCCCTCTTTCATACAGTGAGAACTGATTAAAGCTACCCAGCTAAATCATAACATGAGAAACTTCTCACAGAGTTGCACAGATAAGACTTTTACATGAATTCAACGGCTAGGCCTTTGTAACATGGGCCTGCTTCCAAGAAAGATAAGCTCAGAGCTATTGTGAATCTCTAACCTACTGTGTGTTTTCATTAGTCTAATAGGCCTGAAAAACATACCAGGCCTGTATTGAAAACTAGGTTTGCATTTTGTCCACAGTGAGAGTCTATTGTTAGGATTCTGGGACCATATGTTCCATTATCCTTGATATCTTTGACAGTTCCACCTTCAGAGGTGTATGGGATCCAAAGGATTCCTGAATGCTGTGAGCAATGCCCCCTGAGCTGGACTACAGAAGCATTTCAAGTCTTCTGGACATGTTCAGAGTACAATGTCACCAATATCCTTGGTCTCTGCACTCCATATGAATCTGGAGAGGCTTTGCAAGTTCTTGTCCATTGTCTGGAAGCAGTGGCAGACTGGATGAGGACCACTACACTGAAAGCTGTGTGCAAAGGGACCTTGTAGCACCTTTGAGACTAACTGAGAGAAAAAAGTTGGTAGCATAAGCTTTTATAGTCTACGAAAAGTTATGCTAACAATTTCTTTCTCTCAGGTAGCCTCAAAGTTCCTACAAGATCCCTTTGCATATTGGTATTCCAGACTAACATGGCCATGTCTTTGAATTCTACCTTGAAGCTATTTACTAAGAAGATGGGTAGATGCTTTCTGGGCCTAGGAATTAGATACACAACCTGTTCTGGGTGATGTGGGAGTACTTAGGAGCAGGAATATTTACTTTTAAAGCTGTCAGTTTAAACCATTATGAGGAGTGCTTATGACAAGCTGCAGGTGATTTGCCAGCTGAAGCCTTTCCTGGACTGAGATAGTCTGATGACTGTGGTCCATGCAACGACGACGACAACAATGATATTGATAGTTATTTCTTACCCACCTCTCTCCATGGATTGAGACAAGGAACAACAACAGATTTATACAAAACAACTAATATCAATTAAAATACATATTGGTTAAAAATACATAAACCCATTAAAACACATATGAGTATCAATTAAAAGAATAAAACCAGTATATATTAAAACAGTTTAAAATTCACAGTTTAAAAATCATCTGGATAGGCCTGCCAGAAGAGGCATCTTTAAAGCTGTTTTAAATTCAGACAATGTGACTGGCTGGCTTTTCTTCGCAAATGAAGATTCAGGAAGGACGCATCCCGTGCTTTCTGCAAGCGCACTGATGACTAAAAAGGCCAATCCGAGATAAACAAGTCCAGTTGCAGAAAACACAGCAGAAGGTCTCCATGGGTGATGTTTCCGAGTTGTGATTCTTTCTGCATTGTCGTTTCTCTTCAAGACTTGTTCGGCGTGAGTTCTCAAATAAAACTGCAGCATTGTGGATAGTGTGTCTCCATGTGTCCCGATGTGAAGTCAGGGCGGACCATTGTTGGTGATCAGTTTGGCCAAGCCTGAGATTTAAGTAGCCATGTGGACCATCTTCTGCAACAAGATGTTGTTTCAGGGAATCCTTGTATTGCTTTTTTGGCGCACCCCTCTTACGCTGACCCGTGGCGAGTTCACTGTAGAGTACTATGTTTGGGAAGCAATGATCCTCCATCCTAGAAACGTGCCCTGCCCAGCGCAGCTGTGTTCTCAATATCATGGCCTCAATGCTGGTGATCCCTGCTTGCTCAAGGACAGCAACATTCATCACATAGTCCAGTGTATATTTAGAATTGTACATATACAGCACTGACCACTGACTAGTCATAAGTGTTGGCAATAGGTAACCCATGTTTCAGACCCATAAAGGAGAATAGACAGTACAATGGCTCTATACACACTGATTTTTGTGCTTCACCTCAGGTGTTTGTTACTCCAGACTCTTTTGAAAAGTCTTCCAAATGTGCTACACCCCCTTGTCATGGGGAAGAGGCTTGCGTACCCTACTGAAATTTTGAGCTATGCTGGTGGTGGCATAATAGCCACCCGAAGGACCTCCCATGCCAGACAGGTCAGATTATGTATTCCACTGTCAAATCTCTTCCAGCAGGCCATTCCTGAATCCTCTTGGTAACTATTGCAAGCCTAATCCTAGCTGACTGGAGTAAATATGCCCCAGAGGACCTGAATGTACTGGGCGAATTATATGGGAGAAGGCAATCCTGTAGATAACCTGGATCCAAACTAAGTAGGGCTTCAAAGATGACAACCAACACTTTGTACCTTCCCCACAAACTAATTGTTTCCACCACTCCTGCAGGGACAAATAGTAGCTGTGATACTAACTCTGACCAGAAAATGATCTATCCATGACAACTCAGAGGTATTAATCACCTCCGCCCATAGGTCTGCATGCTCCAAGTTGAAAACAGCATTGAGGGTATGACCTGCTGAATGTGTGGGCCCTGAAACCAGTTGAGATATAGGCCCATGTTTGTCATGGATGCCATGAACTCCTGAGCTTCACCTGACAAACTGGTCTCAAATGGGATATTGAGGTCACCCAAGAGCAGAAGTCTGGGTGATTCCAACACCAACTCCAAGACCAGTTCCATGTGTCTGTTAGGCAGCAGGATGGACAGTACACTAGCAGAATCCCCAGTCTAGCCCTGGTTTTCTGGCTCAGGTAAACACACTCAATGTGGTTCAGCTCCCTAACTGGTAATCTGGTCAGGTTAAGATGGTCTTTATAGATCATAGCTACTCCACCTTACCCCCACTTTTCCTCACCTGCTCATTAACACAATACCCCGTGGGAGAGCCTGAGACCATGTTTGGCCACTATCATCTCCCAGCCAAGTGTTTGTAAAACATACTGTATGATAACATGCTGATTGGAGTAGTGAAATTCTACCTGGGTCGCCTGTTGAAGACAGTTTAGCGGCTCCTACTAGTTGCTAACTATGTGCTGATTGACACTATGATCATGTCACACCAGTTTAAAAATCTGCATTAGCTGCCACTCATCTACCAGGCCCAATTTGAGGTGTTGACACTAATGCACAAAGCCAAAAATATGGGATGGCAGAGGGCAAACTGCATGTGCCCCTCATGGGCACCAGTGCAGTTCATCCCCCATGCCCCTCTTTTAAAAATATAGAAAAGGTTGGCTCATTTCCTCTACAGCATATGGAGGGAAATTTTGCCAAGTTCCCCTCTGAACTGTTTAAGGTTCCAGATAAAGCTCCCTCCCCACCTTTACCCAAAGTGACTTTTATTCATTTCCTCTTTGGAAAAAAGCACCTTATGAGCCCAAAACCATTCAGCGGGAAATTTGCTCGCATGTACCCTAGAGTCTATGAAGGGACTTTTTCACTAAAAAAGTAGAAATAAAAATTTGAGGGGGGGTGAAGGATATGTTGGGAGATGCACCCCAACAAGTGAAGGTTGTTCATAACCTTGGGAATCAGGAGCCATATATGTGATTGGCCACTTCTCCATTAGCTAAGAACCTGGGTTTTAACATTGGCTGGACATTGTGATGCCCCTGAGAAGCTTGACTTTTGGTGATGCTACACATCGCAAGGACTTCTTGCGATGTCCTTGGTGGCAGCACCATGGCTGTAGAATTTGTAATATTGGTCTAAATACTGTTGTTAATCCCAACTAGAGTAAACCCACTGAAGCCATTTGATTTACCAACGTGTTGAATCCTTCAACAATGGATTCAATGGGTCTATTCCAGTTAAGACTAACTAACCAACGAGATTCTAGCCATTGTTTCAGTAAAGATTCAGCTTGCCCTCACATGTTATTCATGTACCAGTAAAAACCATACTGATTCATGGAGGCTTTTGAAATAGAGGAAAGTTACAGATAGAGCAGGAACAACAGGACATAGGTGGGCTACTTGAGGAAATGAAATTCCTACCTTAAGTTTGGTCTCTAACCTCATCACTTTGCTGCCCCAAAGTTTCTTCCACAATATTAATTGAATGCTAACAATATTCCTGTCATGTAGCATAGCACATTTTAATGCACATGTTGGGAGCTTATATCCTAACTCTGGATGGTCCCATTCACTGAAAGCCATCCAAGTCATTCTATGTCAAGCACAGAAACATAGGCCTTGTCTGGACAGGCTATTTACCTCATCTTGCCCCAGTCTTAAAGCCCTGCAGTCCAAACGACGCAGGGCTTTTGCCCCATTTCTCCCCCACAAGCAGTCCTTACAACCCCAAGGACAAAGATGGGGCCCAATAAAGCACTGTAGCAAAATACCTGGGAAAAACTTTTTTTTTTTCAGAAGAAACAGATTGGGATCCATGTGACCACAGGAGCCCATACTGGCACACCGCTACATCGCTGCAACTGCCATCCATGTCACTTTCTCCATAGCCAGGAAGGAGTCCTGCAGCATGGGGCCAAGGCTTGGTCATGGGCTGTAGGCGAACCTCCTGGCTTCGGAGAGAGCAACATGGACAGCAACTGCAGCAATGGGCCAGCATGGTAGTCTGGACTCCATCCTGTTTTGTTTAGGTAACGCGGGAGGAACAGGCTGGATCCATGGCCAGAATACGCCAGTGGAGCGCTGGTGGTTTGTGGCCCGTGTAGATGAGCCCATATAGAACTTTGCTTTTCATTGGAGTAATAATGCATGGAAGAAAATACAAGGATTCATTTGTGAAACCCACAGCAGCAGGACTAAACCTACTCTCTGGACAATCAGTTAAGATCAAGCCTCCTGTAGCAATGCAGATCCTTCTTGGTTTTTGTTTCTAGTTTACACTAAACAGAACCAGATTGTAAATGGTTCAATTGCTCCAGTTTTCTCACTGGCTAGTAGACTAGTACTGAAGGTAATGGGTGTAGCTTGCCTCCTCTTCTCTACCAATCACCTCCTGAATCCCCCAAATTTCTACCATCATCAACACTGTGTGGACGACCTGAGCAATGGAGATTGGGCAATTGGCCTTGTTATTTTTAGCAAGGCTAAAAATGGATTCACAAATGGAGAGTCAAAGAAGAAGTCATGTTAATCTCTTGTAGCATAAAAAGAAGGAAGGGAAGAGGGAAAGGAATGTGGTAGTACCGTTAAGACTATCTGGTTTTTATTTTATCATGATCTTTCATGGATATAAACCCACTTTTTTAGATATAGTACAGAGTGATATTAAAGCCTCAGGTTATAAAGCATACTATATTTATATGGTTGTGAGTGTGGGATAGAATGTAATAGGATCCGGAAAGATGCAATGGCTGGAATCCAGTTGAGGACTTAAGTCTTTGTAACTGGCTTCTCTGATTGAGTCTATCCACCTGGAATGCGGTCTTCCTCTTTTCCTACTGCCCTCTACTTTACCAAGTATTATCATCTTTTCTAGTGAGTCATGTCTTCTAATGACATGGCCAAAGTATGACAGCCTCAGTTTAGTCATCTTGGCTTTTAGGGAGAGTTCAGGCCTGATTTGCTCTAGGTCCCATTTATTTGTCTTTTTAGCAATCCATAGTATCCATAGAATACTTCTCCAGCACCACATCTCAGAGGAGTTTATTTTCTTCCCATCAGCCTTCTTCGCTGCCCAGCTCTCACAACCATACATAGAAATGGGAAATACTATGGCATGGCCAATCCTAACCTTAGTATGCCTTTACATTTCAGAATCTTGTCTAGTTCCTTCATAGCTGAGTTTCCAAGTCCTAGTCTTCTTATTATTACATTATTTAGTTTCTATGCCACAACTCACAAAATAATTCACCCACATACACAAAGAGGGAGAGGCCTATTCTGGGAACTACTCCAAGGCCTCCAACCACCTTCATCTAGCCTTGAGAGTACAGAAGAAATAGATGATCAGATCAAGAAGACAGTATAAAATATCCATGTGAGTGGCTCTTACAGTTAATTATAATTATTTTTAAACTGTAAACTACAAATTTGATTCTCTAATCTATGATGAATATCCATTTTTTTCTCTATGGTGATCCCTCTGCATTCTGTCCACACCAATGGATATGACATAGCCTTTGAAAATGGCAAAAGTTGGTTCAGTTCAACTGAACAACCATTTAAAGGGAGCCCTGGTGGTGCAGCAGTTAAATGCCACTACTGCAGCCACAACATTGCAAGTTTGATCCCAAGGGCTCCACGGTTCACCCACCCTTCCATCCTTTCATGGGTCAGCAAAATGAGTACCCAGCTTGTGGGGACAATTGGCTAACACATATTGGAAACCACTTAATATGGTGTAGATGTGTAAAGTGCTATTGCTTAACAATAAATAAATAAATAAATAAATAAATAAAGCTCAAACATGCATTCACTGTAATCCTTGCAGTAGGCACTATTTTATTGGTCTTTAAAAAAAAAAACTATCTTCAAATTTAAAATTACAGGCATCCATCCCTCACTTTTTGATGGTCTGCTTTTCAATGATCCACACTTTCTCTTTCAATTATAGCCAGAACCCATACATCTGATGCATGGTCCACTCTTTTGAACGGTATCATCATGTTTCCATGACATTCCACATGCTTCTCTGACAGCTGCTTTTTTTTCCAGTTCATACTTATAAAAAAGGTTTTTAAAAATGACTCAGTTCTACATTTTGATGATTTCTGGTTTTTGACAGTACTCTGTTGCCTAACCTCTTGAATAAGCAGGGGACGCCTATATTAACATCTTAGCAACATACCAGTTACATGAAAGCAAATTGCACGTTGGCTTCTGTTTGTGAATGGGCATAGATTCTTCTTTAAAACCTTCTCATTTAACATTGGAATGTACTGAACAAAGAGATTGGGTATAGGGGTGTTAGGAGGGACACCATTTTCACCCAAGTGGATGTTTTCTGTTCAGACATAATGGACTGTGCTAAAGTACAATATAGACAATGGACACTGTTGAGCACATTGCACTGAAATCAGGAGTCCTTAATTGGTTTCAATCTACTGGTTTTTAAAAGCTCTAAATACACACTTAACTTTCTCTGAATTGCATACCACAGATTTAAACATTTAATTGAAAATTACTCTTTGCTAACTCAATGCTGAGATGAATATAGATGTTTTCCTTTTTTTCAGCATGATCCTTAAGAATTCTAAACTAACATCAAACAATAAGAGTAACAATAGGTGCTAGATAAAATCACTCTTTAAAAGACTTGTGGTTTGATGTCTGTCATAATTTCTGGGGCCTCTCTTTTCTTTGGATACTAGCAAGGTAAAAAATGCTGAAGAGAAGAAACCATGACCCTGAGATTAATAGCTGATGAATAACTGAAGTCACTTATGATACTTTGCAATTGTAATTTATAGAGCTCTCCTTTTAATGAATTGTTTGAGTAGTTCATGAGCCATAACCAAAACTTATTTGAGTAACTTATTTGTGAAGAGAAGGCCAGAACAATGTTTAGTGAGCACTTGGTTTTGATATAGAAAGATATGCTTTTGAACATCACAAACACATTAGAATTGTAATCTGTAGCTTGTCCTTACTTAAAAGCCATGTGATGTGATCCTATCTTTTAGCTCCCTTAGAAGTATTCAGGCTTATTCAGATGTTCAGCAGACAGAACCCATTTTCTTCCCAAACATTGTTCACCTATGCTGCTATGGAAAGGGTTCTGTGAATGGATCCCTTTGTCTTTGTTTTGTAAATATGATTTCAAGACCCATGTGATAGAATCATATAGCTGGAAGAGGCCTCATGGGACATCTAGTCCAACCCACTGCTCAGTGCAAGATCTCCAGCTAGAACATTTCCAGCAGGTAGCTGTCCAGCCTCTTTTTGAAGATATCCAGAGAAGCAGAGCCCACCACCTCTCTAGGCAATTGTTTCTATTGCCAAACCTCTTTCACTGTCAAGAAGTGCCTTTTAATGTTCAATTGAAATCTACCCTCCTCTAAGTTCAAACCATTAGACCTGGCCTTCCCTCCGGAGCAGCAGATAACAGACCTGCCCCATCCTCTCTGTGACAACCCTTGAGGTACACTTGTATTTAAAGAGTGCAGTCATGTCACCCCTCAGTCTTCTCTTCATCAAGCTGAACAAGCTCAGCTCTTTCAACCTTTCCTCATATGTTTTGTACCACATACCTCTTATCACCCATGTTGCCCTTCTCTGAACAGTCCCCAACATGTCTATATGCTTCTTAAAATGAGATTCCCAGAACTGAATTCAGTACTCCAGATGAGGCTGAACCAGCAAAGAATGTGGTGGGACGAATACTTCCCTTGATTTGGAAACTATACTTCTGTTAGTGTAGTCGAAAATAACATTTTGCCTTCTTTGCTGCACTATCATTGCTGGCTTATGTTCAATTTATAATCAACAATAATCCCGAAGTCCTTTTCACGTGTAGTACTGGTGATACCTGTGCATTTGTTTTTTGTGGCCTAAATGTAGAATTTTGCATTTTATTAATTTCTGCCCAATTTTCTAGTTTAGTTGTTGCTTTGAACTACACCTCCCAGAATCCCCCAACCAGCAGTGACCATGGTCACTGGGAGCTTCTGTAAGTCCAAAAAAGGGACATTTCCCAGCTCTGGTTCATGCATTGTCTATAATACTGATTGGCTATAGCTCCCTAGGTCTTTCCAGACTCACCCAGAAACCCAAGTTCTGAAGGTGGAACCTTCTGCATTAAAAGCATATGCTCTGACACCTAATAGTTCTCAGTAACAGCTTCTGAGTTGATTCTGTGCATTCCATTTTCTAAGGAAATCTACATTTTAATTATAAACCCTTAAAAATGTAATTCAGAACATAATGTATGGACTTTTTACTCTAGATTTAGAATGTAGTTATGTTTCCTATAAGTTAGCCACCACACCTATAGGTGAATAATAACATTTAAAGGTTTAACAAACATCATATGTGTAACAATACTTATGCATTTGATACTCACGATTTGTGTTGGTCTCTACATCATAGCTGCAGAGCATAGTCAGTTGCGGCAAATGTATGTATGCAAGAGTCTTTCCTTCTGAATAGAAGAGGCTTCTCATTCACTGTTTTAGAAAGAGGCTCATTTTGGATTCAATGTATTTTAATAGCTAGATAGAGGCAAACAACTGTTCTCATTATTATATTTATTATACTTAAATGTGGAATAAACAAGGTTACAAGGTTATAACCTTATTGGGAGGCATGGAGACACACTATCCACAATGTTGCAGCCTTATTTGAGAACTCACGCCGAACAAGTCTCGAAGAGAAATGACAACGCAGAAAGAATCACAACCCGAAAACATCACCCAAGGAGACCCTCTGCTGTGCTTTCTGCAACCCGACTTGTTTATCTTGGATTGGCCTTTTCAGTCATCAGCGCACTTGCAGAAAGCTTGGGATGAGTCCCTCCTGAATCTTCATTTGCAAAGAAAAGCCAGAGAGATAAACTGAATTGGCTTGCCCATATTAAATTACCTTTTTTCCCCCATACATCTAAGATGGAGCCATATGCAATAATTTGGTTGGTCACTGATCTCTTTTGTCAATATCAAAAGGACTGCCCAAATAGACAGTGCCATCAGTGGCAGCACTAGCGGGGTGCAGAGAGGCCAAACTGCACCATGTGACACCAGCCTTAGTGACACCACAGATTGTCGTAGAGTTTTTAAGCACAAATCTAATCAAACATCTAAAATCTGTTTTGATTTGTTGATGATGAGTTCTTACAGGAAGGTTGAATCCAAATGAGGAGCCTGCATTTTGATACTAGAGCCACAAACCTACTTGCTCCAATTATTACTCAAATTAACAAAAACCTGTCTGTAAAGCAGAGACAAATGCTTTCTGGTAGAAGTGACTATGTCAAAATGCATGACAAACATAACTTCCCTCAATTACTACCTATTTGTCCTAAGAAGCAGAGCCAAGTACTACAGTAAGCTCTGTGTGGGGTTGCTCTTGAAAAGTGTCCAGAAGTTAGAGCTTGTGTAAAATGTGGTGGCCTGATGTGGAGTGAGAGACCACATACTGCTAGTCATGCATTAGCTGCACTGAGTTCCAGCTGGCTTCCATGTTCAATCCAAAGTGCAAAGCCTTAAACAGCTTGGGTGGAGTGTATCTGAAAGGCCTGCTTAGAATGTGATATTCTCAGCAAAGTCCCCATTGCATCCCACAATCCTGAGAGGTTAGAGTAGAGAGTATACATAACAAGGCCTTCTCTGTTGTGGCAGCATGGCTGTGGAACTCCCCACCCTTGAGAGTTAGGATTTTTTCGGACGTGAACTTACCACGCAAGAAGGCTCGTAACAGGAGCAACGCTGTTGCGCGGCAGGGGGCCTGTTTCATACAATGCCGTCCCCCTGCCGAAATCAACTGTGTCAGTTCCACGAGAGACTGGAGGCAACTGCACCATATTTGGCCATTTTTTACTCATGGAAGTTGCCCGCGAATAAAAAATGGCCAAATATGGCGTGGCTGCCTCCAGTCTCTCGTGGAACTGACACATTTGATTTCGGCAGGAGGACGGCGTCGTACGAAACAGGCCCCCTGCCACACAGCAGCATCACACCTGTTATGAGCCTTCTAGTGCAGTAAGTTCACATCTGAAAAAGTCCTTAGTCTGCTCCCTTTTGAGTTGCCAATAGGCAACCAAGACTGCACACTTTCATGTGCCCTTTTGACCTGGAGATTAAATTTGGCTTTTCTCACCATTTTAGAAACTCTTTTAAAATGATTTAATCTTTTTAGAATGAGGGGCAAGTCAATATTTTAGTGATATACTATATCAAGCCTACTTTGATATAGAATTCAAAGACATAGCCTTGTTGGTCTGGAATATCTGTAAGCATGGGGATTTTGTAGCACCTTTAAGACTAACTGAGAGAAAGAAATTGTAGCATGAGCTTTCATAGACTTGTACTACACCCTCAGATGTCTCCATGCATCTGAGGAAGTAGACCAAATCTATATGAATGCTTATGCTACGATTTCTTTCTCCAGTCTCACAGGTGCTACAAGATCTCCTTGCGTACTACTTTTATATAATTATATACTGTACTACTTTTATATAATTTTATCTATAGACTTGTGACTGTCTGTAATGTTCTTATTAAGGCTTAAGAAACAAGAATGATTGAAGTTTAAGAGGAATTAACAACCTATTTCATGCCAGCACAGATGCTGAGATTTTCTGTTTTGAATGAGACGTTTCACAAATCTGGCTATACAGGTTTCCATACAGTTTGCACTAAACTGGAACAGTGAGAATTAGGTCCTAGCATTTCCTCCCCAAATCCCCAAGCTGTTATAGGGCCACAGTTGTAGACCTGTGATAAAACCTAGATGGATAAATTTCATCCTACCCTTATAGCCAAAATTGGGAAGCAGTGGCTTTTACAGCTATAATCAGAGAATGGTTCAATGGCTCTGTGATTTTGTGGAATAGGCATGGGAGAGAAAGTCATTTCGTTTCCATTTTAATACAAGCCGACATAATTGGCAGTTCCTTACCTCATAGACAAACTCAGCTGCAATTATCCTGCAGTCTTCACATTTCCCACAATGTTGTGCTACGTACAAATATATGTGCATTATGTAAAATTATATACGAAAAGCACATGTGAGGAAATTGTTTCCAAAAATGTCTATATTCAGAGAAAATGTCTTCCAAAAAAGTGTGTATTGGGAGAAATGTGTGTCAAAATATGTACAAATTTTCATATTGACTTTTTAGCCAAAGGGAAAAAATCACAACCCAGTGCAAAAATCAGAACCAAACAAACTTATAGATCAAAAAGGTCAGATGTTGTGGGAAGCAAAAGAGACAGATTCACCCAGCTGTGGAGTACTATATTTTCAAAAAGGTATCTGAACATCTGCACATCCCCGAGTTTGCAATACTGTAGCATGACTATCGATGACTGGGGCTGTTGGAGGTCTCTCATTTATAGGGACACCATATGTTGAAAATGACTTCACAGCAAATAACATCAACAAATCTGACCACAACAGTGTTCAACTACCTTTTGTCCAGCTTTGACCAAATATACTAGCCAAATTTATGTCTTGTAAAAGAAACATTTTTTCATTCTGAAGTTATTTTTGTCCAGCTATTAAAAGTTGTTTGAAGTAACTATTTCAGCTATAAATATTGAAGTTGTAGGACAGATTTTTAAAACTATCAGCCTCTTGACGTTAGAGCATTGCTTTCAGCAATCAGCTTGTCTTCCAGCAAATAGGAAAGACCTTCAGCCACAAGACACCAATCCTGCATATGCTCTTTGTATGACTGAATAATAAATGGAAGTTAATTTAAACCTGCAACACTTTTAGAAATGGATTGGCACCAGAGAATGCCAGGAAAGGATGCTTATAGAGAGCATGATAAAGGCTACATAAATGAAAGCCTATCAGCTCTAGATAAAAGGAAGTGTGTGGGGTTCCCCCCCTCTCTGTACACAACAACAGTGGAAGAATGTTTTGTTTTATCTGCCATTTTGTGGAATGTATTGCAGTCTTTTTAAATCAAACTTTCTCCATAGAAACATGACAAAAAGAATCCTATGAAATGGGGTCTGGAAATGACAATAAAATCTGTCATTTGACAAAACTTTTGTTTCTTCTTTTATAGCAACTGCACTGCTGCCTGATTATCCTATAAAAACAAAGTATACAGTTTTACTGTTCTGTGTCATTCTGTATTTAGCAGCAAAACAGAGCACACATCATTTCTGGGATGTCTTAAATTAAACTGGCATGATGAGAAAACATAGCAGTGTCCGTTACAGGCTTTATGGATAACCCAGTGAATTCAAGGTGTCATCCTTTACAGACTATTGATTAAAGTTAGCCAATATCCATCTCTTCAAGAAAGAATAATCTACTGTCGTTACAGAAATGATCACCCTCTTACAGAGAAGGTTAATCAGATACAGAAGAAATCATACCTGGACTTTGATAAATTATGGGACCCTTTAAGGTTCAATCATTGGCTCCTTACAGTGTAGTGCAGGCTATTTTCACACCATGCAGTTCTTTTTCTCCTCCATTTCCTTTACCTATCATGGTAATATTGCCCAGATTACAGCATCACTTTGAACCACTGACCCTCCTATGTTTGAGGAAATAAAAGGAAAGTACTACCTCACTCTAACCAGAAGTAGTACAGAGTGAGTATCCCTTATCCAAAATGCTTGTGACTAGAAGTATTTTGGATTTTGGAATATTTCAGATTTGTGTGTGTGTGTGTGTGTGTGTGTGTATATATATATATATATATATATATATATAATGAGATATCTTGGAGATGGAACCCAAGTCTAAACATGGAATTCATTTATGTTTCATATATACCTTATACTCATAGCCTAAAGGTAATTTATACATATTTTTAATAAATTTGTGCATGAAACAAAAATTTGTATTCATTGAACTATCAGAAGGCAAAGAAATCACTATCTCAGTCACCCAGGTGGACAATTTTGGATTTTGGAGTATTTCAGATTTCAGGATTCCAGATAAGGGATACTCAACCTGTATCTATTTTGTGACCCTCTTCTGTATTCTCTGGTCATACTGCACCAATATATTCACTTTTTTACTTTTCTCTTGGCTTATAGTTTGTCAAAGGGGCCAAATGGTTTTCCTCAACCCATTTCCTTTCTTCATGGCCTCAGTGAGGGGAGAACGATGCAAAATAACAAAATCTGGGACCACTGACATTTTTTCAACTTAAGTCCTTTATGCTTAAGTAGTATTTACTCAGTATATTACATAACATTATGTTTATAAAGAAGCAGTTGGCAACTGTGTGTGTGTGGGGGTGAATTTTCCACTTGTCAATCCCCTGTGGGCCATACATATACTCAAGCATGCCAGAATCCTTTGTTTTCCCTTCATTTCCTCTTCAGAGTGGTGTCCAGAAGTGATAACACAGAGAAACAGAGGGAAAGAAGGTATTTGAAAGGGGATGGGGGTTCTATGGGTTTTTAAAATATATATGTTTGCACACATGGAACGATAACTTCAGATGCAATTTTCAGTCTGTTTTTGCCCCCCAAATGGCACAGAATGTTTTTAAATGGGGCACTCAGAGAGTTAGAGTAGAGTAGCAGGGGGTGTCAGGGGCTTCAGTTGTGTGGTCCATGGCCACAGGCGGCCTGTGGGCCAGACTTTGTTCACCCCTGTTATGAAGCTTTTTTTATTTAAAATTCCTTGAGATGCTGATCCACTTATCTGTATCATGTGCCTCTGCCAGCAACCCACCTCCAGTCACAGCTGCAAATTTGTACTGAACAGACATTTAAAGTGATAAGTAGTATGTTTTTCAAGTGCTCAGATTGCATTTGCTGCTGTTTAGCAAAATCTAAAATTTTGTTCCTATATTGTGATATTCTGTTACTGTATATGGAATGAAGACATTTTTTTTAATTGTGGTGTATTCTGTAGATGTTAAAATCTATGCCAGGTGTGAAGTTTAAAATTCCTGGGTTTTTTAAAAACCAAATTCATACTTTAAAACTCTAGTCTGTTCTATAGATGTTAAAAAAATATGCCAGATATAAAGTTTAAATTGCCTGAGTTTTTTTTAAAAAAATCATCACAGAGCCTTGCTCATTCAACTTGTACTAATTAATTAGCTGTAATTCTATACCTGGGAGTAAGTGACTTTTAATTAAGTGAGGATTACTTCTGAGTAGACATGCATAAGATTGCACTGTTACTAATTTTCCTTTCCTGCTATGAACATTCACATTTACATGTACGTAGTGTACAACTGTAGCTATTTTTTATTTGGCATATTCTCATTCATGGCTGCAAGTACCTCGTAAATATAGATATGGCCTCAGTACAATCAACATTCACACCTGAAGTCAAGTTAATATTCTGTCATCCATACTGATTTCAGTTGTGTTACACAGAACAGATAACCACAAACACACATGTTCTGAAGTGGCTTTGTAGTCTCTCTTTTCAGCTCAAAATAAAATTGACTTTGCACTGTGTTTGCCAATTGAATGTCTTCTCATTTTATCTCCAAATGCTGTTTAGCTCACTATTACTCAAATCTGTTGGATCAATTTATATTCTAAGCATACTGAAAATTAATAGCAAAACACCACTCTCTGCTATACAGGCTGCTCTGTGAAAATAGAAGGCTTATTCTGCTTTAAATGTTGTATTCCTTTAAATATTCATGGAGATCAGAATAGTGTTGAAAATTCCAATTTCTGTGGCAAAAATACAATGGGCCCTTGGTATCTGCTGGGGTTTGGTTCCAGGACTCCCCATGGATACCAATAGCTATGGATGTTCATTTCCCATTATATACAATGGCATAGTAAAATGCTGTCCCTTGTATAAAATGGCAAAATAAAGGTTTGCTTTGGGTGGGGGGAGAGAATTTAAAATTTGGAATATTTTCAAGCCGTGGATGGTTGAATCCAGGGATGCAGAATCTGTAGACACAGAGGGCCAATATAACGATTTGAAGACATGAAGGATAGAATTATTTCACAAAAATAGCAATAGCATTGGTATTTCTATACCGCTTATCAGTGCCAAAGCACTCCCTAAGTGGTTTACAATGTTATTATCTAATTGCCCCCAACAAGCTGGGCACTCATTTTACCGACCTATGGAAGGATGGAAGGCTGAGACAACCTTGGAAACCTTTGGGATCGAACTCATAACATTGTGGCTTGCAGTACTGGCATTTAACCACTGAGCCACCAGGGCTCCTTTGACTGGGGATATGTTTAATTATTTCAACCGTGCTTGGTGCTCTTACTGCTCCCATTGACTGGTGGTTTCTTGTAGCTGCTGTTTCCTGTTCCTAGATTGGATACTTACACAGGCCTAGGCAATATGGCAGAGAAGTGCACCTTCGGCCAGCTATGACTCCAGGCCACCGCAGGCCACAGTTCACCACTGCTGTGCTGCTGAAATTCAGTGCCTAATCACACTGCTAAATTTCAGCAACAAATAAAGAAAAGCTATTAAGATATATAAGAAATTCTGCATTTCAGCAGCAAAGCAGACATGTCCTGCTTGTTTTAGGAGTTTTTAGTGATTTCCTGCTGAAATTTGGTGGAGTCTTCTTGGGGCCACAAAAACGGTCTACAATAAGTGATGAAACAGAGACTAGGATAACAATGTAACATTTTGTAGCTAATCAGATTTAGCAACATGATGAGAGTCATAATTCACAATGAACACAATTACTTCCTGGATTGGTTACCCAAGTGATTCTAGCTGATTACTGATCATCATGATATTACTATATCATAGGAGAATGTCACTGAGCCCTCTGAGGGTAAAGAAACAAACAGAGAGAAGAGTGCTATAGCTCTGTCTTTCCATATGTATGGCTGAAAGGTTTCTTTATATATTTAATTCCAAAATCTTGCATAATCTTCCAGTTGCTCAGACAGGCCTTCCTTCCATCACTCTACCACCCGACAATTAAGTTGGGCTTGCTATGATTCCCTCTAGCCATACAGATACTTACAGCCCCTTATTAGACCACATTTGGAAATATAGCCATTTTTAGCAATTCAGTTAGCTTCTATTAACAAAATATTTGATAGCAACACAAAATTCTTTAAGAAGGGAAAATTGATAGAGTTGCAAGAAGGAGAAAGAAGCATCTGCATAGCCTCTAGCTATTTTATTTTATTGTTAGCATAAAAACTGTCAAATGTTACAGCAGTGTTAAGCATTTTTAAATGAACACATTGCCCTAAAATATAATTTGTTATTTCCCATCCTTAATATATTGTTTATAATAAGTTTGTCTTTTTTGACCACATTCTTTCCATCTTTGAACCTTTTTCTGCTTTTGTATTAAAAAAGCAACCAAAATCCTTCCCAATATGTCAGGAATGCTGATTCTAATAACAAGTGTTTAAGGCAGAAATCAGCAGTTTTGGATAACCTGAGAAAGATCAGGTTATTTTCTGAAAGCAAACCAGGATGCTACAGAATTCAAGATGTAGCCATGGGTGGGCCTATACGATCATAAAAAAATCCGTTTGGGGGGTAAAAAATACAAATAGGCTGTCGTTCGTATGCATACGAACCGCCCACACGATTTTTTGCCCCCCTAAACTCCGTATGACTCCCTCTTCCCCAAGTTGGCTGGAGCAAGCAAGCCAAGCGGCGGTTTAAAATCTCCCACTGCTTTTTTTTAAAAAAGCTTCCTGCTTTGCGGACAGTCGGTTTTCCCTATTTACAATATAAAATAAAAATAAATAAATGTATAATTCACGGACTTACCGGACTCTCGCTAGCTGGGAATCCAACATGGCAGCCGCTCCCAATTCCCCTCCGTGCTAGCCCCGTCCCCTCTACTCGGCCAGCCAATCAGATTACACAGCCTGTTCATATGTGTGCGAACGAACCGTACAGACCCATCAGCCATCCAAACGGTGTACGGATTTCTCATCGCAATCCACTTTCCCTCCCGAACACCGTGTGTGCATATTTCAGGGTGGAAAACCAGGCCCCCCTCTTTTGGATGCGTGTGAATCCGAATGGCCGTGTGTGCCGAAGCGCGAACTTCTGCACGCCGTACGTATTATTTAAATTGTGTAGACAGGCCCCATGTTAGTGTGGAATATCAGTAAGCAAGGGTAGCATCAGAATCTGAAGAAGTAAACCAAGGGCTCAGCTAGACGGAAGAATTAATTGCAGAAAATAGTGTGTTACCTCACTATTGCAGCAGTGTTCATTTGTCCCCATGAATTATTTGCACGATAACTGGCATGGAAAGCTATCTGAGTTTGCAGTTCACACAAAGCATGCCCGCAAGAAAAGATGATGGCCACGAGTGAATTACCTGCCTTACTGTCTCCCGAAAAACTCCCTCCATTCCCCCTCCCCTTTTGCCATTAAATGACAGATGAGCAATCTTCTGCTTACAATTTTTTTTTTTTTTTTTTTTGCTTTGCCACTTGAAAATAGCACTCGATCGTGTCCCCAAAAACAACAGTAGCAGTGAGGCGGCCAGGAATATATACCCAGCCACCTGGCCAGAGGGAAAACTAGCCCCTCTGGGAAGCCAATAAGTTTGAAATGCTAGCTTGACCAGCATGCCAGGTGTTCACTGAGACCGCAGCCTGCCCCAGATTGCAAAGACGCCTCCAGGTAAGCCCAGCAGCCCCCTCCCCCCTGTATAGGTTCTAGTGATTCAGGGCCTTATCACACTACACTGTTCTAGCACTATTATTCCACTGTAACTGCTATGGCTGCCTCCTGTGGAATTCTAGAGTTTGTAATTTAGTGAAGCCTAAGAGCTCTCTGGCTGAGAATGCTAAAGTGGAATAATATTAAAGTGTTATAGTGGAATAAATAAATGTTAAAGTGGAATAGTAGTACTATAACTGTGTAGTGCAATAGGACCCTCAGTGGATGTACTCTAGTTGGGATGATTAATTGGGGAGGGGTTTGAAATCAATCAAAATTCTTTTTGCATTCATGCAGCTTTGCATACCTGGGCAACAAATGAAGAGACAGGTCATCTCTTGATAGAAACTTTTATTTAGTATGTTTCATATCTTTAAATTCTACAGTAACTTCACTGTTGGATCTTTGAGGTTCTCTGAAGTTGTCTAGTTGTTTCTTTTTGTGTTTTTGTCTCTTTATTCACTCTTTCTCTTCATGCTGCAGCTCTTTTTATTACATTTGAAGCCTGGGTTAAAAAAAATAAGGCATCTGCCTTCTGACTGTCAGGCTGTGATTTATTTTCTGGTGCATGGTTTCAGTCCACAGCAGATAGTGTCCCACTGTGTCATGTATTCTAGATTAACATGACACAACACAGCACTGCATGATCTACAACAAGCAAATTAGACAATGAAGAGCTGCTTATTCTAAACAATGCATCTTAATAGACACACAATCAATATAAAAGCAGGGTGGTTTTTGTTTTCAAATTGGATAATTTGTTACTCACAGACTTATGCAGCTGGGTGGCTTGTAATTCTAAAAAATTCATTACAGCTTTGTGACAACTGCAACATTCATGCTGATAGCAAATGTCACCCACTCCAACTCTTTTAATTTGGGGTGAGGTGGGGGATTTTTGCTAAATAAGCCTAGTAGGCATGTCCAAATAGAACTGTTATCTCCACCTTTCCCTTAACCCACTTTCGTTTGCTGGCTGTGTTCTTCTTCAAGAGAAAGGAACTCTCACCATGAAGCTCACCCCTCTTAAAAACTAGAGCAATGTGGTGTGCTATGATTCAATGTACCCAACCTGTTCTGAAATATGTGATATAGTAGTGGATCTCTCTAGCAGAGTAATCAAATTGGCAAGGCAGAAGCTATACAAGAACCAGTCACACATCCACACACACAGAGAGAGAGAAGGTCTAGCAGAGGGCAAAAAAATAATATTAGTCTTCTTTGTTAAACATAAAGTAGCTTTACTTACTAATACTTGTACATAGGTAAACGCATGGCCTAATGAAATATAGAATGGGAACAGCAAAATGGATGCTGTTTAGAGATGCAGGAAGACAGAGAGCTTATCTACACAGGCAATTTACCCCATCATGCCCCCGTCTTGGAGGCTTGCAGTTCTGATGATGCAGGGCTTTTGCCCTGTTTTGCTCTAGGGGAAGTCCTCACCGCCCCCAGAGCAAAGACAGGTTGAAGAGAGGGGGAAGACGGAGTAGGGCTCAATAAACCATTATATTAAAATACCTGTTAAAATGCATCCCAGCTGGGAAGAAACAGATCAGGTCCTGCATGACTGCAGGATCCCGTTATGGCATACTCTTCATTGCTGCCTTCTGCCGTCACTCCTACAGCATGAAGCAGGACCATATCATGTGACCAAGGTTGGTCACTTGCAGGGGGCCTTGGTCACATGTTGCGGGCTGGCTTCCTGCCTTCAGAGAGAGCGAGAGAGACTTGTGGCTGCAGCGTCTGGATGTCCTCCTGTTTCATGGAGGTAAAAGGGGAGCAATGGGCCTGATCCACAGGCAGGATATGCTAGCAGGGAGCCAGCATATCCTGGCCTGGGTAGATGAGCTTAGAGGGTGTGGTAAAGTAAATAAAACAAGAAGCCAGCAAACATGCAAACTAGCAGTTAGTGAGTATAAGCATTCAACGGTTGCAAACTGTAACACAACAGCCATAATACCAAAGTGTCATAAAAATTCTGTGCTCCCCCCACCCCATAAGCCTTATAAAGTACCAGGGAAGAAGGGGCAGGGGAAAAATAACCTGTGAAGTTTCAGTATACTGTACCTGTAAACAAACAGAATACAACGCTAGCCCAAGGTTTGATGGTTGGTTTGTTTCTAGGAGGGAGCTTTGGACAAGATACCTGAGCAGTCCCTCCTTCTCCTCACCATTTCCAAATCATTTCCCCCTTCCTCCTAGAACTTTTCACCTCCTAGCCTTTTCTCTGGATCCAAAATATACACAGCCAGTACACATTCACTTCACTCTTCCTATATATGGCCAAAAAGAGTACAAGGCATGTGAAGGATGTGGCTCCATCTTCTCATTGGTTATAGGCTTTCACTTTGCAGGTTGAATGGGCAATGACAGCAAGCACAGCTAGGAGCACAGCCAGGATCAGCCTCTTGCAGGGGTGCGTGCCCCAGCAGGGTCCAACAATGCTGAGAGGTTTGCACAGATTTGTTAATCTATATCCCTTCTTCTAATGTATTGTCTTTAGGAATAGCTGTGAGGCTCCTGATATAACAACTTGACCAAAGGTGCAATTGAGTGATGCATGGGTGTAGGGAACAGACACTAAACATTGCCTTGACTTGGGCAGTGCCAAGGGGGCAATTAGCTAACACATTGCAAACTGCTTAGAGAGTGCTTAGCACAATAAAGCGGTATAGAAATGTAAGTGTTATTGCGTTGGGAAAGAAGTGAAGGAGGCCTGTGGATCACCCTGTCCCACTGTTTTCTTTATCATGTACATTTCCCTGTATAGAGCAGCAGATATAGTGAATTTTTGCTGCTAAATGAACCTGTTTGTCTGCTGTCTTCTAGAAAGAAGATCTCAGTTTTTAAAAAACAGTCTGCAGACTCCCTATTACAATTTTTGCTGCCATGCAGAGCAATAACCCTCTGCTTAGTCAGAAGTACTGTTTCTTACAGCTGCAGCACTGGAAAATGCTGACAGGCATAAATGAAACTCTTCTGATCTTTCAGTGACACCTAGAGTTAAGAGCTCTAAGCACTTTGATTGAGAATGGAAGTTGTCAGGTCCTCTACTAAATCTCTTTATTTGCTGAACACATAATGAAGGGAGTTTTTAAAATTATTCTACTGCCTTGGCATGCTGTGTTATTCTTATCAATAAAAACTAAGGGATTACCAGCATGAATAGAATGTGAGACATAATGACATATTCTGCAAGAGGTGCTTCTTAGGAAGGTATTTTCCTAAGTGTTCACATGTTTTAATTTTTTAAAAAAAAATTACATGCACAAACAATAAACTTAATTGTACAGTCATGGGCTCTGTCTCTCCTGCTTACTCTTCTAAAACAACATTTTGACAATGTGTGCAAGGAATTCCATGGTAGTTCAACAACACACAACTTTGTTGACTTTGGGATCACTTGGAATTCTGTTCATGCCTGCCTAACCCGACTAGTATTGTTTGGGTAATAATGTATTCAAGCTGAAAGGTAGGTGAATCAAGAATCTCGATTTTAGCCAGGAGCTGTTGACTTTTTTTTTCCTGTTTGCTTCTTGAATACTGGCTTTATAGATTGAAATGAACTAAGGAGTTGGTATCCCAAGGTAACCAGTTTTATGAACATGATCTGCACCTCATCATCATTAGGAACAGGTGGGATGCCACTTTGCCAGCTGCAAGGACTGCTTAAATTACAATTTGATAGATTATTACTACAGCTGGCTGTACAATTCCACTTGCCAGGATTGCCACTTGTGAAGGAGGTAGAGCTAGTGGGAAAGGGTATTTGTTCTTGATAGAAGGAGGATTTCCAGCAAAGTCTTATGTGCAAGTGAAGATGAAAAGAAAAGATTAGTTGGTTTAATTTATATATTCAGATTCCTTTGGATGGGTAGAATGCCTTGAACATCTCCATATGAAGAATATTCTCAAATAACAAAGTATACCACCAGTGCTATCAAAAATGTATTTTAAGGTGGCCAATGTTTAATTAAATTAGAAGTTGACCTTCCCCTCATCCAAATATTCTTTCAAATATTTTGGATCAACAGAGTAGCAGTGAAGGAATGGAGGAAGATCAAGATCTGCTGATAGATCTTCGAGTGATTTTTCCATAAATAGGCACAAGTTGTGAGATCCAGTGAACTGTAATGGTTTGAGTGTTGAACTAGGGCTCTGGAAGACCATGATTTGAATCCTCATTCAGCCATGGAAACCGATTGAGTGACCTTGGCTGAGTCACACACACTCACAGCCGAAGAGGACGGCAGTGGCAAACCCCCTCTGAAACCCCTGCAACAGTGTCCCTTTAGGTCCTCTGTAAGTTGGAAATGACTTGAAGGCAGGAATTTCCATTCCCAGTAGCAACAACTAAAAGTCTTAAGTTTTTTTAAAAAAATAGATCAGTGTAATGAATTTAAGATAGCATATGGAAAAGGGGATTTTGTTGTTGTTGTTTAAACAGATAGTGAACATTCGAATACCTGGCTATGAGATCAGAGGGACTCAAATATTTAAGCCTTGTTTACCACAGAGCCACTATCTTGCCCTTAACTTTGGCTGGTAGAGCTTGGGGTTCTAATAAAAAGCAAAGAAGATCCTACAAGCCTGAAGTCTGGCCAGTGCTGCAGTATTATCTAACTGGATGATCAAGGTGTGTAGAGCCAATTTATAATTTCATGGAGAGTCCATTAAAAAAATGCATATCCTTGATTGATATTTATAACCAGCCTTAGAACATGAAAGAAAGCCAAAATAGTATTGGGTTCTGTGAAAGCAGACTCCATAATTAAATAGACACTTTCCACTATGGATCTTCACACTGCAAACCTAGTATGTCTGATTGCCATGTAGCTTCTTAATACTCAAGCACACTTGGCTATCCTTATTTGGCTTTTCCATTGCACGTTTTCATTTGCTGCTACAGTAAGGTCATTAACTAGATCTTTTCAGTTTTTCAAGTCCTTGAAAACAGATTGGTAAGCTTTCTCCTTGGGGGTGATTTGTAAATTGCTTTGCAGAAGGCTTAAGCTCATGATGAATATGGCTAGAAAAAGTTTCATCAGAGTTATATTCGGGTGTCATTTTTCATCAGGTCGTTTCAGCCACTCATAGAAATGCAATGTGTCAAACTATATCCCTGCCTGGCTTCTACAAAACATTAATGGGTTTTAAAAATTGACGGCTTTGCAGACATTGGGCATTTGTTGAATTCAAGTGGATGACATGTTCAAAATCATTCATATTTTTTTAAAAAAATAAATCCAGTTTTTTTAAAAAAGCAGAAGTTGCTAGATATGACAGTGCTAGCGAGTACTACTTTGATTAGTTTCTCTGGTTTAGGACTGGATCCTACAAAGTCTATATGACTTCAATGAGTATTGAGGTGGTCTTAGGGATTATCCACATGGGCTAAATATTCCAACTTGCCCCTGTCCCAGAGCCCTGCAATCCATATGATGCAGGGCTGAAAAGGGGGCAAGCTGGGGTAGGGCCCAATAAATCATGATAAGAGAAGACCCTGTTTAATCCAGTACCACTGGGACAGAACTGACTGGGCCCACATGACCACAGGAGCCCGTCATGGCACACAATCCATTACTGCCACTGCCAGAAGTTCTCCCAGAAGCCAGACAAGGGTCCCTCAGCATGTGACCAAGGCTGGTCACATGTAGAGGGCCTGCAGTCATATGTTATGGGGCCCTTCCTGGCTTCCATATCAGCAGTGAAAATGGCAGCGGAAGCAATGGGTTGGCGTTCCTGTTTGAATGCCAGACAGTTTTCTCCTGGTAACAGGGGCAGAACAAGCCAGATCCTGAGCCAGGATATGCTGACAGGGAGGTGGCATATCCTGACTGGTGTAGATAAGCCCTTACTGGCATGATTCAGACAAAGCTTTATAGATATACAAGTCAATGAGTAATAACACTTGTGCTAATACTTTAGATTGGACAGGAAGACTGAAAAAGGAATAAGAGAGGACTAAAGCTCCTTCGAATGCCTATGAAGGTGTAGACCCCCTCCCCCATTTATCAGTTTTTCTAACTCATAAGTATGGAGATTTAACTAAGAAACACAGTTGGTCTTGTTCTTAAAAGATTACCTAATGAATTTTGTGGAGCTAGTTCCATTCCCTCTGCCTCTGGTTACTGGCTGAGTAGCAAATGATAGAAAGCTGACCATTGCTGCTGGCCTTTGTGAAGGTGGTGGTGGTGGGAGATGTCTTCTCCTACTCTCTGCCCTCTCCCTAGGCATGGTGGTTTTCAAAGACACATCATTATATCTACCCAAGTGCAACATCAATATTCTAGTGTGGTGATGTTATACTTCTAGAGCTTTGTAGTTCAGTTTTAAACAGGAGGCGAGTCACTTGTGGTGATTAACAAGCAAATGCTTTCCACACAGCTTCCTTCCTCTGGAAATGATATCTTAGGTAAAGGTTGTTGGGACAGTGAGATTGAATCAGTGTTTGCAAATTGCTATCATTTCTGAAAATATTATAGTTTGGAACAGAGAGAAAAACAGCAAAAATTTGAAAGCTGTGGAGACAAATTATCTATGCTAAAACAGGAAACCATTTAAAAGACACACAAGCGAGTGCACAACAGACAGCATCAGCAAAAATCACACCTAAAACCATTTGAGTTGTTTTATTTTAATCTATTTCACCTGCGGTATATTTTGGGAGTGGGGTGGGAGGGCTAATCACCAATCCATTTATAGATGCTCATATAGTAGTACCACCGTGTACGCTGATTCACCAACCACAGATTCAATTATCTGAGGATGGCAGATTGCGGTTGGATCTCACCTCCCTCGTCCCTTCCCCTGGGAGGGCTCCTGTCGCTGTGGCGGTGATCATGGGGGTGAAGGGAGGGGGAGGAATGGTCTCACCTCCCCTTTTCCCCCACAATTGCCACCACTGCAGGGGCAAAGGGGGCAGAAGAGCGATCTTGCCTTCCCCCTTCACCTCAGCGGGGCAAATGGGGGAAAGGAGCAATCCTGCCTCCCCGCCCCTTTCCCCGGGATGGCATTTGCTATTATCCACAGAATTCACCATCTGTCAGGGGGTGCTGGAACCAATCCCCTGCGGGTATGGGGGTGCTACTGTATATTAATATACAGTAAAATTATTATGATGAAGGGGTTGATAACATATTTCAACTAGTTATTTTTAAACTGTGCGAGAATTAAAATGGACAAAAACAATATGTCAATATGTTAACAACCTTTCTGAATATGTTGTGGATTGGTCATTTCTTTTGGTTTAACTAAAATTTATTCACAGTCATTAAGAACAATCTTTTTGGCCCTTGCAAGGGGAAGGCAAATTTTGATGGGAAATGGCTAGAAGGAAAGTTTAAATTTCTCCTACCTACATGATGGGTGTTGAGGCGCTTCCACACTACACAATTATAGTCTATGGTTCCACTTTAACTGCTGTGGCAACATTCTGTGGAATCCTGAGGTATGCAGTTTGGTGAGACGCTAGAGCTTACCGGCTGAGAATTCTAAATATGCCTTCCTACACTGTAAATCCCTTATTCCACACACTGCTGCTATGCCAATTAAAGTGGACCCATAGCACTATAGCAGTGCATTGTGGAAGGACCCTGGTCAAGAATGGGGTCTCACAAACTTTACCTGTAAGTAAAAATAAAGCTAGGCTCCCTTGAACACAGTGCAATTTAACATAGGGTTCCTCCAGAACACCCAATACTGTAGTTCTGAGCCTTCTGTTTCAAGATTTAATGAGTTATAACAGTTGTTTGCACTCCAACATCCAGCCATGTCCCAAATATACTGAGGTTTTGGCTCTGGTTCGTTGCTAGGCAACATCCTGAAGTGTCAAGATACATCATTAATACTAAAGTCAGGATTGACTTGATTGTCCATGCCATCTTATTTCTACTTTCTACATATTGCTGTGAAAGCTAGACAGTGAAGAAAGCTGATAGGAAGAAAATCAACTCATTTGAAATGTGGTGCTGGAGAAGAGTTCTATGGATGCTAAAAAGACAAATAAATAGATCCTAGAGCAAATCAAGCCTGAACTTTCCCTAGAAGCCAAGATGACTAAACTGAGACTGTTGTACATTGAACATGTCATAAGAATACATGACTCACTACAACCAACAATAATGTTTAGTAAGGTAGAAGGCAGTAGGAAAACAGGAAGGCCATGTTCCAGATTGAAGACTCAATCAAAGAAGCCACAGCCATGAATCTGCAAGAGGTGAGCAGGGCTGTTGATGATAAGGGGACTTGGAGGTCTCTCATTCATAGGACTGCCATAAGTTAAAGTCAATTTTATGGCAGTTACCAACAACAACAAGCACTACCTCCAAGTCTGCTTTTTTTTTCAACTGCTCTTTTCTCCCATTTGAGCTTTGGTTATGTTGTAATGAGCAGTAGGATTTCCCTGACCCACCATTACAACATGAGAAACTGAGACAGTTGATACAAATGTGTGATATTTATCCTGGCCTTTATCAGAAATTCACAGAAGAGAGAGAGAAACATCACCTTCAATGGGTTTTAAAAGTTGCTGCTAATTACTGGAAATTCACAAGAAAATACCTTTACAGTGAGAACATCATAGAGAATCTCAGAGAAAGAAAGAAAAAATGGTAACTACAGCTGTAACTCCCACCAAATCCCAAAGGCTTTTGCCCAATCTGGATTAGCCCATAGTGTGAAGACACACCCAACTAAAAGTGGTGGCAGCGCCAGTACCCTGGTGAGACCAAACTCTTTTACCCAAAAAGGCTCTGATGCTGAATATAAAGTTCCAAAAAGGAGGAAGTTTATTTTAAAGAACAAAAGTAAAGGGCTTTCTCCTCCCCAGCTCTAAAAGCTTGAAATAAAAGGTACTTTACAGTTTGAGTTTCAGCAATCTTCAGGGTGACATCTCTCTGGGTTTGATCTTGGTTTGATCTCCTCACTCAATGGAGCTGGTGCAGGGTCTTTCAGCTCCTGATTCCTTTGACTTATTTGTTGTTGGCAACTAATTTGGCTAAATGATGTAAGAAATGCCCTTCCCAGCTGTCTGGGCCTGTTTGCCACTAATAAAACAGCTTCCTGCAAGCTCACTACAAAGACTGAGCAAAAACTAAAAAACTTCTAGCTAAAACAGAGCTTGCTGGGAAAGAACAAACCAAACCTGGAAAAATGCAGGGGAATTCTTCAGCTCCTCCCACAACTCTAATACAACCAAACATTCCTATGGTCAGACATACTAATGCCTGAACTAAAACAAAGGAAAATGCAGGGGAGATTCAAACAGTCCTGGCTGGACATCACACATAGTATCTCGCTGAACCTATTGGAAAATGCAGGGTAGTAATGATGATAAAGGACAAAATTGTCTCTAATAACAAAACAACTACAGTACATCCAAAATCCATGAGATGGGATGAACAGTTGTACAGAATGTTGAATTCTAAACTTCTCTACTCTGAGGCCGCCCTACACTATTTTTGTTTTTTAAATTCATTAGAGAAGCTTACTACTTTATTCACTTGTGCTAACTATACTTCATTAAGCTGTGTCAGTCAGGCAGACAAATGCTGCTTCCTTGGGCTGCTGGAGAAACTGAGGAACACTGCAATTAATTTACTCACCCAAAGCGACACAGCAGATTATGAAGAGGTTACTGTGAATTACCTGGAATTCATCTGAAGGCTTGCCCTTAAAACTTTCCTTAGCTTGAATGAAGGCCTGATAAGGAAGTATGCTTCCTCTTGAGTTCCATCTTTCCTCTGCTCACTGTTGTTCATTTGTAAATACAGTAAAACTCAGTAGAATTGGTTCAGACAGGCAAATTGTTCCAGTGCTTGGGCTGCCCCATCCAAGATTGAAAAGGTCCTGGTTTTATCTGAAATTATGCAGAGCAATCCCTCCAAAAGAGTTAGCAGTGAAAAGAGTGGAACCTGTAAGAAATGGGGAGGTCAGAGAAGGTGAACTTTCAGGTATGGCATAAGTCTATCAAACTACCTCAGAAGTGGTTACCATATTTTGAATTTGAAATGGTTATTTTGAGCTAAAGTACTGAGGTACAAAAAATGGTGACAGATAGGGACTGAGGACCACAGATATGTTCAAGTACCTGTTGATGTCTCCTTTATGTCATATAAAAAGTATATGTTAATTCTGAAAACATGTCAGATACCCCATTGTGAAATGTACAATAAAATTTGCCTCAAATCTTCATGTAATTACAGCTGAGGTTTGGTTCCAGGCAGGGCCGGTTTAAGTAGTCTGCCAAATCAGCATTGGCGGGGGGGCCCGGGGGGTCAAGGAGGGGCCCCCTGCTGAGTGCTGATCTTATCTGATGAAGGAGACAGCCAGGAGAGAGCAGCCGGCTCCTCTGCTCCTTTGGAGCCCCTTCCCCCTCCCTCCTCAGGCAGGGCGTGGCAGTAGCACTGAGCTAGTGCTGGAGATAGAGAAAGGATTTGCTCTTGGTAAGTTGTAATTTGGAGACAGTCCCTGGCTGCATTGCTGTGAAGGAGGAAAGGGAGAGAAGCTGGTCATGTGAGCGAGTGACTGTCCTCAGGGGCCCACGGGAGATCTTGGGGGGGGGCTGCCATGCACAATGGGGTGGTTATTTTACTTTTTAACTTGTTGCTGGAGTCAAGAAACTTTCCCTCCCTCTCTCCTCGGTATCTTCCTGCTTGTTTGCTACAAGCTGCTGAAGAATCAGCAGCTAGCCTTTTCGGGTCTGTGTGTGTGTGTGTGTGTGTGTTCATTCCTTCTGCTGAGATCCGGTTTCTCTTTCCCTCCCTTCCCTCCTTGGGCTGCTGCCAGCTTAAAAATTCCCCAGGTAGCCTTTTCTAGTCTTTCTCTCTCTTTGTGTGTGTGTTCATTTCCTCCCCTTTCTGTGTGTGAGAAGAGAGACTGAAAATCCTAGCAACCAAGCAAGCTGCAGAGATTTTTTCCGTGGCTAGTTTGATTACCTTACATAACTACATAACTATCTTATGTATTCTTACTTGTAGCATAAACCTAATACCTAAAGCAAAATCAGCTGCACTAAATAGCATTGTAGCATGAAGTGTACATCTTCTAGACTGTTTTGCAAAGTTGAAAAATCAACACAGAACTCACACACATCATATTCTTTAGATAAAGGCTGTAAATGTTTCAGATAATCAGAAACATTTTTCTCTCTGCACACATGGAGATGTAATTATTACAGTGGCAAAACACTCTCATGTTGTGGCTACTTAATTTTTGTCCTCTTCATCCTTCCCATCCTATAAATCACAGAGTTGGAAGAGACCTCAAGAGCCACCCAGTCTAACCCCCTGCCAGGCAAGAATACACAATTAAATCACTCCCGACAGATGGCCATCCAGCCTCTGTTTAAAAACCTCTAAAGAAGGAGACTCCACCACACTCCCAGGCGGCAGCAGATTCCACTGTCAAACAATTCTTACTGTCAGGAAGGTCTTCCTAACGTTTAGGTGGAATCTCTTTTCCTGTAGTTTGATTCCATTGCTCCATGTCCATGTCTCTGGAGCAGCAGAAAACAAGCTTGCTCCGTCTTCAGTATGACATCCCTTCAAATATTTAAACATGGCTATCCATGTCCCCTCTCAGCCTTCTCTTCTCCAGACTAAACATGCTTAGCTCCCTAAGCCACTCCTCATAAGGCATCATGGCTTCCAGTCCTCCCACCATTTTGGTTGCCCTCCTCTGGAAATGTTCCAGCTTGCCAATATCCTTCTTGAATTGTGGTGCCCAGAATTGGACACAGTATTCCAGATGAGGTCTGACCAAAGCAGAATACAGTGGCACTATTATGTCCCTTGATCTAATGATGAGTCAATTTGTTATTCAGTTTTGTTACCTACCCTGACATCCCCAGCCCCATATCTATAGTAAGATCTATAGTAATAATTGGCAATATTTAATAATTTGGCCTTACATGCAGTGTGGCCATTAATAAAAACCTGGGAAATTACTCATCTGGCAAACCCAAAGACAAGCACAACAGGGGCCTTTGTGGCTATGGGTGCTGTGGGTGCTTTGGGTTTCTAAATGGCACTAAAACCTCATTCTGCTTGTGTGTGTGTTTGCCTTTCAATAATTACTAAGGTGCAGAGGGTCCCGTTTATTTATAAAGGGGCAGGTTTGCAGTTTGCAGAAGGAACAACGTCACACCCTTTCTGCAACCTGGCTAAAAGAGAAGCATATCTTTCCTCTGAAGTATTTCTTACCTCTTGAAAATAATTTAGCAGCAATTAATTTTTTAAAAAAATGCAGAGTCTGAGTGGGATGGGGTCTGGTATATAGCTTTCCAGGACACTGGGATAAACATAGGGGGCCCCCAAAACAAACCATTGCAGGGGGCCCCCAAATTCCTTAAACCGGCCCTAGTTCCAGGACCCTCCGTGGATACCCAAATCCGTGAATCTTCAAGTCCCATTATATGCAATGGCATAGCAAAATAGTGCCTCTTATATACGATGGCAAAATCAAGCTTTGCTTTTTGGATTATTGTTTTTTAAAGAATATTTTCAAACCGTGAATACTTAAATCTGTGGATACCAAATCTGTGAATATGGAGGGACAACTGTATGCTGTTCCTGCCTTTCCATTATATAACATGGACTGTTGTTAGCAGGGATAGAAGCACTTTCAGTTTAAGAATACCAGTCCAGGAGGCAAGTAATACTTCATGTTGCAGAAGGAACAACTCAGGATGGAGCTGCCCTTTGAGACAGAAATGATAAATGGACAATTAAACTACTTGTTAAAAAAAAAGTTCATTATTAATAAGGTATTATTCCACTTGAGACCTAATCAACTTATTGTCAGCTTCATGTTTCCTTGACTATATGTCTGATAGCATGGTAGAAATGTTTAAAATGAATAAAATAAATGAATTCCCAGAGCATTTTGTAGAGAAACCTATGATGGTATAGTATGCTTTAGGTTTTTAGAGTAGATATTTGATGTTTACCCCTTTGTGGCAATCCATTATTTATATCAGTGGGACATTAAGATTTGCTAAATGGCATCATATGCCACTTACTGGCTTGCTCTATTGTAGATGGTGATGAAGAATGTGATTTATTATAATATAATACCTCTGTCACATTAGGATTTTTGTGGGTGAAGATATTCATTAATATCATATATATATACTGTAATAGTGATACAATAAGAAAACTGTTTAGGCATGTAAAGGTAGATAAAGCTTTCTCTTCAGATTTTACTCTGTTATCATAAACTCCTGAACTTCTGAAATGCTCTTTTCTTATCTATATTGAGCTCTTGAGTAGGTAGATGCACCACCTTCTCAGCATATCTCATGCATTCCATGATGCTTACAAAACTCCCTTGTCACAATAAACCTGTTATAGTATCAACCAACAATAGTAAATCAGTTCTAGATCCAGTTAATTTCAGTGGGAGAGCATTTAATTCCATAGTTAATTCTCACATAAGAAACAATAGTATTTAATGGTGCTCACTCTGGCTGAATCATGCCACTTTATCTCTAAAGTACCAACATGTATGCTGCCTTTTTTTGCTCCTATAGGCACAAATGTGTTTCTGGATTTGACCAGTTACTGCTGATACTATATTTATAGAGAAAGGAAAAACATAGAATACGGGAATTGAAATAACTACTTGCATTTCAGTTTCTGGCTGTGCTATTATTTTTTAGTTGAATTGAACTGAACAGTGGTAAATTGCTCCAGCTTAACCTCAGTACAAATGAAAAGCTACTTCTGTACTGTCCAAAGTACGAATTTAATGTATTTCTCACTTTAGTTGACAGTGCAAAAATGAAATACTTTACTGCTGAACTTGCTGCTGTGGCAAATTAACATATGCAAAACTATTCCCCGCTGAAGCCATTCCATGTTTTAAATTGATCTTAAGAGTTTATTATGTTGACCCATCTTCCTAGTGTCCTGTAAGCTGTGCAGTATTGAAGTGAGCCATTATATCCTGTGTTTTAACCAGGTGAGTTATTAATGATTTGCTTTTGTGTCCTTGTTTACAGATCCAACACGGTTTATGGTGGCACCTACCAGCATGGATGTCACTGCTGGTGAAAGTATTCTTCTTCCTTGCCAGGTATCTCATGATCATCCGCTAGATATTATGTTTACTTGGTCATTTAATGGACACCTGATAGACTTTGAAAAAGATGGGGATCACTTTGAAAGAGTTGGAGGGGTAAGTATTAATATTAGTAATCCCACAAGGCTATTCACTATGAGTGCTGAGAATTAGGATGATGAAGATGAAAATTTAGCAAAATACGCTTCTAGAAATAGTTACAAATTCACTGGACATGTTATCTGTCCTATCAACTGTTATCCAGAGCTGTTTCACACCCACACTTCCAAATGGAAATCTGCCTCTGGAGTTTACAGGAGAGTAATTTCAGCAATAAAATACCATCAGCTTCATTGCCAGTTCAGTTTATTTTCCTGTGAACTGAGGTAGAGGCAGTATGGAAGTGAAATATTATACTACCACTGGAAACTAGTACTGTTTCAGAATGTAGATATGAAAGCACTAAGTGAACAGGTTCATTAGGAAACCAATCCCCTAGCACTTTTGTAGAGTGAGGATTTTTACATCTTATTATTTGCATTGTCCTAATACAGTAGGACCCCCTTATCTGCTAGGGATTGGTTTTGGGGGACCTGTGGATACCAAAACCATGGATGATAGCGAATGCCATTGAAAATAATGGAACTTCCAGTTTAAAATATCATAGAGTTGACTTGGAGGACCTAGAAAATGTCTAGAGAGGACACATTTTCTAGGAAGACTCTATGGTGGGTGTGTTGTTTTGTGTCCTGTGGATAATTGAATCAGTGGATAATGAATCAGTGGACGTGTGTGTCCTGTAGTATTTTCTCAAAATTTTCCACTTTTCAGAAGCAGATTAGTCAAATGTACCAAATGTTGATGTTTGCAATAAGACAGACACAAAGGAGATTTTTAAAAATATCTTTGTATTTCATTACTTGCCATCATCACTCTTTTAAGTTTTTATAGCTAAGTATGAAGGCATGAATGATATCACAGAGGCAGATTTCCATTGTTTCTGTAGTTCAAATAATGGTTATATTTAGGACATACAATCAGCCCTCTGTATCCACGGATTCTTCATCCATGGCCTGATTTTTTTTAAAAAAAATATTCCAAACAGGAAACCTTGATTTTGCTATTTTATATAAGGAATACCACCTTACTACGCCGTTGTATATAATGAACTTGAGCATCCACAGTTTTTGGTATCCATGGGGGGTCCTGGAACCAAACCCTAGTAGATACCAAGGGCCCACTGCACTCCACAAGATCCCAAATGGCACACAGAAAGCTGTTCTTTGAAACAGGAATGGGTATGTTGTATACATCTAAGATTGCTCCTGTATGGGAATGTGTTGTTGCTATGGTCCAACAGGCAACAGAAAGACCTTTTGTTACCATTCCCATCACAAGACAAAAACCTACCCATAGCCTTGCAATACATGTTGACTCTGGCCTCTACTGCAGTTGTCCTATACATACAGTTTCAGCTATATTTGCAGTTCCATGAGAAAGCCAAGCAGATGCTCTGGTATATTGCAAGCTATGCAACCAGATTTCTTCCTACACAGCATTATGGAATGTTTTGAGGAGGATGGGATAGAAAACAGTTTTGACCCTGTTTACACATGGCATAAAACCACTGTTCGGTGCTGTGGCTCATGTGCTTTCCCCTCCCTTAGTACAAGCACAAGAATATCAGAAGATTTTAATCCCTGTTTTAAATGAACCAGTGTTCCTTGTTTCATTTTGAACTTGGCAGAAGTCTGGTTAGCTTAATCTAAGGGGACAGTCTGAAGCCATAGGGCCACATGTCAGTTTCAGATGAATTTCAATATCAGGAAATCTGTTTCTTCCTTACTAGCCCAGAAGCAGAGGAGGAGGAGTGATAGAGACAGATTATTGGTTGTCAGTAGGAGGGGAGAAAAGAAAGAGAGAGAGGAGAAAATGAAGAAGAAGATAAAAATAAGAAGGAAAAGAGGTTGTCCCACCCATGTTTGGTTCTGGCCCTATCCATCCTTGACTTCATATCTACCAATACTGGAATGAATCCTCCAACAGACTAATCCAGAGGGAGTGCAGCCTTTTGTGATGCCAGGAGGTTCCCCACCCTGGTTTTAATTGTAGTTACGGAGAGCAAAGCATGATCAAGTTATGCCTTATGATCCTATCTTATCCACAGTAACCATCCACAGTTTAAACTAATCAGAGTTCCTGCTACTTCAAGTTTAACAAGGGATTCTGCCTAGTTTTAAACAGGATGTAAACATTTCTGATCTCCTCCTTCCAGTCATGCTGGAGGGAAAATGAGCCAGAGACTTTCTGCTGCTCTTGCACTTAGTACTATGTTTAGCATTGCATTTGAACTAAGCCTGATTCAGACTAACCCTACATCTAGTTTGTTATTCTCTTTCTGTCTGTCTATGTATGCAGTTAAACTTCATGTTGCACAGTACATGGGGTCAAAAGTCTAGATGGTTTATTTATCTCACCCCTGGATTAAACACTTGAGTTTTGGTGATAGATTATTTACAACTTTTGTAGATTTCAAACATAAAAACTTCAACTCACCTATGAAATGTTTAATCCCTTTTTGTTTGAAGGATTCCAGCAGGAATCCTGCATCCTATCTCCTGTCTTGGCCCTGCCATTGCAGTATTTCCCTGAAGAAGAGGCAGATTATTATGAGAAAACAAGCTTCTGCTAGGCTTAAGTAATCACTGCTGGTACTTGTTTATAAAGCTCTTTTGGGTTGCAGAGTGCATCACCATCTGTATTTTGCTTACGCTCAAAGTGCCGCTATAAACAAGTCATCCACCATGTTAAAATGAGAAGCTGAGATGAAGAGCTAGCAATTTCTCCAAAATGATCATATGATGCAGATGTTACTTGAACCAGCTGTCCCATATCCAAAATAAGCTCTATAGTCACTGGACCATACTGGTTATCATCCTACAGAGAAGAGGGAAATTTCAGTTGTAAACAATAACTCCCATGCCTTGTCCATCAGACAGGTATTGGAAAATTAAAATCTGTGGAAGATAAAAACCACAAAAGGTTCTGCCCTGCAGGGGGAAGAGCTATAGCAGCAACAGCTGTTGTTAGCAATTACACCTAATTGTGCCGCAAAAAAAACCCAAATATATACTGTATTAATGTTCTTCCGTTAGAAGACTTGCAACTGCAATCTTAGCCTTAGATTTCCAATTTGTAAGCCCTGTGCCTGGCAGACGGCGAGAAAATATTTTTGGCTGTACACAGTCACACAGAACCATAATTAGTTCCATGCAATTACTAATCAGACATGAGTGTTTGGCATTTGGAAAAACAAATTACCGTTGTTCCATGCTAGGTGATGCAAAATTTCCTCATAGAGTGCTGTCCTTGTGACCTTTTAATACCAAAGCTATGGATGGTCAAAATGCTAGCTGGAGCACTAAACTGTGGAGAGTACTGCAGATGCCTCATAATTTGGGTTGGTGTTCACCGATTAAACAGAGGCGGGCAGAGTGCAGGCATCTGAATACCAATGAAGGCTATAAATTGGATGTCTGGAGCATGGCAGAAGCAAAAGCTGGCCTTTTTGTCAAACGAACATTTGCGGTAAACTGTTTGACTGACCTGAAGTTCCTGCGTCGCTTACAGACGGGCAAGCACGCTTTCAGCTCTTATCTTCAGGGAAAGCTCACATATTTTAAATAGGCCGTGGCTTGCCTTACAAATGTTTTTGTCAGCTGATGTAAAATAAATCCATTAGCCACAGTGTCCTTCATGTGATAATGATGTTTAGAGCTCATTAAAAAGTAATTGTAACCACTTTTCCCTACTTTATCAGCAGGATTCAGCTGGTGATTTGATGATCAGAAGCATCCAGCTGAATCATGCTGGAAAATACATCTGCATGGTACAAACGAGTGTAGACAAGCTATCGGCTGCTGCAGACCTGATTGTAAGAGGTATTTGAATTTTGTTGCTGTTGTTGCTGCTGTTGCGAAATGACTGTTCACACTAACTGCTGCTGTGGATAAATAGCATAAAGGCACAGCCTGAAAGAATTCACTATCACTATAATTAGTAACCCAAAAATGTACCCCAGCTCATTTTGTACAAACTGCAAGGGGGAAAGTCTTTTATCCTGCCTAAAATGGTAACAACATGCACTAATAAATTATTTAGTTTTTATAGGCAATTGAAAACAGCTGACAGTATTAATTTGCTAAATGCTGATGTGGGCAGAAGCAACTTTTCTTTGAAAACAGCATGGTGTGTTGGAAATCCTGAGGATCTGTGTGCAAACAGGTTGGCAGGAGTCGCCTCTAGGAAAGAAATTTTAATGTGCATCCTCCATGTGAACGTAAAATATATACCACTCCTTGGTAATAATACTGCTGTGATAAGGTACCGTTGATAACTCTTGGAAATACCTGATCTAGCACCAGGGACTTTTGTACCACACAGTTGCCCGAGGGAAGGCATTTGACTGACAGTTGCGCATGTGTATGCAACTGGCCAAGCCTGATAGTCAGAGGTGATCATTATCTGGGTGGGCTTACAGCCTTAATATTGTAAACTAAACTGGCAGCCTTTTCTCTTTTGCTTAGTGTAATGTTTAATGTAGGACTGAAGAAGGAAGGTTGTGTCTAAAACAGTTGCTGCTTTGAAAAAAGGTTATGGCAATATTGATTTAGAACAATCAATATCAGCCCACCCCCCAACAAAAAAATTAGATTTCAGGATGCTGAGTGTCCCTGCATACTTGATGCTTTGGGGTTTTGTTTTGTTTTTTTACATTGGCTATTATAAAATATTAATTCAGGCAGAATTAGGTTTAAGTATGTTTAACAGTGATTTCTTCTTCCCTCAGATGCCTAAGATTTATAGATTTAGAGATATCTAGCAGAAAATTCTTATTTCATCATTCAGTCTTCCCCAGAATTCTTTGGAGGGAGCTATGGCAACTGAAGTTTATAATATATTTATATACATTATATATAATGTAATTTTTATGACTGCCATCTCTGGTAAAAGCTTATTTTTAGGAAGTCCTTTACTGTGGCCATTTTTATTATTTATTTAAACATTTTAATGCTACATTTTGATCTGAACCTACAGAGTCCAACAACATCATTAGGAAACAAAAAAACAAATATAAAAATAAAAAAGCTTGGACAACTGCAATATAAAACTAGAGGAAAAGAAAACCAACAACAATGGCAAACATGGTAATAAAGGATTTTGGTGACCACAATCCAAATCTCCATCCAAAAAAAATATATATTTTCTGCTCTCTGTGAGGTAAAGGTGAAAGGGCCTCTTTGGAGGGGGTTCCACAATATATGGACTACAACTGAGAAAGCTGTGTCTCTTGTTACCACCCATGGCATTTTCAAATGGTAGAACAGGTTAATGGAAACTTTGTTATTGAGTAGAGTACAGTACTCAGGAAACCTCTTACAAAGAGGTGCAGTCTTTTCTTTCCATATTAAACAGAACTGGGAGTGGCTTGGATGTGCCTAATCCACATTACACAAATAATCCAGCTATTTTAATTGTTGTTGTTGTTGTTGTTAATAGCCCGCCCAATCACAAGGAATCCGGCTGGTTACAACAATAAAAACACATGGAACACAATAAAATTCAAAATTAGTCCCTTCCCAACCCCCCCAACCCAATACTAAAATTACAATTAAATAAACACAGTTTAATTAATTATTTGCTATGGCTTATTCCTATAGAATTCTGGGATTGTTGTTTGGTGAAGCACCAGCATGCTTTGGCAGGAAATGTCAGGGATGATGGGAGTTGTAGCTCTTCACCTCTGGCTCAAACTCACCACCTTGTTATGCAGCAGAGCCAACCAGCTTAGATCAGTGGTTAATGCTTTTCTCCAAAGCAGCAGAGTTTCAGAGAATAGGCTGAAGATCCTGACAAACTCTCCAAGCCTTCTCACTCTTCTCCAGGTGTCTCCAAACGTCTCCAGGATTCACTCAGGCAACTCAGTAGTTTTATATAAAACCTACTTTATTCTTCTATATAAATATACTATATGGTCAACAAATCACAATCTCTACACACTACTCCACAATATCTCCAAACTACTCCAACTCTACTCAACCACACACAACCACAATACATTGGCAAACATTGCAATTTTTATAGCCATTGTTTATCACCACCCACTAATTAGTTTCCACCCAGTGGGTGTGTACTTCCATTCTGATTGGTCCATGTAGTTCCACCCATGCTTAAGACCAACCCATGTATTTCAACATTTCACCTTGTACACTTAATGATTCTCAGGTGTTTCCAATCTGCATTCAGTACCTCTGTCCTTGGCTCTCAGGCCTTCTAGATTACATTAGCAGTTTCACCTGTGTAGCTTCATAATTGCTCTTGCTTAGTCATTGTGACTTTCACATACATATTTTATTTCTTTCACTGTATGTCCCATGTTGCATTTTCCTTAACAATCCCCTCCGAAATAAAATATTGTATGTGTCTTACAATGTCATTCCAACCATTTGTGTCAGCCTTTCATGTTTTTCTGCTGTCAATGCTTTTGTGAACAAATCTGCTATGTTGTGTTGTGTTTCTATATATCTCAATTCTATTTCACCCTTCTGAACCATGTCTCGTACATTTTGATATCTTACACCAACATATTTTGTTCTGTTCTTCAAACTTTCAGTTTCAGCCATCGCTATGCATGACTGTGAATCTTCCAGAATTTCCACTGGTATCTTGTAACTTTCATTTAAATCATTTAACAATTGCTTAATCCACTGTACCTCATTTACTATCTCATTCAAAGCAGCAAATTCTGCTTCTGTTGTGCTTAACGCTACATTAGTTTGTTTTCTACTTCTCCAAACTATTGGACTTTCACTATATTTAATTATCATTCCTGTAACTGACTTCTTGTCTCCTAATTCTGATGCAAATGAACTGTCTACATAACAATCTAGATCTGAACTACTGCTTCTTATAATCAGTTTCCTATCTAGGGTTCCTTTCAAATATCTCAATAAATGTTTTACCGCTGTCCAGTCTTCAATTTTCGGATCATTAACCCTTCTAGACAATACATTTACAGCATAGGAAATGTCTGGTCTGGTGTGGCAAGATATGAATTGTAAAGATCCTATTATACTTCTGAAGAGAGTCTTGTCCTCAAAAGCTCTAGTTGTTTCCTCAGACACAAAACCAGTTGTCATTGGAGCTCTTACTATTTTTGCATTCTGTAATCCACACTTTTCAATCAATCTTTCAATTTTATTTCTCTGACTTAATAAACAATGTCCTTCTTCTGTCCATTCAACACAAATACCTAAATAAGACTTCAATACACCTAAGTCCTTCAAAACAAACTTCTTAGACAATTCTCTTTTTACTGATTCAATTTCCTGTTTTGACTTTGCTGCTACGCACAAATCATCTACATAAATCACTAATACTATGTCTCCTTTTGTATAAACACAAGCATCTGCAATGCTCCTCTTGTAACCTAGCTTAACTAGCTCATCATTGATGCACAGATTCCACGCTCTGGCACTTTGTTTTAAACCATACAACGCTTTCTTTAATTTATATACTCTCTGACTACCATTTTCTTCAAAACCTTGTGGCTGCTCCATAAATATTTCTTCATTCAGAACCGCATTCAAGTAAGCTGTCTCAAAATCAAAATGTTCTACAACTAAATTCCTTTTTACTGCTACAGCTAGAACCATTCTCAGACTTTCTGGCTTTGCAGTTGGAGAATATGTCTTATCATAGTTCTCATACTGCTGTTGTGCAAAACCCTTAGCTACTAACCTAGCTTTATATTTGATACTTCCATCTGGCATTTCTTTCCTTTTGTATACCCATTTACAACCAATTACTTTCTTGTCTTTGGGTCTGTCAACAATTTCAAAAACATCTTTATTTACCAGGCAACCAAACTCATTATCCATTGCATCAAACCATCTTTCCTGTTCTTCACTAGAATAACTTTCCAATTCTTCAAAACTTTCAGGCTCTTCTACTGCTAAACAAGCTCTTGCCTTTGTCACAACAAACCTATCTGGAGGCTTTCTAACTCTATGACTACGCCTGGGAATAAAATCTGCTGTTCTGTCTCTTTCATCCTCACTTTCTCTACTAGGAGTTGTAGTTCTATGACTAAATCTCTTGTCTTCAGTCATTCGAGTAGTAGTAGGCCTAGATGCTATCTCATCATCAGAAGAACTACCACTGCTGCTAGGTGATGCTTCCTGCTTAACTGAAACCCCTCCGTTTCCTGAGGTTGGTTCAGTTTGTGCTTCTGGCTCATTTGAACTCCCTAATCTCAAAAACACTTCTTTATTGGCATGCAGTTTGTCCCAACCAGCATGTCTCTCAAAATTTGCAGACCTAGAATACTGCACTTGTTTTCCTCCCAAATGAAACTTGTAGCTATTTCCAGAATACCCCAAAAACCTAAGCCTTTTGCTTTTGGGTTCTCCTTTCCTCCTGAAACAAGCAGGTGTGTAAACATGAGCAAATTGTCCAAAAACCCTTAAGTACTTGTAATTTGGCATTCTCCCATACAATACCCTGTAGGGAATGTCTTCAATTTCTGAATGGTACAATCTGTTACTGATATGTACTGCAGTCAAAGTTGCTTCTGCCCAAAAACTATCTTTCACCCCTGCATCTGCCATCATACAAGCAGTAATTCTTTTTATATCTTGTATTTTCTTCTCTGCTAACCCATCCTCACTAGGACAAGCAGGGTTTGTAGTTTCATGCCTTATTCCCACCTTTTGAAACCAGTTAAACAATTGATTATTTAAAAATTCTCCTCCTCTATCAGTAATGATGGTGCCTACTCTGCTATCAAATTGTCTTTCCACCATTCTTACCCATGCTTTTAAACTTTGCCCAGCGTCAGATTTGTTTTTCATTATTCTCACAAATGCAAACCTTGTATACCTATCAACAATTACTAGGAAATACTTGCTTCCCCCTAAGGACAAGCAATTAGCTTGGGCAACATCTGCATGTACATACTGAAATGGTCTTTGAGCAATTCTTTTTGTTTTCTTAGCTACTGGAAAAGCTCTGACCTTTACCTGTTGACACACTGTACAATCTAAGTGGTTTTTGCATTCAGCAACTTTTAAATCTGGACACATACTGATTAAATTCTTTAAACATTTGAAGCTCGCATGGCCGAATTTTCTGTGGAGCTCGTGTATGCAGTCTTTGTGGATTGGAATATTTTCTATGTTATTAGCTTCTTCAACCCTGTAGCTATCAATATTGTCCTCCAAATAATAAAGTTTATCCTTTTTCAAACCTATGCCACGCAATTCCCCATTCAGTTTTATCTTACACATGTTCTTTTCAAAGATGACTGTGTAGTCTCTTTCTGTTAATCTGCTTACTGATAACAAATTATTTTCTAACTCCTTTACATGTAAGACATCATTAAAATTCTCTTTTAGCCCTGGAATGTACACAGTACCCATTTGATTTACAGTACTTAGCTCTTTCCCATCAGCCAAAACTACAGTATTTACATTAGCTGATTTTCTATTACTTATTAAATTTATATCATTACACATCAAAGATGTGGCTCCTGAATCAACTAGCCATTTAGAATTTGCATTTTGTTTTTCCTTAATCATGGTTGCAACCCCCTTTTTATTACCACTGTCCCTCAAAAATTGAGGTCTGGACTGTTTTTGATACTGCCGCGGCTGCCATCTGCTCTCTGCTTGCTTGCGTCTCTCAGCTGCAAAATGTTTACAATGTCTCTGCAGATGACCAATCTTCTTACAATAAAAGCACCTCCGTTGCTCCCTTGTAGAGGCTGCTTCCTCCTGCGTTCGCCAGTCAGGAGTTGTTTGTCGTTTTGGCACAGTCTTTAAGCTTGCTGAGTCACCCTGCTCAGACATTCTTCTCTGGTTCTCTTCCAGTATTCTGGCCACAATTAAGTCTCTATTAAGCTCAGCTTCTGGCAAGTTCTGGAAGCTGTTCGTTATGTTGTCCCACGAAGAGTCTAGCGATTCTACTAAAATGTAGCATTGCTGCTCTTTGCTAATTTGCACTCCCCTCAGTTCAGCTTGCACAAACAAATCTTGCATTATTTTTAAATGTTCTATCACACACTGCCCTTTAGCCATCTTTTGCCTGTATATTCTTTTAGACCATAGCATTTTTGCAAAAGCAGTTGAAGGAGTGTGTAATCTCTGCAAGGTATCCCACACATCCTTGGCAGACGTTTTATCTCTGACGTCATTAATTAAGTCTTCTTCAAGCATGAGATAAAGACAGGCTTTTGCTTTATTATCTCTCTCTTTAGTGGCTTCATCAGCATCAGCTGCTAGCCCTGTTTCAACTGTTGACCACAGACCTTCCTTTACTAGTAGAGATTGGGCATAAATCTTCCAGGTAGAGTAGTTGTTTCTATTCAATTTACTAAACTTTAGAAATTCCATCTTGATTTGTGCAGTGACTCAATTTGACACAGTCCTTCTGAGTATGCACAGCCGACCCGTCTGGGCTTAAGCAAAACACAAAATGATTTACTCACGAGGCTTATCAGTGCAGCACAAACAGCTTGCTCTGATCTGTTGTCCACCAAGCTTTCTTCCACTCTCTGGAACTTTCAGCTTCTGTGGATGCTGGGTGCTCTAGTAACTGGGCCCATAACCCTTGTCAGGGATGATGGGAGTTGTAGCTCTTCACCTCTGGCTCAAACTCACCACCTTGTTATGCAGCAGAGCCAACCAGCTTAGATCAGTGGTTAATGCTTTTCTCCAAAGCAGCAGAGTTTCAGAGAATAGGCTGAAGATCCTGACAAACTCTCCAAGCCTTCTCACTCTTCTCCAGGTGTCTCCAAACGTCTCCAGGATTCACTCAGGCAACTCAGTAGTTTTATATAAAACCTACTTTATTCTTCTATATAAATATACTATATGGTCAACAAATCACAATCTCTACACACTACTCCACAATATCTCCAAACTACTCCAACTCTACTCAACCACACACAACCACAATACATTGGCAAACATTGCAATTTTTATAGCCATTGTTTATCACCACCCACTAATTAGTTTCCACCCAGTGGGTGTGTACTTCCATTCTGATTGGTCCATGTAGTTCCACCCATGCTTAAGACCAACCCATGTATTTCAACATTTCACCTTGTACACTTAATGATTCTCAGGTGTTTCCAATCTGCATTCAGTACCTCTGTCCTTGGCTCTCAGGCCTTCTAGATTACATTAGCAGTTTCACCTGTGTAGCTTCATAATTGCTCTTGCTTAGTCATTGTGACTTTCACATACATATTTTATTTCTTTCACTGTATGTCCCATGTTGCATTTTCCTTAACAGGAAAGGCTAAAGACCGTCTAGAACTATAAATCCCAGGATTCAATAGGAAGGAGCCATGGCATATAATCCAGTTTCAAACTGGATTATTTGTGTTGTGTAGATTTTATGATAGTTCCATGACTGAAGCCAAACTATTCTATATTTTAATAGATATATATTAATGGATTAATGTTAACATTAATGTGTATTATACCTATTAAGATAATTTTAATATCTAAAATTAGTCTATTAGATTATTTTAATTATTTTAATTTATTTTGGTTATGTTCCAGCATAATTGCCTAGAATTATAGCTCCTTGGAGGAAGGGCTGGTAATACTGAGGCAGCCAAACCAGCTCTTTCGCCTTTGGGTAGTAAGATTCATTTGTTCTCAGATTGTTGTCATATTCAGACTGAAAGTACTGACATCAGCCATTGTGTGCTGGGCCTATTGGATTGTGGCTTTGGGATACAAATGCTGTAGTCCTTACTTAATGCCTTGAAATGCGGAGAAGTAAGCCTGCTTTAGTGTGGGAGGGGTGGGGAGGGAGAATGGGGAACATGATCATTGTCCATTGAAGAAGACAGCAGTGGTTTATCAGCTGTTCCCTCATGGGAGTAAGATATATTGTTCCTGCAGTAAACATAGGGGCCGGTTCCACGACAGGAAAAAGTTCGCCAGATTCCGGATTACCGTCCTTTCGTATCAGGAGCGCATAAATCACACGGTGCCTGGCATTTCGAATAATCCAGACACTTTCTGTTTTGCTTAATTCACACAGGCAAAGGTGGGGGGGGGAATCGCCTCCAGATGATTAAAGTCAGGCAGGAGGCGGGGAGGGAGCAAGGAGGGGGTCATGGAAACCATAAATAATGAGAGGAAAGAAAAAGGACAAACAAACAAGCAATCGAAAGAGCGATCTGACAAACTCCCCCGTCTTCCCCAGCCCTGAAAGGCTTTTGTAAAGAAAGGAGTCAATGAAAGCACGAACAAGCAAAAGCATAGTGGAGCAGATTGCATGCACACACAAACACACACCACAGAACTAGGGCTTGCCTCATTTGGTTTCCCTCCCTCCGAAGGCTTGAATAAAGGCAAGTGAATGGAAGGACAAACAAACAAAAGAACGAACATGCGATTGGCTGTTTTCCAGCACACACACACACACCCACACACCCCCACACACCCCAGCGAAGCAGCGAAGCATCTTCCCACCCCCCCACCCCCCAAAAGATAGACAGGAAGGGCTCCGTTTTCCAAAGTGAGTTGCAAGCAGAAGGAGGGTGAATTTCTTCTCTCCAACCCTTCAGTCTATTCGGATAAAGCACTCCAACCAATCAGGATTCAGCTCTGCTCACAGTAATTCGAAAAGGCAGATGCCAGTTTACACGATCGTTAGTTCCCACGGTAAAGTATGCGCATTTTCGCGAACTTAATCAAAAAAGTGTGGAAAACTAGCGAAAGCTGATACTGCGCAACTTATGGGTTTTTTGCACCCCCTCCTTTTGAAAAGGGCGCTGTTGCTTCGAGATGTGTGGGAACTATCAGGCTTCTTGTCGCATTCTTTGAGGATTTATTTTGCCGTGGAAACGACCCCATACACTTCGTTTAATGAGGATGAGGGCCAATGAACAGTTTAAATACCAATAAATTAGGCTGCTAAATATTTAAAATCCATAATACTTGAAGTTCTTAACTCAAAGTATATGCATCATTTTGTAGGGAATAATATTAAATTTTACTAGCAGTCTTTTAGAAGAAAATATATGGCAAGAAGGCAACAAATACAGTTAATGAGTTGATTCCTTTGTTTGTATTTTCTTTTCTCCCTTCCACCACCAACCCAAAAAGGCATTTCCTGAGCATATTGCACCATCTGCTGGATAGCAAGGGAGAACACTTAAGCATTATCCTTACCTGTTAATAGGAGCAAGTGAGGGAAAGTCTCTTGACTACTCTTATCAAAAACAAGCTTAGCTGACATAGAAATTGACTTAAGCAGAGGCCTTCATTGATCAGTGTAACTGAGATTTTCTTTCAGGCATTACAACTGCATATGTTTTAAGAGTACCAGATTCCGTACACTATTGTATTTGCCTGAAACCTCCAGATGATAAAAACAGTAAGAATTTTCACACCATAGCAACAAACTAATTGAGTTTAGCACAAACTTTTTCACTTTTCAGAGATCTTGCCAGCAGTAGCTTAACTCCCAAATAAATCAGGTAAGTTATCAACAGCAGGCCTTGTCACAGTCACACACAATTTAGCCATATCCAGGCTAGACTAGCATCCAGCATAGTGTAGTGGTTTGAGCATTGAACTACCACTCTGGAGACCAGGATTCGAACCCTCAATCAGCTATGAAAACCCACTGGGTGGCCTTGGGCAAGTCACACTCTCAGCCTCAGAGAAAGGCAAAGGCAAACCCCCTCTGAACAAACCTTGCCAAGTAAACCCTGTGATAGGTTTGCCTTAGGGTTGGCATAAGTCAGAAACGACTTAATGACACACAACAACAGACTAGACTAGACTACGAAAACTTGCTCTTCGCAGGGTTGCCTTTGAAACTGGTTTAGAAAGTTTTTCTAACTACAGCTGTCCAGTTGTTCCTTGGGTCCAAAGGATCTAAAAAAGCACATTACTGTCCTTGTTTACTCAGAGATAAGTCCCAGCTTCTGTATACTATGCAGTGTTGCAGCCTAAGGTTTCATTTAAAAGTCTCCATTCCAGAATGGTCTCACTGAATTCTTGTAGAAACTAGATTACATAATTTTATCTGTAGTGGGTGGAGTTTTTTTTTTAAGATGCTGACCACTGTATGAAAGAACATTTCAGGATGACCTTGCCAAAATGTTTTCTGAAAAATGAAAGAGCTAAGTAGAAATGATTAATTGGCATCTTAGAATTTTTTAACTTACTCTGGATGGAATCTTGTATCAGCTTATACTTAACTACATACTTCACTAGATAACTTCTCCTGGTCTGACCCCCCCCCCCAAAAAAAAAACCTGATGGAAACTTTTAGCCATGCTCTGATAATCACGAGAATAGCCCTCCTTCTCCCCATGCAGCTGATGCCCGATACAGTAGGTTGCGGGGGGGGGGGGTTATGATTCTGGCAACAGTGTCAAAATTATGACTAAGTAGTGATTGTGAATATGAAACAGTTACTACTTTATCATGATTTTGACACTATTGCCACGATTTTAACTTGCCCCCCCCCAACCTACTTTACTGGGCTGTAGCTGCATGGGGGAGAAAGAGGGCCATTCTGCTGAGATCAGAGTACAGTTGATGTTTCCATCAGGCTCGTGGTAGAGGGGGGGCTGACCAAGAGAAGTTACTTAGTTAACTATAAGCTCATACAGAATTCCTCTGTTATTAAAGGCTCAGAACGGGTTCCAAAAATACACCTGCTATTACCAGATCACAGATAAAAATTCATTGGCTTAAATCCTATTGACCACTCTCCACTACCACTGTGACTTCCACACAGTGAACAGAGCTTTCCCTTTTTCTACTACACATCTTTCAGTTCCTGTCCTTCAAAGCTCCTCCAGAGTGTTGTTAGTTCTCCCAGGAAATTACAATATATGATACAAATGATGAAAAAAAAAAAGAAATAAAAGGGAGGGGAGGAAGGTACCACATAGAGGAGGGGAAGGTGCACAAAAGTATGTTAATCAGGTCCAGCATATTTGAAATATAAACTATTTGAAATATAAATTATTCCCTGAGGTCACTCTTGGGTAACAATCCTGCATGGCACAGCATAGCATAATAGTTCCGCAGACAGAACTATGCTACATCTCTCCTCACAAACCACCACTACCCATACTTGCTGATTAGCCACTGCATTCCCCTGCCCCACAGCCATTCAGTGGCCAGTGAACTGGAGGAGTAGGGACAGTCAGAGAAGCATCTGGCTGTGTCCCTATAGCCAGACACAAAACAATGACATCCACTGAGATCCACCAGGATCCTCCAATCATGACGTTTACTTTAATATATCATTTTGGAGGGGAGTCAATAATGTAACCATTCAGATAGCCATGCTACATTAAATGTATATATCAATGCAAACACTGCGGTTGCTTCTGGAATGGACCAGCCAACTACCAAAAAATTCCAGTGGAAGACAAATGACAGTAGAAGCAGAAAGTCTAGTTCTGAACTGTCAGTATTTATTCAATGTATTTTTTTAATCATCCCTCCACTTACAATGAATGATTGGGGCAATTTGCAGTAAAGCCATAGAAAGAGCTAAAAACAAAATAAATAAAATGCATTAATTACTACAAAGCAGAGGAACACTCAAATCAAGGAGTGGCAGTAATCCCTGACAGTTTGGCAGACTAGAAAGGTTTTTACCAGTTGTCTAGAAGCCAGTAAAGAATAAGCCAACCTAATCTCACTGGAAAGGGAGTTCCATACCTGGAATGCTGCTACACAACCAAAATGAAGTCTTGAGTTCTCAACAGTCTCATTCCATAGCAGGTGGGACCTGTAAGGGGGCATCATGATAAATGCAGTCTCCAGAAAAGTTCGTACAAGAGGAAGCTTCTTTCTGAAATTCTGACTACAAGACATTTGGAACAGTATAAGTAATAGCCAGTATCTTGGACCCGGCTTGGGAACAACAAAGGGAGTTAGGAGATCCATTCCAAAATTGGTTTTTAAAATTATTTCATTTTATTGAATTTTGTTATATTTTATTTGGTCGGTAAAATTCTCACTGAACAACAATGTAACAGCAGTACCTGCTCAAGGGCTGCCTTAAGTAGAAGATGCAGCTGACATGTGGGCAAAGACACTCCGGGCCACTGCCACTACTTGATCATTGTGGATCCCAGAACACCCTCATGTTGCACACTTGATCTTTTAAGAGACATACCGTAAGATCCCAGTAAGAATATGCTGTACTCCTAAAATCTGGGTTGACCGTAATTTGGAAGTACAGAATGACCCCTGTATCTGTGGTACCAGTACCTGCGGTTTCATTTACCCATGTCTAAAAATATATATTCTCTCTAGGCATTTTCTAGATCCTCCAACTCAGTTCTATGGTCACCTTCTGGTGGACATTGACCACAGAGTTGCACTGGAGGATCTCCAAATGCCTAGAAAGAACACCTTTCTAGGCATTTAGAGGTCCTCCAGCACAATTCCATGATCAATGTCAACTAGAAATATAGGGTTCGCTGCTATCCATGTTTTTTGCTGCCCATGGTAAGTTCAGGAACATATCCCCTGTGGCTACAGTGGTCATATTATTCAACTGTGGAATGGATGGAGGACCATCACCTCCCAAAAATAGTACTCTATGGTGAACTCACCACGGGTCAGCATAAGAGGGGCTCTCCAAAAAAGCAATACAAGGATTCCCTGAAACAACATCTCAGGCTTGGCCAAATTGATCACCAACAACGGTCCGCCCTGGCCCTGGCCTCACATCGGGAGGCATGGAGACGCACTATCCACAATGCTGCAGGCTTATTTGAGAACTCATGCTGAACAAGTCTTGAAGAGAAATGACAACAGAGAAAGAATCACAACCTGGAAACATCACCCAAGGAGACCCTCTGCTGTGCTTTCTGCAACTGGACTTGTTTATCTTGGATTGGCCTTTTCAGTCATCAGCGCACTTGCAGAAAGCGCGGGATGAGGCCTTCCTGAATCTTCGTTTGCGAGGAAAAGCCAGAGAGAGAGAAATCCCTTGATGCATCCAAAAACAGTTCAGAATTTCTGACATCAACTGGAAGAAAGAAAAACACAGCTGGAGCTGAGTATCTTCAGTATATTGAAGAGACCCGACCTCATTACTTTGGGTATCCTCTCTCTTTAGCTTCACATAGATAGCATTGGGTCACAAGGCACTTCAAAGGCCAAAGGGCAAACCATACTTCCCCAAGACCATCTTCTGGAAAAACTTAGCCAAATTTTACTACAAGATGGAGAGATGATACTGAATGCCACTGTGGGATCCAGCATAACCAAAAGGGGTGTACATCTCCTGTCTAGCTCTCCACATAAGTCATCCATCAAAGGAGAACAAGGGTACTTCCTTCCCAAAACCAGACCTGAACTCAGATTCATTCATTTTCATTTCATTGGAAAATGAAATGGTGCTGATTGAAAAGAATTAACGATCAGCACCATTCAAGAAAACCTGGTGATGCTTGTGATGCCTCTGAAAAAGGGGAAGATTGGGGAATGGCTGAAGTTAGGTGTTCCTGACATGACTATTCTCTTCCATGAAAGAGGGAGAGAAACCATAAAATATTGTAAAGCTGCAGCCCTATACCCACTTACCTGGCAGTAAGCCACATTGATATTAATGGCACTTATTTCTTAATAGAGCTGCATAGGATGCACTGTACCACTCCAACCTGATGCACACTTCCTTAGAAGAAAACCCCATTGAACATATTGGGACTTACCTTACAACAAACATATACACAGGATTGTACTGGAAGAAGGGCAGTCTTCTAACAAAAGCCTGAGAGGCTTATCACGCAAAGAAGAAAAGCAGAAGAGCAGCCAGATTGTTTCGCCTTCCGTTCTGTCTTACCGCATGATATTGTAGTTCTTCAGTAGTTCTTCAGTTCTGGTCCCATGGGAGATGGTTTTAAAAATGAGTCTTTTTTCTAACTGATTTTTCTAGTTAGAAAAAAGACTCTATTTTACAGCCATCTCCCATGGGATCAGAACTGAAGAACTAAGACGTCATGTGGTAAGGCAGAACAGAAGGCTGCACTTCTGCTTTACTTCCTTGTGAGATAAGTCTCTGAGTCTAATGTCTTCTTTCTTCCCACAACTTATAAGTTCCACATAAGAATTTCTAAGAAATTCCCTGGAATTTATGTTCCATGTATTTTATTAGCTCTGCAAAATGTGGTTTTGGCTTCTTTTTCTGTAGCCTATTGACCTTTCTTTCTTTCTTTCTTTCTTTCTTTCTTTTTGAAAGTGCAGTTAGGAGATTTTCACACGCCGAAAATATCGCTGCCAGAAACCAGGACAGAAATATTTCTGTCCCAGAAGCAGCGCCGCAGTTCGCATGCTCACCTCCCTCTCCCGTTGTTCCGTCGTCCTCGCTTTGGGTTTTTTCCTCCCTCTTCCGGAATATTTTACTAATGGGAGTTTGCCATTAATAAAATATTCCGGAAGAGAGAAGAAAAAACCCAAAGCGAGGACGATGGAACAACGGGAGAGGGAGGTAAGCGTGCGAACCGCGGCGCTGCTTCCGGGACAGAAATATTTCTGTCCCGGTTTCTGGCAGCGATATTTTCGACGTGTGAAAATCTCCTATAGCTAAAGGGGGAAAGCCACATGATGGTAATTCATTTTTGGTGGAAGGAACTGAAGGTGATCCAGACCCAAAATACAATATCCAAAGCAGCCTGGCAATTTCAACATTTGATCCATTTTACATAACCTCTCTGCATGCTGAAAACTTTCCATCACATACATTATGTTCTTGAGCTGAAATGTGAAATCATGCAACTTCTTGATCTTAACTGCAAGATATCTCTATATCTTATATTATATGTTGAGTACATCTCATTGATTCAACTTGAAATGTGTTTGTTTATTCAATAATAGGTCCACCAGGTCCACCTGAAGCTGTGACAATTGATGAAATCACAGATACCACAGCTCAGGTATCTTGGAGGCCAGGACCTGACAATCGTAGCCCTATTACAACCTATGTTGTTCAAGCAAGGACCCCGTTTTCTGTGGGATGGCAAGCAGTTAATACAGGTAAACAGGTACCTTACAGCTCACAGAATATGATCCACTATTATTATGAGTGTATTTTCCAGACACAGGTATGAACTCACAAACATTCCAAGAAAGCACATGTACAAGGAACTTTGAACCTTGACAACAGTATGTCTTGGCAAATTGGCGTTTGTGATTCACACATGGCTACATTTCAGAGACTTTTACTGAACACATAAGAATCAAAATATACACAATAAGTACATTGGGATATATTACTTTAGCATACTTTTGAAATTCTAATAGGGAATCAGTTAGCTCATAATTGTAAAACAATCTGGTACATAATTAAGCAAATACAACAAATTCCTAGGGGAACAAAATATGATTTCATGAGTGAGGCTTTGTTAGAGATGAGGAAAATTCACTCAAGGAACACACTTGTTGCATGATCGATCGGGATGCTATCAGGCATCTAAAATGAGTCTGCTTTTGCTAGCACTCTGCAAATTTGGATTCAAAGGCTTCTGGAAGGAGGAGGGGGAAAGAACCAGACTCCAAGCACAAGTTCAGAAATCAAGGGGGAGAGAAAAATGTTTCCAAGTGATTACTTGCTGCTGGTTAAAAAGAGCACAGGAGCTAATCCTCACAGTGGCAAAAGGAGAGGGCAATACCACTAGGACAGCTGATTCTGATACACACACACACACAGGCCTGGGTGCCTTATTGCGTCTTGCCTAAGTTCCTCTAGTTCCCTGATCCAACTCTTTATGTGGCTCTGATCCTTTTCTCATGATTGGATCACAAAAGGAAAAGCTGCAATAAGGGACTGAGCTTCCATTTCCTTAAAGAACTATAAACTTCTCTTTGTTTAAAGAGAAACATAATAGAAAAAAAAGGTGTAGAGGAGGAAGGTACAGTTTGTAGTGGAAGGACCTTCAGAAAACAAAGATTTTGAAAGATAACTTTCCTTGGATCTTTTTAGATCCTTCCTGAACAGAAGCTGGTTACTCCTGCAAGAAGCACAGTACTTTGCCAAGTGGGTCCTGGCATGCCAGGACTTTTGAAGAACTGGCTAACAAATTCCTCTTGCAAAGACCCCAACTTCTGTGGCTCAAAATGATTCTCAATTTGGGATTGTGCTCAGCCAGTGCTCTTAAATTAGTTAGGGACTTCAGACTGATTTCTACAAAAGAATGGGACTGAAGCAGTACTGGCACAGGGATCTCAGAAACACAGAGGAGGACAAGAACCTTGATAAATGTAAAAATGTAGAATGAATGCAAGAACCAGGCACACTGGAATCCAGGCTTTTTTTATATATTATTCCCTGAAAGCCATGCTGACACCAGAGACATCTTTCATATTTATGCAAAGAAACATGCAGAGATATGAAATGAAGGGGATATGGAAAGGTGGCTGATGATGGGCGGCCTTCACAAGGCTGTTTCTTTTACCAAATATCTAATTGTGGGTGAATTTGGTCTTTGGCTTGGCATATGCCCATCTCTAGCCTGATTTCATGATTATCTAGAACCGCAGGAGGAGCCTTACTTGTAGCAGGGAGCCCTGGTGGTGCAGTGGTTAGATGCCAGTACTGCAAAGCACGAGGTTGTGAGTTCGATCCCAGAGGGTCCAAGGTTGACTCAGCCTTCCATCCTTCCATAGGTTGGTAAAATGAGTACCCAGCTTGTTGGAGGCATTTAGCTAAAAACATTGTAAACTGCTTAGGGAGTGCTTTGGCACTGATCAGCAGTATAGAAATATCAATGCTGTTGCCATCCCTATTGCTATTGAAGGGGCTAAATAAAGGTATATTTAATAATTCTTATTTTGAGTATGTGACCAATTGCTTTCCCAACCCTACAAAGCACTTGGTCCATTTGGCTTTTCCAGAGCTCTTTGTCCTTTGTGACTGGTGTCATTTGTGGCAGTCCAAGGCACAGGGCAGTTCAAGGTCCATGCATGTGTTTTGCATGCATCAGAGTACATTCCAGCACACACAAGCTGTGTGTACAGAATGTACACACAGTTCTATTGTACAGAAGCTTGTGGGCACCGAGGCATGCAAACACTTTAATGTTTTTTGAATACATAAAACTGGTTTAGCAGGGGATGAACCCATGGTATCTGAACTTAGCAAAGTGAAAATGCAGTGATCCTTACAGTGTAGGAAGGCACTACATACTAGAAACCATGGAAAGACTCATATCCATTAGGCATACTCCATTTCAGCAAGCTACATTTTCCAAGGTCCCTACTGCCAAGGTCTATTTAATACTTGTCCTTCTCCTGTATGCTCTGATCTTCTTTCTCACACCAGACTTTAGCAATGATAAAAAAAGGAAAAGTAAGACCAGCCACCTAATGGTTCAGTTCCCTAGTCTGTATTCTGATCTGCCCCCTGCTGTATCTTCTTATTTCAAATCAAGATTTCACAGTGTTTTTCAGTAAGTGTTGGACACAGTCACTGATACCTTCTTCACCTACACTTTTCCTCCACCATCCAGTGCCTGAGGTCATTGATGGAAACACATTTACAGCAACAGTGGTGGGTTTAAACCCATGGGTCGAGTATGAATTCCGAGTGGTTGCTGCCAGCCTTATTGGAATAGGAGAGCCAAGCAAACCATCAGAGAAGCGGAGAACTGAAGAGGCTCGTAAGTAGACATAGAAAAAGCAACATGTCATTTGACATTTCCCTCAATATTTCATTCTTCCAATAAATAGCAACATTTACTTGTTATTTGTAACTCACAGTAGTCTGTATGAGGATAGGAAAAACATACTTAATAGATTGAACAGTTTTTATTTGTATGGATTTACTAAGTGCGCATCGGCACCTCCTCATATTGAAACACAGAGAAGAGAGGCATGGCCTATTAGTGCTTACAGTGTCACACAGATCAATATACCTTCTGCATGCTATAATTCTGAATGCTAAGTTGGCACCATAACCTATCCCACAACACACCAAAGCAGGTAAGGAATACAGATTTTGCACTCTTACAAAGTCCAACAGAAATTTATCAGCCTTCTAGATTTGTGTTAATACAAATAGCACCTAAGAATAATAATTTGGTCATGTTAAGAAGAGGCAGAGTTTATCCTCATTCCTTCTGAAATCATATGTAGTCTGCCAAATGACCCACCTGGTATGTAAAATTATCCCTGCCCAAATGAATATTTGTCTTGTTCTCCTGCTCGCGAGTACCAAGGACGTGGACAAGCTCCTTGGTAGTGTGAGGAAGACAACCTGCCCTCTCGACCCTTGCCCATCTTGGCTGGCCATCCAGGGAGGGGATGCGTTGTGGAAGTTCTTTGTGAGCATCATCAATGCGTCCTTCAGGGAAGGATATATTCCATCATGTCTAAAGGAGGCGGCTGTTAAGCCTATTCTGAAAAAACCTTCCCTGGACCCCCTGGATATGAAAAATTATAGGCCAGTCTCTTTATTACCATTTTTGAGCAAGGTGATCGACAGTGCGGTTGCTCTTCAACTCCAAGCTGCCTTGGATGAAATCGATTATCTAGACCCATTTCAAACTGGCTTTAGGATGGGATTTGGAGTTGAGACTGCCATGGTTGCCTTGACCGACGGCCTGCGTCTAAGCATTGACAGGGGTAGTGTGACCCTGTTGGTGCTTTTAGACATCTCAGCGGCTTTCGATACGATAGATCATAGCATCCTCTTGGATCGCTTGAGTGGGTTAGGAATCGGAGGCACTGCGCTCCAGTGGTTCCAGTCCTTCCTCTCGGGCAGGTCCCAGAGGGTGTTGCTCGGGGACAGTTGCTCCAGCAGAAAGGAGCTTACTTGTGGTGTTCCGCAGGGCACCATCCTGTCCCCGATGCTGTTTAACATCTATATGAAGCCGCTGGGTGAGATTATTCGGAGTTATGGGGCTGGGTGTTATCAGTATGCTGATGACACCCAGATCTATTTCTCCTTGTCCCGATCGTCAGCCTCGAATTCCGATGGCGTCTCTCCTCTTAATGATTGTCTTAAAGCAGTAATGGGCTGGATTAGGAAAAACAGATTGAGATTAAATCCAGATAAAATGGAGGTGCTCACAGTAGCGGCCCCAAAACCAGGAGTTGGGTTGCAACCTCCAGTCCTGGACGGGGTCACGCTCTCCGTTAAGGACTGTGTTCGCAGTCTGGGGGTGCTCCTTGATTCATCGCTTCAGATGACTAGTCAGGTGAATGCGACAGTCAGGAGCGTCTGTTATCAGCTCCGGCTGATACGCCAGCTGCGCCATTTACTGGAAGTAAGGGACCTCGAGACTGTGGAGCACACGCTGGTAACCTCGTGTCTAGATTTCTGCAATGCGCTCTACATGGGGCTGCCCTCATGCTTGGTCCGGAAACTTCAGTTGGTACAAATTATGGCAGCCAGAGTGGTCTCGGGAACATCTCGGAGAGACCATATAACTCCAGTATTAAAATCTCTCCACTGGCTGCCTATCAGTTTCCAGGCCCAGTATAAGGTGTTGGTTATTACCTTTAAAGCCCTAAATGTCTTGGGTCCAACTTATCTCCGGAACCGCCTCCTCCCATACAATCCTCCCCGCGCACTCCAGTCCTCTGGGAGGAATTTGCTTCAGCCACAAAAATCTAGGCTGTCTGCAACCTCCCAGAGGGCCTTTTCGGTAATCGCCCCCAAATTGTGGAATGACCTGCCGAATGAGATCCATCAGATAACAAGCCTGAATAGCTTTTAAAAAGCACTAAAGGCGGATCTCTTTCGGCAGGCCTTTCCTAATTAGATCCTGGTCTCAGGGGATCCTGGCCTCTTTTAGTCCGCTGGCCATTTATTGTATTTTATTGTTTTTATTGTTTTTAAATGTGATTTTAGATCAGTTGGTTTTAATTTATAATTGTTTAATATTTTTTTATGGGGGAGGGTGAAGGTGGGGGGTGTTTGGGGATTTTATCTGTATTGTATTTTAATTTTTGTAAGCTGCCCCGATTGTTTTGACAGAGGGGTGGGGTATAAATATATAAATATTATTATTATTATTATTATTATTATTATTCACAAAGATCACATAGCACTATTTCATTGCTTATATAACCACATGGCTATGTGCTCTTCCAAGACATGCTCCTGAATTAATGAATTTCCCTCATTGTGCATTTGGCTGTACAGATCGTCACATCTGCAAGAGAAGCAGAAGATAGGAAGTATGCAGTTCATTGATTAGCTACTGTTGACTAAACATGCATATGTACTAAAAACTCTAATGGGGCATCCATACTAGAAAAATAATCCAGGTTGAAACTGGATTATTTTCATACCTCCTTCCTATGGAATCCTGGGATCTGTAGTTTGGTGAGGCACCACCACTCTATGGCAGAGAAGGCTAAAGACCTTGCAAAACTACAAATCCCAGTATTCCATAGGAACCATGCAAATAATCCAGTTTCAAACTGGATTGTTTGTGTCTTGTGGAGTCCTCCTATTAGTACATTTCTTAAACCACCACAAGAAATATAGTTTATAAAATATTTGCAACTGCTAATTCAATTTTAAACATTATAGTTATCTTATTTTCAAAATTGTGTCTCATGTGCCCTTGAAGCATATAAATGTCTACATGCAAAACATTTTAATCAATATTTTAATATTCCTTTTAAGGATTACAAGAGAACATTTTGGGATTTTAATTTTTCCCTCATTTTCAGATTGCATTTCCAAAACAAAATACTGATTTGCTTTAATTTCTTGGCAGAGAAGCTGAGTTAAAATTAAATTGAAGACAATATACAAGTTTTTTTAAAAAATAAAATCATTTGTTTCAAATTCAGAATGGAGAGGAATGTCTAAGAATAAAAAGGTTATGCAGATATTATCAGTCTGATCTAAAAACATGTTTCTGAAATGTTTGTTAATGTATCTAAAAAAAATTCACAAGTCATCAACTTCCCTGTATAAACGTCAAATAGTTAATAAATAAATAAACTAGCTTTCTACAGCTTGAAAACAGTCACTATACTGTTTGTTTCTTTTTTTCCATCTTCAGTTCCTGAAGTCACCCCAGCCAATGTCAGCGGAGGGGGTGGCACTAAATCTGAGTTGGTGATAACCTGGGAGGTAAGTGATGAATTTACTGCTTTTAGTGTCACGCCTATTAGGTGCAGACTTGAAGATGTTGTATCAGACAGTCATTTACCAAGGGAAGAACAGTTTGTTAAAGATTTCCATTGTCTACCTCTCCCACCTTCTGTGTGTGGAAGACAAATAATAATAATAATAACAACAACAACAACAACAACAACATACTCATGGTCCAAATGCATTGCCATGAAATATGGTGAGGAGGAGTAGACCGAAGCTAGAGACTGAGGATACCATTAGCCATGTATTTTTAGTCAAACCAACCTGACTACCCAGACTAATTTGTGGACCCAATTTCTTCAGTTTTCCAAATTTCACAATGAAGTTCTTCCTTATACTTATACAGCAAGTTTTATGGCTGAGCACGTGTGATGGAGTTGTGCCACAACTGCTTTATGAAGTAAGCCAGTTGTAAACTTTTGTGTATAATTAGTAGATTTCTGTCCCAACTCCCCCTTTCCTCTAGCTCTGGACAGTAAAGAAATCCAAATCTTTTAAGATAATCATTTCTCTATGTGAGTAAAGAAGCAGCCAGCTAGTACCCTCCTATAGGCAAGGGGAATTTCTTTTCCATGTTTGTCTTCTTTAGACAAGAATATATAGAATATCTTAAAGTGGTTTAGAAAATAAAAGGGATTCCCATTTGTGACACATTTTCCACACCCTCGTGGAAAGAAAATTACAATATTACCCACAGACACACTGTTACATCTTCAGCTTCCTTGTAAAAAAGCAATTGTTTTGCCTGCATCTGTGGCTGGCATCTTCATAGATTGGTGGCGTAGGGTGTGTGTGGGAGGTATACCCTACGGCACCATTCTCTGAAGATGCCAGCCACAGATGCAGGCAAAACATCAAGAATAAACTCTTCCAGAACACGGCCTCACAGCCTGGGAAAACCGACAAAAAAAGCTATTCTTCTATTTTTAAAAAAGCACCTAAGCATATGTTAATCTGGGTGGCTTCAATGAAATGTAAAAATGTCCTTAAGTGGCATTCTGAATAATGATATTCCACACAATGAGGCCTTTCATTTCTTTGGCTTCCTTACTGAAACTAGATAATTGGAGTATGTGCACTAGTGACCTAAATGTGATGTGACTGCTTCTGGCATCAGACAGCATTTGCCTGCTAGTCTGCATCACACTTCCACATGCACTCACTGTCATGTTGGAGTCCACAGTGTAGTTAAATTAGGTCATGCCCTTTGCTTCAAAACTAAATACATGCTGTGTCTGGTAAGGTAGAAACGACACACAAGGGAGCCAGTGGGGGGAGGGCACTGGTTAAAACCATGAAGAGTCTTTGTGATTTGAGCAGTGATTTGAGCAGCTTGAAATGCCTAGGCTTTGCCACCTTTGAACAGAGGAACTAAGTGTTGATGCAAAATTAATGAAAGTTTAAGGTTTTTGCTAAGGAACTAGGCAGTGGGGAGGGGATGACCCCACAGTTGCTAACCTTTTGTCCAAATCACAGTAGCTCACAAAAAAAGCAAAAATAAATAATGGAAACATCCCTCTGCTTCCTTTTTTTTTTTTTTTTTTTTTTTTTTTTGGCCACTGGCTCTGTATGCCCTCCATACTTAATCAAACAGTCCTGGGAATCAATCCTATAAAAACAGTGCAAGAAAATAAAATATAGATGAGGTCATATTCAGAACTATGAACAATGCTGCATGTAGATAAGAAATTAAATAATTACCTTCCATTTGATGTCAGTAAACCTCTATGGAAAAAAAATGTGCCAACTTAGGCTAGGCCAAAATGATCCCCACACATTCACAGACCCATCCATATTTTCCAAATGAGGAATTCTGGTAAGTATCTTCCCTTCAAAAAAAGAAAAGGGGGAAAAAACCTTTCCCCACTGAAGAAAAGAAAGAAGGCCATTTCATCCATGTAGACTCAGCCAAATTTCAGCTACCAGCCCTACTGCTAATACAGCTTTAGAAAAATCTAACCCCATGAGTGAACGGATTGCTCCTCCATGCCATCCAGAGAATCTCAGTTGTTACACTTTGCTTTTATTAACCTCATTAACCATCATAGTTTTCAAATTCTATTCTAGAGTATCTTGTGTGTATAAGGAGCTTATTGGTGTTCCTGTTGACAGGAGTGGTCATGGTGGCTAGCTATTTCTTCCTTAGCATAAAGCTGTAGGAAACCAGGGCAGGTCATGGTCTAAGCAGGGCAGGCATCTCACCCACAATAAGGCACACACACCTTGGTTTGGACTATGATAGAGGGAAAGCACTGCAAACACTATGGGACAGTGTTCTGAAAGCAAGACTGAGAGGCACCTCAAACCATGGAGAGTGCAAGAGTATGTTCACTCAGTGGAATTAGTTTTAAATCGATAGTGGTAGACGAACACGAAGGGAGGGGTCTGGAAAAACCCAGGCATGGGGGTTTCTAAACTACAGTCGTCCCTCCACATTCGCAGAGGTTAGCTTGAGACCCCCGCGAATGTGGAAAAACTGCGAATAACAAATGCTGCTCCTGCGACCGCCCCCAGAGGGAGGGAGGCAGCAGGAGGGTGTCTGGCCAGCCTGGCTGGCCTCTCTGCAAGCCTTCCTGAGGGGACTCCAGGCCTTAGAATACCCGGAGCCCACTTAGAAAGGCCAGGGAAGGCAGCAGGCAGGCAGGCGGGGAGAAGGCTGCGCTGCCTCTCCCCGGCCTTCCTGAGCGGACGCTGGGGCTTTGAAACCCCGGAGCCTGCTTAGAATGGCCGGGGAAGGCAGCGGGCGGGTGGGTGGCTGCCTTCCTCTCCCTGGCCTTCCTGAGTGGACTCCGGAGCTTAGAAGCCTCGGAGTCCCCTCAGGAAGGCCGGGGAAGGCAGCAGGCGGGCAGGGAGGAGGCTTTCTGAGCTGACTCCCTGGCTTTGGAGCCCCGGAGCCCGCTTAGGAAGGCATATAGCGCATTTGGAAGACTTCAGAAAAGAGTCTGGAGTAATAAACACCTGAGGCGAAGCACAAAAATCAGTGTGTATAGAGCCATTGTACTGTCTATCCTCCTTTATGGATCTGAAACACAGGTCACCTATCGCCACCACCTACGACTCCTTGAACGCTTTCATCAGCGCTGTCTACGCACAATCCTAAATATACACTGGACTGACTATGTGACGAATGTTGCTGTCCTTGAGCAATCAGGGATCACCAGCACTGAGGCCATGATATTGAGAACACAGGTGCACTGGGCAGGGCATGTTTCTAGGATGGAGGACCATCGCTTCCCAAAAATAGTACTCTACAGTGAACTCGCCACGGGTCAGCGTAAGAGGGGCACTCCAAAAAAACGATACAAGGACTCCCTGAAACAACATCTCAGGCTCGACCAAATTGATCACCAACAATGGTCCGCCCTGGCCTCACATCGGGAGGCATGGAGACGCACTATCCACAATGCTGCAGCCTCATTTGAGAACTCACGACGAACAAGTCTTGAAGAGAAATGACAACGCAGAAAGAATCACAACCCAGAAACATCACTCAAGGAGACCTTCTGCTGTGCTTTCTGCAACTGGACTTGTTTATCTCAGATTGGCCTTTTTAGTCATCAGTGCGCTTGCAGAAAGCGTGGAATGAGTCCTTCCTGAATCTTCGTTTGTGAAGAAAAGCCAGAGAAAGAGAGAGAGAGAGAACTGGATCTCAGCCTCTGTGTTTATTAGAAACTTTTCAGTTTTTGAAGCTGCCTTGAAGAGACCGAGTCAGATATTTCTGTGGAGAGCATGTGATGGGCGGCTGATGGAATGTTGATGAGTGAATGGGAAGAGAGCAGGAAGGAGCCAATCCTGTGGCAGGAAACTAGTATGGGAGGGGTGTCCTAGAGTGAAAAGAGGTGCATGACAATTGAAAGAAAGGAGATTACAGTTGAAAGGGAGAACTGAAGATGTGATGTGATGAGGAGAGGGCTAGAATATATGTATGGCTGTGAATGGAGATGAGGGAATGTACGGGCAGTGAGAATAAGTGTTAAGAGGAATAGAGGTTGATCGGAATATTGAGTGAGAGGAAGGAAAGAACCTAAACCACTTGTTATTGATTGGGCAGATTCTGAAGTTATATGTTCACCAGAGAGTGGGACTAGCTACCAGTTTAAAGTTAACCAAAGCAGTTCTGTTATATTGTTCAACTAATAAATCAATCTTTATGTTATCAAATCCAGACTCCTCCTGAATTATTTCCCTTACTAGTATTTATTTGGCATGTTAACCCTGCGATGCCCACTGATACAAGTACTATCCATCACAAGTACAACCCCAGTCCAAGGAAAGGATAAGGGGGAAGTTTGACATAAAAGTGGCAACTGTGGAACTGCGGTCTCCAAACATATTTATTTTGTGGCAGCATAAGTGACGAGACAGCCAGCCTGAATAGTGACTTAAATTTGGCTGGTGCACCTGCGCATCAAAATTTCCACCTTCATTACTAGCTGTCCATGATGTTTGAGGCTAAAATTGATTTCTTTTATGACATTTTGTTTTAGGACTAGCTGTTTCAAGAGAGTGCACCAATTAAAAAAAACTATAATAGCTGTATCGTGGGCTAATTTTCAGTTCAACGTTTATTTCCTTTGCCAGGGTATTCTGAAAGCAGACTATATCTATCCACTGATTTCTCAAAGATGCATTTTACTGTGCCTTTTTGTAAGTTCATCGTACATATCAGGCTGCTTCGATGTTTCTTCTCTTGTTATAGACAGTTCCTGAAGAGTTACAGAATGGAGGTGGGTTTGGTTACGTGGTTGCTTTTCGTCCAATTGGCACAATAAGTTGGATGCAGACAGTAGTGGCTTCTCCAGACGCCTCCAAATATGTGTTTCGGAATGAGAGTCTACCACCATTTTCACCCTATGAAGTCAAAGTGGGTGTGTACAACAACAAAGGAGAAGGTCCTTTTAGCCATGTCACAGTTGTTTATTCAGCTGATGAAGGTAACTTCTAGCATGTGGCACAGTCTAGCAATGTGGTATTTGACATGCTGGCTGTTTATGAAAGAGCTTTGTACCTATATTATTATTATTAGCATATTCAGCTGATGTCCAGGCCTGCTTGTAATAAATAGCATGTACCCAATTTTAGAATTCAGTCTGCTGTAAATGCATATTAATCATGATGACATTATCTTTGATAATGTGCATCAGGGAGAGGGAGAGCCTTCATTTAAGGAACAGATTATATTAAACTGTTCTTAAGTCAAAACATTTTTGCAAATTGAAATTTTAATTCTGATGTTTAATGGCATCATGTTAGTTCTATTAAGGTTGGCAATATGCCCAGTAGTATGTGTGTATACTGAGTTTAAATCTGTTCAGAGATTGCATTAAAATTGTAATAATACAGCCTTCTTCAAGCTGGTGCTCTCCAAATGTGTTGGATCACCACCCCAATTATGCCAGTTAGCTATATTGGCTGTTGGATGAGGGGGAACTATAAATGGAGGATACCAAGTTCAGGAAGGCGGAAATAATACATTTCTGTGTTTGCATTATAGTATTTTGGTAGCTGTTAACCACATCACTGGCTTTTACACTGTGTTTCAAAGTGTTGTTATGATGAAGAAATCCATTAACATGAACTTACCACCAAACCATTGCTGCTTCTTTTTAGAGCCCAACAGAGCTCCAACAAGCATCTTTGCCAAAAGCCTTTCTGCTTCAGAAGTAGAAGTATTTTGGTCCATGTTGCCAGAAACGCAAAGCAAAGGAAGAATACAGGGCTACGAGGTAGGAGCATAAAAGGCATCATCAGCCTGAAATAACTTGCTCTGTTCAACTGCCTTCTATCTCCCACTGTTTATACCTATGTCATTTCTTTCATTGTCCAGTTCCAGGATTATACTTAAGGAAAATAGTGACCCCCAAATGAACAGGACATGTGTATCCTTGTGTTTCTGACGGGATAGGCTTGGGATGTATAAAGTCCATTGACAGATTTAGCCCAGGCAGACATTAAGCATAAACAAGAAAAAAATATTGTTACAAGGCTTCTCTAGTAGTATAACATAAAACCAGGCTAGCTAACTAGTCTGAGTCACTAGGTATGACAATTGTGTCTTTCCTTGAACTCTAACCTCCTCTCCTCCTTTCTCCAGATGGCCAAAACTTCAAGTAATTCATTACATATATAATACACACACTGTACTTATTATGCTCCCTAACTTCTTCTGCTTGATTAAAACCCACACTCTGCTCAGCTCCCCATATGTGCATCTTTTCCTTATGGGGTCTAAACTACATTACTCTTCATTCCCTTCATTATCTAAAGCTTCACTAACTGGCATATATTCTAACCTCCACTAACGGACTGTTTAATTGCCATCTGCTTTTCAACCCGTCCTCCCTTTCTTGAGGCCCCCTTTCCACCATTCCAAGGGCTCTAATACACTAAATTCTGGAGTGGGTGAACTCCAGCACCTCCACAACAGAGGTTCACAGCATATAAACTCCACACACACACCTACCCAACCATTCTCTGAGGATGCCAGCCACAGATGCAGGCAAAACTTCAGAAAGAAACTATTCCAGAACATGGCCTTGCAGCCTGGAAAAAACCCAAGGAAATCTTCAGCTCCTCTGTCCATCACATTATGTTTCATATGAAATAGTCTTAGAGACATGGGAAGTGTGTTTAAATTATTTAAACTAAAAACACTTATTCAACTAATGTCACTGGGCTTCCATATGTTTGTCATTCTATTATATCATGCAAAGGGGAACTAATTGCAAAATCCAAAATAATATCAGCATAAACAGATCAGAAATATTCAATACACAGCCACAGGGCCACAACTACACTAGAGGCAAATTTGCTGTATTTTGTGTTTTAAATGTGAGTCACCTTCTCACATGTACAGAAAACATCCCACTCCCTCAAAGTTTAGTATTGGGTGTTTTTTTTTTAAAAAAAAATATAGAACTAGAAATTAGAATGGGAAATGGCTTTTGCAGGGGAACTGTCCTTCTCTGTTGGTCTGTGGTGACAACAGTATCCAGCAATCAAAGCACTTAAGTGGAATGTTAAGGGCTATAAACTTGATCTTTATAAATATTGCTGCAGTGCTCAGATGTGCTTACTGCTGGATTCATGCATGGAAGGGCTATTCTGAATGGCTGTAACCTCCTGAAATGGAGGCAATGGTTGGATTTATGGAGAGGTGCTAAAACAAAAGTCCTAAATGGTTATCTCTTCTAAGACTAAGTCAGCTCAATTCTTTCTTCTTCTTTTTTCCAGCAGTAAAAGTCATTTCAAGACTTATGGAAAGGTCATATTAAGGCTGTCTTATTTCACATAAAATAGAACCTTGCCACTCCTATTCCAGAAAATAACCCTAACACCTCAGTTGGCCACTGGTTTTAACTGGTGCATCTGTGGACCATCATGGTCCATGAGATGCTATAGGAGCGTTGTAAGGCTGAGTCCTGCCAACTGAGTCAAGAAACCTCAAATAATAGAACATATAATTGGCCCAAAGCAGAATAGTCCCGGGGAGAGGTTTGTTTACTATGTAGATGGAACAGAGAAGAGAAGAGAAAAAGAAAAGTTCTTGATGGAGCAATTGCTTTAGGAATGCACTTTCAGTTTTATCAGATATAGATTTGGTGAGTCTAATCCTCTGTGGGGGGTATGTATGACACTCTCCTAGAGGGTATCTTCAGCTATTTGCTTACTTACACATGAGATGTATATTCTGCTTTTCTCCAGGAATGGCACTTCAGACAACTAACAGTAAAACAGAGTAAAACAAAGAATGCAACCATTCAGTTGGGGAGTTCAAATAAGAAAGCATGCATTTTATTTCTGCAGGTTAGATACTGGAGACATGGAGATAAGGAAGAGCAGGCTGGAAGAATGAGAACCATGACCAACCAGACATTTGCAAAAATTAGCAACTTGAAGGGCAATGCATTGTACCACTTGGCTGTCAAAGCTTACAACACAGCAGGAATGGGACCTTCCAGCGCTGTAGTCAATGTAACAACCAGAAAGCCACGTGAGTCTGAGGGAGCACTTCTTTCATACTTACTCTATTTTGCTTTTGCAAGTGCCCCATTCAAATGTTAGCTGTAGCCATGATTTTATTAATCAAGGTACACAAAATGAAGACTAGCTAGACGGGAAACAAATATTTATCTCCATGATTATTGCAAGGCCTCCTGCTAGTCACCAGGATAGTAAATTGCCATCCAGTTCTCTTTTTCATGTGTAGCACTTACTCACATCATATCTTCTAATGTTTTTGAATATACATGTTTGTCTAACAGCTCATTAACTTGTCAAATAATGGAGTTCAAAGCTTCACCGAAACTATAGAATGATTCAACAAAGAAAACCTTGCTAATTAATAACATTCCATTTCTAATGTTTTGAATTTAGCACCAAGTCAACCTCCTGGAAACATTATATGGAATTCATCAGACTCTAAGATTATACTGAACTGGGATCAAGTAAAAGCACAGAATAATGAATCCGAGGTTAAAGGATACAAAGTAGGTACTGGTAATGGGCAGCAAAGAATATAGTAACTTGCCATTGTGGCAAGACACTGAGATGTCTCATAGCATTGAATTTACAATTCAACAGGTTAATTACATGTGAAAATGTAAATTGAATAATGGATTAGAAACTGAGTTAAACAGTTCACTTGGGTTGTGATCCTAATCACCCATAGTAATCTACCATTAAAGTCAGCAAGATTGCTTGTCAGTATATATGTAAAGAATTAGAGTGACAATCTAATAAACTTTGGTTATGTTCTGTGTATGGTTCCAGTGGCATTAAAACACCATTCACATCTTTACAAGAATTAATAACGGGTGGCTCTGTGAGGAGCAAGCGCAAATTAGACAAAATATGGCATCCCAATCCCAGGATAAAGCATGACTTTAGCACTTGTACTACTGCTTACTTACGTATGAGATGTATATACTCCCTATATTCTCCTACTAATCAATATATTCCATATGTTTAGAGAGTGAGCATGACACTTCCTACTTATCCTAAGGGGATATAGCTATTTTGTACTGTTACAATGGCAGAAGGGATTTTATATAACACCTGTTACCTGTACGTAAGAATGTCAGAATGGCCCTGCAGGATCAGATCAAAGGCCCACCTAGTCTAGCATCCAGCTCCCACAGTGGGCAGCCAGGTGCCTCTGGAAAGATCAGAAGCAGGACATGACAATAGCACTCTCTTGCTCATGTTCCTCAACAGATGGTATGGTAAAACATACTGTCTCTGATGCTATAGCATTAGCAATAGCATTGATATTTATTTACCGCTTATCAGTGCCAAAGCACTCCCTAAGTGGTTTACAGTGTTTTTTAGCTAATTGCCCCCGACAAGTTGGGTACTCATTTTACCAACCTATGGAAAGATGGAATGCTGAGTCAACCTTGGAGCCTTCTGGGATCGAACTCATAACCTTGTGGCTTGCAGTACTGGCATTTAACCAATGAACCACCAGGGCTCCCCAGGGATATTGGATACATATAGCCATTATGACTAGCTATTGATAGCATGATCCTCCCTTTTAAAGCCATACCATTTATTATGATGACTACATCTTACAATATCATACAGACATATGAGTAGCCATGTTGAATCTGACGTATCTGTTACAACATTCTGTCCATACCCTGGCCATTTGCCTATAGGAAGCCTGCTAGCAAGACCTGCCATCTAACACCATAGTTTAAATTTCTGTGGAAAAAGTATTTCCCTTTGTCTATCCTAAATCTCCCACTACTCAGGTTCAGTGGCTGATCCCCATTTACTAGTATGAAGTGGGAGGGAACTAAACCCCATCCACCTTTTTTTAAAACACAATGTTACCTTTTGATAGACTATGAGAGAATTGTGCTTAATGTTTCTGATCAATTCTTTGCCTGCCTGCCTCTGTATCTTCTGACTGTATGCAGGCAAAGCTTTTCATTGATCATCTGCATGTGTCTCAGTTGCTGAAGCAGTCGTCACACCAGTTCAACACTACAGCTCAAAACGTTGCACTGAGGCCTAGGTGTCTGTGCCTGAAAAATATTTTGCATTGTGTTGTTTGTCCCAAAATCGCACTTGGTTCCAAACTCAGTTCAGAAATGGGATGGAAAGATGGTGATCAATCCCCTGCACTCCCCACTGTGAAGGACACATTAGATTTGATGAAATCCTATCCATTTATTTTTAGTTTGCGGACAATAAAATCACATGGATGGGATAGGAAAGTGTGGGAGAACTCTCATGATCGATACACTCTTTATGTACAATAAGACAGGATTCCTTATCTCTTCTGGAAATTAAGACACCTTTTAAAAATGGAAAATATGCAAGTTAATTAAAGCCCTAGAAAAGAAGCCTTTTCTACAGTCAGTCAAAGTCTGTTCCTTCTTTATTTTCTTCTTTTCCCTTGGCCAAATATATGGTACTCTAGGTTTTTTACAGATGGAATAGACAAAGCAGTACCTCTATAATAGAAACTAACAAAACATCTGTGGAGCTTTCACTGCCTTTTGATGAAGATTACATCATAGAAATAAAGCCATTTAGTGATGGAGGAGATGGCAATAGCAGCGAGCAAATCCGAATTCCAAAGATATCAAGTAAGAGCATTTTTTGTCCACATGCAAAGTAAAAACCTTTTCTTCTCTCATTTTTCTACTTTTAAATTGTTCTGTTTATGTGCATATGGGGGGGGGACAATTTAGCATTGACCCTGCCCACATTTTTGCCAGAGCTCTCCCCCCACAACTTATTTTACCCCCACTTCAGAGATTTCTTATTATTGTTATGCACAGCTTGGGCGTTTTTAGACATAGACCAGTTTATCAGTGCTGTAATTTACCTGTTGCCCTGTTACCCATTCCCATACCTGTTAACTTTTCTGTTGGTCTTTGCTTTTTAAAAAAAAATCATAGGGTTATGTTTCCTAACCTTAGAATGATGACTTTAAGAAGACTTTTAAAATTCCTGTGAAAATGTCCCAAAGTAACTAGATAAAATGACTTGTTGTACTAGTAAAGTAACTTCTTCCCCACTAAGTTCACTGCTTTCCAAATATAACTTCATTTCACCCTGACTACTTCCCCATGTTAGAGGTAGGTATGTTACTCATACATCCGGGCTTTGAAAATAAGCAACTATTCTTTTAGAATGAGACTGATTTCATGTCGAATTTGTTAATGTTGCAGGCACCCAAATGGCATGACTCTAGTTATTTACTTTGTACATTACATATTTAAATGTTAATGCATTCATGTGTATTGGCCAGAACAAGGAATGAAATTTACTACAGTTGGACTAACTAGTCTGCCTTCAGAGTTCTGCAGTCCTCTATTTTAAGTAAATTTGGGGAGAAATCTAAACTTTACAGGCAAAATCAAACACTGCACAAATGCACTTCCATTTCTGTAACAGGATCCCCACCTCAATTGGTACAATATAGTACATTGTGGGGGTCCTGTCAACAGTTGACTGGTTCTAGTACATCTTACTACAGTTCAAGTACATCTTACTATTGGGAAAAATGACTTATGCTTCTCTAGGAATGGCATTATATGGTACTTCTTCAAAATGTCTTCCCTTCCTCAAATGTATTTAGCCGTGCTGTTTTAATATAATGGCATTTTATTCAAATCAGCTATATACAGCATGTTTTTAATGATACTGAGGGCAGGATCATTGTTAAATTGAGGCAAATGTGTAGTTTGTTGAAGTATATGAAGCACAAGAGATCTGTGAAGCATAGTTTATCTTGATTCCTTGTTTTCCTTCTCCTAGATGCATACGCGAGAGGTTCGAGTGCTTCTACTTCAAACGCCTGCACGCTGTCGGCCATCAGCACAATAATGATTTCCCTCACAGCTAGATCAAGTTTATGACAAAAGATATCTAAAGGACTTCCTGTTTATGATATAACTAAGCAACATTTAGCTAGTTGTTTTGAAGACACCCAGTACTAAGTAATATTGTTGTTCAAGTACATCTTACTACTGGAAAAAAATGTTTTATGCTTCTCTAGGAATGGCATTATATGGTACTTCCTCAAAGCAAATATAGCTTTGTCTGAAGTTTCCTTGGAAACTCTGCAATGCACTGAAAACATCTGTAATACGATGTTACCAAAGCAGTTTACATATGTCCTTATATGCATATTTTTATTATATATTTAGTGTTTTATAGACTTTTTTAAAGTTAACATATGATGTAGATATTAATTTCTTTTCCCCTCTGCTATGAAATAACTACTGATGACATTAACCTTGCAAATATATATTATTTTGGAATGTTTTATGGCCAGAAGGTCAAAGTCCTCAGTAATCAGTTTTGAATTGATTGTATAGTTTTACAAGAGTGCATATTGATGGAGCTCTTTTGCCTTGATCTGTCCTTCAAGGCCTCTGTAAACAGAAGGGATTCCCCTACCTATCTGTGAAGCCCTCCCTTATTTCCCTTCCCCTCCTCTTGCTGACCCTTAAGCTGCACACATACACATTGATGATAAGCTGAGGCTCTCATCATGTTCTTGTTTAATGAGTCATTCCTCTCCAGGATCCTAGTTATAGGTTGCTCTCATAAGTAAAAAGGAAGGAGTGTGCGCTTACATAGATGTACCTGAGGCACAAGACATATGCCCCTGTCACAGCAACTGAGTGCTAGGGGGTGTCGAAGAGGTAATAGCTTTGAGAATCCCTCTGATGTATGTGGATATTTAAAGCTGTTACCATGATCTTGCTTCTGTCCAGTACTTTTCCTGTACAAGATTTCATTATTATTTTTTTGAAGCTCAGATGATTAAAATAAATTAATGCATTTGCTTTCAGGCGGTTAAGTCAAGTGCATAATAATCATCTAGCTAATATTTTGATGATGCTTATCAAGATTTTTATCTGAATGTACTACTGATTTAGCGTTCTCTTAACATTTAACAAATATTACATTAATGTTCATTCCATTTAGTTGCCATTACTCCAGTGATGAAGTAAAACGGACGCTGCTTTAGCAGAGAACAAGATTCCAAATCTGGTGAAAACCTGAAATTCTATAAGTCAAACAATTTATGTAGTTCTATATTTTCACCATTTTAATCAGGAAGTCTGTGAATCTGTGAGACTTTAAAATGAAAGATAACTATGTTGTTTTCTTGTCTGAACAGATATTTCTTTTGACGGGTATATGTTAACTGTAATTCTCTATAGATTGATTTCATAAATTAAACTGCACAGTTATCCATGTCTATATGAGTTTGTTTGACTATAGGTCATAAGCTAAAGATAATAAATAACATTCTTATGAATTACTCCTCTAACAAGGCTTTTTTTCCATTTAAAAAAATGCATGTCTGGGTGTCTCTATGCCCTGTCAAATAGTTTGTTTTGTTTTGTTTTCTTTTAAGATTTCCAATTCTCCTGGCTTTCTGCTAGCACAAGTGATCAGAACCTGCAGTCTTGTGTTCTAAAGACCAAGGTTTAGTTTTCTTGACCAGGTTGTCATCCATATCTAGTGTGTTATTAAAACTGAATTCAAATGTGAGTACAATCCTTCATGAAGTCGTTTCATGCAGCCTCCATTCATTCCAATAAAGCTTGTGCTTGGAGCATAGTTTGGTGAATGACCCAATCCAGTGGCTTGAGTGTGCATACAAAGATTTTAATGTAGGCATGAAGTTCTACACAAGTCAGCTCATGCAGAGCTTCTGCGTGCACTAGAGTCAAGTGGAGTACTGGATCATGTCCACAATTTATAAGAAAAATATATTCATACAAAAGAGATTTCTTACTATGAAAATTTTTTGTAAGTATGCTCAGATGGATCAATGATAATTAAAATTATAGACTTTTCTATTAATTTTTCCCAAGTTTAAAATGCACTGCAGAGGTTTATAATTTGTTCTACCTGATAGCTTAAATTTGCCTGTAACTTGTCTCTTTTGCTTCCAGAACAATACAAGCTAACTTTTAAACCTTTAAAAATATATTTATTAATTAATTCATAACCAGGATTCCACTTGTGTAAGTCAGGGGTGTTTACCAGAGAAATATTGTCAGTATTTCAAGCTGTGTTCCTTTCTTAGTTTGATATGGTTACTTCTATGTAAAAAACAAAACAAAATAAAACAAAAAAAAACTGCAAAAGAAAGAAAATGAAAGAAAAAAAGCCGATGTAGTTTTTCTCCCCGGTGTAAATGATATTTATTGGTGATCTAGCAGATGTAATCTTTTTTAAAGTTATTGGTAATAAATATTCTGTTATTTGTAAAGATTCCTGTCTTTAGGAGCATTTTTCCTGCAATCATGGTGGTTCCTGACAAATTGCTCCGCATGTACAGTATTGCATCTCTTTCAACCATACAGTGAAAACTATTGTGAAAATGCATGACAGACTATAGATTTTCCTTGGTTTTTTTCCAGGCTGTGAGGTCGTGTTTTGAAGTAGTTTCTTTCTGACATTTCGCCTGCATCTGTGGCTGGCATCTTCATAGAATGGTTGGGTAGGAGTGCGTCTGGAGAGTATATGTAAATTTGTGTAATTGAATGGTTAGCAGAGCGATCTAAGCTAAACAATTGAGAAATATGCCAAAATTAAAAATTTAAAGGGGTTCAATTCAAAAAATTCCAAAATAAATTATTTTAATTCGGATCCCCATGTATAAATGAAAATTCTTGGCAATTACAGTTGTCCCTTCATATTCCCTGGGGTTTGGTTCCAGGACCCCACCCCACCCATGGATACCAAAACCCGTGAATACTCAAGTCCCATTATATGCAATGGCACAGCAAAATGGTGTCCCTTATATAAGATGGCAAAATCAAGGTTTGCTTTTTGGATTATTATTTTTTAAAGAATATTTTCAAGCCATGAATACTTAAATCCATGGATACCAAATCTGTGGATACAGAGGGACAACTGTATTCTGGTGGAGCCATTTCCATTGATTCCTGATATCCATGTTTTCATCAATCTATGCTTGTAGAAATGTCTTAAAACTCCTAACAGAATTTCACTGTGGCCCTTCTTAGTGCCACAATCAAATAAATTTGGGAGTGAAAAGGGGAGAAGGCATGGGGCAAAATACTTCTAACAAGTAGTAGACAAAAGGAGCTGGCCCTAAATACCAGAAGAACCTGAATCCACCTTAACGCTGGCTTGTGTTGAAACTGCAGCCATTTGAAAACCCCTATTGTAAAATAATCACTTTCCAAGATGAACCCTGTAAGAACAATGTTTAGGTGGCTGAACATCTCGTTTAGTGTCAAGTCTTGAAGAGAAACGACAACGCAGAAAGAATCACAACACAAAAACATCACCTAAGGAGACCTTCTGCTGTGCTTTCTGCAACCGGACTTGTTTATCTCGGATTGGCCTTTTTAGTCATCAGCACAAAAAGCACAGGATGAGTCCTTCCTGAATCTTCGTTTGCGAAGTAAAGGCAGAGAGAGAGAGACAGACAGACACTTACTGATTCACTTTTTTCCAGCCTCCTATCTATCTATGGCTGGAATCCTGTATGGGAGTTGCATCTTCATAAGTGGACTTACATGTGTGGAAATTAAAATTGCGAAAATGCACGATGTCCATATCCAGTAGAGGGCTGCCGTTATATAACTACATAGCAGAGCCAGCAAAGGGACTGATCCGCATCACATTGATCCCAATGTGCATCAGGCACCAATGTGCATCTGGCACTGTTATTGGTGTCCTGTTATGCATCCTCACAATTCACTGACAGGGTTTCTTAGCACCTCTGCTACATAAAGTGTATGCAAATTTATGTTGAGTGAAAGCTTATAAGATTCTGGTCTATACATGCAAAGCAAATAACTTCTTTGCTCCATAAACAAAGCAGGAAACATAGCAACCTTATTCACTATCCAGTGAAAGATAGCTGGAAAAGGAGTGTGGAAACAGAGACATCTTAGAAGGCAGTGCCCTGAATCATGATCCTTTCCATTCACAATGGTTTCTGGTTTATTTCAATACAGTGCAGAACTAAGAACAAACAAAATGGTCCTCCCACTTTTCTGGGCCTCCATTTATGCAAAACAACAACAACAACAACAACTAACATAAGGCTTTTGGATCAGAGATGTGTCTCCTAAGAAATGGATTGATTTATTGATACAAGACTTCATCAGCAAAGACAGTAACTTAAATCCAATTATTAGTCCCAACTAAAGGGGTTCCACTGAAGCAATGATTGAATGGTAAAACAACTCCTATGAAAATCACATTATTTCAGTGGGCCTACTCTAGCTGGTAGAGTAGACTTGAATTTAGTCCAGTGATAACATGAAATCTCCTATAAACCTACTGTTGCATAAAAACAAAAGGGTTGGTCAGTTTTTAATAGAATGGGGTTGGAGAAGGAAAAAACACTTATCGTACCAAGGTATGAAAACTGTAACTATTCCCTTCAATTCGGAGCTTATCTACACCAGTAAAAAAAACCACACGAATCTGGCCCAATAATGATATGTGGCATGCAGCTTTCCCCCCAAATCTGGTGTGATAGTGACATATAATGTATGGCCCTATTGATACCAGACTCAGGTAATACCCCCTAAATCTGGGTTTTAGAAAACTTACAGTTTTGCATAAAACTCCAGAGAAAACTGCCGTGTGAACAAGCCATCCACACTGGAATCAGAGGGTGGGGTGAGGAGGAGAGGAAGGACAAGCACTGCCTGAGGATCTGCCATTTCCCCCCTCCTCAGCACCACTTCTCATTCCAAAGGCAGAGCTGCAGTGGTAGTCACTCTTCCTGAGGTCAGAAGCCCTGGCAAGCCCCACTGTTGGCTCCAGAGAAGGCGATTACCGCTGGAGTTTTGATTTTTCTGGCACACAATCAATTCTCTGAGCTCTGTGGAAAGCATAGCGCCAGTGGTAGTCACCCTCTCTGAAGTCAGAACAGGTGCTCACCATGCCATTGCGAGTCTAGCTCAAAGTCAAGCATGAGTAACACCTTTGAATGGAAGCTAAATAAAAACCCAGTGCAGATTCATGCTTTGGTAAGTGGCACTTAAATCCAGGTCAGAGCAGTCTGAATTTCATGCACCACAGCTCCTGGCCAAAGTAGTCCAAATCTCATCCAGATTTTTACCCCCCATGTAGTCAAGCCCGTGATTTTCCATGATAACCAAACTGCCTTGAGAATGGTACAACATGTACTTTAGGACTATAAGAAGCTTCCTTACACTGAATCAGATCATTAATTCAGCTAAGTTTATATAATCTATACCAGCTAACAAAAAAAAAATTGCTGTATTTGGAATGCAAGGACTTGAAAGAGGTATCTTTTGCATATAGACCATAAGCTTTGCCATATAGCTATGGCGCTTCCTTGCTGTCCTTTCCCAGTCTTTCCCTCATAACCAAAATATATCTTCTTACCCATCCATACCTATACCAAATAACAAGTGGGTACAATGTGACTATGTCACATAGCGATGTCATGCACATGCACATAAACATGAGTTTATGGAATGATCACTCTGTGTGTATGTGTGTGAGTGTGTGTGCACACGCACATGTGCACCTTTAAATCATCTGTTAATTTATGCCAATCCTATGAATTTCACAGGGTTTTCTTAGACAAGGAATACTCAGAGGTTGTTTTGCCAGTTCTTTCCTCTGAAATATAGCCCAGAGCACCTGGTATTTATTGGCTTTCTACCATCCAAGTACTAACCAGAGCTGACCCTGCTTAACTTCCCAGATTAGTATAAGGTGTTGGTTATTATCTTTAAAGCCCTAAATGGCTTGGGTCCAACTTATCTTTGGAACCACCTCCTCTTATACAATCCTCCCCGCGCACTCGGGTCTTCTGGGAGGAATTTGCTTCAGCCACAAAAATCTAGGCTGTCTGCAACCTCCCAGAGGGCCTGTTTGGTAATCGCCCCCAAATTATGGAATGGCCTGCCGAACGAGATCCATCAGATGACGAGCTTGAGTAGATTTTAAAAAGCACTAAAGATGGATCTCTTTCGGCAGGCCTTTCCTGATTAGATCCCGGCCTCAGGAGCTGTGTCTCCTGGCCTCTTTTAGTCTTGCTTGTATTTGTATTTTATGTGATTTTAGTTAGGTTGGTTTTAATTTATATTCGTTAAATATCTTTTTATGAGGGAGGATGGGGGTGGGTATTGTTTAGGGATTTTAGTTAGCATTGTTGCATTTTAATTCCTGTAAGCCGCCCCGATTGTTTTTAACAGAGAGGCGGGGTAAAAATAAACAATTATCATCATCATCATCATCATCATTATCAGAAAGGATCTGGTGCCTTTAGGGGTCACTGCTCTCCATCAAAAACATTTTTTAACACAGTGACTCCAAAAACAGCCTTAAAACTGCCAAGAGGCCTCCCTGTCTATCCATAACACTACTTCATATTATCTATATTCCTCAGAGCTTTCCCCTACCATATGCTGTGATAACTGTTTACATAATTTCCTACCAAGGCAATGTCCATCTGGTTATTGTCAATAACACTAAAATCCACTGACCGGCTTTCATTTTTATTTATGAGACATTAATCAGAAGCACAAACATTTGTCCAATTCTGCTGAGCTAATATGCCTATCTTTCATGTTTAATCATAGTCTGTGGTTATGTGGCTAGTTTGACAGCTGAGTGCTGAGCATTACAGACAGTTTCTAATCATTGAACCTGGTGTACTACTACATATCTATTTAGATACAGATATAAAATGAGAAACATGCTGTACAATCCCTGCTGTAGCTATCTGTCAAAGATGGTCTGCAGCTCAAGATGGATTAGCATTCTCAAACAAGAAAAGATGAGGAACAAAACATTAATGGAAATACATATCATTCCACCCTACTTCTTGTATGAAGCTATTTTTGGTGCAAGAAAAGTGTACCAAACCTTGCTACCCAATTATATGCCAACAATTTACTAGATTAATTGCTACATTAATGCAAAAGGGTTTTTATACATGGCTTTCCTTACAATATTTTAGGCCAGGTGAACAGTTTGTTCATCTCTCATGAAACAGTTCATACATTCATCCAGAGAGAGTGCTCCAAAAGTACGTATAATGACAGTAGCTTAGTGCTTTTGACAAAGAGCCATATTTGCGAGCATGTGCTTTTTAAAGTTGTTATTATTGTTGTTGTTATTATTATTATTAATTAAACAATTGCACTAATTTGAGCTCTGTTGGCTTTCTGTTAAAAGGAAAAAACTCAGAAAATCTTAAACCAGCCTCTCTCTAGTACTGTTCATTTCAAAATCCATTTATGCTACATCTAGATACAGTATGTGATACAGCACTTTCCCACCTATCATTCCACACCTAACTTTTGGGATTTTCACTGTTATTTTCAGTTTCTTTTCATCATTCTCCTCAGTCCCCATTCACTGATGTGATTCTGGCAAACAACTGACATTTTATTTTTGTTGTTCGTTGGTGTCAAGTTGGTTTCAACTTACGGTGATGGCTTGACTACAGGGGGAGATTTGGCCTACTTTGGCCCAGAGCTGTGGCGCATGAAATTCAGGTTACTCTGGCCTGGATTTAAGTGCCACAACCTGGCAAAGCCTGAATCTTCAGTGGATTTGCTTCCATTCAAAGCTGTTACTCACACGTGACTCTGAGCTTCAAAAAACAACAACAACAACAACAACAACAAAGTGCCAGCAGTAGTCGCCTCTCTGAAGCCAGAATGGGTGGCTACCACTGGCACTTTGCTTTTCCCAGAGCTCAGAGTGGTGAGTGTGCACCACAAAAGCAAAGCGCCAGCAGTAGCCGCCCAATATGGCTTCAGAGAGGGTGATGACTGCTGGTGTTTTGCTTTTCCCAGGGCTCAGAGGGGTGATTATGCACCAGAATGGGCGCCTAACCTCGCGATGGCAGGGATTACCAGGGGTTCTGACCTCAGAAAGAGCAACTACCACTGGGGCTATGCCTTTGGAATGAGAAGTGGCACTGAGGAGGGGGGAAATGGCAGAGCCTCAGGCAGCACTTGTCTTCCTCTCCTCCCCACCCATCCCTAAATCCAGTGTAGGTGGATCATTCACATGGTAGTTTTCCCCAGAGTTTCCAGAAAACACCAGAGAAAGCTGTGAGTTTTCTAAAACCCAGATTTAGGGGGTATTCCCCAAGTCTGGTGCCAATAGGGACGTACATCGTGTGTCACTATCGCACCTGATCTAAGGGAAAGGCCACACATCATGTGTCATTATTGGGCCGGATTTGGATTTTTATTTATTTTTTACTGGTGTAGACAAGTCTGAGACCTCCACGACACCCTGTTATTAACAGCCCTGCTTAGGTACTGCAAACTTAGGACAGTTGTGGATTCTTTGAGTGTTACAACCTGTAATGCAGTCTCCTTCTTTTCCTACTGCCCTCCACCATATCAAGTTTTATCATCTTTTCTAATGAGTCATGTTGTCTCATGATATGTCCTAAGTATGATCAGTTCAGTCATCTTTGCTTCTAGGATTTCATGCTGGATTTGCTCTCTGACCCATTTATTTGTCTCTTTGGCAGTCCAAAGGGGAAGGGGTTAGTCATATCATCGGGCAGCACCCCCAAATGCCAGCACCACAGAATTCTGTTGCTCAGGGTAGTTGACTGGCTTTTAAGTAGGGTTTCTGGGGTTAGGTCAGGAGACAGAACATAGCTATGATATCGTTATGCCTCTGATGCGGGATATCAGCCAAAGTGTACAAATAAAGAGTTCAAAGCAGAACTCTCATAGATGACCTTTGATTGTATCCAAATTGTATTCTGAGAAGGCAGTAATATTTTCCTGTTAAGATTTAATGGATATCACCATTTGAAATCCACCTGTAATTACAAATCTGGTTATAGGAGGATTTCAACTGCTTAAGCTGGTTATCCGTTCCCAACCAGAGAGCAGTGGGGGGGGGAAGTGCTTCATTAAGAGGGAACTTAGGGGACACTATGCAGGACCATGTCCTTGGTCTGCTTAGCTTGTGTCTCACATGGGCCCTGTTTGCAAAACGTCTTCTAAATAAAGGCGACATGTGAGTTATAGATACAGCTAAAGCACATGATGTCACATGACTATCAAAACAGTTCTGAACAGTGAGATTCAGTCAGATATTTAAAAGGAAAAATTAGAAAAAGGGAATAAACTCCACTGAGGAACTTGGGTGATATACAGGAACACAGTAATTGCTTCAATTAATATTAAATACTAGTAAGTTTTATCTGGTTGGTAGAACGAGGAGATTTTCACACGGGGCCAAAATGCCCCGTTACTGCCCTGCCACCTCCTCTCCCCGTTCCTGCCACGGAATAACGTAAATCTTTCACACACTTACCTTAATTCTGCAGCAGGAACAGGCTCCCCCTCCCCTCACTGGCCGGCCATAAATGCAGCCGTCGTAAGGCTTCTTTTACCACTGGCTGTCTGAAACATTATCACGTTATCGCGGTAAATTTAAAAAATAAGACTCCCCCAAACATAAAATCAGTTCACCAAGCACAAAAACACACTTTAAATCACACAATCAAAACAGGGAGGGTAAAATAAAGGGTGCTACTTACCTGGATGTCCAGATTGTACCAGGAAGTGCTTGAAACGGACCTCCCCTCCATGGGTTTCATTTCGAAACAGGAATGGGGCTCCTGTTTGCACACCCGTAATTGCGTGATAGCAATGGAACAGGAGGTCTATTCACGATGAAAAATCGTGATTACATTGTTCCGGACAGTCACAGGAGCAGGATGGATGCAGGACAGAATGGGGTCAACATCATCTGAAAGGGAAAACCTTCCCCGACCCTGTTTTGTTCCTGCCATGAGATATATAGCTCATGTGAAAATCTCCCCACAGTCCAAAAAATGGCACAGTTAGTGGAGGCCAGGTTGTTCTTTGTTTAAATCTTTCCATTTGTACGATGTGGTGTGTGGTGTTTACACCATCTGTTTTTCACCTCAAATCTTCAGAGCAAAGAGCCAAAGCATAAAACCAGAAAACATACCAGTGAAGTTACACAAGCATCAAAAAGGGAAATCAATAAAATCTTAAGTAGGATGGCTTTTTGGCATCCCCGAGAAAGAGAGAGAGGTGACTAAGATAAAATACTATTTTCATAGTAATAAGCACTCCTAGTTCCTGAGGTGGTTGCAAATATGAGGTCTCACAAAAGATAGGATTGCTGCATTAGAAATTAAGTATATGTGTTTTTTACATCCTAATGAAATAGAAAATAAGGAAGAAAGGCTTGAATTAGAAAAGAACCAGCTAATCAAGGATTTTAAAGGCATAATGTAGATTTCATGGCTGTAACTTGAGCAATGTAAAAGGTCCAACATCACCCATGCTATATTGGCACAGTACCCACAGAAATACAACTCATACTGATGGACATTGCCCAAGAACAATACTTGGTAGGCTGAACATGAGTCAGTCATAGTATCAAGACACCCAAGCTGAAGTGGCAGCCCAGTCTGACTAGTAATGGCAAAAAAAGTCTGCACCACCCTCCCTCTTTTTAGATGGGTATTTGTGGATTATTGCGGGGGGGATAGGGTACCATTGATACAATGAGATATCACTATATCATGTTTCATTCCAAAAATCCCAAAGTGATTGACAATACTGCAATCTTAAGGACCCACAAACTGCAATAAAATAAACAATACAATACAGTCAGCCCTCTGTACCTGTGGGCTCTGCATCCACAGATTCAACCAAATGCAGATCAAATATATATATTTGCAGTGCAGAATGTCTCATCTCTCCCCCACTGCCTGGTGGCCTCATGGCAGAGGTGCTCCCCTCCTGAGGGTGAAGAAGCCACTGAAGTGGGACAGGGGAGAGTGTGGGGGGGGGGGAGAATTGGTTGTCAGGGTAAGATGGAGAAGTGAGGCTGGGGTTCACATGCACATGCAGCAGTTGCCTTTCGGGTGCACGCAGGGGGGGTGGGATAGAAAGGATTGGGTGGCACTTGAGCTCCCTTCTCCTAGAGCTCTGTCGCTGTGTGCAAATGGCTCTGATCAGCGTCCTTGAGAAATAAACAAGGAACCATGCAAATAGCTCTGATCAGTGTCCTTGAAAAATAAACAAACAAGGAGCCGTGGGGGAATCTTTCCAGGGTAGGCCCAGTAATTGTTAACTTAGAAAGGGGATAACACCCCCCACACCCCAATGTGTACTATGTTGAATATACACAAATGGGGTCCCTTTATATAAGGGATGTGAGCATCCATGGATTTTGATATCCATAGATTGTCCTGGAACCAGTCCCCCATGGATACAGAGGGTCAACTGTATTTCATTAAAATCATTACCACCAGGGATAACTGAGTAGGTTGACAGCCTGGAAATTCCTGGACAAACAACCAAGCCTCCAGCTGGGGGCAAAACACATTATCTCAATGGGGAAAAAGTTCCACATCATGGAACAAAGTGTGCAATACTTCTACTGATAACCAAGACATTGTTGTTGTTTATCTTCTACTCATTCCTGACTTATGGCAACCCTAGGGCAAACCTATCACAGGGTTTTCTGAGGGCTGAGTGCATGTGACTTACCCAAACACTAAGCTTCAGATTCCTAGTGCAACACTCAAACCACTACACCAAGATATGCCTGTCTCCAAGTTTAGAAAACATTTTTTTTCTGTTGGGGTGTAGAAAGATGCGCTGTGTCCACCACGACCACCTGCAGAGTTGTTCCACGTCAACAGGACACCAAGGAGAAGGTTTCTGGAGAGACTTCTGCAAAAGACTTCAGGCTGAGAAGGAAAAACTCCTTCACCCCAGTACACTGCCTTGAGCTCTGGCTTGCCAAATAAAGACATCAACAAGGCTAACCTTCACTCAACTTGAGGGCTTTCATCTTTGTTCACAGTATATTTACAATATATATATATATAAATACTCCTAAATCCCTCTCAAACCAACAAACTGCTTCGCCAACCACCATCCACAACAAACCCACACTGGAGATAATTCCCATCTCCTCTTTATAGGCAGTTAAACAATGCCTGTTACATCAGGCATCTCAGGTGTGCATACTCCCAAATGCTAACACACACACGCACACCTGCAACTGGAGCTCAACCACTTTAATTTCTAAGCTTACAGCTCCATCTTGTGGTCACATCCATGTCATTTCCTGACATTCCCCTCCAAATGACATGTGGTGTGTCCCATGTGTCATTTACACCTATCCTTTTACATCCTGTCACCTTATTCACTGATACCTAACCTGTTAGTCAATTTCCTTTTACTTACAGGCCTGACCATCCCACCAAACATATCCTGGCTATACTCTGCCACACACAAGAGCGTTGGTTTTCTTCCACCCCTCCTGCTTAGTGCATGTTCTCCTGGATCTTTCTGGAGTGTTTTCAGTTCTTTTTACTGCTGCCACAGAATAGGCTTGTCCCTCCTTTACTACGAAGAACTTTCCTTTCTGAGACCTCATGGGACTCAGGAATGTACCTTGACCACCATCAGTGTCACTGCTACTTACACTGGCCTGAGTGTCTTGCCCATGAGTCTCAACTTGTTCTTGTTTCACAGTCACTATCTCTGGTTTTGGTTGCAAGTCTCATGAAGTGCTAGGCTCTTCTGGAGTACCAGGCACCTTCAAAGTGCCCTGTTTACTCGAAGTTCCAGGCTGTTGTGACAAACCTGGTTTCTCATCTAAGACATCCCTGAATGCATGTACCCCCCATTTCTGTTGTTCTTATCTACCACACTGGCTTTCTGTTTTACATCAACCTTTTTGGTCAGGGTATACTCTCTTCCACCCAGCATGAGTCTTAAACTTAGCACTGCTTGAATACAAAATCCTGTTCCCATCCATCAGGAACCTGTACTTGAACAACATAGCCTACAAAACGCAACGTTTGGCTTTTGGGCTGATTCTTTTTCCTGAACAGAGAAGGAATGTACATTGATGCAAATTGTCCAAAAACTCTTAAGTACTTTAGGTTTGGTGCTCTTCCATACAATAAGTAGTATGGTGTTTGGTTTATCACACTGCACCATGACCTATTTACAATATGACAAGCGGTTCTTGTTGCTTCTCCCCACAAATTAGCTGGTGCTCCAGAATCCTCTAACATACAATCCCTTATTTGGTTTATCATCCCAATCCTACGTTCAGCCAAACCCTCCTCAGCTGGACATCTGGGATTTGTAGTTTTATGTTGGATCCCTTTCCACCCAAACCACTGCTGCAAATTACTACTTAAGAATTCCCCACCTCTGTCTGTCACGAAAATGCCAACTTTGTAGGGAAACTCCCTTTCAACAGAATTGATCCATTTTTTGATCATATCAGCAGCCTCACTTTTGGTTTTGAGCATTGCCACATAGGTAAATCTGGTATGCCTATCTACTATCAATAGGGTAAACCTGCTACTACCCCCTATACTCTTAACTTGATGCGGCCCTGATAAATCCACATGTACAACCTGAAAAGGCCTCTGGGTTATGCATTTGCTCACCTTCGCTACAGGGTAAGCCTTGACCTTTATCTTTTTGCAAATAGCACAGTCCAGGTAACTTTTACAGTTCTCTACCTTGAACTCTGGGCAAACCTTCTCTAGGTTTCTCAAACCTTTGAAGCTTATATGGCCCATAACTCTATGAAGGTAATGAGCACACCCATCATGCAGTGGCTTATTTGTTACATTCCCACACTGCACCTGTTCTACCATCTGATAAACGTGATTTTTCTTTATGGCTTTACCACATACTACTCCCTCCTTGGACACAATCCCCTCATCTCCTTTGAAAAGGATTTCATATCCATCATTGGTTAGGGATGCTACACTTATGAGGCTATTTTGTAGTTTTGGTGCACACAGTACATTATGAAATACCTTGTTTAAACCAGGGATTAATACAGACCCTTGAATCTCTACACTGCCAGATTCACCATCTGCAAATACCACCGTGTCCACTGGTGGTGGCTTTGGGCTCTGTAGTTTTTCCCTATCAGGGGTCATATGGTGAGAACGCCCACTGTCCAAAATCCAGACAGACTGGTCCTTTTTCTCATTTACAACTCCCTCTACAGTAGTAGCAAAACCACTCCCATCTTGGGGCTTGTCTTTTCTTTTTCTTTGTGAGTTCTGTCCTTTCTTTGCTGCAGAGACCTTAGGACAGTTCTTTATCAAATGTCTAGTCTCTCCACATGAAAAACACCTCCATGTTCTGCAGACAGCAGCACTCCCTTCCTCAGACAAGGACGTGGATTGGTTGGTTGGTTGTCTCCTCCAGCTGGTCACTCCCTTGAAGCTCTCCTCTGAGTCTCTCCTCTGTGCCTCTTCCAATATTCTGGATGCAACGAGGTCAACATTTAAATCAGCTTCGGCTACTCCTTGGAGATTGTAAATTAGAAACTCCCATTCACTGTTTAGACTACTCAGGAGTATAAAAGCTTTTTGGGTTTCTTCTATTTGGATGCCACGCTCGCTGCACTCTGCGAAATTATCCTGCATCCTTTTTAAATGCACAAGCATGGATTCACCTTCCTGCTGTTTACAACAATACAGCTTTCTGCTGCACAGCATTTTTGACAAGGCTCCAGCTAGTTGGTTGACATTCTCAAGAGCTTTCCAGACTTCAAACACTGACCTCTTATCTCTTATATTATTCGGTTGATTTGGTTCTAAAGCCAAAACAATTGTTGCTCTAGCTTTTTCATCACCTATTAATTCATCATCATTAGCAGGGTCAGGTTGTTTCTTTAGATAGTCCCATAAGTCCTGCTTTATTAGCAAAGCCTATATGTAAATTTTCTGGGAAGCATAGTTCTTCTCAGACAGCTTTTCAAACCTGACTGTTGTTTCCACGTTTGCACTGAGTCTGCGACTTAAACAGATGCAAACAAACACACTGATAATAGTCCAGGCAGGCTGCCAAAAATAATTAGCTTCCCAAAGCAAACAGATAAGAGCAGAGTCCATGAGCAGACACACTTAACTCACTGCTTTCCAGGACTTTTCTCTTCAGCCCTCCAGGAACACAAAACAGCTCACCAATTGCAGAACTATATCTCCCACAGCTTCTCAAGCGTTGTCCACACAAGCACTGGGCCCATAACCCTTGTTGGGGCGTAGAAAGACACGCTGTCTCCACCACGACCACCTACAGAGTTGTTCCACGTTGACAGGATGCCAAGGAGAAGGTTTCTGCAGAGACTTCTGCAAAAAACTTCAGGCTGGGAAGGAAAAACTCCTTCACCCCAGTACACTGCCTTGAGCTCTGGCTTGCCAAATAAAGACATCAACAAGGCTAGCCTTCACTCAACTTGAGGGCTTTCATCTTTGTTCACAGTACAGTTGTCCCTTCACATTCGCGGCGGTTCAGTTCCGCGGCCCACCGCGAATGTGAAAAATCCGTGAATATTGTTTGCCCCCCTCCCCCGCCAAAGTGACCACGGGGCTTCTGGAGGCCCCATAGTCGCTTTCCCCCACCTCCCTTCCTAGGCCTTCCCAGGGCCTCCTCCCTTCCTAGGCCTTCCCAGGGCCTCCGGAGACACCCCCTAGGCCCCGTGGATGCCACCCCAGCCCTCCCCCTCCTGCCCAAGCCCTCAACGGGGCCTCCGGAGAGTCTCTGGAGACCCTGCGGAGGCCTTCCCGCCCTCTCCCCTCCCCCCCAAGGCCTTTGTGGGGCCCCATGGAGGCCTCCCCAGTCCTCCCCAAGGCATTTGTGGGGCCTCGCAAGGCCCCACGGAGGCCTTCCTGGCCCTCCCCCCTCCCTCAAGGCGTTCACGGGGCTTCGCGGGGCCCCATGAAGGCCTCCTCAGTCCTCCCCAAGGCCTTCATGGGGCCTCCGGAGGGTCTCTGAAGACCCTGTGGAGGCCTCCCCGGCCCTCCCCACTCCCCCCAGTGCCTTCACGGGGCCTCCGGAGGGTCTCCAAAGGCCCTGCAGAGGCCTTCCCAGCCCTCCCCCTCCCTTCCAAGGCCTTCGCGGGGCCTCGCACGGCCCCACGGAGGCCTCCCCGGTGCTCCCCAAGGCCTTCGTGGGGCCTCGCACGGCCCCGTGGAGGCCTCCCCGGCCTTCCCCCTCCCTCCCAGTGCCTTCACGGGGTCTCCGGAGGGTCTCCGAAGGCCCCATGAAGGCCCCCCGGCCCTCCCCGCTCCCCCCAGGGCCTTCACGGGGCCTCCAGAGGGTCTCTGAAGGCCCTGTGGAGGCCTCCCCAGCCCTCCCCGCTCCCTCCCAGGGCTTTCACGGGGCCTCCAGAGGCCCTGTGTCGCAGTTTTGGGGGAGCGGGGGGCCCTCCCAAAACCGCGAATAATCAAAACCGTGAATGCCGAGTTCGCGAATGTGGAGGGGCAACTGTATGTTTACTATATATATATATATATATATATATATATATATATACACATACACACACACACACACACACACACACACAGAATATAGGACAGCCGTCTCTAATCCTCCTAAATCTCTCTCAAACCAACAAACTGCTTCGCCAACCACCATCCACAACATACCCACACTGGAGATAATTCCCATCTCCTCTTTATAGGCAGTTAAACAATGCCTGTTACATCAGGCATCTCAGGTGTGCATACTCCCAAATGCTAACACACACACACACACCTGCCACTGGAGCTCAACCACTTTCGTTTCTAAGCTTACAGCTCCATCTTGTGGTCACATCCATGTCATTTCCTGACATTTTCACCCAAATTCAATTGACTTGAAACAAAAAGGCTCCAATTCTCCTCCAGATAGTACTATAGAACAGCTTCAGAACTCAGGGATTATGTGCTTGCCTCTAAAGACTGCTTACACTGCTAACATTTGCTGTTTTTCTTATTCAAGACTCAGTGGTGTTTTATTTTCCAACGCTGATGGTAATTAAAAACAATCCAAGCTTTATGAAATAATCTCTTCTGCTGGATTTCTTGACTATGCTCAAGAATGACAAAGAAAAGAAATTCAGTCAAATCAATTGTTGTTGTTGTTGTTGTTGTCGTTGTTGTTGTCGTTGTTGTTAGTTCATCACTTGAACTTACCATTTGTATTTTGGTGGCAAAACACTTAATGGGGCAAAAGAAAATTTCCATGCACAATATAAATCATGTACACCTTCTGAAATGAATGGGAAATTACAAAGGTATACTAGTTATCAGAAGTAACTCAACAATAATATTAACAAACAAAGGCTTAGCCATCTGAACAGTAAGGTCAAAGGATGTATACTGTAATTAGCCAGCATGTCATAATGCATAAAAACACCAGTTCTCTGGCAAAATCCTTAGTCATTGTGAGCTTCCAGTTTGGAGAACTCTCCATTTGGTAGACTAAGTAGGGGAATTTGTCACAGGAAAGGTACAGGACTTCTAGGAAGAAGAAAAGAGATAATGACTCTTGGCATGTTCTCATCTCTTCCTCATTCTCCTCGGAAGCCTTTTATATTCAACAATGTCACTGATTACACCTTTTTTTAAAAGAAGAATCTTGTCTATGGAAGAAATCACTAAAATAAATGCAATCTAGGCTCCTGCAAGACATGAACATACACTCAAAGTGGAATATCAGTGACCTGCTGTCTACATCTGTACCTATAACAAAGACTCCCAAAATAGTTTATCTCAAACTTTGTAATTAACATTTTGAGGGTTTGTTTTAATGTACCTTTGGGAAACTTTTGTCAGTGGAAAAAACCATGCCCATAAGTGTACTATTTTGTTTTGAGAGAATGAGAAAATGCATCTCTCTGGCTTTTCTTCACAAACAAAGATTCAGGAAGGACTTATCCCATGCTTTCTGCAAGCACGTTGATGACTAAAAAGGCCAAGTCCGAGATAAACAAGTCCGGTTGCATAAAGCACAGCAGAAGGTCTCCTTGGGTGATGTTTCCGGGTTGTGATTCTTTCTGCGTTTTCGTTTCTCTTCAAGACTTGTTCGGCGTGAGTTCTCAAATAAGGCTGCAGCATTGTGGATAGTGAGTCTCCATGCCTCCCGATGTGAGGCCAGGGTGGACCATTGTTGGTGATCAATTTGGACGAGCCTGAGATGTTGTTTCAGGGAGTCCTTGTATCGCTTTTTTGGAGCACCCATCTTATGCTGACCCGTAGCGAGTTCACCGCAGAGTACTATTTTGGGGAGGCAGTGGTCCTCCATCCTAGAAACGTGAGCAGCCCAACGCAGCTGTGTTCTCAATATCATGGCCTCAATGCTCATGATCCCTGCTTGCTCAAGGATAGCAACATTCGTCACATAGTCAGTCCAGTGTATATTTAGGATTGTGCGTAGACAGCGCTGATGAAAGCATTGGAGGAGTCGTAAGTGGTGGCGATAGGTGACCCATGTTTCAGACCCATAAAGGAGAATAGACAGTACAATGGCTCTATACACACTGATTTTTGTGCTTTGCCTCAGGTGTTTATTACTCCAGACTCTTTTGTAAAGTCTTCCAAATGCACTATATGCCTTTGCTAATCTGTGATTGATCTCTTTGTCAATCTTAGCATCTGAGGAGATGATGCTTCCCAGGTAGGTGAACTGCTGAACGGACTTGAGCACAGATTTGCCAATGGCAATGTGGGGATGATGGTATTCGTGCTGTGGTGCAGGCTGGTAAAGAACTTCTGTTTTCGTCAGGTTGACCTCCAGTCCAAACAGCTCTGCAGCTGTTAGGAAGCAGGATGTTAGGCGCTGCAGAGCTGCTTCTGTGTGGGCAACAAGGGTAGCATCATGAATGAAAAAAAATAATGCAACTGGGTTTTTTTTTCAACATGGACACATGTGATTACCACTTTATCCGTCCGTCCCCCCCTGCATTACATATTTGTCCAATTCAGATTGTGATCCTTGCTGCACAAGGGACAACATTGACTCTCCCACTAGAGAGATGGAAGAGTGGGAATAGACCAGTTTTCAACATTAATGTCCACAGCCTGTATCCATGAGCACTTTCAGAAACTACTTCTTTTGCAATAAGAAGATGAGAAATAAGCTTGTATTCAAAGATGCTTTTGTGCAAGCAAAAACCACATCTACTTAAAAGAGCCAGTATGGTGTAATGGTTACTGAGCATTGGCTTGGGAATTGGGATATCCATGTTGTAGTCCACATGACTATGAAATATACTAGATCACCATGTGCTAGTCACTCTCTTTGTCTGACCTACTTCATAGTGCTGTTCTAGAGAAAGCTAAACTACTTGCACTACCTTGTTCATTGGAGGACAGACATGATACAAACATAGTAAGAAAGTAAATAAATAAATATTCTTCAGCAACTTTTTGATAATTCCCTTTGCCCACGAAAGCCCTTTAGAGTCCTTACAAAGGACTTCAGAATTGTATGGAGTGGCATTCTGGATCATTTTGAGGCTTTTTTTTTTTTTGGCAAACAATCGTTTTGAACACTGAAGGTCTCCAAATGAGGTGGAAATGCCCTCCATACCCTGTAGAGATCATCTGGGGACATTATGGTGCCCCTCCACCCAAAAGGTTTTTCACCTCTGAGAGAGCCTGGAGGCCACATGCAGCCCACCATCCACACTTTGCCTACCCATTCTAAGGGGAAGTCCAGACTGCTTAATTACAGGTTGACCCCCGTATTTGCGGGTGATACGTTCCAAAGCACCTCCCTCAACCATGGATACCTGAAACTGTGGCTAACAAAGAACCCTGTTACTGTATTTTTAATTAGAAGAATGCCGGTAGTTTACATTAGAATCACATTGGAGGACCTAGAAATGCCTAGAGAGAACATATTTTTTTCAGACGTAGATAAGTGAAACCATGGATACTGAATCCATGGATATGGGAGTTGACCTGTATTATTATTTTCAGGTTTCAAGCCTGTTTCCAGCAATGCCATTGAACTAGAACAAGTTTCCTTCTGCTAGCAGTTACACATTTTCAAAATTAGCACAGGTGTGGTATCTACTAACTACTGTTGCTTGGCCATATTTGTGGAAGGATTTGTGCAAGTAGCTGTGGGAGCAATTAGTTGCACCACAATGTGATCCAGCTCTACTGTGCTAGTAGAAATTTTCATTCCACTAATCTATGGATGCCAACCATGAAAGCCTTCGACTTCACAATAGGTTGTTTGCTACTCAGCCCAAACAAGGGCCTACTGGTGTCATCACAACGATTCTCCAAGTGGCTCACCTCCACCATTTCTATTTCTTATCAAGTGATGGGAGAATCATTACCAAGCACAATACACAGCCATTCTACCAGAACAACAGCTACCTCAATGGCGTTCCTACGGGGAGTCCCTCTCCCAGACATTTGTAGGGTGGCCACGTGGGCAACACCGCTCACATTTGTGCAGACCTATAAACTAGACTCTGCCCAAAAAGATGGCTCAGCCCTGGGAAGGGCTGTACTTTCATCCTCAGTCACCTGTAGCTGACAGATTTTACTCTATCTTTGCCCCTTAATACAATATGTTGTTTTTACTTATGAACCTTGTCTTGTCTTTATTGGTGTTAGGACACCCCCACCTCCTGGTGTCTTTGAGCTTGCTAATCTACCCATTGTGTGCATTCACAGAGACCATGAAGAGGAAGAATGGATTACTTACCTGTAACTACAGTTCTTTGAGTGGTCTTCTGTGAATTCACACAAACCCACCCTCCTCCCCTCTAGTGTCCTACCTCTCACAGTGTTTTTTAATACGCAGCTATTCAGAACTGAGCAGTTGGTGAGAGGTGGGGAGCTACTGCCCAAAAGTTTGAATTGAGGTTTCGGGAAGTTTCCAAAGTGCTCTGCCCAGGCATGGGATTAATCCATTGTGTGAATTCACAGAAGATCACTCGAAGAATTATAGTTACAGATAAGTAATCCGTTCTCCTCCCATTCTTCTGGTGTGATTTGGAATGCAGTTTTTTGCCATGTTCCACTGTGTCTGAAAATCTCCTCTGTCTCTAGATGATATGTCATTCAGTTATTTGTTCTGTACTGATTTCTCATGCTTGTCACACACACCCCACTGCCAAGATTGACCCAGCTAGCCTGGCTGTGCATTTCCGTAGCAGAACGGCCAGCCCTAGAATCCGTGTTAGCTGCCTGAAACCTTGCAACCTTAGACATGTATGTGTGGATGAGAGAACTTATCTGACTTATGTGGCCAGGACAAACTGTGAACCTTCTGTATGTAATGGAGCATCAAGCTCCAGGAGAACATCCTGAGGCTTTTTACAGCCTGAAAGAAATCACTAGCTATTCTGGCACAGAAGGCAGGTTTTAGTCAGGTGCTAGGAGCTTATAACTTCAATGACAATGAGTTCAAGGCACTTCTTTATGGAGGCTTGAGCTCCCAGACTAAGATGGCATTGGCCCTGTAGATACAAAGTAGCCTGGGATGCCCTTTTAGACAGACTGAGGAAGGTGGTAGATTTCCTCAGGGAGTCTGGAGCCCTAAAGAATGCTAAATTCCCACAGAAGCACTTGGAACCTGTTCAGTCAGTCACCTACAGCAACCACAGGCTCCACACACAGTATCAAAAGGCAGGAGAAACAGGAAATCAGGCACCCGAATAATAGGGGAGGGAATCCAACTCTGGCAGAACAGCAGAATTCACTGAAGTTGAAAAGGGAGCAACCCTCCCCCTCCCCATACCCCACTACAGCCCCTTCTATACCTCAAAAACCTTCTCCAGAGGGATAAAAAAACTTTCAGAGCCAGTGTTCGGGTAGCCCTAAGGGCAGGAGGGATAAAGGAAAGGAAGGGAATTTTATTGCAGTTCTAGCACTATGATGGATGTGGGCCCTATTATGGACCAATGTATAGATACCACAGATTGACAGAGATGGCCCTACTATTTTAAATGTAAAATTCACTCTTGGTGTAAGGTATTCTCCTATGTAACTTCATATTGGTAATGTTTTCTTAAAACATCTTCTATTACATGGAAATATTTGCTGGCTACACAGGACACAATCACCCATATTTGTTTTCATGTCTATGTAAATAGTTCCTGCGATTACCCAATCTACAGGCTGGAGGTGGTTATAAATGCTAGTAGGTTAATTTGCTTGTCTGTGACTGTGTGAAGAATGCTGGAGCAGCTGGACCCAGCAGGCAAAATATACTGCTCTGCAAACAAGCAAAGGCCAAGCTCCAAGCACTCCTCTTCAACCCTGACCAAACCAGAAGGTTCCTACTTGGTATGAATTGCAAGAGTTATGCTCAATAAACAGCCATCTGTGAGGCACTGGGGTGTTTTTACATCTAAAGTTAGGCCCTTGAAATACATGAGCTTAAAGGCAGGACTGTAGAGCACAACACAAGTTCTCCATAAATGTTTTAGCAGTAGAGCACAAGCTTTGTACTCAAAAGATGCCTGGATCTTTTGGCATTTCTGGGGAAGGCTGGGAAGGACTCCTGCTTGAAGCCCTGGGTTGCTGTTGCCAATGGAGGCTATTTTTACCCAGATGAGCTTTTGGCAATTGACTGTTTGCTAAGGAAGGGCCCTTCTCTTTAGTAATGTGCGTTTTAAGTTGTTTTTGGATAATTTGTGTTTCAATAATATAATTTATTTGTGTTTCTAACATTCTGACTTCGCACTCTAAATCCAACTGTAATCTACAACAACCATAGACCCATGGAATGAATTTCTAAATTGTAAATCAAACATTATATACATCTCACTATTTCTTGTGGGCACACTTTAGTTGGGATCAGCAATTAGATCTGAATACACTAGCACCCCCATCTCCATGGGGGATTGGTTCCACGGGGGGCACTGTTATGACCACAATAGGTCCTTTTAATCAGATAGTGTTTAAGATTTTCCAAGACAAGTGACAGGCAAAAAAGGCACAGAGAGACCAAATTTGGTTTTCAGTCACTATGCATGTAACATTTATTTAGACATAAGACATTAAACATTCAGTTAAGTATCAAGAGCTCTTTTCCATTCACACACACACTCACACCACATACTCACAACGATCCTTCCCTAAACGGTGATCTGACGTCCATGAAGGCGTGGATGGTCTGCTGCCACGGGTACAGGAACCATGTTTGAGGCTGGAAAAAGTCCCATGATTTATACCTTCTTCATCTAGGTAAAGCACGAATGGTGAATTCCACAGATAATAGTAAACACCATCCACCATCACCACCCCACCGCCGCTGCCAGAGGCCTCCCAGGGAAAAGGGAACAGGTGCAATTGCTCCTGTCCCCTCCCTTCCCCCTTCACCCACCGTGATCCCGCTGCGACCGGATCTCTCTTGGGAGGAGAGAGGGGGCAGGTGCAATCACTCATCCCCCCTCCCTTCCCCGTTTGCCCCAGCCATGGCCCTGCCACAAATGGAACAATCCCAGGGGAAGGGAGAGGGCAGGCGCAATTGCTCATCCCCCCTCCCTTCCCCCCACCATTGCCAACCACAGATAATTGAATCTGCAGTTGGCGAATCAGCAGATATGGGGGTGCTACTGTATTTTTGTTTGTAGCTTTTAAGTTAATATTGTAGTGAGCTGCAATGTGGAAGAAAAGTAGGATATATGTCTGTATCTGAATTACATGGACCAATGGTTGATAACAGCTAAGCAGATGACTATAAACAGAAACCTATTCATTAGTCTCAATTAGAGTAAACCTATTACCTAAATTGTTGACTAGGGAGTCAACACATAGGTGAACCCCAGTGACTGAACAAGTCTACTCTCACTGGGAATAAGCATAGTATTCAGGCCTATATTCTTAGTTTAACTTTGTTAACAAGAAACTTTCCATCATACTTTCATTCTATACGCTACAACAAAAAGTAAGATAGTGGATCATATGCTGTAATCAAATTGAAAATCAGTTCCACTGAAATGGGCATATTTATCAGCAAAATTTTAAACAAAATGCTATGTGCTAAACATGCTAACTGATCTTTTATGTGATTTTTGTAGACAAAACAAATTCAAATTACTATTCATAATCACAACAGCCATATGCCATAAGTTATTTATATCAACTTTCAAACCTAAGACTCTGAGGATATGTATGTGCAACTGTACAAGCAGAACTAGTATAGTGGAGCTGTTCTGGTCATACAGGAAAGAGAAGAAACAAGTTTACAAATGTAAAAATCTTTGAAAAACAATGCAATAGGAGTCCCTGGATTCTGATAGACCACAACTGTAATTTGAAGTCTGTTATCACTGTTCCAGTTCCAGTTCTTAACACATAGTTATTTGGCCAGCCTCATTTTTCCAAACGAAATCTTTTGAACCTTTGTTTGGAAACACATAGTACAAAAATTGCTCTCCTGAAATCAATGTTCAATCAGCCTGTTTGCATGGATTGCTGTCAGCTGTCACTGGCTGATACTCGTATGATTTCTGTACGCTTTGCTTTCCCAATCCCCTTGCCATTCCACTTTGCATCTTTCAGCATCAATCCCTCCTCCTGACAGAGCATATAAACTAGCCCAGTGCATGAGAGAGAAGATGAAATTATGTACAAATGTCCTCTGAGCTGTTTGTCCTCTCTCCCAGCTACTGGGCAACTCTCTATGCTTTGGTGGAGGGACTGACACAGAAAGATACAGTGGTGGAGTTTCATGAAAACAGCCTATATCAATATTTATGCCAAAAGCAACATTCTTTTTATGCTGTGATAAATACAAAATTTTAATACCTGAAAATGCTGTAAAAATCAGGAAGCAGAACATCATCACTGAGCTAGCTCATCATTGAAACTGCTGGAAAATTGAATTATGAACAGCAGCGACTAGGAGGAGCTTGCCAACATGAACAGTTGGTAAGCAACACAAAGAATTAACAAGGATGAAGATGAGCTGGAGAGCCGTATTTAATTGCAGCTCAAACTAGCCATCAAAAAAAATCAACTGTAACAGTGGTTTAACAAAGTACTTCCCCCCTCCCCCGCCATCCATGACACTATTACTGTATTGCAGAAACTGGCCATGAAATAATAAAGGAAAAGAAGAATGTTCATCACAGCCATAGAGTGTTTAGAAACATGATTCTAAACAATAGCATCCTGTTATAATGTTGTAAGCTAAACTTATGACCTTGTAAATTTTGCTATTCATGGTTACGGTTGTGGCACTATTGCCATGACCAGAAATGCCCCCCCAAACCCACCGTAAAAGCCAGGCAACCACACCAACCAAAGAAGTTCTTGGCACTAGTAAGCAGAGTGCTGAAGGATGACATGTTCAACCCCCTCCCACCAGCAAGCTGTGGTGGGACAAGCATTTGCAACAGAACCCCACAGGGACAGGAGGGGGCTGGACACATGTTCCTTCAGAACCCCACTCACCAGTGTCACAAAACTTCTTTGGTTAGTGCAGCTGCCTGGCTTTTAAGGTGGGTTTGGGGGGATCATATTAGGAGACTAATCATAGCTATGTCATCACAGCTACATTTCCCATGCGGAATCTCAACCAATGTTTAGAAATCTAGGAAACATACAAGGTCTGTCTATTAAATAACCAGACTGTGTTTTTACCTTTCAGACAATTAGGGAGAATTTATTGTGTATGCTTGAGTGGTGACCTTGAACACGTCTGAACCTGCATGACAAGCATCAACACTCTTGGCTGTTCAGTTAATTGCCAGTTGTCATTTAAAGCAGCTGTGTTGTCTGTTGTGTGCCAGAAAAATGCTAAGTTTAAAAGTTGAGCAACATGACATTCTGCAGCAACTTAGGGAGCCCTAGTGGTGCAGTGGTTAAATGCCAGTACTGCAAGCCACAAGGTTATAAATTCAGTCCCAGAGGGCTCCAAGGTTGACTCAGCCTTCCATCCTTCCGTAGGTTGGTAAAATGAGTGCCCAGCTTGATGGGGGCAATTAGCTAAAAAACAATGTAAACCACTTAGGGAGTGCTTCAGCACTGATAAGCGGCATATAACTATCAATGCTATTGCTATTGAGGCGGACCCAAACCTTTTTCAAAAAATCATCACGTGATGAAACCTGGATCTTCCAGCATGACCCTGAGACAAAATGACAGTCAATGCACTGGAAAACACCATCATCACCTAGAATGAAAAAAGCATGTCAAAGCAAGTCTGCATTCAAAGTCATGCTCATTGGGGGTTTTTGAAATCAAGGGTATAATTTTGGCAGAATGGGTTCCAGAAGGCAGAACAGTGAACCAGCATTATTATAAAGAAGTTTTGACAAAGCTGAGAGAAAGAGTCAGAAAGAAAAAGACCAGAGCTGTGGAAAAATGGTTTCATTCTTCAAGACAATGTGCCTGCTCACACAGCAATTTCTGTGAAGCACTTTTTGGCCGATAAACACATTACTACACTTGAACATCCTCCACATTCACCAGATTTGGCACCATGAAACTTTTTTCTTTTTCCCTAAAGTGAAATTGGTGTTTAAAGGAATACATTTTGAATCAATTGATGCAGTGTGAAGAAAACAGCAGATATGTTGACACAGCTGACAGAAACTGATCTGCTCCATGCCTTTGGCCACTGGAAAACAAGACTGCATTGGTGTGTGAGTGTGAACAGGGAGTATATTGAAGGGGACAAGCAATAGAATTGTAATACATATAAATAAAGATGGGTTATTGTATCATTCTCATTATTATAGACAGACCTCATATCCTGGGACTTGTATTTGATTTCTTTATAAACTGAAGGTCTTCTGTTAAGATAGTTTTAAAAGTCTGTTTCAATTCTATGTCAAAAGGGCAAAGGTAAGAAAGACTATAAAACCATAACTAACTCCATCATGAGAAACAGAATGCATCAAAACCAACTTGGTCAAGAGGAAAAGGATCAGCATACACACTAGCACCAATTAGAATGTAAATGGCAGGCGATAAGGCAAAGGTGGGGAAAATGCAGCCCATGAGTTACTCCTGGCCCCAGCCCTTTTTTGCAGCCCATCTCAAGGCCTTGAACCCCTGCAATTAAAAAAAAAAAGTGAAAAACTGTCCTTAAATGGCTCAATGCCACACAAGCCACTATGGTAATACCACAAATACACTATGTTCAAACCCTTTAACTCCCCCAAAATACCTTCAAAAATGAACAATTTTCCAGCCCAAACTGGGAGCAGAAATTGACATCACTCCCAGTAGCCTCGGTGGCATCTGAGAGACCAGACCCCCTTGGAAGATCAGGAGGGGAAAAATACTCCCCCCATTCCTAGACAGTTGTCCACCCCTGGATTAAAGGCATGCAGTAAACAAGAGGAAGCAAACTGTAAACCACTTCTATAAAATAAATAAAAAAATAGTTGAAGTTAAGAAAAGTATATCCCCAAAAAGCAATATAAGATGATTATGCAAGAACATTTCATTTGTAAGAAGTTTTGACTCATAGCTATTGTCTAATTTATTCAAAGTGGTATGTACAGTTGTCTCTTCATATTCGCTGGGGTTTGGTTCCAGGACCCCCATAGATACCAAAATTCATGAATACTCAAGTCCCATTATATGTAATGGCATAGCAAAATGGTGTCCCTTATATAAGATGGAAAAATTAAGGTTTGCTTTTGGGCTTATTATTTTTTTAAAGAATATTTTCAAGCCGCGAATACTCAAATCCATGGATACCAAATCTGTGGATACAGAGCGACAACTGTGATCTATTTCCACATTTTGATTGTGTCTCCTCTGAATGAATGCCTGGAGGAGGTAATGGGTTGGATGAGGAAAAACAAACTGAAGCTGACAAGACGGAGGTGCTTACTTGTCAAGGGTCCTAAACTGGGATTGGAGTTCGGTCAACCAGTCCTGGATGAATTATACTCCCCCTAAAAGTCTGTGTCCGCACCCTGGGAGTGCTTATGGGTCCATCACTCCAAATGACAGCCCAGATAGATGTGACAGCCAGGAGGGCTTACTACCAGCTTCGGTTGTTATGCCAGCTGTGCCCCTTCCTACAGTTGGAGGACCTAAAGATGGTAGTGCACGCACTGGTAACCTCAAGGCTGGACTTTTGCAATGAGCTGTATGTTGGGCTGCCTCTGAACCAAGTTCAGAAACTTCAACTGGTTCAAAACACAGGAGCCAGATTAGTCACTGGTACATCCAGGAGTGATCATATCACACCAATATTAAAATAACTCTGCTGGCTGCCATTTAGTTTCTGGGCAAGGTACAGTTGGTTATTACCTTTAAAGCCCTACATGGCTAACATAATCCACCCCATACACTTAGGTCTTCTGGGGGACATTTGCTCCAGTCAGCCAGGACTAGGTTGGCAACTGTTGTTACCTGAATTGCGTGGGGTCTGCAAGGATCCCAATAGTGTCTGAAATTAATGTGGGGAATATTTAATTAGCTCAAATATGGCAACAAGAGGATGGGCAACAGTGGGACCTTTTAACCTATGTATACTGTATCTGTAGTAATGAAGGAGACTCTAAGCCAAAACGTACAATTAAATTATTTTTATTGTAAATTGACAGTAACCGCGTTCACACACACACTCGAGCTTCAGATGCTCATATAAGGCTATCAAAGATAGTAGGAAGTATTTGGACAGAGGAATAGAGTGAGGGATTCTTGGGTGATACAATACCTATCAGAGGAGCAGATATTCGTAAAGCAGCAGGTTCTCAGAAATCGTTCTGAGGGTCTCACAGCAAACTGGCAGCATGGATGTAGAAAGAGGAACTGCAGACATTTTGATGGTGTTTTAGGGTGATATTTCTATGTGACAATTCCCCTAAAGGGATGGGATTTTGAGTGGAATGCAATGTTTCTTGGAATTTCCCAGGACTAAAAAAAGGGTGCTCCAGAAGAGTTAACAATTGTTAAGGGGTGATGTATTTAGAATTGAATGGGAGCAGGCAAGGTCTATTGTTGGAGGGGAAGGAAAGAGGAAAAACCCATTTTGCAAGCACCAAAGATTCTGTTAATGTTGAGTAGATTAGTGGATGACTCATCTACAGGTGTTAATGCTGACCTGAGTATCATTTGTTTGGGAATTTCCAAAGGCCTCTTCTTTAGTTATACGTGACTCCAACCTTGGTATCTGGGGGTCCCTGGCTTACCTGTTAAACACATCGAAGTCCACATTAAGCCAAATTATTAAATATTGCCAAGTATGTGATATTCCAAGATGGGGGCTATCAGGGTAGGTAACACTGTCACCCAGAGGACTTTTTCTTCAGTCACCCCAAGACGGAAAAGATACAACAGCTGGATACACTGTCTGAATTTAAAACAGCATTAAAGACCAGTCTCTTCCGGCAGACCTATTCAGACAATTTTAACATGTGAATTTAAAATTGTGTATTGGGTTTTTTTTTAATGTCTTGGTTTTACTTGTTCTTTTAAATTGATTTTTTAAAATCTTATATGTGTTTTTAAGCAATGTTGTTTATGTGTTCATTTGTTGTTCCCTGACTTGATCCATAAGGAGAGATGGGTAAGAAATAAATATCATCATCATCATGTGTGTAGAACAATGGTCCGCCCTGGCCTCTCATTGGAAAGAATGCAGAAAGAATCACAACCCGGAAACATCACCCAAGGAGACCTTCTGTTGTGCTTTCTGCAAACGGACTTGTTTATCTCGGATTGGCCTTTTTAGTCATCAGCGCACTTGCAGAAAGCGCGGGATGAGTCCTTCCTGAATCTTTGTTTGCGAAGAAAAGCCAGAGAGAGCCTGTCTCTTCCTGCCAGAGCAGGGGGTAAGATTAGATTACCCCTAAAGTCCTTCCCAACTTTACGGTTTTATGTGTGTACTTAGAAAGCTGGGGAAATCAGCAGTGGCTGAAAACTTTTTGAAGAAGTTGTGGCTGCATTAAGGAGGACCTGGAGTAAGAAATGTAACTGTATTTCATTCTATCCATATTTTAAGACTCATCTAACAAAGCTGAAATTTTACAAAACGTCTAATTTTTAGGAGAAAAATTACTTTCAGATTTAAAGCTTTACATGAACCAAAAATACAAGCTCCATTCCATACAAGCTCCTGAAGCTCAAGTCTAAGGGGTCTCTATCCTTGTCCAGTTAGATAGTTGCTGTTTCCTTTGTGAACTGTTCCCACTGTGCTCTTCCATAGTGTTCTTTCTAGATCTACATCTGTGAAATGCAAAGTCCAAGCCAAGGTTAAGAATTGGACATTTAAAATATTTTTGTGTAATACTATGGTTTATAAAATTCTAAGGATCCCAATTCCTATGGACTGTGCTGTTTGAATTTGATTTTTTAAAAATGCAACAGCAGTACAAATAGGGAAATAATGTCCCTTTCTGCCCTATATATTAAAAAATGAAATGGACAAAAACCTAAAATCCGAAATTTGGAAGCTGCTTTTGCAAATGCATACAATTATCAGTTATAATCTGTGTATATAAATGGAGGACCATCACCTCCCAAAAATACTACTCTACGGTGAACTCGCCACTGGTCAGCGTAAGAGGGGCGCTCCAAAAAAGCGATACAAAGACTCCCTGAAACAACATCTCAGGCTCGGCCAAATTGATCACCAACAGTGGTCCGCCCTGGCCTCACATCGGGAGGCATGGAGACGCACTATCCACAATGTTGCAGCCTTATTTGAGAACTCACGCCGAACAAGTCTTGAAGAGAAATGACAACGCAGAAAGAATCACAACCCAAAAACATCACCCAAGGAGACCTTCTGCTGTGCTTTCTGCAACCAGACTTGTTTATCTCGGATTGGCCTTTTTAGTCATCAGCGCGCTTTCAGAAAGCACAGGATGAGTCCTTCCTGAATCTTCGTTTGCGAAGAAAAGCAAGACATATAAAACAAAACTATTGATTGTGGCTGGAATCCAGCTAGTCCACTCTGGATGTGTAATGGCCCATTCCAGGAGCAGCTGTACTTTTTCCAGGGTTACACAAGTGGCCGCAAAGGAGGACAGATGAAGTCACTAACATTGGGAAGGAAAGGCTGGCAACTCAAGTAACCCATTTATTTCTCCAAAGCCTGCCTTCCATCTCTGAAGGAAATGTGGGAAACTAAAGGAATGTTTTGATAGTTCTGCACAGATTGAATATACAGTAGTTCTGTACAAACAACAGGCACCAATTCCTTATCTCCTGGAGTCCTGGTGGCACAGATGTTAAATGCACTACTGCAAGCCACAAGGTTATGATTTCATTCCCAGAGGGCTCCAAGATTGACTCAGCCTTCCATCCTTCCGCAGGTTGGTAAAATGAGTACCCAGCTTGTTGGGGGCAACTAGCTAAAAAAAACATTGTAAACCGCTTAGGGAGTGCTTCGGCACTGATAAGTGGTATATAAATATCAATGCTATTGCTATTTATGTCTGAAAGCTCAGCTGATCCAGCCATTAGGCAAAGTTAGAAAACCGCCTAAGGTGCCAGAGATAGCTCTTGTACCTTTCATAGTAAAAAGGGAAATTTCAGCAGCTACCACCTTGGGTAACAAGCAACACCTGCTAAATTTCTTATGTGTGATCATTAAAGGTACAGACGCCCTCTCCAGTTTTCCTACCGTAGCGGGCAACAACTAACGGAAAGCAGCAAAACAATTGCCTGGCTGTTCATTCTGAATTCTTGATCTGTTGCCCTTTTGTCCTGCTGGTGGGCTTCCCATAGGCAACTGAATGGCCATTGTGTGAATAAAATGTTGACTAGGTAGGCTTTTACCTTCATCCAACATGGCTCTTATGTTCTTAAATAACAAAACATTTTGGGCTGGCTTTACCTTGCTTCCACTTCTGGGACGGAGTCAAAAACAAACCTCTGGCTGCTCAGAGGCAAAAACAGCCCTCTCAGAGAGCGCAATAAAGATGATAAGACCCAGAGCCGAAAACCATTATGAAGAACTGCAGTGTACTTCATATGCTTAAAAATCTGTATGCAGTAAAAGTCTGCAGTCCTATACACGCAGAAAGCTATTCTGGGAAAAAGGAGTATATTTTATATATACTTTAAAATCTGTATCTAGAACAAAGTTTCAATCCTATACCCATCTGTCTCTGTGTTAATTCAATAGGGCTTGTTATCATCACTGAGTTTTTGCCATTGTTGTCTTTTGCCCAGAACTAAAAAGGACCAGCTAAAGTGCCAGTGTCTATAAGAGATGCTCTGCCAGTCTCTCTCTCTCTCTCTGTCTCTTTCTCTGTCTCTGTCTCTCTCTCTCTCTCTCTCTCTCACACACACACACACACACATAAACACACCCTACTACTACTACAGCTCATTCACTATTTGGCATATCTAGTTTGATTCCTCAGCAAAAGCCTGTCCACCTTGTGAGGCCCTGGGCTCTGTTCTCACACTACACCATTAAAGTACAGATTCCGCTTAAATTGCTATGGTAAAATCCTACTGCATCCTGGGATTTGCAGTTTAGGGGGGGAGTTTCAAATTCTCAACCAGAGGGCTCGGGTGCCTCACCCGACTACAAACTGCAGGATTCCTTAGCATGCTGCCATGGCAGTTAAAGTGGAATGGGCTTGCACACACGAAGGAAAAATACTGGACAGCCCCCATAAACTCCGTATGCCTGTAGCTGAAACGGCGGCAGCAAGTGAATTACTTGCATTTTTAAATCTGCCGCCAGCAAACTTTTTTTTAAAAAAAGAATCCTATTTCTATGGTACACACAAACGATATTCCACCTTTCCAAAAGAGAGAGAGAGAGAGAGAGAAAGAAAGATAGCACAAATCCGTTTCATTGTCTTAGCGATCACTCGCTAAGGCAAAAATCCAACATGGCGGCAGCAGGTGCCTGCCCTGTAACTAAGCCCCACCCCCTGCGCTTATCCAGCCTATCAGGTTTGCATTTTGTCTTGTATGCTGAAGACATTCATGTTGATTCACCTGTCTTAAGGAGTGAAAATGCACATATTACTGGAGCTTTTTAAAAAAGTTGGGGAAATCCGCAAATGTTTTCTTTTCAGCCCCCCTCCTTCACAATACAATGAGACAATGTGGGAATCCCATTATGACAGCTCCTATTCCAGGCCAATTGGTGAGGGGTAGGTGCTATCCAAGGTGCTAGGATTGTGCATGCAACCCTGCCATTGCTGAAAGATAGTGCCAAGGGCTTACTTCTAAATAAAGAGATACACGAGGGCCATCCAGTTCAACCCCCTGCCACGCAGGAAATCATGGCTTAATGGATGATGTAACTGTATTATTAATATTGTTGTTGCTGCTGCTGCTGCTGTTGTTTTAAATCTTAAGAGTTAAGCCTTAGAGGCAACAAAAGATATTTAAAGGGGGTCCCTGGTAAAGAACAGGCTAAGATGTCAGAGGGGATGTCAAGAAAAAGGCACTTATGTTCATATGTCGTGGAGTTGTAAATATGTACAGAAATTTTGGCAAATGGTATTTAAAGAGATAAGAGAAACAACAGGACAGGCTTTAGAAATGTGTCTAGATATTGCATTAGTATCAATTTATGATAAGGTCAATTGTACCAAAGTTATGACGGATCTGATTACTAATTAACAGCAGCAAGAATAATGATACCCAGAAAACAGAAGATACAAGATTATCAGATAGAGGAATGGTACAGAGAGGTATGGGACATTGTTATTAATGATAAATTAACATGCAGGTTGAAAGTTAAAAAAGGATTATGGTAAAGTTGTAATTTTGATGAAATATGGAAGCCATTTTTAGATATTTTTTTTTTTAAGAAAAAGGCGGTATATACCTCCAAGAGAATTATTGCAGTTTTGGAAAATGGAGTAAATAATTGGTATAGAAGGTCCTGGGGGTGGGGGAGTACTTGTAGGGGGGGTAAGAACAATCAAATTAATGTCAATAATTAAGATGAAAATTATGTATCATTTAACATATAAGAAAGATTGCAATATGTTTGATGTATGTTTTTAAGTTTATGTATTTTTTAAAAAAGAATAATCAAATTAATGTCAATAATTAAGATGAAAATTATGTATCACTTAATATAAATGAAAGATTGCAATATGTTTGATGTATGTTTTAAAGTTTATAATAAAATACATATATATTTTAAAAGAACAGGCTAAGAGTCACCGAGCTAAGGGAAGATGGCCGTGTGACTGCTAGGGGGAGGCATGCTCACTCTCCTCATCTGCCTTCCAGCTTAGCCTGGACAGGGGCAGGGAGGGCACCTTGAAGTCCTCCAGAAGAGCCTTTCTTTCTTTTTCTTTCTTTTATTTAATTTTTTCTTTTTTTTATTAATTTTTTTCTTTTCCAAATATTTATAATTGCAATGTGTAAATATAATGTTCATTGGAAAAGAAAAAAAGAGTGATTATAGTGTGTTTAGATTAAGAGGAAAAATGTATCAGTGTTAAGATTTTTCTTTGGTTTTTTCTGGGCTGTGAGGCTGTCTTCTGGAAGAGTTTCTTTCTGACGTTTCGCCTGCATCTGTGGCTGGCATCTTCAGAGAATGGTTGGGTAGGAGTGTGTGTGAGATTTATATACTGTGAACCCCTGTAGGGGAGTATGTGTACATTTGTGTATTTGAATAGTTATTTTCTGGCTGTAGAAATGCAAGGCAGATTAGTGTCTGTTTGGCTAATGGTTGGTTGATGGGCTATTATCTGCTGGGAATCCCCTTGTCCCTGGGTGGAATTCATTTGTAAGTGCTGAGTTTTAATTCTATTGTATTTCAAAACTGGGAGCCAGATTTTCTTTACTTTTAAGGTTTCTTCTTTCTTGTTGAGGTTGTCAAGGTGTTTGTGGATTTCAATAGCTTCTCTGTGCATTCTGACATGATAGTTGTTGGCCTGGTCCAGAATTTTTGTGTTGTCAAATAGCATTTTGTGTTCAGATTGGTTTATAGCATGTTCTGCTACTGCTGATTTTTCTGGCTGGCTGGATAGTTTTATTTTTTGTATTAGTAAGAAAAGAGGAAAACAACAATCTTATTTCTATTTTATTTTTTGCGTTATTGTTGTATTTTTCAGGTGTATTTTTCAGTAGAATGGTCTTATTCCAATAAAAAAAAAATCCTAATTCCCCCCCCCCCAAAAAAAGACACAAAATCCCAGAAGCGCCTCCTGCTTCCTCCTCAGGGAAGAGCTAAGAAACAAGGCCCGGCGCCTCCCGCCCTCGCCTTCCCTTGGCCTCTCCTCCAGCGGGGAGGAGCTGGAGGCTGGCCTCGCCCTCGCCGGCCCGTCGCAACGCGTTGAGCTCACGGGGCGCTGCGTCCTCAGAGCGCCGGCTGAGGGGGAGCCGCCAGTGCCTGGGTGAGTCCGCGCTTGCTGGCCTTCCTTACTGCCCAGCAGTCCCCGGGGAGGAGGAGAGCCGAGCCGAGCCGAGCCGGAGCTTCTCAGCCCGAAAGCCTGCCTGGGACTCCCCTCTTCCCGCCCTTCTCTCCTCAGCCGTCCAGGCAGACGCGAAGCTGCCTTCTTCAGCCCCTCCACCCAGCCCCGCCTGTCCAGGAGGCACAGCCCAGACTCACATCCCCACCACGCGAATCTCCCAGCTTGAAACTGGATGGTTTAGCAAATGGCTCCTTCCTATGGAGTCCTGGGGGTTGTAGTTTGCTGAGGCACCAGGATTCTTTGCATCTGGCTCCTTCCTATGGAGTCCTGGGGATTGTAGTTTGCTGAGGCACCAGGATTCTTTAGCAGAGGAGGCTGCAAGACCTTGTGAAACTACAGATCCCAGGACTCCCTAGGAGAGAGAGCCATCTGGCAAACCATCCAGTTGCAAACTGGATTATTTGCGTAGCCTGGATATCCCTCAGGTTTCTGGAGAAGCCCAACTTGCCAGCCTTCCTCTGCAATTATGCTTTCCTAAAGCCTCTTTATTTGAGGGCAGGGGAGGGTTGTAAATTGTGGGGGGGGGCTGGTTAGGAGGTTAGGATTTGTGGTCTGGGGAGGCACCAGGACTCTTTGGCAGAAAAGGTTGAAGACCTTGTGAAACTACAAATCCCAGGGCTCCATAGGAGAGAGCCATGGCAAATCATCCAGTTGCAAACTGGACTATTTGTGTAGTGTAGATATTTGTCAGATCTCTGGAGAAGCCCAACTTGCCAACCTTCCTCTGCAATTATATTTTCTGAAAGCTTCTTTATTGGGGGTGTGGGGGTATTGATCCTGAGGGCATTGGGGCCTGCAAATTGTTGGGGTAGGGTGGTTAGGATGCTTTATCGCAGTGGTTCTTAACCTATGGTCCAGGGACCCCCAGGGGTCCACAATGTCCTCACAGGGGGTCTGCCAAGGCTTTGAAGGCTGCTTGGCCCACCTCCTCCTTGCAATGGAGCAACCATGTGACAGGAGCCAAGGCAAAGGCTGGCTTGGCCTGCACATTGCCATTCAATCCACTGCAGCCACAAACTTACAGGAAGAAGCAGGAGAAAAGGCATCCTTCCTCCTCCAGTGCCTCTGAGGGAAGGCTTAATGGATGGTGTAATTATATTATAATTGTTGTTGCTGCTGTTGTTGTTTTAAATCTTGAATTAAGTCTTGGAGAGCCACAGCAACAAAATATATTTAAAGGGGGTCCCTGGTAAAGAAAAGGTGAAGAGCCACTGCTTTATTGCATTCCTTGAGAGAAGGTGATTATTTGTGATAGTGGTGCTTACATAGGCCTAGTAGCGTTTGCAAATATGTATTCGAAGTGCTTCACAAATTGTGTTTCCCAATCTTGTGGTTCACCAGGAGCGTTTTTTTAAGACTATATTTCCCAGAAGCCCTTAACACTGGCCGTTCTGGCAATGGGCATTCTGGGAGTTGAAGCCCTGCAGCCTTTGTGGACCCAAGGTTAAGAGCCACTCATCTAAATGGCAGTCCCTGTGGGGTATGTCATTAGCATTTTTACCTCCCCTGTTACAAAAAAAGGGGGTTGAGGCTCAGAAAGAGTAGCTTGCTGGAAGTTACCTGTGTTCGTGGCAGAGGAAAGATTTTAAACAGAGGCTTCCTGAATTCCAGCCCAACTGACATAACAGGGTGTTTTCTTTAATTTTATTAATTCCCTAATTAAGGTACTCACCGATTTTAAATCTGTTTCATCACATCTGTGGTTCAGGGGTCTCCAAGAGCAGAGTGGCTTCTTGAAATCATGATGTTCATTGGTTCCATGTCTGAAGTGAGCAGGACATTTTTATGTCCTAATTACAGAATCAGAATAACCGTTTATATCTAGTGGCTTGAGGTGATGTGACAACAGTAACCTGATCCTGAACATCAGTGATCCATTCCCAGTCTGTTGGACTGCACCATATATTTCCTTCAGGCAGCAAGGGCTCTAGAAAGGTGAAGGTATCAATAATGTGCCTCATACAACAAAAGAGAAATCAGTTGACCTTCATTCATCTCTGCACTTTTCCTCAGATGTGGAGTCACCTATTTGGCCTGGGCTGCAAGGCAGGTCTTCCTCTCTTCCCCTGCAGCAGGGCAGGGCTTACAGTCCTGTGGCGGCGCTTAGCTACAATGAAGTTAGAGTCTCCTGAATTCCAGTCCCTCTTCACACCAGGACTGAAAAGTGTTGCAGGTATGAGTGCTTCATTTTCTGGGAAGGTTTAGGACTCAGTTGTACAGGGGGCTACTGAGAGCAGCAAGGAACACTTACAATGAATATAGAAGTATTTTTCTTGCTAGTCCAGCAGAGATTTGGTGTGTTTGCACTACAACTCAGAACAGCATTATTTACTCCATTAGTGATTTCAGCAGTAAAATATATTGAGGGGTATCCATGTTGATCATGCAGCAAAATACAACAAAATCCACATAACAGTGATACCTTTATTGGGCTAACTAAAATGCACAAAATATATCATGCAAGCTTTCAAGGCTTCAGTGGCTTCTTCATCAGGCAAAGATGTTAAAAATTAACTGACGTGTTGATAACTGGGAACTGTATGTATTATGTATTGTTTAAGAAATTCTACAAAGTGATATAAATCACACCTTGTGTTTATACCTATGTATCAGCAATTCACAATATATATATATATATATATATTGTAATGAAATAAATCTTTATTGCTAAAAGCTATAAGCCGTCGCAATACAATTACTTTAAGTAGGTTAGAACACATATACACACAATTACAAAGCCATACAATAATAATAAAACCATGAATATCCAAAATATAAAACTATTAAGAGTTAAAACATTATTATACGGAGCCATTTACATATCAGAACTGTAAAATGTTTATTACTGGTTTTGATATCTGGCTCTTATCTTATTAGCGGCCAAAGCAAATTTTGCCACCATATCAATGTGGTACACATTGTTGCCAGCTAATAGGGCACAAATTTGTTCAAGAGGAGGGTGATTAACTAAGGAATGAAGGATGTAACCTAGAAACTTTTGTCTTGGAAGTATGTATAGAGGGCATTTCAACAAATAATGCTGAAGGTCCTCCACTTCCCCTGTCTCACATATACAAAACCTTTGAGTTACAGGGATATTGTTGTATCTTCCTTTCAAATAAGCAGATGGCATACTCTGAAAGCGTAATGCCGTATATGCTTTTCTTAATGGAGACAATGTAAGGTCAAAAAAATATCTCTCCATTCCAAAAGATGTTTTATACAATGGGTACCATAATGAAAATGCAGTTTGAGAAAGCATATACATATCTCCCCACTTAGAAGCAAGATATATTTGACCAGTTGTTTAGATTTGTTAGAAGTATAAATTTGTAAGGCCTCTAGATTGATCCCATAGGAAAGAAGTATTGCATTAATTGATTTTGCCCATACACTTCGCTCAGAAGACTGTAATTGCTCTATAAAACATTTTTTTGGAAGACGAGAATCACTCATTCCAGCCAGCTTTATCCAATATAGAGCTAGGGCTACATGAACACCGGATTGTAAAGAAACTAGCCCCGTTTCAGCTCTTAGAAAGGGGGCGGGAGTACCTTTTGGCACAACTAACAAGGATTTCAGGAAAGCATTTTGTACAGGTTCAAGGGGGAAAACACTATTATGTCCCCATATCTCAGCACCATATAATAATTGTGGAATTATCTTCTGAAAGACCTCAACAGAGGGGGCAACCAAATTCCCCCCTTGAGATCTATGGAATCTCAACAGGGCACTGATAGGGTAGGAAGATTTCAGCTTAACTGCTTGAAAGTGTAGCTTCCAGGATAGATTTCATTGGAATCCTACACCCAGGTATTTAAAATAAGATTGTTGATCTATAGGTTTTGTATTCAGACTCCAACTATGAGGTTTTCTCTTCTTCCCAAAAACTACCACTTTTGTTTTAGTGTGGTTAACAATTAGTTGTTCCCTTGAGCAGAAAACACTTAGCTTATTTAATAGTCTCCTCATCCCAACTATGGTGGTGGAGATCAAAACAATATCATCAGCGTATAAAAGTACCGAGAGATTAGTTTCCAGAATGGAAACTGGAAAATATTCTGAGCCACATAGCTCTCTAGTAATGTCATTTATATAAAAATTAAATAAAAAGGGGGCCAAAAGGCATCCCCGCCGTACTCCTCTTACTGTGGATATGTTATCTGACAATAGTCCGTTGTACCCTAGTCTAACTCTAAGGGATGTATCAGAATGTAATTTACGAATTAGGAAGAGTAACCTTCTATCAATGTTGGTTGACGCTAACTTCAGCCATAGGCGCTCTCTTTCTATGAGGTCAAAGGCAGAACTGAAGTCTATGAAAGCAGCATAAAGTTATTTCCTATCTTTGTGAATGTATTTTTGAATCACATGTTGTAGAACAAAGCACTGATCTATTGTAGATTTGCCTTTCATAAAGCCAGCTTGTTCTTCTGCTATTATAGCATTTTCACTTGCCCGTGACTCCAGTTTACCTAGCAAGTATTTTGAATACAATTTGGATGCAGTACTCAGTAAGCTGATAGGTCTAAAATTTTTCGGATCAGCTTTAGAGCCTTTTTTTGTGAATCGGAACCACTACACTCACTCCCCATGTTGGTGGGATTTTCCCATTGTGATTTATGTAGGTGAACAGTGATGCAAACACAGGTGACCACCATTCGGGATTTGATTTAAATAATTCTCCAGGTAACATATCTTCCCCAGGGGCTTTTTTAGTAGGGAGAGCGTTAATCAAGCAATTTATTTCCTCAACAGTTACTGGTTCCCAAATAGGGCAGCATGAAATTGTAGTCATACTAAGGCTATTTCTTGCATTCAATATATATATTGTAGAAACCTACAGTAAAACATTAGTAACTCTCAATGTTAATGGCAACTTGCAATCTACTTCTTAATAACAGCAACTCACAAGATATATTTTTCTCATCAACTTCCAATGGAACATTAACAATTCTCAGTATACAATGATAATTCACAAAAAGTACTTCTTATACCAGTTCACAATATAACATTGATATTGTTTATACAATTTTTTAGCGATTTACAAAAGAGTGTAAACACCTCGCAACTCACAATTTAAAACACTCACTCCTTGACTGTTATATGTGCATAGCAACTCACAATAGATAAGCAATTACGGTATACAGTGTAGATTCATACAATTCAATCTGTATATATTCCACAACCCTTAAACTTATATCAGTATTTAACAATGCATAACAAAATGGATCATCCAAGGGGTTCCACTAATTAGCTGAGCATTTTTACAGAGACACAACTGGCAAAGTAAAGAATTATGGTGTGATGTTGTATCCTATCTCACTACTCTCCTAGTGACTATGTATGAGATTAGATCTTGTGAAGGACCCGGTGGCTCACATAAGCTGCTGTATGATGGAATTAAACTTCAAGCCTGTAAATGTATATTACCATCTATATTTCAGACTATCCATTCTTGCCTGGTTGCATAATATTCCTGCCTTTAGCATAATGCTAAAGGCAGGAATATTATGCAACCAGGCAAGAATGGATAGTCTGAAATATAGATGGTAATATACATCACTTACTATGTAGTGTATCAGAAGACCATGTGATGTTTTTCTTTGCTCCAGGTTGCAGTGTAACATAAACTGCTGACTGGATAGCTAGCTCACAAATGGAGAGTTCCAGGAAAATAGCTGTTTTAATTCCTTTCCCATTTCAGTCCTTAAAGATGGGTCTTCTTCAGTGAGAATAATCTCAATTATTCATAGATGAGCTTTCAGAAGTATCATGCATAGAATGACCCAAAGTGTTGTGTCCATGGGTCACTGTTAAGTGAGGACCTAACCTTGTTAGTTGTTTAGTAGCAAAAATTAACTGACGACAGAAGTAACATCTGAGACAAAATGCAGGCCTGTGACTCTAACATCCTCAACTTTCCTTCTCCTGTATAATTTTTAACATCTTTGCCTGATTAAGAAGCCAGTGAAGCTTTGAAAGCTTGCATGATGCATTTTAGTTGGACCAATAAAGGTATCATTATTTTGTGGGTTTTGCTGTATGGCCAACATGGCTACTTCTGAAAATGTTTCCTGGATTTGAAAATACCAAATTTTGCCTCAACAGAGTAATAAAATATTTAATCTTGGTAGATGAGGATGCACCAGCATGAATTGAAAGCTATTTACTCCTCACTGCATTGGCAGTGTGGTGAATGCAAAGAAGTCCTTTCCTGCTGAAGCAAACTATTCCTGGTTTTGAAGAGGCTTGTACACATGTTCAAGAACATGTTTGTCTGATATATTGAAGCAAATGTCCTATTTGTATGCATTTGTTTGTATCCATTTGGGTGGCAAAGAAATAAATATATAACTATAAAATCATATCTGAATATAGAACAGAAGCTTGCAAGAATTTGGTTATTTTAAATCTGCTATGACAGTTGTCCAAGTTAACCCGTTGTGCTGCCTTTCCATTCTGTGTGGAAAGTCAAATGTTATCCTATTGTTAGTCTCACCTGAGAGGTATTGTGTTATTACCAGTGTTGCATATTTTGTCAGCTGAGAAAGAATATAGCTTTCTGTATTAAAAAGAAATGTCAGAAGGCACATTATGAAGAATAGAGGTGCAGCTTTGACATTCCATACTTGAATGCATTTTGTGAAAACAAGTTTCTATTTATTTGGAACTTAAGCTGTCATAGCCTTAGCTGTGGTAGTAAAATGGGGAAAATGTTTGCAGGTATGTGATGCTTTCTTCTAAAATGTTTTGGGGGTTATTTGGCTGCCTCTGAGTTCATTTAAGGAGCCCTACAGAGATTAAATGCTGGTACTGCAGCCAGAACGTTGTGAGTTCAATTGCAAGGGCTCCAAGGTTGACTTAGTCTTCCATCCTTTTCTAAGTCAGTAAAACGAGTACCCGGCTTGTGGGGGCAATTAGCTAATACACATTGGAAACCGCTTAATACCTAGTGCGCTGTAAAGCAGTGTACAATATATGTGTAAGTGCTATTCCTTAACAATTTGTAAGCTGGTCTGAGAGCCTTTGTGGCTGAAGAGCAGGGTATAAATACTCTAATAAATAAATAAATTTAGGTATTTATTTTCCTTAATAGTGCCAAGATGTAACAAGTCATAAGCAGCCTTGAGATATGTGCAGATATATACCTCCCATGAGATGGGAGTCTAGGATTAAATTGCATCAAAATAAATGGGACATTCAGGTGAACATGGAGCATTAATCACATGGGAAAAATATGAACTGCTGAATGTGTAGTAAATATGAAAGTGTATCATGTAGTCATTGAGGCCAGCTTAAGTCATTTTGTTGCACTCTGCCCGTCTAGTCAAAAATATTCAGAGCCAGCCAAGTTATTTTGGCACATGATGCAAAAAATCCTGCAAGTGCCTTTCTAGCAGTAAAATTACAGTCAGGACAAATTAAATTGCTAACAATTTCCTACTCTTTCATGCCTCCAAAATCTGCTGCCAGAGGCAGTTTCCTCACTGCACCCGATGGTAGGGTTGATCCTATCAGCCATCATACAATAATTATTTTTTGCATCTTTGCTTCTTTCATTTACTAATTGCCCTAGTAAAACCACATCACCTGTAGAGGGACAGAAGAAGTGTATGTGTTGAGGCTATTACAGGTCACATAAGAATATGTTTACATTTTTCTGTTTTCTATACAATTATTTATTTTTCCCACCCCCTACCAGAACTATTTGACAGAGCAAATTATGAACTAAGAATAGCAGGAGGTGCTGTCAGGGACTTACTCGGTGGAATGAAGCCACAAGATGTTGACTTTGCCACCACTGCAACACCTACTCAGATGAAGGAGATGTTCCAGGCTGCGGGTGTCCGTATGATCAACAATAGAGGAGAAAAACATGGAACCATCACTGCCAGGGTAAAAAGATTTACGATGGCTTAAAATTCAGGAGGTGACGGCCCCTTGCCCTAAAGACACATTCACGTACCTTTGTGTTTCTGTACCCCATTTGGGCATCACCACCATCAGACGACTTTGTTAATGAAAGAGGCAGGTGCCTCTTTGTTAATGAAAGAACCAGTTATCAGGGGAAAGTATCTGGCAAACGGTGTAGAGCAGCTTTCCCCAACATCTTCAGGGGCCAGCATTCCTCAGCCAGCATGGCCACTGGTCATGCTGGTCTGGGGATGATGGGTGTTTTGTCCAACACATCTTGAGGGTGCTGCTTTTGGGGGAAGGCTGGTCTTGATTAGTGTTTCCTAACCTTGGATCCCCACATGATGTTGGAGTTCAGTTCCCAGAAACACCAGTCAGAATGACTAGTGATAAGGGAATCTAGGAATTGTGGTCCAACAGAATCTGGGCACTCAGAGGCTGAGTTCCCTAGAGCATGAGCAGTGAAGGACAGAAGTCAGAAAGTGACCGTAAGGCCCAAATGAGGTGGAACTATGTTGAAGACAACAGTTCATTTAAATTTAGTGACTTTTGTAAGTTCCTAGTGATTTCAAGTTAAACATGTACAAAACATTCTGAGCCATGTTCTAAAACATTATCAGTATGTTGTGCTGATGTAACAGCTTGAACACCAAAATAGATACAAAGGACAAGTGTGACATACATAGTTTGGAAATAGCGGTCACTTCTTATTGGTGAGTTTACATGGCTGTCAAAGATGTTTGTTAATCAATTGCTGCCACTGCCATCTTTTTATAAGACATCTACATAAAGCCAGTGTAAGTGCTTATTTGAGGTGGAACCCTGGGCTGCCAAGCCAGAGTGTGCCTGGCACTATGTCCTTAAATAATCAGCTGAGTTTAATCTACTATCAGACTCCTGAACCTTAAAGGGTTTAAAAAACTCTTCAACAGTCAAACACTTTAAACATTGAGTAGCATGCATGTTGAACAGCATGCATCTGTGGCAGATCTGTTGTCAGTGATTCACTCCTTGCCTCTCCAGAGGTAACTTCTGCCAAAGCACAGGATAACTGGATTTATACTGTACTGCATGCTATTCGGATGGCAGGATGTGTTAGACTACAACTCCTATCATCTCCATTGTCTGTCATACTGGGGTGACTGGAGTTGTAATCCAACCCATCTGGATGAAGCCAAGTTAGGGAAGGCTGCACTGCTGTATATGCTTTTGACATGACTGCGGCATGCTTGCTAAGAACATTGTCACTACTCACCTAGAGAGAGGAATAGCTGTGTCGTGGAACATGCAAGATTGGAAAAAAAAGGGATTGATTTAGAGACCTGGAGATGGAAACTCACATGGGCTGTTCATACTCGAAAGTTGAAAGTAAGGCAAGAGGGGGGTTAGAGATGGTTTCCATGCATAGTGTCACAAAACAGAGTGTATTTATGTGTGTGTGTTTATGTATATATGTCTTGAAGGTCTACATTCTAACATGGCATACATAGAATTTAGTTACTTTCCATATGGGGAGAGATGTTATTTTCCCAAAAATGAATTAAGACCTTTAAAATTCTCTTACAGATTCATGAGCAGAACTTTGAAATTACCACACTTAGGATTGATCTGATTACTGATGGGAGACATGCAGAAGTGGAATTCACAACTGACTGGGAGAAAGATGCTGAGAGGAGAGATCTCACAATTAATTCTATGTTCTTAGGTAACCTTCTCCCCAGTTAGCATGGCAATTCTGCTTTAAGTTCTGTCTGTCTTCATTGTTGTTTCCTGTGGAATTTCCCCCACGGCCAGATATATAGGAATTGAGTTTAGGCTCACGTCAAGTGATAACATCCTTCCCCCCCACCCCACCCAATCTTTAAAAAGCTACTCTGGCTAATCTCTAGTCTAATTGTTACTTCCACACTGCTTATTCAACAGAATTCTAAGATGTTTAGATTTGTCAACACCCACTTACATTTTGGATCTTTAAATGTTTTTTGATTTTTGTGCTTTTTGTTAATTACCATGAATATAGTTTTCTTAAGATTCATTTTCAGACCATGGTTGTGACTTACTTCACTGACTTTATCAAGTAATCCTTGCAGACCATTCCAGTTGTCAGCTAGTAACACCATATCATCCACAGATCAGGTGTCACTAGTAATCTTTCCATTAACATCTTTTAATCTGGGAGGAAATCAGGATAAAGTCATGCCCATGAAGTGGCTCTCTATAGCGGATGGTATTATCAAAGAAGTTTCCCCTGCATGTCATAATATCTAGACAGGTTTATAATGAGACAGGTGGTTCCTCATATGGCCAGTCTTCATACCTTTTAGGACTTCGAAGGTTCAAAACAATGCCTTGAATGGAATCCAGATTTCCTGAATCTTGAATTGGTTCCAGATATTTAGCTTGGGCTTTTGTTGTTCAAATGCTAAAGTTAAATGTGGCACCAGAACATATCCTTTTTAAATGACCTTCTAAGTTATTTTTGTTGAGTTTTCTGTATTTGCTTTATAGGTTTGGATGGCACACTTTATGACTATTTCAATGGCTATGATGATTTAAAAAACAACAAAGTCAGATTTGTAGGACATGCGGACCAGAGAATACAAGAAGATTACTTAAGAATTCTACGATACTTCAGGTAGCAGTTTTCTGTTTCTAAAGGGCATGGTCTGACACCACATGGACCAATTGCCATACCTTACTGTAGCAGTTTCTTCATTCACCCCTGTGCTGGTGTTGCATACGTGGACAGTGTGTTCAAACACAGAGCCCAAACTGTTCCGTCTTACTGCTTTCATGTTAATCAGTATCCAGTAGCACCACTTGCATATCAGATGTCTGAATTTTCATGATGAGGGCAACATGCACTTGCAACCTGAGATTTAAAATAGACACATTTGCTCTTGCTATTGGGATTTTTTTTCTCCTCCTCCTAGGTTTTATGGAAGGATAGCAGAAAAGCCTGGTGACCATGAACCCAAAACTCTAGAAGCCATCAAAGAAAATGCAAAAGGCCTAGCAGGGATCTCAGGCGAGAGGATTTGGATGGAATTGAAAAAGATCCTTGTTGGCAATCATGCTAATCATCTCGTTTGCCTAATGTATGAACTTGATGTAGCCAACTACATAGGTAAAGTGCAGTGAGTCTACATAGCAAGATTCCTTCTGCAATTCAGAGCATTGTGAGTCAGTGAGGTGTACAAGGTAGTGGTGTGAGCATAGCACTACAACTCTGAAGACCAGGATTTGAATCTCCGCTCAGCCATAGAAACCCACTGGGTGACCTTGGGCAAGTCACACTCTGAACCTCAGAGGAAAGCAAACCTCCTTTGAAGAAATCTTGCCAAGAAAATCCCATGAGAGTCACCTTAGGGGCTCCATAAGTCAGAAATGACTTGAAGGCAAACAACAAATACAGAACATTACTGATAGGGAACACTGTCATTTCAGGGGCACATCCTACAGTAATCAAATACATGCTTTTTTTTAAAAAAAAATGGGCATAAGCCATTAACAATTTTAAATCAATTTTGGATGAGCTTAGCTTTTGCCCACTAGACTTAACTCACACCCCTAAGAAACCCCCATTGTTAGTTTGGTTTTTGGACAGCACATGCAATTGTGCCAGCAGTAGCTCTGAACCCAGTTCTGGTACAAGATGGCCAGTTGTGGTTTTCACTCAAGATGCTGCTCCTCCTGTGATCCTGTCAGTTTTGGTAGTTTTGCTATAGCTCACAACACAGTATTGTTAGTAAGTTCATTTCTGTGGGGCCAGGGAATGTTTCATTCTCTAGATATTATTAGACAGTGACTTCCATTGGTTCTGCCAGCTAGGGCTAATGGGCATTGATGTCTTGAATTAGCTGGAGGGCCATATGTTCTCTAGCTCTGGTTTAATTGACAGAATACATCTGCTAGCCATCTTGTTGTTTCGATTACCCTGTTCTCATGTTACTTTTTTGTGTGTGTCCCTCAGGATTGCCTGATAATGGGAACTTACAGGAATTTGACACAGTCTGTAAAAATGTTCAGAATCTCTTTCCAAAACCAATGACCGTTCTAACATCACTATTAAAGGTTCCAGATGACATCTCGAAACTGGATTTAAGGCTGAAAATTTCAAAAGATGAAAAAAACCTTGGGCTGTTTTTATTGAAGCATAGGAGAGACTTGGTCAAAGCTACTGATACTACAGAACCACTTAAGCCATATCAAGACTTCATTATAGATGTAAGTGTGATCTTGCACTGCTGCTTCAGATTAAATATTTTACATAATTGTTCCACCAGAGACACTTTGGGATAATTTCTAACCCTTGTTTAGCTTGTTATTATATTTACTTATATCTGTCTTTCCTACCATTGGCCAAAACCCTATTGGGGCATTACACTGGTACTTTTACTTTTTTCCATGCTTGTATAATGAAACATCTAGTACCAGTTCATGAAATCCATCTCCAGTTGGCCTGCAATGGGTATGTATGTTGGCACCAATGTCTGTCCTAGCCACTGGAATGTTACTGCAGCATATGTGCATACGAGTTTTAAACTCCAGCAGCATTGAACAGAATTTTGGCCATGATATCCTGAAAAAAGCATGTAAAGTTGTAAGCAGGTTGGAGGGAAATGAAAAATGTTATCTTAAAAGGAGAGGATGTCTAACTCTTGCTATCGTTTTAGACTTAACTACCATCTGTATTGTGCCCTTGAAGGCACACATTTTGTGGCCACGGTGAAACATCACTAGCTAAGGCAGAATGGAGGCAGAGAACTGTGGGTCCTACTTCCTATATTCAGTGAAAAGGAAAAACATCCTAAGATGAATTGCTTCTCCCTCTCAGGAATGGTACAGACCTTTGAGGAGCATTCTCTAGTGGGAGCAACCCCCTATTTACCATTCCTTTAGGCTGTGTCTAGTAGTTTTAATGTTAAGAGCTTAACATTTCATATATAGCTTTGGGTTACCATAGTTCAATGACTGTTGAGGAGAGAAGAGATTGTCCAAAACTGTGTCCTAAGGTATGTTACCTTATGCAAGTTCATGGAATCTGCTCTCCCCACTGAAATGGGTAGCTTTTAAGTACAGTACTGTGTTGTGGATGTTGTGTGTGTGCAAATTTCTCAAATTGTTGTGATGTGTTTTTGCTTTTGTTGTTGTTATCTTTTTGTGAAGTCAAGGGAAGTTGATGCAACATCCAGAATCTGTGAGCTTCTGAAGTACCAAGGGGAAGAACAGCTTCTACATGAAATGCAACAGTGGTCTGTGCCTACTTTTCCTGTGAGTGGCCACGACATAAGGAGAATGGGGATTTCATCTGGGAAAGAAATTGGAATACTGTTGCAGGAGTTACGGGATCGGTGGAAAAAGGGTGGGTACAGAATGGAGAAAGAAGAACTCTTAAGCTATGTAAAGAAGGTATAAAGCAGAGAGGAGGTTTAAAATGTAAAGTAATTTAGTGATTGAAATTGTACCAGGCTCCATGTGTAAATATTTTACTATTCTACTTGCTCAAAATGACACTTGGTTCCCAAACCCCTTGAAACCAATCTGGACTTGCTGTGTGTGTTTCTTACAATAAAAACATAAAATATTTTGCAAGCAATGTCTTGTGTATTTGCAATGTGTGATTATACTTTTCTGAACTGCTGAAGATACCGTCTGGTGTTAAATTCAAGATGTGATGGCATGCAGAATCAAACCTTTTTGATTGTGATGAACAAATTCTAACAATACTGTAACAACAAAAGCATTTTTCAGGGTGTCTTACGTTGGGGCCTAAAGTTCCACTGGTGATTCTGTGTAATTTATTGAGTTCAGATGTACAGCAAGATAAATATGGAGTAACGTTATAGGTTTAGGATTTCAACTTCAGAGCCAGAAAGATTCTACAGCATCAGTAGAAATCAGCACCTCACTGATTCTCAAATAGATGAGTAACAGGCCTCCTAACCCAACCCATCTTCTGTTTTTCTGGCTCCCTTTTTCATTATCTACATAGATTGATTACTGACCATTCCAGTAGTACACCTACTATTTTGTTCCTAAAGTGTCTTAGGTGTACCTTGCACACTCCCTGCTGACTGCTTTTTTTTCTTCCCAGCCTCTGTTTTTTCACATTTGTGAAGATATTTCTTGATGTGGCTTTCAGAATAAGAATTTCTCCAGTAGGCAAAGTATTGTAGCAGAGAATGGGTGACTGAAAGGTGGCCATTTTATAAAATGGAAGTGAGTTTGCTGTGTTAAGCCCTGTGTCCATGACTGGGCATTATCTCCCTGTTATATATGTCCATTAACTGGAGGTGAATGCTGAATAGGTTAACTAAGGAAAAACACTTAGATAAGCATCAAAGGCTTTCAGTTTACCTAATCCTTATAATATATTCTACTAATAAATAAATTAAAAACCACCCAATCTTGCATTTTTGTCATTACAAGTTGGATTATTATTATGACTGATAGAATAGGCAGTATCATTAGGCTTCCCCATTTGTGCTGTGTTTCTCAATATGCAGCCCGTGTGTTAAAATTCTAAAGCAGTTTGGAATTTGGTTAGGTTTTCACATGTCTCACGGGTCCCCTTCACCACTTTTTATTCAGAGAGGCCTTTGGCAATCAAGCTGGGTTGCTATGGAAGCAGTTTTTAACAGAGTGGATGCATTCTTTTCTTGGAGCGGTGTGCTTCTGATTTCTGTCTTAATTCCATTTGTTTGATTTGATTTTATCATTGTCAGTCACTGTGGGCCCTTTCACACTGCACTATGATTTCAGTTTAATTGCCATGGCAACATCCTATGAAATACTGGGGTTTATAATTTCCCATTTCTCAGCTCCCATTTTTCTGTTCACTCTGGAACTGTCGCTCTGCAGTCTCAAAAGCGACTGCAATCCATGATCTTTTTCTTTCTAGTTCATTTCATCTCTTTGCTCTTACTGAAACCTGGCTCCCGGCCCATGACACTGCTACCTCTGCTGCCCTTTCTTTTGGCGGTCTCTCTTTTACTCACACTAGCCACCCTGAGGGTCGAGGAGGTGGTGTCGGTATCTTACTGTCCAAATCTTGCCAGTTTCAAGTTCTTTCCTTCCCTTCTAAGTTATTGTTTCTCCTCATTTGAATTTCATCCCATCAGACTCTTTTTTTCCATTGCAACTTCGGGTTGCAGTCATCTATCGCCCTCCTGGTTCTGCTACTCAATTCCTGTCAGACTTTGAGTCTTGGCTGACAGTTTTTCTATCTGATGCAGTACCTACATTGATTTTAGGCGACTTTAACATTCACCTGGATGACCCCAGTAATCCTTCAGCATCTCATTTTAGTTCTCTTCTAGCTTCTTTGGTCTTCAACCACATTCTACCTCTTCAACCCATTCTCTTGGTCACTGCCTTGATTTAGTTCTGGCTGCCAAGTGCGTCATTTCCGACTACTTGGCATCTGATTTTCCATTATCTGATCATCATTTAATTTCTTTTACCTATACCCCACCTCCTCGTCATACTGCTCAACGCCATTTTCGCGATCTTCAGTCTATTAACTGTGATCTTCTTAGCCAGTCTTTGGATTCTTCCCTCACTCTTGGGGACTCCGCTGATTCAGCGATGTCTTTATTTAACTCCACTCTTTCTTCAATTCTTGCCAGTTTTTCCCCTGTTTCTGTTCGTGTGTCCTCTCTACGAACAGGCCTCAGCCCTGGCTTACTCCCATAGTTAGGTTCCTCCGGTCGTGTTCTCGAGCAGCTGAACGTCTTTGGAAAAAGTCCAGGGAGCGGGCAGATTTTATTCATTATAAGTTCGTTCTTTTATCGTTCACATCTGCCTTGTCCATGGCAAAACAGGACTACTTTAAATCATTGATCTGCGCCAATGAGAGGCACCCGCAGCAGATGTTTTCCTGCTTCAACACCTTGCTAAAACCTTCCTCCCCCCCTGTTTCTTCATTATTTTTCCCTACTGACTTTGCTAATTACTTTATCACTAAGATCACTACTATTAGGTCTGAAATAGTTCTTCCTAACTTGTCTTATAATAATAATAATATAATAATAATAATAAAATTTATTTATATCCCCCATTAATCTTTTGGAACTGTCGACTAATCAATTCTCTGTGTTTCCTCCAGTTTCTCTGGATGAACTTTCTACTTTGCTGCACTCTCCCAAACCTACAACTTCTTCTCTTGATCCAATTCCCCCTTGTCTCTTAATCTCTATAGCCCCCTCCTTCCTTCCTTCACTTCTTTCTATCTTTAATCTTTCTCTTTCTACTGGATCTTTTTCCTCTGACTTTAAACATGCTCTTGTTTCCCCTATTTTGAAAAAATCTTCTCTTGACCCCTCTTCTTTGTCTAGTTATCGCCCGATCACTCTTCTCCCTTTTCTTTCTAAGGTTTTGGAATGGGTCATTTATTCCCGCTGCTTTGAGTTTCTCGAAGCCAACTGCATCTTCGATCCTTTTCAGTCTGGTTTCCGCCCACGGCATTCCATTGAGACGGCCCTCACAAAGATCTCTAATGATCTTTTACAGGCCAAGGCAAATGGCCTCTATTCTGTGCTTATTCTCCTCGATTTATCTGCGGCATTTGACACCGTGGATCACTGTCTTTTAGTTGATATACTTTTTGACATTGGGTTCTCGAATTCAGTTCTTAACTGGTTTAAAACTTATCTGTCAGACAGATCTTTTGCAGTGGTCACCGGTGGTATCTTTCCACCCCTGATCTTTCCTCAGGGCTTGAACAGCAAGTTTCTTCATGTCTTTCAGCTGTCTCTCTCTGGATGCATCATCGGCAGTTGAAGCTCAATATGTCCAAGACGGAGCTTCTTGTTTTTCCACCTAAGTCCTCCCTTCAATCCACTTTTTCTGTTTTTGTTGACAACACTTCAGTTCACCTGGTCCAGGAAGCCCGCAGTCTCGGTTTTATTTTTGATTCTTCACTGTCTTTTATTCCCCATATTCAGGCCACAACCAAAGCCTGCAGATTTTTCCTTTGCAACATCGCGAAAATACATCCTTTTCTTTTGGCCTCCACTGCCAAGACTTTGGTTCACGCTTTGGTGGTCTCCCGATTAGATTATTGTAATCTTCTTTTAGCTGGGCTTCCCCTTTCTCATCTTCGCCCTTTAATTTCTGTTCAACATTCAGCTGCCCGCATCATTACCTCCGCTCGCCGCTTTGACCATGTTTCCCCTTTGTTGTTTTCTCTTCACTGGCTTCCCTTCCCTTTCCGTATTCAATATAAGCTTTTGTTGCTAACTTTCAAAGCCCAGCATGGGCTAGCCCCTCTTTATTTATCTGACTTTCTCCTTACATTCCCATCCGTACCCTTCGTTCTACTACTCAAGGCCTGTTGTCCCAACCTAGGATCTCCACTGCTCCATCCCGGATTCGTCCTTTCTCACTTGCCGCCCCTCACTTCTGGAACCTTCTTTCCCCTCAAATACGGGCCATTACTTCTTTGTCCACTTTTAAATCTGAGTTAAAGATCACTTTGTTCAGGAAAGCATTCCCTGGCTTTGTCTGATAAACATTTATTTTTTCTGTCACTTGGGTTTACTGTGGATGTTGTTATTAATTGTAATTATCCTTGTTTTAATTGATTTTATTATTTTGTCTATTGTTTTACTTAGATTGTACGCCTTCGGCAGGTGTCATTATGTTTTATCCTTGATTGTTTTTATACAGCGCTGTGTACATTGACAGCGCTCTAGAAATAAACTTTAATAATAGTTATTATAATAATAATAGTTTGAGGAGGCACTGCAGGTTTCTGGATAAGAATTCTAAATATTGTAGCACTGTTAACTGTGTTATTTATTTATTTATTTATTTATTTATTGTATTTATACCCCGCTCTTCAGCCACAAAGTCTATCAGAGCGGCTTACAAATGGTTAAACAGCCCCTTGAGTGCTGGGGGGCAGGGGGAATTAGGTATGGACAGAATCCAAAGATGAACTGCTGCTGTGGGAACTAAGCAACACCAGAACCAAGTTGGGGGAAAATAATCTTGCTACTCCCTGCAGCTTCTGTGTGCTCCCTTCCCATTCCTACTGCTTGGGATACTAGAAGTCCTCTGCAGCTGTTTGGAGGGGAGCAGTTCCAAGGGCAATAGTATGGAGGGGAAGAAAGATTTGCCAGCAGAAGTTGGATTTAACCCTACATAATAAGCACGCATATGATTGCAGCCTATTCCATCTCAAGCCTGGATCATGATTTGATAATGGCTTCTTTCCACTAGGTGGCAGCATATAAGTAATTTATAACTGCAGACAGTATTGAACGACTTTTTAGTTACATGCACGTTTTAAGGGATTTCTTCATAGGAAAGTAGTTAGGAAAATTGTTGCTAGGCAATTTGAACAGTAAATTTTACTATAGAGGCTGTAGATTATATAGTGATAAACAAAGATTGCTTTATATTATATTAATGCAGATGTAAATACAGGCAGAGGAACTACAGGTCTCAGTCCTTCACTACTGGATATCTTGCCTCAGGCTGATAACTGCAGCTCAACATCTGGGAGGCCACATTTCATGTATAGGACTGTACTCTTTTATTCTTTCAAAGTACATTTACACTCCAGTCCTACAGCTGGTCAAAGGGCTGTAGGAAGTGGTGTAAGTAAAGCTCAGCCTATTTTCTTTACCTTACCAGAAAGCTCTGCTGGCATAAATGTACCAGCAGCAGTGTTCCACCAGTGAGAGGGATCAAGTCATGTTGGGAGCCATCAGCAACAGTCCTGCAACTGTAAAAACCAGTGCCCACTTGGTCTCAGCAGTGGCAGCCCTGGAACTGGTGCCCATTTTTAAAAATATATAAATAAATAAATCTGTAGATACATTTACTCATGAATGTGTTATTTAATGTCAAGTGTTGGAGACCAGAGATACAAGTCAAACAGACATAACTGATAAGTACAAAGAATAGAGAAGCCATTAATTTTGACCTAGCTTTCTGAGTCTTTTCTCTGCTTTTAGATTGTTAGCAAGCTAAACTACTGTCTAGTGGGTATTCCTTCCCCATCTTGTCTTCCCAAATTGATTCCCTCCAGAGACTTAAAACATCAGCTTTTTCCTCTTAACCCTGAGCAGTAGATCCCTGCTATATTTTTAAAGGTAAAATTATTTGCTTCCTCTTCAGGCTGCTAGATTCCACCATAAATGTCAAGGGGCAAGAATGGGTGGGTAAAGTGGAGCCCATGGGCCACATGTGTCGCCCTGGACCCTTCCCCCATGGAGTCAAAATTCTTTTGGAAAAAATTGCTCAAAAATGTTCCAAAAAGCACATTAAGGTGTGTGGAAGACATTTTACCCTCCCAAGGGTTAAAAAAATGTACAATTTTTCAAAACACATTTTGTCCTAAAATGCCCTCTAGGGGGTATGGGAGGCATTTCCACCACATTTTAGGGCAGCTCTCTGTCAATTTAGGCCCAAGGGGTTCTTTTTCAAAACAGGAAGTGACTTCTGCTCACTTCCTGTTATAAAAAAGGGCATCTTCTAGACCTATGATGGCACAGGAAGTCCCCAAAATGTGAAAATGCTGCTTTGTTCCCTAGAGGGCATTTGGTGGCAAAACAATTGATGGGGGGAGTTGCGGCAGGGGGGCAGCTTTCCAAGCTCCCCTGGAGAGCCCAATGTGGTCACCTCCCACACCTCTGTTGCCCACTCCTGGAAGTAGAGCAAGCCTCCTACAATAGAAATAACAGCTTCGGGGACTATCTAGGCCAGTGATGGGCAACCTTTTGAGCTTGGTGTGTCAAACTTAGCCAAAAAACTGAGCATAACTTGGGTTGTGTGTCACTTAGAGGAAAAAAAAATATTTTGCAATATTTACTGTTTAAATAACATAAATGTATACAGTTTCCCCTCCTCTAAATGTATAACTGTATAAACGTATACAGCTGCAACTCCTCTAACCTGCACGTTTCCCCCCCTCCCTTCCCAAGGCACCGACAGGCTTCTTATGAAGCCATCGCTGCCTTGGGAAAGGGGGTGGAAAGCCTCCCACCCCCACGCTCTCCACCCATCCCTTCCCAAGGCACCAACGGGCTTCTCAAGGGGAGGGTGGAAAACTTCCCGAACACACGCTTCCCCCCTCCCTTCCCAAGGCACCGATGGGCTTCTCATGAAGCCTGTCGCTGTCTTGGCAAGGGGAGAGGAGAAAACCTCCCACCCCCACGCCTCCCCCCTCCCTTCCCAATGCACCGATGGTCTTCCAAGGCTCCCGCCCACTGCCTTCTCCAGCATTTCCCAGGCGGCTCCGGGGCTTCAAAGCCCCGGAGCCCTCTTGGGAAGGCCAGGGAGAGGCTGGGCAGAGTCCCTCCTGGCCGGCAGCCCGCCCACCACCTTCCCTGGCCTTTTCGAGGTGGCTCCGGGGCTTCGGAGCCCCAGAGCCCCCTTGGGAAGGCCGGGGAGAGGCCGGGCAGACTCCCGCCCACCCTCCTGCCGCCTTCCCAAGCCTTTCCAAGGCGGCTCTGGGCTTCAAAGCCCCAGAGCCCCCTCAGAAAGGCCAGAGAGAGGCCGGGCAGAGTCCCGCCGGCCGCCTTACCCAGCCTTTCCAAGGGGGCTCCAGGGAAGCAGGCAGGCCTCAGGTGTGGTGGTTGCAATCGGGGCTTCGTAGCTACTTTCCTACCCCCTCCCACCCTCCCTAAAGTGGTGATCAGGACTTCGAAGCCCCACCTGCTACTTTAAGGAGGGTGGTGGGGTTGCGGGGGGGAAGTGGGGAGGAGGCCTAGCCGCGTGTCACCACAGATGGCTACGTGTGTCAGTGGTGACACGTGTGTCATAGGTTCGCCATCACCGATCTAGGCTTAATAACCTCTTAATGAGGAAGGAAAAATGGGATAGAGGTCTATGGACATAGTAGAAAGGGCAAAGCTAGAACCAGGGTCATCTACTGAAACTGAATGGTGGGGGATTCAGGACTGATAAAAGGAAGAACTTCACACAGCACATAGTTAAACTGTGGAACCCACTTCTACAAGATGTAGTGACAGCTGCCAACATGGAATGCTTTATAAGGTTAGAGTGATCAAGGTCGACTTGTCAAAAATGTCTATATGACACCTCCAGTATCGGAGGCTGTATGGCCTAGTATGTCAATCATTGGGGAATGTAGATGAGGATGCAGTTGCATTCATGTCCTGCTGGTTGGCTTCCCTTTGGCCACTCTGTCAGCTGTTGACTAGATAAGGCTAAATGGAAATTGCAAAAGCCTCAGCTCAAGAGCAAGATGTCCACAGGTCCTACCTAACAGAGGACAACCATCTTCCTGAAGTTTTGTTCATTTCAAATCTGCTTTAAAGGTTAAGAGCCATTAAGAACAGAGAGAGAGCAAGGCTAATGAAGCAAGCTTCATTAACAGCCCCTGAACAGCACACTGAGCCAGGACGTGGTCTTCACCACAATGGTGAACATTAATGCATTACAGTATAGTTACTATTTTTAAACATGAATTTATACATACAATTTGACATATGTAAGTTTTATACAAACCTATATCCTCTTGCTGTCAGAGAAGCTTTAAAGTTATGTTCCTCTTCCCTATCAGTTTGCTTAGCCACTCCATTGCCATATTGGGATGAGGCTTGTGTGTTGGGAGGGGTAGGAAGACACAGACTGGAACTCAGTTGGAACCAGTCATCACAGACACTTGGTACTGCCTGGTGTTGTGTGGGAAAGTATGTGCGAGCAAACCTCAAGGAGGGTGATGGTCAAGGGCTCTTAAAACTGAAGCCTATGTTGTATCCTCAGCTCTGGCAAAAGTGATGCTACTGTGCTGAACCTGATCTTCAATAAACTTTTCAGGGTCTATCCATTAAGTCTCTTATTTGAGTTGGGTAAAGACAGCATTACAGATTACCCTGTTTTAGGAGATTTTTAGACGGGGACAAAAATAGCATCCCCATCTCACGATCTCCTTTCCCAACCCCTTCCTGGCACAATAACGAACAGTTTTACACCTTCCTTGATTGCACAACACTCCCTTCCCCTCGGCAGCCTAAGAGTAAATGCAGCTCTCCAGACTTCACTTCCTGGTTTCAAATCCTGGGCCGTTTTCGTGAGAGAACGAGCACGCAGGAGATTAAAAAATAAAAAGTCAAATACAAGTTTATAAATGACAGCAAGCACAAAATCATACTTTAAAAATACCAAGTAACTCGGGGAGGGTACAAAAAAGGGTGTCACTTACCTGGATGTCCCAATTGCACCCGGAAGTGTTCTGGAACGGACCTCCCACTGACGCTGGCATTGCACAAGCACAATGGGGCACCTTTTCACTCACCAATCATTTCATTACAGAAATGGAACAAGTGATGTATTGATGGCTTATCCCATCAATGAAAAGAAACTTTGGCGGAACAGGGCCAGCACGGGAGCTTGACAACTCAGAGACAATGATGTCTGAAAAGGAAAGCCCTTTTGGATCTCCTGGCGTCATTGTTGTGCCATATTTACAGCATCTGATAATCTCCTTAGTTTCTTGATATCACCTTTCCTTTTTCTCTTAGTGATGCATGAGTAGCCACTTTCCTAACTGAAATTATGCCAAAAACATTTTCACCTCCCACTTTTCCCCTAGATGCAATGACCTATACCTCAAGTTTTAAAAGCAAGTGTTGGTTGAAGTGTAAGCAGGAAAAAAAAGGAGTATAACTGAGAAACCTAGGGGCATGAGGGAAGTTTTATATAAGTAATATAAACATACAATTGCCCACTGTATTTTAAACACACCACATAGAATCATAGAACCATAGAATCATAGAGTTGGAAGAGACCACAAGGGCCATCCAGTCCAACCCCCTGCCATGCAGGAATACACGATCAAAGCATCCCTGACAGATGGCCACCCAGCCTCTGTTTAAAGACCTCCAAGGAAGGAGACCCCACCACACTCTAAGGCAGTGTATTCCACTTCCAAACAGTTCTTACTATCAGGAAGTTCTTCCTAATATTTAGTTGGAATCTCTTTTCCTGCAGTTTGAATCCATCCACAATATGGCATCCTTTCAAATATTTAAACATGGCTATCATGTCACCTCTTAACCTTCTCTTCCCCAGAATAAACATACCCAGCTCCCTAAGCTGCTCCTCATAGGGCATGGCTTCCAGACCTTTTACTCTCACCTTCTGAAGGAAACCAATTCTCCTTTCTATATTATATATATGGTAACTGTGCAGAGCATGTTTGAAGAATTGCCACGACAACAGAAAAGTGTTTAGGCATATTGCCTTCCTTGAAAGCTAAAAATTATATTAAAATAAAATAGTGCTTTTGGGTTTTCCAACTGTTACTGACATCAAAACCACTTGCCTAAATATCCTAAAAGTGCCAGATCCTGCCTGATCTTGGGAGTGAAGCAGGGTCATCTCTGGTTAGTACTTGGATGGGTGACTGCCAATGAATACCAGGTGCTGTAGGCTGTATGTTCGAGAAGGAACTGGCAAAACCACCTCTGAATAGTCCTTGAGTAAGAAAACCCTATGAAATTCAGCAGGCAATTTGATGGCACATGCACACAAACACACACTGACATCAAAAACAAACTACTTCCATGTTAATGATACCTATTTCAGAAACTCAGCAAAACTTTAAACTGTAAAACACAGCAGAACTGATTGGTTTACACAACAGCCAACCCCCTACAAGTAAAATTAAGTACAGGTAATGGTCTGTGAATGAAATGATAGTGGGGAATGGAACAGCATATATTCATGTCATTACTAAGCAGTTCAGGCAGCAGATTAAATTTGCATAGCAGCTTGCAAGGGAGCAAGTCTCTTCATAGGTTAAACCCAGCCCTCATGTCAGCTAATACATTGGAGCTGATATCAAAGAAAGCAATAAAGTCATCTGTGTCTATCTTGCCTAGAAGCCTGATTTCCCTTGTAGGCTGGGGTGGAAATCTTTCTGGACGAAGGCTGCATTAATGAGGATTAGCGACCTTTCTCTGATCGCAGTTTTGCATCCCTATGTGCAAAGCAATGAACATGTCTCTGCCTTTGCACTTTCATTCTTTACCCTTTCCAGAATGAGAAATCATGAGGAGCTTCCCCACCGATCAGAGCTGGCTTAATTGATAATCTCTTTAGTACTGTTATTTCAAGTCCAGAAAAACCCTTTACTGATTCTATGATTCTATGATAAGCCAACAGCTTATCATAGCAAGAGCAACACGTGATTTCCTGCATAGCAGGGGGTTGGACTGGATGGCCCTTGTGGTCTCTTCCAACTCTACAATTCTATGATTCTACTGCGGCCTCCATTTTGCGTTCATAGAGAAGTTGGCCAGAATGACTATATAGGAATTTGGATTGTGTGATGCTGCCACAAGCTTTGATACTCAAAGTGTCATTAGAAAGCATACGGAGGGGTGTGTATAAACACCTACAATAACAATGTCTATTAATAACAATAACATCAGTAATAATCACCTGGAGAATGCTTTAAAATTGGAAAAGTATTAATAATAAAAGGTTGCACAAAAGTTTACAATAATAATTATAACAATTACCAATGGAGTGATTCTCTAATTGCATATTAAAAAGAAATTGACAATAGCTTGAAGGCAATCCTGATAGGGAGGAAGTCTGGATGGGAAAGTAAGCAAGAAGGTTAGAGAATGTAAAGAAAGAGATGAGAAAAAGAAGTTGGAGGTGGCAAAGGGTGGAGAGGTATAAGGAAGGTAAAGGAAAGAAAGGAACAAAAAAGAAGAATGGAAGGGATAAAGAATGTGAGTAGGATGAAATTATGGCTGAATGTAAATTGGAAGGAATGGTGGGGAGTTTGATGTTTTAGTTATAATTTATGTATCTGTTTGTGTACTTGTTTAAGTATGCTTACGTGTATGTGTCTTATTTGGGTGAACAAAAATTATTTTTTTTTTAAAGAAAGTATATGGGGGTGTTATATAATAAGCAGGTTCAGGAAGGAGTCATAACATTCAGCCCATGGGGACAGGAAACCTAGTCTTTCCCTCACCTACGACAACTCACAGGCAGAGTTTAGAAAAGAACCAGCCGATTTAGCTGGAGGATTCAGGAACTGGCCGTTCAAAATGTAACTATTCCCTGAAAACTGAAGAGTCCAGCCTAAATATAATTAGTTCTGCCAACTAGAGAAGGCTCACTGAAGTAGAGAGGATTAAAATATGTATTGACTTACCATTCAGCAATTGATTCAGTGGGTTTACACTAGATGGTACTAGCAATTCACCTTAGGCTTCTGGGAATATGTAGTCCAAAAATGCAACTTCCCCAGGCTTTGTGTACAGGCATACATCAGTTGGTGGATCTGTTGGCCTTTCAACAATTGTACAATTAAAATATAGCTCATGTTAGAAGTTAGGAGCTAGTTTATCTGTATATTTAATTGAGAAAACAAAATAGCTTTGAAGTCAAACGAACACTCCTATTAATTATTAATTATTTATTATGTTAGGTATTTATACCCCGCTCTTTAGCCACAAAGGCTCTCAGAGCAGCTTACAAATTGTTAAGCAATAGCACTTTACACATCTACATTGTATTAAGCTGTTTCCAATGTGTGTTAGCTAATTGCCCCCACAAGCGAGGAACTCATTTTACGACCTATGAAAGGATGGAAGGCTGAGTGAACCTTGGAGCCCTTGGGACAGAACTTGCAACGTTGTGGCTGCAGTAGTGGCATTTAACCGCTGTGCCACCAGACAAGGTAATGGTTACATACCTAATGTAGCAGATCATATATGTGACTGCTTTATTACAAAGCAAAACTACATTGCAAAATTACAAAACAGATGTACACAAGATTGCCTTCACACAGTAACATTTCCATGGAGAGAAACAGTATTATGAACAATAAAATAAATTCTTACACTTTTTTTCCTTTTCAAAAATGATCCCATCAAGCTTATCATAAAGTTCAGCGTGTATTTCATATTTGTGTAACACTTAAGCATGCAAAATACTTATCTTTAAACCTTCAGGTCTTAGCCAAGTCTTCTAGAGGAGCTTACAAATAATTAATTCAACATACGTTGACCTTAGGCTTACAATCAAAGACAGAAAATATAAGGGAAAAGGGATGGAGAGTGACAATAGCTATCTGCTTATAGTCACAGCTGAAATGATATGTTAAGGATTGTTCCTCGCATTGTGCAGGTCCAATTATTCCAGTGAATTTTAAAAATATATATTTATTTTTATCAAGTGTTAACATAGAACCATGATAAATTACTCCCCCTCTCTCCTGTAGATCACATTTCATGAATTCAAAAAACAATTGGAAGCAAAACAGAAAACCCAAGACTCCAGTTGTTATCCAAAAGTGCTCACTATAAAAGCTTCCAGAACATCATGCTTTGATGGTGAGCCATGTACAGAATTTACATGAGAGAGATATAAATGGATATCATGTAACCTCAAAAGTACCTTCACTAGCTCGCCTCTAGCAAGGTGAAATTTAAAAGTCAATTTCTCCAGCAGCACAAAGCTACAAACTCTGCCAAGCCATCAGTGGATGGATTGCAAATCCCTCCTATCTCTATCCTTGCTGCACACAGTTATACACATATAAGTGCCAGAATCCTGTTGGGGTCTTATGTCTTCATAAGTGGACTTATGTCTGTGGGAATTGGAATTGCAGTTGCGTACCATCCATATCCAGTAGAGGGCTGCTATGTTACTAGGTAGCAGAGCTCCCAAAGTGCCCATTGTGCATTGATGTGCGTTATGCACCGCTCTTATTGCATCTTCACAATTCAGTAAAGGGGTTTCTTAGCACCTCTGCTACATAGCCAGGTATACATAAAGTTATGTAAAGTAACAACAGGGGAATTATCTTGGGACAGCAGACCCACATGTGCTCCCATGTACCAACAGTATTAAAGCCACTCCAAATTTATCAGAGAGGTAGATAATAATGATGATGATGATGATGATGATGTTTATTTATATCCCACCTCTCCCATGAGGTTCGGGGTGTCAAACATCATTTAAAACATTAATTCATAATCTACAAACATTAAAATAACATTATTAAAACCACTGGTTTTTATATGGTAATTAATTCAAATTTTATCTATAAAAACACTATTAAAATAACTTAAAATAAGAAAAGGCATAAAACAATTTTTAAAATGACAGAACAGAATAGTAAATCAGAAAGTGACAGCCGGGCATTAATGTTGAATTAACTATTTGTAAGCTCCTCTAGAAGCCTTTTGGCTAAGGCCTGAAGATTTAAAGGTAAGTATTTTGCATGCTTAAGTGTTACCTGAATTTGAAATACATGCTGAACTTTACAATAAGCTTGATGGGATATTTTTGAAAAGGAAAAAAGGTGTTAGAATTTATTTTATTGTTCAAAATACTGTTTCTCTCCATGGAAATGTTACCATGTGAAAGCAATCTTGCATACTTACATCTGTTTTGTAATTCTGCAATGTAGTTTTGCTTTGTGATAAAGCAGTCACATATATGATCTGCTACATTATGTAGCAACTTCTAATCGGGAAAGGCCTGCTGGAAGAGATCCATCTTAATAGCCCTCTTAAACATTTCTAGATTGTCAATTTGTCAGATCTCCTCCAGCAGGCCATTCCACAGTCTGGGAGCGGTAGTGGAAAAGGGTCCTCTGGGTGACTGTGGCCAGCCTAGTTTTAGTCACCTGAAGTAAGTTTTCCCCAGAGGACCTAAGGATACAGGGCAGATTGTACGGGAGAAAGCAATCCCGTAGGTAGCCTGGCCCTAAGCCAGGAAGGGCTTTAAAGGTAATGACCAACACTTTATACCTTGCCTGGAAACTAATTGGCAGCCAGTGAAGAGATTTTAATATTGGTGTGATATGGTCACCCCTTGTTGTTCCTGTGCCCAGCCTGGCTGCCATATTTGTTGGAGTTTCTGGAGCAGGCATAAAGGTAGCCCCATGTAGAACGCATTACAGAAGTCAAGCCTTGAAGTTACCAATGCACGTACTACCATCTTTAAGTCTTTCAGCTCCAGGAAGGGGCGCAGCTGGCATATCAGCCAAAGCTGATAATAAGCACCTCTGGCCGTCACATCTATCTGAGCTGTCATCTGGAACGACAGATCCAGGAGCACTCCCAAGCTGCAAATACAGTCTTTCAGGGGGAGTGTAACCCCATCCAGAACTGGTTGACACACCTCCAGACCCAGTTTAGGAGACTTAATAGTAAGTACCTCCGTCTTGTCTGGATTCAGCTTCAGTTTGTTTTTCCTCATCCAGTCCATGACCACTCCAAGGCATGTATCCAGCAGAGACACACCATCCTTAGCTGCAGCTGTTGCCAGAGGCATAGAGAAATATATTTGGGTATCATCAGCATACTGATAACACCCTGCCCCATATCTCCAGATGATCTCTTCGAGCGGTTTCATGTAAATGTTAAACAGCACTGGGGATAGCACGGCGCCTTGTGGGACACTGCATGTAAGCTCCTTCCTTGAGGAGCAGCTATCCCTAAGCATCACCATCTGGCCTCTACCTGAGAGATAGGACCTGAACCACTGGAACACAGAGCCCCCGATGCCCTACTCCCTCAGGCATTTCAGAAGGATAGCATGGGCTGAGAGGTCCAAGAGTACCAACAGGGACACACTCCCCCTGTTGATACTCAGGCAAAGATCATCCACTAAGGCAACCATAGGAGTCTCCACTCCATACCCTGCCCTGAAGCTGGTTTGAAAATCAGTATCATCAAAGACTGCCTAGAGTTGGAGTGCAACTGCCCTCGCGATCACCTTGCTCAAGAATGAAAGGTTAGAGACTGGGCTATAACTCACAAAATCCAGGGGATCCAGGGAGGGCTTTTTTAGAAGTGGCCGTACACCCACCTCTTTTAAGCTTGATGGAAAGATCCCCTCCCTGAGAGATGCATTTATGATGTTTTAAAATTTCATTCTGATTGCATTTCCTCCCTGGACGACCAGCCATGAGGGGCAGGGATCAAGGGGGCAAGTTGTCCTCCTAGTGTATACAAGCAGCTTGTCCACATCCATGGTATTCAACGACTGAAATCAGTTCCTATTTCTATATAATCTTAAGGGGAACAGATATCAATGATGGGTTCCTTCAGTAGTGCCTTCCTTTACCTTTTCTGACAACTGTTTCTATAGGAAGAATCTCTGAATACTATCTCAATTATTCTCTTCAGTTTGTTCTCATAGAGCCAGGTCCACATAGAGCTTTTGGGAAACCAAATGTAATCATTTTGTGATGACAAAACAATCATTTTGTAAATCTGAGGCCATCTCTTTAATCCTAGTAGTAGTATGGAAATAGCATGTTTCAAAAAGTGTATGTGAAATCCTCTTGTATTTTATAAGACCTCTGCTTCAGACCACAATCCAAAAGGCTTTCGTGTCAATGTGAAGTCAAAGGCTTTCACAGCTGGCATCCAGAGGTTTTCCTTGGTTTTTTTCAGGCTGTGAGGCCATGTTCTGGAAGAGTTTATTTCTGATGTTTCACCTGCATCTGTGACTGGCATCTTCAGTGTTAGCTTCCCTGTCATTCCCAAGCCCTTTCCAGTTTGCTGTTTGAATGTTTCTCTTCTTAATGATGAAAAGTGTCAAACTCAAATGGCCTCTGAACTGGAGATTATTATTCTAATAATGAAGTCCCTAGCTCCTCATATGCTATTGAGTGGGATTCATGCAAAGAGGGAAAATCATAGCATATGCTTAACTCCAAAGGAGGGAGAATTGGAGAATACAGATATTTATTGTAAATTGCAGCATGTTAAGTATGACTTGAACAAATATTGTCATCTGTAGAAGAATTTCCATTAACGTGCTTACATCAAAGATACTTGGAAAAGTGGGTTGCATTTTATCATACAGATTAAAACAAAAATGAGGGCTTGTTTTAGCCAGCTAGGAGTATATCTTCCAGTATTTCTAACTGCTTTTCTAATAAAGGTCTGTCATCTATAAACAAATCCTTAAGCCTATACACTCCCTTCTTCTTCCAAGTAGCAAACCAATAGAATTGGATAACCTGCTGAAAACTAGAATGTATTTAAAATAGCCATATAAAAGAGATTGAGATGAAACACTTTTAACATGGTTAAACCATATCCTCAGTATCTCAGCCAAAAAAAAGGTATTCTTGGTCTGCTTAGCTTTTTTCCTGAAAGCTGCTAGGACCATAAGGGAGTCAGCTATACTTGGGCTGTCATTTCTTTTCAAAGCCTTCTTTGCTTTGGAAACTATTCTTTCATGATTTTGATGTCTTTGCTGCATCTTTCTATGTATTCCCCCCATTATATGTATTTCCTGAAGCATAATATTATCACATTGCAGAAACTTAATGACTTTAGTTATACACTGCTACTTTGCTGGAAATCCCAATCTGTTAACATTAAAAAATATTATATTTAATCTGCCATTAGGTTTGATCTTATTTATAAATAAAGACAAAACGAATGAGATAGTTGTGCCTATTAAAGTTTCCTGCTTGCAAATGTTTACCAAGGTAGTGTGCTTAACCCTCATGTTCCCATCTCTCCCGCCCCTCCTTGCTTCTCTCCCTCCAGCATTTCCTGCTGAGCCCAACATGCCTCTGGTTCTCTAAAAAACAACAACACAACTGTGCCATTGTGGGTTCCAAGCAGATTCCAAGAGTACTTGAAACCAAATGCCTCCCTCTGGCCATACTTCACAGGAATACTTTTAAACTTCAAAACACATGTCAACAGTTAAATTATTAAATGTCTTTCTAGACTCGAAATATGGATACTAGAAATATTGTTCCAAAGTAGAAATATAGTGCAACTCAAAGTGTGATTACCAGACACTCCCATCCTCCCTGATGTCGCAAGTGAACTAGCGCAATATCCTTGGCCCATACGGTTTCATTATATTCAATGCTCTCTTTTCCTTTCTGCTTTCTTTTCTCTTGGGAGTTCTCTTCATCTTGTGTGTTTAATATACCAGTGTCAGGTACATGAATCTTTAGTTCTTCACAGAGATTTTGCAGTTATTCTGTAGTAGTTAGAAGGCTTATTTTATGCTCAAGCCAAAACATTAGTTTAAAGGGGAACCCTCATATATATTTCTTGGTTTCTGACAGCCTCGGTATACTATTTCCACTGTCTTCATCTTTTTATAGGTTCCTTTGCAAGGTCTTCGAATACTTCCATTTTATGTTTTTCATGTTGGAGAACTACCATATATAGTGTTCAGCAAGTTACTGATTTCTCTGTATAATAAGCAAACCCCACAATGACATATCTCTGATGGACCTTGTGTGCTTGTCTTAGGCCTAGTCTATGGTCTCTTTCCAGCTCCTCCAATGTGATTCCTATATCCAGACAGAAGTCTTGGATCTATTTCACCACTTTGGCGATTAAATCATTTTTCCTCTTGTCCTCCTTAACATCTCTTAAATGGATATTAAAGTAGGGATTCCTGATTCTTCAGTTTACCTCCTTCATTTCTTTCTCTGTTTCACAATATTTAGCCTCTTAATGTTGAGCTAAGCCAAAGGCTTCACTTGTAGCCCCCCTCCCACTTCTTTAATGCTTGTTTTCAATGCTGCCAGTGCCTCTTACTGGTAACAAAGCTATATTCAAATCTGCCTTTAAATCTTTTTTTTTAATGGTTTTACAAACTTTTTCATGTCATTTTAAGTTTACTGGCCAATCTGTTTTTTCTTCCTCTTACCCTCTTCACTTTACCTGATGCCATGTCACTCTCATCTGAAGTAGCTTGGCCTTGTTTCTAAAATGGCAGACGGTGTATGTGTCTGATCAGGATTTCACAATAATAATAATAATAATAATAATAATAATAATAATTTATACCCTGCCCCTCTGCCAAAAACAATCGGGGAGAAACCGACCTGGGGTCACTGTATAAGTGAAGCCACCTCTACATCCTCAGGACATATGAGGCACTTTCAGCTCTTGGGTAGGGGATGTTGCCAGCTCAATGGTAGCTGGGACTAATTGGAAGGTGCTCTTGTGTAGTCACGCCAGTATGTCCTTGCTGGAGGTGGAGCGTTTTGATGGAGGCCAGAGTGTTGCTGGAACTGAACTGGTAGGAGGAAGGCTCAAGTATTTAAGACAGTGTCCTCCCCCTGTCAGCTCTTTGGATTTTTGCACAATCTCCCGGTTCTTGCTAGGACACAAGGTTATTTGTTGGCTTCGTTATCAGCTGGTTTGTGGAGTATGCTTTGTCTGAGTGGTGTGTTGGTTGGCTTGTGTTATCTTGGTCTGTCTGCATGTTGCTGGCTTTTTTCTTTGTGATTAGTTGTGCTGTGTGATTGCTGGTCATGGGGGGGTGGAAGTTAGTTGTGGGAGAAGCTGTTATTAGGGGTGTTGTTTGTTGGATAGAGTCTGTGTTAACCTGTGTGGGCATTTGGGGCTTATGAGTTTTCCAATGGATGACTGGTGTCCCTTTGGAGAGTTTGTTGGAGTGATTGTTTGACAGAGTCCCTGCTTCCTTTCTTTGACCCACATCCCACTTCCATTTCCCCCCCTTCCTCCCACCCACACCCTGCTCCCACTGTTGCTTTCCTTGGTGTTCTTGGGCTCCTTACTTCCCCCCACCCACATTTGCTTTGGCATCTCCTGGATTTCCTTCTGTTTCTCTTGTGGTGTCCCTGTTTCTTTTTAAGACTTCTTGTGACCTCATTATTTTGCCTCACTGTCTTGTCTAGGCATTGTTGGATAGTGGGGAGGGCCCTGGTACTCTTACCATCCTGGGTCTCCCTCTTTAGGTGAGATGTTATTTCTAGGCCTCTTTAGGGCACACGGCCAATGCTATCTTGCCTGCAGGTTTGGAGTGGCAAATATTTTCTAAGAGGACTGGGGGATAGCCATTTAGCCATCTTGTGTCTGCCTACTTAAGCAATCTTGGACATGAGACAGGTGCCTTTTTGCTTGCTTCCCAAGTTAAGCAGCAGCCAGTTGAGTGGTTGTTTCCCTCATTGTTTGCTTCCAGGTATAGGTAGTGGCCATTTGAGTGGTAATTTGCTTCCAAGTATAGCACATAAGTATAATTGTAGCTGGGACCTACTGAAAAACTGGTGTAGAATGAGAAGTAACATCAGGGCCAGTTGTACAGCAGAAGCTTCAGGGAGATGTCGATTCTTCTACTTAGTGTGATTCTTTTTCTTATGTTTGCACTGCCAGGGAATAGACTCCATCTCAACTTCTAGAGATTGGCCAGGAGTAGGGCGATATTGGCACAAAGATTGACTGTTGGATTCAGGCAGCGTTTGACTGGAGTTCGAGGCCAGTACAGAATTTGAGGAAGACAAACCTGAGAGTGGTACAGACTTTGAAGAACCTGAAGCCAAAGCTGGGTTCAGAAAAGCAAGAGGCACAAAGGATCATATTGCAAACACACATTGGATAATAGAGTGCACCAAAGAATTTCTGAAGAAAATTAGATTGTGCTTTATAGGTTATAGAAATATTGCGTAGGTCATGAAAAACTATGGATTGTTCTTAAAGAAATGGGTCCTGAAATGGTCCTGTACTCAGGACAAGAGACTGTCAGGACAGAATATTGAGAAACAGAATGGTTTCCAATTGGTTCGGGGGTTGGCTAAGGCTGCATTTTGTCACCCTATCTGTTTTATTTGTACATTGAATATATCATATATAAAGCAGGATTAGACTTGGAGGAAGGAGATGTGAAAAGTGGAGGAACATCAAAAATTAAAAAATAGCAACCAAAGAAAGCCAGTAATCAGTAGGTCAGCAGGAAAATATGAAGACCGCATTACAGATGGATGCACTCAGTCAAAGAAGCCATGCAGTGGAAAGTCGCAGCCTTTACTCACAGGTTTGCTTAGAAATACAAAGAAAACTGAAGTGTGTTGCAAAAGAGAAGAGATAAGAGGAGAAGAGGGAGGAGGGAGAGAATAGATTAAGACAGGAGAGGGAGGAGGAGAAAGAAAAATGACAACGAAAAAAGTACCAGCAGAAGGAATAACACAAACAATGAGAAGACCATCGATTGAACTCAGTCAGCAAAGCCAACTTTCAATTATAGAAGAAATAAGGCTGATGAGAACTGAATTCAAAGAAATGAGAGCTGAACTCAAAGAAGACATGAAAAGAGAACTCAAGGGAGTTAAAGAAGCCATAAACAAAGTGATAGAAGATTCTAGACAGCTCAAAGAAAAGGTTACAGAGATAGAAGGTAAACTAGAAACATTAGAAGTCAAGAACAGGAACAAGATGAAAGAGCATTGGAAGAACTGAGATGGAGAGAGAACTGCATTAAGATAAGAGGACTCAAAGAACAGAAAGATGAAGATTTGTATAAATTACTAGTCCCAAGACTGGCAAAGTTTATTGGCAAAACCAAGTCGCAGTTTGATTGGGAAATTGATAAAATCTATAGAATATCATCTAGAATCGCCAAACAAAGAAGTATACCAAGAGATATGATAGTGTACTTCATTCGGAAAAAAACTAGAGATTTAATACTGCAAAAGAATTATGAACAAAGGTTTCAGATAGAAGGCAATGAAATAATGATTTTTAAAGATATTCCCTTGAGAATTCTAAAAAAAAAAAAAAGGAAAAATTACAATCAGTTAACAAAAGAATTACAGAAAAATGGAATATGTTATAGGTGGGAGAAGTTGGAAGGAATAACATTCAGATTTAAACAGAAAAACTTCAAAATAAATACTGTACAAAAAGCGGAGGGATTTCTGGAAAAATACAAAAAAGACTTTAGAGGGAAACACGAGGAGGGCAAAGAAACAAGGAATGAGGCAGAAGGAGAAAGAGGGGAAGAAGAAGGTGGGTTAGACGATAGGGAAGATGAAGAAGAAGAGCCGGAACAAGAAGAGAAAGAAAAAGAAAATTAAGAAGAAGCAATGGGAAACTAAATTTGACAGAAAGGAAAAGAAAGAAGAAAAACATTCTAAAATAAATAAGAAAATTATAACTTGGAACGTGAATGGATTAAACATACCAGAGAAAAGAAGGAAAATATTTCATTTTTTGGAAAAAGAAAAATTAGATGTAATATGCCTACAGGAGACACATGTGAAACAAGAAGACATCCATCTACTTAAAAATAAGAAATTGGGTAGAGAGTTTGTGTCAGCAGCCAAAGAGAAAAAGAAAGGAGTGGTGATATACGCAAAACAGGAAATTCAAGTAGAGGAACTATTCAATGATCCAGACAGACATTACATTGGAATAGAAGGAATTATACAACAAAGGAAAACACTAATCATCGGATTATATGCACCATTAGACAAGAAAAGTGAATTCTATCAAAAACTCATGGAGAAAATATTGGATTATAATCATAAAAGACTGTTGATATGCGGGGACTGGAATGGAGGAATTTCTCCAAAAGTAGACAGGAAATCATTAAAGAAGGTGAAAGGAAATCAAGGGAAATTACCAAAATCGTTTGAAGTCATGCCAGAAAATTTATCATTAGTCGACATTTGGAGATTCAAATATGAAAAGGTAATCCTCTCCATGTGCAACACAGTCTGGTTATCAGGACACCGAATTGTGCCCTTGCTATCCCTGAGTAAAATTAAAAGTTTGCTACCAAGACTCAGGACTTGAGCCACTGAATCGATGTAAGAATTCAGTACTTCCACATTGATAAATTACATCTTTGTTCTTAGAATAAGATTCAGCTGTACTTTCATGGACTATAATTTACGAATGTGGGAGTACTTTTAATAGCAAAAAACACTACTAAGAAGATGCTTCTTTTTGAAACCTAATCTAGTGACACACTTCTGTGCAATATGGTCTCCCTGACAGCAACTGATGTTGTAGAACAATGTGCTGAAAACAATTTTGACAAACAAGTATTTGCAGTAAGACTGACAGTCTGTTAAAAAAAAACCTAATTCAAATATCTCTTGGGTATAACTGCCTACCTTCATTTTAATCTAAAATAGATCTAATGCCTTACACTGGGGCAGATAAAGCAAGATTTTTTTTAAGCCACCATGATTTTAAGAGACAGTAGTGGTTTTTGAATTTCTTTTATTTTATTCTACAGCCCGAGAAGCCAAAAAGCAGTGCATTTTCAACAAATTGATGAAGTTCAAGTGTATCAGCTTACTCACTATGGGATATATACAATGCTGAACTTTTCTGCTCAAGTAAAGGTATAAGCACCCAAATGCAAGCTCTGAAGGGCTGAAAAGAGAATACATTCAGTGACAGAGAGGGCTGCAGTGGAGAGGGACCAAAATGTGAAAGCAACTGGAAGTACCACATTGGCTTTAGGCCCATGTGCCTAAAATTTCACCAATTAAATTAAACTTCCTGATACAATGGGTGGGAGAGAAGGCAGGCAAAACCATATTCATCCATTTTGTTGTAGAGAGCCATTTCTAGGCCTGAGGGCCCGTCTACACGAGTCCCTCAAACCCAGAGGGCCCCACAGTAATGGCATTTTGCAGCAGCTGTGACTTGTCTTAATGGTATTTGGGCCCCCAAAAGCTTTGCATGCCCGCCAGTCTGTGATGAACTCTAGCAACAGCTACTCACAGGACACAAGCTTCCAAGAATATCAGCTTTATTGTCAGAACTTGACCAGCAACATGGCAAAGATGACTCTTGAGAGGCTTGGTGCCAAAACCCCTTGTTAATACAAAATGCAAGTTTCGTTTTTCTCTAGCAGCACCTGGTTAATTGCTCTTATCAACACAATGCAAGCCTCCTTACATTTTCACAGAGGAATGACCTTGAGGCAGCTTTCTCCCAGCACATACCAAACCTCCTCCTATCATGCTCCTCATGTCAGGTCACTGATGCAGTGCCAAGAGGCCTACTGATGCTAACATAACTGCATAACCTAAAGCACCAGCAACCTGACAGATGGTGGCCATGAGTGAATTACTTGCGTTTTCACCGATTGTAATCTGCCACCACCAAACTTTTTTTTTTTTTAAACCTATTGCAACTGTGTACTGGAGCGATGTTTTGCCTTTCCAAAAAAGGGGAAAAAAACCCACCCCATTTTCTTGCCTTAGTGCTTGCTTGCTTAGGTGAAAAATCAACATGGTGAAGCTGGGCACTTGCCCTGGTAACAAGCCTCACCCCTGCACTCGCCCGTACAGTCAGCTTTGTGCTTTCTCTCCTATGGGAAAATGATTCATATCAAATTGCTTGTCCCAACGAGGGGGAATGTGTATTCCCCCTGCGGTTGTTTAAAAAAAAATAATCCAGGAAAAGCTGTGAAGGTTTTTCCTGAGTAGATTTTTTAATGTCTTAGCCCTCCCTCCTTCACAAAATGGCAAAATTATGTGGCTTGCCATTTAGACAGGTAGGGTTCTCCTTGCATTCTGTGAGGGGTTTTTTTTTTGTTTTTTTTTTTTTGGATATTAAGACAACCCCTGAAATTGTAGGCACAAATCCTGGAAACCTCTCATAGCTTGTGACCCAACTTGCATATTCCCTGACAACTCACAAGTCTCAATGTTTGTATGAGCTGGCTTTTTGGGGTGAAGTGCAGATAGCTGATTGCTAGCCAGTGGGCAGGAGGAGCGAAACCCAGCCCAGTTGTATGCAATGGGAGGGGTCTCCTGGTGAGAAGGGAGCATTTGACAGAGAGTCTGGGGAACCAGTTTGAGACACAGGGGGAGGAAGAAAGAGTTGGGAGAAGTGAGGAGCTTATACAGAGATGTGTGTCTAGTGGAAGGGAATTAGATAGAGAATGGTTAAAGTCTGCCACCTAAACATTATGAAGAACTTCCTGACAGAAAGAGCTGTTTGGCAGTGGAAAGCACTGCCTCAGTGTGTGGTGGAGATTCCTTGTCCAAAGAAGGCTGGATGGCCATCCGTGGGACTTTTTGGTTGGGTATCTGCATGGCAGGGGGTTGGACTAGATGGCCCTTGTTGTCTCTTCCAGATCTATAATCCTATTATTTTAATCTAAGTATTTTGAGTTTGAAGCAACTCACATAAGATACTTTATATCTGTACATTCTTCAATATAAGTTACAGTTACAGTTTGTTTTATAGTGGTTGATTCAGACTGAATGGATTGCTAGTAACTTGAAAGAAGAGAGAACATATGCTACCTAAAATATTGTAACTGACTTATGGAAACACTTGGGACTCTAGCCCTTTTACATTTCAGGATAGTGTGTTTTAGGTAAGGAGTTGGTGGTGGTGTGCCTTACAAGGTTGGTAGATGAGACGAACCATGTGTTAATGAAGTCACTGTCACACCTCACAAGTCTCTTCAGAGTCTTGTTTTAAATGGTACTTGGTTTAAAAAGATAGCTAGAATGGTTTGGGCACCATGCATTCTCTTGATTGAGATCATGCAAAAAGCACCAATGCTCTCCTTTGTTGGTTTTTAGAAAGATAATCAAAGCCAACTTGTTCATGAAAAACAACTGGCAGTTGGAAGGTTAGGTTGATGCTTTCTCATTGTTTTTTACTCTATACTGTACATCACTACTAGAAGAGTACCCTTTACTTTATGGTGCTGATTTATAGGATTAGCTGTATTATAAGTCAATTTAAGGGAAGACAGGTTTGAATGTGTACAGTGAAAAATGCAGGTTATAAATCAGAGGAATATACATAAGGCTTGCAAGCAATTGCCATATAATTGCTACTGCCCTCCGATTAATTTTGCACCAATAATAGGGATGTACAACTCCCTAAGTATTTCAAACTGCAGCATCCCATTTACTCCTTAACAGCTCTTCGATAAGGACCTGAGCATTTAAGACTGTAGTGCTCATCTGCTCTGCCCTGACATTTTAAAACCTAGATCTTGTTTAAACTACATCTGAAAATTACTCCCTTTGCACTTTCTGTACAGATGAAATGCAGGTGTCCAAAACAGTTTTAATTGCATTAGTGTTGTGGTGGAAGTTGCTAATTTGACTCTGCTGATTGACCTTTTCCTACAAGCTATGATAAATACTACCAAATATATTGCAGAGTGTAGTATTATATTTCTCTTGTACAGGCTTAAAAAAATGTCTTCCTATGGAACAGAAAACAGAAGTTAAAGGACATAAACAGTGTCCGTTATTTGTATGCAAAAGGAGAATGACTCAAAACCTTGACATTTTCGGTAATTCCTCTGCAGTTGATACAGATAAACCTGTTAACTTTACTTTGACAGAAAATATGGCACCAGAAGAAATAAAATTGAAAGAACAGGGAAGGGTTCCTGCACCATGAAAGAAGAAGAGAGGTTCAATATGTTACAGAAAACTTTTTATTCAAAGTTTATGCAGGTTGAGTATCCCTTAACCAAAATGCTTGGGACCAACAGTGTTCTGTATTTCTGATTTTTTTTTTTTTTTTTGGAACACAGTACAGGTACATGCATATAAAATGGTGTAGGGCAGCAGCGGAGCTAGCAGTAAGCCCCGGTCACTAGGTGCGCATTCTCTGGGCTCTACTGCCTCCAGGGAGAAGAGAGGAACAAGTGGGAGGGAGACGGCATGGCCAAATTTGCAGCCAAACTTTGCACAAGTGGTAGCCGTGGTGGTTCTTGCTTGACCAACAACCAGCCGAAGTGATGTCTAGAGCAGGATGTGGCTGCTGCAGCTGCTGGCAACCATCTCCAGCCTTGATCCATATGAGCCCCATGCCAAAAAACAGCCCCCCTCCTCTCCTCTGCTTCCACTGCCAGAGCCTGGATCCCAGTCAGTTCCTTTCCTACCCTTCTGCAGATAGGAACCCAGTAATCATAGCCAATTCTGGCAGTGGAAGGGCCAGCTGCCCATTTCCGCCTTTGAGGTAGTGGCTGCTGTGCTCCTACTTGTTTGTTTGGCTGGAGAGATGCAAGGATCTGTGAAATGGTGGGAGCCGTGGGTTTCCGGTGTTTCACAGATCCTTGACTCTCTCTCCAGCTGCATCTCTCAAATACAGTGCAGGTATGTATTTGTTGTAGCTCCAAAATTCTGGATTTCAGAATTTTGGATAAGGGATACTCAACCTATAGTGTAGGAAGCCCCCACTTATCCAACAGGTTAGGGACTGCAGCAGTGTCAGAAACGGGAACTGGTTGAAAAGCAGAACCCACCTAGGAAACATAAGGGAATTACGGTTGCTCACTTGGGACTGCCTGTGCACTTGCACTGCTTGCAGTCTCTCAGCCAGCTTGGTGACTTTTCCTCCTTCTCAGCGAATGTTTTGCAAGCAGCACACGTGTGTGGTCAGTCCCAAGCAAGCCTCTGTAGGCAAGAATTGTTGAAAGAGCAGATTCCTTATTGAATGAATGGAACTTGTCCTTAATTTGCAAGTGTCAAGAGAGTGAGTCATCTGATAATGAGCTGTTGAAAGACGGGGGCTTCCTGTTTGCATGTGTTAAATGAAACAACTGTCTCACGTAAGCCTTGCATAAGAAAACAAAAACATTTTCAACCTTCTAGTACTTGAAAGCTTCTTCCAAAATGCATCCAGGGATTTTTTTTTCTTTCACCAGCCTCCACTTTTCCTATGGTGTCCATTTTGGTATCCAAACTTATAGAATCTATGCTACTTTAACATGCTGGGAATAGCTGTGGAGACAGGCTTACCTACTTTTCCCTTTTCTCCCAGTTTTGCTGCTCATGCATGCTCAGTAAAGGATTCTGGAAGCATCTGCTGTTTTGCTTGTAGCAGGCAGGGACACACAGTAAAAGGAAGATCAGTTAGAGCAGGATCCCATTCTTTCCCAGCTCAGGTTTTATTGCACTGCTTGCTGCAGACACACTGCTATAATAACCCAATACCAAAAGTCTTGAGTTTCTCCACCCTTCCAATGCTGAAGCTGCTAAAAAATTTCTAGCTAGACAGAAGAAGGAATCGGGGTGGGGGGAGCTAGGCAGGCATAAAAATCCTTTATGAAAAGGAACTTCTTTGTCAGGGGTTTTGTTTAACTGATGCACGCCTGTACTAAAACTGTTCTTGGAAACAATTCAACAAACATTCAACTCAACATGCTCTACCATTAAATACCAATTCTTTCTGTCTCATTTAGTCCTGGTACCTCTTGGACACTTCAAATATGCTTGTGCAAAACAAGAACAACTGCCACTTTTGTGGAACAATGGATGCCCAGAGTCCATTTAAAGTGCTCTGCTAAGACAGCTAATTCTTGTGTTTTTTCCATCATGCTAAAAATAGGTGTCAGCTCTTGTTAAAATGACTTTCAGCATCATCCTAAATTATAAAGAACACACAGCCTTGCTTATCAGCAACAAAACAAACACAGCTTACGAGCTACTTTTTATGGCCTGGCTGACAGCCATGGTGGGCTATACTTTGTACAGGCACGTGTTCTGTGGACACTTACTAAATAGGTTTTGAAAACAGTTGCTGCTAACTGCCTTTGAGTCATCTTCAACTCATGGTGATCCCATGAATGAGACATCTCCAAGACTCCCTGTCTTCTACTGCCCTATTCAGGTCTTGTGGGTTCAGGCCTGTGTCCTCTCTGACTGAGTCTATCCATCTGGTGTGTGGACTTCCTTCCTTCCTTTTGTTCTCCACCTTTCCTATTGACTTCCAGTCTTCTCATAGAATCATAGAATTGCAGAGTTGGAAGAGACCACGAGGGCCATCCAGTCCAACCCCCTGCCACGCAGGAAATCACGATCAAAGCATCCCCGACAGATGGCCATCCAGCCTCTGTTTAAAGACCTCCAAGGAAGGAGACCCCACCACGCTCCGAGGGAGTGTGTTCCATTGCCTAACAGCTCTTACTGTCAAAATGTTCCTCCTAATGTTGAGGTGGAATCTCTTTTCCGGGAGCTTGCATCCATTGCTCCGTGTTCCAATCTCTGGAGCAGCAGAAAACAAGCTTGCTCCATCCTCAATGTGACACCCCTTCAAATACTTAAACAGGACTATCATATCACCTCTTAACTGTCTTTTTTTCCAGGTTAAACATACCCAGCTCCCTAAGTCTCTCTTCATAAGGCATCGTTTCTAGACCTTTCACCATTTTAGTCGCCATTCTCTGGACATGCTCCAATTTGTCAATATCCTTTTTGAATTGTGGTGCCCAGAACTGGACACAGTATTCTAGGTGAGGTCTGACCAAGGCAGAATAGAGCGGCACTATGACTTCCTTTGATCCAGACACTATACTTCTATTGATGTAGCCCAAAATCGCATTAGCCTTTTTAGCTGCCGCATCACACTGTTGACTCATGTTCAACTTGTGGTCTACTAGGACTCCTAGATCCCTTTCGCACGTAGTCTCATTCAGCCAGGTCTCCCCCAACCTATATCTATGCATTCTCATGATGTGGCTGAAGTATGACAGCCTCCATTTAGTCATCTTGGCTTCTCATGAGAGCTCTGGCTTGATCTGTTCTAAGATCCATTTGTTTGTCTTTTTGGCCGTCCATGGTATCCTCAGCACTTTTCTCCAATACAACTTGAAAGAGTTCTGTTTCTTCCAGCTTTCTTCATTGTCCAACTCTCACATCTGTACATGGTGATGGGAAAGACGTTGGCACATTTTTAGTGGCGTTATTCAAGGTTGGTTTGAAGTTGAACATTATAGACTATTAAATTAGATGTCGTGTTTGTTGTTGTTATGTGCCTTCAAGTCGTTTGGTTCTCTTGGCAAGAATTGTTCAGAGGGGGTTTGCCTTTGCTTTCCTGAGGCTGAGAGACTGTGATTTGCCCAGTGGGTCTCTATGGCTGAGCAGGGATTTGAATCCTGGTCTCAAGTCATAGTTAAACCACTACATCATGCTAGTGCAAGTATACTGAATAAAATTTTGTTGAGTGACATGTAAAAACAAAATAACGGAATGGCTTGGGACCAGGGTATCTGAAAGGCCGCTTTCTTCTATATGAACCTGCCCAAAATGTCTGCAGAGTCTAGACTGGTAAATACACAAAGTTTGTTTGTTCGTTTGTTTGTTTTTGCTGGATCAGCACCTTAACAGTGGATCTCCCTCCTAAGGGACCTCAGGCTGACACCATTATTTTGTTAAGTTTCCATGAGGCATTCAAAACTTCTTCTATCTGGTATTTTTTAAAATGGCTTTTACAATAAGAAAAAAACATTTTAAAAATATGTTTAATTGGACAGTAGGACCCCATATCCGCTGGGGATTGGTTCTGGAGGGGCATGGATACTGAAAACCGTGGATAATAGCAAACACCATTGAACTTAATGGGTCTTCTGATTTAAAATACCATAGAGTTGCCTTGGAGGACCTAGAAAATGGCTCGAGGACATATTTTCTAGGAAGACTCTATGGTAGGTATGCTGTTTTGTGCCCCGTGGATAATTGAATCAGTGGATGATGAATCAGTGGCTACGGGGGTCCCACTGTACATCACTTTAAGGGCTCTGATGGGCAAAAAGAAAAAGATTAAGAACGTTTACCATAACGAATAAACAAGAAACAAATATTCCTACACTGTCACTTAATGCAAGTGTAACATCCAAACTAAGTTCACCATGCTTGCAGAACTCTAACCTTTAAAAAAAAGTCTATAGCCCTGACTCTGCATAGCCCTGGCAAAGCACACTGGAAGGGCAACAAGAATGTTTTCCTCTTAGGACACTTGATTTGAACTGATGATTTGCACTTTATTCCAGTGCCAGGTTATAGCATGACTTTATATTAAGGTTTCTGAGGCAAACTGATTACATATGCTTGTTTTCGAACTGTTCTGTTGAATTTAATGTTTTAGCTCTTTTCAAATTATTTTCTTTATCATTTTTAATGTTAAGCTGTTTAAATTAATTTTGCTTTTATACCACTCCGAGATCCCTTGATATAGGGTTGGATATAAATATTTTAACATACAAAAACAAAACAAACAGCCTTCCTTGGAACAAGCGCACATTTTCATCTTAAAAGAACCCTGAAGTGAATATAATATATAATGCCACATTGGTCACTTACCGTGAAGGTGCATTCTGGGGTTGGAGAGAGGATCTTCAAAGCACCCTAAAGTGTATTTAATGTAGAATTTGTAAGATGACCAAGGAAAGATGCACTTGAAACAAATTTGTTCAGTTGTGAACAAGAATGTGTTCAGCAGAGATTCCAAGGACATATTATAAAAAGAGAAAGACATACTAAATATTAAAAATACAAAATAAATCTAAGAATTATGTTTGTTATTGTTTGTATGTTTTTTCAAATGAGAGATTATTACAAGCTCAGTCAGAAACAAAATGAGGTTGTAAAACAGAACTAAGATTTAAACAAAACAATTACTTTTCTTTATATGTTTCCAAAAACTACAGAAAACCATATAGTATCCCAAATATACAAGTTGTATATATAAGCTGGGAATGATTAATTTTTGAAAACCAAAATAGAAGTACTGAGAATAAAGAATGAAACAGAAAAACGAAGTGCAAGGAAACATGTTGATAAAGGTTACATTATTCATGTGGTGCTCTTCCAGAATTCTGCTTGTATGATGGATTAACAAAGTGGTTCCCAAACTTTATTGCTCCAGATGTTTTAGACTTCAGCTCCCAGAATTCCTGTTGGCCAAGTCAGCAAGGGCTTCTGGCAGTTGAAGTCCAAAACACCTGGAGGACCAAAGTTTGGGAATCATTGGATTAGAGGATTGTATACAAGACAGGGGTCATAATACTAGTCCTACGCTAATAGGATTTAGCTGGGCACAGTTTTAATCACTATTTTAATCTGAAGAGTCAAATTTGGCAATTCAAATAATTTAAAAACAAAGAATAAGCCCATCCACTTACCTGACATGGCTTGCTATTAGGACAGTGATAATTTCAAGGTCGTAACAGTAGTTTCAAATAAAAGGATTAATAAGAATTAAGGAGAGCAAGACTGGCTTAGTTTGGGCTTCTGAAAAACAGCCTGCTAAAAATTGCTTCAAATTTAAGTAATTTTAAATTAAGTAAGTTAAGCAGAGTGGCTGTTCCTTTAGCTTGTATCATTTAACCATGAAGAATAAGTCTACCATGCTGCATCAATGCTTTCTCTTTAGGTATGAAAATTATTTAATATGGCTGTATGACACAATGAATTAATGAAGTCCAGTAAGCCAGAAACAATCTTGCTTATCCTTTCTTCCATACCATAGGCCTAAACTGAGCCTTGTCTTGAAATTCAGTGGAATATGTATGTTGATATGTGTGTATTATTCTTAAAAAACATTTTTCCAATGGAACACTGAGGTTTCTTTCGCCCCCTAAAAAGGCAAACAAAGGATCAGTTACAAGAACAGTGTGCTTTCTTACTGCAGCTCTCGCAAAACAGTTTGAAAAACAGTCAGATAAAAATAATCACTGGATTGAACAAAGAACTTTCCTCCTCAACACAGAAAAAGCATTACTAAATAGAACTAGTAGGCAAACTTAAATGCACTTATAAATAGTGACAAAAGCAAAAGAAAAACACTTAAAATTGCTTGTTTGTGCATGGAAATGAGACATTTTAGCTAGCAGTGTTTGTATTAACTTTAGAATAGCTTAAATAATATCTTGATAAAACTTAATTTTATATTATTTAGCATTAAGGTGGAAACACCGATCCTGGTACTTCATTCTTTGTTTAACTGCTAAGTCATTCACCATAACTTACTGAGTATTTTTCTTTTTATCAACTATTTGAACAAAACCTCATTGTACACAAGCAGAGAAAATGAACCAACACCAAGAAGCATTAATCGTTTTATACAGGAACTATAAAGCATAATCTCTACATAAAGAATTCTTAACTGGGGCTCAATAGCCATTTGCACAACAGAATATATTGTTTTTGCAATTACTTGAAATGACATTAGTGCGAGAGTTAGAAAGTTTTAAGAGTTCAGGTAATCTCAGACTCATTACATAGACCAGGGCAGAAAGAAAAACAATAGTCAACATCAAATCAAGTTGGTAAAACATTTAGTTCTGGCTGATCTCAGTTGATTGCATTGTGCCTCCCCTTCAATTATGATTATACACAGTTACAAAAAAAAAAAGAAAAAGAAAAAGGCCTGTTTCACACTCACTGTCATTGCATCTATTTTATTTTGAGGCAAGTGCATAACAAATCTAACCAAATATCCTGGGGACAATATATCAAGCACTGTGTTATACAAATTCCATTTATTGGAAATGGGCCTTTACAAAACATGGTTGATATTAATGAAGGATGTGTCCAGTGCTTCTTCCCTTCGCCTCTATGAACTGCAAGGTCAGGAATAGGTCTTGACATAAATATTGTGCTCTGTACACATAAAAGGAATATGTATGTAACTGAGCATTTTAAAAAAAATTAAAGACCCCCTCAATCATATGACATCAAGCCAGAGAGAAAAGTTTATTCTCTATGGCAAGTTATAATAAATGGAGTACCGGTAAGGAAATATATAAGAGTCAGACCTGTTCCATGATTAGAGGTGAGGACACAGCGTCACTCACAAGGGCTAGTTAAAACATTGGTCACATAAGAGCTTAAAGAATGCAGTATTAACATGTATAAAGTTGTGTTATAGTATTACAACACATTCCTAAAACTCATTCCTCACTACCCACAAACTAATTTCTCATGCAGTCTTGTCCCATAGCAGATCAGCAGTTTCCGGAGTCCAGCTCCTTGAAAAACTGAGGCCACAACATTATGGTATATTCAGTTAGGAAAAGAGCTTTCTAATATCTTGAATCAGTTTACTACAATTTCAGCACCCCAATTCTGAGCTTTCACAACAGTGCTTTTATACTGAAAGCTACTCTTTGAGGAAATGAAAAGCAAAAATCCAAAATGCTCTCTAATAAAATGTTTCACATCTCACTTTGTTCAAAATGAGGTTTCAGCTAGTATTGCTTCTCGTAGCTCAGCACGGAGACAGTTGCAGCACAAAAGAAAGGTAGATAGTTTAAATGTGAGTGGGATGAGAAATATTTTTAAAAAACAACATAGTACCACAGAGGTAGAAGACTTCAAGGAACCAATCCTGAATCACAGGATTAACCTGTTCCTGGCTATCTAGCACACTAAGAGTTCCTAATATCCCTTCAGTATCTAATTTCACTATCTGTATAAAGCTTTCAAATGCAGTGTTAACAGAAGCCACAGCATTATCTCTGAATTTGGAGGCTTGTTGTTTTAAAGCCACCTCTCACTTGGTAGGTAAATATGCTGGTATTTACAAAATTGCTAAAACATTTTAGCAATGTTTTTTTTTATTTCAACAACTAGCCACAGATAACAAGATTTCTACAATTTACTCAGAACAAATGAGGAGTGAGAGAAACAGACTCTGAAAAATACATATACCCATATGAGTAAAAGAAGTCTGCCATTTGCAGATTTTGTTTGTCAAAGTGCATTCTGGGAAAACAAGACAGAAAAAAAAACTTTTATGCCCTTTTTGGCACCCCTTTCTAGTACACAGGCAATGTCTCTTAAAAAAACATTAGTTTTTTTTTTAGCATCAGTTCCTGTTCAAAGAGCAAGTGATAACTGCACCACAGTCTGAACACAGGACAGGAAATTACAAAACCTGGTAGGATGGTTGCTATTTCCAATGCCAAATATTATGAGCGTTGCCAAAGAACACAGAACCTTAGTCAGGTCAAAAGGTGCGTAATATTTCAGAAGATTTAAAAGATTAAGTGCAAACATTTGTAATATGACTGAACAAAATGTAGCAACGTTATCAATGAAGAAAACCACATAATTTATCACGGTGTTGTTGGCTTCTATGAATAACTTATATCTCCATTTTTTAAAAAGTCAGAATATGCTAAATGAAGTGAAAACTGATAAACAAGAAACAAGGGATTCTTTACAAAGGAATTGCATATAATTCTAGCAGCAGGCTTCAGTGCTTGTTTCTGACAGCAAGACCATGGCATCTTACCTTCATCACATCAGCCTCTATAGGAGGTTTAGGCCTCAGTTTCTTTTAAGGCTTGTTTAAACAAACACTAATATCTATAAGCTATTTCATAGTTAGAAAACAGGAACTCCTATAAATTCACAACTGTCTACAGACAAATTTCTTAAAATAGTGGGCAATGGGTTATATCTACCATTATACACAAGCTGAATTATGCAGTCTTCATTTCTACTGAACATATTTATCTCAACAACAGTATGCATCATTATTGAAGATCAGATGTAATCTGCATTGTCCGATTCAGTCTTTGCCAAATAATCTGAAAACCATTGGCTTTTGCTAGCCTCTGTCTTCTTCCTCCAAAAGTCCAAATTCAAAATATTAAACATTTCAAGGCCTTTGGAAATAACAGTATATTTTCTCTGCACAAAGCTCAAATATTCTGAACTTTTTATATAATCAGACTTCAGATGAAGCATTTAACAGATTTCTTAAGAGACACTGACAACTTCTAGTTCATCCAAAGTAAGGATACCAGCTCACAGGCAAAGCAATAGTGATCTTTCTTGACCAGATTCATTCTCTTTTTCTGGAATCCTTGGTAGCAGGGCAGAACGTGTCAACCCCCAGAATTTTTGAGGTGACATATCTTTCTTGGTTGCAGTAAACTTCCATCCCATATGGCTTCCACAGATCCTACACTGGGCGATAGTCCATGCATAACTAGAAGGATACAACATCACATTAGTTTTACAGTGACATACATTGGAAGCCAACAAGAATACATCTTTAAAACAGCCCTTTAACATCACTAGAGTTCAGAGTAGCAAAACTATAGTACTTCAATAAGAAGATTCATTTGCATGCTTCTTTATAAAATTATCAGACACCAAGACCGTGAGCTAGATGGAACTAACATTATAGTGGTGGCTTTCAGAATACAAGTTAACAGATTTGTTCACAGATTATTCAAAAGGTTATGTTAGAAACCTATCCTACCCATAAAGCTTCTATGTAACAAGGTTCTCTCCTACAGGAGCACTCCTGGACAATAATACTGTAATTGAGTGTGTGTGTTGGTAATATACGTGCACAATGGAGGACATTCTCAGCAGATATTGGAAATGGCTGCTACTTAAAATTAAGAAATGTTTCCATTAGAAAGAGTTTTGAAATAGATCTGGAATACATGTCTTGTTGGTTTGGTTAAGGTGTCTTTGCAGTGCGTCTCTTCCTTCTGTTTGGTCCCTCAGTATTCTGGGGGATTTAACTTTACATTATTCTTCCTTCCTGATCCTGCTTACTGATATTTTTAGACTTTTGAGAGTTACGCACATATCTTGCATCAATTAAAGGGAATCCTCTCAAAATGGCCCGTGAATATCTGAACTACAGGTGTTAACAAGACACAGTACGTTAATATTTCAAATGGCATGTGTTAACAAGACAGAAGATATTTTACCCCGGAAACCAGCTGTGCTCTGTGGAAGATCTGCCACTCAGATTCAAGTTGCAGGCTTTGTACACGGTAAGGGTCTCATGCACATATCCATGAGGATTCACATACGCAGCCATAGGTCCACACAGGGATAAGCTGTAATAAAAATAAAGTTGCAAAAGAGAAGAGAGGCCCAAGAGTGTTTGTATCTTAAGAAACAGGCTGTGTGTATTTCTCATATCTATAATTTCAATGAAAAACTGAGCCACTGCTAGGCAATTTGATACTATCAGGATTGGAGGACAAAGTTAGAAACATTTGGGAACTTCCAGTAAACTCTGAGAGGAGACTGGGCCACCTGAGACCAGTAGCTGGAATTTCAAGCAACCTCTTCTTGCTCCCATTTTGCTGTCTGCAGCACCACATTATCAAACACCCACATCCTCGGCTAGTTGCCTTCGGCTAGTATAACATTTCAGTGAATGTCCCCTCGAAGCAGAAGACAGTAATTTTAAGAAAACCAAGTAGCTACTGCAATTTTCATATCTACAAATGAGATCCTCCTAATATAAAGCATCTGCAGTCCTGTAGAAATAAGTGTGTTAAATACATAAAATTACTATAATAAGTCTTTGTGTTTATATATATATATATATATATATATATGTCTGTGAATGTGTGTACAAATATACATTTAGCTAAATATATTTCTCTGTAAATTTCTCTGAAGATGCCAGCCACAGATGCATGCGAAACATCAAGAATAAACTCTTCCAGAACACGACCTCACAGCCCTGAAAAAACCCACGGAAAACCTATACGCATATTTGTTTGAGGCTCACTCTCTAGCAAAAACGTCAATTTTCATCAAACAACTTCTTACTAGCTTCTTCCAGCTGGGATGGTGGTATAATTAGTCACTCTGTTTCACCTCTCCTCTTTTTTTCAGCTTTTAAACAATAAACCCCCATAAATTTAACACCCTAATTAGATATTTACCATTTGGATTGTCTCTTGTTTTCTTGTGTCTCCTTTAGTACAGTTGTCCCTCCGTATCCATGGATTTGGTATTCATGGATTTAAGTATTCATGGCATGAAAATATTCTTAAAAAAATAATAATCCAAAAAGCAAACCTTGATTTTGCCATCTTATATAAGGGACACCATTTTGCTATGCCATTGCACAGATTTTGAGTATTCGTGGATTTTGGTATCCACGGGGGCTGGGTGGTCCTGGAACCAAACCCCAGCAAATATGAAGGGACAACTACATTTCTCTCTGCTTTGCTTAAAAAAACCACAAAACTTCCTTCTTTGTTCAAGAGACTAGTTTTGGTTTTCACTGGATCAGAGCTCAGACTCAGGAGGCATTTTGTTTAAACTTTGACTGTAACTGGAGAATTTTTAAAATAACAAATGTCTTAGAGCTTATCACTTAAATTAGACCTTAACTAGACATTTACTATCTGGATGGAACTCTGTTTTGACTCTTAGCTGCTTTCAGTTTTGCTTCAGTTTTAGAGTCTCTGTCTTCTTGTTGGAGCATGCAGCTGTTTTGTATAAACTTAAGGGATGAAGTTTTTGTTTTTTTAAAAAATGAAACTCCTTAGAGATTGCAATCCCAATTTGGGCTTTTTTTTAAAAAAAATTCTTTAACTTTATCTGGGAGTTTAGTTTCAGTTACGGAGTTTTTGCTTAGTTGGATTTCAGTGGTGCTTTACACAATAGTCAGATATAATAGGAAAAGGGAAAGAAAAATGTCTCCACTCCACCAACTTCTCCCACACCCTCCCCTTTGCACAGAAGCTGTAGCAATCCACGCCTTCCTCCTGCCATTTCACAGATTCTCCTGTCTCTCTGCAGCCTCATGTCTTTTGTGGTATCTTTCAGGGTGTGGCATCTTTTCTAATGTGGTAGGAAGTGTGATTGATCTCTAGCCATTTGGCCCATTAATTTGGCTTGCCTATTAAAAAAAACCCTGTCTGAGTTTAATTTCAGTTTCTCTGTAGCCTTGTGTCTTGTTCATTCACTATTTGTATTGTGTATTGTTGTGGGCACCCTTTCTTTCTCTGAAAAAAAGATGCTCCTAAAAAGGCTCTAATTGTGACTAATAAATGGCCAATGATTTTAATATCTACAACAAGTATGGCTATAGATCTCCGACTATGTCTTACACAGCAGAAATTGGTCTTTTGGGTATATGGGTCACCCCAATGTTTATTTAGGAAAGGGCTTTCTAAATCAGCAAATTGTTAGATATGTAATACTGCTAATGCTTCCTTAATGTTTATGTTTTAGAGTTGTCCCATACTGTAGTGGCTACATTTTGGGAGGAAATACTCACATGAGTAGATTTGGTTTTGGAAAGTTTCTTGATATTTGGAACTTGCATGCTCTTTTGATTTACCTGTTTCTTGGAAATTAACAAATGGCCAACAGAAGTGGATTGTTATGCCTTTTGATTGCTAAACGATAGATACTTTGTTACTGGAAAGATAATTTTTCTGCCCCTGTGATCACTGGATAGAAGATCTAACAATGCTTGCAACATTAGAAAGAATGGTGTATAGACAAAATTTAAAAGTGGACTTATATTAGGACACTTGGTCAGCTTTTAATAATAATAATAATAATAATAATAATAATATTTTTTAAAATTTCTATCCTGCCCCTCTGCAACGCAATCGGGGCAGCTTACAATATAAAAACTCCATAATCACAATACCCTAGCCCACCCACCCCTTAAAATAATATTAAATTATGAAGGATTAAAAACATTTATAGAATTTATAGAAAATTATGTCTAATATGGTTATTTTTCTTCCTTCTGTGTTTTTATTTTCAATTTGCTTTTGTTATACTGGAACATTACTTTATGTAACTGAGATTTCTTTTGAATGAAAATTTAAAAAATTAAAAGTAAAAAAACAACTTATTGGAATACACAACTGTCAGAACTGTTGCTTAGTAACACAAAAGAGGCACAGTATTACTTTTATCTTCCATCTTTATTCCAAGGAGTTCATACACACACACACACACACACACTTTTATTCTCACAACAAGATACAGAATGAACCGATTAAAAGCTCACCTGAATATTTCATTTTTAGTTGTTATTTCTGTATCTTGACAATGCTTGCAGCAGAGAGATGTACACTGCAAACAATAATAAAGAACATTTCAGTGAGAAAAAAAGCAATTGACTTTCTGCTAGCACAATGGCAAATTCATGCAGTGAAATTTGCTCCCTTGTTAGTTATGATCTGATTGCAAGCTTTAGACAAGTTCAGCATACTCACTTTGTTCATAATATCTAACTCACATCGTAGTCTCTGAACAGCACTACCAATTTTAAGCAGTTGAATTCGTAGTGCGTCATCAATAGGCAAACAAGCAGCAACTCTGTATGAAAAATCTGGGAGAGGGAGAATTTTATTTTAATATTAAAAAGGGCAGCAAGCTGAATCAGATACTTTTTTTTAAATCAGTGCATTAAAAATTTCAACAGTCACAAACTAATTGTAAGTTTTCCCGTGTTAACTCAACTGGAAAAACAGGCTACTTTTTCAATGTGTTTTTGAGCAGGTAGATTATGAACTATCCTCTTTTAAAGTTACATTTAGTTTCAGTGCAGTTTGTGCCCTATTTATAGCACTAGCAGCATGGTGAATCATGAATGATATACTTGTAAACCATTAAAGAAAAAATTTGCTACTTTGTCAAGATGATAGTACTGTACTGCTATTTTTAGACATCAATCTCAGGCCGCATTACACAAATAGGAAAATAGGACGAGCAGAAAGAAAGAACATGCAAAGAGCAGCAAAGGGGTTGGTGGTGGCTCTTCCTTCTCTATGCATGTTTTATGATCTGCAGTATCATAGAAATTTTCCATCTGATGTTTCCTGGTATGGGAACGCCACATGACAGTGGCAATCCATATAATGTGTTATTCAGCATGTTAAAAATGGAAGGAGTAGCTGTCATACACAAGTCACTTCAAGTGGCTTGCAATATGCTGAACCATACTAAGTGCTATTTAAAACAGCAGTCCACAATTTTAAAGGAAAATAGAGTCCAAGGGCACACTATGCGAGTAACCAATATGTATACTGCAGTATTGGCTGTCTTCAGATATCACATTTTTTAATTCTCCAGACAATGGTCTGATCTTTATTTACAATCCATATAGTTTGGGGTGCTGGTTCTGATGTCAAACTGTGCAAAGACAATGATGTGTTCTTTTAAGTGAGGGGTTGAAGAGAAACTATGTACATGGGCCAGGGGCTGAGGATGGAATAAATGGGTCATGTACAGTTCTCCAAACCATTTGCTGCCAGAATGTAGTCATAATGTTTCATAGGCCTGAACCTATTATATCAAGTAAATTTCTCTTTTCATAGTAAAAACAAATGTAGCAGCACTGATGAAGAAACAAAGGAGATAGAGGACTTTACCGGACACAGTACATACCACTAAAAAAAAAAACAATGGTCATTTAGGACATGGCAATAACACAAAGGGTAAAATGATCAGACACCCTCGTCATTCAGCTGTTCTGGGGGTGTAGCACTGGCATGGACGGGGCGTCACTTTTTTATTGACAGGCAAAGCCATCAATAAAAAGTGACCCCTTATTCATGCCCACGCTACGCCTTTGGAATGGCTGAACGACATCGTCGTCTGATAATTTCACCCTTTTGTGTTATCATCACGTTCTTATGACGTCGTTTTTGCCGTGTCTAATGAAGTCCAGAGAAACACACCAGCTGAGCAACTATCAAGAATTACATGTTTATTAAAGTACCTATAGGATTTGATGGAAGTGATTCATCTTTAAGATTTTCATCCCATTCGTGAAGTTGTAGCTTGATTCGTTCCATCAAAGTTTCCTTGTGTTAGAAGAAAAACCTAATTTAAACATAAAAACTTCTATTTTTTTATTTCTTATTCTTTTCTATAAAGAAAAAGAATGATACCTAGCCACATTGTTAGCAGTTAAGTTTCATTAAAATTAAAGTGTAATGAACAACGACATAGCTATTACATAGAGCACAAATTTAAGATAATGAATGTTATTTTATTAATGGGAGAACTAGGAATAAGGATGGCTCAGATCCTCTCCAAATACTGAAAGAATACAAGAAGGCAATCATGAGGCCACATGGGCTATTCCTCCATTCTGTCACTGGTATACCTGTATTTCTGGAATGTGTCAGAAGGGGGTATAAACATTTTAGCTCCTCTATACCAGAGAGGGGGAAAGTGCAGACTGTGGGCAGCATGTACCCCCAGGCTGTTTTTGTGCCCTCCTGGTTCAAATTCTTTTTGAAAGGAATTATTTAGCAACGTCCCCAGTTTTGCCCCTGAACACCCTCCAGCAGGTGTGAGGACAATTTTTTAACCCATTCCCCCTCCTTCTGGGCTGTTTTAGGCCTTTTTTCTAACAGGAAATGACCCAGATGTTTACTGCCTATTTTAGAAGAAGCTTCTCCTTGTTGTAGAAAACTGTGTGTGGTGTATGTGTGTGCATAGCAGTGGGTCAGCCCTCTAAGATTTTCGGGGGGGGGGGAGACGAATATGAACCTCTGACATTTGCCAACCCATGTTCTATACAAGGGGGGGACCACAGGTTCTCTGTTTACAGTGGTGCACACACGGAACTCTTTCAGTGTACCCTAACAACATGGTTTCCAGGCACATCAGGAGCAAGGCCAGCACATACAGTACCCATTCTTATCTTCTTTTCCTTTAGTGTGCAGAAGGGTACCTGAATCTCCCTTTGGTGTGCTTCTCTTGTAACAAGTATACAGTTGCCCCTCCACATTTGTGGCTTTCACCCTGGCGGTTTTGATTATTCGCGGTTTGCTCAGCACGAACCCCATTTAAATCAGCTTTTCTCCCTCGCACGCAAGGAAGAGCAGCCATTTAAAAGGAGTGCTTGCTGAGCAAGCCAGGCAATCAACTCCCCCGCTCTCCTGTGGCTTGGCTCCGTTTGGGGTGGACAGCCAAGCCTCAGGAGAGCGGGGAGTTAGTGGGAAAGGTGCTTTTCATCTCCCCTGCCCTTCCCAAAGCCGCAATTGAGCTTTCCAAGCCTTGTCCTGGCTTTGGGAGGGTGGGGGGTGGCTGAAAAGCCTCTCCACCACGCTCCCTCCATTTCCGAAGAAGCTATGGGGCTCTCAATCACTGGAGCCCCTTCAGGAAGGCCGTGGAGAGGCCGGCAAGCCTCCCGCCTGCCGCTGTCGTGAAGGCTGGGGAGAGACCGGCAAGTCTCCCTCCCGCCGCCGCCCCGGCCTCCCCGAGGCGCCAAAGCCCCAGAGCCCCCTGTCAAAGGCTGGGGAAAGGCCAGCAAGCCTCCCTCCCGCCCTCCCACCACTGTCCACAGCCTTCCTGAGGCGGCTCCGAGGTTTCAAAGCCCCAGAGCCGCCTTGGGAAGGCTGGCCAACCTCCCAGCCGCCGCCACCCCGACCTTCCTGAAGTGGGTATGGGGCTCGAGAGCCCTATAGCCGCTTTGGGAAGTGTGGCAGGCAGCAGGGAGGTGGTGGCCAGGCAGGCGTGAGGCTTTTTAGCCACCCCCATGCTTCCCCAAGTGGCGATGGCACTGGAAAAGCCCCATCGCCCCTTTGGAAGGGGGGGTTGCGGGCAGGGGAAGGGCCTTCTTTATTTGTGGTTTTTTCACATTCGGGGAGTCTCAAGACCCTAACCTCCACGAATGTGGAGGGGTGACTGTATGTATTCCAACTAATCAGTTCACTGTAAGAGAGGTGTGTGCGTGTGTGTGTGTGAGACAGAGGGTAGTTTTAATCAAGGACAGGTAAATTACAGGTTTTGTGTACTATAATTATTTGTCTACTGCAAGATAGTACAGTTCTCAATCAATAAATCCTTTTCAGATCTCCTACATATGTACTGATTTGTGAAAGTCATATAAAATGTATGTGGCGATAGAAAGAGCGATAGAGAGAGAGAGAGAAAGGGAAACACATGTATTATCTTTGGAGAATAAAAAAGCAGGACTTTTTTTTAAAAAAAGAACTTTCCCAATCACAGGAATATGCATATAGGCACTTACGTTAAAACATAGTTTCTTACCTAACCTAATGATGTAACAAAAGTCAGGACCAAACCTTATTAATACTTACAGCATCATATAACGAATACAGCCAAGACGGCCACGAAGTCAAACTAGCACAGTGGAACTTGCGCTGCAACACAAAAATATTTTCTTTACAAATAAAGAGTAACTGTTATTTTATTAATATATTTCTTTCATTTACATGCCTTCTTTCTCCTAGAGTGATATTAACAATATTAATGCTAGTATTAATAATACTAATGTTAACAAAGTTATCTTTAAATTGCATTTGAAACCAAGGTTTGAAACGTGTTTTAGATTAGCAATAAACTTGGTTAAAGTTTGTACAATCTTTAATTAAGTTTACGTAAGTACAGGAACAAGGCATATGAGGAGAGGGGCTTTAAAAGGGCTGTGCTATACCATAAACTAATCCCTTAAAATATGGACAAGGTATTGGGGAGTTCAGACACTCCCCATACAAGGCAGGTATCTGTAAAAAACAATCCACAAAAGATCATCAACTGGGATGTGTGTGTGTGGGGGGGGGCAGGGGTTATTGGGAGAACAAAAGCTTCTGACAGGTTCTATGTTTTTCTGCAGAAAATCTAGATGAAAAATTAAGACTGTCCACTCCATGTTTGGATATCCTCTCCGTGTTCTGATCAAACATAGTGTTGAAGGTAACTGAATTTACTCTGTAACTGACTATGCACATTCACAACTGATATTCTCACAGAGGTGAAACAAGGAAGTTAAGGGTTAGTACAAGGAGCTGGTGGCACAGTGGTTAAACGCCAGTACTTTAGCCACTGCATTGTGAGTTCAATCCTGCAGGGCTCCAGGTTGACTCAGTCTTCCATCCTTCTGAGGTCAGCAAAATGAGTACCCAGCTTGTTGGGGACAATTAGCTAACACACTGTAAACCGCTTAGAGAGTGCTTAGCACTGTAAAGCGGTATAGACATACAAGTGCTATTGCTATTACAATCCACCTATCGCCAACACTGGAAACTGGAAGGAGCAATGTAGATTCTAGACAACTCAAGCTAGAAAAATTCTTCAGTCACTAGCCCAAACCAAACTTTATTCAATTCCTAAAACAACTTAATCTAATAAAAACACAAAAGACAGAAAGAGCCTTACAAGTAGATCATACACAAGAAAGAAAAGAAAACAATAAAAACTAAATATTCTTAATGTATACATCCTTCCCATGAATTATAAATCATTAGGAATAAGCAACTGAAAAAATGCTGATACATAGAAAAACAGCTATTCACATTGCATTAACTTCCTCCTAAGGAAACTTTTCTTAATTTGGCAACAAAACATCTCTTAGGGTCACTAATACACTTACACAAGTGGAACCTACAATATAATGTTTTACCATGGGATGCACCTCTTCACAGTCTGGCATGCCATCTTCTTAGGACACTCCACTCCTTCAGTCCTAATTTTTTGTTTTTCACCACCACCAGTCAGTCAGCATGTCACGGTCACGTTAGATAGTTTGGGGGATTGTGCCACCATCATCACCAGATTTTCTAATTATTTTTTTAAAAAATGCTTTCACGGATCCTAAGATTCCCCAAACCTATCAACACTTCTCCCTTGTTCAGGGAGTGTGGTACAGTTGTCCCTCCATATCTATGGATTTAAGTATTCACAGCTTGAAAATATTCTTTTAAAAAAATAATACTCCAAAAAGCAAACTCTGATTTTGCCATCTTACATAAGGGACACAATTTTTTTATGCCATTGCATATAATGGGACTTGAGTATTCCTGGATTTTGGTATCCACGGTGTGTGTGTGTGTGAGTGTCCTGGAACCAAACCTCAGCAAATATGAAGGGACAACTGTATTTGGGTGTCTATGAATTCTCACCAGAATGAATTTACTATATATGATAGAAGCGACTCAGGATCAGTTCTGCATTTCTCCAATGATTACACCTGCCTTTATGATGTTATGAAGACAGGGAGCCTAGAATATTTATTTATATACTTTTAACTTCAGCCTCTCAACTTAGTCTCGCTCCCTTCCTTCTTTCTCATATTCTTAGAAAGACCTTCTCCTCTGAAAAAAGTAGCCAAACGTTAATTAGAATCAGCTGTGACTTATCTAGTATAAAATGTTTGGCTGCCCACTGTGCTGAACTGATAAGCAAGGCAAACAATCTGCAGCAACAGCATGATTTTGACAGACACCCTCCCATTTCACATGCCTTCCTTTAAAAAGAGACATACAGATGGAATTTATATTGATTTTTGAAATGTCATATCATTTTTTTTTAAAAAAAATACAATTAGCTTCTGACCTTTTGATATTTCTGCCGCCATTGATGTATATGTTGATCCTGCCACGCTGCAGGCTTGGAAGACGGAAATAGGTGGCATCTGCTGTGAGAATCCAGCTGCACTGCTGACATTGTTGAAGGCAGCACTCGCTCAGGGAGGATTTGCACTTTTGCCTGCTGTATTCTGATAAAAAAAGACTGCATATAAGTGTGAAAATTGCACTCCTTTGGCTTCCATGGAGTGCGAAAATATGGCTCTCTTATCCATCCCTTTTAGCTACCTAAATAAGACTATTGAAAAGAGCACTACATAAAACATCTTAAGCTATTTCAACGTATTTTCAAAATCGCTATTTTGCATCTTACTTTTCATCTTATAAATACCATCCCTATGGGTCGTTTTCTCAGCAGCACTAGTTAAACCCAGAAATACTATGGTCATGCTTTAGTTAGCCCACATTTAAATGTGAGCTTGTTCCTTTAAAATGGGAAAGATATTAAAGTCAAATAATAGTTTTCAAGCCTTAAGCAAAACTTTTTGCCCTCACGGAAATGCACTGCAAACCTTGCTTTGTCCAGTTATTTTTGGTATTAAACATTCTACAGACAATATCCAGCTATAAGAAAGTCAATTTAGCTGCAAAGCAGGATAGGTAAACCAGAAAGGGCTATGTGATTAGTCCTAGCTCAACATTGGAAGTGATAGAATACATCCCTTAAAAAAGAGCCAGACACTAATTTCTTTTATGAAGGATGCAAGGACACATCTCTTCAAACAAGCCTTTTAAATGCTTTTGGTGGTTATTGTGGTAATTTTAATGATTCTGACTATTATAATGATTTTAATTGTTCTTTCTTTAATTTGCTTTTAATTCCTTTACCACTTTGCTTTTAATTATGTTTGTTAGCTGCCTTGAGCAATTATTATTTTTTAATGGAAAGACACATAAACACAGAGGTTGAATATCCCTTATCTGAAATTCTTGGGGCCAGACGTATTCAGTACTTGGGATTTTGGAAAACCTGTATTTACAAATACATAATGAGGTATATAATAAGACTGGAGAGAGACTGAGTATCTGTGAAATGGAACAAGGTGTGGATACTCACCATTTCACAGATCTTCGCATCTCTCTCAAGCCATGTCTCTTTCCAATATTGCAAATACAGGTATGTACTATGCTACTTGTGTTGTTGCTTAAAAAGTTTTGGATTTTGGAGAACTTCAGATTTAGGAATTCCAAATAAAGGAGACACACACACAAACACATAGATAAAGGAATTCCAGATAAAGGACACACACACACACACACACACAAATAATAAAAGTATTTAGGAATTGAAGAATCTTTACACATCTGTCTCAGCAAAAAGACATTCCAAGTTTAGATTTCTAATTGTTTTTGTATGTTTTTCCCTTTATTGTAGCATTCATTGCTAGTAGAACTTGGTTCTGTACTGTATTAAAAAGTGACTTGTCCAACTGAAATCATATCTATACAAGAAGGATGTGAAACACAGTGCTAGTGCTACTAAACCCCCAAATAACCTTGAAATCCTAACACAACTATGTTACTTCTCAATGTGGATTTTTTTTCTCATGCTACTGAAAAAAAATTATACTCCCCTCCACAAGACTGATACACTGATTGATGATAATGAAAGGTATATATTTTGAACTGTATCAATGAAGACTTATAAGTGTGCAATTTAAAGCTGGATGCTTAAACAGAACAAATAATGCAAAAAAAAATGATTAATCACAATTGAAATTGGGGAGGGATGGGTAAGAAAGAAAACTTATTCTTCTTGTTGTTGTTTAAAAAAGAGACATTAACTACTTCAGTACATTTTCAAAGAAATAGTTGTGTTAGTCTGTTGCAGCATAAAAAGAGGAAAGGGGATGAGATTAAAAAAGCAAATTTGGCAGCACTTTTTAAGACTAAATGATTTATATTTTAGCATGACCTTTTATGGGTATCAAACCACTGCTTCAGGTGCTTCTCACATTCTACCCCACTCCCACAACTCATAAATATGGCTAATAACCTGAGGCTTAAATAGCACTCTCCATTGTATCTGAAGAAGTAGACTGATATCTACAAAAATTCAAGTTAAATTATTTTATTTATTTATTTATTTATTTATATCCCGCTCTTCAGCCACAAGGTTATCAGAGCGGCTTACAAATTGTTTTAAGCAATAACAGTTTACACAAATACACTGCATTAAGCAGCTTCCAATGTGTGTTAGCTAATTGCCCCCACAAGCTGGGTACTCATTTTACCGACCTATGAAAGGATGGAAGGCTGAGTGAACCTTGGAACCCGCTGGAATCGAACTTGCAACATGGTGACTTGCAGTACTGGCATTTAACCACTGCGCCACTGCTAGATTTCTTTTTTCTCCCCTCCCCCGCTTTTTTTTACATTTGAAAAAGTAAAGTGTACATCTTTTTAAAATATGTAACTATATTCATAGCTGCATACATAAAATATTATAAAAGTTGTCAGTTCAAGAAATGAAGACACTTTATATTCAAAGAAGACCAAGTCAAACCTAAGTTAGGTTTAGATCTGTTCCCTCTTACCTCTAACTAAAAATATCATGAACAGCTAAAGAACAAAATGATATTTTTATTGTTTCAAAATATTTTCATGGCACATGCAGCCAGTGCTGCTGTTAATGTGTGCTGCCATCTTGTGTTCATACATCTAAATTCAAGATTTTCTTTTTACTCAAAAGATGTAAAACTGTTTTACATCTCATTCTGCAAAAGGACAGAAGCCCACAAAGCATTTCCCCCACCAAAGTTTCCTTTTTAGACTGAGCCTCATCATTCTTAACTGTTCAAAAAACCAGTTTGTAGACTATTTTAAAAAAACACACTAAACTCAGGGATGGGGTGGGGAACAGACCAAAAAATCTCCAGAGGCTTCTGTAGCAAATACTCAAAGTTGTAGAGAATTACTCCAAAGCAGTTCTGCATAAAAAACCTTCCTTGAAAACAAAGGTCAGAAGCAGGGTGGAAATTATGCAGGCCTCCAGTTACTGTTGGACTGCAAGTTCCAGCAGCCTTAGTAAGCACAGCTAAGAGCGTTGAAATCTGACATTAGGAGGCCTGCAGGTTATCCAGCTTTGTGCAAGAGAATATGTAGTATGTACAGGTCAACCCCTGTATCTGGAGGGGATACTTTCCAAGACCACCCCCACAACCCCCCGTGGATGCCTGAAACCATGGATAATAGGGAACCCTATTATTTTCAATGAGATGAACGCTGGAACTTAACCATAGAATCACACTAGAAGAGAGAACATGTCTAGAAATGCCCAGAGAGAACATTTTTTTTGGATGTGGATAAGGGAAACCATGGATATTGAATACATGGATGTGGGGGTCGACCCGTATCTTTTCAAACTGCACTCCCAAATCTGTTCACATACCATTTTTTCTGCACCCAAAAGATCCAAGCATACACTTAAAATAAAGTACAGTAGGACTCTCCTATCCATGGCTAACAGCAAACACCATTGAAAATAATGGGACTTCTGGTTTAAAATACCATGGAGTTGCCTTGGAGGACCTAGAAAATAGGTAGAGAGGATGCATTTTTCTAAGAGGACTCTATGGTAGCTGTGCTGAAACTGAAACTGCAGATAACTGAATCAGTGGATATGGGGGGTCTACAGTATGACTGTGAGTAACTGGTACATTAATCAGACAACTATGTGGCAACTCCAAATTTGCTCCACGTGTGTAAAACAAGCTCTTCACCATGCTGACTGAGGCTTCTGGGAAGTAAAAAATTGAAACACCTGGACATGCGAAGGTTTCCTATCCCTGCCTTAAAAAATAACCTTGCCAGATGTATAAATAGCCACCTGAATAAAGTAATAACCTTTTATAGAAGCGTACAACAAATTTCTAGAGAACCTTTCTTAGTCTCCAACACCCTCTGAAAATAACACAGCGATTCCTTATTTATAGCAGTTATCCCAGCAAGAGTCATCTCTGTTCCTGGGATCAGTGCAAAATGACGAAATGCAAAAGCTGACCTTAAGACACTCATCCCCCGAGACAGACTGTTTCATTCATATCAATCTAATGCATCCTGGGAGCTTAAGCACATCTTAAACATTCATGCCTACTCAAACACATTTCTGCATAGGAATATGTTTTAACTCCAAGTATTGCTACATGTATGACAAAATGCACATACTGAGAAGTTATTAAAAATAAATACAAGCCCTAAAAGTTAAAGTGCAGTAAGCTTCAAATTTCTTCAGAATTCTTGATGAAATAAAAGAAAATTATTATAAAATAATATGGAGATGGTATTTGACACCAGCAAGATTGCATAATATAGATAAGAATAACTCCAAATATTGTTGGAGAGGTTGTCAAGAAATAGGTACATATATGCATATGTGGTGGAATTGTAAATTTGTACAGCAGTTTTGGTAAATGGTTTTTATAGAAATAGAGAATATTCTGAATAGAAATATAGAAAGGAAGCCGAGCATAGCATTGATGTCAATTTATAATGAAGAGAATGGGAACCAATCAGAAAAGGATTTAATAACAAATTTATTAACGGCAGCAAGATTAATTATAGCAAGACATTGGAAAATGCAAATAAATGTACAAGTGGAAGAGTGGTATAAAGAAGTGTGGAAGATGGCAATAAATGATAAGTTAACATGTAGACTCAAAGTAAGAAGAGGAAGTTGGAAAGAAAGTGACTTTGATAAAATTTGGAATGTATTTGTTAAAAAAGTATTACAGACAAAAGATGGGAGGTTACCTCCATGAGAAGAAATGAGATTCTGGAAAGATTAGGTAAGGGATAATGGCTCCGGTGAAGGGGAGCACTGAGGTGGTGGGGGGGTAGGGGAATTAATATTTTTGAATAGAATTATAATAAAGAATCTATGTTAACTTTTGAAACTAGTTAATAGAAAATTGTGATTTTATAGTAATTTTATGTGTTATAATAACTAAGTATTGATTAGATAATATAATGTATGATTATAAAATTAATAAAAATATATTAAAAAAAAGAATTCTTGATGAAGCCTAATAAAACATTCCTAAACTAAAGTTATGCCAACTATTTTAAAAAATATGGCATATATCCACATTTATAACTGAATGTTCAATTCTTCAGTTTTGAAGTTTAATAAATGAGACTAAAGTTTTCACTTTTCAATATGAAAGCTCTTTATTTCTTAATTATATACTTGACTTAAAAAAATTCTTTAACTAGATTTTTATTGTGCATATTATGTCATACAGTTAAGCCTCTAAACTTTACAGTGTTTTTACACTTTGCTGTTACAGTTCAGTCTCAAGCAAACAAAAACACATACTCTATAGATCTCCTAAATACTCTTATTCTTAAAAGGTGTTACCCAGAGATAAGGATAGGGGCTTAAAAAGAAGTAATCCTTGGCACTAATAAACCTATTTTACTCTATACTTTCGAGTATAATTACGACATGTACTTCCATAACAGCTATTTCTTCCATCCTCCCCATCAAAGTCTAGTTTTGATATTTAGTTGTTTCCTTCAGGACAAGTGCTCAGGCTGTGGAAGCCAGAGGAAAACACCCTTATAATGGATGAGGCAGATATACCACCTCTTTCACTGACGTTGTGTAACTAACAAGTTTTCTCTTAAGAGGTTATACTTGCCTATTCTTACATACTATGTACTTTTCAATTACCCCCCCAATGCAGGTTTGCAAAGCACTTCCTCAACAACCTGCCATACATGGTTTGATCAGATTAGTCTGTTACCACACACTCAATGAAGCACCCTTAACTTTGCTCTGGAATATCAACTATGAAGATTGGTTACTAAACTGTTCCTTGAACTGAGCAGGCACTTATAACATGGAGCTTCTTATTCAGTCCTGGGAACTGCAGCAGCACACTACAAACACAACAAGAGTGCAGGGGATGTATGGAATAGGAGGATTCTGGTTCATTAGACAGAGACATGACCTCTTCCAGCTATCTAATACAATGATTTCAAAAACAATCAAGGGAGAACATCTGTCTTATAATGAAAAACAAAGCAATGTGCACTTTCTTTAGCATAGTCTTTCTCTGCTATATGAGTTAGCAGAGCCAAGGGTCTCAAGATTGCATGAACTTTCCCTCCTAGTGTTAGTTATATTAAATTTGAGGATAGTCTTTAATCTTACTTCTACATTAGCTAAATATTCCGTTACTATGCATCATATTTCCAAGGACACTACTTCAATATTATCTATTCAACATAAATATTTTATTACTGTTCATCTTCTTCTAGGTCTCCAGTGCTTGGAAACAGATATAGAATAAATCTATTTTAACATTTCCCCAAATAAATGTGCTTATAAAATCCCCCATGCAAAACACATCATTAGTTCTAGTAGAAGTCTTAAAACTTATGTAGAAGAAAATACACTCCTTTGTTCACATATAATGCATAATTTTTGAGATTTGCATTAATTTAGTTATCAACACGTTCTAGACTCATACAACCCAAGATGCTTTTGCATGGCAGAGAAAGAGCCACATGTCATACAGTCTTTTCCCTGCAGGGTAATATGTGGTGCAAGGGTTGGGTTTCCCTTCTTATAGTTTCAGCATGGTAAAATTATAAATATCGGGTGTATATAAATAGCACTCATGCTGCTCATTATCAAGCTCATGGGCTGGGACCTGAACATCCATCTCTGCCATGCAAAACAGATTTTAACAAAGTAACCATGGTAGCTAGCATTCAGCAGGCAACACAGCTGCAGCTTCAAGGAATTGTTCATCCATCACCATCTTTTATCTGGACAGGTTTTGGCCCCTGCATTTACACCATATAAAGTATAGTTTAATGACATATTTTAAATAATTAATAATTCTTTAAAACCACTGTTACCTGTTCTGGTTCTTCAGGATAGCATAAAGAACACATTTTAATACAACAAAACCCCTAATCTTTGCAATGTTTCTTATAGTACTGTCATCGTTATCACCACATCTCAGGTATGTGGCTTCTGCCCATTTTTTCACTGATCTTAGAAATGTCTGCTGGATATTTTCTCCAAGCAACTGGGCAGTAGGTACATGGGTACCTAACCTTAACTGGAACATCATCAACGTAACTTCACAGGTCTCAGATACTTCCAGAGAGGATCTGCAGAAATGGAGATATTTACGGAAAGCTCCTCTGTCATGAAAAGTCTTAAGAGTTTCAGCACACAAACCACTCAGATCAGTGTAGGTGAAGCCACAGTAACCTTTAATGTAATCTAGCCTCTAATAGGAAGGCTGCATGATCTGCTTTGATTTTTTGATCTTTCACCAATTTGCAGTGACTTGCAAGAGCTTCTGGCTTCCATTTATTTAACAATAGCAACAACTAAAAAGGCGTATTAAAATAAAATGGGCTGCTGAAATTGAAGTAACTTGAGGAAACCAAGAGTGGGTTGAAGGGACTGTGAGCTCAATTCTAATACTGAAAACAAATTCCTAGGCTGGGCATATGCTCATTGGCACCCCATTCTTAAAATAGGCACCTGCCCCCAGCCACTGTTTTGCATTTGCCTCTCTTTGGTAGACTTTGTAGCTCTAGTAACTTCTTCTGAAAGCCTGACATTTGCTCAATACTGTATTAAACAACCAGGAGTAAGAAACCTTTGACAATCTACTGAAATAACCAAAATGTCTATGAGGCAGATCCCGAGCTAACTCCTGCTCACTTCTGCTCTCACATACTTCACTTCAATTTGTCACAAGCCAAGGTGACAGTGGTATTAATCAGGTGCAGAGAAACAACATATAAAAAAATCAGCATTTGATTACTGCTAAATACCTTTATTATTTAGTGTCTCTGTGTTAGCTGCAGCAGCAAACAAAATAATTACACACAACCAGTTCAGTGGCCTTAAGAACTTGTATTTCTGAAACATCATCTTGTGAAAGGCAATGATAAAAGCTTACATTTGTGTGTTTCATACTCAGAAATGAATAAAAATCTGTTGGTTCTTAGCAGGTTCTTATGTTCAACAACAGGATATTTGTACTTACCCATCTGCTTGAGTTCGTATTTCAAGCACTTTAAACCTTTGTCTTCCCACTGCTTTTACTTTGACTGATTCAATTCCATATTCCTGTTCTTCTCTGTAGGCATAAATTTCAGCTGTTGTTCCAAAATGTGCTTCCCTTTCAAGTATATTGCTGCAGAAAAAGCAGAACACATTAGAAAACATTGCATCATCTTCCATACAGCTCATTTAAGAATTACATACTGACATTAACAATCCAGCAACTCTCATACCCTTAATTTTTCTTTTCTCTATGCCACATAAAAAAATTCAGTTCTGCAGTATTCAACAGCCAATCTTAAAAGTAGTGAAAGTTGTACATTAGGCATTCTAGGTCCCGTATGGTAGAAATACGTATGATTTAAATACAGATTGTAGAATGTTATTTTATCTACCATGATTTTTTTATTTATTTGAAATGTAAAGATAAACTGTGTTGAATGCAATCAGCAAAACTTATTTTAAATGGAAAAAAATGGCTAAGAGTTCAGCTGCTATAGTGATCAAGCAATGGCTCTGCAAAACAGAGGCTTCCTCATTTATTTCAATGTTTGTCAATGTTTTATCCATTCAGTCTCACTAAGTGTCTAAATCACTGCTTGACATTTACATAAATGGGACAACTCCTACTCAGGTGGAGCACAGAATGTGTGCTACAGCCCTCAAGAAGTTGCAGCCAATCAGTTTTGTGCCATTAATCAATGCAATGCTACAGTTTCCTGCACTCGTCTATTACTAAAGAATTCCACAGAACTACAAATCCACTTAAGTATTTACCTGTATGCAAGAACAGCAAAGGTTCTGTCTTTCTGTATTAAGTTCCGCACCATGCTAACCTCTTGGGGACGAAAGAGCTGAAGGGGCAGTGTTTGTCCAGGAATCAACATTACCATCACTTGGGGTAAGACAGGAATTGTCTGACAACTATCGTCATCATGGACAGTTCTTCCATGAAATTCTTCCATATCTGATCCTAAATACTTTCCAAAATTAAAAAGGTGACAATTCAGTGGGGGAAAAAATTACTGGACTTATTCACAATTTATAAACACAAAAATTAAGACAATAGCCTTGGAAAGCATGGGATAGATCCCAAGAACCAAGAATAGGTACTAGCAGTTTCCATGTTTGCAAGAGTGCTAGTGGAAAGGAATACACTCCCCAATAATAACTATGTTATGTAACAGCACTCATGGTTCTGCAAAACGCTAAAGGACAACAATATTACTAGATTCAGTTTAATGTCTCTAGCATGAGCTGAAAAAAATAATCTCATATATAAAAAAAGACAAAACACTATAGATAAAATTGTAATATTTCAATTTTAATTCTAACCATCTGTGATTATTCTAATATATTCAGCATTTTTAATGAAGAATGCTTCCCTAGTTAGTGTGCAGATATTTTGTTTGTTTCACTTGAACATGCAGTGTGCTTTGAGACAATTATATTTCCAGGCCTCCAGTGTCTCTTTATGTAAAGACTGTCAACTGATTTTACATGCTACCTGCATGATTTGGGGTTTGAGAAGTAGCAGTTCTAGAGATCTCCTACAAAGCTATAGGTAGGCAAAAGTAGTGTCTCACGAACACCTTGTGTACATGACAAGGCAAGGGAGGTCGGAGGAACTGCATGTTGCTTGTAACAGACAAACCAGGTTTCTGCAAATTCTTTAGTTTCCTATGCCATGCAAATTCACCCTCTGTATTTGTCCAGATCGTCTAAATTTGCAACATGGAACAAAATTCCTACAAAAAGAAACAGCAATATCTAGGAAAGAACAAGAGTACAATATACATACCATGTGTGAAGTTGGCAGACTTGTATCAAAATTAATGGCGTTTGGCTTTTCAGTCTCCTTGCTGTCTTGATCTTCGACTTCCATTTCAATTTCATCCTCTTCCTCACTCTCGGCTAACAAGTGAAAAAGAAGAAAAGGTTTAAAAACTTAAGCTGCTTGAAACTGAATGTTTTAGCATGAGCACAATTGGGTAACTTTCAATGCTTCAGGCAAGATGCTACAATTTCAGATGATTCAAACTTTGGTGAATTCCTATCCTTGGGTTGTCTAAATAGAGAAAATACTCCTCACACATGCCTTAAATGGGATTCTGCATCGTTTCATTGTATTGGGTGGCGGCGGCAGGAGGCAAAATGCCATATACTCTGTGGGAAAAGCCTTTGTGGTTTTCCCCAGAATTTTTTAAAAAGAGCAGGGGTGGTATGCTTTCCTGGTTGTTGGGACAAGCAACGTGAATTGATTCATTTTTCCATAGGAGCGGAATCTGAAAGCTGATTGGTTGGATGAATGAGCGGGGGGGGGGGAGCTTGCTAACAAGGCAAGTGCCTGGAACTGCAATGCTGGATTTTCACCTTTGTGAGTGAGCATGAAGGCAATAAAATGGGGTGTTGTAGGGGGATTGCTTTTTTTGTTTAGGGCTAAATATTGCTCTGTCCCACACAAGATATAGTTTCTTTATTAATGTTTGGTGGCAGCAAATTGAGGTAAGTAAAAAAGTGGCTGTAATTCACTCACAGCCACCATTTTGATTCACAGTTATACCTGTTCACAGAGCAAATGCGGATAGCTTCACATGCCTGTGATCTGCAAAAAACCCCATTAAGACAAATAGCAGCTGCTGCAAATTGCCATTACTACAGAGCAATCTGGGTTTTTTTTTTGCCTCCTATAGACGACGTATCTACCTGTTGAATAGTTGGTTCTCTTGCTGTTGTAAAAAGCTGTGAGGAGAAAAGGTGCTGAAAGGTTGTTAAAGAAAGAACATACTGGTGCGCAAAATACCGTCAGTTGTAGGGTGTGCACTCCTGCATTACACGCAGTTACTCTAAACTGAATTTTCAAGCCTTCTATCTAAGAAGCTATTTTGAAAGACGTGATTGTGAGTGAAATATTAGCACTTAGTGAATATGCTGGTAACTCTTTCATGAGGTCAACAAGAAAGACGCCAAGCAAAAGACATAAACTTGGGATCAAATAATTCAGGGCCCAGGAATTTGTTTTGGGTACAACTACTAACATCTCACATTCCTTCTATAGAAAAATCCACCCCTAGTTACTGCAAGGTTTTTGCATTTTAACAATATAATGTGGAGAGGAGGGTGGGGAGGGAATTATTGTGTTACAAATGTTGTTAAACAACAGAGAGTTAGAAAGGTTTCTTGGACCTGTATTTATAAGCATGCTTAATTTGTGTATTTATACTCCCTTTCTCTCCTTATCCCATCTTGTCCTGTTAGAGCTGCAATTATGCGTGTCTTTGTAGCTCCTCTCATGTTCTGAAAATGTTGCTTTTCATATAGTTTTTCACAGTTTTCTTATAGAATACATAATGTGGTTCATCATTCTCAACTGTTTACCTACATATATTAATTCATGGAAGTTTGAATCTAGACTGAGACATGCTTAGAATAAACCCACAGAAATCAAACAGACTTGTCAAATTTACTCGTTCCACTGATTTCAGCAGTTCTACTGCAGGCATGATAGTGGCAAAACACCCTGGAGTCTTCCTTGCCTCAGAAAACTCTATGGAATTCATGGGGTCACCACAGGTTGACAGGCAACTTGAAGGCGAACACACACAAGCTCTGTCTCACCATGATTTTCTTCATCAAACGTGTTTCAAGGGAAAAGATTTTCAGGAGTGGTTTACTAATGCCTGCTTCTAAACCGTACTACCAACAGCAAGCTAAACTGCCTTTATCTGTGAGAGTTAGCTACAAAGTTAGCTAAACTGCCTTTATATCTGAGAAATAGCTAAACCGTCTTTATCTGTGTCCACTTCTGGGCACCACAATTCAAGAAGGATATGGACAAGCTGGAACGTGTCCAGAGGAGGGTGACCAAAATGATAGGAGGTCTGGAAGCCATGTCCTATGAGGAGCGGCTTAGGAAGCTGGGTATGTTTAGCCTGGGGAAGAAAAGGGTAACAGGGGACATGATAGCCATGTTTAAATATCTGAAGGGATGCCATACTGAGGAAGGAGCAAGCTTGTTTTCTCTCTTCCAACTCTGTGATTCTATAACTACTCTGGACCCAAGCCTGTAACTTCTACAAAATGGTAATGAGCAGCAAGCAGATATTTATACTGAAAAATAACCAATGGAAAAGTTTGGCAGCTCATCAGAAGGCAAGCAGTTACAGAGTACTTCTCAGTGTTTTTCCTAAGGCCATTCACTTGGTCCCATCATCATGGGCAGTGTAGGGCTAACGTACTGGTGTCACGAGAGGAAAAGCCCTACACTGCCCATGATGATGATGGGACCAAGTGAATGGCCTTAGGAAAAACACTGAGAAGTACTAAAAGATTTATTTAATTGTGATTCATATTGTTTCCTGCATCCTGATCCCTTGGGTCAGAGTCAGTTAACACTATGTAAACAAGTCATTAATAATTATTTTTGAAATAAGACATTTGTTCCACTGTCAGGCAAACAGGCAAATTATTTTACAAGTATTTCACTCCACTAAAATACAAAAACAGCTGCAAACACAGAATTTCCTACAGTGTGGTGCCTTAGGGGCCATCATGAAACATGGATGGCACTATTGTTTAAGATGGACAGAGCTACACTGGAAAGCGTAGGTCTATTCCTGAAGCCACTGTCACTCTCCAGAGTAGACGATGCTCAAAGTCGCAACTTTGGCTGTTGTTCTGGCTAGCCTCCTCCCACTCCCACCCCAACTCTTACAATACTATTGGTAAGCCACCCTGAGATCGCTTGATATAGGATGGGTATAAATATTTTAATAAATAATAATATCTAATGAACACTCAGGAGATTTTTCTGGATCAAGATGGCAGAGTATGATTCCACTTGCCTTGCCATTCTTGAAACTATAAATATGAACAATATTGCACAATCTACATACTGTACAGTGAACTGGATCCAGATTAGTACTTTAAGGATTTCCAGTCTTGCTGAAGAAACAAGTGAGGAGACATTCCTTGTGATATGCCCTTCCTCTTCTCCCTCTTTTAAAGCTGCTCTGGAGGGTGGGAAACCCACCAGAGCAGCATGTGGGACAATGCAGGAGACTGAAAAGGGCATCGGTGAAGACTGCTTCCTTGCCCCCTTCCTCCCAGGATCCATGAACAGAAGGAGGCTTTTCTTTTCTAGAATGGGTCATCTGTGCAACCAAGCCAGTATAAAGATGTTTTTTAAAACTAAAATCCAGAATAGTATTTCTTCATTATCCTGCTATAATCATTATTATAGTCACATATTGAAAATGAACACCTAGAGATGAAAATACTGTATGCTGTTCTAACACAGTATGAGTCATCATTATCATCAACTTCTACCTGTTTCAGAAATACAGTACTTTTATCAAGTTGTGTCAGTTATTATATTTTCATATACAGTGTCTTACCTACCATATGTTGTTTTAAACTTTACCCTTCCCTCTCCCTGTTTTATCTGTTAGTGGGTGTAACATTTTAAAATATGTTGCCATTTAATTTTAATGCTAGGCTGTTTTTCATTCTTAAATCTGTCTTATGGGAGCTCTGTTTTGTTTCCTCACTTTCACTTATTATCAAGAAAAAAACAGTAGCAAAACTGAGCTGCATTTTGGCTGAGGGAGCCTAAAGCGGGTGAAGAGCGATGACTCATTTTACTGCAGTGGCACAATGGGGGGAAAAATGAGAAGACCATTTACTTCAGTCTCCTCACATATCTGCAAGATAAACAGAGCCAGATGAAGATATGACAGTCCCTGCGCTCTCTATATAAAAGTACATGTTAAGCCTAGACACACATTTGAAACATCAAACTAAACAGAAATACCCAAATAATATCTTTCATTTATACTTATAATATTTATCTTTTCAAATTACCTGACTTAAAACATTAATTCACTGGCAGTCTTATGGCACAGTACTACAGGAGTCAAGCTTTCTGTTTACATCTAGAGATTGTTTAGTTTTTAGTTCCAATAGCAATTGTGAAGAGTCTTACAGAAATGAGATCCAAGGACAGATAATTCAAAGTATGAGAAAGAGTCCGAAGCCCTCTGTCTACAATTCAATTTGGGTTCATGATCACTCTGGTCAGCTAAGAATCAGCAACATTGCTACCATCACTTTCTTACACTTTATATGCATTTTGTCAGTTTTGCATTTTTTAAAAACCTTATTTTTTATAAAAGAGGAAAAAAGGAAGATGGCAACACAGAGAAAGACAAGTAGAAGGATTTCTACTGTGTATAGCAGGCTGCATAGTGGAACCAAATCTGAAAACACTAAGACTACTTTTGCATTTCAATTATCTCGTCTAAGACTGAATTTCCCACATATCTCAAGTTAATATGGATTAATACAGACCATGTAAGTGATGCAACACTATCAGCAGAGCATAGGGAAGAAAGCAAAGTACATCATGTCAGGTATGGCAGTACAAAAAAATGGTTAGCATCTCAATATAAGTGGCTCAACAAATGAAATCAAGCAACAAAGCACAAAAATAGTCAAGTTCTCCTTAGCTCCCACACCAATTCCCAGCTTTTCACAAAACTAATCTATCTTCTTCTTAAGGATGTACAACAGTATCTGGAGCAATTCCTCATGGCACATTAGAATAATTCTCATACGTTTTATCCAATATCAGTCTGACTAGTTAATCTGAAACCAATGTATTACAAGAATTTTTTTTAAAAAAATCTTATGCTCATAATTCTCTTTCAGTTTCTCTTCCTGTCTTATTTATTACAATGATGACTCTTCCACATTATCCATATAAATTAAGAATGAGGAAAGTGTGTCCCAAAACCCACACACAGTCCCCCAGGCCCATTTTTGTACCTCACCCAAGAGATCCTTAATCCCTACAAATGTTTTTCTATTTTGAGGATGATTTCTTTTAGCCCAGAATTAACTAAAAATGGCTCCAAAGTGCCTGAAACCACAGTGGTATAGCTCCCATCACAATCCACAAACTTCTGACAGGCCCTCAGGATGAAAATTAATCAAAAGGAAATCCAGGAGTGATGCGACATCACTTCTAGTTTCCTGAAAATGTGGAGACACAGGCTGTTAGAAGATGGAGGTGAAAATTATTCTTCGTATCTGGTGCAGTTGCTAATCCCAAAGTAAGCCACTGTTTATGATCTACTATCATAAACCTACTGTTTATGACAAGCAACACTGTGCTATTTTTTTGTCCTTGTCTTTATTTCCTCTCCATCTTTACTTTCAATTAAACATGGACTAGAGTAATTTTAATCAACAACACTTACATCTATCCCAGTCTGTCTAATTGTTTACCTTGTTCCCTTAAGTACACTCTTAGTGAAAACTAGTTAGAAAATAAAGCCATCAACTATTACTGCTAACTGCATGTCGTATCTAATGAGATGGTTCTGTTCCCACTCAGAAAGGAGTCACTTTGAATTCTAACCTGAAACCCAGTGAAGAAGATTGAAGCAAGATCAGACCAATTACAATCATATTACACTTGACATTTCATAACTAACTTTATATGCAGAAACATTTGCCTATGTTTTCATAGTCTGGAGGCACCAACTGCTATCATGAACCAAAATGGAAATGTACTTTATTGTTAATGATCAGCACTTGTGTTGTTTGGTTTGCAGTTTTAAGTTGAAAAACTACCCTGTTGAAGATTGGGATATAAATTCCTTCAATACAAATGAATAAAATCTGAAGGGAAGAGCAGATTCTTAAAAATGTAAAAGCAGCACCAGTGATTCTGCTATAGCACCATTGCCAATTATGACATGATACAACTATGGTAAGCAGTGAAACTATTTTCTGAAAGCTGGCAGGGCCAAGAACACAAGGCAAACCCCTATTACAAGTCAGTAGCAACCACTGTCCTGTTGCATATGATACACTGTGACCATGTAAAGCTTCAGTCTGCCACTTTTGGCACTAATGAGGTGGGAGGAAAAGGCCCGACACATATCAAGATACATTATCCAAAGTTCATACGAGTTCATATGCTTACATCATACGAGTTTCTTACATCAAACTGTTTTGTTCATATTTTCGATGGCTAGTATGTGAGCCCCACTTCTTTCCAGTCATCGATAATTTCTCACTGTGTGTACCCACAAACAAAATGCTCCACTTTACCTATTATCCCAATTTCCATTTCTAATGTATCTCCTCCTTACTTCTAATGGAGGCTGACTAAAGGAGGAATGGGATACACACTCTAAAATAACTGGTTTGAACTGAGGCACTTTTTTTAGTTAACTTGTTGTATGTTCAGATAAATCATTCCCAAATATGTCCCCTAGACATTTGTCAGCAGAAGAGGAGTGCACACAGTTCAAGCGAATCTATCCTGTGCATCTTACAGTTCCAAGAGTTCTTAGAATATGAAGTCAAAGGCTTTCACAGCCAGGAATTCATATGTATTCTGTGTTTTTTTTCTGGGCTGTGAGGCCATGTTCTGGAAGAGTTTATTTCTGACATTTTGGCTGCATCTGTGGCTGGTATTTTCAGAGAATGAAGATCTCATTCAGAGAATGGCATCTCTGAAGATGCCAGCCACAGATGCAGACGAAACATCAGAAATAAACTCTTCCAGAACACGGCCTCACAGCCCGTAAAAAAACCACGGAAAACCTATGTTCTTAGAATACACTGCCAGGTTTGTGTGAATCCCCTTTAAGTGTATATTTTATTTATTTATTTACAATTTGGGGGCACATTTTTTTCCCATTGACACGTTTCAACTGCTTGAGGTAAAAGCACAACTAGTCCTAAAATCACAGATCACAGTAAAGGATTCGTCAACAATACCAAGGAAACGAAAAATTATTACCAGGCTGGTATCTCTTCCCCTTATAGTACAAATATCTAACGTCAAACCACCAATAACAAGTGTGCATCGCTTGCTACTCTACTCCTCAACGAAGAATCAAAGAATAGAGCTCCTAACTGATACGGACAAATTTATGCACTTCATTCCCTCTCATCATCCATTTTAATTCCAGAACAATCTCCCCAGAAGCCATTCCTGCTGGTTACTAGAAAAATAATTATGTAATGTCAAGAAATAATACCTGCATTTCTTGATTTCCACCCTCTTTCTCTATCCTAACTCTTGTATCACTCTTGCTAAACTACGAGCCTGAGAATAGTGATTCTTGTATTCTGATCTTTTTATAACAGCTAGAATATTATGCATTTTATAACTAATTATTAATAATTAGAAAATTATTCTGGACTACCTCTTTTGTTCAGAATGTATTAACATGCAAATGAGAAGGATTTTTTTTTCTCACCACCCAATTCCTCCTAAGTTTTCCTCATTTAGGTCATCAATGAAGCCATTATTCTCTTTTTCTGTAACTCCAGGGACATAAGATATAGCCACAAATTATGTTCCTTCCATAGCTTCTGCTCCCTCAAGGGTCTTATTCAACTAGAAATCAATTTAGGGAGACGGTAAGGGGCAAAAAAACAAAATGCAGTGCAAAAATAAGACAAATTTCTGATGAAGTGTGATTCGTGCCTTAGTGAGCCAACTATCATAGGTTCTTGTTTTGAGGAAGACACTTTTGCTAGTATAATAAGTGTACACATATGCACACTAAGATATTTTAGCATGCCATATTACAACACATTCTCCATCTGTCTGTCCCATTATGGGAGTAATAAACACCCTTCCACTCTTTAGAAGCTCTGCACACACTCTAAATTACATATTTGCTATGAGTCTATCCAAGCTAGCTTTCACTTTCTCTTTGGATTACATGGGAATGACTGGTTGGAATGGCTAGTGCTATTTGCTAAAAAGAGAAAATATTAATCCATGGAAAAGATCTAGCATTTTTAAACAATTATATAAAATTAAGTTATTATACAAATAATAGAAATGCTAGAAGTGAAGTCTCAAGAACTAAGAGGTTTCCCTAACTTCCCTAAGGTGAGTAAAAATGGGAAAAACAGCCAGCATGTGTTATATGTGGGTTTTTTTTTAAAAAAATAAACTAACCACATACATTAGGTCTGTATTTATGGTGACTAACCAGAAGAGATTTGGTATTTTGAACAGAAGGACTGAACAACTGGCTTTCACAAAGTGTGGTGTGATCCTGGTTTATCCTTGTTAACTATCATTAAGCCAGAGTTCCCCAGTTTGGGATGACGGCTTAATACAAGCCCAGATCTTGGTATCAAAGGCAAGAATAGAGGTAAAATAGGAGTTTTTATTCCTAGTGCTTCTTTCCAGCTGGATTTGGTGTGCTGGAATAGTTGTCTGTATGTGATGCTTTTGAAAAAAAAAAAAAGGAAAATGATCATCAACATCATAATATTTTTAGAATATATGTTAGGATCAAACCCTAGGCCAATTTAAAGGTCACAAAACAGTGTGCATGTTTTTGAGGCTTCCAGAACTCTTTAGGCATATGGTAAACACAACAAAAGGGGATGGAGGGGGACAAAAAATGCTTGATATTCAAGGCCTTTACAGAGGCATTTGACCTGCCATTTAGTGAACAGGATACACATGATGTTTAGATCTTTGACTTGAGCCCCAAAGGATTTTCTTTCCTTAAGACTTTCTGTACTGTAACTCTTAATGATCCAGCTCCTCTTGTTTTCTCACCCAAATATCTCATGTGCTGCTTTCCCCTTAATAACAGACAGACAATCCTACTGCGTCAGATCAAGGGCCCATCTAGTTCAGTCATCCATCCTTGGCCACAGGATATTGTGATCCTTTAAAAAGAATTAGATCTATCAACCACTGATAAAATCACAATGATGGGTCATATTGTAGAAGACAATGCTGGAAACACATAATAGGTATCATCATTTGGAAACATCAGGCTAACCATTGTTTCACATAGCAGAACTGGATGTTCTGTTGGCCTGTTTCTGAAAAGCAAGTTTTAATGTTGCTGCCTTCCCATGTGTTGCCTTTAAGTTGCCTGTCAACTTATGGTGACCCCATAAATTTCGCTGGATTTTCTTAGGCAAGGAATACTTAGAGGTGGTTTTGCCAGTATCTTCCTATGAAACATAGCCGACAGCACCTGGTATTTATTGGTGGTCTCTCATCCAAGTACTAACCAGGGCTGACCCTGCTTAGTTTTTGAGATCAGATGTGACCTGGTGCTTTTAGACTATTTAGGCTGCCTTCTTCATATATTTCTTCCTTCGTCCAGTTCCTTACCTCCCAATGGCCTATGCCTCAGACCTATACTTTAGTTCTTACCACAGGCAATTCTTGCCTTTCCTTATTCACATTCTTGCCCCCCACCCCAATAATGTAGTCCTTTCCTGTTTCCTTTACTCTAGGTTCCAATACCCCTCTTCCTTCCTGCCAGGAAACGATTTCCCTTCCTTCCTAGTACTGCAACTTTACTCTCCTCTTACTTCCAAGCTCCATATCCTGGATTTCCAACTCTATATCCCATACTCCACCAGTAAGTAAATCAAATCCTTACACCTCCCTTTTTGTTGGAAAACTCCAATTCCTACTCATCTTGCCTCCACCTTACAAGGCACCAGGCACCAGTGCTCCTAATGAAACCAAAGACTGCCACCTGCTTACCTGGCAGGATTCCAATACCTTTTAAGAACACTGTAAATAAGCAGAAATTTAATGGAGATGCTCCCAGATCATTATACTTTGCAGGAGGGGTGTGTGTGTGTGCAATTTCTGGTTTTTCTTCCTGTTTTCAGTCTTATTTCAAAACACACAGAAACTGATCCACAAAAAATGATAAGTCCCAACCTGACTCCACCCAACCCCTTCCTCATTTTTGATGCATCACTGGCACTCTTGTCACCAAGTCTTGCCATCTTCCTGACTGATACACACACACACCCCTACCTTTTGGTGCAACAAAGCCTATCACCTTCCCTCCTTAACCTAATAATGTCAGGACTTACTTTTCCCTTCCACTAAAACCCCAGGGCCCCTCATCCTCTCCCTGCACCCTTCCCACCCCCCTGGAGGGACATGATTCAGTTGATGACACAAATGAGGAAAACTTAGGGAAGGGATTGGGTGATAAGAAGGGGGGAAAATGCTCCTCATTGGCATGTTGACATATAACAGCTAGTGCATAATAATTTTCTAATAATTAACCATTAGTGATAAAATGCATAAATGCCCCCACTCTCCCCACCTCCATGTTCCTAAAAAATAAAATACAGTAAATGTTTCTTCCCCTCCTCTCTCCCCCACCCTGTTGTTTTCTTATCTCACGATCACCGGCTCCTGCCTGGGACCCCTTCCTTTCCTTACTGCCCCACCTATTCCCACCCTATACCCCCCTCATACCCCTTTGCACCCCACTGCAGGAAACCCCCCTCTCCCTAACTCACCCCACTCCCTTCAAGCCCCTTGTTTCCCACCCCACCCCACCCCACCCCACGGCTTATTCCCTCAGACCTCCCCCCTCAGCCCCTCACCCTCAGTTCTCCCCTCCTTGAGCCCCCAGCGCCCCCTTTTCCTGAATACCCCCCACCTATCCTTGCTCGCCTCCCCCAGCCCCATATTCCCGCCAGCCCCATTTCTGCCCTTCGTAGCAGCTGCGCCAAGGCGAAGGCAGACTCTCCTTCCCGCCTGCCCTCTCTTATCCGGCTGAGGCGAGCGGTGGGGTAGTGGAGCGGGGAGGGAGCGGCCATTACCGGGGATGAGCTGCAAGTGGTTGCCCATGTTGTGATCCTGCTCTCCGCCTCCTTCGTCTGCGGCCATCGCTGTTTACCCGGAGAGGAGTCTGGGAAGGAGGCAGGCAGGCAGGGCCAAGGAGGCGGCCCTTGGAAGAGGAGGCTCCGCTTCGCCAGCGCCTCCTCGCGGCCCGAGCCAGAGCTGCAGCCCCTGCCGACATGGCGGCCCTCGTTATCCAGCGGGGAGGTTGTGTGTCCTTCGCTGTGAAGAAACCGAGAGGCTGCAAGAGTTTAAGGCAGCCTTTCTCAAGCTTTTTATTCCGGGAGGAACCCTTCCAATAATGTTTCAGGTCTCAGGGAAGCCCTGGATAAACATTACAGTAGAATCATAGAGCTGGAAGAGACCTCAAGGGCCATCCAGTCCAACCCCATTCTGCCATGTAGGAATACACAAGCAAAGCACTATAGATTTTCCTTGGGTTTTTTCCCGAGCTTTGAGGCCGTGTTCTGGAAGAGTTTCTTTCTGACGTGTCGCCTGCATCTGTGGCTGGCATCTTCAGAGAATGGTTGGGTAGGAGTGTGTCTGGGGTTTATATGCTGTGAAGCCCTGTAGGGGAGTATGTGTACATTTGTGTAATTGAATGGTTAGTTTCTGGGTATAGAAATGCAAGGCTCATTAGTGTCTGTTTGGCTAATGGTTGGTTGATGGACCATTTTCTGCTGGAAATCCCTCTGTCCCTGGGTGGAATTCCTTTGCAAGTGTTGAGTTTTGATTCTATTGTATTTCAAAACTGGGAGCCAGATTTTGTTTACTTTTAAGGTTTCTTCTTTCCTGTTGAAGTTGTCCAGGTGCTTGTGGATTTCAATAGCTTCTCTGTGCATTCTGACATGATAGTACCAGCCTTTGCATACTGTTTGCATGAGTTGTTCATCTGTGACATTTCCATCATCTCACACATTTAGCATTTTGTACCATTTTTGCCTTATTTAGTATGACTAAGCAAAGAGATTATTGGTAGTCTGGTTATGAATGGTTGACATGGACAATACCTGTCACTCAGTGCTCAACCAAAATGAACAAGCAAAAAATTTATGGAAGGATGAAGGCTGTCACACAAAGGTCAGAAGCTTCAGTACAGTATATCCAAGTGGAAGTGTCACTTGAATGCCAGTCCAGTAGTGAAACAGACTCTGAAACTGGCTCTGCTTATCTGCTCATGCGGTTCATGAAATTTGAGCTGATGGAACTACTACAGATCTGCAAAGAAAAGTTCATGGTTTGTATATTCTGAGGAAAGAGAGAAATTAACATACATTTTCTCATGGGACTGACCTTTATGTAATGATATAGTGCAGTGGTGTCCAACTTGTGGCTCTCCAGGTGCTTTGGACTCCAACTCCCAGAAGCCTGAGCCAGCTAGTCCAATGGTCAATAATTCTGGGAAATATGAATTTTTCTTTGCAGATCTGTAGTAGTTCCATCAGTTCAAATTTCACAAACACCACTGATATAGTGCTTTCTGTTCATAGTTTAACAACATAATAGGTTAAGTGATATTAGTAAAGTGTTGATCTGGTTGTCTAGTTGGATCTTTTTTTCTGAACGTGGCTTTTTCTTCTCACAGCCTGTGTTTTCTGAATGAGCTTGTTCTGTCATTTGTCACTCCAAAAATAGCTTTGCAACCCATTTCTAAAACAACATAGATCAGAATAACTCATGGGGGATCTGCTACTATACTCCATGCACTGTAAAAAATATTTTTGGCCACAAAATATATACATCAGCATTTTGCACACATAACTGCCTAGTGAAATGGTAGCCGGATATCTAGCTAACTGCTCTGTGGATACAAGTATGAATTTGATGTCTGAGCACTGGTTTTTGCAGATCACTATAATTTTCTGAATGCAGTCATGCACACATGCAGGAAAATACAGAACACTGCTTAGGGGATGTTGTTGAGCAAAAGACAGAGGGACAGGAAGAACGTGTGTTTCTTGGAGAATGCCATTGCAGCTAGGAAGTGGTCAGTTGTGCCCAATGGTACTGGAGATTCCTCAGCATGGCACTGTGGTGTTTGGGTGTCCTTAGCTTTCCCCGCATATTCTGTCTTGCTATAGTTGTGGTTTTAATATCCAGGGATTTTTTCACCTAGCATCATGTGTGTTTCATTTCTGGGGAAATAAGGGCAGCCTGTATTATTCACTTGTTTATTTGTTACAGTTATATTTTGCCTTTCTTCCAATGTGCTCCAGTACATGATTTTTTTTCCCTTCCTACTTCATCCTCACAATAACCCTGTGAGGTGGATCCAACTAAGAAAACAAGACTGCCCCAAAATAGTCTGATGAGTTGTTGTCAACAGAAATGTGTCACCCACATAACTTCTACAATCTTTGGTTTGTCTTTTTTCTAGATTTCTCAAAGTACTGTGGGAAAATAGGGAACATGACATAATAGATCAGAGTTCAGCGCCCCCTAAAATTAGGTGGGATGTAGCTTACATGGAGAAGGGGCTGAAAAGTGGAAGGGAGGCAGTTTCTTTCTTGTGTATCCACATAAATTCTTCAGTATATTATCCCACTGTCGTAATAATAATGGCCATTTTGTTACAACAGTGGGAGAATATACTGAATATACTGAAGAGTTTCAATATATTTAATGTGTATATTAGTTTGAAAGTTAATGAAGTAGATATTTTCCTGGGCATTACTTCTGTAATGAAATGTTTGATGCTAGAGGTAGAAGTAACATGGAAAGAACAGAGAAAAGGTTCCTACACCATGGGTAAGAAGAGCAATTTTTTCAGCATTTTTAAAAATTCAGAACTAACATGGTGTACATGGGAAATGAAAAAAACAAAACAAAACAGGAGAGGTAAGCCTTGCATAAGTAAATAAAAACATTTTGAACCTTTTAGAGACCACCTGAAGACTTGTTCCAAAATGCATCCAGGGATGATTTCTTTTCTTTCTCCAGCCCATGGTCCCCACAATGAAGGGGGCCTGATAAGGCTCTAGCCTGGCTGGGCATCCTGGATTAGGAGGGGGTCCAGGCATGATATTATTGTACGTTTTTATTATGTAAATCCATTTAGTTTTTTTAATAAAATAAATATAAACTGACTTCATTTAAACTGACTTATTTTAATTTTTATCCTAAATCCTGTAGAGCTCCTTGCTGCCCTTAACTTTAGCAGTACGTAGGGAACCTACCAAAGATCCTGGCCTGAGAGCCTGTTTCAGGTTGTGGGAGCCATGCTCCAGCCTCTACTTTTATCATAATTTCTATTTTGGTGAGTTCATTGGTGAGACAGACTTAGGACTTTATCAGATGCTATCTTTAAAACGTTCTTTTGCCGGCACCCCCCCCCAGCAATTTTAATGCTGGCAAAAGAACGCCCCCCCCAACTCACCTCCTTTCCTTGCAAAGGCTCCTCTGTGAATAAAGAGGAAGTGAATGGAGCCCCGTTCACTTCCTAGTTCAAAATCTCATGTGATTTCATAGTGCGAGAAATTTAAAAAAATACACATTAAAAAGTTAAACTAAGCACCTAAACACACTAAAATAACCTCCAAGTAACCCAGGAAAGGTAAAAAAAAGAAATTCATCACTTACCTGGATGTCCTGATCTGACCCAGACGTGTTTGTGCCTGACTGGCAATTGTCGGGGTAAGTCTGAGATTTAAAGGGACAGAGATATAGCATGCCAGCAATGCCAGCAAAAAAGCAGCAAGGAGATCTATTGACGACTTAAGCCATCATTTAAAAAACATGGGTTTGGGGCTCTTTATAACCACAAAAGGGTGATGTCATCTGATCCGGGCACCCTTTTGTGGTTATGTGGTGTTGTGATGACGCTGTATTTTCCGTGTCTGATAAAGTCCTTAGTTGCTTTCCTCCTTTCTCTCTGTTTTCCTGTTCAGACATGCTCAGCAAGGAATTCTGGAGGTAGCTGCTGCTTACCTTGCCTGTTGTAGGCAGGCACACATTGCTGTAATAGATCCAATTAGAACAGAATCTAGCTCTTTCCCAGTTTAAGCTTTGTTTATAGAAGTGTTATATTGTTACTGCAAATATAGTGCTGAACCCAACCTCAAAAGTCTATGGAGATTTTCACACGGGGCCAAAATGTCCCGTTACTGCCCCGCTACCTCCTCTCCCGTTCCTGCCACGGAATAACATAAATCTTTCGCACACTCACCTTAATTCCGCAGCAGGAACGGGCTCCCCCTCCCCTTGCTGGCTGGCCGTAAATGCAGCCGTCGTAAGGCTGCTTTTACGACCGGCCATCTGAAACGTTATCACGTTATCACGTTATCACGTGATAACGCCAGACAGTAAATTTAAAAAATAAAACTCCCCCAAACATAAAATCAGTTCACCAATCACAAAAGCACTCTTTAAATCACATAATCAAAACAGGGAGGGTAAAATAAAGGGTGCCACTTACCTCGATGTCCAGATCGTACCAGGAAGTGCTCAGAACGGACCTCCCCTCCATGGCTGTGTTTCGGAACAGGAACAGGACTCCTGTTCGCACACCTGTGATTCCGTGATAGTGACAGAACGGGAGGTCTATTCACGATGAAAAATCGTGATTACATTGTTCTGGAAAAGTCACGGGAGTAGGACAGATGAAGGACAGAACGGGGTCAACATCGTCCGAAAGGGAAAACCTTTCCCGACCCTGTTCTGTTCCTGCCACGGGATATATAGCCCGTGTGAAAATCTCCTATGTTTCTCCAGCCCTCCTTTTTCATCCTCTCAGTAGTGATGCTGCTGAAAAAAGCTTCCAAGCTAGACAGAATTTGAGGAGGAAAAGGGGGCTTTGTGGATGCAGAAAGCCTTCCTGTCAGAGGCTTTGTTAACTGACATATGTCTGTACTTTCCACTACAACATCTATGACTGGTTGTCTTTCTGAATTGGATCATAATAACAGAACAATGATGGTCAGTACCCAGAGCTCAAATATTCTTTCAACACTCTTTTTTTCTCTCTTTTAGTAAGAAATCTGGAATCATTGCATAGAAAATATGTTCTATGGCTAATTAGCATCAATAGTTTGAGTCTCTGTGTGTGTTCAAACATGAAACAAATTGCAATAGTAAGTAAACGGACCTACGAATAAACAGATTGTACCATCAGGCATAAAGTATTCCTGACGCATTATAATCTGACTTAGAACTGTGTAACAAAGAGCTGTTATATTTGTCACCGCTCCTAGACAAGATTAGATGGCAGGCATGTTTATAATTTAACTAAATACAAAGACCTCAACAATGCAATTCTATAGAGACACAGATTTAAATTACGACAGTCACATTATTTCCACAGCATTCCCACAAGTCACATTATTTCAAACTGTTGAACACATATTCTTTCTTTCTTTCTTTCTTTTCTTCTTTACAATAAGAAAAACATATCTCACTTGTGGCTGAACTGAGCTGTCATCAGTATAGCTTGTGGTTTTACATGCCACTTGGTAATACTTCTCTAAAGTATTATTAATAAATATTATACAATATTATTGAGAAAACAAGTTGTGTTAAGTGGTGATCACCACTAACTTTAAGACAGTTTAGAAGATACATTCATGGACGATAAGGCCACCTAAGTCAGGATGGTTATATGCCACCTCTATGATCAAGGGTAGCATGCTTTTGAGGATAAAAAAGCAGTTGCTCAGGAGCAATAATATTTCTCTCATGTCTTACCTGTGGGCTTTCTGCTGGCATCTAGTTGGCCATTATAAGAGAAATACTGCTGCATTACATGGTCTGGCTGAGAGCTCCTGGAAGCTGTCATTTCAAAAGTTAACTTTTCCAAATGTATGAGTGTGAATAAATCTAAAGCAGCATAACTGAAAAATACTAGTCTTCTATTCTGTAAAGACCTGCTGACTAAATCTAGGGTGTTATACAGGCTGAGTCTCCCTTATCTGGAATTCCTCAATCCAAAATATTGCAAAATCCAAAATAGTCCACGTGGGTGGCTGAGATAGTGACACCTTTGCTTTCTGATGGTTCAGTTTACACAAACCTTGCTTCATGCACAAAATTATTAAAAATATTGTGTATCAAGTTACTGTCAGTCTATGTGTATTAGGTGTATATGAGACAAATGAATTTTGTGTTTAGACTTGGGGCCCAACTCTAAGATATCTCATTATGTATATGCAAGTAAATATTCCAGCATCCAAAATACCTCTGGTCTCAAGCATTTTGGATAAGGGTGGGCTTGTCTAGATGAGAAGATATAATGCTTATTGTTGCACATTAATGCAATTTTCAGCAGCGTTCATTTGTATCCATGTTTTTTTTTTGGTGGCAAAATCGCTGATATGCGAAGTTATCCATGTTTGATGTTCACACGAAGCCATGCCTGCGAATCAAGATGGTGGCCGGGAGTGAATTGCTCATGTTATTATTCTGAACAAGTTGCTGCCACTGCATTTTTTTTTTTTTACTGTAAATCTAAGTTGTGCAAGTGCGACCTTCCATTTAAAAAGCTGTTTGGTCCCCTTAGCACAGCGAAAAAGCACACTATTGCAACTGTGAAACTCCAGAATGGTGCTTTCAGCCACTTCATTGCTGCAAGCCTGCCCCACACACATCTGACAAATTGGTTTCTACTTCTGCTCTTAACTGGGAATGCACAGCGATGTGATTCGGTTGTCCTAACAAGCGGGAGTGCGCATTTCCCCTGCATTTAAAAAAACTCCAGAAAAGTCAAGAAGGCTTTTCCCGCTTGGTTTTTGGAGTTGTTGGATATTCCTTCCAAATATGGTGAATCACCTTGGGATATCATTTGGACAAAACGTATGCTTCTTGAATTCTGTGAGGATTTTTTTCACAGTCTAGACAGTGGTTCTTAACCTGTGGTCCGGGGACCCCCATGGGACCACAGTGTCCTTACAGTGGATCTGCGAAGACATGAAGGTTGCTGTGCTCACTTTCTCCCTGCAGTGGAGTGGCTACATGAAAGGAGCCAAGGCAAAGGCTGGATGGCTTGGCCTGCACATTGCCATTCAATCCACTCCGGCCACAAGCTTGCAGGCAAAGCAAGGCATGGTCATCCCTCCCCTTCCAGTCTTTCTAGGAAGACTCTATGGTAGGTGTGCTGTTTTGTGTCCCATGGATAATTGAATAAGTGGATAATGAATCAGTGGATACGGGGTACGTATATTCCACTGTATTGTTAAGTGTAGCCTCTTGGCAGCTGAAGATGTATTTTAGTGTGTGTGTATGTGTGTGTGTGTGTGTGTATATATATATATATATATATATATAATTTAAACAAGCAAACACATACATAAAGAAAACTACCAATTATTTTTTGTGTTTGGCTTGTCTCTCTCTGTGTGGGCTCAGTGGACCACTGTCTCACTTTGACTGAATCTACCTAAATGTTGTTGATATGTATATTCAATATACCTGAGAAAGGGCTCTGCATACTGTATGCATGCAAACATATGCACCGAGCTTTTCATCCTCCTGTGTTAATCAGGATCCCCCCTCATGTTGAGGAGGACAATGAAGATACATCAGTATGCTGTAGCATCATTAAGGCTGGCGTCACTCCGCCCCCACAGATGTTGTCACCTGGTGCGGTTTGGCTTCTCCGCACCCCCTTAGTACCACCACTGTCAGCAGGGCCGGTTTAAGGAATTTTGGGGCCCCCTGCAATGCTTTATTTTGGGGCCCCCATATGTTTATCTCAGGTCAATGTAACCTAACCTATTCATAAGATAGGACCCCTGTATCCATGGATTCATTATCCATGGGACACAAAACAGCACAACTACCATAGAGTCTTCCTAGAAAACCTTTGTCAGATAAGGAGGTCAGCAGGGGGGTCCCCTTGACCTTGGGCCCCCCTGCCAATGCTGATTTGGCAGACTGGTTAAACTGGCCCTGACTGTCAGTATGTGCATATGGTCCCCACTCACGCCTACTAAATGTGCAGATTGTGGGAGTTGGTTTTGCTGCCAGATATGGAAAGTCACATCTAATCTATGCAGCCCATTCCTCCTTAATGCAGGGATGGGCAACTTTACCAAGTCTGGAATCCTGTGGAAACTTCATGGACAGCCAAAAATATCCCATAATGAAACAAAATAAAACAGAAAGTGGTCAGGGGTCTACTTTTTTTTTTTTTTTTTTTTTAAAAACATGGATTTTAAAATTTTATATTATTTTATTTTTACATTAAATAGTGCAGAGGACCCTGGGATGAGTTGAAAAGGTGAATCTCTGCTCCTAGAAACTTTCACAAGAGACAATCCACTCACATTTTTTGGGCCAGGAAATGGGGGGAGGCCAGGTGCCTTGTGGGAGGGGGCTGCATTTTGCCCAACCACTGTCCTAATGTGGCCTCACAGCAGTGCATAGAGTGTGGCTCATCTCAACCCTTTCTGCTCAGTCACAACCAGGCCAGTTTAAGGCACCGGCGGCGTCAGCATCCGCAGGGGGCCCCATCATTGTGGGGGCCCCCATAGTAACCCTCCTCCTAATAATCTGAATATCCTGTACTGTGAATAGTTTAGGTTGAGTTAGGTTACATTGACCTGAGAGAAACATAGGGGGCCCTCAAAATAAAGCATTGCAGAGGCCCCAAAAATTCCTTAAACTGGTCCTGGTCACAACGGATGAGGAAAGCATTCCTATGTCATCTAGAATTGCCTTACACATCTTTTGATGTGGTTGGAAATGCATGAAAGCATGAAAGCGGGATGTGTGTTGTGTATGGCCAGTCCAGCTTTCAAAACATTGTCTGGGGAGGTCTAGGAATGCTTGAAATTGTTCCTCTTTTGGACTTTGTAATGTGGTGGTGAGAAGGCAGAACTTTAATTCCTATCTGTCTCTTAACCTCCTTTGGGCAACATATGTTTGGGGAGCATTTGGACTTACCATTCCTCTTGTCAAATTCAACAGATCTGCTGTTCTTCTTTCTTTGAATAGCTGTCATCTTCTTGATTGGTGACAGGGAGCTTGTCTGTACGGTGAAAATAATATAAACGGCATACGAACGGAAGGTGATCCATTCATACAGACAGTCACACAAATATGTGTCATTAGGAAGATGGGCAGTGAAATCTACTGCAAACTCCATGTGCATAGTGTCCGGGGCATCATCCAGATTTTTTTAAAAAGTTCCATATGACATGTGAATGTGCAATCATTTGGACAGTCGCAGTTGCACAGATACAAACAATGCAATCTGATTGGCTAGATGAACATGGGAGGTGGGGTTAGCAAAGAGGGAAAGTGGCTGCTGCCGCCATGTTAGATTTTCAGCTAAGCGAGGGTCCGGTAAGTTGATCAAATGATGATCTTATATACTTTTTCATTTTTTAGAAAATACGAACTATTGCATGTACGCACCATGGGAAACTTTTTAAAAAAATTGGTGGCAGCAGATTTAAAATCGTGAGTAAATAACTCACGGCCACCATCTTGGCTAGGGGGCCATGTGGAGCTTAGCGGCCTCTTTTGACCATGAAGACAGGTTACATTGTTATGAATGCCTGCTTTGTCAGACATGTTCGTATTCCCCCCTGTATAGACGGGACCAGGCGTCCAACACACCTAGAACACAGACAGCTGATATGCAAAAATGAGCCATATATCATGAAATCTGTTCAAAGTACAATGCAATTTTTAAAACTTCATATTATGCTATAAACTTGTAGAAACTCCTTGTCATAGTTTTAATGCCTACTTCTAGCTGCCTGTTTTATGCCTATTTTGTCCAAAACCTTTTTATTTTTGATGAATAATGTATCTTTATTTATGTCTTGCAAATAAAAGCATATTCTTTATTGTATGTCTTACTTACATTTGGGGGTGTTAGATGGTTAGAAGAAATCATGTTTGTTGGGTTAAGATGATCTAGAGCCTGGGAAATTGCTTTCAAAAGTAATTAGCTACACTTACATTTTCGAGGTTCCAAGAAGCAGTTTTCGTTATAGTTACAACTTTAAATCACTCACAGCAGAACATATGGCAGCAGCACCAGTAGCAGCATAAGCCAGCTCTTGCACCATGTGATATTCTTCCTCCACTTTAGTTACTTTATGAAAGTAGTTAAAGAAATGATAAATTTTAAAGGCAGTTTTATTTTAAAAACCCACAATACAATCTAATTGCAACGTAGTTATACCTTTCTTATTGGGGAGAGGAACTGATTACAATTAACAAGTTATTTGTGATTAGCTACTTCCAAGTTGCTTTATAATGATGCTTTGAAACCAAGTGCACTGTTCTGTCAGTTATGCACATAACTTTCTAAGCAATGGAAAAAAAAATAACTTTTTTGCTTTCTTTGGCAACTTTTGGTAACAAAGTTCAACAGAACAAAGTAAAATGTCCAACCTGACAGCTTTCCTTAGTAAAACATGTAATACATGAATATAAACATACTTGTTTTCTAGCCTTCAAGTTAAAGATGTCAGTTCCAAAGACCAACATGAGAACTGGGTGGATCAAGATTACTTTTGTTTCTATTAATAAAAGAAATAAATGGAAACCATTTCATAATAAAAGAGTAATCATAAAGTTAATTTCTTGAGTTGCAAACTTGTTATGTTAGTTTTTCCATGGGAACATGAGACTACAATTTCTCACACCAACAGTTCAAAGATAAACTGTGTAGGCCTTTCCATTCTTGAGCTATCACTATATGAGCTTCTAGACAAAAACAAAACAAAACAAAACAAAACAAAACAACCCCCCCCACACACACATTAGTATTTTATTATTGTTGTTTTCTTAAGGAGAGTAAACTCAATGCTGGCAAAACTATTTTTTAAAAATTTGTTATTGTTTCCATTTCTTTGAAAACCTCCCACCAAAATCTTTGGATTTTTGAAAAGCAGCACCACATGTGAAAGAAAGTACCTATAGCACTGCAGTTTGTCCAGCATTTGGCAGACATTTGCTTATTTACATAATGGAGTTTCAATATCATTGATAAATTATTTTAAAACAATGTTCACATATTTTAACTGAAACTGATTTTAACGGAGAGCTTTTCCATAAAGATCTATAAATCATCTATTACCAACTGCAGAGCTTTTTCCCAGACCAATTTTGAACCTATTACATTATCATATGTGTTGTCAGTTTTAAGACAGAATAGATTTTTGAAGTTATTGCAGAAGATCCAGAGCTGCTTGTAATACCAGTGACACAGATTTGGTTAATGAACAATTTATGACAAGCTTCAGGATGGGATATAAAATGTAAAACCTGATGAAATTGAAACCATGAAAGTAAGACATTTCCCAGTTGTTATTTTATTTGAGCCCCTGATTTGTGTGGTTGTTCTATATATCAATTCATCAATCAATCAATCTTGCAAATGATACAGGGTTTTGGCTTCTCAGTTCTTAAACTGAGAACATTTGTCTTCATCAACAAATAGAGTATGTCATAAGAATGGTAAGAGTGGTGATAGCAGACATATCATATGTTTTTTGCCACACTTTTTTTAACACTGCAAGGTTTTTTAGGCTTAATAGGTATAAATGGTAACCCTCAGCCCGAATCTGGATGTTGATTATCTTTTTCTAGTAAAAACCAGATATCTATATTGAGATTCAGTGTAAATCTTACCATTTGCCTCCACTTCATAGTATGACTTTACACAGGCATTCCCAATCCTCTTTCCTTTGTAGTTGTCCCTCTGTATTCACGGATTTGGTATTCATGGATTTAAGTATTCATGGCTTGAAAATATTCTTAAAAAATAATAATCTAAAAAGCAAACCTTGATTTTGCCATCTTATATAAGGGACATCATTTTGCTGTGCCATTGCATATAATGGGACTTGAGTATTCACGGATTTTGGTATCCACAGGAGGTCCTGGAACCAAACCCCAGCGAATATGAAGGGACAACTGTATTTTGAAATAATACTTTTTTGGGGGGAGGGGGAAGACTCTGGGGTGTTTATGTTTATTGATAAAGTTCATAATTGTGTGTGTATTCTAAATAATATGTGAATAAAGGTACTGAACTTCACTGCAAACAAGCAAAACCAGAAAACCAGAAATATACTAAGAACTGTAAAATTGATTACAAATGTAATGATACACACACACACACACACTTTGATATCTTCCTCAAAGGATTCCCAAGCTTTCATGGAGAGAGCATGTACTATGTAACAGAATACCTGCCACAATGTGATAAGACTATTTTTTAAAAAAAAGAATACTAACTTAAATGACATTTATTTATTCACTCATTTATACATTCCTGAAAGGATGGCCTAACCACAGTATGACAAACATTTTGGCATGCCAGTGAAGTATAAAAATGACAGTGAAGGCATCCACTGAGGAACCCTGTGAGAATTTAGTAAATGAAAATTTGTTCAGGTGAACTTTCTCTTGGGGAAGTGTGCGCAAGATCATAGGTTAAAGTTTTAAACTCCCACTTAAGTCTCACTGTTTTATGGATATTTGCTGATTACTTTCTTTGAGTTTTACTGTGTTATTACAGTTGTCCCTCTATACCCATGGAATCTGCATCTACGGATTCAACCACCCACAGCTTGAAAATATATATATATATATAAAAAATCCAAAATGCTAACCTTGATTTTGCTGTTTTATATGAAGGACACCATTTTACTATGCCATTGTATATAATGGGACTTGAGCATCCACAGATTTTGGTATCCATGGGGCTCCTGGAACCAAACCCCAGCAAATATAAAGGGACAACTGTATAGGTTTTACTGTAGGGAGTTTATCAGATGCGGCAAAACCCGCGTCATTAGGATGGGACGATAGCACAAATGGCTGAAATTTTCAGACAACGTTGTCACTTCCCTGGTGCTGGCATGAATGAGGCATCAAATCACTTCTTATTGACAGCTTAGCCCATCAATAAAAAGTGATGCCTCATTCATGCCAGTGTAACACTGCAGGAATGGATAAGCGATGACAACATCTAATAATTTTCCCTTTTCTGCTGTAGCACATGCTAGATGACGTAGTTTTTTAGTGATATTGGTCTCGTCTGATAAAATCCTAGGACACCCTGGTTTTTTTTTTTTAATTTAATAAAATAAATAACCTAATTGTACCCTCATGTGAGTACAACTCACCAAACAGATCTGTGGTAAATGCTTAACATTTGAAGAATATTTTTCAAGAAATTAGAATAATATGCAATATCTATGCAAACTTGTAGGTTTTTCAATTCACATTTGTGTGACTATGAAAATATAATATTGCTTTGATTTAATGACAAGGAAGTATTTTATACATACCAAGTTGCTCAGTTTCTGAAGTACAAAGGTATTTTGCTGTTGACTTCTGGGGGGAAAGCTGCATTTTTATTTTTATGTTTTAATTTCAGAGAGGTTCAGTATAGTTTGCAAAATCTGAAATACAAAGGTGTTGCATCCATACGTTTTGCCAGCAGGTGGTGCTCATGCTTCTTGATTCAGCCCATGTGGACTTTGATTTAGAAAAGCCTGTGCCTAAGCTTTTCAAATAAGCACTTCAAATTTGCCCCCCCCCCCAAAAAAAAAGTGTAAAAAGAATAACAAACTGTCTCTGACAAACAGTTGCCTATAGTATATTGCTCTGGCTCTTGGACTACCACTGTCTTGCATGCTAGTTTTGCAGCTTAAGAAGAACAATTCTTCAACAACTGCATACTATCGTTTTTGATGGCTTTTTAGGGAACAACCAGGAAACACAATATGTGCCTTGGCATTTTTGTACTTACCTTACTTACAAAGTGGCCATGGAGAATGTGTGAGTCCTGTTTTTTTTTTTTTTTTTTAGTTTAGGCATCTCTCTGGCATCCTGCAGCCTCCCAGCTTCCCACATTTCAATTAAGGCCCAGGGGAAAATGTAATAAAGTAACTTCTCTCACACATGACTTGGGAGGCCGCAGAACGATAGAGAGATCTAACAGAATAATGACACAAAAAGTAGCCTCAGGGCTTGTCTATTTATCCCAGCTTCCCCTCATCTTGGAGCCCTGCAGCCCAACAACATAGGACTCTCACCCCATTTCATCTCTGTGCAGTCCTGATGACACTTGAGGCAAAGCCAGTGGGAAGCTGGGGTAAAGTCCATTAAAAGGTTTGTATAAAAACCCATGTTATATGTGTCAGTGAGGGAGGTGCCTGCCAGTGCCTGATGGTGTGTGCATGCAAACTTCCTCCCTTTTGGGAACGGCAACAGGGGATGGGGATGGGCCAGCTATGGGGCCAGAATACACCAGTCAGAAGCCGGAGTATTCTGGCAGGTCTAAACAAGCCCCTGGTCAGCTTGCCATGATAATGTTAAGTTCAAAAACATCACTAAAAAAAATCAATATAAATTATAAGGTGTTCTGAGAACGAGGCATTATAAAAATGAAGCAGCTTTAACAAGGGAAGAAAACTGTCAGGAAACTGGAGGATGGATTTCCCTGGAGCAAGAGCCAATTAAACGCATAAGCTGCAATCCTGTTGGTTAGTGCCAATTAGAGCACACCCATTGGTTCAATTGCTAAATGGTGAGTCAACAAATAGGTAAATCCAGTTGTTTCAATGGTCATACTCTATTTGGGATTCACAATAGAATTCAGGCCATTGTATGATATGTGATAGGTTAAATATGTAGGCCTCAGTCAAATTGTTAGGACTTTATCAGATGCAGCAAAAATTGTGTCATAACAACCCAATAATATCATTAACAAATTAAATTATCCGACAATGTAGTCTTCTTCCCGTGGAAAGCATGTGTGCCAGGTGTGAATAAGGCACCATACTTTATTGGTGGGATAAGCTGTCAATAGAACCTTAATATTGCTTTTTTTGGGTGGTATTAAAAGCATCGAAAACCATTTCCTGGTGTAATCGTGAGATTACAGCGTGCATGGGTGGTCCTCTTTCCCCCATCCCCATTCCCAGGGAGAAAACTTCCAGGTGAGAACACGAAAATGGTTGACAGGGCACTCTGTTTATGAACTGTCCCCTCTTGCTGGCAAGATTTTCTGTTTGTTTCAGGGCTTATCTGTACTTTTTTAAAAAAAAACATTGAGTGTTTTTTGTGATTTTATGTGAACCCGTGTCTTCTTGTGAGGACCGCCAAGATCTCGCACCCTGCTAACAAGGAAGTAAGTGGACATTTTTTTAAAATTAGGTATTTATACCCCGCTCTTCAGCCACAAAGGCTATCAGAGCGACTTACAATTTGTTTTAAGCAATAGCACTTTACACATCTACACTGCATTAAGCAGTTTCCAATGTGTGTTAGCTAATTGCCCCCACAAGCCGGTATGCAAGTCGGTGCCACTACAAGCTGGGCATAAAGGAGCATGTGTGGGCTAGTACAGAGCGTTGATACTGTGGAATTAGAAGGGCATGCAAAGACAACTGCTACTGTAGTGGGACCTTTAATCCTGTTCTTAAAACGTAAGTGGTGGTTGTTTGATAATTCCAGTTATTATGCCAAGATGTTTCCCCCTTCCTTGTTTGCATTATTACAACATATTAAGATGCTCATCTGATAAAGTCCTTAGTCTCAACTAGAGTAGATCCATTGATACAGTGGAATGTACATAATTGCAGACTTACCAAGTTCCCATTGATTTTCAACAGATCTTCTCTAGTTGGGACTAGCAACTGGATTTAAGCCTTTATATGCAGCACAGTCTCTTTCTTTTACTTGGAGGAAAGTATGTCGGATCAGAAGTCCAGTTAGGAAAGGCTGCAGCAGTTTGTATTTGTCCCCCTTCAAACTCAGTTTGCAGCAATGGAAGCAATCTGAGGAGAAAGAGGGAAAGTGGGCATTTTAAAAGCAGCTGAAAAGTGGGACGTCAGAGGATTAATCAGGACTCTCTTTGCCCAGTCAGGGTGGTTAGAAGGTGGGATTACTGTCAGAGAAGGGTATTTGTTGCTCTAGTGGGTGTGTGTTTATGTGGGAATATGAAAACAAACAGATGTGGTATAGGTTTAAACATCCCCAACCTGCACATTGCAATCCAAATTAGGATGGAGCTCTACAAGTGTAACAGTTATTTTTTTTTTTTAAAAAAAGAGAGAGATAGAGAGAGGAGAGTGGCTGAGCTTCGTGCTTCATTTTTGACATACGGGACTTTTTCAGACAGTACTTACTGTGCAAGAAGCTTGAGAGAGAGGTACGGCACTGTCACGTGGCAGGGGGTCCATTTTGGATGATGCCATCCCTCTCGCAAAATTGTCGGTGTCATTTATGTGTACAATTGGAGGCAGCCGTGCCATATTTTACTCATGGAAGTTGCCCATGAGTAAAATATGGTGCAGCTGCCTCCAATCGTACACGGAAGTGACACCAAGGATTTCGCGAAAGGGACGGTGGCATCCGAAACAGACCCCCTGCCACGTGACAGTGCCGTACCTCTCTCGCAAGCTTCTAGCATGGTAAGTACTGCCTGAAAAAGTCCACAGTGTAGTTTAGCTCATGGAAGGCACCAAAACTAATCTTGCAAGTTTATAATGAGCTAGATAAAGTATTTCATTCTAGAATATATTTCCTTTCTTAACTAATATCCACATGTAATGGCTGAAAAAGATTTCAAACTGTTTTAAATTTTACTGTGTTTTTAATTTAGCTGTATGTTAACTTGTTTAATCCTGTGTGAATAATATAATTTATTATGTTATATTTGTGCCTTAAAAAAAATAAAGTTGTGAGCCACCTTGAGTCCTAGTACTGGGAAAAATATCAGATATAAATAATAGATCTCTCCATCTCTCTCTCTCTCTCTCTCCATCATCTATCTAGCAACCTGATCTTACATCTGGCAGGAAATTCTGGCAATAGTGGCAACAGCTGGAAGGACAGTTCAGTCCTAACTCAAAGACACACTCATTGTAGCTGGAGTAGGAATAGCCAGAAGTCTCCTGGGTCCGCCTGTATAACTCCCTTTAGACAGCTCATCTTAGGGATTAGCCAACAGATGGTTCTGCTGGCACAACTGCTCTGTTGGCTGAGATTAATTGACAGAAGAGGTTAAAAAGAAGCGGAAAAGAAGGGTTTGGAATCAACATAGCTTCAGTTTACCTAGAACTAGTTGGTTTGGATTATGCTGTGAATAGGAATATGGATGGATTCAGTTAACTAGTTTTATGTTGGATCCCTGCACATAACACAACATCTGTCCTTTGAGCATATGCAAACACAGTCACCTGAATGAGCTCAGGGCATGGATGTTTGGAAGAACTAACCTCTCCTTGTCCTTTTGATTGTGCTTTATAAAGAGATTTTGTGCACTCTTTTTTTGGGGGGGGGTAGAGGAGATTATATATATATATATATATATATCCATACACACACACACACACACACACACACATATATATATATATATCGGAAAAGCTGCAGAGCTGTTTGGGCTGGAAGTAAACCTGAAGAAAACGGAAGTTCTTTAACAGCCTGCACCACAGGACGAACACCACCATCCCCACATTGCCGTCAGCAAATCTGTGCTCAAGTCCGTTCAGCAGTTCACCTACCTGGGAAGCATCATCTCCTCAGATGCCAAGATTGACAAAGAGATCGATCACAGATTAGCAAAGACATATAGCACATTTGAAAGACTTCACAAAAGAGTCTGGAGTAATAAACACCTGAGGCGAAGCACAAAAACCAGTGTGTATAGAGCCATTGTACTGTCTATTCTCTTTTATGGGTCTGAAACATGGCTCACCTATCGCCATCACCTATGATTCTTTGAATGCTTTCATCAGCGCTGTATACGCACAATCCTAAATATACACTGGATTGACTATGGAGATTTTCACACGGGCTATATATCCCGTGGCAGGAACAGAACAGGGTCAGGAAAGGTTTCCCCTTTCGGACGACGTTGATCCTGTTCTGTCCTTCATCTATCCTACTCCCGTGACTGTTCCAGAACAATGTAATCACGATTTTTCATCGTGAATAGACCTCCCGTTCCGTCACTATCACGGAATCACAGGTGTGCGAACAGAAGCCCCGTTCCTGTTCCGAAATGACAGCCGTGGAGGGGAGGTCCGTTCCGAGCACTTCCTGGTACGATCTGGACATCGAGGTAAGTGGCACCCTTTATTTTACCCTCCCTGTTTTGATTATGTGATTTAAAGAGTGCTTTTGTGCTTGGTGAACTGATTTTATGTTTGGGGGAGTTTTATTTTTTAAATTTACTGTCCGGCGTTATCACGTGATAACGTGATAACGTTTCAGATGGCCGGTCGTAAAAGCAGCCTTACGACGGCTGCATTTACGGCCAGCCAGCAAGGGGAGGGGGAGCCCGTTCCTGCTGCGGAATTAAGGTGAGTGTGCGAAAGATTTATGTTATTCCGTGGCAGGAACGGGAGAGGAGGTAGCGGGGCAGTAACGGGACATTTTGGCCCCGTGTGAAAATCTCCTATGTGACGAATGTTGCTGTCCTTGAGCAAGCAGGGATCACCAGCATTGAAACCATGATATTGAGAACACAGCTGTGCTGGGCAGGGCACGTTTCTAGGATGGAGGACCATCGCCTCCCCAAAATAGTAGTCTACAGTGAACTCACCGTGGGTCAGTGTAAGAGGGGCGCTCCAAAAAAAACGATACAAGAACTCTCTGAAACAACATTTCAGCTTCGGCCAAATTGATCACCAACAATAGTCTGCCCTGGCCTCACATCGGGAGGCATGGAGACGCACTATCAACAATACTGCATTTTGAGAACTCACGCCGAACAAGTCATGAAGAGAAACAACAACGCAGAAAGAATCACAACCCAGAAACATCACCCAAGGAGACCTTCTGCTGTGCTTTTTGCAACCGGACTTGTTTATCTCGGATTGGCCTTTTTAGTCATCAGCGCACTTGCAGAAAGCGCGGGATGAGTCCTTCCTGAATCTTCGTTTGCGAAGAAAAGCCATGTATGTGTGTGTGTATATATGATATGATATGATATATGATATGATATAATATAATATATATATATATATATATATATATATATATATGGTTGAAGCTCTATAATACTTGCTGCTGTTTGTGATAGAATTATTTTCATATTTTCTCCACTTTTCCCCTTCAAGACATGGTGATAGATTCTTTTCCTGGCAGCTGCTTCAGGGCTATCCCTGACTCTCAGAATCTGAGCACAGATTCTGTGGTTTTAGCGTAGCTACCTAAGACCATTCTGGAATCTGTCCTTATCAGCATTTTTTTCTTAGCAACTATTTAAATCTCATCTTTACTTTTGTGCCCTTCTTCCTGTTGATCTCTTAATCCTGCTCCACAGCAGGTTGTTTATCATTTTCAAAAGACTGGCTATTTATAGCCCTTTGCAGTCATGTTTAACTGCACCAGAGGAAAATTTCTAACTCCTTGGTTATATAGATGAACAATGACTAGAATAATAAATAGAGGTCTGTAGATCTGATATGCACAATCATTTCTGGCAGTGTATGTGTGTAGGGTTTTTTTACAGTTGTTTTTTAAATGATTTCTAATGATAAAGATTCAGCATCCTATGCATAATCAATTATGGTGTAAATGCTACTGTCAAAAGCACATGATCAGAACCAATAAAGTAAGTGTTAAAAAAACTAATTAAATTAATTAAAAACCTAACTAATTAAAAAAAAACTGTTTCTGTTACTAATATAGTTTCCTTTCATTGCCTGAATCATGTCCTGTTCAGAATGCAATTTCTCATCCATTGTACTTTAGCAAAGATCAATACTGAAAGCATTCTTGAAGTTCTCTGAAAGTAGTTGTAGAGATCAGAGAATAATTGGCAGGTTGTTCTTCTCTTCCTTATGACTTTGTAGTTATTAAAATATGTGGGTTACATGACTCTACAAGTGATACTGAGAATCATAGAATCATGGAGTTGGAAGAGACCACAAGGGTCATCCAGTCCAACCCCCTGCCATGTAGGAATACACAGTCAAAGCACTCCTTACAGATGACCATTCAGCTTCTGTTTAAAAACCACCCTGTTAAACAGATCTTACTGTTAGGAACTTCTTCCGAATGTGTAGGCAGAATATCTTTTCCTGTAGCTTGAATCCATTGCTCCTTGTCCTAGGACTTTATCAGATGAACCCCTTTAAACATTCTTTTGCTGGCATAAACAATCCATTCTTATGCCAGCAAAAGAACTCCCACCACCACACTTACCTTCTCTCCTGGCAAAGACTTCCCTGGCAATGAAGAGGAAGTGAATGGAGCTCTGTTCACTTCCTCATTCAAAATCCTGCGGATTCTTGTGAGAAGACTCTCACATGGGAAATTAAGAAACAAAACAAAAAGAACACAGAAAAAAATAATAATAAAAAGGCACATACACAAACTTAAAAACTTCCAAGTAACTTGAGAGCATCTAAAAATTGCGTCACCTACCTGGATGTCGCGATCTCACCAGGAAGTGTTTGCGCCGGACTGGCCATTCATGCTGCATTCATGTGAGTACAATGGTGTGAGGTTTCACACGCCGGCAATGCTAGCACTAAAGTGCCATGGGGGAATCAATTGATGGCTCCAGCTGTCAATTAAAAAGTATGGGTTTTGGCCAGTGCATAAACACAAAAGAGTGCCACACTTACCTGTAAGTCCAGCAAAAGGCTTCCCAGCAATGAATGGGGAGTGAACGGAGCTCTGTTCACTTCCTTGTTTGAATTCGCACATATTCTCGCATGAATAAATAGTGTGGGAAATACAAAGATAACAGAGAAATAGTTACAAAAGACACTTAAAACACACTAAAAAAAGTCCCAAGTAACCCAGGGAAGGTCATAAAAGGTGTGTCACCTACCTGGATGTCACAATCTCACCTGGAAATGTTCTTGCCGGCCATTGATGTGAATACAATTGTGCAAAGTTTCAAACACCAGCAACGCTGCCCCCAAGGTACCATGGGGATCAATTGATGGCTTGAGCTGTCAATAAAAAAGTACGATTTTTAAGAGAACATGATCACGAAAGGGCAACGTCATGTGGTATGCACACACTTTCAGAATCATTATGTGCCTTATGATGCCTTATTTACCCTGTCTGATAACATCCCTAATCTCGCAAGAAGATACTCATGTGAGAAATAAAAAAAAATTAACCAAAAAAATAAACACACATTTTTTTTAACAAAAAGCACATAAACACACTGAAGGAGTCCCAAATAAACTGGGGAGGATCATAAAAAGTGCATCACCTAAACTGGATGTCGCAATCTCACCCAGAAGTGTTCTAGCTGGACCAGCCTTTGATGCTTCATTCACGTGAGTAGTATGGCACCAGGTTTCATATGCCAGCAATGGTGGCACCAAATCACAATGGGGAATCTTCATGTGAACTACAAACATGGATAGCTTTGCATATCAACGATTTTTGCCAAAGGGCCATGAAGACAAATGAAAACTGCTGCAATTTTGTATTAATGTGCAGCAATCAGCATTATATCTTCTCATCTAGACAACCCCTTATACAGTTGTCCCTTCTCATTTGCGGGGTTTAGGTTCCACAGACCCCCACAGATGTGAAAATTTCGCAAATAATGAGAGCCCTCCTCTGCCCTCCCGAAAGTGGCAATGGGGCCTCCAGAGGCCCCGTCGTCGCTTCCCCCTGCCTCCTGTCTCCCTCCTGAAGCGACCATGGGCCTCCGGAGGCCCTGTCGTCACTTTCCCCTGCCTCCCCCACCCTCTCGAAGCGACCATGGGGCCTCCAGAGGCCCCATCGTCACTTCTCCCGCCTCCCTCCGGAAGTGACCACGGGGCCTCTGGAAGCTCTATGTTCGCTTCTCCCTGCCTCCCTTCTCCCACCTGAAGCGACCATGGGGCTTCCGGATGCCCTGTCGTCACTTCCCCCAGTCTCCCCCACCTCCCACCTCCCTCCCAAAGGGACCACAGGGCCTCTGGAGGTCCTGTCATTGCTTCCCCCGCCTCCCCCATCCTCCCAAAGTGACCACGGGGCCTCTGGAGGCCCCATCATCACTTCTCCTGCCTCCCTCCCAAAGCAAACATGGGGCCTCTAGAGCCCCCTTCGTCACTTCCCTTTCTTCCCGCCTCCCTCCCGAAGTGACCATGGGGCCTCTGGCGGCCCTATTGTCGCTTCCCCTCACATCCCCTCACCCTTCCAAAGCAACCACGGGCCTCCGGAGGCCCCGTCATCACTTCACCTGTCTCCCTTCCAAAGTGACCATGGGGCCTCTGGAGGCCCTGTCATTGCTTCCCCCCACCTCCCACCTCCCTCCCGAAGCGACCACAGGACCCCCAGATACCCTGTCATCACTTCCCCCCACCTCCCACCTACCTCCCAAAGTGACCACGGGGCCTCCGGAGGCCCCGTCATCGCTTCTCCCACTTCCCTCCTGAAGTGACCACAGGGCCTCCGGAGACCCCATCATCACTTCCCCCTGCCTTCCACCTCCCTCCCAAAGCAACCACAGGGCCACTGGAGGCCCTGTTGTCACTTCCCCCACCCTACCAAAGCTTCCACGCGGCCTCCGGAGGCCCCGTCATCACTTCCCCTGCCTCCCTCCTGAAGCGGCCATGGGCCCTCCAGAGCCCCCGTCGTCGCTTCCCCTGGCTCCTGCCTCCCTCCCGAAGCAACCACAGGGCCTCCGGAGGCCCATTGTCATATCCCCCCGCCTCCCGCCTCCCTCCCGATGTGACCACGGGGCCTCCAGAGGCCCCTTCGTCACTTCCCCTCACCTCCCGCCTCCCTCCTGAAGTGACCACGGGGGCTTGGGAGGCCCCATCATAGTTTCCCCTCGCTTCCCGCCTCCCTCCTGAAGTGACCATGGGGCCTCTGGAGGCCCCATCGTTGCTTCCCCTGCCTCCCTCCCGAAAGTGGCGACAGGGCTTCAGTAGCCCCGTCACCACTTTCCCCGGCCTCCCCTCATGGCAAACCTCGAATATGCGGAACCATGAGTGTGGGGGCCACGAATGTGGAGGGAGGACTGTAGTTATTAAGTCTCCATCTAAACTGTATTTGTTCTACTTTAATGGACATAATGGTAGGATTATGGTCTGGATTTTTTTTGGTAAAATGTTCATCTTCTTTACTAGGTTAGCCATAGTCATAGAAATCCAGACCATCTCTATTCTAGAAAAGGATTCATGACAATTTGAAAAAAAGTCATGAATCTTTTTTCTTGATTTTTTTCCTGTATAATCTCTAGCGTTTCCAAATATCTTCAACCATTTATTAATCTTAAATACTCTGTATATTTAATTAAGGTTTCAGGTTGTCTCCCTTGATCTTCCTTAATACCTTTACTGGAACATTTATCTTTATTAGGATCAACAACCCCATCCCAATCACCCATAAAAAGTTTTGTTGGTCCAATTCACATGTCTTAACAGATTTTCATAAAACATTGATTTCTCATTATTGGGGCTATAAAGAACTATTGTCTTGCCATTCCAGTTAATTTACATAATTACACATCTACCTTGTCTATCTTCATAGATCAATTTAGGTTGTAATGTTTGGTTTATGTAAAAGCCTACTCCATGTTCTTGTTTGTAGACACAGACTCTAGGTCCATATGTCTCTTCTACAAAAGTCAATAGTCTCTTTTTCTTTTACAAGAGAAAAAGAAATAATTTGTCTCTTGAAGACAAATTATTTCATAGTTAGGATTTTTTCAGAAATGCATTTCACCCCTTTTCTTGGGGGAGTTTAGTCCATTTGCAAATCATTTTCAGATTCATTTTGGATGTTTTATTGAGATAGCTTATTATATTGTTATTAATATTTCTTCTTAATAACTCTCAGCCTTTTGGATGTCTCCTTCTGGGCCTCTTCCTTCAACTTTTTAAAGAGATCTCTGTGGGTTTGCAAAGAATTTATCGTATGTTTATTACCTGCATAAGTGGTTATCAAACTTGTCTAGGATTATTCAGCAAAAGGTCATGTCTTTTTTTTTTTTAGCACCTCCACCAAGAATTTATATTCTCTACATTTCCTCAGCATTCTTTCTGGAATTTCTTTAAACATAGTTATTTCATTTTCATTCATTTTGAGCCTTTTCTTTAAAGTGTGCTGTCAATATTTCATCTCTGATGTTTTTATGTGTGAAACAAATCATCACATTTCTTGGAAGTTTTATTCTCTGTGTTTAGTCAGAATTGTGCCTACTGTATATACTCCTTCTTGTCAAATTCTTCACTACTGCTGCTTATAAGACCTGCCATAGCTTTTAAAACTGTCTGTTTCAAATCAATCAGCTCTTCTAGAACAGCTCTTAGTCTAATCTGTGTTTTTTCCTTTCCATCAACATAATTCTATCCTGTGCCTTATCCAAATTCTGTTGTAAGATGGTCATTCTCTTTGAACTGAGATCTTCTGTTCATGCTTTTGTGTAATAGCTGTGAGATTCTAAACTGTCACTGTGATCTCTTTAAACTATTCTTCAGCAAACTCAAATGGTTTACTTGTTCTGTAATGTTTAATCTTAACAAGTCCAGTTTCTGTTCTACATTCTATTCTAATACACATTACTCTCTCTCGCACGTTTATTCAAATCTAAAATTCGATTAGACATCTCACATATAAAAACTTGAATTTTAACAAATATAGAGTTGGTTTTGTCTAGCACAGCTCTGGACACTTTCCTGGTAGCCAGATTTATAATGCCTCATAAATCACTCTCTACTTAAATTACAGTGTCAGAGACAATATTTATCTCCCCCTTTCTGAAATATGGCTTCCATATAAACATTTTAATTGTTTAAATCTCGGGGATGCTGAATCTATTTCTTATTTCCAGTCCACATTGCCACTTAGTTTAATCTTCATTTTTTTTGGAGTGGTGCCAAGAGTTAGGGGGAATCCAAACTACACAAATAATCTAGTTTGAAACTGGATTATTTGCCATGGCTCCTTCCTATGGAATTCAAGAATTTGTAGTGTTACAAGGTCTTTAGCCTTCTCTGCCAAAGAGTGCTGGTGCCTCACCAAACTATAAATCCCAGGCTTCCATAGGAAGGAGCCATGCAAATAATCCAGTTTCAATCAGGATTATTTCTCTAGTGTGGATGCCCTCTCAGTTTCACTTTTCCAATTTCTCAATGGAGACTGGACTTAGAATATATATATATATATATATATCATGCAAATTGTTTGTACTCACTCAAGTGTAATAAATTAGCAACTGAGTGGGAGGAGGGAGCTTCTTCCCTATTCAGCATGGGCCATCCAAGTTCCTTTATTAATATTATAAATCCTTGTTTGGATAACCTTCTGTCTAGCTAGCCGTAATGAATCTTATGATTCTTCTAATTTGTAGTGGGGAATGTTGGAAATTATAGGTACATGTCTTGACCAGATAGCTCACCAGCCCACTCCTGCACTGGAGATTATCCAGGAGTCTGAGGGCTTGTCTACATGATCAAAATAATCCTAACAGGATGCAAATGGAAGGTGATCCGTTCATATGGATATTCACATCAACACGTGTCATTCAGAAGGGGGGGCAGCCAAATCCACCTAAAAGTCCATGTGAGAAGCATCTGGGGCTTTGATTGGATTTTAAAAAGTCTCCATATGACATGCGAATGTGCAATCGTTTGAACACTTGCCTCCATGCAGATACGAACAGGCAGCATAATCTGATTGGCTGGATGAGCTTGGGAGCGGGGCTAGAAAACAGGGAAAGTGCCTGCGGCTGCCATGTTGGATTTTTAGCTAAGCCAAAGTCTGGTAAGTCAATCAAATGGCAGTCTTATGCTGTTTTTTTCCTTTCTTTTTTTGTACATACAAACTATCACTTGTGCACACCATGGGAAACTGTTTTTTTTAAATTGCTGGCAGCAGATTTAAAATTGTGAGTAAAAAACTCACAGCTGCCATCTTGGCTAGGGGGCATGTGGAGTTTAGGGGAGATGTTTTGACCATTAAGACAGGTCACGTTGTTGTGAATGGCTGCTTTTTCAGAGGCATTTGAATCCCCCCACCCCATATAGACAAGCCCTGAGTTTCTGCCCTTGTGGAATCCTTCTGTATCTTTATATTTTTAAAGGTACAGTGGGCTCTCATTATTTGCTGGGGTTTGGTTCCAGGACCTCCTGTGGATACCAAAATCTGTGGATGCTGAAGTCCTATTATATACAGTGCCATAGTAAAATGGCCCTTATATAAAGTGGAAAAATCAAGGTTTGCTTTTTGGAATTTTTTTTGGTGATTATTTTAAAACTGTGCTTGGTTGAATCCATAGATGTAGATTCCATGGATAAGGATTCTGTAATAATATATCCTGCAAAGTCTGAGCAGCATGTGAAATTGTGCTGCTAATGTTGGCCATCTTGGCCAGTGTCCTGGAGCAATCTATTTCTGTGAATATGTATTACAGTAACAATGCTCAGTGCTATTTGGGGTCATCAGATCCATATCTTCAGTAAACTGAAAATGATATAGGATTGCCAAATCTTTTTGACAGTTTAATTGTTCTGAAAGCAAGGTACCTTTTAAGCCAAGTGCAAGATTTGTTTCACCTGCAGTGGCTTGGTACAATCAGTAGTCTAACAATTAAGAGCTTGAGCTACAAACTAGAACATTCCTGGGTTGAATTTTGCCTTTCCTTTTACTTGCATGGCCATTGTTCTCTCCAAATCGGCAATACTGGGATAATAATGTTTCTCTATCTGATAGGGCTGTGGTAAACAGCAGCATAATACAATAAATATGATGGCAATACAATAAAATACATTCTTTCAACACACATTGCATAGCTGTATGTATTAAGTCAACTGTGTCCCATCAACCCCAATGGGCCGGATATGGGCTTTAGTCCAAGTAGTCTCTTTTAATTAATTTAAGCCCATTTGAGATTATATGAAAGAACCACTCCTACTAAACTGATCAATGAGAACCCCAAGGAAAAACATGGCCTCTCTATTAAAGTTTCTCCCAATTACTCTTCCTTTGCTGAGAACTGCAGTTTATCTCCCTCTTCAGGCTAAGAAAAACAGGAGTATGATAAAATACTAATGAGAGATTCCTGTTTCTTTATTGGCAGCTTAAGCTCTTTATTCAGCAAGTTAGTCATGAATTTGGAGTTGTACCTGCTGTGCAAATGGAGCAGGTCTATAATCCAATGAGTGTACTGTATACTATTGTATTGATACACAGTTGCTTCTTGTGCAAGACAGGATTAATTGGGGAACAGGCAGAATGAACATTTCATGCCATTTTCATATCGTGAAGCAGTTCTCAAAATGAGATACTTACAACATTTACCTTCCTGTTCATAAAACAAGTCAGGCTGTTTGTCCAGCTAGCCCTGCATTGTCTATTCTGAAATAGCACTCTAGGGCCTTGTCTACACTATTGAAAAAAACTCAAACTTCCTCCAAATCTGGTGCAATTAGTCTACGCATCATATGGCCCTATCCACACCAAACTTTGGAGAAAACTGTTAGTGTGAACAATTCATCCACCCTGGATTTGTGGGTTGGGGAGGAAGAACAAGTGCTGCCTGAGGCACTGCCATTCCCCTCCTCCTCGGCACCACTTCCTCATTTTGAAGGTGGAGCACTGGCACTAGTCACACTCTCTGAAGTCAGACGGAACTGCCAGCTGCACCATTGCAAGGCTGGCCATTCTTTCTGACCTCAGAGAGAGCAACTAGAGCCAGGGCTCTGCTTTTCCAGTGCACAATTGCTCTCTCTGAGGTCAGAAGGAGTGGTCAGCCCTGCCATTGTGAGGTTGGCTGCTCGTTCTGACTTCACAGAGAATGGACTTTTTCAGACACGGCAAATACGGTGTCATAACGATGCCTAATGAATGTGAAAGGGCACTGATACCACATGATGTCATTCTTTCACAATTATGTGTTATAAATAAGGTGTTCTTTTTTATTGATGGACCAAGCTGTCAATAGATTGGCCGTGGTGTTTTTTCCGCAGAACTATGAGTGTGTGAAACGGAGTCCCGTTCTGCTGGCACGACTCCCACGTCAATGGGCAGTCCCCACCAGAACACTTCTGGGTGGGAATGCAGAAACTAGCCATGGGATGCTTTTTTAATGAACTTCCCTGGTTTACTTGGAAGTTTTAAAGTGTGTTTCAGTGCTTGTGTATTTGTTTTTTTTAATTTAGCTTTTTTTGGGGGGTCTTTTAAGCATGCTTGTGTCTTCTTGTGAGAACTGTGAGATCAGTCACCCCAGTGAACACGGAAGTACTGGGCTCTTATTTCACATTATTACAGCGATGTTTGATAAAAAGGGTTCTTTTGCTGGCACACAAATGGTGTAAAATATGGTGGCAAAAGAATGTTTTTAGAGGCATGTCTGATAAAGTCCAGTGACTATGCTTCAGGGCTTTGCTTTCCTGACACACAGTTGCTCTCTCTGAGGTCAGAAGGAGTGGCCAGCCCTGCCATTGTGAGGCTGGCTTGTTCTGACCTCAGAGAGAGTGATTGTGCCCTGGGAAAGCAGAGCTCTGGTGCATAGTCACTCTGTATGAGGCCAGAACAAGTGCCCAGCTTCACGATGGCAGGGCTGGACTCTCAGTTTGACCTCAGAGAGAGTGATTGTGTTCTGGGGAGGTAAGAACAGATTGCATTCTGTGGAAGTGTCTGGCTAGAGAGTGGTGGCAGATCCACAGCTTCACTGTGGTAAAAATCTGAATGAATTATTGTGCAGACAAGCCTGTGGATGGGCGATTAAGATTTGGGGTTTGGCCAGATAAGGTGTGGCACTTAAATCTAGACCAGAGTAGTCTGAATTTCATGTGCTGCAGCTCTGGGCCAAAGTAGTCTGAAGTTCATCCAGATTTTTACCCCCAGTGTAGGTAAGTCCTTGGTCTCAGGCAGAGTCTTTCTTTCAGCTCACTTGTTACTTGATCAGTGAACCTACCAAAGATTTAATATAGGATGTTCTACATGCATCTGCTCTATCATTCAGGAACAGCTCTTCCTCTCTGTATAGTTTGGTTGCTTGAAACAATAGGAAATTAAATAATTAAGAATCCAGCCATCTTGAATCCCATCCCCTATGGATCCCCTTGGGATTCTCGTCTTGGGATTCCCATGAATCCCATCTTGAGAGAAAGGCGTGATAGAAAGTCAATAAATAAATAGGAAATACGAAGCCTAGATTGCCTAGGTTCAGGATTGGTGCTAAATATCCCCACTTACTGTATCATTCCATGTTTTCACAAAGCATTACTTCTGGATAAAGGATAAACAATGCAAGGTTCCAAACAGCTTCAAGTGAATGCTGTTGATCAGAAAAGCAGGGAAAGTTTAAGAATGCCAAAAGTCTTAATTTCTGCTGGGGTTGATTTATACTTCTGAGTCAACAGACCATCTTACTGGATGGAATGAGATCTGGGGCTTATCTACACAAGCTGGGATATGCTGGCTCCCTGCTGGTGTATCCTGGCTGTGGATCAAGCCTGTTCTGTCTCTGTCCTCTCCACAAAATGGGAGGAAGTCCAGACAGGCATACAGGCCTGTTGCTGCTGCCACGGCTATCTCCCTGGCTCTCCTGGAAGTGAGGAAGCTAGCTCGCAACATGTGACCAAGGTTGGACTCCTTCCTGGGTCTGGAAGAACAAGGCAGACTGGCAGCTGGAGCAATGGGATGGCCTGCTGGGATGGGCTCCTGTGGACATGTGAGGCCTGATTCATTTCTTCCCAGTGGAAATGGATTTCCCCAGGTATTATTTTACAACGATTTATTGGGTCCTACCACACCTGAGCCCCGTATTTGCCCCAGGGGTGGTGAGGACTGCACAGGGGCAGATCGGGGCAAAAACCCTGTGTCGTCAGGACTACAGGGCCCTAAGACGAGGGCAAGGTGGGGTATATTGCCTGTATAGATAAGCCCCTGGACTCACTATTATTGCATGGAAGCTTTTGGTGAAGAACCAAATTACATCAACAGATAATCAGATATGGAGCTTTCAGAATAAGTGAGCTCAGAATATTCTCTCCTGACATGGAATTCTTTTCACCAAAGAAATATTTTGATAGACACAACAAAACATTAAAATTAATTTCCAATGACCAAAAATCTTTATTAAAATAGAATTACAGCCAAACTAGGTGGCTGCTAATATAAAGCTGTGATTTATACGAGTACACACTTGACATTTTTATGGTGAAATAAACCTGCATTATTATTTTTTCACATTTATACTGTCTTATGATGCCAATATCAAAGTAAATCATACTGAGAACACATCTAGAATGCATATACACTGCGTGACCTCCCTTGATTGAAGATGATATTCCTAAAACATTTCTCTGTGAAGTTATAAGTCATTTCTATGATCATATTCAAGACATTTCACTTGCAGTTTTCCAAGTGGGATGGCTGGCAGCCAGTTAGACAAGCTATCTTTTCTGTAGAATGGTTAATACACTTACTGAAAATATATAGGTACATGAAAATTATGTTACAAAATACAGATTTATATCAGAACACTGGTAGATGAGAGATATTTGAGGGGTTATTTGTGTGTTCTTTTTGGGTTTTTGTTTTGCAATGGATTCCATTACAGTCTGTAATCATAGTTTGTAATCATATCATCTTTCCTTGGGATTTCATCCATTCTGTTCTGTCATACTTAACTAGAAGAGAGGCTATTCAGAACTTCTTTACAGATTATATAGACATTAAGAGCCAAACCTACTCTCCATTTTAATCAGTGGGGAAAAATAGAAACTCAATTGCCAAGTATAAGAAAACCTTCTTTGGGACTTTCAGACAGCGTTTTTTCGTGACTACCATGGGAGGAGCTTCTGGGAGAGGGACGGCACTCTTGCGCAGCAGGGGGTCGGTTTTGGACGCTGCCGTCCCTCTCCCGAAATCATCCGTGCCACTTTCGTGAAGCTTTGGAAGCCGCAGCACCATATTTTATTCACGGGCAACCTCCGTGATTAAAATATGGCTCTGCAGCTTCCGAAGCTTCACGGAAGTGTCATGGATGATTTCGGGAGAGGGACGGCGCCGTCCGAAAACGACCCCCTGCCGCGCAAGAGCGCCGTCCCTCTCCCGGAAGCTCCTCCCGCGGTAGCCATGAAAAAATGCTGTCTGAAAATGTTACTGTACCCAAATACAGTGCTGTATTCAAAATACAGAAACCAGGCAGAAACTGGGCAGTCCATTTCAAAATTAACACCAGTATATAGCATATTCAGGAAAATGCCTTGGCCTTTTCAGGATCTATCTCTGTTGCTATGGCCCCAAATCCCATGCTCTGAGGACCTCTTGGATGGGAATAAGTTTCAGTTTGCTTTCACCTGAGGAGAGCCTTTGGTTAATCACCAACATTCCCAGATTCAGATGAGGTTCCCAGCAGTACCTCTGTCTCCTCAAGTTTACAGAAGCTACCATATGCAAAAACAGGCCAAGGCCCTCTAGGAAAGTGTCTTGTTGTTAACTGCCTTCAAGTTGACTTCAACTTGTGGTGACCCCATGAATGAGAGATAGGAAAGTGAGATACCATCTTTAAGGAGATGAGATATGGTGACCTTACCAAACATGACTTTACCCAGTTTGATCCTTAGTAGTAGTTAGATTGCCTGCTGCTATTGTACTTTATGAAACTCTCTTACTACACTTCATTTAATGTGAACATTCTCATCAAGCCTCTACCTATCAAACTTTTCATGAATCATGTCTACCTCCTCTTCCTCTGAACTGAAACAGGATATCAGTTCAGGAATTTATTATTATTTTTTAAAAAATCTGGCTGTACCTACATGAGTGCCAGGCCCATGTGCTTTGACTTACCTCTCCACCATCTCCAATTTTTGTTCTCTCAGAGTACAATGCTGTATTTATGTATAGCTCTGCTTCTTGGACTTCAGACATTTATCACCATCAACCTGCACCTACCATGCAGAACATTCACTGGCAAATACATCTATGGACATATGAACACCACAAACTCCACACTTCCAGATCCCAATAAAAGTATGCCTCCTCCTTCTCTTTCTCCCCCTCCTCTTCCTTTTATATCATTATTGCTATTATTACTACTGCCACCAGCACTGTCACTTCTGCTACAATCACTATTACTATTACTAATTAAGTTACTTAATAGAAGAATGAATATAATGACACTCTGAAGCTCTTCGTAACTGAGCAGTGGTAGGATGATGCTCTGTGTCCCAGAGTATGTCATTATAAACAATTCTTCTTAAATGGAACTGTACAGGCTCATTAATTTTACCCTGCTCCTCCATCAACAGTGTGCAATATGCAAAATAATATGACCAAGTGCAGTGACATATTTGTATCCTTTCTAACATATTTTATAGGAATATACATTGGAACGAATAACACTGGGCATTCTTAGAACTACAGCTACCCAATGAAGTGAAGAAACAAATTGATGTAGGCACCCAGGAGCTTCCTGCTATAAGATGGCACAGGCTGATAAAGCCAAAATGCTCCCTGTTTTACTTCCAGAAGTGACATCAAACAACATTATACACCATACGGATAGGCCAAGTTCTAATAAAGTAGAGTCTACAGGAAATTTCTGTTCTGAAGTAACACATAGTGTATGAGAAAATCACACATCCTCAACCACATCATTAACCTGCCTTTCCCCCTGAATTTGGACTCAAGGCAACTTAGAAAAATTAACACGGATACTGATAAAAAACATACTGGGGAAAAAAATACAAAATGGTTATTGCTATAAAGTAAATACATTGTGGATAGAGTTAAAAATATCCTTTTTAAAAGGCAAAGAAATAAAAAGGCAGCACATTATTTGCTTATACTGTACCAATAATCAGTTCCCAAGAGCATGCCAAAATAAATAAGTTTTCACCTGTTGGTGGAAAGACAAGAAGGAGGGAGCCAGTCTACAGTAGCTTCCCTAGGAAACGAATTCCAGAGCCTAAGAGCAGCTACCAAGAAGCCCCTCTCTCACATTCCCACCAAGCATTCCTTCCAGAACACAAGACTCTTCCAGAACACGGCTTCACAGCCCGGAAAAACCCCCACAAAAAACCTATGATATGATTTTAGCTGATTGATAAAACTCAAGCTATTACCTGGCTACAATTTCTTCAGTCGGGTGACAGCCTGACAGAAGTTAAAATTGCTTGATACTAGCTTCTAAATGTTGTGATCTAATAAGGTAAGGACCTAACCCATATTTTATGTACTCTTCAGTGGTATAAAATGAAAACACATCCTTATCAAACTCATAAGGGGCCAAGTAATTTGTACTGTCACAAGGAAGGAAATTCTGAAACTACATTCACAGCTTCCCTTTCTTGTTCCTCCATCACTGCCTAGATCTTGCAGGTGTTTTAGATTGGGATTCAAGGAGATATCTCAAAACTGGTAGTGGGTATGACAACGATTATGTAGCTCATTGAGATGGAAAAGAAAGATTTAGTGCTGCGTAGGCATTTGTCATGTCTGACGGATGCATCTAGTCATGAAGGGCAAAGGAGATGAGAGAAGCCCACTGTTTACGCTGTCTACACGATGGTGAGGAGGGGCATTTTAAAGTTCTTTGTTTACAGGGGGAAAAAAGGGAAAGCTGAGCCATTTATACAAGGTTTTTTGTCTGACAGATAGAGATAAATATTGCAGAAGAAGAACCACAGCAGCACAGCCTTGTTGCTGCGTTGGCTGACTTGCTTATTGTTGGCAGGCTTGCTATGCTAAATTATCTGGATCCATGTTAATGAAAAACAGAATGCATTTTGGAGTACATAGCTTCAGTCCAGCAACATCTGGAGTGCCACCGGCATTGGTTGTTCTACCAAGGTAAAATCAGAAGGGGAAAGGATTCCAACAGCCATGGCATTATCTAGAGCAGCAGTGTGCAACATGAAGCCTATGGGCCACATTCCTCCACACACCTCAGCCATTTTTGTAGCCTCCAGGGCCCCCCAAGGGATCAAATTTTGTTTTGCTCCAAAATGCCCAAAAATAATCTCTGGGGAGTGAAGGGGGCATTTCCACACGTTTGGAAACACACACACCCCAGACACCTCAGGGGTCAAAATATTATTTTTTTGTGATTTCCCCCCACCAAAAAAATGCCCCAAGACATGCCCCCTTGACACATTTGCCTCCCTGCCTCCCTTCTTTCTTTTTTTAGTTCTTAATATGCAGCAATTATTATTCAAGAAGACTATTTGGGATGGCCCTGACTTTCCTTATGCAGGTCAGATAGTTCCTTTATAACAGAATGGCGATGTTTTCATTTTCATAGAATCATAGAATTGCAGAATTGGAAGAGACCACGAGGGCCATCCAGTCCAACCCCCTGCCATGCAGGAAATCATGATCAAAGCATCCCCGACAGATGGCAATCCAGCCTCTGTTTAAAGACCTCCAAGGAAGGAGACCCCACCACGCTCCAAGGGAGTGCGTTCCACTGCCGAACAGCTCTTACTGTCAAAAAGTTCCTCCTAATGTTGAGGTGGAATCTCTGTTCCTGGAGCTTGCATCCATTGCTCCGTGTTCCAATCTCTGGAGCAGCAGAAAACAAGCTTGCTCCATCCTCAACGTGACACCCCTTCAAATACTTAAACAGGGCTATCATATCGCCTCTTAACTGTCTTTTTTCCAGGCTAAACATACTCAGCTCCCTAAGTCTCTCCTCATAAGGCATGGTTTCCAGACCTTTCACCATTTTAGTCGCCCTCCTCTGGACACGCTCCAATTTGTCAATATCCTTTTTGAATTGTGGTGCCCAGAACAGTATTCCAGGTGAGGTCTGACCAAGGCAGAATAGAGTGGCACTATTACTTCCCTTGATCTGGACACTATACTTCTATTGATGCAGCCCAAAATCGCATTGGCCTTTTTAGCTGCCGCATCACACTGTTGACTCATGTTCAACTTGTGGTCTACTAGGACTCCTAGATCCCTTTCGCACGTAGTCTTGTTCAGCCAGGTCTCCCCCATCCTATATCTATGCATTTCATTTTTTCGCCCTAAGTGCAGTACCTTACATTTCTCCGTATTGAATTTCATTTTGTTAGCTTTGGCCCAGCTCTCCAGTTTATCCAGGTCATCTTGAATTTTGATCCTGTTCTCCAGGGTATTAGCTACTCCTCCTAATTTGGTGTCATCTGCAAATTTGGTAAGTATGCCCCTAACTCCCTCATCCAAGTCATTGATAAAGATGTTGAATAGCACTGGGCCCAGGACAGAACCCTGTGGCACCCCACTGGTCACATCTTTCCAAGATGAAGAGGAGCCATTGCTGAGCACCCTTTGGGTTGGGCCGGTCAACCAATTACAAATCCATTCAACTGTTAACTTGTCTAGCCCACATTTTACAAGCTTGTTTGCAAGAATGTCATGGGGAACCTTTTCAAAGGCCTTACTGAAATCAAGTTATGCGATGTCCACAGCGTTCCCTTCATCTACCAAGCTGGTAATTTTATCGAAAAAAGAGATCAGATTAGTCTGGCATGACTTGTTTCTCTGAAACCCATGTTGACTTTTTGTGATTATGGCATTGCCTTCTAAATGGTCACAGACTCTCTGTTTAATGATATGCTCTAGAATCTTCCCTGGTATTGATGTCAGACTAACTGGATGATAATTGTTGGGATCCTCTTTTTCGCCCTTTTTGAAGATGGGGACAACGTTTGCCCTCCTCCAGTCTGCTGGGACTTCTCCTGTTCTCCAGGAGTTCTCAAATATTATTGCCAATGGCTCTGAGATTATATTTGCCAGCTCTTTTAATACTCTTGGATGTAGTTCATCTGGTCCTGGAGATTTAAATTCATTTAGATTAAGAAGGTATTCCTGTACTATCTCTTTGCTTATTCTGTTCTGGATTTCCCCTGTTGTGTCTTCTGTACCTTTATCCTCAGGTTGGTCCCCCTTTACCTTTTCTGAAAACACTGAGTCAAAGAAGGTGTTGAGTAATTCTGCCTTTTCTCTGTCCCCTGTTAGCATTTTGCCATCTTCTCTGTGTAGTGGCCCTACCATTTCCTTCTTCCTCCTTTTGCTGCGGACATTCCAAAAAACCCCTTTTTATTGTTCTTAACCTCTCTAGCAAGCCTGAGCTCATTCTGTGCTGTAGCTTTTCTGACTATACTCCTACATGTGTTCGCTATCTGTTTGAATTCTTCTTTGGTGATTTCCCCCTTTTTCCATTTCTTATACATGTTCCATTTAAAACTTAGCTCTGTTGATATTTCTTTAGTCATCCATCCTGGTTTCTTGAGACACCTCCCATTTTTCTTCCTCAATGGTACTGTTTGAAATTGTGCCTTCAGTATCTCCCTTTTGAGAAAGTCCCATCCGTCTTGAGGTCTCTTTTCTTTTAGTATTCCTGACCATGGGATCACCCCCAGTATTTCCCTGAGTTTATTGAAATCAGCTCTCCTAAAGTAAAGAATGCATGTCTGACTATGCCTGGCTTCTCCTGTCCATTGTATAACAAACTCCAGGTGAACATGATCACTCTCACCTAAGGATCCCACCACTTGCACTCCATTAACCAGGTCATCCCTGTTGGTTAGGATCAGATCTAAAATAGCTGACCCCCTTGTTGCCTATTCCACCTTTTGGACCATGAAATTGTCTTCCAGGCAAGTAAGGAATTTGTTAGACCTTGAAGTTTTGGTTGAGTTAGATTTCCAGCAAATATCAGGATAGTTGAAGTCACCCATCACTACTACATCTCTCCTTTCTACGTGTGTGTTCATCTGTTCTAGAGAGGCATCATCCAATTCCTCTGTCTGACTTGGGGGTCTGTAGTAGAGTCCCACAATAACATCCGTTATTTTGAGCCACTTGAATTGGATAAAATGTCAAAGCTCACATTAATGTTAATACTCTGAACTAAGGATGTAAATTCTGACTTGATTTGTCTTCATACAGTAAGTGAGAAAAGTAAAAAAAAATCTTTGACATGAGTTGCTGTGAGACAGCTGTTTTGTTGTTAAGTCACCATGAAAATGTTCAATTTTTTTGCAATGGTTTTTGTGTATATGAAAATACTGTAAAACAAAATGTAATTATTGTAGAGAAAGTAATAACATGGGGCGGGTTGTTAGTTTCTTTGTGATCAATCAGTCTCTCCTGTTGTGCTTTCTCTCTCTCTCTCTCTCTCTCTGTGTGTGTGTGTGTGTGTGCAAAGGGAAAAAAAGATCCTTACAGTTTTTCATATAAGTCGGAGTTTTGAACAAAGTATATTCTGTATGACCCAGTATTGTGTAGTGGTTTTGTTACCCTAAGGGAGGATGGGATGTTGGAGTCCCACCTGCAATGCCAGCATCTCCTTGAAATTTGGGGAAATTATAGCTCAGAAGGAGGGTAACTTCAGGGATCTTTTCACCTAAGTATACCAATACTAACTGTAGAGAACGCTCAAGTTAAAGTTAAACATTTTATTTGAATTAACATAGGGTATACACTAACATACAAGAACATACACTCTCAAGAACCACACAAGGCTCTTGTAGAGTAAGACGGGAAAGGTTGGGATACAGAGAAGTTGGGGGTGGAAGTGTGATAGTTACCAGTCGCAGAGAAAGACATCCGTGAAGCTGAGAGACTCAGACAGCATCTGAGGGTGGTGCAGGGGAACACAGCCTGTGGCACACTGAGAAAGAAAATGGAGGGGCCTATCTGTGACACATGGCTAGGGCTGGAGCTAGGATATGTATACCCTATTTTGTACCCTGAAGGGGTGTACTAGTTATGACAAAGCCTGGGTGGCTTTCTCATAGAACAGACAAAAGTGTCCAGAACGGGCTGATTGCCTTAGCTCTGGAGTGACAAAACATTGATGGGATTTGTGACAACCTCTTAATGTTCGGACAAGTAGGGGGTATAGGAGAGATTTCCATAGGGTTTGGGTTGAGGGATGGTCACTGACTGCATGTTTGAAAGAGCCTAGGGATGGGAAAAAGGATTAGCATAGACCCATGAACGACTGGGTTTTCTACATAATCCTGTCTGGATTTTCCCACCATTATGATCCTGGACATCTCTCAGGTCATTGCGATCTTGAATGTCCTCCAGTCAGCTTGACCCCAAACATCCCCAGTCAGTGTGACCCTGAAAAGTGTCTAATATGTGCAGTTATGAAATCTCACAGGAGGGTAGTACGATATGCTGACAGTTTGAGCATTGGCCTATGACTGTGGAGATTCAGGGTTTGAATTCCTGCTCATCCATGGAAACCCACTAGGTGACTGTGGGCAAGTCACACTGTCTCAGATGAAGGTAAAGGTAAACCCCCTCTAAACAAATCTTACCAAGAAACTGCCATGAAAGGTACACCTTCAGGTTGCCATAAGTCAGAAATGACTTAAAGGCACACAACAACAATATTTTGTACAAATTGCAGAAACCATAATGAAAAATAAAGAAGTGAAATCTCTCAAGGGGCCAAAAAATCCTTGAGATGCTATCTCATTGTGCATCTGTGATGACCATGTGTATTTCTACATTTCTACATAGAAATCATGGGTATTTCTGAACAGAAAAATATGTGTGTATTGCTGTGCAGAATACAAATATACAAGTTCTGTTCAGTACCTGTGTTTTCTGCACACAGAAAAAAGACCAATGTTTCCCAAAGCATGAGTAGCAACTGGGAACTGTGCAGAAATCTTTCTGTTCTCATCCAGCAAAGAGAATACTACAGGAATTATTTGCTCTTGCCTGCAAGGATGAAGAACATGAATATTTACATCCCTAGATACCAAAGGGTAAAATCCAAAGCCATGTGATTGGGGAGATTATCAGACACATCCAAAAAGTCCAAAAGCAGCATGCAAGGACAATGTTACTGTCCCGCGAATGGGACCCGGTTTCAGACAATGACGCCATCGTCGTGTGCTGCTTCTGTACTGCAGCAGTGTACTGCATTGACCTCATTCCCATCAATGAAAACTGATGCCTTACTCATGGCTGCAGCACAGAAGCAGCATGCAACGATGACGACGTCATCTGAAACCGGGTCCTGTTTGTGGGACGGTAACATCGTCCTCGTGTGCTTTTGGACTTTTTGCCACATCTGATAATCTCCTAGATGTCCGCTCACATAACTAGACTTTCTAAACTTTTCCTCCTCTCCACATGCTTCTAAATTAATTCTGAAGAATCTCCAACCCTCCAGAATAGATTTTGAATATGTCTGTGGGGCTGCAGTGGGAATGAGAAGAGTGGAAAGTCCCTTTGTCTAAACATAAGTCTATCCCACTGATAGAAGTGATTTGCTGGTAGATGGGGAAACTTGACAAAAAATGAAGAAACTGCTAAACAGGGTACCATCTACATACATGAACTTTGTTCTTACATTATGACCTCTCCCCATGAGTAAACTATTATGATATTAGTCTTAGACTGTCTAAAAATTTGTATTATCTTCTGCATTTTGGCACCTCTGTTCTTTGATCAAAGCAGGGGAGGTGAGGGGATTTAGGAAGAGTTATATTAATGTTATAAATTTGCAAACAGACCTAGAAGTATTCAAAGTAGGATGACATTGTTATTATCCTTAATCTTCTGCCTCTAACCTTAGCATTGAGCATTTGGGAGTACTTTAGAAAAGAACATGTATTTTAATTTTTTAAATTTTAGTTCAGGAACAATCATAGCATTTTTCTAAGAAAATTATTCAGCGAGCATCAGCATATAAACCTACATGAAATTGAACTGTTCACTCAGTGTAGCCAGTTTTAGACACACTGAGAACATCAATACACATAGTAACATTTATGATGAATAAATTGATTTTCTCGCTTCTGTGCATCAGGTAAAAAAATGATTTGATTATGTATTTAGCTCCTAAATGGAAACTCATTAGCAGGATTTCATTTCATGCTTGCTTGCACCTGCAAACTCTTTTCCCCTCAACCAAAAGAGTGTTTTATTTAGTTTCTGTGCTACAAATTCTGTTTGTTGTTGTTTTTTCCCAGTTTATAAAAAAATACAAATATCACATGAAATGCCATGCCCGAAATACCTTGGGGGTATTTTCTTCAACAGTAATAACAGAAATTGATATCATCATCCATTTGGATCTATTCTTTGATAAGCTGTTAGTATTTGGTGTAGTGGTTATAATCCCTCCCTGTTTTTGGCAGCAAAGTCTAACTGCTTTCTGTGCAGGTTTCATACCAAGTTCTTGCCAAGGAATAAATCCTGCAAGAGCTTCTTTTCCACTATATTCAGAAGTAAATTTTATTTTGTCTGTTAGCTTACTGTTCTATTTTTGCTTATGCCTACACCAACCTATGCCAATGGTTGGTGCAACTGAATAGAAACACATATGTTCTTTCACAGCTCCCATTCATTTTGGTGGAATGTGCACAGATGTCACTGATAACTGTGCTCAGATGCATCATCCCTTCATACGTATCTGAATCTATTTTACATTGCTACACAAAATGATATTCCTATGGTGGAATGGCCAACCTTTTCCTTTGCCAAGCAGATTTAATTTAATTTAGGTAATTATGTATATGTAATCTTTGAAGCAAAGCCCTCCTAGATCTCTGGCTAATAGCTCAGAATTGCTGGTTTATGTCTCTTTAGGGGCACTAATTGTTAGGAGACAATATCTTTTGACAGTTGGAGACTTCTGAAGTGTTTTGAAGGACTTAACTATCAGGACTAAGTCCCTGTTAACAAAAGGAACAGAAAGAATGCCTTGTGTGCATGATGTTGTTGTTGTTGTTGTTGTTGTTGTTGTTGTTGTTGTGCATGCTCATGGAGCTGTCAGTTTGGGTCCAAAGAGAGATTCTGGGAGAAAAAGCTGATAATAGCTGAGGGCTAGAAGCTCCTGCTGCAAGGTTTCTTTCAGGGAGTCAGAAATGGGGCAGCAGATCATCCGCTCAGGACCATACATAGTTCACACATTTTAAACCCTGCTTGCATTTGCTCTCTCCACTTTTAGGATGGTTTTGGGACATTCATCAGATAGTGCAGTGAAATACTGTATAATGTTGTAAGCTTATCTGAGTCCTGGAGCCCTTCCACATTATACAGTTATAGCATTATGATTCCATTTTAGCTGCCAGGACATCATCCTATGGAATCCTGGGGATTGCAGTTTAGGGAGGCTTATATAGAATTTTCAGCAAGAGGGCTTTACTTAAAAACGAACTTGCAAACTCCAGGATTCCACAGGATGCTGTCATGGCAGTTACTAGTGTTCTAATTGTGTGGTATGACTGGGTGTCTGGTTCTGAAGGAAAAGATAGGATATAAATAAAAGTTAAAATAAATAACAGAAATTACTCATCTGAGCTCTATTGGTCTGTTCTTTTGAGAACAAATTTCCTTCTGGAACTGATATGGCAGATCCTGTTTTTCAAATTAGAAGGAAAGAAAGGCTCAGTGAAACAAAATATCACAACTCCCTCCTACACTGTAAGCTGTGTTTCATACCTGGTGCCAGAAATGAATCGAGCTGTTTTAAGGTTATAAAATGTGGCAGATTAACAAGATAGTGGAGACTGAGGAACGTCTAATGCTGTGGGAAGGTCTACTGCCATGCCACAAGCCCATTCACTCTGGAGACACCCCGGTCCTTCAGCATCCAGTTTGGGAGACTGGTGCCTCTTGCTTACTGCACTGTCAGCTTTCCAGCTTTTTGAGAATTTGCAATTTATCACGTGTGCCATTCCCAGGAATGTGATTAGAAATCCCCAGTTATTCTAATTGTAACATTTAATTTTCTGCAAAAGAAGCTGAAATGTAGTTTGATGACCAGTTGTTTCTTTTCATTGTTCGTTCTTTTGTAATATTCCACCCATGCACCTGCCAGACAGCTCTTCTATTTGCAGTGCTTGATTAATTGTTATAATATTTTTTCTTAAATATTTAATAGAAAAAAGCAACAAAGAATCCCAAGGCTGCATTGACCCTAGATATGCCCTTCCACGCATCATTTCCCACCTCATTTAATACCTTCCATCCAAATGATATTCTGCCATAAGGAGACAGCAAGGGCAAACAAGACAGCAGGTACGCAGTGTCAGAGGTTCTGGAATGTCTCCTAAGCTAAATGGTTGAAACAAATACAGTTGGCCTTCCACATTCACTGAGGTTAGGGACACAGGGGCCCTGCAAAAGTTGAAAAAACCATGAATATCTCTAGGCTTCCCAAACCATATTTAACACACACAAAACATACGATCTGTGGGTTCAACCCACCGCGAATACCTTCAAGGCAGAGGGGTTCCTTCTCAAGGCAGAAGCTGGTGACTGGTGAGGCTTGCTGCTGCCAATAATAATAATAATAATAATAATAACAATAATAATAATTTATACCCCACCCCTCTGCTAAAAACAATCGGGATGGCTTCCAACAATTAAAACTCTACAATGCCAACTAAAAGCACCACCCACTCCCACCCTCCCCCATAAAAAGACATTAAACAATATAAAATTAAAACCACCTAGCTAAAATCACATTAAAAACAAATATAAACAAGACTAAAAAAGGCCAGGAGATGCAGCTCTTGAGGCCGGGATCTAATCAGGAAAGGTCTGCCGAAAGAGCTCTGTCTTTAGTGCTTTTTTTGAAGCTACTTAAGCTCGTCATCTGACGGATCACGTTCGGCAGGCCATTCCATAAATTGGGGGCAATTACCGAAAAGGCCCTCTGGGAGGTTGCAGACAGCCTAGATTTTTGTGGCTGAAGCAAATTCCTCCCAGAGGACCGGAGTGCATGGGGAGGATTGTATGGGAGGAGGCGGTTCTGAAGATAAGTTGGACCCAAGCCATTTAGAGCTTTAAAGGTAATAACCAACACCTTATACTGGGCCCGGAAACTGATAGGCAGCCAGTGGAGAGATTTTAATACTGGAGTTATATGGTCTCTCCAAGATGTTCCAGAGACCACTCTGGCTGCCATATTTTGTACCAACTGAAGTTTTTGGACCAAGCACGAGGGAAGCCCCATGTAGAGTGCATTGCAGAAATCTAAACAAGAGGTTACTAGCGCATGCACCAAGTCTCAAGGTCCCTTACTTCCAGGAAAGGGTGCAGCTGGCGTATCAGCCGAAGCTGATAACAGGCTCTCCTGACTGTCGCATTCACCTGACTAGTCATCTGAAGCGATGAATCAAGGAGCATCCACAGACTGCTAACACAGTCCTTAACAGAGAGCGTGACCCTGTCCAGGACTGGAGGTTGCAACCCAACTCCTGGTTTCGGGGCTGCTACTGTGAGAACTCCGTTTTGTCCAGATTTAATCTCAATCTGTTTTTCCTCATCCAGCCCATTACTGCTTTAAGACAGTCATTAAGAAGAGAGATGCCATCGGAATTCGAGGCCAATGTTGCTCTGATGTTGCTCTATGCCATTTTTATTATGGATTTATAAGCTTCACCACATGTTCACAGTCTCTTTCGGGACTTTATCAGGCTAATATATGATAATGTTTATGTTCCACCAAAAGCTAAAAGCGTACTTGTCCCAGCACAATAACCCTTCCTATCAGACCTACCTTCTGGTAGTGTGATTAAGCAGCTCCAGCATTAACAGAGCATGAACAGAGCTCTATTCACTTCCAGGCTCATTATCTTGGTGATTCTTGGAAGAAGAACTGAGTGCAGTAAATTTTAAAAATACAGAAAAATATAGACACAAAACATACACACAAGCACAGAAACACACTTTAAAACTTACAAATAAACCAGGGAGGGTCATAAAAAGAGTGTCCCCTACTTGCTGTCACATTCTCACCCAGAAGTGTTTTGGCATTGACAATGAAATCACAAGAGGACAATGGCACGAGGTTTCAAACGCTGGTAATACCAGCAAAAAAGCTCCATGGGAGATCTATTTATGGCTTGGCCCATCAATAAACAAGAACACCTTATTCCCTACGCACGATTACGAAATGACATTGTCCTCTAGTATGTGTGCTCTTTCGTGTTCTTTGGTGTCATTATGACACCATATTTGCCACATCTGATAAAGCCCTCAGTCTCACAAGGCTTGTAGTCCCTATCAAAAATTTCATAGGGCAGCACCAGAGGCAGCAGAAAATAATCTATAAATTATCAAATCCGCAAAAGTTAAATCTGCGAATGTAAAGGGCCGACTGTATATCCATGCAACACAAACATCCTTCCTTCCTCCTTGCTGCAAGTAGGCAGGTGAACTGACTTGTCCTCAAGTGTAATAACATAATAGACCCTGTAAGTTAACAGAACCCATTCAAAGTAAAGCCATGTATTTCATACATTATCCAACTCTTTGTAGCTAATGCTGTAGAAATTACTCAAATTCTTATACAAATATGAATTCCTGACTGTTACTGAAATTAATGTTAGGAAGCCCACTTTAAACTTGCTTATCCCAGAATTACTCAGCTGAGAACCATTAAAAACCAAGAGAAAGAGCCTTTACACAGTAAATCGCTCTTTCCTTAATCTTATTTCATTTCAGGGTAAGGCAATTGTGACAGATAATAGGGGTGCACTCATGACCTTCCTTACATGTTTACCCAAAGTGTGAGGAGCTTGCAGGATGGAGATACACAGTTCTTCCACTGCTACTACTGAATATGATCAGTGACTGTATGAAAAGCTCTCTAAAAGAAAAGACAAGAGATCAGCCTTAGGCAGTGATGTACTAGAGCCAGGGCTCTGGGACTTTTTTCATTAGTAGGGACTATGACATCATGTGCCAACCCCCTGCATTCCCCTGTTGCCTCTGAGTTTAGCTGAATTCCCCACAGTAGCTGTGGAGGAGGATGGATTTTCCAAGCAACAGTGTATTTTAATGAGTTATCCCTATTGTAAGTAGTTGGGATGGGTGGCTTGGTCATGGGTGAACAAGACCTGTTAGTTTTACAAAAGGCCTACTTCTGGTAGAGATGAAAACTATTATCTTAAAAAAAAACCCACACAACCCGGCAACCACCTATATTTTTAGACTCTTACGTGTGCTGCAATAGGGACTGCCATGATGAAGGCCTGCACTTTAAAATGTATCACTACACCACTGGCCTTGAGACAAAAAGGGGAAATTTCATCCGATTCAATAAAGGGATAAAAAAAACTAAAAAAAAACCTGGGAGTCCAGGTGCTACATGGATGTAGGAAAGGTAATAGTGAAAGAAATCTTACATATTCATTCATCTTTTTTTTCCTGGAGTGCTTTTCAAAGCAAGTATTGCTGCGCAGTGCCTTCTGTGAGACTATCCAGTTTCCAGTAAGCATGAAATTTCTGGAACACATGGGCTGCCAAACCAGATCATCCATCTAGTCCACAATCTGATGTTGATCTATGAAGAGGACTAGATATTTCAGAAGATATGAAGCCTTCACAAAGAGCTTTCTCCCTACAACACTGTCCATATTTTTAACAGAGCTCAGCTCCTGTTAGACCAAACAGTAGAACGTCTCTAAGGGAAACCCACAATTAAATAGCATCCATTGCTTATTATCTTTGTGCACAAATATGCATAGAAATTGTTCTCTCACATGAGAATCCTGGTTTAAATATATACCATATAAGCCATGGTTTCAGCTGTGCACAGCAGTTTCTCATAGGGGGAAAAATGCTTTAAAAGAAATCAAAGGAAAATAGAGTCACTGATAGTGCCAAAAATTGCTGATATCATCTGATAGAAGTAGGTTCTAAGGTCTGACATAACCCTCTGATTAGAAGCAAAGGGGGAGAGGTCAGAGTAGTAGAAACAATAGTTTTCATGGGCTTGAGGAAAAAAAAAAAAGGCAGAAATAACTGTGACAAAGAATAAGATAAAACTGCCCATACAAAAAAGCTTGTAACTGCTATTTAGAAATATAGAATTTGCAGCATGTGACATGTTTCATGCTTCCTTTTGATTGTGCAGTCTCATGGTGAGAGAGAATCTCAGCAGGGAGTTAACTTGTATAAATTAATATTGTTTTCACTATGACCCTGGTCTAACAAAGAGCGTTGACAACATCTGTTGTGCATGCATGCATAGATTTTATAAACCCATTGTAATCTTACCTATGGGCTGTTCAGCAGGGACACAGAACTGAGATTGGGACTGAATTCAATTCTTACTCCCTTCTATTGCTCAGTGGACAGAATTTCCCCCATCCCTTTCTGAGTCATGCCATGGAAGGACGAGAAACAATCTTGCATTCAGAGCATAAGATGATGGAAGCCAAACTCTAGGAGTGCATGTATCATGAAGTTCTCCTGCTGACTGACAAGTACTTGTTACAAGTTATACTCAATAAATATGAATTGCAAGTAGACTTTGATGCTTAAGGCATCTTGCCGGGGTCTACACACATTGTAAAGATAGCAAAAATACAACAAAATCCAAAATACAACAAAATCCACAATCCACAAAACAACAATAACTTTATTGGCCCACCAAAATGCACAAAATACACCATGCAAGCTTTTGAAGCTTCACTGGCTTCTTCATCCAGCAAAGATGTTAAAAATCACACAGGATAGGAAATGTGATGATGACATTTATCACAGGGCTGACATTTTGTCTCAGATGTTATCTGTGTTGTCATTTGTTTGGAGGAATCTCAATGCAGGCAGAGACCATTCTCTTCTTAGAATCATAGAATCACAGAGTTGGAAGAGACCACAAGGGCCATCTAGTCCAACCCCCTGCTCTGCAGGAATACACAGTGAAAGCCACATGAGGTCTAGGGACTAGCAAGAGAAAAGAAGCTTCCTTTGAGACAGGACAGGGACAACCTGGATCTCAAGGGAAGTTACTTTTCTGTTGCTAATTGAGTTGAAATTTTATTATCTGTCTTTTATTGCCCTTTGTCCCTAGTTCCTACATAGGGACTAAGGGAAGGGCAATGGCCTCTACCTGCATTGAGATCCCTCTAGATTATCTTAACTGACAACAGAAGTAACATCTGAGGTAGAATGTTGGCCTCTGACTCTAACGTCATCACTTTTCTTTTCCTGTATGATGTCTGACATCTTTGTATAATGAAGAAACCAGTGAAGCTTTGAAAGTTTGCATTATGTAGTCACTGTGCCTTCACTGGCCAATAAAAGTATTGCTGTTTGTGTATTTTGGATTTTGTTGTATTTTCCTATACAGTTGGATTTCCGTATCAATGGGGGTTTGGTTCCCAGACTTACTGTGGGTACCAGAAACCACAGATAACACCAAACTCTATTAAAATAAAGGACTTCTGGTAAATAGAGTAGTGTTGGAGGACCTAGAAGATGCCTAGAGAAGATGTCTCTAGGCATTTCCAATGTGACTCTATTGTACGTGTCCCCTATTTTGTGTCCCATGGATAACTGAAGCCATAGATATTGGTTCCGCAGATATGGGGGGTCTGACTGTATTCTCTCTCTCTCAGCCACTGTCTAAATTGACTTCTTATTCTTCCTCATTTAAATCTCAACTCTTTTTCTATCTACTCATAACCCTTGTGTAAACCTAACTGTTCAACAGCTTAACCCTCAATAACTGACAAAGTCTCTTACCTTTTCAAGTCACATTCAAATTCACAGCCAGTCATCAGTCACCTCCAATATTCTATACTCTCATCTCCCCTCAACAAACCACTAGCTTAATGCATCTGTTATACACACCATATATGATATTGCATACCTTATTTTCTATCATATACATCCAACACCATTTGTACAAGTTCAGAACATTACATTGTGTAGCTTCCCTTTGCACCCATGATTCCCATCACACTTACAGAAGTTACTTAAGCCTGCTTCTGGCAGGTATAGCCCCTGCTAGCTACCTCAGGTCCTACATCTTGTTTTTGGATAGTGGAAATCTTATTCCTATCCATTCTTATCACACTTGTCCATTGTTTTTAGATATGTAAGTGCATGACATTATTCTAAGAAGAAGCTACTGGGAAGCGAAGCAAGTTCTGAATACACTGACCAAATATTCAGATATAAGCTAAGTATTGCTCGAAGGTTCAAGGGAAACCAGAAACAGATATATAAAGTTCTCTTCTTGCTTTCTTTTTTAAAACACAAGATAAGAATGCATAGAGCAAATTTTAAATGAACCCTCTAAATTAAACTTGCATGCACTAATGACCACTCGGAATTAACAACCTGTTAATCTGTCTCCCAACTGCCATGCTTGATTACACACCACTTTAATAACCTTCTTAAGAAAGAATGCAAGCTCTGCTTTTATAGATTGTTTTGCATCTTCGCAAAATATATACAGTATATACCTGTATATAACTGGGGGGAAAGCAAGGAAGAGTTAGTCAGTAAAAGTCCTTATCCTAACATTAAATGAAGAATTAATAACCCAGTTTAGAAGTGTGAAAGGAAAATGATGGAAGCTGATTGTAATTGCCTTAAAACAGATAAAGTAATTGAAGTTCAGAAGATTTATTTCAAAGCACAGAAGTCAAATTAGAAACCTGGCTTTATCTGGATTTGAGTTGCTTTGATGATGTCACTATGGTGTTACATATCTTAGTTTGTAGCCTCACTGCATTTTAATAAGACTGCTACTAATTACTATAGCATTAAATTATTTTATTGATTTAGGAAATAAGTGCGTACATTCTGCCAAACTCTTAGAGTGGCATAACCACAAAAAAGGGTATGCTCAATTGAAAAACATAATTTTGAAAGAACCACAGATTTTGTCTGTGAGCAGAAAAGAAAGATGGGTTTAAGTCCAGCTATTACAAGCCATCATACATTTTACAAATTAAAATATATTAAGGGATTCTTACAAATGCCCACTGAGGAGATTCAGTTCTTGCTCAATTTTAGGACTTTATTAGACCGCTCCTTAAATCCGTTCTTTTACCAGCATAATTTGTGCTGTTTTTATGCTGGCAAAAGAACTCCCCATGCCACACTTACCTTGAATCCACATGAAAAAGCTTCCCTGGCAATGAATGAGAATCTTGCAGATTCTTGCAAGAATACATAGCACAGGAAATTAAAAAATAAAAACACAAATAACAAAGAAAAGTTATACAAAGCACATAAACACACTATAAAAGTCCCAAGTAAACGGGACGGTCATAAAAAGTGCATCACCTACCTGGATGTTGCGATCTCACCCAAAAGTGTTCTGCCTAGACCAGCCATTGATGCTGTAATGATGAGAGGACATCGGTGTGAAGTTTCATATGCTGGCAATGGCAGCAAAAAATCGCTACAGCTGATCTATTGACAGCTTGGCCTGTCAATAAAATAGAATGTCTTATGACCAGCACATAAACACAAAAGGGTAGCATTGTCTGATATGCACACCCTTTCATGTTTATGTGGTGTCGTTATGACACTGTTTTTCATGTGTCTGATAATAATAATAATATTTATTTTTACCACGCCCCTCTGTTAAAAACAATCGGGGCGGCTTACAACAGTTAAAATACAACAATACTGACTAAAATCCCTAAGATCCACCCACCCCCACTCTCCCCCATAAAAAGATATTAAACTAGTATCAAATTAAAATCCACCTAAACTAAAATCACATAAATAAACAAATACAAAAATCAACAGCCAGCGAGACTAAAAGAGGCCAGGAGACCTGAGGCTAGGATCTGATCTAATTTAATCTAATCTAGCCTAATCTAATGATAAAGTCCTTAGTGTTGAAATCTCATTAATAACCCACTTTATGGACAAAACAACAACAATCCCAAATGTGCTCAGAGCTTCCTCATGGGGAAAATATCTGGCACTGTATGGTTCCTGCACTAGTGTTCAGATTAAAATTTATCCACAGTGGAATTGCTTCATAGAAGGGAAGGTAGAATCAATACTGGAATGCAGAATTTATGAGCAGAAACTTCCTGTTCAGTTTGGAAACAGGTTTGAGAGAGAGAGATTATATGAGTTTATATCTTGAATACCTCGAAGAACTATGATTTCATCAGTGTGGGTAGTCCTTGATTCAGAGTGCAATAATTTCACACCCTCATTGCCTTTATAGTTTCTGTGACCCGTTTTTGTGACCATTTGGTGGTCAGTCTCTTGGAATTTAGCTGGATGTCAGACATGCAGTCCACTGCAGGGTCTGTATTTCACAGACTTATGGGCCAAGTGCAAGAGGCATGCCTTCCCCACAATTACAGGGTAAGGAGCTTCCCTTCTTCAGCCAATAAGCCTTGTTTTTTTTGGAGCAGAGGTCTTCATCTGTGGTCCATGGGGCCCAAAGCTGGGCTTCAGAAGGTCTATGAACCAGACACAAAAAAGTATTTTCTTCAATTTCTTCTTGCTACCTTGAAAATTATTCCTGTGAAAAACATTTTTATGTTAAATTACAGCTGTCCCTCCGTATCCACGGATTTGGTATCCACAGATTTAAATATTCATGGCTTGAAAATATTATTTTAAAAATAATAATCCAAAAAGCATACCTTGATTTTTCCATTTTACATAAGGGACACCATTTTTCTATGCCATTGCATATAATGGGACTTGAGTATTCATGGAGTTTGGTATCAACAGGGAGTCCTGGAACCAAACCCCAGCGAATATGAAGGGACAGCTATATATTGTAAATGGATTGCATCAGGGTTAGGTAAGTGAGGAAACAGCATGTATTTGCAGTATGCTATATAGAAAAAATTTTCTACTTCGCTACTACATACTTTTGTGAGATTTGGCATTTGTTACCATCAAAACAAAAAGTCAAAATAAATTGGGTTTCAAAGATGACATACATTTTAGCATATGAAGGACCCACGTCACAATTTCTACTTATTCAAGCCAAACAGCAGCAGACTTCTTATTGAAGTTTACTTTTAAGTAGCATTAACATTTACCCGTATATTCTGGCGTATAAGACGACTGGGCGTATAAGACGCCCCCGCAATTTTAAAGTTAAAATACAGAGTTTGCCCCCCCCATCCAGCCACTTGGCTGGAAATCCTGCCCCCCACCAGCCAGCCAGCTCAGTGGCTGTAGATGATGGAATAGTCTGTGAAATTAAAGGACTGAGAACAGCTAAAAAAACATGGGATACTTTGAAAAATCTCTGTGGTGTTCAATCTTTGGAAAGTAAGGTTGCATTAATAATTAAGTTGGTTAAGATGAAGCTATCAAATCCCACATTTTTGAATGAGCACATTAATGATTTTAGAGCCACTTGCAAACTCCTGGAGAGGAAATCCCCAAAGCTATGCAAATGGGAATCTTCCTGGCAAGTTTACCAAAATACAATCCCATAATAAATACCTTGCAATTAAAGAATGATTTAACTCTGCCAGAAGCTTTTATTCAGATAAGAGAATTTCACCATAGACAAAACTTGATGTCCTTTTAAAGACTGATTCTCTTTTCTCCTGAGCTAAATGGAGGGGAATTTAACACTTCAAAGGCAAAGCAGCCATTCTCACAGCAGGGGGAAGGATCTGCTGGGGAAACTGCCCAGGGAATTTACCACTTCAAAGACAAGACAGTAATTCTCACAGCAGGGGAAAAGATCTGCTGGGCATATAAGACAATCCCCCACTTTTGAGGAGATTTTCAAGTGTTAAAAAGCAGTCTTATACACCAGAATATATGGTACTTTTTGCTATATTTGCACAATCTAGATTTATTTCTTTTCTTCCAGGAAGCAGCTATTAATTGTTGCATTAAAATGAAATAGGGAGTGGGACAATTCTTCTGTTATGTTTTCTTCTGTCCATTTCTTCCACTGTGGTTGATCTTCCAGTTGTTGTTAACTGCAGTCAAGTTGACTTCAACTCACGATGACCCAGTGAATGAGAAACGTCCAAGTCATCCTCTCTCATCAACAGCCCTGCTCAAGTCTTGCAAACTCAGGGCTATGGCTTCCTTGATCGAGTCTATCCACCCTGTAGTGTGGTCTTCCTTTTTTTCCTACTGATGTCCACCCTGCCAAGCATTATAGTCTTTTCTAGTGAGTCATATGTTCTCATGATATGTCCAAAGTATGACAGTCTCAGTTTAATCATCTTGGCTTCTAGGGAGAGTTCAGGACTGATTTGCCCTAGGACCCATTTATTTGCCTTTTTGGCAGTCCAGGGTAGCCACACAACTCTCCTGTTGGACCACATCTTAAATGTGTTGAATCTCTTCCTATCAGTTTTCTTTACTGTCCAGCTTTCACACACACTCTCTCTTTCTGGCTTTTCTTCGCAAACGAAGATTCAGGAAGCTCATCCCCCGCTTTCTGCAAGTGTGCTGATGACTAAAAAGGCCAATCCGAGATAAACAAGTCCGGTTGCAAAAAGCACAGCAGAAGGTCTCCTTGGGTGATGTTTCCGGGTTGTGATTCTTTCTGCATTGTCGTTTCTCTTCAAGACTTGTTTGGTGTGAGTTCTCAAATAAGGCTGCAGCATTGTGGATAGGGCGTCTCCATGCCTCCCGATGTGAGGCCAGGGTGGACCATTGTTGGTGATCAATTTGGCCAAGCCTGAATTGTTGTTTCAGGGAATCCTTGTATTGCTTTTTTGGAGCACCCCTCTTATGCTGACCCGTGGCGAGTTCACTGTAGAGTATTATTTTGGGGAGGCAATGGTCCTCCATCCTAGAAATGTGCCCTGCCCAGTGCAGCTGTGTTCTCAATATCATGGCCTCAATGCCGGTGATCCCTGCTTGCTCAAGGACAGCAACATTTGTCACATAGTCAGTCCATTGGATATTTAGGATTGTGCATATACAGCGCTGATGAAAGCATTCAAGGAGTCATAAGTGGTGGCGATAAGTAATCCATGTTTCAGACCCGTAAAGGACAATAGACAGTACAATGGCTCTATACCCACTGATTTTTGTGCTTCGCCTCAGGTGTTTATTACTGCAGACTCTTTTGTAAAGTCTTCCAAATGCACTGTATGCCTTTGCTAATCTGTGATCGATCTCTTTGTCAATCTTGGCATCTGAGGAGATGATGCTTCCCAGGTAGGTGAACTGCTGAACGGACTTGAGCACAGGTTTGCCGATGACAATGTGGGGATGGTGGTCTTCGTCCTGTGGTGCAGGCTGGTAAAGAACTTCTGTTTTCTTCAGGTTGACTTCCAGCCCAAACAGCTCTGCAGCTGTTGCGAAGCAGGATGTTAGGTGCTGCAGAGCTGCTTCTGTGTGGGCAACAAGGGCAGCATCATCAGCGAAGAGCAGCTAACGGACTAGATAGTTTAGAGTCTTAGTGTGAGCCCTCAGACGGCTTAAGTTAAACAAGCTACCATCAGTACGGTAACGTATATAGATGCTGTTGTCTTCTTTAAGCTCTGCCATAACCCTTTGGAGCATCATGCTGAAGAAGATTGTAAATAAAGTTGGAGCAAGAACACAACCTTGCTTCACTCCATTAGTTATTAGAAAGGGCTCTGAGAAAGCATTGCCATATCTGACTTGACCACGCTGGCCCTCGTGTAGCAAGATAATTATTTTAAGGAATTTGGGGTCCAGCTTTCACAACCATACATAGAAATTACAAATACAATGGCACAAGCATTCCTAACTTTGGTGTTCAGTGATATATTTTTACACTTCAGGATCTTGTCTAGCTCCTTCATAGCAGCCCTTCTAAGTCATAGGGCTTGTCTAGATTATTAAAAACCCCAAATCCCTCTGCGAATCCCCCTAAATCTGTGTGATCAAGCGACACATTGCATGGCCTTTCCCCTGAATCTGGGGTGATCCAGCCACACACTGTATTCTGGTGTATTTTACCTAGATCAGGAGTATGTTGGAGTCAGGGATTTCTCTGCATTTTCGTCTGCTGCTACAGCTGCTGTGACCGCCACCATAACAATTTTAAAGCTCAGGAGACAGTTACCAGCCAAAGGGAGAGGTTTTCTCCCTTCCCCTGGCTCGGTAGCACTGCTTCCATCTGCTTTCTGCTCACTTGTTGCTTCCTTCAGGAGCTTCCATTGCTTTCTTCGAGCACCTCTTCCTTATTTATTTATTCATGTATACCCTGCTCTTCAGCCACAAGGCTATCAGAGCGGCTTACAAATTGTTTTAAGCAATAGCAATTTACACATCTACACTGCATTAAGCAGTTTCCAATGTGTGTTAGTTCCTATGACGGGAGAGCAGGAGAGTGGGCAGAGGCAGTGCTGCCGAGCTAGGGGAAGGGGGAAAACCTCTCTCTTTGGCTAAGAACTGCCTCTTGAGCTTTAAATTTTTGTCAAGGTGGTGGTAGTGGTGGCAGCAGCTGAACCTCTGCAAGGAAAATGAATACAAGGTACCCCACATCACTGTGGAGAATAATAATGTGCAGAGCTTCAGGGTGAATGCTGGGGCATAAAGGCAGAACTCCATTTGGCGTTTTTGCCCCACATATAGTCAGGCCCAAGTTTTTTTCTGATTTTTTGACTGCTGTCTCCATTTTGATTAATGACTGCAATTCTGACTGATACCCTGGCTCTCAACCTTTGGACTGCTAAGCTGACCTCCTAGCTTCTCATTTCCCCAAGTGAACTACGACACAGCTGAATGTCCTATCTCTTCTTTCATTTTGGATTGTCTCATCAGGGTTTTCAAGATAAAAGTCTTCAGGGATGCTTTACCACTGCTTTCTTCTTTGCAGTACTGTTAGCTATGGTTCAACTGCCATTGTCTCTGAGAGCTTCTCCAGCTGTATCATCCTTGACTATTGTTGTTGCCCAGCAGCTGTTTGGTACATTTTGTCTGGCTCCTCAGCAAAAGCTTATCTGACACAGGAGACACTACCAGCAGCACACTACGATCAGTGTAGCCTTTTCCTCACAGGATGATGCACCACCACAGAAAGGTTATGCCATGGTGGTGGTGGGGCTTCCAGTAGCTTCATAGTATTTTGCCCTTGTTGTCGTGCAAGGAATACTGAGTCCTTTATCCAACTTTCTTTCTGATGTCCAGGAACTGACACCTAATGCAGTCTTTGTTGACCTGGGTGATGACTGATCTGATATGGGGTTTGTTTTTGGTATTTCCACCATATCCAATGGGGTTTGGGAACATTTAGTCTGGCTCCTCAGAAAAGCCTTCCTGACTTGGGAGACCCTACCAGCAGCAGTTACCAGCAGCCTAGCTTTTTTCCTCATAGAAATACTCAATCTGACCACCATGAAAAGGTACTGCCAATGAAAAAACAACTGTGGTTCCATTGGTGATAGGTTTTCTGGTGGGGGGATGTTAATGGCCTGTCAAAACATCTGAATGAAATCACCAAAGATAAGATCACAATAGTACAATAATAAAAAGTGACACTAGTTTTGATAGTGTCCCATTATCTAATGATACTTCACTGCTTCCTGGATTCCTTGGATCTGATTCATTGATGTTCCAAAACTCCTGGTTGACTGTGGAATCAAGATGATGATAATGACGATGGTGGTGGTGGTGGTGGTTCTTATTTGTATCCTGCCTATTCTCCAGAAAAACATGCAAAAAGGTACTGCTAAACTATAATTGTACTATCTGTAGAATTAAGAACTATTTATAGTATACACACACACACACACACTAAAAATGCAAAAAATAAAAAAGTACAGCATTAAAAGCCCTTTTCTACAATCAGTTCTACAATTTTATCCCCTGTTGGAATAAAAAAAGTCTTCACCTGCCAACAGAAGGACAAGGAGGGATTGCATCTAGGTTCCCCAGGAAGGGAATTCAAAAGTCTGGGAGCAGCCATTGAGAATTTTATTTAAAAAAGTTATTTAGATAAACAAGATGTACCAAAAATTACAGAAGAACAAAGACAGATGTTAAATCAACCAATAACAATTATGGAAGTGAATGAAGCAATAAAGAAATGTAAATTAGGAAAACTGCCTGGTCTGGATAGTTTTAACAACACTTTATTTTAAAAAAAATTATTGATGATTTGATAATACCATTAAAAGAAACTATAAATCAGATATTACTGGAAGATAAACCAAAAACGTGGGGGGAAGCCAACATAGTATTAATACCAAAAAAATGGAAAGATTTACAAGTTCCAGGCAGTTATAGACCTATATCATTGCTAAATATTGATTATAAGATCTTTGCAGAGATATTTGCAGAAAGATTCAAAAACTGTTAAATAAATGGATTCATGAAGATCAAAATGGATTTCTGCCCAAACAAAAAATAAAACAAAATATAAGGACAGTAATTGACTTAATAGAGTATTATGATAAAAATCCAGGGGGGGGGGAAATGGCCTTTGTATTTGCAGATGCTGAAAAAGCATTTGATAACATGAACTGGAATTTTATGATGGAAACCATGCAGAAAATAGATATAGGCCAAAACTTTTTAAAATGGATATGAGCAATATCTCAAAATCAGTCTGTACATATTTTAGTAAATGATCAAAAATCCAAATGATGTAATATGACAAAGGGGACACATCAAGCTTGTCCATTATCCCCATTATTATTTATATGGTGTTAGAAATTATAAATAAGAAAATAAGGGAAGAAGAACAAATACGAGCACCCAAGATAAAAGGACATGTATACAGTTTCCCCTCCACATTTGCGAACTCGACATTCGCGGTTTCAGTTATTCACAGTTTTGGGAGGGCCCCCCGGGCACCCCCAAAACCGCAAGATGGGGCCTCTCGAGGCCCCGTAAAAGCCTTTGGAGGAAGCGGAGAGGGCTGGGGAGGCCTTCACGGGGCCCTCGGAGACCCTCTGGAGGTGCCGTGAAGGCCCTGGGAGGGAGGGGGGAGGGCCGTGGAGGCCTTCACGGAGCCTTCCAAGGCTCCGTGAAGGCCCCGGGGAGGGTGGGGGGAAGCCCCGGGGAGGGTGGGGGGAGGCCCCGGGGAGGGTGCAGGGAGCCCCCGGGGAGGGTGGGGGACAGCCGCAGAGGCCTTCACGGAGGCCTCCAAGGCTCTGTGAAGGCCCCGGGGAGGGTGGGGGGAGGGTGGGGGGGAGGCCGCGGAGGCCTTCATGGAGCCTTCCAAGGCTCCGTGAAGGCCCCGGGGAGGGTGCGGGGAGCCCCCGGGGAGGGTGGGGGAAGGCGATGGTGAGGGTGGGGGGAGGTGATGGGGAGGGTGGGGGAGGCCACGGAGGGCTTCACTGGAGCCTTGGAAGGCTCCGTGAAGGCCCCGGGGAGGGTGGGGGGAGGCGATGGGGAAGGTGGGGGGAGGCCGCGGAGGCCTTCATGGAGCCCTCCAAGGCTCCGTGAAGGCCCCGGGGAGGGTGGGGGGAGGCGCTGGGGAGGGTGGGGGGAGGCCACGGAGGCCTTCATGGAGCCTTCCAAGGCTCCGTGAAGGCCCCGGGGAGGGTGCGGGGAGCCCCCGGGGAGGGGGGGAAGGCAATGGCGAGGGTGGGGGGAGGTGATGGGGAGGGTGGGGGAGGCCACGGAGGGCTTCACTGGAGCCTTGGAAGGCTCCGTGAAGGCCCCGGGGAGGGTGGGGGGAGGCGATGGGGAAGGTGGGGGGAGGCCACGGAGGCCTTCATGGAGCCTTCCAAGGCTCCGTGAAGGCCCCGGGGAGGGTGCGGGGAGCCCCCGGGGAGGGGGGGGAAGGCAATGGGGAGGGTGGGGGGAGGCCACGGAGGGCTTCACTGGAGCCTTGGAAGGCTCTGTGAAGGCCCTGGGGAGGGTGGGGGGAGGCGATGGGGAAGGTGGGAGAAGGCCACGGAGGCCTTCACGGAGCCCTCCAAGGCTCCTTGAAGGCCCCGGGAAGGGTGGGGGGAGGTGCTGGGGAGGGTGGGGGGAGGCCGCGGAGGCCTTCACGGAGCCCTCCAAGGCTCCGTGAAGGCCCCAGGGAGGGTGCGGGGAGGCGATGGGGATGGTGGGGTGAAGCCCCGGGGAGGGTGGGGGCAGGTGATGGGGAGGGCAGGGGGTGGCCACGGATGCCTTCACGGAGCCCTCCAAGGCTCTGTGAAGGCCCCAGGGAGGGTGGGGGGAGGCGATGGGGAGGGTGGGAGAAGGCCGCGGAGGCCCCGGGGAGGGTGGGGGGCGGCGATGGGGAGGGTGGGAGAAGGCCGCGGAGGCCCCGGGGAGGGTGGGGGGAGGCGATGGGGAGGGTGGGAGAAGGCCACAGAGGCCCCGGGGAGGGTGGGGGGAGGCCGCAGAGGCCTTCACAGAGCCTTGGAAGGTTCCGTGAAGGCCCCGGGGAGGGTGGGGGGAGGCGATGGGGAAGGTGGGGGGAGTCCGTGGAGGCCTTCACGGGGCCTCGGGAGAATCTCCAGAGGCTCCGTGATGGGCTTGGGAGGGAGTGGGCTGCCCGGGAAAAGCAAGTATGGGGCCTCCGGTGGCCCCATGGTCGCTTTAACGGGGGAGGGGAGGGCAATCAATATTCGCGGTTTTTTGACATTTGCGGGGGTCCGTGGAACCTAACCCCCGTGAATGTGAAGGGACAACTGTATAAGCTAAAAGCCTTCGCAGATGACCTTATAATATTTTTAGAAGAAGTAAATGAAAGTGTTACAAAATTAATAGAAATTATTACTGAATTGGCATATTTTCTGGATTTAAAATAAACAAAGAAAAAACAAAGCTAATAAAAATATGACAAAAAAGACGATCAGGAATTGGAAGAGAAATCAGGCTTTAAAATAACAAAGAAAATAAAATATTTGGGTATATTTATCTCAAATAAAAACTCTGTGTTTTTATTTTTAAGTGGACAGAAATACTGCCCTTGGCCCTGTTTAGGATTTGTTGTACCCCACATAAGATTACTTGCTTATCCCCATTTGAATTGATGTATAGTACACCCCAGTTTTTTTTAAGGGGGGAACATGCAAGAGTTAGTAAATATTAGTTTGCAACAAGAGGTGCAAATGCTAGATAATGTATTGCAAGGCCAATGCTGTTATGTGTTAGAAAAACATGCCCCAATCCCCATCACAGAAGTTCACACTTTCCAAACAGGGAATGAGGTGTGAGTTAAAGTTCCATAGCCCCACATCTGTTACAGAAAAAGCAGTAACTTGAGTGAAATTTTAACTGTATGTAGTTCAATAATCCCCTGAATGCAAAAGCAGCCAAACCAAAAAGTCAGCCTTTGTTCCCCACTCCCATATTCACAGCAATTGTTTGTGTACAGACTCAATAGGTTAGTTCAGTGTGTCAGGGATATTGCACTTGTTAAAAACTCTAGGTGATCCTGAAGAGGCAGGCAAGAAGACTCAGGCTCGATTATACTATGGGCACTCTGGAGGCTGCTCATTCACTGTAAATCAAACCTGCAACTGGAGAGGAAAAAAGATGGGACTAGACCTTACTGCAGCTGACCAGATGACTAGAAGTTCCATCAGGCTGCTTAATGTACGGTCAGATCCCAAACAAAATTAACCTGCATGCTGTAATGTTGATTTTATTGTCTTATGCTATAGCCAAAAGGGAGGGCTCTGTTACAAAAGGTTTTTCAGAAAAACCTATGGTTACAATTGGCAAATATTTCAGGGGTGAATTTTTCATTGTTTTATTCAGGGAGATTAATTATAATGGACCTAGGATGGTTTATGTTATTCTTGTTGGCATTGTTCATTGTTGTTCTGCTATGCATGCTCATATCATGTATCTTCTGTTTCTTGCCTGCTATCCTACACAGATCAATACTGGACATGCTTTGATGGCTTAAATAGGGATTTACTTGTGTGAAATGTATTAATTGTCTTTGAAATTAATCATTTAATTTAAGGGGGGAATGTGGTAGCCATTTGCATTCTAATGTATATTTGCTGAATGCTGTAATCTTACAATCACTATTTGGGGTCAGACTAGATAGCCCATGAGACTCTGGGACTCTGAAAAGTCTTTTTCTTTTAACTCTCAGGCCTAGTCAATGTTCCTTACTAATCAACTCTATGTTCCATAAACGTATGATAGGCTGATGTAAACAATTCTTTCTCTAATAACGCTCGAACTGTACCCAAGTGTACCTAAGCTATCTTGCCTTGTACTTTCTGAACTATCAACAATTGTCACAGAGAAATTGCTGACACCAAAGAGAAGGAGGAGGGAATTGTTTTTGCATACGGTCATTATACTGTATAAAGGTATTCTGTAGTCATGGCTCGGGGCTCTGACTCTTTGGAAGATATTCCAGTCAGGCCCACCGGTGTAATAAAACTCACTTTCCAATCCGTGGGTCTGCTGTTCCATGATTTCTGCAACACTTTAAGATTCTTCAATGGGTTTCCCCATATGAGGCGTTAGCTAGAATGGAAATAAAAGAACAAGAGAAATGGTTTAAATACAAGGATTTAATATGTTGGGAAGAAAATTGTTTAAGAATTAAGACACAGCAAGAATTGATTAATGAAAAATATGAATGTCACTGGTTTACCTACCAACAAATTCATGAAAAAGTAATAAAAGATATCAAATTAGTGGGGATAGAAAGAATAAATTCATAATTAGATGAAATATTATTAAACTGTGATAATCATGTAATAACAAAACTTTATAAATTAATTCTGAAAAGGGAAATGGAGCACGAAACAATTAAATAACATGATAAAATGGATGCAAAATTTTGGCTATACAATTCAATTAGAAGATTGGGAGAAATCATGGAATACAAATTGAAAATTTACCTTAAGCAATGAATTTAAAAGAGAATTTCTACAAGATCTTATTTAGATGGTACATGACTCTAATCCAAATAGCTAAAATGATTAAGAAACGAACTTTATTTGCTAAATATGATTGGGGGGGGGGAAATAGATACAAATAAGAAAGAAATTGTACTTTATATGATAACAGTGGCAAGGATTGTATTGGATAGATATTGGAAGACTAATAATATACCTGATTTAGACCAATGGTTAATAAAATTATTAGAAATATTATAAATGGACAAGCTAACAATGAGTATGAAAGGGAAAACAAGAGCCAAGATCAACAGTAAATGGGAGGAAGTTGTAAAGTTTATGAAGGAGAGATGGGGTAAGGAGTGGTTCCTGTTTTAGATTAAAGTGATAAAGATAAAACATAGGAAATACAACTGTTATATGTATACAATAAATAAAGACTTAATAATATGACAAGTTGCAGTAGATAAGAGAGAATAAAGAGTACAAATTATGAATAGCTGAGAATGATGGAAGGTTATTATATTAAAAGGGAAAGGTGGAAATATGGAAAATTCGCTAAAATTACAAGATTATAATAATGTTATGAATATGTTAGATATTACTTTATGTTTTTAATTTTGTTTTTGAAGAAAGAATATATGTATTATATACTGAGAATTTACATGAGATGTATGTTGTATAAATGGTTTGGAAAAATAAATAAATAAATAAATAAAGAATTTCTCAAGGACTTTGCTATCTTTAGAAATAAAAAGTAATCTTCCCTGTACAGTTGGAGAAGGGAAGAAGGAACCAATAGTCAACCTAAATGGCAGCAGACCACCTCAGAGTTTAAAATTCCACTAATAAATAAAAGTCAAATTTTCAGTACTATGCACACTTTCTAGGAAATCCTGAAGACATCTGTGTAGACAAACAAGCATACATTAGATCTGGAATACTTTCACACTACACAAATTATAGCACTAGGATTCCACTTTAATTGCTACAGAAATACCTTATAGAATCCTGGTGTTTGTAGTTTGAAATGGCATTAAAGGAGATCTGTGGCTGAGAATTCTATAGGCACCTCCCTCAAATGGAGATGCCAGGATTCACAGGATGGAGTCATGGCGGCTAAGGTGGGATCTTAGCACAACTATGCAGTGTGAAAGGGCCCCAGGAGGCAAGTTAAAGCATTGGTTATGTCTTCCAAGATTGATACAACAGTTCCAAACAGTGTAGAAATCTTAGAAAGGTGGGAAACATTTGGTCCTCCAGATGTTTTGTGCTACAATGCCCATCATCCTTTATGACTTGGCATGCATCTGGGGGCCCCCCACTTTTGGCTTTGGACAAATCCACAAATGAGGGCAGGTTGTGATTGGTACAACTGAATCTTTGTTTAGAAATCCATGCATACCCTGTGCTATGCTGTGCACCAGTAGCTGGCAGAGAAGCTAGGAAAGCAGAATGACAGAAGTTGCACGATTTTTGCAATCCATACCAGAACCAGATAATTTAAACTCTGCACAAGATTCTGTTGCATACGCAGGAATTGTTTTCTCTCTATTTGTAAGAATGGGAGTGTGGAAAGCGACTATAAGGACCAAGTCAGACAGTTAGGCTATTGTACTCAATACTGTCTACACTGACTGGCATAGTAAAGCCAGCATTTATAGTGCTGAAACATTGGGGCATTTTAGTTAACAATAACAGTGGCAACATCTACAGTCCTTAGAGGCAAACCAGTAGCTTGGGGTGAGCACTGATTTTTTTTTTTTTTTTAGCAGTAATGTGGCATTGTGAAATACCTCTATTGTAGGACGTTATCAGACAAGGCAAATAAGGAAGCCTAATGATCCTGAAAGGGAGCGAGTACCACACAACGTTGCCTTTTCATGATCATGTCCTGTCCAAAAATGTACTTTTTTATTGATGGTTTAATCCGCCAATAGATTGGATGCGGTGCTTTAGTGCTAATGTAGCCAGGGTTTGAAACTTCACACCATTGTACTCATGTGAATGCAGTGTGAATGGCTGGTTCGGCGAGAACACTTGCAGGTGAGATTGCGACATCCAGGTAAGTGATGCACTTTTTATGACCCTCCCTGTTTACTTGTAGGTTTTTTAGTGTGTTTAGGTGCTTGAGTTAACTTTTTTAGTGTTATTTTTTGTTTTGCTTTTGAATTTGCCACGCTATATATTCTCATGAGAATTCATGGGATTTTGAATGAGGAAGTGAATGGAGCTCTGTTCACTTCCTCTTTCATTGCTGGGGAAGCCATTGCTGGGTATGCAAGGTAAGTGAGGTATGGGGCATTCTTTTGCCAGCATAAAAATGCCAGAAGTTATGCCTACAAAATAACATTTTCAGGGCGGTGGTCTGTTAAAGTTCGTAATGACACTGGCTCTGAATTGTCAATTAACAACCATTAGCTTTACAAAAAAACCTATTCCTGGTTGAGATGAAAATGGGTAGACTGATTTCTTCTTATAAACCAACACAGCTGCCTGCCTTTTCTGCTTGGGGAAGTGCCTATGGGAGATGCTGAGATGAGTGCCTACACTTCACAATTTACCACTAACACCATTGATTGGCAGAGACTCGCCAGGATTTCCAGCAGGAGACTTTTCCAGACCTACCTGGAGATGCATGCTAAGTTCATTCCTATGCAGGTTCTATGGACTCTTCCACTGGGCTTTCCTTCTCACAAGGTCTGCTTCCCAGTGCTGGAGTTTTGTCTGGGTACCTGTGAAGCAAACATGTCTAAAGAAAACACTAACTTGAGATAGTGTTTGATAAACAAGCTTTAATAAACGGATGTGGTTGATTTTGCATATGCATGCATAATTATCTATCTATCTATCTATCTATCATCTATTCATCTATCTCTATCATCTATAAATCTATATAGATGTGTGTTCTGCTACTAATACCTTTTATTTGCAGTTTCAATCTACAAATGAAGTTTGTTTGCTTCATTGAAGCAACTGGAATAGGTGGCATGAGCATCACAGTTTCAGTCTCCAGAAAGCCTATGGAATTCATGCTTCGTGGGGGAGCATTTTCTATAGCAAAAATGGAACTTCGGTGCCATTAAAAACTGATATGAGCAAGGCAGAAATTCAGCCTTTGAAAAACAATCACTTTCATGGACTTTGGAGGTACTGCAAGTGCACTGTGGGTTCATCTCTCTGTGTGTATTAGAGTGCGGCTTATAATGGAAACTCAATTACAGCTTAAAACCAGCATAGCTTGCCACCATTGGTGCAGCCCATAAATGCAATTATTTGTTAGCAAAGCTGAACACTTTTCACTCTTGCTCATTAAATCTTTTAAGATGATAAACATTCTTGCTTCTGGGCTTCCTGGTGAGATCACACACATGGGAATAGCTTTTGAAGATGAATGATAAATCTGTCAAAGGGACCACAGAGTCTGTGGTTTAGAACTAACATTTCTGTTTCAAGAAAGGCACCAGAGCAAGTCTTTAAAGTCACTTCTCTCATAGGAGGTCTTCTTTACATTGGGGGAAAAAGGGGGGGACAACCATCAAGCAGTAGTACACATTTAAGGACAAGAATTAAGGATAATAAATTGGTCCTTCACTTGTATTTCCAAGCTCCCAGTCTTTGAGTGACATAACTAGTCTTAATTCTTATGCAGGATTGAAATAGAGGGCAAGTTCGAATGGCACAGCTAGAAACAGGACATCTTTCAAAAGTCAGGTTTGATCACCCAAACCATAACCCAAACTGCTTGTCACCAACCCTCATCATTCACTTCTGTGGGCACACTGCAAGTGGAGTAAAGTAAATTTCTAAGCTCTGGAGTATGGCCCAGTCAACCAACTGGCTTCCCTAACAGACCGGTGTAATCAGCATGTGCGTCTCCTCTCTCTTTGTGATTCCTTAGTAGAAAACAGCCTTATACCAAATCAGACTTCTGGTCCAGCCGGCACAGCTGCATCTAGACTGACTGGCAGCAGCTTTCCACTTTCTGATTGGAGCTCTTCTGCTTGAAGGGCTTGAACATGGGACCTTTTGTGTCTGAAGCATGTGGTCTGTATTACAAGGTGTGCTTGCACAACACAGGGATTGTCTAGATGGGCTATTTACTTTGTCTTGCCCCCATCTCAGAACCCTGCACTCCATGTGGTGCAAGGCATTGCCCCGTTCTGCCCCAGGCAGACCTCACCACCCCTGGGGCAGATATGGGCTGAGACAGGGGGAAGGCGGTGACAACCCAATAGACCATCTCTCTATATAATTGTCTTAGGTATGTTGTCTTTCCAGTGTGCTGATTGGCTGCTCAGGAAACACACCCAACCAATCACCACCCACATGCAAATTCCGTCTCCACCTCACAATGCACTCCTGTCAGTCTGTGGCCCAGATTGGGACCCAGGCAGTCAACTAGCAGCAGCAGCAGTGGGACGCCACTGCAGCCACTGCAACAGTACCAAGGCAGTCAACTGATGGCAGCAGCACCAGCAGGGCAACAGAGCGAGTCACCCTCAGCAATTCTGAGAAAAGTGTGGAACTCTGAGAAGGGGGAGGAGGAATTTAAACCCACTGGCCTACCTTACAGGGTTGTTGTGAGGTCTACCAGGCATTTTTTGGGGAGTTTTTTAATGGCATATGGTATGCCAGGTCCAGCTAGTTTTTTTAAAAATACCTGCTTAATTCCTTTATAGGCAGAACAACAGATCAGGCCCCACATCTCTGCAAGAGCCAATCCTGGCAGGCTGGCCCATCGCTCCAGCTGCCAGTCTACCAGGTTCAGCTAACTCCAGGAAGAAGTCCTGCAGCATGTGACCAAGGCTGGCAGCAACGAAGCTGGCCAGCAGCAACAAAGCTGGTATGCTCGTCAGGACTTCCTCCCATTTCCTATAGGTAACAAGGAAGGAACGGGCCTCATCCATGGCCAGGCTAACTCATGTAGATGAGTCCACGGTGAACAAGAATCAATGGGAACACTGACTTGTCATAAAAAAAGCTGGTGCATGTTTTTGCATCATGTCTTCTTGCAGTGGCTAAATTTGAGTTTATTGTATTGCCCATTGTTGAGCTAATTCCTGTCTCTGGTTTGTTCCCGCTTTTAAAAACACACACACAAGAAGAACATAATCTATAGGTTATTACTGATTTTCTAGCAGGGAACAAACCAGAGAGACGAAGCTGACATAACAAGCCAACTGTAGGGCAAACCCAGGGTACTATCATGAAGACGAACCTTTCGCCAGTTATCATTTCAACAGGCATGGGCATCTGGAGAAAGGCCTCAAAAGAGCAATGTTAGGCCCGGTTAGTTACATAATAAAACAGGCAACACATGAAGTGGCTGAAGAGGTGGAAGATCCAGTCAAATGGTCTAAAAACATGTTTTTTCAAGGATTGAGAAGCCTTATGAGCAGAATCCTAGACTGATGAAACGTTCCTGTTTAAGCAGGCCTTTGATGTATAATTGTGGCTTTTATCAGGGTGTGTTTTTATTTTGTTTTTTATGTTGTTTTTCTCTGTTTTTTTACTTTGTATGTTTTAATTGGTTTAAATTGTGATTTTAATTGTTCTGTGAGCCACCTCAGGTGAAAGGCAGCACAGAAATTGCACAAAATAAATAAATAAATAAATAAATAAATAAATAGATTTATTTATCTATAAATCTATTATTTATAGATTTATAGATTATTTATAGATTTATAGATTATAAATCTTCACAGTACAGAACTTATTCCATGCAAAAGTGGCAGAAAACAGCATTTTCTGAACAGGAAATAGCTTTTTTCTGTGCAGAAAATGATATTTCTATGCAAAAATATTATTTTCTGTGCAGAAACAACTGCTTTCTGCTCAGAAATGCTGTAATTGGGGGACTGATTCTGCACAAAATTTGCATGTGGCTGATTTGAACAGAAAACAATATTTTCTGCACAGGAAACATTTCCCCAGAGAAAGTTACATTTCTCCACATAAATATTATTTTAAATAAAATGCTAGTTTCTGTGGAAACAACCACATGCAAAATTTTGCACATAATAAATCATGAACTGCAAATGGGCTTCAGAACTTAAGTGGTTTTTGAAAGCTTTCTCTCAGTGGGAAGAAGATTGCTAAATTTACTCATTGCTTCCCTCAAGAAGAGAGTTAGTGAAGAATTGCATCCTAGTATTCAAGAATATTCCTTACTTAAGAAAACCCTGTGAAATTCATGAGGTTGCAGTAAGTCGAGAGGCAACTTGAAGATGCACGCACATGCACAACCTACCATTAGATCAGGGTCCCTCTGGGGCCAAATGTATATGTATATTTGCTCCAAATTGCCCAGAAATGCATTTCCATTATGTTTGGAGGCCTTTTTGATCCCTGGGGCAGGAGGTCAAAAACATTTTTTTGCAAATTTTCCCCATTTTTCTTTGCCCCGAAATGCTCCAAAATGTCCACTCAGGGTGGGGGTGGGGTGCATTTCCATCACATTTTGCAGGCCTCATGGGCCAGTTTATGCCTAGGAGCGGCCTTTTTGAAACCAACATGGTGAAAATGCCCTATAATCCTGGAGGCATTTGGGGGCAAAAATATTGTTTTTGTTGGAAAGGCCCTCCAATGCATTCTCCTAACCTTCCACAGTTGCCCACCCCTGAATTAAACAGACTGAGATATCTACATCAGGCAGCAGACTTTGGTCATGAACGTGCAGGGAGCCACGGAATAGTGGACATACCTGTCAGTTTTGTTTTCTCCCACATTTGAGGTTTCCTTAAAAAACAACAACACCCACAACCAAGTTCTTTCCATCCTGTTTGTGAAACAATGAACTCATTTCTGATAAATTTGATAAGTTATTATCCAAAACCCAAACCAAACCAAAGTCTCATTCATTTTTTTTTTTTTTTGGGTGGGATTTTCTGCCTCAGGTAAAAAAATAACATTCCAACTCTATGATTCTGTGATCTGCACCTTGCCTTGTGGTGGATAAGGGAGTACTATCTCTTGTTTCACTTTGGCTCATAGGTTTTTAATGATAAAAGACATTCAAAAGTAGTTTACCATGCCTCCTTCTGCACAGTACTAAGGACTTTTTCAGATGGTACGTACCACAATAGGAGGTCTTGCTAGACTATAGACAATAGCTGTCGTGCAGCAGGATGTCCGTTTCGGATGCCATCATCCCTCTTCCAAAATCATGTTTCACTTCTGTGAAGGATTGGAAGCGGCTGTGCCATATTTCGCCAGTTTTTATTCACGGAAGTTGCCCGTGATTAAAATATGGCACAGCCACTTCCAATCCTTCATGGAAGTGAAACAGATGATTTCGGAAGAGGGACGGCGGTGTCCGAAACGAACCCCCTGCCACGTGACAGCGCCATGCCTCTTGCGAGACCTCCTAGCGTGGTAAGTACTGTCTGAAAAAGTCCTAAGAAGTGTTAGCTATGGTGCCATTACTGTTGTTTCTTAGAGATGTGTCATCCCCCATTACTGCTGCTGCCCAGTAGCTGTTTGGCACATTCAGGCCTCGACTACAAAATCCAAACTTACCCCGTACTTTCTGCATGTAGCACGCATGACATTCTGTTTGATTTGCAGTGGCTACGGGGGTTTTAGGTGGCAGAGGGCTATAATCCACTGTAAAAAGAACTGTGATTTACTCCGGACTTTCCTAAAATATGTGGATAATTGGATGTGTGGCCAGCTCCTCAGCAAAAGCCTGGTGACACAGACGACCCCACTAGCAGCACTGCTGCCATCAGCATAGCCTTTTCCCTCATAGGGGCATACAATCCCACCATCATGGAAAGGTAGTGTCATGGTGGGAGAGATGCAGCTTCCTGCTATTATTCATAAGCTGATTTCTAGCAATGCTGCTTAACCTCCCCAGCACTATGGAAAGAGAAACAATCTGAAAAGAGATAAATCTAAAAGTGAATACTCACCTCATAGAACTTTAACCACTACATTTTTCTTTTCCTCTCCCTCATGGTTTGCTAAATAACTAGCCACAGATCAATCATGATTGTTTATCTTACTAATGTCTGATTTAATATACAAAAGGAAATTGGATCATTTCGGTTGCTACATTTAGCATTATTACAAAGATGATGATCATGGTGGTTGTGATGCTGATGATGAGCACATTCTTTCTTTTCAAACTAAATCAGTATAGTCTCCACAGCTACCACCTGCAGTCATAAGAGACAGGCAATGCTGAGGCAGGATGTAAAATGTAGCTTAAGTTTATATTATTAAAATCATTTTCAAGACTGTGATTGAATTTTTTCAGTGACAATATTTCATGTATAGATTCAATTCACTCTGAAATTTAGAACTTTATTTAGTTATTTTTTTTAGAACCCAATATCTCAGCCTAAACAATAGCAAAGTGTGCCATTGTGGATGAGGCCCTGTCACTCTCTCTGCCAGTGCGCCCCCAGATTGGAACTTTCAGTGCCACCCTCAGACTTTGGTCTGAGTACTTTACTACTCTACAAGACTTGTAACTATCACCCTATTTCCTGAATCTATTCCTCTATCCACCTTTCTGCCTTAACTCCTTGATAGGCTTGTGTGGCTCTTGAGACTGTGTGTTGTATGAATGAATGCTTTTTGTGCTATTTTCCAATAAAAACCATTTATTTCACTTTAACCTGAGTTTCCTGCAGTTAATACTGGTATACATAGGTGAAAAGTTACCTGCCTCTCACAGCATTCCATTTGAGCTAATAATAATAATTCCCCCAAATATTAATAGTTTTAGCATCACAAGTGGGGCTCTAAAGCACCCCCACCTTTTCAGTTAACACACCTCTGAAACAGATTGAAATTCAGATTGAAATTCATATCTCACCCTTTCAAATTGATCTCTATGCACTCCACTTCCCTTTGGGTGTCTTGTCTTTGTGAAGTTGAAGGCAGAACTTGTATCTAAAAAGAATTATTATGATTTGCCTTGTCTGACGCATTAGAGTAAGATCTTTTTTTTAAAAAGAGGCAACTCTCCTGAATAAACAAGTCTATGTATTGTTAAAATAAATAATTTTGAAAATTTAGTGAGAGATTTAAGTTGTCCTTACATCTCCACTAAAAATAGTTGAATTACTCAACTTATGCTGGGATTATTTATGTCCTTAGAATTTGCATGGTTAAAAGCTAATTCTAGCTAAGGTATAAACAGTGGAAACTTGGGTAGAGACATCTGGAATTCAAAATGACTTTCTGTGTCTGCATTACTTGCTTAAAATCTAAAATTAAAGTTGCTATTTAAACTCTGTGTACTTTGCTTTATTGGTAACACATTCCTTGAGCTACCAGAGCAGCCATGGAAGATTCTACTTGGACATCTAATACCAAGGGAGATTGTTGAGGGAGCCTGGTTGTCTAAAGCCCAGAATACTTCAGTGCTTAGATAGATACCACAAGTAATGCAGCTGTGATAGTCTTTCTTCATTTTACACACACAACCTCTTTGCTTCACAGCTTCCTCCTGTTTGGTATTCAATAGTAAAATAATGTAAAATCTAATGAAATGTTTCTAATTATATATAAACCTTTATCCTGAATGTGTGTGTGTGTATAAACATTTTATTATGCATTTTATTTAATTTATATCCTGCCCCCAAAACTGGGATATGAAGAAACTCACAGAAAGGTTAACTAAAATGGTACAGATAAAAAGAGGATAATATTAAACACAATTACATAAAATTTAATATTAAAATGTAAGTGAATTAGAACAAATAAAAAGTATATCAGTTAAAAAGAATAGAACCTCCACACCAAGGACAACCTCCGTGAATAAAATCTTACCGAATATAGTGCGGCAGGCTCCAAGCCTTAGCGTGAGAGGGACCGACAAGCTCGCAGCAGCGACGGAGTCATCCGAAATCGAACCCCTTCTGCGCTGCTGCGACAAAACTGTACCGGGCGATCCTTGTGCGGCAAGGATCGTCTGAAAATCTCCCAAACCTTCATCAGCAAGTTGCTATCCCAAGACTTCTGAAATCTGCTGCAAACACTAATGGGCTTATCACACAAGGAAAGGGAAATGGAAGTAAAGCCTAATAGTAGCGCTGTTACCCTAAGAGGTGGGGGGTGCTTTGAGACCTGTGATACCAAGTTCTAGATGGGGGAATTATTAGCTCAAACAGTATGTGTGTGAGAGGAGAGTAACTGCAGGGACCTTTTCATTTATGTCTCTCTGGCTTTTCTTCGCAAACGAAGATTCAGGAAGGACTCATCCCGCGCTTTCTGCAAGCGCGCTGATGACTAAAAAGGCCAATCTGAGATAAACAATTCCGGTTGCAAAAAGCACAGCAGAAGGTCTCCTTGGGTGATGTTTTTGGGTTGTGATTCTTTCTGCGTTGTCGTTTCTCTTCAAGACTTGTTCGTCGTGAGTTCTCAAATAAGGCTGCAGCATTGTGGATAGTGCGTCTCCATGCCTCCCGATGTGAGGCCAGGGCGGACCACTGTTGGTGATCAATTTGGCCAAGCCTGAGATGTTGTTTCAGGGAGTCTTTGTATCGCTTTTTTGGAGCGCCACTCTTACGCTGACCCGTGGCGAGTTCACCGTAGAGTAGTATTTTTGGGAGGCGATGGTCCTCCATCCTAGAAACGTGCCCTGCCCAGCGCAGCTGTGTTCTCAATATCATGGCCTCAATGCTGGTGATCCCTGCTTGCTCAAGGACAACAACATTCGTCACATAGTCAGTCCAGTGTATATTTAGGATTGTGCGTAGACAGCGCTGATGAAAGCGCTCGAGGAGTCGTAGGTGGTGGCGATAGGTGACCCATGTTTCAGATCCATAAAGGAGGATAGACAGTACGATGGCTCTATACACACTGATTTTTGTGCTTTGCCTCAGGTGTTTATTGCTCCAGACTCTTTTGTGAAGTCTTCCAAATGCACTATATGCCTTTGCTAATCTGTGATCGATCTCTTTGTCAATCTTGGCATCTGAGGAGATGATGCTTCCCAGGTAGGTGAACTGCTGAACGGACTTGAGCACTGATTTGCCGACGGCAATGTGGGGATGGTGGTGTTCGTCCTGTGGTGCAGGCTGGTAAAGAACTTCTGTTTTCTTCAGGTTGACTTCTAGCCCAAACAGCTCTGCAGCTGTTGCAAAGCAGGATGTTAGGCGCTGCAGAGCTGCTTCTGTGTGGGCAACAAGGGCAGCATCATCGGCGAAGAGCAGCTCACGGACTAGATAGTTTAGAGTCTTAGTGTGAGCCCTCAGACGGCTTAAGTTAAACAAGCTACCATCAGTACGGTAGCGTATATAGATGCCGTCGTCTTCTTCAAGCTCTGCCATAGCCCTTTGGAGCATCGTGCTAAAGAAGATTGTAAATAAGGTTGGTGCAAGAACACAACCTTGCTTCACTCCATTAGTTATTAGAAAGGGCTCTGAAAGAGCATTGCCATATCTGACTTGACCACGCTGTCCCTCGTGTAGCAAGATAATCATTTTAAGGAATTTGGGGGGACATCCTAGTCTTTCCAGGATCTGCCACAGACCTTTTCTACTTACAGTGTCAAAGGCTTTGGTGAGGTCGACAAATGTTACATACAGACCCTTGTTCTGCTCCCTACATTTTTCTTGCAGTTGCCTAAGGGCAAATACCATGTCTGTAGTGCTCCTATTGGCTCTGAAGCCACATTGGCTTTCAGGGAGAAGTTCTGCAATAGCAGGAACTAACCTGTTCAGGAGTATCCTTGCAAGGATTTTTCCAGCAATAGAGAGCAGTGTTATGCCTCGATAGTTTGAGCAATCGGATTTTGCTCCTTTTTTCTTGTACAGGGTGATGATGACTGCATCTCGGAGGTCTGATGGCAGTTCCCCTTTTCCCCAGCAATTCACAAGGAATTCGTGGAATTTTTCGTGGAGTGCATGACCTCCGTGTTTCCAAACTTCAGGTGGGATTCCATCAATCCCAGCTGCCTTGCCGTTTTTCATCTGCTGTATGGCCTTAAGGGTCTCTTCCAAAGTGGGAGCTATGTCCAATTCATTTTTCATTGGTTTTTGTATCATATATTGGATAGCTGAGGCTTGGACTACTCGGTTGGCGCTAAAGAGACTTTGAAAATGTTCAGCCCAACGATTTAGGATGGAGGCTTTATTAGTAATTAATGTTTGACCATCTGTACTGTATAAGGAGCTTTGGACCTGATAAGTAGGTCCAAACACTGCTTTAAGAGCTTCATAAAATCCTCTATGATCACCCAGATCTGCACAGCATTGTGTCTTTTCTGCTATATTGATCCACCACTTGTTCTGCATGTCTCGGAGTTTTTGTTGTAGTTTGCTACATGTGAGGCGGAAAGCTGCTTTTCTTACATGACAGGTTGGCTGGGCGAGGTATGCCTGGTGAGCAGCTCTCTTCCTTGCCAACAGCTCCTGGATCTCTTGGTTGTTTTCATCAAACCAGTCTTGATTTTTCTTGTGGGAGAAGCCAAGGGATTCTTCTGCAGACTGGAGGATACTGTTTTTGATATGTTGCCAAAGCACTGTAGGAGAAGGATCTGTAGGATGGTCTTCAAGTTTCGTTTGTAGATTTGCCTGGAAGTTGTCTCTCATGGTAGCTTGTTGAAGATGATTGACTTGGAGTCTCTTCTTTAAGATGCCACCCCTCTTAGGTTTGAACTTAAGATGAAGATTTAGTTTACATCTGACAAGGCGATGATCTGTTTGGCATTCTGCACTGGGCATCACTCGTGTATGACGGACATCACGAATGTCTCTCTGACGGACTAGAACGTAGTCGATGAGGTGCCAATGTTTGGATCAGGGATGCATCCAGGTTGTCTTCAAGCTATCTTTCTGCTGAAAGATTGTGTTTGTAATAGTCAGCTGTTGTTCTGCACAGAACTCTAGCAGGAGGCATCCGTTATCATTGCAATTTCCAACACCATGCTTGCCTAAGACACCTTTCCAGGCTTCGGAGTTCTTTCCTACTCTGGCATTGAAGTCACCAAGGATAATAATTTTATCTTCTACAGGGACTTTTTGTATGAGTTGGCGTAGGTCTGTGTAGAATTTGTCTTTCTCTACAGGGTCAGCTTGCATAGTTGGGGCATATATACTAAAGAGAACAACATGTGGGAGGCGTAAGGAAATAATACGATCAGAGTGTCGTGTTGGCAAGGTTTCGAGTTTGGAGGCAATGGAGTTTTTAATCATAAAGCCTACTCCTGACAGATGTTTTTTGGTTTTGGGTTTGCCAGACCAGTAAAGTGTGTAGCCGGCGCCATGTTCTTTAAGGCTGCCTTCCTCATGGAAGCGAACTTCACTAAGAGCAGCGATGTCAATATTAAGCCGTGATAGTTCAAGGGCTATTAGGGCAAAACGACGCTCAGGCCGTCCACTATCTTCAGAGTCTTGCATGGTTCTGATGTTCCAGCATGCAAGTGTCAGTTTATTTACACCTTTGGAGGCCGGTGTGTGCCTTTGTTTCTTTGCCTTGGTTTGACCGCATCAGAAGATTCCCGTTGGCCGTGGCTAGCCAACCAGGTAGTTGGGGATGAGCTTTCTTTAGGCCACCTTTTCTAGGCCCCTCTCCATATGGAGCAAGCAGTGCTCTCCTTAAAAAAGGCTGCTTGGTCATTCAGAATGCTGCCGAACAAGACTGTCATCTCCCGGGTCAGGCTTGAGCGACCAATGTCCTGAACCGCCTGCATGCAGGGTTGGGGCTGCGGCTTCCAGTGCATCTTTACACCTGCCGGTTTCGTCCCTCGCCAGTCGCTACAGGGCTTTTTTGGAAATGGATTTGTCCTTCGAGCCTGTGCAATGGATTTTTCTGGTGGAGCGCAGCGTGCACAGAACTGGCCTCACCCTTTAAACCAGAGATTCATCTGCCGTGGCCTTGCAAGCATGGACGTGGCAGTGAGGTCCTCGGGCCGTAGGTTTGATTAGAGTTTCCTTCTCTTAGATGGTTGACCTTACAGGGTTGGACGAGCACCATCTGCCCGGGTTTGGGATTGGAGTTTTCCTTCTCCTAGGACGGTTGCCACAAGGCTAGAGAGCCCATCCTGCCCTTTGACGCTCTTTGTCAGACCCTTCGGTTTTGACCTGTCTGGCATGGGAGACCCTACCAGTGGCTATTATGCCACCGCCAGCATAGCTCAAAACATCATTAGGGTACGCAAGCCTCTCTCCCACGACAACGGGGCGTCAATGGAGAGGTTTTCATTTATGTATACCAGTACTAACTGCAGAAAACTCCAGGTTAAAGTGAAACAAAGTTTTTTTATTGGAAATAACACAAATTGCATTCACACACGCAATACACATTCCTAAGAACTACACAAGGCTATCGAGGAGTAAGGCAGAAAGACTGGGCAGAGGGAGAGATTCAGGGAAATAGGGCTATAGTTATCAGTCTTGAAGAATGAAATAGTCAATATATTAAATTAGAAAAATAAATAAAACATACAATAATTAAAAAAAATCCAATTGCAGCTCAGAGGGAAGGACAGCTGAGGCTTGGGCCAGGATAGCTATTCAGGAAAGGCCTGCCGGAAAAGATCCGCCTTGACAGCTTTTGAAAAACTGTCTAAGGTGGTAATAAGACGGATCTCGTCTGGCAGGCCATTCCATAATCTGGGAGCGGTAGCAGAGAAGGCCTTCTGGGAAGTCACCGACAGCCTTGTTTTCATAGGTTGTAACAGGTTCCTCCCAGAGGACCAAAGTGCACGGGGAGGGTCATACGGGAGCAGGCAGTCCCAGAGGTAAGTTGGACCCAAGCCATGTAGGGCTTTAAAGGTCATAACCAACACCTTGTACCGTGCCCGGAAACTAATAGGCAGCCAGTGGAGAGCTTTTAGCACAGGTGTTATATGCTCTCTTCTGGAAACACCAGAAATCAACCTGGCTGCCATGTTCTGAACTAGTTGAAGTTTCCGAGTCAAGCACAAGGGTAGCCCCATGAAGAGCACATTACAGAAATCGAGACAAGAGTTTACCAGTGCATGTACCACAGTTTCGAGATCTCTGGTTTCCAGGAAAGGGTGCAGCTGGCGTATCAGCCAAAGTTGATAACAGGCACTCCTGACCGTCGCATATACCTGATTAGACATCTGCGGACACAGTCCTTGGAGGAGAGTGTGATTCCATCCAAGATTGGAAGTTGTATTCCCAGACCTGCTTTCAAGCCCATAACTGTTAGTACCTCCGTTTTGTCTGGATTCAGTCTCAATTTGTTTTTCCTCATCCAGTCCATTACTGCTTTAAGACAATCATTGAGAGGAGAGACGCCATCTGAAGTTGAAGCTGATGACCGAGACATAGAGAAGTATATCTGGGTGTCATCAGCATACTGATGAAACCGCACTCCATGCCTCCGAATGATCTCTCCCAGCGGCTTCATATAGATGTTAAATAGCATCGGGGACAGAATGGCACCCTGAAGAACGCCACAGTTAAGCTCGATTCTGGTAGAGCAACTGTCCCTGAACCTCACCCTCTGGGATCTGTCTAAGAGGAAGGAATGGAGCCACTGCAAGGCAGTGCCTTCAATTCCTAACCCCCTCAGGCAATCCAAGAGGATGGAATGATCTATTGTATCGAAGGCCACTGAGAGGTCCAAGAGCACCAACAGGGTTACACTACCCCTGTCGATATCCAAGCAGAGGTTGTCAGCCAGAGCAACCATGGCAGTCTCCACTCCATATCCTGTCCTAAAGCCAGTTTGAAATGAATCTAGATAATTTGTTTCATCGAAGACAGCTTGGAGTTGGGAAGCGACCGCCCTCTCAATCAACTTGCTTAAAAAAGGCTGCAAGGAGACTGGCCTATAGTTGTTCCTGTCCAAGGGGTCCAGGGAAGGCTTTTTCAGGAGCGGCTTAACCGCCGCTTCCTTCAGACAGGGTGGAACGGACCCCTCCCTGAAGGACGCATTGATAATATCCCTAAGGAGTACTCTCAATGCGTCGCCCCCTTGGGTGGCCAGCCAAGATGGACAGGGATTGAGGGGACAGGTCGTCTTCCTCACTCTTCCAAGGAGCTTGTTTACGTAATCGGTACTCACAGATTGAAGCTGATCCAATAAAATTTCATCAACGGAGTTGCTGGACACCTCATTTATAGATTCTGTCATAACACTGGCATCTAAGTTGGCTCTTATCCAAGAGATTTTATCTGCAAAGTGGATGTTAAACGCATCACCGCAGGCCGTTGTCGGGTTGAGTAAGGGGTTCTGCGCAGGTGGAATCTGCGTCAGCTCCCCCACCACCCTAAACAGTTCTGCTGGACGGGACTCTGCAGATGCAATACATGCAGAGGAGAAGACTTCTGCGCTGCACGTATTGCCTCTCGATAAGAATCAAGGAAATTCCTATGACGAGTCTTGTCGGATAAGAGTCGAGTCTTCCGTTAGGTGTGTTCTAGTCATTGTCCAGCCTGCTTCATCTTCCGAAGTTCCTCTGAATACCAGGGCTTACGGTTAGGAGTAGGCTGGAAAGGACGTTTGGGAGCGATTGTGTCGATAGCCTCGGTGAGGTTGGTGTTCCAAATATTAACCAAAGCTTCAACAGAATCACCGGCGTTACCAAGTATTAAATCCTTCAAGGCTTTCTGGAATCCAATTGGTTCCATTAGCCTTCGAGGGCAAACCATTCTAATGGGTCTGCCACCCCTGGTGGGGCAGACAGTGGCTCTTAGCTCCATCTTGACCAGGAAATGATCCGTCCATGACAATGTGGAGGTTTTAATAACCTCTGCCCATGGATATTCCGGTTCCATACTAAAGGCTGCATCGAGGGTCTGACCTGCACAGTGAGTAGGCCCAACAACCAATTGGGATAGGCCCATGTTTGTTACGGATTCCATGAACTCCCGAGCTGCACCAGTTAGATTTAGCAAGCTGGTCTCAAGTGGGATGTTGAAGTCGCCAAGAACTAAAAGTCTGGGCAACTCCAGAAGCAACTCTGAGACCAGCTGTGTTAGCTCGGTTAGGGAGTCTGTTAGACAATGGGGTGGCCGGTATCCCTAAGCTATCCCTGAACCTCAGGCTTAGGTACATACACTCAATGTGGACTGTGTTCCAGATAGGCTTCCTGGTCAAGGTTAGATTGTTAGATTGTTTTTATGAACCAGAGCCACTCTGCCCCCACTAGGGCATACTTACAGTGTATCCCACCTTGCCTTATTGCACAACACTGGTGTGCTTCAGCAGTTCTCCCGTTCTGGTCCTATGGGAGACTGTGGTAAAGGCAAATCTTTTTTCTATTGAATTTTTCCAGTTAGAAAGAGGACTCATGTTTACCACTGTCTCCCATGGGACCGGAATGGAAGAACAGCTGAAGCACACTCACATCATGTGATAAGGCAAGGCAGGATGTGCTTCTCTTGGGCTTTACTTCCTCTTCCCTTCCCTCATGTGAATTGTTCTGCTTACTTGAACCAGTTACAGATCTATGGAATATATAATATAAGCCTTATTCCCCCCTTGACATACATGATGGCAATAATATAAGCTCCCCGTGTGTACATTGAAGATACACTGGGAGAGTGGCATTGCACCCATTTTTCCTGCCCTTGAAGTCTGTGCATTAAGCATGTGAAAGGGATTTATTGGCATACAGAGCTGTACATACCTAGACTTTTTATATGTCAAAAGTGTAATTCAACAATGCCAACAGTAAGGACTTTTTCGGATGAGCTTTTACAGCGCTAGCAGCCTCGTCCCTGTTGCGAGGCTGCTGCGCTGCAGGGCGTCCCTTTCAGATGACGCTCTCCCCTGCTGGTACTGTTGTGTTACCGCGGGGACACTGCAGCGTTATATTCGGTGGTTTTCTAATCACGAAAGTTGATTGTGATTAGAAAACCGCCAAATATAACGCTGTAGTGTCCCCGCGGTAACGCAACAGTACCGGCAGGGGAGAGCGTCATCCGAAAGGGATGCCCTGCAGCGCAGCAGCTTCACAACGGGGACGAGGCTGCTAGTGCTGTAAAAGCCCATCCGAAAATGTCCTAAGTATTAGGACTTTATCAGACACTTCCCTTTAAATGTTCTTTTGCCGGCATAAAAATACCCCAATTTTTATGCTGGCAAAAGGACATTCCCCCCTGCATTTACCTTCTTCTCCCGGCAAAGGCAGCTCTGTGAATAAACAGGAAGTGAACGAAGCCCTATTCACTCCCTCACTTGAAATCCCACAAGACTTCGTTGTGCGGGAAATTAAAGAATAAAAACAAAACAAAACCAACACATTTAAAGTTACACCAAGCACCTTAACACACTTTAAAGGTCCCAAGTAATCTGGGGAGGGTCCCGATCTGACCTGGAAGTGTTCAGGCCAGTCAGGCCATTGTTGTGGTAAATATGAGATTTAAATGCCCTGATGTTTTGCACACCAGCAATGCTGGAAAAAAAGCAGCACAAGGATCTATTGACAGCTTAAGCCATCAGTTAAAAACTATGTGATTTTCACTATACATAAACGTGAAAGGGCGACGTCGTCTGATCCGCACACCCTTTCACGTTTATGTGGTGTCATTATGACGCCATATTTAGTCCATTTGATAAAGACCTCACTGTATGTGCCTTCAGGGACAATAATCATTAGGGTTCCTCTCTATGTTTCTGCTCTTTTTCCTCTTTCTTGAAAAGATTCTTAAAGATACAGGTAATTTCATTTCCTTCCTCCTCACTCCCATCTTCTCTCTCCCTCAAGTGTGGAGCTGGTGGTTGCACACCACACTTATATTCCTGTCTCTAGATGAAGTCTAAAGTGATTATATAATAAAGATTCATGATTCTAAACTGCCCTTACTACATATTCTAACCATCAGCCTTCCATGTGTATCCAGCATCATGCAATCTGATCCCCAAGAGCACAAAACATTCAGACATAATGGGAACCACCTGAGCAAAAAGTGTCTGAATTAATTTGTAAAAATTAAATGATACAAAAGGAACAAAACCCAAATCCATTCTGGTTTGGTATAACAGCATTATTATTGATGCCTTTATAAAGGCTGAGTACATTTTGTTTTGTTTTCTAAAATCTCTTTATCTCACTTGTGCATGAAGACTTTTATCATGCACATTTTTACAGTTCATTACCAGCAACTGGAATGATTTTTAATTTCTTTGCACAATATCTCATATTTTAGACAAAACAAAATCACTAAGGAACAAAATGCAATTTATAATAATGTCCACAGATAGGGAATATATTATTCTGCATAAAAGTGGTCTATCTACAGTAGCCATATGACTTATTTTAGAGGGGACAATTCTCTGTTTGAAAGGCTGCCAGAGAATGGTGTGATAGTTCAAAGCATTTTGCCCAAATTTATTTAATTCCATATTTTATTAAAATATTTCTATCCTGCCTTCTATTGTGAGATCTCAGGGTGGCATACAATTGAATACATATGAACATTTTAAAACAATTGCAGACAAAAACTACAGAATAATTTCAGTAAGATAAAAGCAAATTAAATAAATGACCAGTTGAAAAGAGTAGAAAAGGTTAAAGAAGTTAACATGTACAAGTACAGGTCCAGTTTAAAGGTAAAGAACCATAAGAAGGGACAGCAAGGACCTTCAAGTTTCCCATTAACATTTAGTATCTGAACAGCAGACTGGTCAGACCCACCAATTGCATTCCTCCCGACATGCTGAGCTGTATTATATTTTTAGAGCCAGCATGGCATAATGGTTTGAGTGGTGGACTACGGAGATTATCAGGCGGGGATGAATATAGCATCCCCATCTCACAATCACCTCTCTCGCCCCACTCCCGTCTCTGTAACATTTAATTTCTTTTAGACCTACCTTTTTCACACTCTAAAAAGTGCTCCCAGGGCTGGTTTAAGGAATTTTGGCCCCCCCCTGCAATGCTTTATTTTGGGGCCCCCATATGTTTATCTCAGGTCAATGTAACCTAACCTATTCACCGTACAGGATGTTCAGATCACAGTAGGACCCCCGTATCCATGGATTCATTATCCATGGGACACAAAACAGCACACCTACCATAGAGTCTTCCTAGTAAATGTGTCCTCCCTAGCGGTTTTCTAGGCCCTCCAAGGCAACTCTATGGTATTTTAAACCAGAAGTCCCATTATTTTCAATGGTGTTCACTATTATTCATGGTTTTCAGAATCCCCCCCCCGAACCAATCCCCAGTGGATAAGAGGGGCCTACTGTATTACATAATTTGACACCAATAATTTAGTTTTAAAACTATATTATAGGCACTAACATAATATTTTTAGTTTATTAGCAATTAATGTAATGATGTAGATTTCCTCAAAGAAAAGAAAGAGTAGACTACAAGCTAAACATGAGTTAGCAGTGTGATGCAGCAGCAAAAAATGCCAATGCAATTCTAGACTGCATTAATAGTGTCTAGATCAAGGGAAGTAATAGTATCACTCCATTCTGCTTTGGTCAGACCTCACCTGGAATATATTCTGGAATATTGTTTCCAGTTCTGGGCACAACAATTCAAGAAAGATACCGAGAAGGATGTTGGGAGGTCTGGAAGCCATTATGCCCTATGAGGAACGGCTTAGGGAGCTGGGCATGTTTAGCCCAGAGAAGAGAAGGTTAGGAGGGGACATGATAGCCATGTTTAAATATTTGAAGGGGTGTCATACTGAGGAAGGAGCAAGCTTGTTTTCTGCTGCTCCAGAGACTAGGACACGGAGCAATGGACTCAAACTACAGGAAAAGAGATTCTACCTAAACATTAGGAAGAAGTTCCTGACAGTAAGAGCTGTTCAGAAGTGGAATGCACTGCCTTGGAGTGTGGTGCACTCACCTTCTTTGGAGGTTTTTAAGGAGAGGCTGGATGGGCATTTGTCAGGAATGCATGGATTGTGTGTTCCTGCAGGGCAGCAGCCAATCGGATGGGATGGCTGTTGGGGTCCCTTCCAGCCCTATGATTCTATGCTGCATTCAGAGCCTGGGAAAGTTACTCTTGGATTACACCTCCCAGAATCCCCCTGCCAGCACCCTTCTCAAGATCTGGTTGCATTGTTCCTTTTCCAGCATTCTCTAGCCCAGTGGTTCTTAACTTGGTGTCTGCAATGTCCTCACAGGGGGTCCACAAAGGCTTGAGGGCTGCTTGGCCCCCCTCCTCCCTGTAGTGGAGTAGCCACGTGACAGGAACCAAGGCAAAGGCTGGCTGGCTTGGCCTGCACATTGCCATTCAATCCACTCCAGCCACAAACTTGCAGGAAGAAGCAAGAGTGTCTCTGAGGGAAAGTTTAATGGATGGTGTAATTCTATTGTTGTTTTTGTTAGCTATTATTATTAGGGTTTTAAATCTTGAGTTAAGTATTGGGCAACAAAAGATATTTAAAGGGGGTCCCTGGTAAAGAAAAGGTTAAGATCCACTGCTCTAGACCAATGCCTCTCACATAACACTAATGGGATACTGGTGTTTTAGTGACAACAATAAAACCATTGTCCCCAGTAATATTACTCCAAATTTTAATTTATATTCTTTATACAGTATTCTTCTGTTAAAAGAGTTAAGAGTGTTGTAAAAGTTTCAGCATTGCACTATGACTATGGAGACCAGGGTTTGAATCCTTACTCAGCCGTGAATACCCCACTGGCTGACTTTGGGCAAGTCACACTCTCTCAGCCTCAAAGGAAGGCAAAGGCACACACCCTTTGAACAAACCTTGCCTAGAAAACCCCATGGTAGGTTGGCCTTAGTCAGAAATGTCTTGAAGGCACATAGGCAAACACACACAAGTGCAGGCTGAACTCAGTTGGCAAGGGAAGGGAAGGGAAGGGAAGGGAAGGGAAGGGAAGGGAAGAAAGAAAGAAAGAAAGAAAGAGGCCCTTTCCGAGACAACGCTCAAATTCCCTGTCTCTCTCATAAACACACACTCACTGTCTCCGCGGTAGCAGCAAACTCCCTCCAGCTTCTGCGACGGAGGGCTGCTGTTTCTTTCGCTTTCTCTTTAGTTTGGGAGACAGCTGTTTTTTTAAAAAAAGCCAGCAGGTTTTTGGAGGAGGAGGGGGCTCCTACTGGCTGTCTCCTGGCTGTCTCCTTCGTCAGATTAAGGAGGCTAGCATGGGGCCCTCTCTTGACCTTGAGGCCCCCCGCCAATGCTGATTTGGCAGACAGGTTAAACTGGCCCTGAGTGCTCCCCTCCCCTCTGGCAGTCCAAGAGTGAATGGAGCTCTCACGGAGCCCCATTCACTTCCTGGAAAGGAAATCCCGGCCACTCTCATGAGAGAACAATCATGCAGGAAATTCAAAAATAAAAACAAAAACAAATGTCAAAAACTCAAACCAAGCCCCAAAACACACTTTAAAACCCCCAAGTTACCTGGGGAGGGTAGGAAAAAGTTTGTCACTTACCTCGATGTCCCAATCTCAACCAGAAGTGTTCAGCACAAACCTCCCAGTGACACTGGCATCACACCAGCTTAATGGGGCATCTTTTCGCTCACCCATCGTTCTGTCACAGAAATGGAATGATGGGTCAATTCACGGCTTAGCCCATGAATAAGAAGGAGCATGGATGAAATGGAAAAGGCATGGGAGCATAACGACACAGAGATGTCATCACCTGAAAGGGAAGCCCTTTCACGATCTCCTGTTGTCCCTGTGGTGAGATATTAAGGTTGTCTGATAATCTCCTAGGACTCTAGGGAGATTTTCACACTACACTGTTATAGTGTTACTATTCCACTTTATTTGCTGTGGGTGCCTCCTGTGGAATCCTGGGATTTGCAGTTTAGGGAGGGGTATTTACAACGCTCAGCCAGAGAGCTCTTAGGCCTCACTAAACTACAAACCCAAGAATTCCACAGGAGGCAGCCAGAGCAATTAAAGTGGAATAGTAACACTATAACAGTGTAGTGTGAAAATCTCCTAGGAGACCAGGGTTGAAATTCCTGCTCAGCCACGTTGATTGTTGTTGTTGTTGTTGTTGTTGTTGTGTGCCTTCAAGTCATTTTTTACTTGTGGCAACCCTAAGGCGACCCTATCATAGGGTTTTCTTGGCAGGATTTGTTCAGAAGGGGATTGCCTTTGCCTTCCTTTGATGCTGAGAGAGTGTAAGGAGATTTTCACACGGGGCCAAAATGCCCTGTTACTGCCCAGCCACCTCCTCTCCCGTTCCTGCCACGGAATAACATAAATCTTTCACACATTTACCTTAATTCTGCAGCAGGAACGGGCTCCCCCCCTTGCTGGCCGGCTGTAAATGCAGCCATTGTAAGGCTGCTTTTACAACCAGCCGTCTGAAATCCCATCCGTTATAGCGTGATAACGGCCAGATGGTAAATTTTAAAAATCCAACTCCCCCAAACATAAAATCAGTTCACCAAGCACAAAAACACACTTTAAATAACATAATCAGAATAGGGAGGGTAAAATAAAGGGTGCCACTTACCTGGATGTCCAGATCGTACCAGGAAGTGCTCGGAACGGACCTCTCCTCCGCGGCTGTCATTTCGGAACAGGAATGGGGCTCCTGTTCGCACACCCGTGATTGCGTGATAGCGACGGAACAGGAGGTCTATTCACAATGAAAAATCGTGATTACATTGTTCTGGGACAGTCACGGGAGTAGGATGGATGCAGGACAGAATGGGGTCAACGTCATCCGGAAGGGAAAACCTTTCCCGATCCTGTTCTGTTCCTGCCGCGGGATATATAGCCTGTGTGAAAATCTCCTAACTTGCCCAAGCTCACCCAGTGGGTTTCCATGTCGGAGTGCGGATCTCCCACTGTGCAAGATGCACAAAGTTTTCTGTGGAGCTTTTGGTCACTATTCTGGCTTCCACAGTTTATTTGCATGTTCAGAAATGCATCTGTTTTTTTTCTCCCTGCCCAGACAACATGTTTCTTGCATAGAAAATGTTTCCTGCATTAGGAACAGTGTTTTGTGCTCAAAATACACTGTTCCCTACACAGGAGACATGGTTTCTGCACAAAAACATGTTTTCTAGGAAGGAAAACCATATGTACTTCTAAGCAGATCAATGCTTACTGAAGTGCAAAGAATCTTGTGGCAATTTTGTCAACTCCAACAACTCCTTGATTCTTACCAATAAGATTTCCTTTCTCTCATTATATTGCAGGAGCAGCTGTACTGACCTGGGGCATTTTCATACAACACAAATATAACACTATAATTCCACTTGAATTGCCATGGCAACATCCTATTGGATCTTGTAGCACTTTTGACTCAAACTGAGGGATAGAAGCTGTAGCATAAGCATTGGTAGACTTTGGACTTTTTTGGATGTCTAAAATGCAACGGAAGCAGCCTCGCCACGTTGTGAGGCTGCTGCGCTGCAGGGCATCCCTTTCGGATGACGCCCGTCCCTGCCGGTACTGTTGCGGTACCTCAGGGACATTTGAGTGTTATATTTTGGTGATTTTTACTCACGAAAGTTGATCGTGAGTAAAAATCGCCGAAATATAACACTCTAATGTCCCTGCGGTACCACAACAGTACCGGCAGGGACAGGCGTTATCTGAAAGGGACGCCGTGCAGCGCAGCAGCCTCGCAACGTGGCGAGGCTGCTTCTGTTGCATTTTAGACGTCCAAAAAAGTCCTTTGTCTACTTCCTCAGATACAGCAAGTAGACCAATGCTGCATCTGCACTGCAGAAATAATCCAGTTTGACACCGCTTTAACTGCTATGGCTAAGGACTTATCTTTACCATCTAGGATATGTCAGCGTATATCCTGGCTGTGAAAGTGACCCAGTTTGCTCCCGTTACCTGGAGGAAACGGGCCGGAGTCCAAACAGAACACCAGCCCATCACTGCAGCCCATCACCACCATTTTCCTCACTCTGTCAGGTCCAGGGGAAGCTGGTCCACCATGTGACAAGACCCCTGCATGTGACCATCCTTGGTCACATCCTGCAGGACTGCTGTATGGACCTGGAAGAATAAGGGTGACTGGCAGCAGCAGTAAGGGGCGGCTCTCTGGGATGGGCTCCCATGGACACATGGGGCCCTATCTGGGTTTGACTGCCAGTACTGGATTAAACTGGGTATTATATTATAATGGTGTATCAGGCCCTACCTCAGCTTGCCCCCATCTCAGCCCTGTATCTGTCCTGGGGGTGGTGAGGACTGCCTGGGAGAAGGATGGGGCAAATGCCCTGCACCATATGGACTGCAAGGCTCTGAGATAGGGGAAAGCTGGGGTGTTTAGCCCATGTAGATTAGCTCTCAATGCTATGGAATCCTGGGATTTGTAGTTTATTGTGACACCATACTCTCTCACAGAGAAGGCTAAATATCTCACAAAACTACAAATCCCATTGAGCCATGACTGGAGCCCTGGTGGCGCAGTGGTTAAATGCCAGTACTGCAAGCCACCACGTCACAAGTTCGATTCCAGTGGGCTCCAAGGTTCACTCAGCCTTCCATCCTTTCGAAGGTCGGTAAATTGAGTACCCAGCTTGTGGGGGGCAATTAGCTAACACACATTGGAAACTGTTTAATGCAGTATAGATGTGTAAATAGCTATTGCTTAAAACAATTTGTAAGCCTCTCTGATAGCCTTGTGGCTGAAGAGCGGGGTATAAATACATAAATAAAAAAAAAAAGTTAAAGCAGTGTCAAACAGGATTATTTCTACAGTGCAGAGGCAGCTGAAGTCTACAAAAGCTTATGCTACAACTTCTTTCTCTCGGGAGATTATCAGACACAGCTAACGTGGCACCAGCATAATGGCAGCATAACGCAAATGGATGCCAATATCAGATGATGTCATCCTTTTGTCTTCTGCTGGCATTATGCTAGCTTTTTAAAAATTGACGGCTGAAGCTGTCAATAGATCCCCCAGTTCCATTTTGGTGCCAGCATTGCGAGTGTGCGAAACCTCCGGCCATTTAAATCTCATCACTGAAGTGAGAATAGCTGATCTGATGCTAACACTTCCGGGTGAGACTGGGACATCCGGGTAAATTTCACTCTTTTTATGACCCTCCCCAGGTTACTTGGGAAATTTAAAATATGTTTATGTGCTTGTGTAAACTTTTTATGCTTTATTTTTATTTTTGAATTTCCTGCACTCGTGACTTCTCGTGGGAACGGGCAGGATTTCACTTCAGGAAGTGAAGGGAGCTCTGTTAGAGCTCCGTTCATGCCTGGCCTGCCTCAATGACGGGAGAGACAATAAGTGTTATGGAGAGGGTTATTGTGCTGGGACAGGGGCGGGATTGGAGATTGTTGGACAGAATGCTTTTTACGTTCCTGACTCATAATCTCCTCAGTCTCAAAGGTGCTACAAAATTGCTCACTGATATTACAGACTAACATGGCTATGTCTTTGAATTCTAACTTCCTACAGTTTACAGATTGGCGAGGCACCAGAGCTCTCTGGCTGAGAACTTTAAATGCCTCTCCCTGAACTGCACATTTCAGAATTCCATAGGTGGTTGCCATGGCAGTTAAGTGGAACCATAGTGTTATAACTGTGTAGTGTGAAAGAGCTCGTGGAAGTCTTCCAAGGAATCCCATGGTCAATTGACTCCATAACAAGAGAAAAAGAAATGAAAAAAAGTGAGGGAAGGATTGAAATACTTCTTTTTGCTTCTTTTGTCACTGACATTGCTCAAACACATTTTTATTTGCTATTGTTTTCTTTCAGGGCTTGTCTACATGGGCGAAATACCCCATCTTGCCCTTGTCTCAGAGCCCTGCAGTCCATATGACACAGGGCATTTTCCTGTTCTGCCCCTGGACAGTCCTCACCACCCCTGGGACAGATAAAGGGCTGAGATGGCAGGAAGGCAGGGTAGCACCCAATACACCATTAAAAACCCCCCACCCAGTTTACTCCATTACCACCAGCAAAAAATGTATTGGGCCCTGCATGTCCACAGAAGCTTGTCTGGCCTGCCGGCCCTCGCTGCCACTGCCATCTCCTTTGGTCTTGTGGAAGCCAGAAAGGAGTCCCTCAGCATGTGACCAAGGCTGGTCATGGTCAGTCACATATTGTGGGCCCCCTTCTTGCCTTCTGAGTTAGCAAAGAAAATGGCACTGTAGGGATGGGACAGCATGCCTGTATGGACTCTGGCCCATCCTGTAAATGTAATGTGGGGGGTGGGGGGAGAATGGGCCAGCTCTGCAGCTGGATATGCTGTGGGCTCATGTAGATGAAGCCACAGCTAACCTGCAGTGCTTGGATTGTAGATGGTTTATCCAGTGGATATCAGCAGACTAAGCCAGTTTAAATCCAGACTTCCACACTGGAGATAAACAGTTTGAACTCTACTCTGTTAGATAACCAAAAACACATGCCTAGATAATATGCACTAATAGACATAGATGTTTTCTAAATAGTTGTGACAAGCAAGTATATTTGAAAGATTTCCTTTGCTGACAAAACATGAGTCAACTAAAGAAAGACCTAAATCCTCACCCTGTTGCTGGCATCAGAAGAAGCTAATATCAACAGCTTGATGTTCTAAACCAGAGTTACCAATCTATTTATGCTTAACATACTTTCCTCCCAAATGCAATGCTACTATTTAAATACATGTTAGAAATGTGTAAAGCTGAGACTCCAGTTTATTAGGAGATAGTTTGTCAGAAACAAATGCAGAAGATTTAAATAGTTGCAACACCTGCCATATGACAAACTGTAGGAAGGCAAGGGGTAGAAAGAAGTGAATTTAGCAATAATTCTTAGTTTGGCATGCATACCTCTAGACAATCAAGATAACTTGAGAAGCTTTCATGAACTAGCTTCACAGCGTATGAGATTCTGACTGCAGTTACTCCACACCCATGTACACCATATCCATAAATATGTAAACAAGCCACAGAAGTTTGTAATGCTATAAAGTTTTGCTATTATATTTTCTACTTTATATAATTTTACATCCAGTCACATTGAATGAATATGTTCTAAACTAACATTTCTCAGATGGTTTAAATGGCTCACTCCACTTGTGAGGTATCTTACAATGTAGACAAGTATTTGGATGCCATGATAATTATTTGGGGTGTTAAAACTCTACAGAAATGGTATCCATGAGAGAATGGCAGGGATGCCTAATCACAAACAAACCGTGAAGAGTTTCAAAATAATATCTCTATAATTTGGAGACTGCATATTAGAACAACAGATGGTTTCAGTAAAGTCTCTCTCTCTAGCTTTTCTTTGCAAACCAAGATTCAGGAAGGACTCATCGCGGACTTTCTGCAAGTGTGCTGATGTCTAAAAAGGCCAATCCAAGATAAACAAGTCCGGTTGCAGAAAGCACAGCAGAGATCTCCTTGGGTGATGTTTCCGGGTTGTGATTCTTTCTGGGTTGTCATTTCTCTTCAAGACTTGTTCGGCGTGAGTTCTCAAATAAGGCTGCAGCATTGTGGATAGTGTGTCTCCATGCCTCCTGATGTGAAGCCAGGGCGGACCATTGTTGGTGATCAATTTGGCTGAGCCTGAGATATTGTTTCAGGGAGTCCTTGTATCACTTTTTTGGAGTGCCCCTCTTACACTGAGCCATGATGAGTTCACCATAGAGTACTATTTTTGGGAGGTGATGGTCCTCCATCCTAGAAACATGCCCTGCCCAGCGTAGCTGTGTTCTCAATATCATGGCCTCAATGCTGGTGATCCCTGCAACATTCGTCACATAGTCAGTCCAGTTTCAGTGAAGTAAGTACTAAGTAATGCATATAGAGGGGCTAAATACCTTAAAGACACCAGATCCCACCTGATGTTGGAAGCTAAGCAGGGTCTGTGGGAATATTTAGTATCTACATCAAGCAGAGGGCAGTATAGTTAATGTAATATGAGCTTATGGTAGAAAACAGGAGAAAAAACTCAGGATGCTCTAGTACAGTTTTAAAAAAGGAAAACTTACTTTTATTGTTTCAGGAAATCCATCTTGAGAGATGAAAGGAGATAGACAAAAAGAGATCACTTGGATTTCAGTAGAAGAGCCCCTAAAACTGGCTTTCATGGGGATATAAGTCATCTCTGAGGCAGGAGCCTCACGGATAATCCTTTCCAGACATAGGAAGACAAAAGAGATTATCAGACATGGCAAAAGTGGTGTTACAGCAACACCAGGAGATTGCAAAAGGGCTCCCTTATCAGATTACATCATTTCCACTCGTTATGTACTGGTTCTGCTCCCATTCTGCCAGCACTGCTTTTTATTGGCAGGAGAAGCTGTCAATAGATCTCCCCATTCCATTTCTGTCACGGGTTTGACAGTGTGCGACAAGGTGCCCTGTTATGCTGGCAAGATCCCAGTGTCAATGGGAGGTCCCTGCCAGAACACCTCTGGGTGAGATTGGGACATCCAGGTAAGTGACACACTTTTTATGACCCTCCCCAGGTTACTTGTTAATTTTAAAGCGTGTTTTTGTGCTTGCTGTCACTTTTTTGGGTTATTTTTTTTTCTTTTTGAATTTCCCATGCTCGCATCTTCTTGTGAGAATCTGCAGGAATTCAGTCAAGGAAGTGAGCAGAGCTCCATCAGCGCTCCTTTCACTCCTGGGCTACCTGTTGATGTGAGTAAAGGTAAGTGTGGTGGGGAGGATGATTATGGTAGGACTGGGATGGGACAGGGGTGGGAGTGGAGACTGTGGGACAGGAACACTTTTTTTGTTCCTGTCTGATAATCTCCAAAAGGCCTAACTTTTGGAAGAAGCGGGGATGACCTCTGCAGGCAGGCAGGAAGCAAAAAGGCTTGAGTACATAGATCAAAGAAAGAAACAGAGCACCTATCTACACCAGCCAAGATAATCTGAGTGCAGGCTGGAGTATTCTGGCCCTGGAGCTGCTCCAAATTCCTCTCTGTTGCTGGTGCACTCTGTGGTGACACTGGCCAAATATCTTCACATGTGTCCCCACTGTGTTTTCCGGCACTGCTGCTGCTGGCACAAGTAGCGTCCTCTGAGGCCAGAAACAAAGTGTTCAGCATTGATCACATGGCTGGGCATCTTGTTGTGACCTCAGAGGATGTGACTCAAACCAGCAGTGCTGGGCAACAGAGTGGGGATGCATGTGAAGACATCTGCCCGGTATAACTGTGGAGTGCACTGGGTCTTCCTGTAAAATCCAGATCAAATGATGAGAGATTTTTACTCCATTTAAATGGTGGTTCAATGCTGAACTGGTTGGATGTCATGAAGACAGTTTGCACCAGAGTCGGGGATTTGGTCCTATGTTGTCTGGACTGATTGCCATGGGGACAGGGAGGGGAGAACATTTTATTTGGCCAGTGACAAGCTCAGAGAGGTGAAATAAAAGGGCAGGCATGCTGTCTAGAACTGCCTGTCACTATTCACTCTATACAAGCATTGATTCCTCTTTTTTCCTCCAACAGGGTCATCTCTGGTTAGCACTTGAATGGGAGACCACCAATGAATATCAGGTGCTGTGGTTACATTTCAGAGGAAGGAACTGGCAAAATCACCGCTTACCTAAGAAAACCCTATGAAATTCGTGGGGTCACCATAAGTCAATAGGCAACTTGAGGAAACACACACACACAGTGCATAGACAAAAACCCTATAACATCATAAATATGCTGATAGGCTCTAAATTGAGTGTAATCACTCAGGAAAGAAGTCTTTGTATAATAACAGAAGGCTCACAAGGAGCACCAGCTCAGTGTGCCGCAGCAGTGAAAAATGCAAATACTGTGTTTGGAATCATTAAGGAAGTCATCAAAATAATTGATAGATTTATAATGATACTGTATGTACATTTGTACATCAGCTGTATTGAAATTGTTCTGTATAGGTCTGGATATTACTCTTTAAATATACTCATTTCAGACAGTTTCCTGCTGAGCTGGAAATGGTACAGAAAAAGTTCAGAAAATTGTAACTATAATAATCAAGGTTTTAGAGCTTCTGCCCTATGAGAAAAAAAACAGACATGGTTGAGCATTTTATGCTGACATTATGCCAACTGCAGCATTCAGCAGAAGTTCCACGACATTGGTTGTATTTTTATTCCACTCTTTCATTTTCTGATTGTGTATTTACCTCCCTTCCCTTCCTGGACAAACACAGACAGTTATGACGGTAGTTCCATCAGTGATAATAATTAATTCTGAACCTCTGCCCTTCAACTGGAGTAATTGCTTTATAGGATTATTTTTGTTAGTTTGTAAAAAAAAAACAATTAAGAAGTTCATGACAGAAGTCTATACTTCTGTTCATAGAAAGTATGCAGAAGGTGAGCAGAAATTTGAATTTATCTTGTTTCCTTCCCTTTCTTTCAGGTAGTTTAATTAAACCAATTGTAAAGTAAATGAAGAACTGACAAAGTAAAGTACTACTTCATACTAAGCATAATTAAAATGTTTTTAAAAATTACTACTTGATGAGAGGGTGGCCTGTTGTCCAGTGAAATTATGGTTTGACCTAGATGTTTAGAATAAAATGAAAACTGCTAGGCATGCTTCTCGTTTCTGGCTCTAACACATTTTGGGCCTTTGGGCCTCCCCTGATATGTCCTGAAGAACACACAGAAGCACACTAAAACCAGAAGGGTCTTGTTGTTCAGACAGAAAAGGTTCAGCTCAAAGTGGAAGCATTTTCTAGCCCTTCCAGTCCACAAGGTCCCAATGACCAACCTAGGCTTATCTACACTATCAAAACCCCTGATCCCCCCCTGAGAATTCCCCCAAACTTGGGGCAGTCAGGCCACAAGTGGCATGGCATTTTCCCTAAATCAGGGGTGATCCGGCCACACGTGGAATGCCCAGATTTGGGGTATTCTGGGGTATTTCACCTAGAAGCGGAGTATGTGGGATTCAGGGTTTTCTCTGCATTTTCATCCACTGCTGCAGCTGCCACCACCAACACTGCCACCAACACCACAACAAATTTTAAAGCTCAGGAGGTAGCTCCTGACAAAAGGGAGAGGTTTTCTCCTTTTCCCTGGCTGAGCAGCACTGCCTCTGTGGTAGCCATATTAAGGAATTTGCAAAAAGTATATTTTAATATGCCTTTTCATATGCTGTATTGCTAATTGCTAACAAATAATAAGATGTGCTGAAATTGCAATGCTAGAAAGAACTGTGTCTGAGGTGAAGCTTAGCTGCCAAACACTGCCAAGGTTTTGAAAACATTACGGTCACAGAGACCTCAGTGAAATTATCGCAATGTTTAGCTTGCTTAGTCTGTAACTGAGTTCCTGAAATGTAAACAGTATTGGAAGAGGAGAAGTGCCAAATATGGACACGGAAACCACAAGATGTGAGGAGGCCAGCTAGGGCCTATTCACACTAAGTATTATAGCACTATTATTCCATTTTAACTGCCATGGTTCCATCCTGTGCAATCCTGGGATTTGTGGTTTGGTGAGGCACTAGAGTTCTCTGGCTGAGAGGTCTAAATGCCCCCCCCCACTGCATATTCCAGGATTCCAAAGGATAGAATCATGGCAGTTAAAGTGGAATAAGAGTGTTATTAATCTGTAGTGTGAATGGGCCCCAGGTTAGAATGTTTGGTTTTACTGGGGCCTGCAGAGTTGCAAAAAGTGTAAGGGCCTTATCACACTATGCTGGGGTTTGCAGTTTAGGGAGGGGGATTTAGCATTCTCAGCCAGAGAGCTCATAGGCTTTACTAAACTACAACCCCCAGAATTCCACAGGAGGCAGCCATAGCAGTTAAAATGGAATAATACTGCTATAACAGAGTAGTGCGATAAGGCTTTAGGTAGAACTGGGGTCTTAATAGTTGTTACTTGGTTATGTGAGCCAGCTGCTCTCTAAGGAACCTTGTTTGAACTCTGAGAGGTGATATCCAACTTCCTCCTTGGTGTGTTGTACCTGTGGTAACCCATTCACACATGCAAGAAATCCTTTGATGATGTAGCCATCAAGTGTTAAACAGTTACAAACAACTAGCATGTCAATATTGAACGTGAGTAATCAATTCTTTTTCTGGCAGTCAGGTGGTCTAAACGTACTGCAGTCAAAATCAAAAAGGTATTTCACTAACAGCATTAGCGCATCAGTTCTATAAGCACAACTCTTTTCCTACTGAGATTTATAAATACCTGATTAAACTCTCCCTCTAGTGATTTCATGGGAACTAAGCTGAGTCATTTAGCTAGTGCTCAGCATGGGGGAAATATTTTCTGTTTTGTAGGCAGTGAGTCTTATTGCTTCAAGGTTAAAATAAAAAAAGTTATAGCATTCTTATAGGGCATTGCTGTTTATTTCTGGTGGGTTTTTTTTGGAAGGGATACACATGAATAGCTTCTTTTCTCTACTGCTTCACCCTTAAGGGCTTTTGTAGCATTTCATGTACTGAAAAGTAGGGTTTTATGAACATTTTCTTGTCTCTATCAGTTATTCTCAAGTTTGGTGTACACCTATGGCACCCTTTTTGGGTGAAGGATGGTACTCTGCAACTACCCTCATAGGTTACATGATCTGAGGGGTTGGTAGAAGGCTATTCCTTGGGGCTGGGTGAGGGTTAGACACTTGATAGACATCTTACAACTTGGGGCTCTCGTTTTTGGGTTTTGCCTTCCAGTAGATGGTGGCCGGAGGACAGCCAAGTTACTGGGATCTCCTCCGGGTCTCAGGTGTTTCATCCAGGGAAGCTGGAAGGTGTGTCTGGGTTAGACCACTGGTTCTAGTTGTTCCCACATGAGGTACTCCCCCCTTGCTTGCAGCTCACCAGGATGAAGATAAATAGGTGATAGTTTTAAAAAGTGGCCCTGTTTTCAACCCAATTATCTTGCGTGGTCTCATTATTTCAAGTGTTGGCTCATCAATGGAATTGATGGATTTATGACAACTTCCATATTGTAGGATAGGGAAGATGTGAAGGGATATTTCCTGGGGATGAGGGGTGCACAAATCACTTGTTCATTTCTGTTGTGTGATTCATTGCCAAGGGAATCCAAGGGGATCAGCATATTCCACCTTGATGGCTCTGTTTACTAGGGGCTTCACTTGGGTGTGTCTGCTGGTAGCTTTCCACAGCACCTCCCTCAGGTCCTGGTAACCTCCATCTGACCTCACTTATTGTCCACCCTGGTCTACTAGACCCTGTGGAGCATATTAATATTGCCAATTATTATAGGGTGGGGGTGTAAGACATGGTAACAATCTATCTGATGTGATGGACCAGCCCCCACCCCAGTGTGCTAGGGATTAGTACCTCTATTATTACTGTAACCACATCATTTCCCAGAAACTCAGTATGGACTGGCAGCCGGCCATTGGCAGACTGTCACTGGTCTGTGGACCACCATTTTGAGCACCACTGTGACTCTGGCAAAGAGTATGTGCAACCCTTCCCTATGTGACTTCAACAGTATCCACCACAAATACATGGATCCCCCCTCCCTTTCTCTTACCTTTGGTGTATTGGTTGTATTTGAGAAAATTCTTTACCACAAAGGTCACTTTAAAAAGTTATAGATCAAACAACATTGCTGAAAAACTTTATATCCACATGAGCCCATTTCTCAAACACCTGAACAAAGTCAGTGTCAAAACCCACAGAAATAATATCTCAGTGGCAATATGGATATCTTTGGGGAAGTATCTAATTAAATGAGAAGATGTTCAGGAAAAAAAATACAAAGGAGACTAAAGTATATACTGAAGAAATAGAATATGCACAGCTGGAATGTAGAAAAATATGAAAGCGATATTGATGAAAAGCTAGAAGGTGGCTAGACACATTTCGTATCTCGTATGTTTTCGATTTTACAGCAGGTTCCCCTAGAGAAGTGCCAGGAAGATTCTAGAATAATTTTCCACAGTGGTATGTTAGATCAAAAAAATCTGCCAGACAGTGATCTCAGATCAAAGAAGCTCAAAATGTTAAAGCTAAAAATGTGGCAGTATCCAGATATGAGCCAGATAATTTACAGAATATATATTAAACATATTGCTGTTTGAAAGCCAAGATCTCTCTCTCCCTCTCCCTCTTTCTCTTGTGCATGTGTGTGTAACATAAAAATCCTATATCTGGAATAAGCTGGACTGGTTATGCCAACATGTGTGCAGTACATGAAATGCCTACTGCATCCAAAGTATACTCAATATGACAAATGTGCTGAAACATCCATATAAACTCTGAAACACTTCATCAATCAGAAGCTGAGCTGGCACCAGCATCTCCAGATTGTCCACACACTGGGGTTGTGTCCATCATATCACCAAGCCCCCAACACACAATAAAGAGAGATGCTGCAAAAGAAAATGTTGTATTCTCACCAAGCGCAGCCCTTAGACTCTGGTTTTGAAACATTACAGTCGTCCCTCCATTTCCACACATTCTGTATCCACAGATTCAACCATCCATGGCTTGAAAATATTCCAGAATTTTTTTTAAAAAAGGAAACCTTGATTTTGTCATTTTATATAAGGGACACCATTTTACTATGCTATTGTATGTGGGACTTGAGCATCCTCAGATTTTGGTATCCACAGGCGGGCCTGGAACCAAACCTCAGTGGATAAAAGGGGCCCAAAGTACTTGGAGTTGACTCAATGTCAGTTTCTTGCATTGATTGCCATGCAATCAGAGGAAAAGGAGAGCCTTCAAACATAAGTTTCAATGGAGCCAAGATTCAACTGCCACAGATCAGCTGGTATGTGCCTCAAGAGAAAGCAGGAAGCATGCCTCTAATTAACAGCTTCATTCAAAAAGGATTGAGGCAATCACCTAACTTAATTACTTTTCCAGTTTCTAATGCTTAACATTAATTAATTTCAAACCTAACATTCCAAACTCTGGTCTGTTCTTGGTGGGAGTAGAAAAGTTAAAGGTCACATTTTTACTCCATAATTTTAAAAACTACCTCTTTCTTTAACTGTTTAACTAGTTAGTTCCTGTGATTAATATTCCTCCGTGTATGTGTGCGCGTGAGACAGGCATGTCTCAATTAAATACAGACTATTCCCAAACTATTCTCCAATGCTATATAAATGTATTTGTACCCTCACCTTTAATCAAGAAACTACATCTCATTGAATGTCATCAAGCTTCACGTACTTAATTTTCTTCCTTTCAGTCACATTCTATCTATAGGTATACCTCCTACTCATCTTCCTGCACATGTTGGTTATATATAGACTAGATCATGAAATGCTGCAGACCTCTTGATTACAGACACCAATACTTTTATGCTTGAAAACATGGGCATCCACAGGGATTTTTCCAGGGGTAGCAGGATCTCCAGAGTGTTATATGATTGTCATTTGTGCCTATAGTGTGTACTGCTACTGCTACACTGTGTATGTGGGTATGCACACACTTTTTTTTCTTAGTGTTATATTCCCTGACATTTAGAAGTTAACAAATGGCTGAGAATCCTGGGATTTAATCCAGAAGCTTTACACAGGAGGCATTATGGACTGCAGCAAAGGTTTATTTGGAATGAGGGATTTTTTTTTTTAAAAAAAAAGCACTACAAAGAAGATAGAAAAAACACCAGATGCACAAACACAGTTGCACAGTCTTAGGAACTGTAACATTGACAATGTTGCATAATTTATCAGAAGGACTTCCATGTATTCCAGTGATTTCCTTTATCTTTGTGAACTTCTCTGTAGAGGGTAGCAATGGAGACTGCAGGGATTGCCTGTGGTAGCAGAAAAGAAATAGGTACACTTCATCAGGATCTGGAATTCCAGAAGAGGCTGGCCTCTGAGAAGTTTTTATACTAGGTCCATTCTTTTGTTGTTTTTCAGTTGGTAGACTTCAGTTGGTTTATCAGTTGGTCTGGTACCCAGACAATGTCCCACCACCCACAGTTGAAACACACAAATTGTTTGCTGGTTTTTCTCATCCCAGGAGAGATCATCTTGGGTATGGTTACTAAATTGATAGGGATAAGGAGCTTACTCACCCAGCTTGCAGCCCACCCCAAGGCTCTCTCTGCCAACCAACACACAAAAGACCCAGGAATATGACAACAGCATAGTCATATTGGCCATAAGAAAAGTCCAAAATTCAGCTCAGAGGCCACAAAAATGGAAAAAGATATTCAACCAACCAACCAACCGAAACAGAGTGGGTGTGGGCAAAAGGGGGGTGACTTGCATTGGTCTCAACTAGAGTAGATCCATTGAGTCATCTGTGTGCTTGATCATCATTTAACAATTGATTCAATTGGTCTACTTTGGTTGGGACTAACTAATAAGATTTAGGCCTTGGTGCTGAAGACATGAAATGATCATGGTCAGAGTCTTAGAATTATATATATATATATATATATATATATATGAACATATAAACTTACAATTTCTTCACAGTTACCATTACTAGTTTTACTATTTCTATACTGTTCCAATGAAACACTATGTCAGGAGAGATAAAATGACATTTCCCCATCTGTCCAGACAGGACTGGGCAAGGGACAACGTTTGCAGCTGGACTGGATGGAGGTGAGGCTGCTTGGCCTTCTTGTGCCTTTATGATGTCATGGAGGGTGGGCTTAGCCTCCCTGACCTGTGCAGGATTAGGTTGCCACCTTTTGAGGCAGAGGAAGAATCCCCTCCTTGCCAGGCCAGGAGGGTTTTCACCTATTCTGTACAGACTTTTCAGGATGGGTGTTAGTTGTGGAGGTGTGTGTGTGTATGTGCATTCAAGTAACCTGTTGATTTATGGTGGCCCTATGGATGCTGTTGCCTGCCTTGACAGCCCCCACCTTTCAATAATACATAATTGGCAATATTTAACAATTTGGCTGGCCATGGCCCACCACATGACTGGCAAGTAAACCAGGGACACCCCAGATACCAAGGTTGGAGTAAAGCACAACCTAGGGAGGGCCCTTCTAAATTCCTTAAACAGGTGCATAGCAGGGGGTTGGACTGGATGGCCCTTGAGGTCTCTTCCAGCTCTATGATTCTAGGTCATACCAAGGTCAAAGTTCTTCCTGAGAACACCTGGAGGTGAGTCATTCACTAATCCCTTCCTGGTGTGCTATGCAGTCATTGGCCATCCATCATCCCCACTCCCATTTCCCACCATACGAGGGCTCAGCCTCCTGAGACCTAGGTGCAGTGCTTATCAAAGTGTCATAGACACAAAGCACATACTCACTTTTACAGTCAGGCTACATACTCATAAACAAGCACAGAAAAATGCAAACACAATTAGCCTCAAGGTTATACAGCAGAACTGAATTTGGCAGGAAAAGGTCACTTCTGGGACTGATCCTGATGGCGGGGGGGGGGCTGTGTGTGTGTGAAGGGGTAGGATGCAATTCCTTCCCTGAACTTTCTGAGAGGGGCTCTGCCAAGATGGTCAGGCACTGGGCCTGAAGAATTGGGGTAGTTTTCCAGCACATTGGTTTCCTTTCGCTGATCTTCTGTGAAATGCATAAAGTGGCCTAGTTCAATCCCATTTTCCCTGTCTTGCCTCTTTATTCCATTTCTGGGTGCAATGGCATCTTCCCAGAAGCCATGATTTGGTTTCAGCAGGCAACCAGAAGCCTCAGTGAGAGAACACCTACTTGTTCTACATCTGCCTAGCCCGTACATTACTTTGATGATACTTGGAGCAGGGAATAGCCACTTTTTGCTCATATGTCACGGGAGATCATTTTATTAATTTTTATTAGTTCCTAGGGCTGCTATAAATTTTAGCAGGAATCTTTAAAATGAAATTGCCAGAGAGGGACAACCCAGAGCTGTATGTTCATAACATTTTAAGACATGTACTTCTGTGAAGAATGACTGGCCTTATCTGTGCTAATTCAATAATTAAAAATCAGATGGGGGAAACCCAAATGCCACATACATTGTAGGGAATTCCCAGGGAACTCCTCCAGTGAATATCTGTGCCTAGTGGCCTACTTTTTTTTTATCATAACTATCAAGAGAAGAACTTTTCCCTGTCACATAACTTGGATACCTCATGATTATTTCAGTGCCTGGAAGACTTTTTACTTTACTTTGCTGGCATTTGGGAAAGGCTGCCAGTTCTTCATATTCTCTAAGGACTGAGAAAGGAAAGGAAATATAAGTGCCAAGTAGAAAATGTTCCTTCCAGAACGGGACATTTTGGAAGTATATCATTTCTTCCCATGCAGACTAGTCATAAATGTAATCTCACATGTCCATTTCAGATTATGAATATATTGTAATCTTAATTTATGTTATCTGTAGTTCTGTGGTCAGAGACCCCCAAATGCAATCTCTGGCATCTCTAGAGAAAGCAGGGAAAACCCCTGTGTGGAATTCTGGAGATGGCTGCTTGTCAGTGTTGAAAGTATTAGGGACTGAACAGTAGATCCAGTGAACCTATGGAGCTTTCTTGCAAATTGTTTTATCAAGCTCCCATTGCTCCAATGAGTCTGTTTTACTTGGGTTTGGCCAGGGCTGGATGGACTGATGGGCTGATTCAATATAAACAAATACAAAAAGTTGGAAGCTCAACAAGAAATGTGTAAAACACAAAATACCATTACAAAAACATAGACGAAACTATTACAGAACAGAATAATAATAATGATATTTATGGAAGTCATGAATGGCAAATAAATAGAAGTTTATGTAGAACTGACGAGAACATCACAATTTACACCCAATGAGGAAACATATATAAAATGTAGCCAACAATAATATTACACATAGAACAATAAAATATCAGAATATGCCTAAAGAAATAGTGTAAGAACATTAATACAAAATAAAGAAAAAATTAAAAATATATAAATATATAAATCAAGGCAAAGACTTTTAAGAATAACCAAACTCCATCTGTGGGGAGGGCCAAATTGTTGTTCTGTGCTTTCATGTTGTTTCTGACCTATGACAACCCTAAGGTGACCCTACCATGGCATTTTCTTAGCAGGATTTGTTCAGAAGAGGTTTGTCTTTGCCTTCCTTTGAGGCGGATAATGTGACTTGTCCAAGGTCACCCAGTGGGTTTCCAAGGCCCAGTTTCCATGGCCAAGCGAGGATTTGAACCCTGGTCTCCACAGTCGTTGTCCAGTGCTCAAACTACTATGTCATATTAGCTGTTGTCAAAGTAACATACCAAACTACCGCCAAGTAGCTATTGTGAAAGTACGATGTCTGAGAAACATAAACCAAACTGTGAAATATGAGCAACCAAGCTTGTTCCAATATTTGGCAAAATGTTACTAATAGGCAACCAAATGACTGGCAAACTGTTAATGATGGGCAACCAAGGCAGCCATTCCCATTACTCAATGTAAGACAGCTTTCTATATTCCTGTGATCTTCCATCTCCAGTAACAGGTACAGTTTTCCAAGTGGAGAAAGGGATGTGAAGTTCAACCCACTGAACCAGGTAGTTTGTGCTAAAGCAGCTACAGCCACATGATAGTGTTGGCAGCTAGTGCACTGATATCAGATAGTGCACTGAGAATGTTTGTTCAACAGGTTCACTCAGGAATAATGAATTTTCTTAGATTGTAGTTCAAAAGGACCCCCATAAGACCCATTGTTCTTCATACCCTGGCTCTGTTCACCTCAATAACTCCTATAAAGCTTCTATTGGGTGTCATGATGTGAGCAGAGCATATACAGTATTTATATGTGGTGACAGGCATGGCATTAGCACTCAACATCCTCAGGCAGATGCTGGGCCTCTGTGTCACTCTGAGACATAAGGGAAATCTCAGTGGAGAGTTCCAGACACCAACCAGGAATTGATCAAAGGCATTGTACTACTACCAGAAAGGGCGGGGGGGGGGGGAGCCTGGCAGGGGAATCCACAGATGTAAGCGGAGCCCAAACTTAGCACTGGCCTAGTTATGTGGTGTTATATTGCTATTATTGTTGTAGCTGAGATATATTGTTATGGTTGACTGTTCTTTAGTGAACATTTTCACCGCCTCCTTTCCCCCCTCTTTTGACTGCTTGATTGTGTTCCCAGCATCAGTTAGTTAGTGCTTCAGTGCCTTTTTCTTTTTAAGTGATGTTGACATAGTTCACAGACTACAATTTTGTACTATGTTTTATTACAACTTATACTGTTTGTTTTATTACCAGTCAGATGCCCTTACCTTGAAGGTCTCACTTGATTGGTAATGGAGGACAACAAAATATATTTTTAGCTGATGTTCCACTTTCTGACTGTTCTGAATATGAGGAACTTCACCAACATTTGGTTTCAGTAAAAACTGTTCTTCCTGTCAAAGTGATGGGATAGACAATCACTAGAAATTTATACTGTACAGTGCTGATATGGTATAATGTGCTACAGCCTGCAGGGGCCAGCAGTGAGCAGGCTAAATGTAGCTGGCTAGTATATCTATATTATGTCTGAGAGACAGCCATGGAAAGGAAATGTGAAGTCTTATTTGTATCGGAAAATGTGTGTGAGAACCACTAACTGTATAACCCATGACTGTACTGTATCTGTACTGTATAACTAGGTCACCCCACTCACTGTCTCTGTACTTGATTTGAAGTTAGCACGTAGACTGTGTGCATTGTGCTATGTTATAGTCTGTATGCTAGGAGTCTCAGACTCATTATGAATATCGTTCCAACATGCTTCAGTAAAGAGAAGTAGTTTAGACACACGTCAGTGTCTTTGCACTCATTTTTTCTCCTGATGATTGCAACTCTGCAACAACTTCTGCTGCCTGGTCCTCTTGATATGCTCAGAGGTACCAGTGTGCTACCATGACACTTCCTGCATTTAAACTGGTTGCAAGGAACTGCTGTGCTACAGCTGCTGAGGGAGTGATACAGGTTGACCCCATATCCACGGATTTAGTATCCATGGTTTCAGTTATCCCCATCTGAAAAAATAAGGTTCTCTCCAGGCATTTCTAGGTCATCCAAAGCAATTCTATGGTCAACTTCCTGTGTTCATCTCATCTCATTGAATGTAATAGAGTTCCCTATTATCCACGGTTCCAGGTATCCACATGTGTGTGTCTTGGAACATATTCCCCATGGATACAGGGGTCGACCTTTATTGTGTAAGTTGGTCATTGGATTCTCCTGACTAGTAAAGAGAGCTGTTGAACAGTCTTCCATTGACAATGACTCCTGGGTTATTCTTTAGTTCCGGCTCTGGGATTATTCTTCATTTCTACTGTGATGGATGCAACTAGAGGCTACCCATTCCTGGGTTCAGCCTATCCTATCACAGTCCCTACAATGACACCGTGGAGTAGGGCTAGAGAGATGGAGGAAGAGTAGAAAACAGTTTGACAGTTAAACACACAGTTAGTTTGAGTTCTGGTAGCTACTCGTAGAAGGAAGAGGGTAGGAGTGATGTGTGTCAGTGCTCAGGAAAAAGTTGGGAAGGACATAATTGTATTAGAATGAACTCTGTATAGTAAGCCAGCATAAATATTGTTAATATTTAAAAAAGAAACCATGAAAATAATACTTTTCAATGTATAACCACTGTTGAACCTATTTTGTCATGGGATTTGTTTGGTTCCAGCCATGCATTACCAGCTACTCAAAGACATACTTTTCCTTTGTTTGGACCCCCTTATATCTCTTAAGATAGCTGGGGATGGGATCAGGAGAAAGGACAACATGGGTGATGGGATCTCCAGAGTAAGATAAGATAACCTGGCAACGGGCTCAGTCACACATCATTTACTCACGGAATCTGACTGAACTGTTAACCAAAGTGACAGATATTATATTATGTTTTTTTTTATTTCTGTTCTTATGCTTTATCACTTTCTTTAAATATATAAAAACAGTGCTTGTGTAAGAGGTGCATGTCTGAATATATGTTTCATAATGTTTTATTTGTGCTTTTGTCTCACTAGCATAACAAACAACATTTTATGCATTTATGGTGAGTTATCTGCAAAACAAAGCAGCCAGGAGAGATTGTTGTCACAAGAGATAAACAATGTGCATTTCACCACTGAAATTTTGATGTAGGCCTGTGACAGTATATGCGAATCTATGTGAGGGAATGTGTGTATGTGATAAAGAATGAATGAATATCTTGAGAGCCTGGCAAAAGACACACACACACACACACACACACACACACAGAGAGAGAGAGAGAGAGAGAGAGAGAGAGAGAGAGAACAAACAATATGATCAGGTGGGGGAGAAAGGTGAAGATTTCAAGAGATGGAGATTAACAGAGGAGCTCTCGGTGCAAATTTTGTTTCAAGTCCTCTAATGAGAGAATGTGTGGAACAGCAACTTTGGACTGACATAAACACATGGTACCCATGATTAGGCCGTTCTGGGTCAGATTGGGACATCCAGGTAGCTTTCACTCTTTTTATGACTCTCCCTGGGTTACTTGGGACCTTTAAAATGTGTGTGTATGTGCTTTTAAAAACTTTTAAGTTTTTATTTTGGTTTTTAATTTTTAATTTCCTGCGCAATGAAATTGTGCGAGATTTCAAATGAGGAACTGAACAGGGCTATGCTCACTTCCTCTTTATTGCTGGGAGCCTTTGGAGGGATTACAAGGTGAGTGTGTGTGGGGGCATTCTTTTGCTATCATAAAAATGTTTTTTTTTTTTATGCTGGCAAAAGAATGTTTTAAAGGATTACGTCTGATAAAGTCCTTGGTTTCTCCTTTTTCCTTCCTTTATCTGATAGGCTCCATTCTTTCTAGCAACCTTGCTCCCAGCAGACTCAATTTTTTTATAGATTTTTTCCCTCTTATCTTACCCTTCTCTGGCAAACAACCTGCTGCACCCTCCTTCTTGTTCTAATCTGCTATTTCTCCCACCCATTTTAAATCTCTACAAACACATTGGGATACCTTCTTCCTTTCAGCTATATCTGTTAAATCCTTTGGATAGGCTGTTCTCTAATTATTGCTTTACTCATTTATAACCTGTTCTGATGTTATATGATAAAGTCTATTCACTTTGCTTGGAGCATTAGTCTCCTTGAAGGTGTGTGTCACATACCAAGCAAAAAATAAAATAAAAATCCCTACCTGTGCATAGACACAAAAGTGTGGGATTGGGGAAGTACAGTCTACAAATGATTTAGCGCTGGGTTCCCCATGAACTTGTGGTGTGCTATGGGCAAAAGCCCCCTTCTGGCTGCACTCTGCTTCTGAGACAGACGGCTCTCCACACCGGGGTGTCTTGTGTTGAGGGATGACTTTCAATAGATCGCAGCGAGGGAGCTGCTCTGCTACATATGAAACCCCAACCCAGAATCAGGTTGTCTGTGAATGGTTTAGTGCTAGGTTCCCCAGAAATGTGTGGTGCACTATGAGCAAGAGGTTGCCCCCTTCCAGCTGTGCTCCACTCCTGAGACAGATATATATACAGTCGTCCCTCCACATTAATGGGGGTTAGGGACGCAAAAACCCCGCGAATGTGAAAAAAAAGCGAATAAGATACACCTCCACCCACCCACCCACAACCGCCCCTCCAAGGTGGTGACCGGGCTTTAGAAGCCTCCTAGACACTTCTCAGCTGCCACACCCACCTTACCAAAGCTGCTCTCCAAAGAGAGCCAAGCCCTGAGAGAGCAGGGAGATCAGGTCTAAAGCACCCACCTCCCTGCTCTCTCAGGGCTTTGGCTCTCCAGTTTAAATGGAGGCAAGCCCCAGGAGAGCGAGAGGGGCGCTTTAGACCCGATCTTCCCCCTCTCCCTGGGCTTGGCTCTGTCTGAAATGGAGAGCCAAAGCCCCCAGAAAGTAGGGAGATCGGGTCTAAAACACCCACCTCCCTGCTCTCTCGGGGCTTTGGCTCTCCAGTTTAAACAGAGGCAAGCCCCAGGAGAGCGGGGCGCTTTAGACCCGATCTCCCCCCTCTCCCTGGGCTTGGCTCTGTTTGAAATGGAGAGCCAAAGCCCCCAGAAAGTAGGGAGATCGGGTCTAAAGTATCCACCTCCCTGCTCTCTCTGGGGCTTTGGCTCTCCAGTTCAAACGGAGGCATGCCCCTGAGGTGGATGGAGTTCCCTCCCAGAGAGGGGGTGGAGAAGGAGGAGAAACTGTGAATACTCAAAACCGCGAAAGACAAAGCCGTGAATGTGGAGGGACAACTGTATATATATTTAATTAGGTATTTATACCCTACTTTTCAGCCACAAAGGCTATCAGAGCGGCTTACAATTTGTTTTTAAGCAATAGCAATTTACACATCTACACTGCTTTAAGCAGTTTCCAATGTGTGTTAGCTCTCTCTCTCTCTGGCTTTTCTTCGCAAACTTCGAATTTCGATTCAGGAAGGACTAATTCCGTGCTTTCTGCAAGCGCGCTGATGACTAAAAAGGCCAATCCGAGATAAACAAGTCCAGTTGCAGAAAGCACAGCAGAAGGTCTCCTTGGGTGATGATTCCGGGTGGTGATTCTTTCTGCGTTGTCGTTTCTCTTCAAGACTTGTTCGACGTGAGTTCTCATTGCCCCCACAAACTGGGTACTGTCTGCACTGGGATGGCTCTCTGCACTGGGCCGTTTTGTATCGAGGGCTGACTTTCAATAGTGGAAGTGCACATCTGAGGAGATTTTCAGACGCCTCTTTCAGCATCTTGCCGCGCAAGCAGCCTCCAGAGCAATAATGAGCAACAACTTCCGTGAGTGAAAAACAGTGCGGCCGCCTCCAATGCTAGCCGCAACATTCATGGACGACGCCAAGAGAGAAACGGCGTCATCCAAAATGGACCCCTTGCCGTGCAGCAGCCTCGTTACTGCTCCGGAGGCTGCTTGCGCGGCAAGATGCTGAAAGAGGCGCCTGAAAATCTCCAGAGTCTGGAATTCTTTATCCCCAGAAGTTCATACCCAGTATCATTTCTTTGGTCCTCACTATTAGTTCTCATCTTCTGGCTCAGTCATGACTGCTTCCCGTGACCCAGCCCTTGGCTCCTGACCATTTTCCAGCAGTGAATAACCCAGTAGGCAGTCTGTACACCAAGATAGTCCCTTGGCCCCTGAGTCTTAGCTTATCTCAAAGCTTGAGGAAGTTTTTATCTCCTGTAAAGAAGAAACAAGAGGATGGTGGCATTAGTATTTTCAACTTTCATTTACAAATGAAACCTATCATGTGATTGGAAATGACATCTCAGATAAATGGAGGGTTACTGAACTGAAGGAGCACCGGCTGAATTTTCTAAAGAGAGGAAGGGACTTCTCTCATGGAATATTTCTATCAAAATATGGAATCGTAAAATTTTAATATCCATTTTATAGCTTTTATACTGAATGTTACGAGGAATATGACATGATATACACTGCAATTATGTGAGGAAAATAGAAATTGTTTCACACTCTACAGAAAGATTATGCTGATATATTGGAGAATAAGAGGCAAACTGAGTTTGCACTCGTATAAACACTTACCTGAAAGTAATTATCACTGAATTCAGGACTTACTTCTTAGTAGGTGTGCATAGGAATGCACTGCAAGTCTCCACTGGGGGCAAGCATCATTCCGAGGGGCCCAGGGACAAGATGGCTTGGTGGATTAACTTGTAATATGGGCCCTCTTCCCAAGCTACCACCACAGTCCCTCATCCCATGCATATAGTGTCTCAGTCCAAGAGAAAAGTTTGGTTTAATTCTGAAATTAAATACTTATTAAATATTCTGTTTCTGAAAAAAAGTATTATCATTTAGCTTTTATATTTCTATACTGCTTATCAGTGCAAAGCACTCCTTAAGAGGTTTACAATGCGTTAGCTAATTTTCCCCAACAAGCTGGGTACTCATTTTACTGACTTACGGAATGATGGAATGCTCAGTCAACCCAGAGCCCTATAGGATCAAACTCACAATGTTGCAGCTGCATTACCAACATTTAACCACGATACCACCAGGGCTCCTATAAGTATACCTTTGCTACTTTTGTTCAATAACACACATGCTGAAAGTCCTCCAAATTTGCTATTTCATAATTTTGGGGATAATTAATTGAAAGACTTAAGGTTGACTTATGACTCCTCAAACACTTTCATCAGTGCTGTATACGCACAATCCTAAATATACACTGGACTGACTATGTGGCAAATGTTGCTGTCCTTGAGCAAGCGGAGATCACCAGCATTGAGGCCATGATATTGAGAACACAGCTGCGCTGGGCAGGGCACATTTCTAGAATGGAGGACCATTGCCTCCCCAAAATAGTACTCTATGATGAACTCGCCACAGGTCAGAGTAATAGGGGTGCTCCAAAAAAGTGGTACAAGGACTTCCTGAAACAACATCTGAGGCTCGGCCAAATTGATCACCAACAATGGTCCACCCTGGCCTCACATTGGGAGGCATGGAGACACACTATCCACAATGCTGCAGCCTTATTTGAGAACTCACGCCGAACAAGTCTTGAAGAGAAATGACAACGCAGAAAGAATCACAACCCGGAAATGTCACCCAAGGAGACCTTCTGTTGTGCTTTCTGCAACTGGACTTGTTTATCTTGGATTGGCCTTTTTAGTCATCAGCGCGCTTGCAGAAAGTGTGGGATGAGTCCTTCCTGAATCTTCGTTTGCGAAGAACAGCCTGAGAGAGAGAAAAATTGATAGACTATCCTATGATTTTGTGTGTGTGCATTCTCATGCACCACCATGGCTGACCACATCAGGCTAATTAATTTTCAAGCTTTATTTTGTCTGGCTTTTTCATAGCTAAATCATGAATTGGCCCTCTTTCAATGTCATACATAATAGATAAGGTGGCTAGGTGACTTAACTATTGCAGAACATCTGCAGTTTTTGATGAGTGCTAGCTTGTTGAAACCACATACAGCTTCTGCTACAGTTACTGGCAGTGGGGAGAAACATCTGTAAGGCTACAAACACCTCAGTGAAAATTAATTGCGGTTGTTTCTGGCAATCTCATTTAATAATATTCATATTCTTTTCCAAAAGCAGACTAGAAGATTTTTTTTCCAGGTGTAACATTTCACAAATAAAATTCCCTGAAAGATCTGTGGGTTACTTGAGAAGTCAACATTTAGAATCTTCTTCTAGTGTCCCAAACTACAGGATATATTTTAGGATTGAATGGAATGTAAAACAAATGGTGTTTGTTGCTTGGTATCTGTGTTCTAATGTGAAAATATTGTCCAATGTTACAGTGAAATTGTGATGGTGAGTGAATAAGATGTTTACTCAGAGGCCTGCAGATCCTATCAGAAGCAGAAGCACTTCCTCAGTTGTTTTATAGTGTCTTCCATGGTGTTTTGTTTTTCTGCCTATGCACAAGGAATTCTGTGATAGACCATCTTAATGAGAAGAAAACAAATTTCTGTCGCACAGTGTCACACAGTCCTAATTCTAGCACTAGCATATGGTCTCCATTGTAGAGCAGGGCCCCCTACTGAGGCTGGAGTAAGGCCAGGAAGCCGAGCAGTTCAGAAATTGTTGTTGGAGACTGCTCTAACATTGCTTTTCTTTGGCTTCAGCAAATCTGGACAATGAATACAGATTTATCCTCATTTCTCCCCCTCATAGTAATGAGGACTGCATTTACACTGAACACATCATGCTTTGAACTATGCCTCTGATACTTCCTCACCCCCATATAGTAATGGGCTAATTGGCTTCCTATAAAATGTTAGCACAGCATCAAGAGTATGTAATTTTTTTAAAAAATGGATAAATAGAAATACAGTTGTCCCTCTGTATCCACAGATTTGGTATCCACAGATTTAAGTATTCACACTTGAAAATATTCTTTAAAAAATAATAATCCAAAAAGCAAACCTTGATTTTGCCATCTTATATAAGGGACACTATTTTGCTATACCATTGCATATAATGGGACTTGAGTATTCACAGATTTTGGTATCCACGGGGGGGTCCTGAAACCAAACCCCAGCGAATATGAAGGGACAACTGTAAGTGGAAAAAAGCCAGAGGTTCAGTAGTAGTAGAACTCTTTCCATATGCCCTCCCTCATCCCAAACAGGCAAATAATATTTGAAGAGGAGACCAAATAATCTCAAAGAAGGGATTTTGGTTTAACTGGAGCCCAAATAATGAATGCAAATCTTGCAGATAGTATCACTGAATTGAAGAGTATATACAGTATATTTAAAATTGTATGTCCTAATACAGGAGTGGGAAAGAGCAGCTTGGGGCTATAGGAGGCTCCACCCCTTTTTGTGGCCCCCAGCACATGTCCAAAGCCCCCAAAATTACACAAATTAAAAAGTAGGGCAGAAACTGTGTCCAAATCATACAAACTGCTGCAAAAACCATTAAAAGTGTGGTTTTGGTGGATTTGTCCTTCACAAGCCCCCAGAACAGAAGCTTCTTGGAAAAAATATACCCATTTTTGGCTGAATTCAATATCAGAATTGGTGTCATATGTGCCTCCTAGAAAGTGAAGATTTGGAGGGATGTGGGGTCCTCTGTCCCTATGCACTTGCTCACTCTTGTCCAAATGAGTTCCTGTTTCCTGAGACACAGGGCCGGTTTAACCTGTCTGCCAAATCAGCATTGGCAGGGGGCCCCGAGGTCAAGAGAGGGCCCTGTGTTGGCCTCCTTAATCTGATGAAGGAGACAGCCAGGAGATAGCCAGGAGGAGCCCCCTCTTACCCTCCTCCTCCAAAAACCTCCTGCTGGCTTTTTTTAAAAAACCAAACAAAACAGCCTCTCCAAAACTAAAGAGAAAGAGAAAGAAAGAGCAGCCCTCCGTGGCAGAAGCTGGAGGGAGAGGCACATCGGAGAGGGTGAGTGTGTGTGTGAGAGAGAGACAGGGAATTTGAGGGTAGTCTCCCTCAGAAAGGGCTTCTTTCTTTCCTTTCCTTTCCTTCCTTCCACATAGATCCCCTCCAGCCCATCTTTCCAGCTGCTTTTAACCTGTCTTAGTTCCTCTCCCCTCCCTTTCCCCCCTTGGTCTTCTTCAGCTTCCTCCCCTTGCTGCCAACTGAGTTCAGCCTGCAAAAGAAATTTGTGTGTGTTTGCCCATGTGCCTTCAAGTCATTTCTGAGTAAGGTCAACCTACCATGGTGTTTTCTAGGGATGGTTTGTTCAAAGGGGGTGTGCCTTTGTCTTCCTTTCAGGCTGAGAGAGTGTGACTTGCCCAAGGTCAGCCAGTGGGTATTCATGGCTGAGTAAGGATTCAAAGTCAAAGCCTGGTCTCCACAGTCATAGGGCAATGCTGAAACTTCTACAACATTCTAGCTCTTTTAACAGAAGAATATACATTAAAATTTGGAGTAATATTACTGGGAACAATGGTTTTATTGTTGTCACTAAAACACCAGTATCCCATTAGTGTTATGTGAGATGCATTGGCCTAGAGCAGTGGTTCTTAACCTTTTCTTTACCAGGGACCCCCTTTAAATATCTTTTGTTGCCCCAAGACTTAACTCAAGATTTAAAACCCTAATAATAATAGCTAATAATAATAGCTAACAACAACAACAATACAATTACACCATCCATTAAACTTTCCCTCAGAGGCACTCTTGCTTCTTCCTGCAAGTTTGTGGCTGGAGTGGATTGAATGGCAATGTACAGGCCAAGCCAGCCAGCCTTTGCCTACTCCACTACAGGGAGGAGGTGGGCCAAGCAGTCTTCAAGCCTTTGTGGACCCCCTGTGAGGACACTGCAGACCCCAAGTTAAGAACCACTGGGCTAGAGAATGCTGGAAAAGGAACAATGCAACCAGACCTTGAGAAGGGTGCTAGCAGGGGGATTCTGGGAGGTGTAATCCAAGAGTAACTTTCCCAGGTTCTAAATGCAGCCTAGAATCATAGAATCATAGGGCTGGAAGGGACCCCAACAGCGATCCCATCCGATCCACTTCTGCCCTGCAGGAATACACAATCCAAGCATTCCTGACAGATGGCCATCCAACCTATGTTTTAAAAAACCCAGAGAAGGAGACTCCACCACACTCTCAGGCAGTGTATTCCACTTCCAAACAGCTCTTACTGTCAGGAAGTTGTTCCTAATAAGGTTTAGGTGGAATCTCTTTTCCTGTAGTCTGAGTTGATTGCTCCATGTCCTTGTCTCTGGAGCAGCAGAAAACAAGCTTGCTCCATCCTCAGTATGACATCCCTTCAAATACTTAAACATGGCTATCATGTCCCCTCTCAACCTTCTCTTCTCCAGGCTAAACATGCCCAGCTCCCTAAGCCGTTCCTCATAGGGCATAATGGCTTCCTGACCTTGCACCATCCTTCTCAGTATCTTTCTTGAATTGTTGTGCCCAGAATTGGAAACAGTATTCCAGGTGAGGTCTGACCAAAGCAGAATGGAGTGGTACTATTACTTCCCTTGATCTAGACACTACTCCTATCAATGTAGCCTAGAATTGCATTGGCATTTTTTGTTGCTGCATCACACTGTTAACTCATCTTCAGCTTGTAGTCCACTCTTTCTTTTCTTTGAGGAAATCTACACCATTACGTTAATTGCTAATAAACAAAAAATATTATGTTAGTGCCTATAATATAGTTCTTAAGCTAAATTATTGGTGGCAAATTATGTAATATAGTAGGCCCCTCTTATCCACTGGGGATTGGTTCGGGAGGGCATGGATTCTGAAAACCATGAATAATAGTGAACGCCATTGAAAATACTGGGACTTCTGGTTTAAAATACCATAGAGTTGCCTTGGAGGGCCTAGAAAAGGGCTAGGGAAGACACATTTTCTAGGAAGACTCTATGGTAGGTGTGCTGTTTTGTGTCCCATGGATAATGAATCTATTGATACAGGGGTCCTACTATAATCTGAACATCCTGTATGGTGAATAGGTTAGGTTACATTGATCTGAGATAAACATATGGGGGCCCCAAAGTAAAGCATTGCAGGGCCCCCCAAAATTCCTTAAACCGGCCCTGCTGAGACACCTGAGACTGTCTGACAGAGTGGAACCAGGCAGGCTTTGATTCTCATGCTCTTAGACTATCTTTTCTCAGATTAGCTGCACTGCTACCATCAGGTTCAGGGGTCTGTGGCCCTTGGAATTGTGGTTTAACTGGTAGTTTTTTTCCCAAACTATATTGAATGGACTTTATCAGACCCCGCCTTAATGTTCCTTTGCTGGCATAAATTGTGTCATTTTTATGTCAGCAAAAGAAACCCCCCCCCCACCAGACTTACCTTGAGCAGTGTCAATGAGGCTTCCCCAGCAGTAATGGAGCACAAACAGAGTTCCATTTACTTCAGGGACTGAAATCTCACTGATTCTCGCAAGAAGGTGTGAGCACTGGAAATTAAAAAATAAAAACAAAATAAAGACACAAAAAGTACAGTAAAGCACTAAAACACACTTTTAAAGTCCTAAGTACACTGAGGTGGGTGGGTCATAAAAAGACTGTCCCCTACCTGGCTGTCCTGATATCACCTGGAAGTGTTTACCCATTGATGCTACGTTTACGTGAGTACATGAGGATTCAAATGCCAGGAATGCGGGCAACAAAGCACCATGGGAGATCAAGTGATGGCTTGGGCCATCAATAAAAAGGAACAGTTTTTTCCACAATACATGATCACAAAAGGACAATGTTGTCTGGTATGTGTGCCCTTTCATGATCATTAGGTGTTCTTATGATGCTGTATTTGCCTGGTCTGATAAAGTCCAATGTCTCCTTGCATCCCAGAGGTAGCCCATCCCCCCATTATTGAGATGCAATGAGCAGAACATGCATGCACATGCTGGCCAGTATCAGTGGGCACTTCCCCCACTGTCACACATCACAGTCTCTGAAGCCAGGAAGGAGGCCCTCAGCATGTGATCAAGGCTGGTCACATGCAGGGACTTTATCACGTCCTGTAGTTCCCAGTAGCAGTAGCAACAGCTGGCTATACAAAACAGTGTGCAAGTACGGACCCTGGATTCCCACACTGGAACCATCTGGGTTTCCCTGCATAATTTGGGTGTTAATTTAAAATGTTTTAAATGAGTTTACTCTGGCTTCCTCCCAGCTTTGCCTTGGGCATCATCAGGACTGCCCGGAGGCATGCTGGGGGCAAGAACTCTGTGCCATTTGAACTGCAGGGCTCCAAGATGGGGGAAGTCAGGGTAAAGTGCCAGTCTAGTGAAGCCCAAGCTGTGAAAGAAAGGTGGGCTTAAATCTAGGTCATTGGTCTAATCAATAAATACAGAATAAGGTGGGGGTGGTGCTGCCTCTGAGAAACAGACAAAGAGTTAAAGGTAGCTTGGCTTGAGGTACTATCTCTCTATAATGTATCTTTATTAATTTGCAGGAAGAATTAGGGAAATGTTTCCTCAATCCAGCAATGTTTGCTATGGCAATGATGGCATACTCTCCAACATTTCAGAGATGAAAATGGGGATATTTGGCCAAGCAACATCAGATTGTGGTCAAGTTGGCAAAAGGTATTAATGAGGAGGAACACACAAGCTAGGAGAGGCTGCAGCAGATTGCTTTTGCCTGAGCCTACTGGGAAGGGCAAGATTCCACTGTCCTCTTCTCCCCTCCCCCTTGCTGAGTTAATTGAGTGCAAACTACTTTTGAACTTTGAGCTCAGTTTGCAGCAAGTAAAGAAGTATGAGGACAAAAAGGAGAAGTGGGAAGAAGAAAGAGAAACTAGGAAATTTTAAAAGCAGCTGAGAAAATGGGATGACAGAGGATTAATTGGGACTGTCCCTGCCAAATTTGGACAGTTGGAGATATATGACTATATTTACACTACACAATTATAGTGATTTAACTGCCATGGCTCCATCTTGGATTTGTAGTCATGGTTTGAATGTTGGACCAGGACTATGCTAGACCAGGATTTAAATCTTCACTCAGCCATGGAAACCAACGAGGTGACCTTGGGCAAGTCACACTCTTAGCTTCAGAGAAAGGCAATGACAAACCTTTGGATAAATCTTGCCAACAAAGCCCTAGGAAAAGGTTGTCGTAAGTCAGAGCCAACTTGAAGGCATAGAAAAACAAGATGTCTTTAGAACCTTTTGCTAGAGAGTTCTAGTACTGTAGTTCAGAGAAATGGACTAGAGCTTCTTAAGAGAAAATTTTAAGTATATCAGCAAAAGAAAACCCCTAGCGTTCTATAGAACAGCATCATGTCAATTAAAGCAGTATCAGATTCCAATAACTCTGTAGCTATATGCAGAAACTGAGCAACCCTTAATTAGTTGATAGTTCTGATAAGCTTATACCTAGGTAAAAATATCACCCCAGCACATATTCAGGGTTTCTTTAAAAATGCAGACATGCCATAAACATAATGCCTTTGAATTGCTGCTATGTCTATGGAGACTGCTATTTTTGATTCCTGACCAGGCCTGATGGAAAATTCTAAGTAGATGATGAAAGGCTCAATGGTCAGGATGTGGCAATACCTCAAGGATTGTCTCGGTCTTCTTCTCATTTATTAAATGCTCTGTTCAGCTGTTTTAATTCTAAATTCCAGCTCTGGGTATCATAAAGTGACAGGCTGTAATGTCAGAGGGGAGTGCTGTGGAGAATATAATTTGTCTGCAAGGCTTGCTTGTCACAGGGGAAATACACAGACTTCAGAAATGTAAAGATGAGAGGTGCACAAGAAGAATGACATAGGTGCTTCTCATTTCTGAACTTTGAGTTGGGCATGAAATAATGGTCAGTCTGAGCCCAGCAAGGAAATGAGCATCCAGTCATCAGGGACTGGAAGCGGAAAGCACATTGTGGTACGATAGCATTAAAAGCCCAAAGCCTTCATTTGCAAGAGCTGAATATTTATAAAGTACAGCTTTTAGGCTTATTTACGGATTTGAAACAGAATCCCTGAAGAAATACTTGATAAACATTACAAGATTATGCATTACTATTCATACTTTTATTTTCTCTACATCACTTTAGGTGGGTAAAGTGCACTACTGCCATTCCCATGTGTTCTGAATCCATGGCTTTCTACACCCCCACCCCCACCCCTTAAAGTTAATTTGAAAGGCTAGATGAGGAAGTCTGTGGTAATAGAAAATGTTGTGACTTTTTAAGAGACCAATAATAGGATTTTGTGATCCATCTAAGATGGTTGCTTATGTGCCTCTGCTTGCACTGATGTAAGCCAGTCAATTTCCTATGCGCAGATAGCAGAAAATAGCAGCCAAGTATTGTGCATTAGACATCCAAATACTTTCTCGGTTATCTGCCTACCTCTTGGAAATTAACTTCTGGTCAGTGGAAATTGATTTCCCATGTTTTTTCAATGGCCAAAAGACTTATATTACAACACTGGAAAGAGAATTGCCTAGACCCTACTATGCAATGGACCAAGATGGCAGAGGAAGAAACAGGGAGCATCTCCACAGGGGAATTAGTGGTGGTGGTCATGCCTTTCATGACCATAATTTGCAAAATATGCAGATCTGGCTGTCTGGTTGGGTGGAATTAACTATGAGAGAGAAAGAGGAGATTTTCACATGGGGAAAATATCCCCTGGAGAAATCGGGACAGAAATATTTCTGTCCCAGAAGCAGCACCGCGGTTCGCACGCCCACTTCCCTCTCCCGATATTCTGTCGTCCTCACGCTGTCTTTTTTCTTTTCTCTTCCATCATATTTTACTAACGGGAGTTTGTCGTTAATATAATATGATGGAAGAGAGAAGAAAAAAGACAGCGTGAGGACGACGGAATATCGGGAGAGGGAAATATTTCTGTCCCAATTTCTCCGGGGGATATTTTCCCTGTGTGAAAATCTCCAGAGAAAGAGAATTCTGCTCTCTAGTTCTCTAGATGGTAGAGCAGAGTTAGGGTCTGGAAAAACTGTACTCTAGAGTGGAGGGAAAGATGAGTGAGAAAAATGGTAGAGGAGGAAAGAAGGGAAACAGCAGTGGAGTGAGGGAGGCAAAGGAATTTGCAACCCAGGAAAGCTTGCACAGGCTGAATTGGATACCATGGTGGAGAGAGGAGGAGGAGGAGACCATCTCAGAAGAAAATATAGAGGTGGGGAACAAAACAGAGAGCCTTGTGCTGAAAGAAGGGCCTATGGTTTCTTAATCCTGTGAATCTGGATACTTTGGGTGATTTAAAAAAAATGGGGGAAAATCTTGAACTACAGCACCTTTGATCCTAACATCCTAGCAGAGTTGAAGAATGTGTGGCCCTCAAAATCTTCTTGCATGACACAACACTGCTGCAGGCTGATGGGAGTTGCAATCCAACAATAGCCACATGGCCACATTTCTGACTCCTGTGCTACAGAGTGTGTAGCAACTGCACAACTCCACTAATCTTCTCAATCTTCCTAAATTAATTAACATATAGCAAAATTTTTAAAATTCTCTAAAATTGGACAGATTCAGTTCCATGCACATACAGTGAATGAAACAGACAAGGAAATGAACCAAGTATCAGCTGTGCATATATATCAGGATATACTACAAGCATTATGCCCATTATTAATAAGCCAATATCAGTTGGTATCTGCATTTTATAATACCTGTCTCTGTCATCATGTATATCTTATCTCTTATTTAGAATAAGCAATAAGAATAAGAAAGGAATCAAATGTCCATAGTAAATCAGAAGTTAAATCGATGACAGATCAAAATTATAATTAAGATGCATCAGGATTTGCAGACTCTAAACTATCATGTCCAGTGGATTGAATTAATTCAAAATAACTGGTTAGAATCATGAGTGTGAATAAAAAAAATCTTTTTCATAAAAGGGGGCATTATTGAAATAGCAGAAATGAAATGCATTTTTCTGTCTGATTTGAGAGATTTTGGTTTATTATAATTTTTGAATTCTGCTCTTTCTTACTAAATTCAAATCCATGAATAATAGCATGTCACATTGTATTTTTTTAAAAAATATCTTTATTACATTATAGTTGAATAAGAAAGAAAAAGGGTTAAAAAATAAAAAAGAATAATGAATACAATTGACACAACAGAAAAGAAAAAACAAACAAAGATAAAAGAAAAGATATATACTTAGCAGTTTAAATTATAACAAGGCAACAACAAAAACAAACAATTAAGAATTAACACATTAAAAAAGACATCCAAGTTATCTCTAGCTGTACAGTGTTAAACACATTTCAGTTCTTCTCTCTAATTTCTATCTCTTTAACATATCTCCATCTATTCTCTATAGGTTCTCTTGTTATAATTCAAATCCAAAAGTTACCCAGTCTCCATTGTATTGCTTCATATAGTCTGTAAAGGGTTTCCATATTTTTTTAAAAAATATTCTATTGAATTTCCTTTTACTAACTTTGTAAGTTTATCTAATTCTACCATCTCAAATACTTTTATTATGCACTCTGAAATCTTTGGAATTTTATTACTTTTCCAATTTTTTGCATATACCAATCTTGCTGCTGTTATCAAGTACGTTATCAAAATTTTATGTTTTCTCTCTTTTTTGTTTTCTATATCTATCATATTTAATAAGAATACCTCTGGTTTAAGTTCTAATTTTAATTTCAATTGTTTTTTTATTATTTTCCTAATTTTTAGCCAGCATTGACATACTTTCTTAATAATAATAATAATAATAATATTTATTTATACCCCGCCCCTCTGTTAAAACAATCGGGGCGGCTTACAAAATTTAAAATACAATACAAATAAAATCCCTAAACACCCCCACTCCCACCCTCCCCCATAAAAAAACATTAAACAAATATAAATTAAAAACAACTAATCTAAAATCACATTTAAAACTATAAATACAATAAAATATAATAAATGGCCAGCAGCCTAGAAGAGGCCAGGATCCCCTGAGGCTGGGATCTAATTAGGAAAGGCCTGCCGAAAGAGATCCGTCTTTAGTGCTTTTTTAAAGCCACTCAGGCTTGTTATCTGACGGATCTCATTTGGCAGGTCATTCCACAATTTGGGGGCGATTACCGAAAAGGCCCTCTGGGAGGTTGCAGACAGCTTAGATTTTTGTGGCTGAAGCAAATTCCTCCCAGAGGACCGGAGTGCGCGGGGAGGATTGTATGGGAGGAGGCGGTTCCGGAGATAAGTTGGACCCAAGCCATTTAGGGCTTTAAAGGTAATAACCAACACCTTATACTGGGCCCGGAAACTGATAGGCAGCTAGTGGAGAGATTTTAATACTGGAGTTATATGGTCTCTCCGAGATGTTCCCGAGACCACTCTGGCTGCCATATTTTGTACCAACTGAAGTTTCCGGACCAAGCATGAGGGCAGCCCCATGTAGAGCGCATTGCAGAAATCTAGACGGGAGGTTACCAGCGCGTGCACCACAGTCTCGAGGTCCCTTACTTCCACTAAATGGCGCAGCTGGTGTATCAGCCGAAGCTGATGACAGGCGCTCTTGACTGTCGCATTCACGTGACTCGTCATCTGAAGCGATGAATCAAGGAGCACCCCCAGACTGCGAACACAGTCCTTAACGGAGAGTGTGACCCCGTCCAGGACTGGAGGTTGCAACCCAACTCCTGGTTTGGGGGCCGCTACCGTGAGCACCTCCGTTTTATCTGGATTTAATCTCAATCTGTTTTTCCTCATCCAGCCCATTACTGCTTTAAGACAATCATTAAGAGGAGAGACGCCATCGGAATTCGAGGCCGATGATCGGGGCAAGGAGAAATAGATCTGGGTGTCATCAGCGTACTGATAACACCCAGCCCCATAACTGCGAATAATTTCACCCAGCGGCTTCATATAAATGTTAAACAGCATCGGGGACAGGATGGCGCCCTGTGGAACACCACAAGTAAGCTCCTTTCTGCTGGAGCAGCTGTCCCCTAGCAACACCCTCTGGGACCTGCCCGAGAGGAAGGACCGGAACCACTGGAGCACAGTGCCTCCGATTCCTAACCCCCTCAAGCGATCCAAGAGGATGCTATGATCTATCGTATCGAAAGCCGCTGAGATGTCTAAAAGCACCAACAGGGTCACATTACCCCTGTCAATGCTTAGACGCAGGTCATCAGTCAAGGCAACCATGGCAGTCTCAACTCCAAATCCCGTCCTAAAGCCAGTTTGAAATGGGTCTAGATAATCGGTTTCATCCAAGACCACTTGGAGTTGAAGCGCAACTGCCCTCTCGATCACTTTGCTCAAGAATGGTAACATAGAAACCGGACTATAGTTGTTCATGTCCAGGGGGTCAAGGGAAGATTTTTTCAGGAGCGGCCTAACGGCTGCTTCCTTTAAACAAGATGGAACACACCCTTCTCTGAGGGATGCATTGATGATGTCCTTAAGGAACACCATCAATGCACCCCCCCCGATGGCCAGCCATGAAGCCACTTTCTTACACTTCCACCAAATACGGTAGAAGGTCCCAACCTGTTTCTTACATTTGCAGCACTTATTACAGTTGTCCCTCCACATTCACGAACTCGGCATTCACGGTTTTGATTATTCGCGGTTTTGGGAGGCCTCCCCCGGACCCCCCTCCCCAAAACTGCAACACGGGCTCTCCGGAGGCCCCGTGAAAGCCCTGGGATGGAGCGGGGAGGGCCGGGGAGGCCTCCACGGGGCCTTCGGAGACCCTCCGGAGGCCCCCTGAAGGCCTTGGGAGGGAGGGGAGAGGGCTGGGAAGGCCTCTGCGGGGCCTTCAGAGACCCTCTGGAGGCCCCATGAAGGACTTGGGAGGGAGGGGGAAGGACCGGGGAGGCCTCCGTGGGGCCTTGTGAGGCCCCACAAAGGCCTTGGGGAGGACTGGGGAGGCCTCCGCGAGGCCCCACGAAGGCCTTGGGGGGAGGGGGGAGAGCCGGGAAAGCCTCCACATGGCCTTCGGAGACCCTCTGGAAGCCCCACGAAGGCCCTGGGGGAGAGTAGGGAGGGCCGGGAAGGCCTCCGTGGGGCCTTGCAAGGCCCCGCGAAGGCCTTGGGGAGGACCAGGGAGGCCTCCGTGGGGCCCTGCGAAGGCCTTGGGGGGGAGTGGGGAGGGCCGGGAAGGCCTCCGCGGGGCCTTCTGAGACCCTCCGGAGGCCCCGCGAAGGCCTTGGGGGGGGAGGGGGGAGGGCTGGGAAGGCCTCCGCGGGGCCTCCGGAGACTCTCCAGAGGCCCTGTTGAGGGCTTGGGTGGGAGGGGGGAGGGCTGGGGAGGCATCCACTGGGCCTCGGGAGGGTCTCCAGAGGCCCCAGGAAGGCATAGGAAGGGAGTGGGGAGGTGGGGAAAGCGACTATGGGGCCTCCGGAGGCACCATGGTCGCTATGGTGGAGGAGGGGGAGCCAAACAATATTCACAGATTTTTCACATTCGCGGGGGTCCATGGAACGTACAAAAACAAAGTAGCTACTGATACCAAAAATACCCACAATAACAATATTAATAAATAAAAATGGGTTCCCCCCAAAAAAAAGAGAGAGAAAAAATCAGTGCCAAAGTCCAAAAATAAGCAATAATAAGATAAAAGGACTAACAAAAATCAGGGAAGTTCCTTGAATAGAGTAACTTAGTTCCCAAATGAAGAAAAAAGAAAAAAAAAGCTATACAAAAACAACCAGCAGTGGGGAAAAAAAAAAAAGAAAAACAGGGGAGGGGTGTCCTTCCACCACAATATTTGCCTCTCACCTCTCCTTGACTCAATTATATTACCTTTTAGTGTAATGAAGTCTTTTCGTGAAGGGAAAAAAAATATAAAGAGGAAATTCCCCAACTCAAAGGTGGCTTCCTTTTTCAGAAGTCTAGAGAGCCTTTTGAAAGATATATAGTCCAGTGATAGAGAAGATTAATTACCCGAGTCCCTGTTTGCTTAGCCATGATATTCCTTTGGTCTTAAATCAATTTTTTCTTCTCTTCAGTATTCAAAGTGTTTCAGCGGCTTTACAGTGGTTCAAGCGTAGGCAGGGCCTGCATTTTATCACCAAGGTGGCGGCTGCCCAAGCACGCCCAGCCAGTGGTGAGATTGTCGTTCCTCTGAGCAATGATCTCAACCCCCCCTGTTTTTTTTTTCAAGTAAGGGGTTCCTCAGACCCCCTAGGTCCTGGGGGTGGGGTTGAGTTTGACAGGTCTTGAGATTGCAATCACCTGTTTTTGCCATCCCTGTTACGATCTGGAGCTGGAGCTCGCTCTGGACTGTTTGTGTTGCTTTAGCTGAAACAGTAAGTCTGTCACATTGTCTTTTGAATACTTGAATACTTCTATACAGAAGTACTTCTCACATCAAGTGTTTCCAGCTGCCTTACTGAGCCAATATCCAGTCCAGGTATCAATGTATGCAATTGGCTGAAGGGCAGGATATCTTAGTAATTGGCTTCCTCTGACACCAGCCCCTGTGCCCTAAGATCCAACAGAGAGGCCATACTCTGTATCTGGATTATGATGAATGCATGATGAACTTGAGGGCCTTTTACTGTTAACTACCCTGACCCCCCACCCTGCCCCATATCTGTAATAATTGGCAATATTTAATAATTAGGTCAACTGTGCCTCTCCACACAGTGTGGCCATTAAAACTGTGAAATTCCAAAAACCAGGAATCCTAAGGATGAGCTTTCAACTCAGTCAGGTATGCAATTAAGGAGGGGCAAACCCAAATTCCAAGAAATGATAATTTGCAGGGAAACTATGTGCCTGAACATCTGGGTAATCCCATCAGCTAAACTGAGATATTCAAATGTGTAAACAGTCCTTATATCTTTTACAGTACTTTCCCCCAAACAAAGAAGGTTGCTTCCTCTATTCAATTATGAAGTACCTGCATATTAAGGAGATTATCAGATGCAGCCAAAAAGCCTACAAACGGGTCCCAGTTTCAGACATCATGGTCATCCTCACATGCTGAGTCTATGCTGCAGCCATGAATAAGGCATCACCTTCAATTCACAGGGAGACCCAGATTCAAATCTGTGCTTAGCAATGGAATGTACCATGTGACTATGGGCCACCACTGCATCACATCAAACCTATCTTACAGGGATTAAAAGGGAGAGGGGGCCCATTTGAAGTGGGCATGTACATTTGTAGTCTCTCTCTCTTGATTTCTCTAAAGGCAGGAAGCCAGCCCATAACCTGTGAGCAAGGCCACCTGCATGTGACCACCCTTGGTCACATGCTGCGGTCCTGTTTCCGACTTTGGAGAGAGTGAGGGAGACTGGCAGCAGTGACTGGCTGGCCTGCTGGGACAGGCTCCTTTGGTCATATGGGGCCCAATCTGTTTCTTCCCAGCAGGACCAGATTAAAGCAGTTATCTTTAAAGCTACTCAATTTTAGCCCCATCTTTGCATTGGGGATTATGAGAACTGCTTTGGGGCAGAACAGGGCAAAAGCCTTGCATCATCAGGACTACAGGGCTCTAAGACGGAGGCAAGATGGGGGGTGTATTGCCCACGTAGACAAGCACAGAGTTTACACCATAGAGGTAAATGCTTTCTTATGAAAATTTAACTTAGTAGGACATATGTATGAGTTAACAGTCCAAATGTCCGTAACATACTCCTAAGACAAATAAATGTGGAATTAATCCATCAAAAATAAAGACTTTATCTTTTCTTCATATACTTTATCTTTTTCCCCCTAGTTGTTTGGATTCATTTCCCAAATATCTGAAGACTCACATCAATTATCTACCTCAATAAGCTTCTATCTACTCTCTCCTCTTTTCTCAGCACCTGTTTCTTCAGAGTAGCATCATGGGATGGCCACCTCAGGGAGTAGTGCATGAGAACAATGAATTGCACTATTTCCTTCTTCATGGGGGAACTCTACTTACTGCTGCTGCCTTGACTCCATTGCTGTCTCTTTCTGTCTCCTCTCATGCCATTCTGGTGTGTCCCTTTCTTGCTTCTTGGGCACTACTCTTGCACTGCTCACTTTCCTACTTCCTCATGTATTCTGTTGCTCTCACAATGCTTACTCTCTCTCCTTCATTCCTGAAATTCCTGGTGGACCTGTTGCTTGCAGAACAATTTGACAGAAGAGTGTTTCCACATTTTGCCATGTAACTTGGCTTCTATAAGGGCTAGACACTTTTTTTAAAAAATGGAAGATAGGAAACTGATCCAAATGGCTATTGGGTGGCATGCCAAGAAAACAGCTCTCCTGGTGATATTGAAACCCTATGTAATAACTGTATTCTATGAATTGGCCCAAGGACAAGGACAAAGACTTTCTCAGTGGCTGCAACTAAATTGTGGATTCTATGCCTCAGGGAGGGCCCCAAGCTGGCACCTTCTTTGATGGCATTTCACCAGATTGTGAAGACCTTCTTGTTAGGCAATGTATTTTGCACAATGAATTTGTGTCATTTGTTTCACCTGTAATACTTGCTTCTGTTTCATTTTATTATTGGCTTTAATTTGTTAACTACCCGGAATGGTATGTAAGCACAAGAAGAACAGGGTCTATTCTTCCCCTAAATAAACAAACTGTTTACACTCTAATTCTACAGGAATGTAGTACAATACCACATTATTCTTACTTGATTTGATATCCAACTGTTCTAGATGATCTATTACTTTTTGTTTCTCTTCCTTGTATATTCTTCAAAATTAAATTCTTCCACAGCTCTTCATAAACATATATTTTATTTTCTAAACTCTTAATTGAATCTCCTGCTTGATTGTAGTACTTTTCAAAGAGATAGCCATTTTAATCTGTTTCAGCATAAAGAGAAAAGAGAAGGGGGAGAGGAAGGAATCCAGCAAATGTACTGAAGCTGTTGATTGATAGCCATAAATGATCATGTTAAAGCTAGCTAGTCTCAAAGCATTATTGTTATGTGGCTTCAAGTTGTTTCCAACTTATGGTGACCCTAAGGCAAACCTATCACGGGGGTTTCTTGGCAAGGCTGGTTCTGAGGAGGTTTGCCATTGCCTTCCTCTGAGGCTGAGAGAGTGTGACTTACCCAAGATAACTCAGTGGGTTTCATGGCTGAGTGGGGATTTGAACCCTGGTCCCCAGAGTCATAGTCCAACACTCAAACCACTAAGCATACCCTCCAACATTTCACAGTTGAAAACCAGGACACACATATGGCCAAGCAACATCAGAGCATGATCAAAGATGAAAAAGCTATTAATGATGAATAACACACAAGCTAGGAGAGACTGCAGCAGTTTGCTTTTTCCTGAGTTTCTCTCTGCCCCTCCTTTTTGTTCCCCCCAGCTGGGTTAATGGAGTGCAAACTAATTTTGCACTTTGAACTCAGTTTCTAGCAGTGGAAGCAATCTGATGACAAAGAGGTAAAGTGGGAGAAGGAGAGAGAAACTGGGATATTTTAAAAGCTGAAAAAAGGGGTGACAGAGAATTAATTGGGGCTGCCCTGTCAAATTGGGACAGTTGGAGTTTTTGCCAAAGGTGCTGCTGGATTCCTTCATCCCCACACTTCCACTTTCATCTGTTCTAGAAACTATATCTCAATGTCTTTTTCTATCAGTTTCATTTTGAAAAACCTTGGGTTAGGTCCAGACAAGGTGACTTGTGATGACAGAGGCCAGATGATACAATGGGCCAGCACAAATGCTTTGGTTGTGTGTCCAGACTCAGTTCTGCCACCTCCAAACCAAGATGGCCAATGTTTGGTCCATTGTGGACACCAAAGGCTCCCAGCTGGCTCTGAAGGCAGAGCAGAGGCTGAAACTGCCCACCCACTGTGCCACTTCTTGCTGGATACCTCCTTTCTCCAATCCTAGGCTACTCAGATCTCACAGAACTATCTCAGTGGGCTTTGCATTCCATCAGAGTTGCTCTGATCTGGGTCTGAGAGTTTTTGAGACTATCAAGAAAGGATGCCACCTTTGTCCATTAAACAGCTAATTGTTGTTACCCAGATAGGTGAGGATGCTTTAGGACCCCACTAGTAATGTCAGAAGCATATTAATATTTTGGGGAATTATGATTAGCTCAAATGGAAGGCTGCAGGAAGCCAGGTAACTTCAGGATCTTTTCATCTATGTATATCAGTACTCACTGCAGAGAACTCCAGTTTAAAGTGAAATGAAAATGGTTTTTACTAGAAAATAACACAAGAGGTATTTGCACACACAAAACACACTCATAAGAACCACACAAAGCTAGCAAAGAGCTTAAGACAGAAAGGTTGGATAGAGGAATAGATTTGGGGAAATAGGGCAATAATTACCAGTCTGAAAAAGAGGAGCAAAGTAATCAGACCGAGGTCTGAGGGTGGCACTGAAGTTCGATCCAGGCCATGCCAACAGAGAGAGTGGCTCGAGGTTGTCTGCAGTGGCACACTTTGCTATTGTTTGGGACTAATATTTATACTATATTTTGTGTCCTGAAGGGGCTTTGTTTGGGCTTAAACGAAAGCTTAGTTGTGTTTCCCACCATTTAAACAATAAAGCCAACCAAAACTTGGCTGATTGCTGTGTATGGCTAAGAGATAGGAATTGATTGGTTTATGACAACCTCATATTGTAGGATAGGAAGAGGTGATGAGGGATATTTCCTGGGACTATGAGTTGTTCAGGTCACTTGTTTGTTTATGAGGTATGACTCCAGGACTCAAGAGGGGATTAGCACATACCTCCTAAATGGTGTTGTTCACTAGGGGATTTGCTTAATCCTGTCTTTGGTGTGTTAGAATATTTTCAAGACACCTTCCCAGGTCCTTGTAACCTCCGTTTGACCTCACTTTGGGTCACATCAGTCTACTAAACCCCTTGAAGCATCCAATATTTCCAATTATGAGATATTATAGGGAGGGGGTAGTAGGATATGGTAACATTGTAATATTATCCATTGTAAGATCCTTTGAAAGGAGCTACTGCATTTTGCACCATACATAATGATCTCTCTCTCTCTCTGGCTTTTCCTCATAAATGAAGATTCAGGAAGGACTCATCCCACGCTTTCTGCAAGTGCGCTGATGACTAAAAAGGCCATTCCTAGATAAACAAGTCCGGTTGCAGAAAGCACAGCAGAAGGTCTCATTGGGTGATGTTTCTGGGTTGTGATTCTTTCTGCATTGTCGTTTCTCTTCAAGACTTGTTCGGCGTGAGTTCTCAAATAAGGCTGCAGCATTGTGGATAGTGTGTCTCCATGCCTCTTGATGTGAGGCCAGGGCAGACCATTGTTGGTGATCAATTTGGCTGAGCCTGAGATGTTGTTTCAGGGAGTCCCTGAATTGCTTTTTTGGAGCGGCATTCTTATGCTGACCCGTGGCGAGTTCACCGTAGAGTACTATTTTTGGGAAGTGATGGTCCTCCATCATAGAAACGTGCCCTGCCCAGCGCAGCTGTGTTCTCAATATCATGGCCTCAATGATAACACATTTGGAAATAGCTTTCCTGTCATACTTATCAACTGATATGGTTCAGAAGATTTCTGTTACAACTGCTTGTGCCAAATAACTGTACTAAATCTTCCTTCCTTAGCTTTGTACCTTCCAAATGTGTTTGATTATAATCCTCATAATCCTTCAAACAGCACAACTGCCTGGGGATTATGGGTATTGATATAATGAATTAATTTTAATTTTAATTATATGCAATTGATTATATTTTATATAAAAATATTGTGTGTCTCTGTGTGTGTGTGTTAGCTAAAACTGTACAGTTACAATAGAAGAGCACACTGTTAAAAGTCCTTCTTTTAAAAGCCTTTAGGTCTCAAAAGCCAATAGAAAAAAAAAAGTCTCTGTCTTTCAATGAGAGGACAGCAAGGATATTATTGCTATACTTCCACAGTTTCTTAAAAGTTCAACCAATACCTTATGGACAAGTACCAGTCCATAGACCTCCCCTTTCAGTAGCATGTATACATGTATGCCTTCTGAAAATAGTGGCCTAAATACCCCAAAGGCACCAGATCCTGTCTGATCCTAGAAGCTAAGGAGGGTCGGCCTTGGTAATACTTGGATGGGAATCCACTAATGAATACCAGGTACTGTAGGCTATATTTCAGAGGAAGTACCTGGCAAAACCACCTCTGAGTATTCCTTGCCTAAGAAAACCCTATGAAATTCATGGGGTTGCCATAAGTTGACAGGTGATTTGAAGGGCACTGCGTGACTCACCAAACAGCATGTTTGTGGGTCAAGGTGGGAGCACAGTGTGGTCTCCGGGTCATGGTGGCATTGGCTCCTTCCCAGGGTCCTAGGTGCCTTGGTGCAGCCTCCAGGGAAGTGGGGACTGCTGGGCAATGAATTTAAACTGAGGCTTGAATTCATTTGCTGGCAGACCTGGCCAGAGTGACCTGGATGTAGGCTTCACTTTGGGCAGGTGAGGGCTATTTAACCTTAGCTCCTACACACACTGTGGCAGTTCACTTGGAGAGCCATGGGAGCAACATCAAGGGCAACAAGGCCTGTGAACAATATGGGTGAAGAGATGGATGTGAGCAGCAGCTGTTGAGGACGTCAGTCTTGGACTTCTGGGAGGGGGTCCCCTTCTCTTCAGCATTGGAGGCATTGCTTGACTTCAGGAAAGCCAAACAGCCCATATAAGGCCTCTCAGGGATGAGATTAACCCTTGCTGGCTTGTGGGGAAGTGGCTTGCCTTCCCAGTTTCATCCACACACACACACCCCAATCCACTAGCTAACTTTGCAGAAAGGAGCTGAGTGTTGCCTCTTACTCTTCCTTTGCATGGATTGTTTCCTTCTAGCTCCATAGAGCTGAACTGAGACTCCCCACCCCAACTTCCTTTGCATTGCTCATAATCTTGGCTCCACAAGGAGTGAAGTGTAGTCCTTCCAGCGAATGAGAGCCACACGTGGCACATGGTTGTGAATGTATTTCCTGCAATTAAAAATAAACAAATAAAACAATCTTTTGAGGAATAGCTACTAGGTAGATAGCCATATGCAGGACAGGAGTAGACTGGGCAGAGGAGCAGGTAAGAAGGTTAGCATTATGCATCTCTGTGCATGTGGTAGGGCCCAGGCTGCAGCAGCTCATAGGAGGGGAGAATCTAGTCATTTGCCTGTCAATACAATGCATGCATTGCACAGTAGTGCACTAACAGTACTGCATCTAAAACAACAGCTGAATCACATTGAGGGCATAACAGCAGCAGAGTGAGTGGGTGATCGTGGGTGCTTGTCTGTTGTCATTCTCATGTGGTTAGGTCGGTGGAGCTATGCTACCCAAGAAGCATAAGATGCAGGAATAATCACTGGAAAAAAATGCAGGTAAGGCTTGAAAAACCTTGGGCAGATCTTGCACCAGCTAGGGGATGGAAGAAGGGCATTACTGGAGTTTTCTCAGTCAGCAAATGCCCAAGCAGGAGCCAGAAATGTGGCAATGCTGGAAAGTTTATTGCAGATACCGAAAAAGCTAGTAGAGAAGGTAGAATTGCTTGAATCTCAAGGTGGCATCAGTGGTTGGTTCACCAGGTTTGGGTTCTCAGGACAGCGACAAAGGGGCACAACATCAACAGGTGGGGCACAAGGCATGGGGGAGGCACAGATCATGTTTGTCTTCTAGCAGTAGCAGAGAATCCATACCAACTCAGAGGAGGAGCCAGCACATAGGGATCAGGCAAGGGGGAAGAAAAAAAGGGGGAAGGACAAAGGAGTGTAGGAGGTCTAGCCCCGGGGAGAATTCAGACATCACTGGATGACCATGTGAGTCCATGGGGATGATCGAGTCTGTGGTGAATGCCAGGAAAGGGGTGATTATTGGAGGGCTGCATCACATGTTCCAGGTCTCCCTTCTTGGGCATTAGGAGGAGGGAAAATGGAGGCCTGACAGCCAGGGGTCCCAGGAGGGCATGGGACAAGAATGAGAATGTCAGGGTGGTGGCTTCTTACTCTACCTTCAACGATAATAAGGATCCTCTGGGTGTCCACTTAGCCAGGAAGACTTGGGAGAAGATTTTGAACAGGTACTATGTTGATGTGTTCTCGCTATTTAAACCAGATGGTGAGAAGGGGTGCATGACCAAGTTAGATGAAAAGAAAAGAAAGGAGGAAAAAGGGGAGGCAGTGGAACATTTGTTCTATAATTGGTTGGCATGGTACATGGTTTTTATGGGCATAGTGCAGTCGGCCTACCCTGAACGAGGCTGGTATCTCTCTAACCATCTAGGCAACATCATTAAGGCATGTGCTCTGGTGCAGGATGCAGCTGCCATTGAATATGATATTGCATTTAGAAAGAGAGCATCTCAAAGCAAGAAGGCCAGAGGACATCCATTAATAATAAACTCTGGCTAGTATTGGTTGGCCCTCACATAAAGGGAAACAGAAAAGGCTTCAAGCCTTTTCATTGGGGATGGGGTGATGAAGGATTCCCGGAGGTGGGTTTGTTGTGAATACAACCAAGAAACTGTCGGAGGGCTCAGTGAAAGTTTGAGCACTATTTCACGGGGGTTGGCATGGGTCCTGGATTCAGGATATTAGTTACTGGTTCACGCTGGCATTGATAAGACATGGGAGTCCCCTTGAAGGACTTGGGTGGTAGTGGAAAGGGTCCTGCCCAGCTTGGGTGTGGCTGACTTTCCTGTACCCCTTGGTGGCAAAGGGACACACTGGGTCATCTGCCCATGGCTCCCACTCCTGCCATCCTGCTGGATCAGGCATGGGGCCAGATGGTTAGCTCATTGATCAACAGGTAGGTTGGTTGATGCCTGGATCTGGACCCATGCATGTGCCAACCCTGTCAGCAAATATAACCAATAAAAGTTTTGGCCCTTTCTTCCATTCATTCCTGTGTGTTGAAGTGTTATTTCAAGCAGAGTGGGATTCACCCCTGATCACGTAAGCAGTAGCACTGGTCTAGAAATCTGGGGGTCACCAGGTTGGTAAAGCCAGAACAAAACTACAAGTTTTTTTTTTTTTAATATTCATCTTCTCCCCTTCAAAACACTGTCTGTTGGGCTTTCTTTTTGTCATGGATGCAAGTTAAAGAAACCTATCACTTTGAAAAAAGGGAGAAATAAAGACCAGTGCATTTAAAATCAAACATTAAACTTGAGACATTTATTTTAATCTCAAATGAGTCATCTGTCAAAATAAGTCATTCTCAACAAACGCTGCACTGAATAGATGAATTTATTCAGAGACCTCAAATTAAGGCAAGCCAAATCCCAAGCTGAAATAAGTGTACTATGAGAAATGTATTTATTTATGTCTTTAGCCTAGTCATAACCACTTTTATAGTGGTATCTTTTTATTCATTCAAAATGAATAATTTGTTTCAATAAAGTAATGCAGAGCATGCAATCCATTAGGAACCAAGGAATGGCTTGTTTATAATGATTCCACATTACTAATGCCCTGAATCCTCATGTTTATACTGAAGTAAAATATTAAATAGAATTAGCCACAATAGAGACAGAGAATCAATGAGTCCTCACTAAGGAGCTGATAGAATGACTCCTTTCCTTAGGTTTCTTTGAAAATTAGTAACATTTGACTAAGACCAGAATCCTGTTAGTGATTTATGTTTGTGTATGGGGGAGGTGTCTGTGTTCTTCCAGTATAGGCACTTTTATAGATGTTGGACAAGTTATCCAGCACCTCTTTGCATAATGGTTTTGCCCTGCTACACAACAGCCTCTGGATTCTGCTGGGTACAGCTCTGACCCCAACCTAAATAGCCGCTGACTGGGGAGGTACATCAGGAGAGCTCTGTCTCACTGTCACCTGGCCAGCACCCATCACCTTCTAGAGCAGGGGTGGGCTACAGTAGAGGGAGCAGCTAGTTTTCAATCCTCTGGGAACCCCCTCACCCAGTGTAGGCTGTGTTTCCCAGCTGGGCTGATTTTCAGTTGAAGAAGCAGGTTTGGAGGGATTTCTGGGGTTGGGAGGGCAAACGGCTGCATTTATGTGCAATATGTATGGTTTGGGCAGTTTTGGAGCAATAATTGCCCTAAAATATACATACATACATACATACATACATGTATGTGTACATTTATATATCTATATCTATATCTATATCTATATCTATATCTATATCTATATCTACATCTATATCTATATCTACATCTACATCTACATCTACATCTACATCTATATCTATATCTATATCTATATCTATATCTCTGGGAGGACTTGGGGGCTTGAGGGAACAGGTAAAGGGCCTTGGGGACACAAAATGGGAGTTTGGCTCTGCATGCAGTCCATAGGCTGCACTTTCCCCTTCACTAATCTTGGGCCTACATTCTTTTGATGACATCTTTGTGAATATGATGGTTTTAGAATAGAGTTCAAATAGATTTCAAACCTGATCTCACCCTTGTTCTCATTTCTCTGTCACTTTTAAGTTTATTTCATCTCAGTTCTGCATCAGATTGTAATTTTCTGTCCTCGTAAAAATTACTATGACTTTTGTGCACATTTTTAAAATGATGCATGTTTGTGTTCATTCTTCAGTGCATGAATAGGTGTCAGCTTGCACTGAGATGATGCCTCTAGGAAGGGGATCAGGTTTGTGGTCATGGAAAGTTATACAAGTCAAAACATAGTTGGGATGGTGACAGTCCTATAGACCAGATTGTGTCTTGCTTTCCTGATGGGAAGGCTGTGAGGACATTAAACATTATCTAGATGGTCTGATACATAGTGATGGAGTCAGTATTGTGTTGCATTTTGGTACCAATTATATTGTGAAGAGTAGTTGTGAGGCCCCTAAAGCCAAATTTAGATTGCTAGGTAGGAAGATGAAAGCCAGGATCTCAAAGGTAGTGTTACTTAAAATAGTACTTGCTCTATATACAGGGCCAGCTAGACAAAGTTGAACAATCTCAATGTGTGTTAATAATAAAATAATAAAATTTATTTATACCCCACCCCTCTGCTAAAAACAATAAGATGGTGGTGTAGAAAGGAGGGGCTTTTTATTTATAGGGCACCAGGAAACATTTTGGAACAAGCTGCACCTGTACAATGGGACTCTACATGAACCAAAGGAGAACCAGACGTTGTTGTTGTTGTTATATTTACTTATATCCCCCTCCCCCTCCCAAGATTGGCACTCAAGGTGGCTAAGGTAGGTAGCAAAGTGGCTGTTAAAATAAAACCTGGTGGAAAGGTGACGGAAGCTGGATTACATTCAGTTCAGGCTGAATCATCCCTAAGGAATGAAAGTGAACATGTTCCAATTTTCCAAAATGGGGATGAGGCAGGATCAGGCCATGGGTATGGACTAAAACAACAATAGCCAGTCAAATAGGTCCAAGGGGCTATATGGAAATACATATACCAAAAGCTTCTGGAAAGGGACAGATAATATAGGCATTTCTCTGCTAATGCCAAAAACCTCTGAGCCAAAATGGCAGAGTGAGTGCTTGGTTTTAAGTGGCAACACAGACACAGTGAGCATAACAGAAATCTGATGTAAAGGAGAAAAACTTTGGGATACTGTTATCTCTGTACAAATTCTAGGAATAACAAGGATGGTCAAGATGGAGGTAGTGTTGCTCTGTACATTTGAGGGGAAATAGTGTCAGACAAACTAGAAAACCTGAAAGAGGTTAGCTCCTCCACTGAATAGTTACTGTGATAATACCAGACCTCAGAACTAATTAAGTATAGGAAACTAGGTTATTGTCCCCTGACCAAATGCTCAGGGTGATCTTGAATGAAAAACAAAATCAGGAAAGTAACCAAGAGAGATACTGTTTGATCCAGAGTGCAGTTGCTCCAAAAAGATCTATATTAGGCATAACTGGAAAAGAAATCAAAAATAAAATTGCCAGTATCTGCCCCCACATAAATCCATAGTGTGGATACATCTGGAATAGTGTGTATATTTCTGGCTACTGCACCTGAAAAAGTATCCCTTTCCCCCTGGAAAAGGTAGAAAATAAGCAACCACTGGAACTGGAAAATAAGCAACCACTGGAACTAGCTGCCTTTTGAGGAGATGTTTATACTGATGTACAACGGTGACTAAAGGGAGACCATGGCACTACCTTTATGTGGCGGTGGGATTGAGTGTTCTGATGAGGCAAGAGGCTAACCTAATGGTAGCAGTGCTACTGTGAGGGTCTCCCAACTCAGGCAGCCTTCTGCTGATGAGGAAGACTAAATGTGCTAAACATCTCAACACAATGAGAGGAAGCTACTGGGCACTAGTAGTAGTAGTAGCAGAAGTGGTGAGGTGTGTGTGCGCACACATTTGTTTCACATTGACAGAGGATGTCTAAGCAACAATGGCTTTGGCACTCTAACTAACTCTAGTTAGTACTGTCAAAAGGAGGGAATGATTAACCATTTCCAAATGCCTTTAGAAAAACTATAATGATCAGACAATTCAACATGAAGCGAGAGACAGGTCTGGAAGATGAGACCCCCCAGCTCAGAAGGCACTCAACCTAACTACCGGAGAAGAGTAAAAAACAAGTGTACATAGTGCTGAGTCTAATAACACAACTGGATTCTAGCCAAAAGGACATTCAGCAGCTGATATGTTCTGAGGTGAGAGGAAAGTCCAGAGCTGCACAACACATATCATAGGAATGTGAGAAGTATGAATCAGGGAAAGCTAGAAATTTAAAAACAAGACTTGGAATGTATACACATAGCAATACTTACTGTGAGTGAGCCAAAGTGGACAGTAATTTGACATTTTTAATCAAATAATTAAATATTGTTTTGCTCTGGAAATGACAGTCTAAGAGGAAACAGGGTGACATTGATAGTGAGGCATGATATTGCAAAAGCAGTCATGGGATATAATGAGAAGCCTGACTGATTAATATTAATAAAACTTAATGGAAAACATATCAATATAACCATAACCCAAGTTTATGCTCCAACTATGCAGACAGAAGAAGACACTGAAAGATTCTATGCTGGCATCCAAGAGGAAACTTATCTCATTTCAAATGATTAATCAAGAAAATTAAGCCATGGGCAGTGTTGTTAGTTTTTTCCATTTTCATAGGTGAGAATGAACACTCATTATATAAAGATCTCCTAGGGCTCTTGTTGGAGGCTGCTGGAGCATAAATAGCCAAAAGATGGAAACTAGCCTAGGTTTTATCAAAAAGTGGTTACTGAACAGTGTGAGAAATGACTTTGTCTGGGAAATGAATGTGTCAAATCAAATAAAGGTTACCCCCTGTATCTATGGAACCAATATCCACAGTTTCAGTTATCAATGGCTGAAAAAATAGGGACACATATCACAGAGTCATGCTCGAAGATGTTTAAAGAAGTGTCCTCTCTAAGAATTGCTAGAATCTTCCAATGCAACTCTATGGTGTATTTGTGCCAGAAGTCCTTTAGTTTAATAGGGCTTGCTGTTATCTGCAGTTTCACTTATAAATGGTAAGTCCAAGAATGCATCCCCCATGGGAATGGGGGAGGGTGACTTGTACAACCAAAGGAAAAACAGAGGTAGACACCTTTGAGACTATTTGGTTTCCAATAATATCATTTATTAATTCAACAGGAATACAGTATGGACCTCCAGCAACATGATCTGGCTTGTGGAGAAATATGATCAATCAGGGACATAGAAGCAGGTTTTATGAACTATTTATTAAAACAAATGGACTGGTAAAATTTATATCACTGTATGAGTGGTATATCTGAATTTGAAAATGCTGCTTGAAATAAGCTCATGAATTGATCTAATCCTAACACTCCAGACTGTGGTTGAAATTTGTAATGCTTTTAATGAATAGTAAAATTGTTCTTAGAAATATAATATAGATTTAAAAAAAAATTGATATGCAGATGACATGAAGTAATGTAACAAGCAGAAAATATCAAAGACTTGGAACAACTACTGCTGAAAGTTAAGGAAGAAAGTACAAAAGCAGAGTTATATAGCTAATTAAGAAAACAAAAATAATGACCATAGATATTTTACATAACTTTAAAGTATAAGGTGACAACATTGAAATAGTTCGAGATTTTTCATCACCTTTGCTCAGTCATAATTCAGAATGGAGACTGTAGCCAAGAAATGAGGAATAAAACTAGGACTTGGAAGGGCAGCTATGAAGAAATTAGACAAGATCCCGAAATGTAAAGATATATAATTGAATACTGAAGTCAGGCTTGTCCATGCCATCGTATTTCTGATTTCTATATATGATTAAGAAAGCTGGATAGTGATGAAAGCTGACAGGAATAGAATAAACTCATTTGAAATGTGGTACTGGAGGTGAGTTCTGCAGTTCTTTTTGGCAGATAGCATAGACTGCCAAAAAGACAAATAAATGGGTGTCAGAGCAAATCAAGCCTGGCCTCCCTAGAAGCCAAGATGACTAAGCTGAGATTGTCTTACTTTGGACATATCATGGGAAGATATGACTCATTAGAAAAGACAATAATGCTTGGTAAAATAGCAGGAAAAGAGAAAGACTACACTAAACTGTCATGAGTCTGCCAGAGCTGAGCAAGGCTATTGATAACTTGAAGATCTCTCATTCAAGTCAATCTGTCAGGAATGCTTTGACTGGGTATTCCTGCATGGCAGGGGACTGGACTAGATGGCCCTTGTTGTCTCTTCCAACTCTATGATTCTATGATTCAGTCAACTTGACAACAACAAAGTGGATGTCAGTAGGAGAAGAGTAAGAAAACATGATATATGGATTGATTCAATAAAGGAAGCCATAGCCCAGAATTTGCAAGACCTAAGGAGGGCTGTTGATGTCAGGAATCTTAACAGTCATTCATAGGGTTGCCAGAAGTTGAAGTTGAAGTCGATAGAAAACAACAACAATGGGAGACATCATAGAGATGCATAAAATGAACAGAGAATAGCTTTTCTCCTTTTCCAGTAACACTAAAACCTGGGATTAGAAAATGGTGGAAAAACCAGGACAGGGAAGAAGTGCAATTGACCCTCATGGATTCAATCATCCATGCCTTGAAAATACACCCCCCCCAATCCAAAAAGCACACTTTGATTTTGCCATTGTATATAAGGGGCACCATTTTACTACAGCATTGTATGTCATGATGGAGTTTCCATCATCCTGCCTGCAGGCTGATGAACTCCCATCATTCTGCAAACAGTGACTGTCGGATCATCATGACCAGGTAAACTAAGGGTTAAGGGTTAAGACCAAGGTGGGAGGTGGAGGTCATATCTTTAGATAGCATCATCATGACATCACATCACCAGACACTGGACTGGCCAGTGAGAATTTGGCAATGGTAATTTAAAAAGTTTTTATGCTTTGCTCTGAGCACACGGAAAAGAGATAGCCTTGTGTGAGTGTCTGAAGCCCAAGTGTTTTGCGTGAATGCTGTTGATATTGATTTCCAATAAAGATCATTTAATTGTACCTTTGGGTTAAAGTAACCTCTGTTCTTGCTGGTATACAAAGGTGACCTCTCCATTGACGCCCCCTTGTCGTGGGAGAGAGGCTAGCGTACCCTAATGATGTTTTGAGCTATGCTGGCAGTGGCATAATAGCCACTGGTAGGGTCTCCCATGCCAGACAGGTCAAAACCGAAGGGTCTGACAAAGAGCGTCAAAGGGCAGGATGGGCTCTCTAGCCTTGTGGCAACCGTCCTAGGAGAAGGAAAACTCTAATCCCAAACCCGGGCAGATGGTGCTCGTCCAACCCTGTAAGGTCAACCATCTAAGAGAAGGAAACTCTAATCAAACCTACGGCCCGAGGACCTCACTGCCACGTCCATGCTTGCAAGGCCACGGCAGATGAATCTCTGGTTTAAAGGGTGAGGCCAGTTCTGTGCACGCTGCGCTCCACCAGAAAAATCCATTGCACAGGCTCAAAGGACAAATCCATTTCCAAAAAAGCCCTGTAGCGACTGGCGAGGGACGAAACCGGCAGGTGTAAAGATGCACTGGAAGCCGCAGCCCCAACCCTGCATGCAGGCGGTTCAGGACATTGGTCGCTCAAGCCTGACCCTGGAGATGACAGTCTTGTTCGGCAGCATCCTGAACGACCAAGCAGCCTTTTTTAAGGAGAGCACTGCTTGCTCCATATGGAGAGGGGCCTAGAAAAGGTGGCCTAACGAAAGCTCATCCCCAACTACCTGGTTGGCTAGCCGCGGCCAACGGGAATCTTCTGATGCGGTCAAACCAAGGCAAAGAAACAAAGGCACACACCGGCCTCCAAAGGTGTAAATAAACTGACACTTGCATGCTGGAACATCAGAACCATGCAAGACTCTGAAGATAGTGGACGGCCTGAGCGTCGTTCTGCCCTAATAGCCCTTGAACTATCACGGCTTAATATTGACATTGCTGCACTTAGTGAAGTTCGCTTCCTTGAGGAAGGCAGCCTTAAAGAACATGGCGCCGGCTACACACTTTACTGGTCTGGCAAACCCAAAACTGAAAAACATCTTTCAGGAGTAGGCTTTATGATTAAAAACTCCATTGCCTCCAAACTCAAAACCTTGCCAACAGGACACTCTGATCGCATTATTTCCTTACGCCTCCCACATGTTGTTCTCTTTAGTATATATGCCCCAACTATGCAAGCCGACCCTGTAGAGAAAGACAAATTCTACACAGACCTACGCCAACTCATACAAAAAGTCCCTGTAGAAGATAAAATTATTATCCTTGGTGACTTCAATGCCAGAGTAGGAAAGAACTCCGAAGCCTGGAAAGGTGTCTTAGGCAAGCATGGTGTTGGAAATTGCAATGATAACGGACGCCTCCTGCTAGAGTTCTGTGCAGAACAACAGCTGACTATTACAAACACAATCTTTCAGCAGAAAGATAGCTTGAAGACAACCTGGATGCATCCCCGATCCAAACATTGGCACCTCATTGACTATGTTCTAGTCCGTCAGAGAGACATTCGTGATGTCTGTCATACACGAGTGATGCCCAGTGCAGAATGCCAAACAGATCATCGCCTCGTCAGATGTAAACTAAATCTTCATCTTAAGTTCAAACCTAAGAGGGGTGGCATCTTAAAGAAGAGACTCCAAGTCAACAATCTTCAACAAACTACCATGAGAGACAACTTCCAGGCAAATCTACAAACGAAACTTGAAGATCATCCTACAGATTCTTCTCCTACAGTGCTTTGGCAACATATCAAAAACAGTATCCTCCAGTCTGCAGAAGAATCCCTCGGGTTCTCCCACAAGAAAAATCAAGACTGGTTTGATGAAAACAACCAAGAGATCCAGGAGCTGTTGGCAAGGAAGAGAGCTGCTCACCAGGCATACCTCGCCCAGCCAACCTGTCATGTAAGAAAAGCAGCTTTCCGTCTCACATGTAGTAAACTACAACAAAAACTCCGAGACATGCAGAACAAGTGGTGGATCAATATAGCAGAAAAGACACAATGCTGTGCAGATCTGGGTGATCATAGAGGATTTTATGAAGCTCTTAAAGCAGTGTTTGGACCTACTTATCAGGTCCAAAGCTCATTATACAGTACAGATGGTCAAACATTAATTACTGATAAAGCCTCCAACCTGAATTGATGGGCTGAATATTTTCAAAGTCTCTTTAGCGCCAACCGAGTAGTCCAAGCCTCAGCTATCCAATATATGATACAAAAACCAATGGAAAATGAATTGGACATAGCTCCCACTTTGGAAGAGACCCTTAAGGCCATACAGCAGATGAAAAACGGCAAGGCAGCTGGGATTGATGGAATCCCACCTGAAGTTTGGAAACACGGAGGTCATGCACTCCATGAAAAATTCCACGAATTCCTTGTGAATTGCTTGGAAAAAGGGGAACTGCCATCAGACCTCCGAGATGCAGTCATCATCACCCTGTACAAGAAAAAAGGAGCAAAATCCGATTGCTCAAACTATCGAGGCATAACACTTTTCTCTATTGCTGGAAAAATCCTTGCAAGGATACTCCTGAACAGATTAGTTCCTGCTATTGCAGAAGAACTTCTCCCTGAAAGCCAATGTGGCTTCAGAGCCAATAGGAGTACTACAGACATGGTATTTGCCCTTAGGGAACTGCAAGAAAAATGTAGGGAGCAGAACAAGGGTCTCTATGTAACATTTGTCGACCTCACCAAAGCCTTTGACACTGTAAGTAGAAAAGGTCTGTGGCAGATCCTGGAAAGACTAGGCTGTCCCCCCAAATTCCTTAAAATGATTATCTTGCTACACGAGGGCCAGCATGGTCAAGTCAGATATGGCGATGCTCTTTCAGAGCCCTTTCTAATAACTAATGGAGTGAAGCAAGGTTGTGTTCTTGCACCAACTTTATTTACAATCTTCTTTAGCACAATGCTCCAAAGGGCTATGGCAGAGCTTGAAGAAGACGACGGCATCTATATACGCTACCGTACTGATGTTAGCTTGTTTAACTTAAGCCGTCTGAGGGCTCACACTAAGACTCTAAACTATCTAGTCCGTGAGCTGCTCTTCGCTGATGCTGCTGCCCTTGTTGCCCACACAGAAGCAGCTCTGCAGCGCCTAACGTCCTGCTTTGCAACAGCTGCAGAGCTGTTTGGGCTGGACGTCAACCTGAAGAAAACAGAAGTTCTTTACTAGCCTGCACCACAGGACGAACACCACCATCCCCACATTGCCGTCGGCAAATCTGTGCTCAAGTCCGTTCAGCAGTTCACCTACCTGGGAAGCATCATCTCCTCAGATGCCAAGATTGACAAAGAGATCGATCACAGATTAGCAAAGGCATATAGTGCATTTGGAAGACTTCACAAAAGAGTCTGGAGCAATAAACACCTGAGGCAAAGCACAAAAATCAGTGTGTATAGAGCCATTGTACTGTCTATCCTCCTTTATGGATCTGAAACATGGGTCACCTATCGCCACCACCTACGACTCCTCGAGCGCTTTCATCAGCGCTGTCTACGCACAATCCTAAATATACACTGGACTGACTATGTGACGAATGTTGCTGTCCTTGAGCAAGCAGGGATCACCAGCATTGAGGCCATGATATTGAGAACACAGCTGCGCTGGGCAGGGCACGTTTCTAGGATGGAGGACCATCGCCTCCCAAAAATACTACTCTACGGTGAACTCTCCACGGGTCAGCGTAAGAGGGGTGCTCCAAAAAACGATACAAAGACTCCCTGAAACAACATCTCAGGCTTGGCCAAATTGATCACCAACAGTGGTCTGCCCTGGCCTCACATCGGGAGGCATGGAGACGCACTATCCACAATGCTGCAGCCTTATTTGAGAACTCACGACGAACAAGTCTTGAAGAGAAACGACAACGCAGAAAGAATCACAACCCAAAAACATCACCCAAGGAGACCTTCTGCTGTGCTTTTTGCAACCGGACCTGTTTATCTCGGATTGGCCTTTTTAGTCATCAGCGCGCTTGCAGAAAGCGCGGGATGAGTCCTTCCTGAATCTTCGTTTGCGAAGAAAAGCCAGAGAGACAGAGACAAAGGTGAAAAGGTCCTACCATTGCCTGACCTCTTGCATTCCACATAGAGTTAGCTAAATTCTCCATAGCTAACCCCAGTTAACAACCTGGCTGCAGCTCTTTGGGCCAACTGAAGTTTCTGAGTACTTTTCAAAGACAGCCCTACATAGAGTGCACTGCAGTAAACTGAATGGGATCCAACCAAGGCATGTACCACCATGGCCAGATCTGACTTCCCAAGGAAAGGGCACAATTGGCACACTAGCTTCAATTGTGTGAAAGCATTCCTGGTCACTGCTGAAACCTGGGCCTCCAGGGTCAGAGCTGAATCCAAGAGTATTCCCAAATTGCACGAATTAGCATTTTCAGGGGGAGTGTAACCCCATCTAACACAGGCTGAATCTCTGTTCCCAAATCTGTCTTTTAACTGACCAAGAGCACCTCTATCTGGCCTGGATTAACCTTCAATTTATTTGCCCTCATCCAGTCCATTACAGCTATCAGGCATTGGTTTAGCACAAAAACAGCTTCCTTGGAATTAGTTGGAAAGGAGTGATAGAGCTGGGTATCATCTGCATCGTGGTGACACCTGAACCTCTACCAGTGGTTTCGTGTGGATGTTAAATAGCATAGGGGACAAGACGGATCCCAGGGGACTCCACAGGCCAGTGGCCAAAGGTTCAACCAGGAATCCCCCAGGACTACCATATGAACAGAATGCCAGACTAGTTAGACATTTGATCTGATCTAGCATGGCTGTTTTTAAGACTAGTGAAGCATTCATTTTTTTTAATGAAAAAAATTGTCAAGGAGCACAGAATTCTCAGGTATAAACAAATAACAACACAGGTTTTTTTTTTTATGTAATTAGGTTGCAAACCCAAGAAAGATTGAGCAAAACATGATATTTGTTGGGGGACAAAGGATGTCAGAGTAAATGCTGTTTTAGCTGTCTTCCACACCCATCTTGTGTCATTAAAATTTAGTAGGGACAGATGATATTTTTACACAAGAATGAGTGATCAGGAAGAAAGCCCAGCTGAATTCATTAGGACTCATGCCCCAGTTTTTGTACAGTGAAAGCTCAAAATAGCACTACCCAAGTAAAAGAGAAGCATATATTCTTATATTTTGTTTTTAGATTAGGAATCTTCTCAGCTATTTAGCTATGCACATGCTGGCTTCATTGCTGGCATATTATTACATGTCTTGTCCAATATATCTCCCTTTCATTGGGCTAATTGCATTGACTGTGTTATGCATCAGCCAAGGATGTAAGTTATGGCTGCTTTCTGTAAGAAAGAGAAATAATCCTGCATCATTCCTCAACTAGTGGAATCACTCTTTCCCCTCAATTTCATGCTCTGTCCCCTTAGCTGAAAATGTTTATTACAGACCATCAACACAGATCCTTAATTCAATAGACAAGTATATCCTGTATGGCTAATGGCTTTCCCTTTCTTTAATCTCTCAACAAAATATAGCTTCTTTGTAGACAAGTGATTCATTCCAAGAATCAGGCATAGATTTCTTAGCACACGAGAGATAGAAGAGTAGATATAGTCTCTCTCTCTCTGGCTTTTCTTAGCAAACAAATATTTAGGAAGGACTCATCCTGCGCTTTTTGCAAGCGCGCTGATGACTAAAAAGGCCAATCTGAGATAAACAAGTCTGGTTGCAGAAAGCACAACAGAAGGTCTCCTTGGGTGATGTTTCTGGGTTGTGATTCTTTCTGCGTTGCCATTTCTCTTCAAGACTTGTTCGGCGTGAGTTCTCAAATAAAGCTGCAGCATTGTGGATAGTGCATCTCCATGCCTCCCAATGTGAGGCCATGGCGGACCATTGTTGGTGATAAATTTGGCCAAGCCTGAGATGTTGCTTCAGGGAGTCCTTGTATCGCTTTTTTGGAGCACCCCTCTTACGCTGACCCGGGGCGAGTTCACCATAGAGTACAAGTTTTGGGAGGCGATGGTCCTCCATACTAGAAATGTGCCCTCCCCAGTGCAGCTGTGTTCTCAATATCATGGCCTCAATGCTGGTGATCCCTGCTTGCTCAAGGACAGCAACATTCATCACATAGTCAGTCCAGTGTATATTTAGTGATGATTCAGGAAACCCATAAAAAGGAAAATAGGACTAAATTATTTAATGATAATAAATGGAAAATACAGTTAGAATCTAGGGGGTCAAATAAAGCAAGAAGAGTGGCAATAATGATAAAGGAAGGGACAGTATAAATTTTCTAGTTGAAAACCTAATGAAAGATAAAGAGGAAAGGTATATTTTTGTTAAGGGAAAACTACGTGATGAAAAACCTGCCTTAGCTAGTATATATGCCGAAAATAAAAATCAGATTAAATTTTTGGATAAAGTATTAACTAAATTGAATAATGGCTCTCAGAGGTTCCAAGGCCAAAACAAAGGGTACTCCAGAAGAGTTAATGATTGTTAATGGTAGATGCTTTTGAATTGAATAGGAACAGACAAGGTCTTTTGTTGGACGGGAGCAGGAGAGGAGGGACCTGTTTTACAAGCAATAAAGTCTCTTCCCATCATTGAGTGGATTAGTAAATGACTCACCTCCAAGTATTAAGTCCTGATCTGAGTACAGTCGTCCCTTCACATTCGCGGGGTTCCGTTCCGCGGACCCCCGCGAATGTGAAAAATCCGTGAATAACGACTCCCCTCCTCCCTCCCTCCCCAGGCCTTCGCGGGGCCTAGCAAGGCCCCACGGAGGCCTCCCCACCCCTCCCCAGGCCTTCGCGGGGCCTCCGGAGGGCCTCCGGGGGTCCCGCAAAGGCCTCTCCACCCCTCCCCAGGCCTTCGCGGGGCCTCCAGAGGGCCTCTGGGGGTCCCGCGAAGGCCTCCCCACTCCTCCCCAGGCCTTCACGGGGCCTCCGGGGGTCCCGCGAAGGCCTCTCCACTCCTCCCCAGGCCTTCGCGGGGCCTCCGGAGGGCCTCCGGGGGTCCCGCGAAGGCCTCCCCACCACTCCCCAGGCCTTCGCGGGGGCTCCGGAGGGCCTCCGGGGGTCCCGCGAAGGCCTCCCCACCCCTCCCCAGGCCTTCGTGGGGGCACCGGAGGGCCTCCGGGTGTCCCGCGAAGGCCTCTCCACCCCTCCCCAGGCCTTCGCGGGGCCTCCGGAGGGCCTCCGGGTGTCCCGCGAAGGCCTCCCCACCCCTCCCCAGGCCTTCGCGGGGCCTCCGGGGGTCCCGCGAAGGCCTCTCCACCCCTCCCCATGCCTTCGCGGGGCCTCCGGAGGGCCTCCGGGGTCCCGCGAAGGTCTCTCCACCCCTCCCCAGACCTTCGCGGGGCCTCCGGAGGGCCTCCGGGGGTCCCACGAAGGCCTCCCCACCCCTCCCCAGGCCTTCGCGGGGGCTCCGGAGGGCCTCCGGGGGTCCCGCGAAGGCCTCCCCACCCCTCCCCAGGCCTTCATGGGGCCTCTGGAGCGCCTCCGGGGGCCCCGTAGAGGCCTCCCCTCTCCCTCCAGGTCTTTCACGGGGCCTCTGGAGGCCCCGTGTTGCGGTTTTGGGGGGGCCGGGGGGCCCTCCGAAAACCGCGAATAACCAAAACAGCGAATGTCAAGTTCGCGAATGTGGAGGGACAACTGTATTTGTTTTGAGAAATATCCAAACACCCCTCCCTTGGTCTTGCATTAATCCCACCTTGGTATTTGGGCATTCCTGGTTTACCTGTAATAACGTGGATGGCCATACTAAGCCAAATTATTAAATATATCCAGTTACTAGATAGTCCAAGCTGGGGGCTATCAGGGTAGGTAACACAACCTCTGCAATTACCAAAAAAGTGGGTTACAATAGAATAAGTTGGATTTACACTATTGTAATTCACTACCAGGATGCAGGCAGTGTCTTCACACTTCACCCTTGAACACTCTGAGACAAAACATGAGTAAACAAACATATATTAAATGCCAAGCAAGGTGGGGGAAAGACAGAGGCAGAGACACTTGGATAGAGGCATAAGGAGGGGTGATACACTGCTGTTACAGTAGGACCTCCATATCCACAAGGGATTGGTTCCAGGCCCCACCGTGGATAACGACATCCATGGATAATAGTGAATGCCGCTGAAAATAATGGGAGTTCTGGTTTAAAATACCATAGAGTTGCCTTGGAGGACCTAGAAAATGGCTAGAGAGAACAAATTTTCTAGGAAGACTCTATGGAGCTGTGCTGAAACGGAAACCACATATAATTGAATCAGTGGATAATAAATCAGCAGATACAGGGGTCCTACTGTGCTTTTTTGCCTGTGTCCTGATGCCAAAACTCTGGAAAAAGCAAAGGCCTCAGCAGCAGGAAGAAAAGGCAGGCTGGCATAGAGGGCAACATGTAATACAATTCTAGTTCTATGTTTGGAAGAGGCTCATCTTTCCTTGTATAAGCAGTGAAATTTTCTGTACTTGAGTACTTCACACTACAGACACACTCAAAGTTCACTTCCCTCAAGGTTTATTTACAAGGCTCTTAATCATAGATGCCTTCTTTTGCTTCTTTTTATGAAATTTGTTTAGGATTTAATTCTTAGAATCTCCCAGTGATTCCAGTGTCTTGTATTATTCTTATTATTATTTCTATATTACATTCCTAGTCTGGGATTCAAGGTGATTTACACCAATTAAAACAAACAGAGCTAAACATTCACAGCATACAAAAGTTAAAAATGTAATTAAGCAATTGAAGAATTAAAACAGAAATGATTAAAAAGAAAGCAGCAAATAGAAAATACAGCACATCATGCAAAGCCCATCCCCCCTAAGCAATTAGTCTTCAAAGTTTTGCTGCAAAGATAGCAAAGACAGTGCCAATCCAGCCTTTCTGGGAAGGACGTTTTAGAGCCTGGGAGCAGCCACTGAGAAGACCTTCTTCTGTATTCACATCAGATGTACCTGTGTGGATGGTGAGACAGAGAGAAGGGCCTCCCAAGATGATCTCAACACATGGGTAGGCTTCTATGGGGAGATACAGTCCTTCAGATAACCTGGACGTGCAAGTTTCAGACTCAAAAATCTAGTTATTGGTGGTAAATGTTATGAATGCTGGTGAATGAATATGACAAAGTTATGAAGTTAAGAAAAATGTTTATACACTTGTCCCTTCATATTTGCTGGGGTTTGGTTCCAGGACCCCACGTGGATACCAAAATCTGTGAATACTCAAGCCCCATAATATACAATGGCATAGCAAAATGGTGTCCCTTATATAAGATGGCAAAATCAAGGTTTTCTTTTTGGATTTTTTTTTTAAAGAATATTTTCAAGCCGTGAATACTTAAATCTGTGGATACCAAATCTGTGGATACGGAGGGACAACTGTACTCCTGGATGTTATACTTCTGGGCATTTAACCAGTTTGTTGTTGTCAGCTGCCGTCAAGTCAACTTTGACTTATGGTGATCCCGTGAATGAGAGAACTCCAAGTCACCCTGTCATCAACAGCCCTGCTCATGTCTTATAGATTCAGGGCTGTGGCTTCCTTGAGTCTATTCATCTGGAATGCGGTCTTCCTCTTTTCCTACTGCCTTCTACCTTACCAAGCACTATTGTCATTTCTAGTGAGCCATGTCTTCTCATGATGTGCCCAAAGTACAACAGTCTCGGTTTAGTCATCTTGGCTTCTAGGAAGAGTTCAGGTTTGACTTGCTCTATGACCCATTTATTTGTCTTTTTAGCAGCCCTCTATATTTGTAGAACTCTTCTACAGCATCACAATTCAAATGAGCTGATTTTCTTCTCAGTTTTCTGCACTGCCCAGCTTTTACAATCACACACAGAAATGGGATGGCATGGACAATCCTAACTTTAGTATCAATGATATGTCTTGACACTTCAAGATTTTGTCTAGTCCCTTCATAGTTGCCCTTCCATTTCTTAGTCTTCTGATTTGTTGGCTGCAGTCTCCATTCTGATTTATGACTAAACCAAGGTATGGAAAACCTTGAACTATTTCTATGTCTTCATTGTCTTCTTTAAAGTTATGTAAATCACCTGTGATCATTATTTTTGTTTTCTTAATGTTCAGCTGTAAACCTGCCTTTGCACTTGCTTCCTTGATTTTCTCCAGTAATTGTTCCAAGTCTTTGCTGTTTTCTGTTAGTAATATGGTCTCATCTTCATACATTAAATTGTCGATGTTCCTTTTGCTGTATCCAAGTAGCTTGTTGAGTGCTATCCGACTTGTGAGTTTCATCTCCTGGCACTATGTCTTGTTTGATTTTGGATTGTCTCATCATAGGGTTTTCATGGTAAAAGATCTGCCTCCGTTTGCGCAGTACTAACAAGCATTAGCTATCGTACCACTACCATTGTCTCTGAGACATCTTAAGCTAGTGTCACCGTTCATTACTGCTGCTGCGCGGTAGCTGTTTGGCACATTTAGTCTGGCTCCTCAGCAAAATCTTGTCTGACATGGGAGACCCTACCGGTAGCAATGCTGCCATAACATAGCCTCTTGACTCACTGGAGCACACAATCCCACCACTGTTTTAAGGTAGTGCTTTTGATGGGATTCAACCAGTTAACCAGATGTAACTATCAACAAAGATAACTAAGGAGATCATCAGACGTGGGGGAGTGCACCAAAAATATCACATTCCCAACTGTGTCACAAAAACAGAAAGGGCGACCTTACCAGATACCTGCATCCTTCTGCCCTTCTGGGGGTGTAGCGCTGCCACAGACAAGGCTTCCCTTTTTTATTGATGGGGACAAACCACTAATAAAAAAGGAACACCTTAGTCATGGCCATGCGATGACCCCAGAACTCTGGAGGATGTTGTTGTCTGATAATCTCGCCCCTTCCTGTTCTTGTTGCCATCTTTTGCCACATTTTTCGCCGTTTCTGATAATTTCCTAAATAATTAGCAGAGCTGGAAAAGTCCTGCTATGATATAAAGTGGCATAAATTGGCCAAATAAGGAAACCTAGGAAGAACTCCAGAGTAACTTAGTAGTCACTGATTCTTGGTTCAAACAAAGCACACTATGATCTTTGGATAACATAGTATTATCAAGCCTTGTGAATTCTACCAATGAATAGAGGATGCCACAGGTTGAGGCTGGTCTCCGTGCTGAAGACAAGCTGCTCATTGTCAACAGTCTCCAAGGTTGGTGTAATTATGTTTCAGTCTAAAATGTCAATGTAATAAATAAGACTTAAAGTACTTGTTAAACAGATAGAGTTCTACTCTCCATATCACTGGCTAGATGCTGTACGTATGTCTTTGTACATTACAATGCCTGCTAACAATGTATAACATAACCCTGTATTGTTTTCTTTACAGATGAGATAATGTAAGATGAATGATCCCTTCTGTATAAAGCCTTTACGAAAATTCTATATAAGAATTTATCTTTGTAAGTCTGACAAAGAATGTGTGCTTATACCGAGATATCTGTCATTTATATTACTCCTTCCCAAGGGGAGTGTATAAGAGATGTATTTTAATGAAATGTTTGCCTTAATAAATAGCTAGGAGGAATATAAAGTCTGTTGGACATTGCTGTTCTTTAAAACTAGAGGAAACCCCAGAAGATGGAACCTGAAGATCCTTCCAATAAAGTGATGGGGTGGAGGAAACATGCCTGTTTACTATCCTGTGCACTGCTAATTTGGGACAGTTGGCCCATTCTGTGGAGTTTGCTACTTGTCAGCCCTCTTCCTCATCTTGTTCTTACTTGATGCTTTCCCCTCCCATGCTTCTGAGCTAGTTGGCTGTTCAGCATGACCTCTGTCTCTTCTATGAACTATACTGTGTTGAAAACACGGCTGGCATGGACTACGCAAATGTTAAATGTTAATAGCAAAATGGCATTGCATTTTTGTCTCCCTTGTCATGAAGCCCACCTTGTAGATGACCCCAGTGGCACCAAACACTGACCCTGAAACATCACGGTGCCACTGAACTAAAAATATGACATCTTTAATAATGAATGTCTTCTGGGTTTGTGAACTTGCTTAATTATTGTGCCATTCAGCCACTTTCTAACAAGATAAGAAGACTCTGGCAAGAGTGAGGCAATTTCATGAAATGTCAAGGGCTGTTATGACAAGAATTTTATGGGTGTAAAAATAAGCCTGCATGTGCACTGGCATTTTCAAGCTTGCAGTTTAACTATGTAGCAAACCATTGAAAGATAAACCCATGAAAGTGGGGTTCAGCCACTTCCCTTGCTCAGCAACCAGATTTCAACCATAGCTTCTCAAAGACATGTAAGTCAGGTTCTAATGTGTAAACTGGTAGCTGCTCAACCACCTCGTCCCACTCTTCATCACCTCCCCTCCCCCTCCTCTTTCTAGAATCTTGGTTTCCGGGACATCTTAAGCTAGTGTCCTTCAAGTTACATCACAACTAGTAGGAGCTTTTAGAGTAGCAATGAATGGAGCTGCCTCTATCAGTTTCCCTCAACCTGGTAGGTTCCAGATGTTTGGTAGGACAACTCCTTGCATGGCCAAAGGGTAGACATAATAGGAATGCAATACATCAGATGGGAGTTAGGAAGGAGAATTACAATATAAATGATATCTTCAGAATGCAGGAACAAATCTGTGGGTCAGAAATCCAAGAAACTGTGCTCCATACCATCAATGTGAGGGGAAAAATTATTTATTTATTTATCTTAGTTTATTTAATGTATATGCCACCTTTCTCTCAGAAAGGACCCAAGGCAGCTCAAAAATCACATAAGATACATTTCAAAACCATTTTAACCTCACAGTATAAAAACCTAAAATGACATAAAACACACAAAAGTTAAAAGATAAAAATAAGAAAAATAAAAATAAAAAAATAAAAACACACCCCAATAAAAGCCTCCATAAGCCCAGCTACGTATTAAAAGCCTGCTTGGATAAAAATGTCTTTGCAGCTGGTGAAAGGAAAGCAGGGAGGGGGACAGCCTATCCTCCTGTGGAAGGGAGTTCCAGAGGGTGGGAACAGCCACTGAGAAGGCTCTCTCTCAAGTCCTCACCAGGTGAGCCTGTGATGGTGGCAGGACTGAGAGAAAGCCTCCTCCTGATGATCTTAGAACACTTGCAGGTTCACAGGGGGAGATGAAGGCTTTCAAATAGTCTGGACCCAAGCCATATAAGGCTTTATAGGTCATGACTAGTACTTTGAATTGTGTCCAGAACAAACCAGTAGCCAGTGAAGCTATTTTAACAAGGGAGTTAAATTATGCTCCGCATAACTGGCTCCGGTCAGCATTCTGGCCACAGAATTTGGGACTTGCTGACATTTCTGAGAAAAAGGGGGGAAAGGGAGGCTGGTGTGATAGGCATCCTCTAATACAATTCTAGTTCCAAGTTGGGAAGGGCTCATCATCCCTTGTATAAGTAGTGAAACAATCTGTACTACTCAATACTCAAGGGGTGGGGAAAGTGTGGCCCTAGAGCTGCATGTGACCCCAAGGCTGTTTTTTTATTTCTCAGTTTCTCCAGACAACTCCTCCATTGCCCTTTTTCTGGCAAAAAAAGCAAAAAAGAAAGAAAGCAAATGAAAGAAACAAGAATGAATGAGGGAGGGAGGGAGAAATGCCTCTTCTGGAATTTTCCAGAAATTACAAATCACTTTTTAAATTTCCCTTTTAAATTGGTTATAGCACATGCTCCCCAGCAGGGTTTGTTATTTAAAAAAATGTTTTTCAAAATCAGAAATTGAGTTCTAGGTGCTTCTAGTTTTTGGCAGTCTGTGTGACTCCCAGATGTCTTAAGTAAAAAAAATGACTCATAGGTATATTGCGATTGACCACCCCTGGTGTAGAAGCATGGAGGGAATGGGTTACAGGAGAGGAAATCAAGGTATAACAACAGCACAACATCTCTCTCTCTCTCTCTGGTTTTTCTTCACAAACGAAAATTCAAGAAGGACTCATCCTGTGCTTTCTGCAAGTGCGCTGATGACTGAAAAGGCCAATCCAAGATACAAGTCCGGTTGCAGAAAGCACAGCAGAGGGTCTCCTTGGGTTATGTTTCTGGGTTGTGATTCTTTAGGCCACCTTTTCTAGGCCCTCTCCATATGGAGCAAGCAGTGTTCTCCTTAAAAAAGGCTGCTTGGTCATTCAGGTTGCTGCCAAACAAGACTGACATCTCCCGGGTCAGCCTCAAGCGACCAAAGTCCTGAGCCGCCTGCATGTAGGGTTGGGTCTGCAGCTTCCAGTGCATCTTTACACCTGCCGTTTCATCCCTCGCCTATTGCTACAGGGCTTTTCGGAATTGGATTTATCCTTCAATCCTGTGCAATGGATTTTTCTGGTGGAGCGCAGTGTGCACAGAACGGGTCTCACCCTTTAAACCAAAGATTCCTCTGCTGTGGCCTTGCAAGCATGGAGGGTAGCAACGAGGTCCTCGGGTTGTAGGTTTGATTAGAGTTTCCTTCTCTTAGATGGTTGACCTTACAGGATTGGACAAGCACCATCTGCCCGGGTTTGGGATTAGAGTTTTCCTTCTCCTAGAATGGTAGAGCCCATAAGGCTAGAGAGCCCATCCTGTCCTTTGATGCTCTTTGAGGCCCTACCGGTGGCTATTATGCCACAGCCAGCATAGCTCAAAACTTCATTAGGGTATGCAAGCCTCTCCCCCGTGACAAAGGGTGTCAATGGGGAGGAGCAACATCTAAGCAACCAATAACCTGTTAGCAACTGAAGTAATCCACAAACCAACATTTTACAAGAACTGTATCTTTAAAAAAATGCAGCATTATTAGAATATGAATATTGTAGCGAGTTGCATCATGCCTATCAACAACAGTTTGCAACCTATCATTTCTAAAAATAGAAGGCAAAACGTGGAAATCGACTGTTATTCTCCAGGCTATATTTTGGTGTGGAGTCTTGAAGCTTATTTGCTTTTCAGTGTCAGTTCTCACACACCCTTGGCATCTATATATGCATAATTCAGATGGTGAATGAATCTTAGGTGTATCCAATCTGGTGGATATTTCTTTCTCAAGTATGTTCCGACTTTGTAGCCCAAGGGTTGTTACTGAACCATGTCTGTTCTGTAAACTCCCTTTTTACCCCTGCATGCTGATAAAAGTGCCAAATTTCTGATCAAAAAGTGCACAAAGAACTCTGGGAATTAATTATTATAATTATCAACTTAGCGGACTTGGAATGCAGATCTGTTAAAAGGTGGGTAGTTAATTTGTGTTAAACTGCTGATTGCTGTGCCCTGCATCATAAAAACAACAACTAAGAGACCACCATGTTGGAAAGAGTCAGATTTCAGTAGAAAGCATACAGGATTTGCAAAGGTACTCTGTAAAGTGAAAGGACACATATATAATAAACTGACATGATGCAGGTGGGAAAGGAGGACCTGGACAAGCATGGTTAATGCTAGCCAATCACAGCTCAGGGAATGCTGTGAAAAGGGCCAGGGACAGAGGGGGGTCGATAAAGGATACAAAACTGCAGCTTGTTCCTGAGAGAAGGCAAATGCCCCTAGAGATAGGGAAAACATAGCATAGAGAAAGGACAGTCAGCCAATAAAGGAACTGAATAGGGTTTTGGGGAGCCACGAATGACTAAAATAGTTCAGGGATCAATGTGTTATCTAAATGTGTCTTAATAAATTTCTACTTGTTTCTTCTTCTTCTTCTTTTTTTTTTTTACAACTATGTCTGGCTGTTCCTTTTAAGTTTGATAGATTCTGGTCATGCGTACCACAATGGACCTACAGAACAACACATCCACTTGGGATCACTTGGAGGCCCAAGTACTAGATGGGGGGGGATCTTGAGGAGAAAGGGGGTAAGGTGAATGACGGAAGATGAAGGGTTGGAACTATGGGGCTGGCCTGGAGAGGGGATCCATCACAGTAGGGGATACAATATTTCTACAGTGCTGGAAAATTGTTTTTCACATAACAAAAAAACTCTAAAGAAGTATAATGGTAATAATGTTTTAAGGTACCATCTATACCAGAAGTGAACAAATTGCAAAGGCTTGAGAAGTACACCCACCCACCAGGTCTTTGGAGGGCTGCAGCTATGCTGTATGTGCCACTTCTGGCTATTCTCAGATTTGAAAGAAGTTCCCTCCTAAAACAGCTTCATGCCTCCCAACATTTCAGAGATGGAAAAAATAAATCTTTTCTTCACTCTAACACTCTTACTGACTTTTAATAATTTAATGGGGGGTGGGGGAGGCCATTCTTTTCTATTACATGTTTCAAATTAGCAAGGCCATATTTGTGCTTGTTCTCACATGTAGAGAAAAAGTCTGTTGAAGCTAGTTTCTGATCCTGGTTTGATCAGAATCCATACAATGATAATCCATGGTTTACTCAAAACTGAGAGTGAAGAAGGAAATATGAATGCATATATGAAAAGAGGAAGGACCAGACTTCAGGTGGTGAAACTGAGACAAATGGCAGTGTAGGGAAAGGCTCCGTTCCCATTGTCTGCAAACGCAGATTTCCAGAGATCACAGAGGCGATTTCTGGTGTTCTCTTTCTCAGGTAAGAGAAGAGAAAAGTGGGGGCTTGCAGGGGGTCTGCAAATTCTCTCCTCTGTACCTACAGGGCACGGAGGTCTTTGTGGGTTGGAGTTGAGGGAATTGGACAGAAGATCAGCCAGAGCCATGGGATGGCAGCCTAATCAGCACAGTCTCATTAGCCACGTAAGATTCCTCAAGAAGAAGAGTTTAATACTCAAGTGAAGTTGGAAGTCCAGCTTTTTCAGAGGCAAGATCTACTTTGACAGCTATAGTGGATCCGACAAAGCAATTAAGGACTTTTTCAGATGAGGGTTTATAATGCTAGTAGCCTCGTCCCCGTTGCAAGGCTGCTGCGCTGCAGGGCATCCCTTTCGGATGATGCTCTGCCCTGCTGATCCTCTGCCATTACTGTTGCGTAACCACGGGGATGCAGCAGCGTTATATTTGGTGGTTTTCTATGGCACGGCAGCTTCCAAAGCTTCACGGACGTGCCATGAAGGATCCTGGAAGAGGGACGGCGGCGTCCGAAAATGACCCCCTGCCGCACAAGACCGCCGTTCCTCTTCTGGGACCTAATCCCACAGTAAGCACTGTTAAGCACTGTCTGAAAATGTCCGTAATGGGCCTAGACCAAGATAACCTAGTTTTGATGGGAGATTTCAATGGAGTCATAGACCCAATAAAAGACAGATCTATGAATAAATCAAAATTTAAGGGGAAACTCCCCTCAACATTCTTTGAGCTAATGAAAGAGAAGAGCTTGTCGGATGTATGGACGTAAAAATATAAAGATGAAAAGGGATATACCTTCTATTCAGATAGGCACAAATCCATGTGAAGAATAGACTTATTCTTGGCATCATCACAGTTGAAGACGAAAATTCAAAATATGTCAATTCTACCAAAAATTATTTCAGATCACAGTCCTATTCAAGTAATGTTAAAGTTTGGGAAGAAGGATTATAATTGGAGATTGAACAAATCATTACTAGAAGATAAGGAATTCCAAGAAAAATTGAAAAATACACTTAAACATTTCTTTATGGAAAAGAAACCAGGAGAAGTGCCCATGAAAACAATCTGGGATACCAGTAAAGTGGTAATTAGAGGACTTTGTATACAAAGAGGATCTCAAGTCAAGAAGCAGAAACAAGGGGTAATTCAAAGTATTTTAGAGAAACTAAAAGAAAAAGAAGATCTTTTGAGGGAAAACACACAGGATAAGAAGATATAAAAGGAAATAAAATTTTTACAAAATCAATTAAATCTGGAAACTACATCTGAAGTAAAGCAAAAATTGACTAGGAATCGCCAGACATATTTTGAGCATGTGAACAAGGCAGGTAAATGGTTGGCCCTAAGAATGAAAAAAGAAAAGGAGATGAAGCTGATCTCCGAAAGAAGACAAAAAGGAAAAATATACACAACACAACAAGAGATACAAAAAGAATTCTTAAATTTCTATAAAGACTTGTATGAAGAAAAAAGCAAATACAAAAACAAACAAGGCAAAGTGGAAGAATATTTGGAAAAGCAAATAATAACACAATTAAAAGAAGAACATCAGACTAAACTAAACGCACAATTTACAATTGCAGAGATTTCCACAGAGATCAGCAAATTAAAGAGAGGGAAGGCCCCGCGACCAGATGGACTTTTGGCAGTCTATTATAAATATATGGAAGAAGTAATCATTCTACCATTTCAAAAGATGCTTAATGAAATCCACAGTCATGGAAAACCAGATTCTTAACAGTGCAAATATAGTCCTAATTCCAAAAGAGAAAAAAGACCCGAAGGATGTCAAAAATTACAGACCCATCTCACTCTTAAATTTAGATTATAAGATTTTCACTTCAATAATTGCAGATAAACTAAAAGGAATCTTGAATGAAATGATACATACAGACCAAAATGGCTTTCTTCCAGGAAGATACATCAGAAAGAATATAAGGACAGCAATAGACATCATTGAATATTTTGAAAAACACAACAAAAAAAATTAGTGATGCTATTTGTGGATGCGGAGAAAGCTTTTGATAATGTGAATTCCAATGGAGGTACTTAAAAGAATGAACATTGGCAAGAAATCATTGGGATGGATTCGAGAAATTTACAACCAACAAAATGCCCAGATCATAATAAATGGCGAAAGATCAGAGAAATTTGAAATTAGTAAAGGAACTCGATGTCCACTTTCCCCATTGCTTTTTATAACTGTACTGGAGGCCCTAAATTGCAATATAAGAGCCAATATGAAGATTGGTGGAATAAGAATTAAAGGAGATGTCCATAAACTGAGAGCGTTTGCAGACGATCTTGTTGTCTTTTTGGAGAACTCGAAAGAGCACATTGAAGAACTTATGGAAACTTTCAAAGAATTTGGAGAAGTTGCAGGCTTTAAGATAAATAAGGAGAAAACACAAATACTCACAAAAAATCTAACAAAAACAGAACAGAAAGAGGTAGAAAATATCTTGGGCTGTAAGATTGGCAAGAAAATCAGATATCTGGGAATTTGGATTACAAAAAGAAATACAGACTTATACGAAAACAATTATAAGAAGATATGGAAACAGATGAAATTGGACTTGAGGAAATGGACAAAATTGAATTTATCAATATTGGGGAAGGTAGCAGCAATCAAGATGACATTTCTTCCAAAATTCTTATATCTATTTCAGAATATTCCCATAGTAAATAACAATCAACCATTTAATGAGTGGAAAAAAGAAATGAGTAAATTCATTTGGGGAGAAGCCAAGAATCAAATGGAAGACGATGATAGATGTGAAAAGCAGAGGAGGAGCAGAATTTTCAGACCTCAAGACATACTTTCAGGCCTGCGCGATGACTTGGATCATAGACTGGTTAAACTTACAGGACTCTGAAACGTTGAATTTGGAAGGATTTAATCTGAAACTTGGTTGGCATGCCTATGTTGCCTATGACAAAGTAACGATAGACAAAGAATTCACTCACCACATAATCAGGAAACCATTACTGATGGTGTGGGAAAGCATAAAGAAGAAATTTTATACCAAATTAGCTCTCTGGATTTCTCCTGAGGAAGCATTTATGGGCAGATGGAAAAATACAAAGGAATGGCTAAAATATAATGACTTAATTAACAAAGAAAAGGGAAAGGAATATAACATCAAATCTAGGGAGGATCTAAATATACACTGGTTTACTTATGAACAACTGAAACAAAGATTCAAAGAAGACATAAAAAGGATTGGATTTGAAGAAAAAGAAAATGAATTGGACAAAATTATACGAGGACCAAAGAAAAATATGATTTCAAGAATATACAAATTACTTCTATTAAGGGAATTGGAAATGGAAGAGATCAAGGACTCAATGATAAAGTGGGCCTTGGACTTTGGGTATAATTTACAATTGGAAGATTGGGAAAAGGCCAGAAATAACATGACCAAATTTACAGCTTGCCAAAATTTGAAAGAAAATTATTTCAAAACAGCTCACAGATGGCACTAGTCTCCTGTAAAGCTGGGAAACATGTTTAAAAATACAAATAAGAAATGCTGGAAATGCCAAGCAGATCCTGGCTCATTGTTTCACATATGGTGGAGATGTGGACATGTTAAAGAATACTGGAAAGAAATTCACAGGACTATAGAAGAAATGTTTCAAATCCAATTTCCTTTGAAGCCTGAATTCTATTTATTGAATATGACGCTTATATATAAAAAAGAGAGTTGGAAAGTAAACTGCAGAACTATGTTATACTTGGTGACAATAGCAAGACTGGTGCTAGCTCAAAAATGGAAGCAGAAAACGGTGCCGACAGTGGATGAATGGTTGGAAAGAGTTCTAGATGCGGCCTGTAAGGATAAGCTAACATTAGAACTAAAGCAGAAATCAATGGAGACACAAGAAACGGATTGGGAACTAGTGAGAGAATATTGTAAGAAGAAGTGGGAACTGATGGAGCTCCCTAATGGATAAAGGGTTCTTCGTACAGTTTGGAGAAAAGTGTACTTATAAAAGGAGAAAAAGGAAAGGAAAGGAACTACAGGAATAAAGACAAGAGGAAAGAAGGATTGAGAAAAGAAGAATGAAGTATGTGAGAAGGTAAGAGAAGGTTTGAAGATGGTACGTGGAAAGGAGAAAGTGATATGTGAAGGGAAAAGTGTGAAGAGGAGATGATAGGGAATAGTAAAAGGAAAAGGTCTAGGAGAAAGATATAAATGTGTATAGAAGAAGGAAAGCAAGGACAGAATGGGAAAGGGGAGAGGTAGAAATAGGGGGGAAAGGAAGAAAAGAATTAAGGAGATTAAATGAAAGGATGGGATAAGAGATTTAGGACTTTTTCGGACAAAGAAAAATAATGCAAGCAGCCTCTCCAGCTTGCGAGGCTGCTGCGCTGCAAAGCGCCCCTTTCGTATGACGCTCACCCCTGCCGCTACTGTTGCGGTACCGCAAGGAGAGCTGAGCGTCATATTTTGTTGATTTTTACTCACGATCAACTTTCATCAGTAAAAAGTCAACGAAATATGACGCTCAGCTCTCCCTGTGGTACCGCAACAGTACCGCTAGAGGGCAGTGTCATCTGAAACTGACTCTTTGCAGTGCAGCAGCCTCGCAAACTGGAGAGGCTGCATGCGTTATTTTTCTTCGTCCAAAAAAGTCCCTAGAGTAAGGGAAAGGAAAGGAAAGGTGAAGAAGGTAGAAAAATGGAAATAAGTGGAGAAAAGAGACATACCAAATTAATTAGGGAAGATGACAGATAAATGGATTAACACAAAAATAGATAAAGGAACTGTAAGGATGAAGCACTGTGACCCCATGAGACAACAAATGAGAACTAATGAGAGAAGACTAATATTAAGGGATAAGGAACATACATAAAAATTAGAAGAGGAATTTTGAAATAGGTGAAGGGATATGTATTGTTAAAATGTATTGTTAAAATGTTATATATGGTTATAATATGAGAAATGATATGTACTGTTAAATAATTGTAAGCAAAGTCAATTTAATATAAATTGTATAATACTTTGGAAAACTGAATAAAATAGAAAGGAAGTTGAAACAAGCGAAAATATATTAAAAAAGAAATCAGATAGAGATTGAAAGTCATTTTAGTTTTTGTTGTATGTAGGGTAGTTATGTAGAACAGTTGTTCATGTAGTGATAAGAGAGAAACATAGGATTGAGAGTATGAGTGACTTTTTGGGGTGATAAAGTACGTTACGTTTTATGTGATTGTGGAGATTTTCAGACCTGTAAAAATCGCCGTTTGCCGCGCAAGCAGCCTCAGGAAGAGTATCGAGGCTGCTGCGTGGGAAGGGTCAATTTCGGATGACGCCGTTTCTCTCTCGGCGTCGTCCGTGACTGTTGTGGCCAGCACTGGAGGCGGCCGCGCTATTTTTTACTCACGGAAGTTGTCCGTGAGTAAAAAATAGCGCGGCCGCCTCCAGTGCTGGCTGCAACAGTCACGGACGACGCCGAGAGAGAAACGGCGTCGTCCAAAATTGACCCTTGCCGCGCAGCAGCCTCGATACTCTTCTGGAGGCTGCTTGCGCGGCAAACGGCGATTTTTACAGGTCTGAAAATCTCCTGTGTATGTAGATGTTATATGTTGTTAAATTGTTTGTATATATTGTTATTCAGTGTTTTTAAATATTTGTCAATAACTCAATAAAAATCAAAATTAAAAAAAAAAGAAAAGAGGAAGGAGTAAGTGCAAGTGCAACAAATTTCACTTATGCACTACTAAACTCGCATCAGGACTGGTTTAAGGAATTTTGGCCCCCCTGGCAATGCTTTATTTTGGGGGACCCAGATGTTTATCTCAGGTCAATGTAACTTAACTCAGCCTAAGCTATTCACAGTACAGGATATTCAGATTATTACTAATAATGCTTTTGCAGGAGGAGGATTACTATGCCCCCCCCAATGATGGGCCCCTGCGGATGCCACTGGTGCCTAACAAGCATGAAGATCACAGAAGCAGGAAAGAATACAACACTATTTTTTCCTTTGGTGTAGTTATGATACTTAGCATATTTATAGCACATTTAGCACATTTAGCTAAATTATCTAGTCCGTGAGCTGCTCTTCGCTGATGATGCTGTCCTTGTTGCCCACACAGAAGCAGCTCTGCAGCGCCTAACATCCTGCTTTGCAACAGCTGTAGAGCTGTTTATGCTGGAAGTAAACCTGAAGAAAATGGAAGTTCTTTACCAGCCTGCACCACAGGACAAACACCACCATCCCCACATTGCCATCAGCAAATCTGTGCTCAAGTGTGTTCAGCAGTTCAGCTACTTGGGAAGCATCATCTCCTCAGATGCCAAGATTGACAAAGAGATCCATCACAGATCAGCAAAGGCATATAACACATTTGGAAGACTTCACATAAGAGTCTGGAGTAATAAACACCTGAGGCGAAGCACAAAAATCAGAGTGTATAGAGCAATTATATTGCCTATTCTCCTTTATGGGTCTGAAACATGGGTCACCTATCGCCAACACTTAACGACTCCTCGAATGCTTTCATCAACGCTGTATATGCACAATCCTAAATATACACTGGACTGACTATGTGATGAATGTTGCTGTTCTTGAGCAAGCAGGGATCACCAGCATTGAGGCCATGATATTGAGCACACAGCTGTGCTGGGCAGGGCACATTTCTAGGATGGAGGACCATCACCTCCCAAAAATAGTACTCTACGGTGAACTCACCATGGGTCAGCATAAGAGGGGTGCTCCAAAAAAGCGATACAAGGACTCCATGAAACATCTCAGGCTTGGCCAAATTGATCACCAACAATTGTCCACCCTGGCTTCACATCAGGAGGCATGGAGATGCACTATCCACAATGCTGCAGCCTTATTTGAGAACTCACACAGAACAAGTCTTGAAGAGAAATGACAACGCAGAAAGAATCACAACCCGGAAACATCACCCAAGGAGACCTTTTGCTGTGCTTTCTGCAACCGGACTTATTTATCTCGGATTGGCCTTTTTAGTCATCAGCGTGCTTGCAGAAAGCACGAGATGAGTCCTTCTTGAATCTTCATTTGCAAAGAAAAGCCAGAGATGTATCATATGCATTCTCAGTAAGGTCTACAGCAGCTGGAAATGGGCTAGTATGAGCACCAACTGTAAATCAAAGAATGAGAGAAAAGTGCTGTGGCTTACCTACATTCATCTGATGAGTTTGTGCCAGAAGTGAGATTTGAGAACCAAGAACTTCAGTGACCACACTTGTGCCACTCAAGCAGACACAGTAGGACCAAATTCTGAGTAAATTTATACACAGGACTTTATCAGACGAGCCTCTAATAATGTTTCTTTGCCAGCATATTTTAAACTGTTAGTGTGCTGGAAAAATAACCCTTTTATCAAATCTCGCTGTAATAGTTTGAAAAGGGAACCCTGTACTTCTGCGTTCACTGGGGAGTGTGGTCTCAGTGGTTCTCATGAGAAGACACAAGTGCGCTTAAAAGTGTAAAAACACAAAAATAAACAAATGAAATGAACACTTAAGCACAGAAACACATTTAAAAATTCCAAGTAAAATGAGGAGGTTCATAAAAACAGCATCCCATTCTTAGTTTTCACTTTCTCTCCTGGAAGTGTTCTGGCGGGGACTGCCCATTGATGCTAGAATCGTGCAAGCAGAACAGGATGAGGTTTCACATGCTCGCAAATTCTACCAAAAAAATGGCATGGCAGATCTATTGATGGCTTGGCCTCTCAATAAAAAAGAACACCTTATTGGCAATACAAAATTGCAAAAGCACAATGTTGTGTGAAATGGACACCCTTTTGCGTTCATTGGGTGTAGTTATGACATGATATCTCCCATATTTGATAAAGTCCATACTCTCCAACAGTTCAAAGAGGAAAACCAGGACCTGTGTGGCCAAACAATATAAGAGTGTGGTCAAGAGGTCAAAAGTTATTAATGGAGAAGAACACACAAGCTAGGGGAGGCTGCAGCAGTTTGTTTTTGCCTGAGCCCACTGGGAAAGGCAAGATACTGCCCTCTTTTTCCCTTTGACTGGGTTCAGTGCAAAGTACTTTTACATTTGAACTCAGTTTGCAGCAAATGAAGTAAGCTGAGGACAAAGGGGGAAGGGGGGAGGAGAGAGAAACTGGGACATTTTAAAAGCAGCTGAGAAAGTGGGAAGACAGAAGATTAATTAGGACTATTTCTGCCAAATGGGGACAGTTAGAGGGTATGCATTCCTGATGCACAGTCTACTTACTTTAGTTCTAGAACAGAGGTGGGTAACTACTGGGGTTTTAGAGGTGACATTGGCTGCCAGAGGACAATGGAGGGCTCCACTATGCCAGCTGTACACACAACTGAAAATGTGAAGTCAAAGGCTTTCACAGCCGGTATCCGTAGATTTTCCTTGGGTTTTTTCCCAGGCTGTGAGGCTGTGTTCTGAAAGAGTTTATTCCTGACATTTCACCTGCATCTGTGGCTGGCATCTTCAGAGAATGGTTGGGTAGGAGTATGTGTGGGGTTGATATACTGTGAGCCCCAACAGGGTTCCCTTCTACTTCCCAACAGGGGTTCACAGTGTATTAACTCCACATACACTCTTACCCAACCATTCTCTGAAGATGCCAGCCACAGATGCAGGCGAAATGTCAGAAATAAACTCTTCCAGAACACAAATTCCCAGCCCAGGAAAAAAAAACAACCCAAGGAAAACCCTTGAAAATTTTTGAATCCCCCTCCCAGTGGGGGCAATTTCACTATGCTTTTGGTCACTCCCTGGATAGTTTAAAGCCCAGGCTTAGAATATTAGAATCACAGAGTTGGAAGAGCCCACAAGGGCCATCTAGTCCAACCCTCTGCCATGTAGGACACCCAATCAAGGTACCCCCGACAGATGGCCATCCAGCCTCTATTTAAAAACCTCCAAAGAAAGAGATTGTGTCACACTCTGAGGCAGTGCATTCCACTGTCAAATAGCTCTTACTATCAGGAAATTCTTCCTAATGTTTAGGTAGAATCTTTTCTTGTAGTTTGAATCTACTGCTCCGTGTCCTAGTCTCTGGAGCAGAAGAAAACAAGCTTGCTTCATCCTCAGTATGACATCCCTTCAAATATTTAAACATGGCTATCATGCCCTCTCTTAACCTTCTCTTCTCCAGGCTAAACATACCCAGCTCCCTAAGCCACTCCTTGTAGGGCATGGCTTCCAGACTTCCCACCATCCTGGTCGCCCTCCTCTGGACACACTCTAGCTTGTCAACATCCATCTTGAATCATGGTGCCCAGAACTAGACACAATATTGTAGTATGTGGGGAAATCATCATTGTAATGTAATACAATCTTGTGTATTCCCATGCAAAGTTCAGTCTAGGCATTTACCCTGCATGCTTCAGTTCTCCCAACTCCCCCTTCTCTTATTTCACTAGGCAATTTCAGCCAACTGGAGCAACGGATCATTCAACACATGACCTAATTTAAATATTATTACTCTTTGTTTAAGTTCTTTTAAGTTAAAGTCTCCATGCGGCTGAAGCCATATTGTTGTTGCTGTGATTATTGCAGTTGTTTGTTTTCAAGTCACCATGTAGTCCACTCTGCTCAATCCTCTTAGTTAGTTAGCAACCTTTTAAAGTTTGTTTTCTTCTCCATTGACGCCCCCTTGTCGTGGGAGAGAGGCTTGCGTACCCTAATGACGTTTTGAGCTATGCTGGAGGTGGCATAATAGCCACCGGTAGGGTCTCCCATGCCAGACAGGTCAAAACCGAAGGGTCTGACAAAGAGCGTCAAAGGGCAGGATGGGCTCTCTAGCCTTGTGGCAACCGTCCTAGGAGAAGGAAAACTCCAATCCCAAACCCGGGCAGATGGTGCTCGTCCAACCCTGTAAGGTCAACCATCTAAGAGAAGGAAACTCTAATCAAACCTACGGCCCGAGGACCTCGCTGCCACGTCCATGCTTGCAAGGCCACGGCAGATGAATCTCTGGTTTAAAGGGTGAGGCCAGTTCTGTGCACGCTGCGCTCCACCAGAAAAATCCATTGCACAGGCTCGAAGGACAAATCCATTTCCAAAAAAGCCCTGTAGCGACTGGCAAGGGACGAAACCGGCAGGTGTAAAGATGCACTGGAAGCCGCAGCCCCAACCCTGCATGCAGGCGGTTCAGGACATTGGTCGCTCAAGCCTGACCCGGGAGATGACAGTCTTGTTCGGCAGCATTCTGAACGACCAAGCAGCCTTTTTTAAGGAGAGCACTGCTTGCTCCATATGGAGAGGGGCCTAGAAAAGGTGGCCTAAAGAAAGCTCATCCCCAACTACCTGGTTGGCTAGCCGCGGCCAACGGGAATCTTCTGATGCGGTCAAACCAAGGCAAAGAAACAAAGGCACACACCGGCCTCCAAAGGTGTAAATAAACTGACACTTGCATGCTGGAACATCAGAACCATGCAAGACTCTAAAGATAGTGGACGGCCTGAGCGTCGTTCTGCCCTAATAGCCCTTGAACTATCACGGCTTAATATTGACATCGCTGCTCTTAGTGAAGTTCGCTTCCATGAGGAAGGCAGCCTTAAAGAACATGGCGCCGGCTACACACTTTACTGGTCTGGCAAACCCAAAACCGAAAAACATCTTTCAGGAGTAGGCTTCATGATTAAAAACTCCATTGCCTCCAAACTCGAAACCTTGCCAACAGGACACTCTGATCGCATTATTTCCTTACGCCTCCCACATGTTGTTCTCTTTAGTGTATATGCCCCAACTATGCAAGCCGACCCTGTAGAGAAAGACAAATTCTACACAGACCTACGCCAACTCATACAAAAAGTCCCTGTAGAAGATAAAATTATTATACTTGGTGACTTCAATGCCAGAGTAGGAAAGAATTCCGAAGCCTGGAAAGGTGTCTTAGGAAGCATGGTGTTGGAAATTGCAATGATAACGGACGCCTCCTGCTAGAGTTCTGTGCAGAACAACAGCTGACTATTACAAACACAATCTTTCAGCAGAAAGATAGCTTGAAGACAACCTGGATGCATCCCCGATCCAAACATTGGCACCTCATTGACTACGTTCTAGTCCGTCAGAGAGACATTCGTGATGTCCGTCATACCCGAGTGATGCCCAGTGCAGAATGCCAAACAGATCATCGCCTTGTCAGATGTAAACTAAATCTTCATCTTAAGTTCAAACCTAAGAGGGGTGGCATCTTAAAGAAGAGGCTCCAAGTCAACAATCTTCAACAAGCTACCATGAGAGACAACCTCCAGGCAAACCTACAAACGAAACTTGAAGACCATCCTACAGATCCTTCTCCTACAGTGCTTTGGCAACATATCAAAAACAGTATCCTCCAGTCTGCAGAAGAATCCCTCGGGTTCTCCCACAAGAAAAATCAAGACTGGTTTGATGAAAACAACCAAGAGATCCAGGAGCTGTTGGCAAGGAAGAGAGCTGCTCACCAGGCATACCTCGCCCAGCCAACCTGTCATGTAAGAAAAGCAGCTTTCCGCCTCACATGTAGCAAACTACAACAAAAACTCCGAGACATGCAGAACAAGTGGTGGATCAATTTAGCAGAAAAGACACAACGCTGTGCAGATCTGGGTGATCATAGAGGATTTTATGAAGCTCTTAAAGCAGTGTTTGGACCTACTTATCAGGTCCAAAGCTCCTTATACAGTACAGATGGTCAAACATTAATTACTGATAAAGCCTCCATCCTAAGTCGTTGGGCTGAACATTTTCAAAGTCTCTTTAGCGCCAACCGAGTAGTCCAAGCCTCAGCTATCCAATATATGATACAAAAACCAATGAAAAATGAATTGGACATAGCTCCCACTTTGGAAGAGACCCTTATGGCCATACAGCAGATGAAAAACGGCAAGGCAGCTGGGATTGATGGAATCCCACCTGAAGTTTGGAAACACGGAGGTCATGCACTCCACGAAAAATTCCACGAATTCCTTGTGAATTGCTGGGAAAAAGGGGAACTGCCATCAGACCTCCGAGATGCAGTCATCATCACCCTGTACAAGAAAAAAGGAGCAAAATCCGACTGCTCAAACTATCGAGGCATAACACTGCTCTCTATTGCTGGAAAAATCCTTGCAAGGATACTCCTGAACAGATTAGTTCCTGCTATTGCAGAAGAACTTCTCCCTGAAAGCCAATGTGGCTTCAGAGCCAATAGGAGTACTACAGACATGGTATTTGCCCTTAGACAACTGCAAGAAAAATGTAGGGAGCAGAACGAGGGTCTCTATGTAACATTTGTCGACCTCACCAAAGCCTTCAACACTGTGAGTAGAAAAGGTCTGTGGCAGATCCTGGAAAGACTAGGATGTCCCCCCAAATTCCTTAAAATGATTATCTTGCTACACGAGGGCCAGCGTGGTCAAGTCAGATATGGCGATGCTCTTTCAGAGCCCTTTCTAATAACTAATGGAGTGAAGCAAGGTTGTGTTCTTGCACCAACTTTATTTACAATCTTCTTTAGCACGATGCTCCAAAGGGCTATGGCAGAGCTTGAAGAAGACGATGGCATCTATATACGCTACCGTACTGATGGTAGCTTGTTTAACTTAAGCCGTCTGAGGGCTCACACTAAGACTCTAAACTATCTAGTCCGTGAGCTGCTCTTCGCCGATGATGCTGCCCTTGTTGCCCACACAGAAGCAGCTCTGCAGCGCCTAACGTCCTGCTTTGCAACAGCTGCAGAGCTGTTTGGGCTAGAAGTCAACCTGAAGAAAACAGAAGTTCTTTACCAGCCTGCACCACAGGACGAACACCACCATCCCCACATTGCCGTCGGCAAATCAGTGCTCAAGTCCGTTCAGCAGTTCACCTACCTGGGAAGCATCATCTCCTCAGATGCCAAGATTGACAAAGAGATCGATCACAGATTAGCAAAGGCATATAGTGCATTTGGAAGACTTCACAAAAGAGTCTGGAGCAATAAACACCTGAGGCAAAGCACAAAAATCAGTGTGTATAGAGCCATCGTACTGTCTATCCTCCTTTATGGATCTGAAACATGGGTTACCTATCGCCACCACCTACGACTCCTCGAGCGCTTTCATCAGCGCTGTCTACGCACAATCCTAAATATACACTGGACTGACTATGTGACGAATGTTGCTGTCCTTGAACAAGCAGGGATCACCAGCATTGAGGCCATGATATTGAGAACACAGCTGTGCTGGGCAGGGCACGTTTCTAGGATGGAGGACCATCGCCTCCCAAAAATACTACTCTACGGTGAACTCGCCACGGGTCAGCGTGGGAGGGGCGCTCCAAAAAAGCGATACAAGGACTCCCTGAAACAACATCTCAGGCTTGGCCAGATTGATCACCAACGGTGGTCTGCCCTGGCCTCACATCGGGAGGCATGGAGACGCACTATCCACAATGCTGCAGCCTTATTTGAGAACTCACGCCGAACAAGTCTTGAAGAGAAACGACAACGCAGAAAGAATCACAACCCAAAAACATCACCCAAGGAGACCTTCTGCTGCACTTTTTGCAACCGGACTTGTTTATCTCGGATTGGCCTTTTTAGTCATCAGCGCGCTTGCAGAAGGCGCGGGATGAGTCCTTCCTGAATCTTCGTTTGCGAAGAAAAGCCAGAGAGAGAGAGAAAGTTTGTTTTAATATGTAGATTAAGATTGATATACCTTCAGTAAACTTTTGATATGCATTTTTAAACTGACTTTAAGGTTTTTACTTTTTAAAGAAGATATTTTTATTTCTTTTTAAAAGGGCTAGATCCCTGGAATTTTTAATACATTTTTAATTTTAGACTCATACCTCCCTACAAGTATTCCAGGTAAGGTCTGACCAAAGCAGGATAGAGTGGCACTATTACTGTCCTTGAGGTCCAGAAAAACAGCCTTGTGGCTGCATGTCTCACTTTCTCTATCCCTGTTCTACAACATTTTCTAAAAATATTGATGAAGTGTTTTTGTTACTGAGCCCATCTCATTCTCCGTCTGATATCAGCATCACCTATTCTCACACCATACTATATGCTTCCAGGTTTACTTATCAAATAGTTTCACCTACACTCCTAGTCCAATAACATCAAATTATTGAAGAGATTAATATCAGTAGTAGGCCACTACTAAACTGGCATACTGGAGACATTTTGGACACCACAGAAATGGCTACATCACATGTGTCTACCCACCTGATATTTATCAATACCCCTTTATAATAGCATTGCAATCAGCTACAATGATTCAGCACTTTGCTTTTTGTATAAGCATATGGGAAGGGCAAGGATCTGTCCCCTCCTCACTGAGTAAGTTGAGTGCAAACTACTCTTGCACTTTGAACTCAATTTTAAGCAACTGAAGTAAAGTGAATAAAGAGGGTAAAAAGTGGGACGACAGAGGAATAATTAGGACTGTCCATTTCATATTGGGACATTTTGGGGCAGGCTATGAATTTGTAGTGTTAATGTACTTATAATTGTACTATCTTGTTTACTCTGTGCATGTTGCAAATTCTGAAGAACAAAGAACATTTCGGACCTGCAATGAGGGATCAAACTAGACACTTAGCTTGTATTTAGAAGTGCTGCTCCTGCCTCCTCAAGTGGTGAAAGATGTCTGTTTGTCTCGGCCTGTTTTTGTCAGATAAACACAATAAAGATAAACATGGGCTTAATATGAATGTCTGATTTCTGAGATACACAGGTCTGAGGGAAGTCCATTGTTGAAGAGAAAGCTAATAGCAGAGGATATGAATTTCTCTTAACATCTTTGACCCTATGACACCTTGATTGGCACAAAGCAGCCTGTATAACTCAACTCGGATATGAACCCAGGCTCACCAAGGCCCTGCTAAAGCATTCTCCTTGATGCATCACAATGGCTCTCAGAATATGCTTGATAATGGACTTGACATTCCCTTTAACATCTTTGACCCTATGACATATTACCTTGTACAAGATCAGCTGTTATGACTGGAATGAGATCAGTGAGGTCCTGATACATCATTGTCCTTAGTTCATTATCCTGGCTCTCAAAATAAATTCAATTACACATATGCTCTGTGCATGCTTTGATAGAATGCTTTTGGTCTGATTGCACCAAGACCAATTTATTTATCAATTAGTGTTGTGTTCGGCATGGTGCAAGTTTAAAACTGAATCCAAAGGCCCCTTTCCTGAAGAATATCTTCCATGTTGGCAGGGAAAGCCAATTAAATCTATCTATAATCTGCTCCCAAAATGAATTCCCTCCCAAAATTTTCTCATGAGGCAGTGCAGTTAAACTTTTGTGCTGGCAATTATCCTGATAGTTTCCAATGTAAGAGAGGAAGAATTTCAGTTCATTCAGAGGATCAAGACATTTTAGTTACCATCTAAAACTGCAGAGAGGAGAAGCATTTCCCACATCATTACATTGCAAGACACAGAAGATAAAACCAAGATGGCATTTCAATTTTAAATTATCAGTAGTGAGAGAAATGAGGCTGACTGCTCCATTTCCTGAAGTGATTATGATAGTGGTGTGACCTGCTCAGGTGTTTGCTAGGAGAAATTCCACTAACTGCCATTCTTCTTTAAGCTTTTAGAAAAAAAAATCTGCTGGCATCCTGTCAGATAGTTATCCTGTCAATCAGTTGTGATGTCCCAAATTAGATTTTGGACATCATAGCTGCTTTGTATTCTAATTGAGAATCACAGCCCTATTGTCACAAACACAAACAACCCTGAAACCCACCTTAAAAGCCAGTCAAGCTGTCTGGAACAATGGAAGTCTATGGTGCTGTCAAGAGGGGTACTGTAGAAAGACATAATCAGCCCCCTCCCACCAGCTGGTGAAACTGAAGAAACCAGAAGCAGGGAGCTCTGCAGGAACCTGTCAAAGCTCTTATACCAGTGATGGACAACCTTTTGAGCTTGGTGTGTCAAACTTTGCCAAAAAACTAACCATAACTCGGGTGGTGTGTCACTTTGAGGAAAAAACTTTAGGGAGGCGGGGGGCGTGGAGGAAAGTAACGACCGGGGCTTCGAAGCCCCCATCGCCACTTTAGAGAGGGTGGGAGGGGGGAGAAAAGTGGCGACCAGGGCTTCGAAGCCCAGATCCCCACTTTAGGGAGGGTGGGAGGTGGAGGAAAGTGGCGACCGGGGCTTTGAAGCCCCAATCACCACTTTAGGGAGGGTGTGTGTGTGTGAAACATCCTTCTCAGCCTGCAGCCAGCTCAGCAGCTGTGTGTCATCAGAAATGGCTACGCGTGTCAGTGCTGACACGCATGTCATAGGTTCGCCATCACTGTCTTATACCATCACTTATGGGTGGGAGGGGATTGGCAACATCATCCTGTAGCATACTGCTCACCAGAAGAATAGACCTCCATTGCTCTGAATGGCTTACTGGTTTTTAAGGTGAATTTCAGGGGTCTAGAGCTATGGTATCATGATAGCTACAATATAATGGCTGCTTATTTGACTCAAGATCTCAGCAATCTTCTAAAATATTGATGGCTTTAACCTGAAGTAGCATAAGTGAAGAAAAAGAATTAGAGATACAACATCATCTCACAATGATCAAGCTACTTTCTAAGGACATTATCAGACTAGTGTCTAAAAATGCTGTAATTCTGTGAATGAGAATAGCAGAAACAGCATGACATTATAACATTATTATTGCACGTCACTGTACTCACGTGAAAGAACCACCATGGAATTATCACACGGCAACCACTAGTGCTTTAAGAATGGGAGTTTACTTCTGTGATTTAGCATGGGTGAGATTTCAGCAGTTCTCGCGAAAAGCCATGAGTGGACTTAAAACTCCAAAAACACCTTAATAAACAAAGTAAATGAACACACAAGCACTGAAACAAACCTGAAAACATGCACACTAAATGGGGTAATTCATAAAAGGAGTGTCCTGTGCTTTGTTTCCATGTTCTCACCCAGACGTTTTCTCGCTGATTACAACGGGATGTGGTTTTGCACGCCATCAATACTGCGAAAAAAGCAGTATGAAGATCTATTCATGTCTTGTCCCATGAATTAGGAGAAATGCCTTTTTCATGGCTGCAGCACTCTGTAACCACACAAAGATGATGATGTCATGCAATAGCGGGACCCATTTGTGCTACTGTGGCATTGTAATTCTGAGATTTTTGCCATGTTTGATAATGTCCTAAGACACTTGAAAGTTCTCATGGAATAATTTGATTTTCATGAGAGTAGATTTTGATTGAACATTAGAAGGAACTTCTTGACAGTAAGAGCAGTTCAGCAATGGAACCAATTGCCTAGAGAGGTGGTGAGGTTCCCTTCTCTGGACGTTCTCAAAAAGAAGCTGGACCTGTTGCGGAAGGTCCTGCACTGAACAGAGGGCTGGACTCAATGGCTCATGAGGCCCCTTCCAACTCAATGATCCCATGGTTCTAAGTCTACCATAAACAAGCAGTTTGCAATGCACTTCTGCATAAAACTTGTTCCTGTGTATTCCTTGGTTCTTTCTGTTGCAATCAATAGAAGCCACAGTTAGGAACCTTGGAACTACTTTTAAGGTGAAAGGGGTCAACAGTGACAAGAAGGTTGTTACTAATTTTGCCTAGCTGCAGGTATATGCTTACAAAACAATGTAAACATCCACACACACCCCACTACACTGTTTATAAAAGCAAAAATTGTGAAGGATACATGATAGAAGATAACACAGAAAATACTCTCAAAATAAAATGTAAAGCATGCCTATATACCAAGCTTGAGGTATGGAGAAGACAAAGACTAGAGTTACGGGTTGTATAGTGAGGTGGCCACAACTCTTGATGACAACAAATTATTTAAGGTGGTGAGAATATAAACAGATCTCTCTAAATGGGGAAATGGTTTTAAAATGGTAAATGAAAAGTGAAAACACATCTAAAGTTATGCATTTGGGGGCAAAAAATATCCAATTTCACATATCCACTGATGGGTTGTGAGCTGGCTGAAACCGATCAAATGATCTGGGGTTTTGGTTCATATTATTTTATAGATTGTTAAATTGCTTTTAATATTTTTTTTAAATATTTTAAAATTATATTTTTACTGATCTTTTTGTATGTTTTTAAAATTCTGTAAGCCACCCTGTGTCTCAATATTGGGAAAAGGCTAGGATAGAAATTAATAAAACAGACTTGGACATATCATGAGAAGACATGATTCACTAGAAAATACACTAATGCTTAGTAAGGTAGAAGGATGTATGAAGAGGAAGACTGCATTCCAGATGGATAGACTCAATCAAGGAAGCCACAGCCCTGAATTTGCAAGACCTGAGCAGGGCTGTTGATAACAGTCTGACTTGGAGGTGTCTCACTCAGTGTCGCCATAAGCTGAAGGCAACTTGACAGCAGTTAACACCACCACCACTAATACTACTGCTATCTCTTAGAAGTCCCACCCATCTGTTCGGTGTAGATTATTTATTTATTTGTTACTCCCATGTAAGTGTGCAAAGGACTTGCTTGCAGCCTTTGTTAAGATATATACAAAGGGCCCGTCTAAATGGTGAAAGTAACCCTCATTGAATTCACTGGGAATCCTACCTGTCTAAACAGGATCCAGTGCCAATCCACACTATTCAGAAGGAGGGGGGGGGCAAAAATGGCAAAAACAACACGGTAAAAGCCTTCACAGATTTCCCAACACTTTTTCAAAAACTGCGAGGCAGGTGTGCATTTTTGATTGTTTGGACTACTGAACAATAAAATTTTTTAAAGGGAAGCACAAAGGTGATTGGCTGGGCAAGTGTGGGGGTGGGGCTTGCTAGGAGGGCACTGCCCACTGCGACCATGTTGGATTTTCTCCTTAGCGATGGCTTGCTAAGGCGATAAAAAGGAAGAATATTTTCTGTTTTGCTTTCTTGTAAAATTGGAGAATCACTCTATCACACCAGTGCACCTTGGGATGACTTAAAAAAAATGGCAGCAGTATAAGAACTAACGTGAGTAAATCACCCCTGGCTGCCATCAGGAATGCGAGGCTTATGGGGGCTTCCAAGGCCAGAAAAACTGTTTAGACATGTCTCTGCTGCTGTGAGATGCCAGTACTATGAGGTATTTGTGATTCCCCCCCCCCCCCTCGTGTAGATGGGCACAAAGTTCCACACAGAAAGAAAACAGAAGTCTCACAACTTGATATAAAACTAGAACTGGATGAGAATGTTGGTGGGATTTGAGAAATTTAACAGGATCAGAATACCTGACTGATTTTGAGTGTCATCATCATCATCATCATCACCACCACCACCCTCACCCTCACCCTCACCCTTACTCTCATCTATTTATACAGTGCCATCCCTGTACATGGCACCTCACAAGAAAAAAAGAACAAGCCTGCCCTCAGGCTTACAGTCTACAGACATGACACACAAGGAAAGGGGATGGCAGTGTGGGAGGCGATTGTCCAGCAGAAACTGCCTCCTCTTTCTCTGCAGTTGGGATGGATGAGGGCCTTTCATCTGCTTCTGGACCTAGGCATGATGGAGCTGTGCCTTCTTTCCCTCTGATGCCAGGGCAGTGGTAATTGGGATAGAGTTGGTCTCATCATGTAATACATTGAACCAGAACTACAGAAAACCAGGCTTCATTCCTCATTTGCCATGAAGCTCATAAGATTACCTTGAGCCAGTCATCAGGATAAAGAATCATGTAACATGGTTGAGTTCTTTGGAAAAGCAAAGGTAGGAAAACCATGTCATATATAAAATTATAATACATTCTGCAATAAGAGTTTCATGTGCAAATCCTTGTCCTCTAGTACAATGCTTCCTAAACTATTTGATGTGGAGAATCAATTTTTTTTTTAATTTGACAGGGACTGGTGTCATATTTGTACCCATTGGAAACTCACCAGGGAGCAGCAATCAAAGGTTCACTCACTGACATCATTCCGCAGACCACAACTTCAAGTCTCACTGCTCTAACATAATCTAGAAGTCTAGGTTAGTAGTACATATTAGACCATCTTTTATGAAAGTGCTGTGAGACTCAAAACCTGGGTGATCCTGTTAACAGATATATATCCCAATATATTATTGATACTTGTCACTTTGGGGATTATCATGGTAATAGAAACCACACAGATTTGCCATGGAGTGCATTCTGATTCTGTTGTCACATACAGGCAATCTGGGTTCTCATCTTCCCATTAATTCACTGTTATTGACTAACAGAGAGATAAATTACACATATTCTTTCTGCACTTGTTACAGCTTTCCCAAATTGCCACTTTCTCTTCTGCTTCTTCATTGCTGCGATCCCATCCATCACTTTGGTGCTGATTATCTTGCAGCTTTGCCTCTTTCTCCTATTTGCTTAACTGCATTACCAGGGCAGTGTAGCTTTCCTTTTGGAAAACCAATGCACAGTTCTCTAAAAGAAAACTGTGCCTGAAGTCATCACCCATAGGATACCTAATTCTTACATCTGCCATATAGAAATGTGATAAACAAAATCAAATCTAACATGAGAATCAGACATGGCTCCCAATTTCACAAAACAATTTTGTAGCTCAGCTGAGAGCTATTTCACTTCTTAGTTCATATTCATGGTTGTTATGGATCCTTTTGAGTGACTTCCAGAGGGGCTTTTATTTTCCATAATTGAGAAGGATCAAAGTAGTCAACAGCATGGGGAAAAAAAAAACACAACTATCAAAAGGATGATGTTCTGGGGTTGGGGGTTAGGGAGGGAATGTACCCTTTGTATTTCAATATTCAAAGTATCTATCTAGGGATTAGTCTCCAGACCCCAGATTGATAAAATTGTTCATCTTCTCACAACACATTTTCACATCTTTTGTTGTATAAACACTGAATGATAATGTTCACAGTTTGTACATACTTAGTAAAATTGTCTTCCAGCATCACAATAAGGCCTTCCTAGTCTCTTCATGGAAGGTTTCATCTATACAGTAGGGCAGAAATTCAATAACAGATTAATAGTTAAATGTCTCTGAACTCTACAGAAGTAGCTAGTCAGGTCCTGCTTAGAAACATCATATCATGAGATTATGTGACTCAATAGAAAAGATAATAATGTTCAGTAAAATTGAACGTGGAGTGAAAAGAGAGAGACTGCATTAGAGGTGGATTGATACAACCAAGGAAACCATGGCCTTGAGTTTGCAAGACTTGATCAGGACAGTTGGTGACCAGGGCTCTTGGAGGTCTCTCACTCATAGGATTGCCATCAATTGAAGTCATTTTGATTGCAGTTAATAACAAAGCCAATGGATAAGCAGGAGTGATTGGATTAGGATTACAATTTCCTTAACCGTTCCTAACCTACAGTATCTCTAGGTCAAAGCCAGCTTGATGGCACATAACAATGGGAAGCATAATAATTTGCTGGATATAGTTCTTGAGGTCATTCTGAAGAAGGCAACCGAGCAGTCATTTTAAAGCAATGTTATCTTAAGACCTACTTCATCCATCTTGGTGAGGCTTTTAGAATTTGGGTGTGGATGGCTACATAATATACTGTATTATGAAATATCTGAAATAAAGGCCTATACATAGTTCCAACCAGATGTTTAGCTATGAGGGTAGTGGTGGAATAATAAGAATTCTGCTCCCCCAGTGTAACTTCCTGCAGTCCCCAGAGTTCTAGCCTCACAGAGAGTGAGACATTGAAAATGCTTCACACCTTAGAACTCTTATAATTGATGTGCTTGCATTCCCTTGGCAACTTTACCTTCCTCTTTTCTATGTATGCCTAAGCCCTATTTTTAAATGCTCAACTGAACTTTTAAATTAGTCCAATGCTAGAAATTGGGGACAGAGAGAAAATTTCATTTTGGGGAGGCAGATTTTTTATGAAGGGCAATGACCCCAGTCCCTCCCTCAATAGCTACACTCCTGGTTCCCAACTAGAGTAGACCCATTGAATTATTTATTGAATAGCCAATCAACACTTATGTAAAATACCACTGATTCAATGAGTTGGCTCTAGCTGGAACTAACAACAGGATTCAGGCTAGAGAATATATATTTTAACACTTGTTTAAACATATTTGTTTCTAAGCTTGTTAGAATATTCAGTAAGAGGTGTAAGCATGCCGCACAACCAAGGTTCTCAGAGTGATAGAAAGGGCTCTGCATAACTCTGTAAATCTCTGGGGTTGACAATTATTGCAAACCATTCATATGGAGATAGATTATGCCAAAGTGTAGAATACAGAGGCACTGCAAACACTTTTTCCATTGTGCTAATAATTCTGGCTCTGCTTGTGTGGAGACTGAGGAGATTGGCAATGATCTTTTTTTTTTAAGAGCCTGGGAAAAGAAAGAGCTGGCAGGTGGCTGCCAAAGGAAAAGACTGACTGTAAGAAATCAAAGCACAATACAAAGCATTTGTGGCATTTTCCTTTTGTTCTCAAAGCTGAAAAGTGTGTCGCCTTTCCAAACAAGCAGGACAAAAGAGCAGAGTGGTGCAGCGTTATGGCTTATGAAACATAATTCTCTGAAGGCCAAAAGAATGTCATTCCAAACAGCATCCTTTGCTTACAGTGTGCCAAAAATAGGTATTTTTTTTTCATGAAATGTACTCATGTGAAAATGAAAAAGGAGAAAAAGCAAAAAGGTAATTGTTGTAGTTAATGGCCTATCTTTTTAGAAATGGAGGCCAGTGAGATCTGAGAAAAACAGGAATGCAGAGTTTTAAGTCTGAGACCACTTGGTACTAGTAAAATTTACAACTCTGCTCCACAGTCAGATGGCAGCTTACTGATACTGTTGTTACCTACCCGAACACCCCTGTCCCATATCTGTAATAATTGCAAAGTTTAATAATTTGGCCAAATGCGGCCTTTCATGAGGTGTGGCCAGTAAACTGGGGACTCACAAGAACCAGGAATCCCAAAAGACTAGCACTGAGACTCAGTCAGGTATAGGATGGGCCAGTGCAAGGAGGGGTCAGATCAAATTCTAAAGAAAGTTAATTTGCAAGGCAATGTTTTACCTGAAGGCTAATCCAATCAGCCTAAACTGAGATACTCAAATTTGTACAGAGCCTTCATACCTCTACCTTCCTCCAGACAAAGAGGGTTGCTTCCTCTATTCAATTACAAAGTATCCACACATTCAGGGTCGTTAGCATATCCAGAGTGCCTATTGTCTTACCTTGAGAACCTTCAAGAAGCATTATCTTTCACTCTAAATTCCATCCCTGGAAGGGAATTATTGGATATATAAACCCTTTCAAAACCTCACTCAAATATGCACAGTTTCCCTGTTTCTGGACTCCATATCAGACTGTGGACTTTTTCAAACGAACCTAAAATCTGGAAGAAGCCGTCGGGAGAGGAACACGGCTGCTCTGCGGTAGGGGGAAGTTTCTGCCAACGCCGTCCTCGCGTTACCCTCCGTGTTCCTTCTGTGTCACATGGAAGGAAAAGGTGCCAGTTTTTATTCATGAAGAACTTCCGTGAATAAAAAGTGGTGCCTTTTCCTGTCATCAGAAACTGCCCCCTGCCACGGAGCAGCTGCGTTCCTCTCCCGATGGCTTCTTATGGATTTTAGGTTTGTCTGAAAAAGTCCTGTGTCACCATTCCAGCTTAAGGACTCCCCCACTCTTCTGGTTTCTTCCACAATCTCATCTCTTCAGATCAGTACAGTATAGTATCACCCGAAAACAACCTCCCTTCTCCATTCCTCTATCCCAATACTTCCTACTATATTTGCTAGCCTTGCATGAATGCTTGAAGCCTGAATGCGTGCATGAATGTTATTACTGTTTTCTCAAAAAAAGACCAATTTATTCTACTATCTAGTTTAACATCTCCTCCTACCATAGGTTAAAAGGTCCTGCTCTCTGTTGCCCCCTCTTGCATAGCCAAGCTGAGTATATTAATTCCCCAAATTAATATTGATATTCAGAGGATCCTTAAGTTCACCCCACGGGCATTTAGGGTAACACCATGGGACAGTAGAACTACCTGCTTCATGAGATCTACTCTTACTCACCTTATAATGGCATTTGGATGTCAACTAAAAATTAGTTTGGTCTGGTCTGCCTCTGACATGACCAACTGCTGAAGTTTTGTTCCTTGGTTACATTTTTTTGGTTATTATTTACTTTTTAAATTTACTCAGGGATTACAATGACAAGGAGGGGGGAGGATATTAAAAAAAGATATAAAGATTTTAAATAGGCCTCTCCTTTCCCAGCCAATGTTTCTCACAACCCACGGTTAAACTGTGTGGCTGAACATATCTTTAATATTATTTTAAGGGGTGGGTGGGCTAGGGTATTGTGAGTATGGGGTTTTTATATTGTAAGCCGCCCCGATTGCGTTGCAGAGGGGTGGGATATAAATAAAATTTTATTATTATTATTATTATTATTATTATTATCTTTAAATACTATGGAGATTATCAGAGCATAAAAAGTGGTGTTACAGAAATGCCGGGAGATCACAAAAGGGATCTCTTATCAGACGACATCATTCCCCCCTTGTTATGCACCCATTATGTTACCATTCCACCAGAACTGCTTTTTATTGACACGAGAAACTGTCAATAGATCCCACATTCCATTTGTGTTCTGGATTTTCCTGTGTGCAACAAGGTGCCCCATTTTGCTGGCAAAATTCCAGCATCAATGAGAGGTCTCTGCCAGAACACTTCCTGGTGAGACTGGGACAGCCATAGAATCATAGAATGATAGAGTTGGAAGAGACCTCAAGAGCCATCCAGTCCAACCCCCTGCCATGCCGGAATACACAATCAAAGCATTCCCAACAGATAGCCATCCAGCCTCTGTTTAAAAACCTCCAAAGAAGGAGATTCCACCACACTCCGAGGCAGTGTATTCAACTTCCGAACAGCTCTTACTGTCAAGAAACTCTTCCTAATGTTTAGGTGGAATCTTTTTACCTGTGGTTTGAACCCACTGCTCCATGTCCCACTCTCTGGAGCCTGAGAAAACAGGCTTGCTCCACCCTCAGTATGACATCCCTTCAAATATTTAAACATGGCTATCTTGTCCCCTCTCAACATTCTCTTCTCCAGATTAAACATACCCAGTTCCATAAGCCACTCCTCATAGGGCATGACTTCCAGACCTCCCACCATCCTGGTCACCCTCCTCTGGACACATTCCAGCTTCTCAATATCCTTCCTGAATTGTGGTGCCCAGAACTGGACACAGTACTCCAGGTGAGGTCTGACCAAAGCAGAATACAGTGGCACTATTACTTCCCTTGATCTAGGCACTATACTCCTATTAATGCAGCCTAGAATCTCATTAGCTTTTCTAGCTGCTGCATCACACTGCTGACTCATGCTCAGCTTGTGGTCCACTAAGACTCCTAGATCCTTTTTGCATGTACTGCCATCAAGCCATGTGTCACTCATACTATATCTGTGCATTTCATTTTTACTACCCAAGTGTAGTACGCTACATTTCTCCCTGTTGGAATTCATTTTGTTACTATTGGCCCAGCTTAGTAATCTCTTGAGGTCATTTTGGATACTGATCCTGTCCTCTGGGGTATTAGCTACCCCTCCTAATTTGGTGGCATCTGTAAACTTGATAAGCATACCCTCTATTCCCTCATCCTCTCTCTCTCTATGGCTTTTCTTCACAAACGAAGATTCAGGAAGAACTCATCCCGCGCTTTCTGCAAGCACGCTGATGACCAAAAAGGCCAATCTGAGATAAACAAGTCCGATTGCAGAAAGCACAGCAGAAGGTCTCCTTGGGTGATGTTTCTGGGTTGTGATTCTTTCTCCGTTGTCATTTCTCTTCAAGATTTGTTCGGCGTGAATTCTCAAATAAGGCTGCAGCATTGTGGATAGTGTGTCTCCATGCCTCCCGATGTGAGGCCAGGGTGGACCATTGTTGGTGATCAATTTGGCCGAGCCTGAGATGTTGTTTCAGGGACTCCTTATATCGCTTTTTTGGAGCACCCCTCTTACGCTGACCCATGGCGAGTTCATCGTAGAGTACTATTTTTGGGAGGCGATGGTCCTCCATCCTAGAAACATGCCCTGCCCAGCGCAGCTGTGTTCTCAATATCATGGGCTCAATGCTGATGATCCCTGCTTGCTCAAGGACAGAAGCATTCATCACATAGTCAGTCCAGTGTATATTTAGGATTGTGTGTATACAGTGTTGATGAAAGCGTTCGAGGAGTCATAAGTGGCGGTGATAGGTGACCCATGTTTCAGACCCAGAAAGGTCTGAAATTCCCTCATCCAAGTCATTGATAAAGATGTTGAATAGCACAGGGCCAAGGACAGAACCCTGTGGCACTCCACTGGTCACTTCTATCCAGGATGAAGAGGAGCCATTGGTGACTACCTTTTGGGCTCGATCAGTCAACCAATTACAAATCCACCTAACAGTTGCATTGTCAAGCCCACAGGTTACTAACTTTTTTGTAAGAATTATCATGGGGGACCATGTTAAAAGCCTTACTGAAATCAAGATACCACTACATCCACTGCATTCCCTTCATCTATCAAGTTTGTAAGTCTATAAAAAAAGAGATGAGATTAGTCTGGCATGACTTCTTTTTGAGAAATCCATGTTGACTTTTAGTGATCATGGCATTCCTTTCTAAGTGCTTACAGACTGTCTCTTTAATGATCTGCTCTAGAATCTTTCCCAGTATTGATGTCAGGCTGACTGGGCGGTAATTATTTGGGTCTTCTTTCCCCCCCTTTTAAAGATGGGAACAACATTTGCCCTCTTCCAGTCTCTTGGGACCTCTCCTGTTCTCCAGGAATTCTCAAAGATTATTGACAGTGGTTTTGAGATTACTTCTGCCAGTTCTTTTAATACCCTTGATGAAGTTCATCTGGCCCTGGAGACTTTAATTCATTTATACTGGCCAGGTATTCCTGAACTACCTCTTTACCAATTCTGTGCTGTATTTTCCCTACTGCATCATCTACTCCATCTTCCCCAGGTTGAGCACTGTTCCCCCTCTGGGAGAAGACTGAAGCAAAGAAGGTGCCAAGTAGTTCTGCCTTTTCTCTGTCCCCTGTTAGCCTTTTGCCATCTTCTCCATGCAGTGGCTCTACCATTTCCTTGTTCCTCCTTTTGCTATGGGCATACCCAAGAAAGCTCTTTTTATTGTTTTTAACCTCTCTAGCAAACCTGAGCTCCATCTGAAATTTGACTTATCTGACTTTCCCCTACATGAGCTGGCTATTTGTTTGAATTCTTCTTTGGTGTTTCCCCCCCTTTTCCATTTCTTGTACATGTCCTTTTTAAGTTTTAGCTCAGTTGAGAGTTCTTTCAACATCCATCCTGGTTTCTTTAGACATCTCCTTTTTTTGTCCTCTTTGGAACTGTTTGAATTGTGATCCAGGTAAGTGACACACTTTTTATGACCCTCCCTGGGTTACTTGAGCATTTTAAAGTGTGTTTTTGTGCTTGCTGTCATTTTTTAAAATGTTAAGTTTACTTTTATTTTTGAATTTCCCATGCTCATGTCTTTGTGACAATCTGTGGGAATTCAATCCAGGAAGTAAACGGAGCTGCATTAGAGCTCCTTTCACTCCTGGGCTGCCCTGTCAATGGGAAAGGAGGTAAGTGCTGTGTGGAGGGTGATTGTGGTGAGACTGGGATGGAACAGGGGCAGGAGTGGAGATTGTGGGACAGGAACACTTTTTTCGTTCCTGCCTGATAATCTCCTATATTTAGGATTCACTCCTTTTCTGTCTCTCAAGATCTGAGCTTAGGGCAGAAGGAGTAGGTTGTTGTTTTAAAATAACCTTTCTTCATGCACTGTTTTGCTGCTGAAAATCACTTCCCTGCAGGTTCTATTTGTTCCTGTTGCTCGTACTAGGGAACCTTTTCACACTACAGAATTACAACACTATAGGCTTGTTTACACTGGCAGGAAACCCCACACCTACCTTGTAGTTGTGTATTTCTTTGCTCTGCAGCGGCCCAGTAAATGCCACATGCCTGGCTTGTCTGAGTGTAGATCAGTGTATTCTGCCACAATGTAATCCGACTTAAAGTAAAAGGGCAGTCCTACACTGATCATGTGCTCTATACATCACACTATTTCTGGCCATACAGCTGGGGCTGCTTCAGTTTTTTTTTAATGTTCACTCTTGCATGCAAATAAATGAATATACATGGTCCCAGAGTGCTTTATTATTGGATAAGTGGAGATACGCTTATCCAGATAATGCTCACAATCAAAAAATAAAATAAAGAAGGCACTAGGATGGAGTCCCATCCACCAGAAGCAAGCAATCACACAAGGCTAACAAAGAATAGGATGAAGTACTGGGATAGAGGAATAGAGTTTGAGATGATGGGATATACTATTCCTCTCCAAAGAGCAGAAATTTATGCAGAGAGAAAGTACGGCTATGTGCACCAGGTTATGCAGCAAATCAATAGAGTGATAGCCTCTGGGAAACTGAGCACACTTTGGACTTTATCAAACCAAACCCCTTTTCTGTTCTTTTGCCGGCATAATTTGTGACTTTTTACGCCGGCAAAAGAACCCCCTTCATCACACTTACCTTGCATCCCATCCAAAGGCAGCCCTGAAATGATGGAGGAGTGAACGGAGCTCTGTTCACTTCCTTGAATGAAATCCCACAGAATCTCGTGAGAAGACACGAGCGTGGTAAATTCAAAAAACAAAAGAAAAATAACATATAAAAAGTACAGCAAAGCATATAAACACACTTTAAAAGTCCCAAGTAAACAGGGGAGGTTCATAAAAAGAGTGTCACCTGGATGTTGTGATCTCTCCTAGAAGTGTTCTGGCCAGATTGGCCATTGATGCTGTAGTCCTGAGAAAAAAAAGGTGTGAGGATTCAAATGCCAGCAATGCCAGCAACAAATTGCTACAGCTGATCTATTGATGGCTTGGGCTGTCAATAAAATGTACAGATTTTGGATAAGACATAAAAACAAAGGGACATCATCTGGTATGTGCACCCTTTCATATTTATGTGGAGTCGTTATGATGCCATATTTGATGCGTCTGATAAAGTCCATAGGCTGTATTTTGGGGTGATATTTATATCTATCACTCATAATCACCCTGAAGGGGTGCTATGAGTGGAATACAATGTTAGATGGAATTTCACACAGTCAGTCAATGGAAGTTTTGGCTACGTTAATGATCACTAATGGCTGAGACATTAAGACTGATGGGTGCCAGGCAACCTTCTATTGGTCCAGGAGAGGTGGGGAGGAAAACTGGTTTTGTAGAGCAACGAGTATCTGGACACTTTGATTGAATTAGTGAATGAGTTACTTCCATGTATGTCCAGGATAATTAGCACATTTCCATGCTAACTTTCAGTCCAAGGGGGTTCCACATAATAACTACCCGGGCATGTCTTTTAGGAATTTGGTATCACCTCTTCCTTAGGTTTTCTGAGCACACTTTGAGTCCTTGCATTTGGGAAGCACTGGTCTACTAATAACCATGTGGAAGGCCCAATAATAATAAGCCAAATTATGAAATATAGCTGATTGATGAATTATTGGAGGGAAGGAGGTATCAGGGCAGGTAACAGTGTGAAAGGGCCCAGCTTAGTGTTGGAAGAAGGCTTAAGTCTCTCCTCCCCTTGCATTGTGATCTTATTCTAGAGAAGACTCCCTACAGCTGCTGTCAGATAAAAAGAAAGAACAGAAACTAATTCACATAATCAAAGACAGACTTAGTATCCTGTATAATTTGACTTAAAGATATCAGTTGTGACATAGATTGGAGAGGAGCATGCTTTCTCTTTTGATATACTGCCAAAGATTCCACTACAAAAGATCCCAGGGTGCTGCCTTCCTTTTGGCTTGCACCTGTTTATCCATGGCAGCCCTACAATGTTCAAGGGAATTGATGCTAGTGGCAAGCATTCAATACCTCTTATCGAGAAGAATGAGATTTGGAAGGTCATCAGTGTTCATAAGCACAGTGAAGGGGAAATAGGCACAAATTACCTCCTATTCTCCAACAGTTAGTGCTATTTCACCAAAGCAATTTTAAAAGAAAAGATAAAAATGTAACTTAAATTGGAATATTTATGAATATATGAGTGCATGTAAGGCTTCTGCAAACATTTTGAAAAATTAATGTGTCAAGATGAATTTTAATGACAAATTTGCTTCTGCCTAGAAGTGTCTTACTTAGAGTAAAATTTACATTTTCTCCCCAAACTGCAAATCTTATCCTAGTATCAGACGAGTATCTGGCATGCAGGATAGAATCTTCCAAAGTCCTCTGTGCTACTGGGACACAATATTCTGGTGGCAAAAACCAGAATGTGGTCATTGCACATGAAAGTGTGGTGGGAATTATGTGGAATTTAGTATGAATCTCCAGTTTGCTAAGAGTTTCTTTTCCTCTCAAAGAACATTAGTGTTGCACCTGTAAATGAGACGGCAATGAGTTGAAACACTTAGACTGGAGTCAGTGGACAGACCTGAGCATCTGGTTAGGACATATTGCCAAGAATTGTATTCTCAGACTCCCACAGCTGAGGTGGGCAATTTGTGATCCGCCAGATTGTGGACAGAAACTCCAAGCTAAATCATGCAGGTAGAATAGGAAAAGGTGAATGACAATGGGATCTGGAGGCGAAGCAGAATTACTTTACCTAGTAGCTCCAGGAGAAATTGGAAGGCCATGCGGGTGAATCAAGGATCTAACTTTATTGAAAGAAATGTATTTCTGTCCCACACCCCAACAGAGCAGAATCTGAACAGAAAGGAGACCATGAGTTCAGCATTTATACATTCTAATATAGAAGGTATCTGGTCGCATTGCATTGCATCTATGCCAGGATAACCTTCTATCCAACCAACATTCCTGACCAGATGTTTACATTATCTTCCCAGGCTAGGTGTCAAAACTGACCTTCCTCAGACTACTTCCAGTTTCCTTGCTTTTGAAAGGCCTTTTGGAAGGCCTCTAACATGTCTTACATGTCAAGGAGAAAAAGGTAGGCTGAGTGTAACTCTGTGTCAGCTTGTTTTTTCTGGAGGAGAGTGCTAGAAACCAAGGCACACAGTTCTAAAGAAATACAATCATTTTTTCTAAGTTATCCTAAGCAAAGCCATATTAGTGTCTTCTTCTCCTTCAGAAGTCATACCTTGTCTACACCTGCCTTATATATCCCATATCTACCAAGAGAAATTTCTATTAGGAACCCCAACTTCACTACTGCAGCACTGACAAAGAACAGAACACAGGTCAGCCAGAAAGAAGGAGACCAAATCTTGGTGTGGAACTTCTCAGCATGCTCTGTCCTCACTTCACAATGTGTACAGAGCCCATGGCAAAAGATGCCTTACTTTCTCTTACCATACAGGATGATGTACAACTTATGTACACCTAAACCATTTCTTGTTCAGTGGCGTCATCTCCCAAATGTGGCTCATGTGATTAAGGGAACTTTAAGCAACAAACCACAATTGCAGAGAAGCTCCCAACTTGCACCTATGAAGACACACAGCCAGTGTGCCATTCATTAACTGGCAGTTCTGGTCATACACTGTTCCTCACAAGATAGGGTCAGACTCAGTACCAGGGTAAATGGATCAGGACTGATAGCAATTGCAAACAGAGTTCCGATCCAACTTATTAAGTGTGATGGGTAAATATTGTTAGAATACTCCAGGGTCATCTCATCAAGTGAATCAAGTGAAAGATGGAATATTATTGAAAGAGCTGGAAGCTAGGCCAGTGCTTATGAAATCACCCTCCCACTGTTTTTAAGAGCAACAGTGTAGCCCTCTACATTCCCAGAGAAAAGGTTGTGTGCTGTTCCTATGCTATGCAGATCATTGTAATAAAGCCTACTGCAGAAACATTAAAACTATGAAGCCAAATGTACCTCTGTAAGATTTTCACTTGTAGTCTCCCTAGACTACTGAACCTTCCATGGTGTAAGAGGGTAATAGAACAGGGATCATAGTATTAAGCATGAGAATGCGATGAGGAAGAAAGCTGCAACTGCTGCTGTTTTGCAGCAATGCAACTATGGCAGGTGTAAGGGGTTATGAGGAAAGATTGGCAGTCATACTCCTCTGTGTCATTAGTAGCTCTCTCCACCATTGAACATGAACAATAAATGCTCTGACTGACCCTGATGTAGTTCTTCTGCTGTAATGCCTGTCACATGGAACTCTCTCCTTTGTTGTCTGTATTCTGAAGAGATGCACAAGCAGGGTAATTGCTTCAGCTCTACTGAGACACCACAAGTGGCTCCTGGTGTACTTGGACTGTTTCCTTTCCAGATGGACTTTACAAGAATGACTATTTAACTTTAAGAACTGGTGCCTAAATTTGCTGTTTTCCTCTTCCCTCCCAATCTCTGTTTCCTGTCACGCTGTATATTTCAGAATGTACAAAAACAGGGCAGAAACTGTTTGTTTTCATTGATAATTTTATTGCAAGCCTGAAGAACAGGGGAATTTCTCCCAATATAGATAAGAATACCCATTTAATATGGGGAAGTGTAAGAAAGGATGGAATGCACAACATAAAAAGAAGCAACATTATTCTCCTTTTAGGAGATTTTCACATGGGGCCAAAATGCCCTGTTATACAGCCCCGCCACCCCCTCTCCCATTCCTGCCATGGAATAACATAAATCTTTCACACACTTACCTTAATTCTATGGCAGGAACGGGCTCCCCCTCCCCTTGCTGGCCAGCTGTAAATGCAGCCGTAGTAAGCCTGCTTTTACGACCGGCCGTCTGAAATCCCAGCCATTATAGCGTGATAATGGCTAGGTGATATATTTAAAAAATAAAACTCCCCTAAACATAAAATCAGTTCGCCAAACACAAAAACACACTTTAAATCACACAATGAAAACAGGGAGGGTAAAATAAAGGGTACCACTTACCTGGATGTCCAGATTGTACCAGGAAGTGCTCAGAACAGACCTCCCTTCCGTGGCTGTCATTTTGGAACAGGAACAGGGCTCCTGTTCACACACCCATGATTGCATGATAGTGATGGAACAGGAGGTCTATTCACGATGAAAAATCGTGATTACATTGTTCCGGAACAGTCACAGGAGTAGGATGGTTGCAGGTCAGAACGGGGTCAACGTCGTCTAAAAGGGAAAACCTTTCCCGACCCTGTTCTGTTCCTGCCATGGGATATATAGCCCATGTGAAAATCTCCATAGTCTTTTTCTCCTTCCTGCTCTTTTGTTTTTCCTTTTAGTTAAAGCCATAGAGGAATGAATGGGTTAAAATGGGTGTGTACATTTTTAAAAAAATGAGATCCAAGAGCTTTAATTGGGAGGAACTTCTACAAAAAGTTGAAGCTGATTAAAGACAGTGTTGAAGGAAAATGGAACAAAGTCATAAGAGAAACTGTTTCTATCTTTTTTATTAGAAAAAGGATTAACAAGTTGCCAACATTAATTAAATTAAAAAGAAAGATCTGTACATTGCTCTCTCTATTCCAGATATAATATGTCTTCAGAATTTGTTCAGTCAGTAGGATGGGACAACAATGTAACTACTTTATGCAGATGCCTTCTCACAACACACATTGCTTGCCAGAACAGAATGAGACTCAGCTTACTAATGAAATGTGATTTTCATGACTAGTTAACTTAGATTAGAGTCATCTGGCTATAAAGCTAATAAAACTACACTACTTTAGACATAAGGTATATAGGAACTATCCTTGGCAGAACTGAGAAGTTGAATTACCTAAAAATATCTAACAATGTATCTTAAATAATATTGCAATTTTTGTCCTTCCCAACTCCCACGCTTGGCTAGAGTCCTGCATCCCTCTGTGTAAAGCTCTACTTCTGTGCATGATGTTCTAGTTGAAATCAATATCAGTGCTACTCAGTCCAGTGCTTTGAGACGCTTGTATTTCACTGCTATCCATCTCATCTGAGACTTCTGCGAGTGTGAACAAACACATTGCTGACAAAATGTATTACACAGATCTGGCACAGCAACTGGGACCTGTAACATGAGGGAATCCAGGGTGACCAGTGGATCATGAACTATGAAGAGTATCAACATCTACGAACAAACCAGAGAATTTTGAGTGATGAAAAATTCATCCTAGAGGAGGGAAGCAGCATGTACTAAATCCTTGAATGCAGCTTCATTTCTTTGACCCAGTTGTTGAACGCTTCTTCAAATCCATTAAGAAGTAAACAACAGCAATAACAGAGGTAGACTTTTCTTTTGTTATGGCAGTGTAAGTACTTTTGTGAATGTTACATAAAGAACTATCCAGTACCTCCTTGCACAACAGTTATATCTGACTGTCATTGTCACTCAGGTGATGCTGTGCACAACTCTGCTGCCCAACTTGAGCAACCACTGATTGGCCAGCTGTGTGCTGGGAGACCACTGTCATATTGTTGCTCTCCCAGAAGCCCTTGCAGTCCCTTGCAGTCCTCTTGTTAAATATCCAGATGGAGCATAAAGATCCAGTAGCATTAAACAGCACCTTGGCTTTTGGTTTAGGTTTTAAATGAGGGAAGGATTTATAGCATATACTGATTAAAAAACATCTGGAGAGCCATAGTTGTCCACTCTTGTCTCAAAAAATCTTTAAAGAGTGTCTTGGAGGATATACAATTATAACTAGATTTGTTTATTCATTTATTTCTTGAAGTAGGGCAGAAAGCATTACAGTGGGCCCTCTGTATTCGCGGGTTCAATATCTGCAGGTTTGAGCATCCAAGGATCATCACTGCATACCTAAAATGGTGGTGCCTATACTTTAAATGGTAGTGCCCATACCTAAAATGGCACTGCCACATACCTAAAATGGTGGCACCCATAACTAAAATGGCATCTCCCATTGATTAATATAGGATAACCATCTGCAGTTTTTGCTATCCAAAGGGGGTTCTGGAACCAAACCCCCAGGGTTATGGATAACCCACTATATATAACAATTGTTTTGCATCAAAGTAGCAAAACTCTTTCCCTAAATCACACACACCTATTGCCTCTTGACAAGAAATAGGACTGTTACCCCTGAAAAAGCCCTACTTTTTCAGTTTCTTTTTAAAAAAAATATTTCCTGAAGATATTACTAAACTATCTCTTCTCTTTTATATTTTGATTGCAGTATTCAATGGAAGCCAATCTCTCAGTCCCACCACCTTCCCAGGAATGTTTGGTGGGAACATCGGGGAGGGCCTTCTTGGTGGATGCTCACAGGCTTTGGAACTCCCTCTCTAGGGGCCAAGGATGGCCTCCTCATTGCTGTTCTTGTATCAACAAATCAACATCTTTCTGTTGATTTCTGCAAGCTTTTACAAATTGATTGCAAGGCATAATGGTTCAACGGTGTGTGGATTTGCTGACTTACTTTGTTTATCTTTTAATGGATGAGTTTACAACACACACTATATTTTAAAAAGTTATGAAATCTGAATCTACAAGCTCTCTAATCATCAACTTTATTCATGTATATATGTGTGTGTGTGTGTGTGTGTGTGTGTGTATCTTCTCTCATTTCATACACACTAGTCCAGTCACCAACTTCCTCCTAGCAAATATTTGTTACTCAATAAATTCTACATGCCATATCTCTTCTTTTACTTTTAATTGCTAATTCTAACATTGATGCTATGAAACTGTTAAAGCAAACACAAACATCTCTATCTCACCTTTAAACATCAGCTTCTGTTCAGAAATCCAACTATTGCTAGATCTCCCTATATTTTACTTATATATCTTATTACTATGTCCCAGTCTCTTTTAAAATTTCTCATTCTCCCTTCTCTCAGCAGGCAAATTAATATTAATGGGTGTGCTTCAAAAGGTTTTAATATGATGGATTGTTTAACAATAATTTTGTATGTCTTTACTTCTCTGTTTGTGAATGCCATTAACTGTGAGAATGTGGAAGACGAATGAATGCCCTGGACAACCTTCCACTTCAAGAACCAAAGAAATTGTGGAAAAAATCAGCCAGATTGTTCGAGTAGACCACCAACTCAGTGTACAAATGATAGCTGAAGCTGTGAATGTTAACAAAGACACTGCATGGAAAATTTTGCATGAGGATCCCAACATGAGAAAAGTTTGTGCTAAGATGGTCCTAGGGTTCTCACGCCAGAGGAAAAAGAGTGCCACAAGGAAATTCATGCTGACATTCTGCAGCGACTAGAGGTGGACCCAAACCTTTTTCAAAAAATCATCACTTGTGATGAAACCTGGATCTTCCCATATGATCCTGAGACAAAATGACAGTCAATGCACTAGAAAACAAAAGAATGAAAAAGTACGCCAAAGCAAGTCCACATTCAAAGCAATGCTCATTGGATTTTTGGCAGAATGAGTTCCAGAAAGCAGAACAGTGAACCAGCATTATTATAAGGAAATTTTGTCAAAGTTGAGAGAAAGAAAAACACGCCCAGAACTGTGGGAAAATGGTTTCATTCTTCATCAAGACAATGCACCTGGTCACACAGCACTTTCTGTAAAGCAGTTTTTGGCCGATAAACACATTACTACATTTGAACATCCTCCATATTCACCAGATTTGGCACCGTGTGACTTTTTTATTTTTCCTAAAGTGAAATCAGTGCTCGAAGGAACACATTTTGAGTCAATTGACTGAGTAAAGAAGAAAATGGCAGATGTGTTGACACAGTTGACAGAAAGTGATCTGCTCCATGCCTTCGACCAGTGGAAAACAACACTACATTAGTGTGTGGGTGTGAATGGGGAGTATATTGAAGGGGACAAGCATTGGAAGTGTAATCCATATAAATAAAGATGGGTTATTTTATCAGTCTTGTTATTTAATAGACAGACCTATATCTGCATAACCAATATCTCCTGGTCTGACCCCCCTCTAGGCCCACCTTGAGAGCCAGAAATTGGACTGGCCAATGAAGTTCTGTTCCGCTTTCAACTAGGGCACAAAGAGGAGGATGTTTCCACCTTCCTCCTGCCTGTGAGTGGGGTGTGACACGGACTTGCAACAGGGATCCTGCTTCTGATTGTCACAGGCTCACCCACTGGCAGGAGGGTGGTGGCAGAAACTGTCAGGAGTTAGAGACTGAACTCCATTATAAAATGGCCAAACAACTGCAGAACTATGCTGAGTCATAATGGCTGACTGAATGAACTACCAAGTCATGCCTAGTCAGGCCACTAGAGGGCAATGTCCTGTAGATGTATATATGGGAGAGCTCAGAACAGAGCTCACTTCCTCCTCTCTTCTCTTCCTGTGAATGCTGAAGCCTGGTGAAGCAGTTTCTCCTTCAATTGTAAATGTTTGTATATATTGCAACTGTTTGACTTTGAAGATAAAAGTTCCTCCTGCTTATTTGGACGTCAAACACTCTGTGTCTGAATATTCTTGGGAACAGGTTGCTACTAAGTCTTCTGAGATAGTTTTTGGCTTCTGGTGGGGATTGAGTGTCCTATCATCCCCTGACAGAAACATGATTCTCCTTGTGCCCTCATCAGAAACTGACCAGACATCCTTCACCAGATCTTGCTGGTTGATTTTAAGGTGGGCTGGAATGACATTTAAGACTACTGCATAGTGTTAATGAATACAGATAAGTTATGGATCCGTAACTCTGGGTTACGAATCCATAACTATAATACTGAATGCCAGCCTATATCTGTAGTCTACCCTTTCTCAGGCCAGCAAACATATACTTTTCCATTTTTAGCCTTGCAACAAACCACTTAGTAAGGTTACGATAAGAGAAAGAATGCGACTGTGCTAGGCTTGCCAACCATGCATCCTAAGCATATCACTTAGCATGTAGCCTAGGTAAGTTTCATGGCTGAACATGGGTGCAAGGCAACACAATTACGGTAAAAAAAAAACACTTAAAATAATTAGAACTAGTTTGGAGAAAAGGCAATAATATCTCCTGGAAAATTTGCCATTGCCACAGTATTAGTTCTTGACGTATGCAATCTAGTATCCTGCATAGAGTATTGTCATAACTTAATTAGAATTTCTTCCCTCAAAATATAACATGGATTCAGTCGGTATTTCCAGAAATCCTAAAAATGCAGCACAGCCTGTTGAATGGGAAGACATTCTGAAATCCAAGCGAATGGCACATGGAGGGAATTTGAGCCTTTTAAAATTCTAGAAGAGTTAAATACAAACAGAAATGTCACCCTCTGAGGCATGGGGAAGAAAGAAGATAACCTAATTACAGCCACTTGTTCACAACACAGTCTGCCCTTCATTCGCCAGACTAGAGTTAAACTTACTGTTGGATTAATGCTGCTACCTCAAGTGATGGTACATTTTGATAAAGCCAAAAATGTGGGTGAGGAATTTATATGAAGTGAGCTTGATATTTCTCAGTAAAACCAAGAGACAAAAAAATATATATAGCATGGATGAAGCCACTTAGACTTATCAGAAAGAAATCCCAGGGTCCCATCATTTGTTGTATTGGCAGTTGTGTGCATGACTGATTGGTAGCAATATCAATGGTGGTGTGTAGTAAAAGGGGAGGTTTGTGGCAGGTACCAATCTGGAGACTATAAAAATGAATTGTTCATGTTTCACTGGCTTTGATACGGCCATATCTTCTCTAAATGATACACTCAGCTCTTTTTCCCACCGGTTAGTCATTATTCTGTCATTTGGGTCGGCTGCCAAGAGTATGCCTTCGAACCATATGCATGCTGTAAAGCTGCAAAGGCAGCTGTCTCCAAAGTGAGCCAGTTCAGGAAGAATATGAAAACAAATTATATAAAAGTAGATTAACTTCTGTTTAACATCTTTTCAAATATCCCTGTCGACCGCCCACCATAACCCACAGCCTTGATAATCCCACTTGTTTGTGTGCACTCTGTCTCTGAACTTGTGATCCGTTCCTGGTCTGACTGGAATTTCAAATGTGAAGCTTTATATCTTTGCCTGACGAGCTATTGTAATTATAATCTTCGGTGTGCTAACTTGTGAGAAGGGCTCTTTGCATTCCTCTCCTGGTTGTACTGTTTGGCAGTCCTGTGCAAAACATTTGGTTTCCATGCTTCAATTTTGTTTGTGTCTGCACCTGCCTGGCTTTTGCTTGTTGACACTGGCACTGCTCCTTCCATTGTAACCCTATGATTTTGTCAGAGATGGGGAGAAAACTGGATTCTGCTTTTTATTTTATCTTATACTTGGTTTTACTGGCAACTGGGGAATGTTTTTAATGGAGAGTACAGTAATTGTAAAAATGGTGCTGTTGTACAATTGTAATGATAGAGAGAAGCAGTGGTGTAGTACTTAATGTGTTGGACTAGGACTCTGAGAAACCAGGGTTTGGACCCTTGCTCAGCTATAGAAACCCACTGGGTGTTCCGGAGCAAGTCACACTCACTCAGCTGTGGGAAAAGGCAATGGCAAGCCCTATCTGAACAAATCTGGCCAAAAAAAAAAAAAAAAAGCCCATGATAGGTTCACCTTAGGGCCAGTATAAGGTGAAATGACTTGAATGCACACACCAAACACAAACAATTGTAATATATATATATATATATATATATATATATTTCATTTATATGCTGCCTTTCTCCCTATATGGGACCTAAGAGGTGTCCATAGAACAGATTAAAAATACAATATATACAGTTAAAAAACAGTATTTTAAAATCAAATTAAAACATATTATAAAACAGATTAAAAACCTAAAAACATACAGAAAGAAGGGGATAATATTTTTTTGCCATTATCCTATAAGTTGTTTTTTTTAAAAAAAATAAGAATAGATACCTTGATAACATAGTGTTTCTTTTAATTTTTTAGAAATAAGGGGCTTTCTGCTTGCCGGCAGGCCTTTTTGCAGCCCGACCAACACCCCCTGAAAGCCCTCCAGTGCTCCCATCCCTGCCTCTGCTGGGGGAGGGGGGAATGGGGGACCACATGGGCTGCCCTGGAGGCCGCCATTCTCCCTGTCTCCTTCCTGGCCTGCCTAGTGGCTGGGAAGGGTGGGGAGGGAGCGGTGGCCAATTGGAGCAGCCCTGCCAAGCCCTGATTGGCTGTTGCTGCCAAAGGACGGTGGGTCATCCGGCCAGCCTCTGGAACAGCCAGATGACGTCAGGCAGGAGTGATGGAGCTGTTAAAAGGTAGCTCCATCGTGGTTCCTCCCGCTTTTGGCTCCAAAGAACCGAAGACCCACCCACCCTCCCTCAGGGTAGAGCACATTCCATGTCACAATTTGCGGGATGGCAGATGTCATGGGTTGTGATAGGGCATGAGGTCAAGGGGTCTCCATCAAGTGCAAGTTCAAGCACTAGCTCAAGTGCAAATCCAAGTTCAAGTTCAAGGGAGACACCAGCTCTAGTTGTTAACCAACACTTATTTACAGGGGAGGAGAGGGATTCGAGCGGATGGCTCGGCCAGCATCTCTCTCCTCCACAGGGAGTCGGAATTGACTGACAAGTGGCCATTGACCCACATGGGTGGGATCAATGAGTGGATCACAATCCATGCATTGCTGCCAACCATTTAGCTTGCAAGTTGTGGCCATTTATTGCCAAAGAACATGTATTTTACTAACCTGTATTTAACCATGTTTTCTGAAGTTGTAACCAATACAATTGTTATCAAATATATTGTGTGAGAGTATCATTCAGGAGGGTGGAGGGGCTGTACAGTCTGGGTCTGCAAATGTTTCCTTCTCTATTTACTCTTAAGATTATTGATATAGCTGTTTATGTTTAAAGTAAGGGTAAGTTTCTCCTTTATGTTTATATAACAAAGCATTTGAATTTCCATACACTTACCACAGACTTGCTAAACTTAAAGGACAAAAATAGTTGGTTTATTATTCAGTGTGATTATTTTGATTTGGCTGCTAGCAAGTTTTGATAAGGGTGTTTTTATCAATAACCAATATCCTTTTTGATGACCAAACTCTAGAAATAAAGAGGACAAAATTATGATCCCAGATCAAGTGCTTATCTACATAGTACCAAAGATGAACTTGAGTATGGAAGTCCCTGACTTTTGAGTGTCTACAATGAGGATTTAAGATATGCATTTGGGGAACAAAGATATAATTGAACATTTGATCCAACAACACATTTAGGCAGACCAATTCTTAATTGCACAAAGCTTTAATGAGATAGATAGATAGATAGATAGATAGATAGATAGATAGATAAGAAACCAATGAAGTTATAGGAGAAGGGTCCATGAAAACTTGGGGTTATAAAAGTTGGGAACAGCCAAAAAAAACACGACCCCAACTTCATCACACAACTCCCTTTACATTTCACACCCCTCGCTCTTCCCTTCCCTTCCCTTCTCTTCCCTCTTTTATTTTCATTGGGATTTAAGATTTATAGATTTCTCTTAAGAGGGGAGAAGGAAGTTAACTTTGGTTAGGTTTTGGGCTGAAGCTGGCTCCTGAAATTTCTCTTTTAAAACAGAGAAACATTTTTAAATAAGTAGGAAACAAACACTTGGGATTCAATTCATATCTTTTCTTATAACCTTGGGTAGTGCCTTCTTTCCTAATTTTCCCATTTTTGTGTTTGAAGATCATTAAGAGACCCTACATCTCAAGACAGGTATATCATCTGTCTATCTATCTATCTATCTATCTATCTATCTAATTTGCTTTTTTTAAAAAAATTTAAGCGTGGTTTGAACTCATTGGCTGGCATGCCCAACCACAGTGACTTGGATGGAGGTTTCACTCTGATCATTCAATATTTTTTTTTTAATTCTATGCTCTTGAGTACACTCAGGCATTCATCCATAGAGGGAACTCCCTCCAACGGGAAGCTAGGCTGGCCCCTTCCTTGTTGTCATTCCGCCGGCAGGCAAAAACATTTTTGTTTAAGCAGGACTTTGGCATATAAGTATGGCTTTTATTGGTGTGTTTTTTATGCTGTTTTTATCTGTGTTTTATTGTGTATGTTTTAATTGTTTTTAATTGTTTGTGAGCCTCCTTGGGTCCCACTCTGGGAGAAAGGTGGCATAGAAGTTGCATAAATAAATAAATTGTGAGAGCAGAACCGATATGGGAAAATCGGCGAGCAGTAAGTGAGGAGTTTGGGCTGAGATGCTCTATCAAGGCTTCCTCGGGTGCTCTGGGGGTGGTATAGGCCCCATTTAATGGAGCAGGCAACATGGGGAGCATGGCAGGATCAGTTTTTCTGAGGCAGTATAGGTCCTAATTCAGTGGCAGTGGTGATGCACAGGCATGGCAGGAGCAGGTCTTTGGGGGCAGCACAGTCCTCATTTACTGATGGTGTCAGCCCCTGGTTGGAGCACAGAGGCCACAAGAGCTCTTATAAGGGCTCTTAGGAAAAAGCTGCTCCCCTTGCAGAAACTTTGGGCCAAGCGGCTACAGTGAGCTTGCTTCACTCCCCCTGGCTTTCCCCCTTGTCATTGCCTTAAAAGTATGTCAGGCAGTAAGAACATCCATTTTTCCTTTGCTTTGATGTACACTTCAGTTGAAAAGGATTGCAGTGAGGTACTATAGAGGGTTTTGCCCTCACATGGTGACTGTTTCTCAGTCCTAAATTATATATTGGGTCAGGTAAATGGAAGGAGGATGGTATTCCAGTGCATGCAGTAGAATGCTAGTGGGCAGCTTGGGGTGGGGACACAGGGTGCAAGTGTTGCATGGTTACAGGCTAATGCAGGAGTTTGTCAGCAGGGAGTAGAAGTGTACGTGGTGGTTGGTGGTTGGTTGTTTCTTATCTTTCTCTTGTGTGCAGGTCTGTCGGAGCTATGCCAACCAGGAAAGTTCAAAAGACACAGTAGTAGTCATTGCCAAGAATGCAGGGACAGGTTGATTGGCCATGGAAATCTTGGGCAGATCTAGCACTTGCTGTGGCGGGAACCTTGAGGGTAACTCCAGAATGTTCCAGCTAACTTTACCAAACTGTTCAGCCTGGCCACCTCCACCCTCAGTGCCTGCCAACTTCCTTCTAATTCTCTCCCCTGTTCCCCCTTTATCTGGGTTGGGTTGAACCTTTATAACCAGGATATGTGGATGTGTGGTATTTCTTGGTAAGCATGCCTATAAACTGTCTTTAGACAGAATGAATAACAGTGAGTCTGGATTATATAAACAAACAAAAGGATTGATTTATTAAAGTTTTAACATCAGCATTGTAATCTTCTGTTTAGAACTTTGTTACTTGCTTAACAGCCTTGAATATCACCTTGAGGTGACAAACCACAATTGCAACAGCACATAGGTTGATGCTTAGAGATCCTAATATCTTTCAGTTAAATACCAGACTCATTCACTCTTTGTTCCAGTCAGCCTTAGTACATTCAAACTTCACAGCCACTGCCCACATCCTCCACAGTTTCAAACCTCACCCAAAACCTCATCTCAAACAAACTCCAGCCAAACTCAAACTGAAACTCTCAACTGAAAAGCATGCCTTCAAAACTCTCTGAAACCCCTCCCATTACAGTCATCTGCTCTGGGATTGGTTCCCTCATTCTCACTTTGCATTCGCTCAGAGGCATGCCCATCACACCAGCTAGGGGGAGGAAGAAGGGCACCACCAAATTCTCTGAAGATGCCAGCCACAGTTGCAGGTGAAACATCAGAAGCAAACTCTTCCAGAACATGGCCTCACAGCACGGGAAAAAAACAAGGAAAATCTAAGGGCACCACCAGTTTGGAGACCTTTCAGCCAGCACACGAGCAGGACCCAGATACTGGAAATGCTGACGAAACAAGTGGAATGGATGAAGTCTCAGGCAGTGTCAGTGGTCATTTCACCAGGTTCTGTATACGCACAATCCTAAATATACACTGGACTGACTATGTGATAAATGTTGCTGTCCTTGAGCAAGCAGGGATCACCAGCATTGAGGCCATGATATTGAGAACACAGCTGCACTGGGCAGGGCACGCTTCTAGGATGGAGGACCATCGCCTCCCAAAAATAGTACTCTATGGTGAACTCACCACAGGTCAGCTTAAGAGGGGCGCTCCAAAAAAGCGATACAAGGACTCCCTGAAACAACATCTCAGGCTTGGCCAAATTGATCACCAACAACGGTCAACCCTGGCCTCACATCGGGAGGCATGGAGACACACTATCCACAATGCTGCAGCCTTATTTGAGAACTCACACCGAACAAGTCTTGAAGAGAAACGACAACTCAGAAAGAATCACAACCTGGAAACATCACCCAAGGAGACCTTCTGCTGTGCTTTCTGCAACCGGACTTGTTTATCTCAGATTGGCCTTTTTAGTCATCAGCGTGCTTGCAGAAAGTGCAGGATGAGTCCTTCCTGAATCTTCATTTGCAAAGAAAAGCAAGAGAGAGAGAGAGAGAGAGAGAGAGAGAGAATGAGGTTCTCAAGAAAGCAAAACAGGGACCCAGCATGAACAGTCAGGGCAGATGGCATGGGGCTGGCACAGGCCACATTTGCTGTCTAGTGGCAACAGCGGAAGCACATTGTATTCAGAAGAGGAGCAAATGCATAGGAAGAAGACAAGCAAGCAGAAGAAAAGGGGAAGGACCAAGAGGCACATGAAGTCTAGTCTTAGAGAGGATTCAGATAGCAGGGGCTTCTGAATGTCAGGAAAGGGGGTGATTAATGGAGGGCTGCCATGCATGTTCCAAACCTCCCTTCATGGGCAATTAGGAGGAGGGTTTGCAGGGGGGCAGACTGCCAGGGGTTCCAAGAGGGCATTGGATAGGGAGGAGGAGGTGAAAGTTGTGGCATAGTACTCCAACGATTATGAGGATCCATTGGGCATCCACTTAGACAGGAAGACGTGGGAAAGAATTTTAAGTGGATATTATTTGGACATGTTCTTCCTACTTACACTGGATGGCAAGGAGAAGTACATGCCCAAGGCTGACATAAAGAAAAAAAAAGGAGGAGAAAGGGGATACAGCTGAGCATTCATTTAACAATTGGTTGGTGGGGTACACTGTGTTCATGGGCATGGTGCAATCAGCCTACCCAGAACAAGGCTGGGTACCAGAACCTCTCTAACCACCTGTGTGACGTCCTGGTGGGGGATGAAGCAGTTTTTGAATATGACATAGCATTTAGGAAAAGAGCATCACAATGGAGAAAGCTAGCTGAGGCCTAATTAATGATAAACTCTGGTTAGTGTTGGTTGAAACCACATAAAAGGAAAGGAAAGGATGAAGGCGTCAAGCCTTTTTGTTGGATGGGTAAGAAGGATTCTTGTAGGTAGGTTTCCTGGGAATATAACCAGAAAAAGTGTCAGTGGGCTTGGTGCAAGTTAGAACACAATTGTGAGATCCACCTTGGGCCACATGCTAGACTGTCTTGCTCCTGCCCAAGAGGTGGACAGCAGCAATTTTGGTCAAGACATTCCAATGCAGCAGCCAATAATAAAAAAGAAACAATGGGGGCTGTCATAGAACCATAGAGCTGAAAGAGACAACAAGGGCCATCCAGTCTATCACATCAATCAGCCTCAGGTCTCATAAAAATATTTTTATTTCAGACAATTGGCTAGAGTATCTAGCTACACATGTATTTAGTAGGCAAGATCTACAGAGGATGTGAAATGAAGGAGAACTTTGAAAATCTACATTGTAATGAACCTTTGAGAACATCTGCTATTGGTTGCCCTATGAATAATCCAAACCAGTCTTCCCCAATCTAGTGCAATCTGGTGTTTGGACTACAAATGCCATCATCCCCATTCCCATCCATCATGGGCAATGAGAAAAGAAAAGATAATGGGGGTTGTATTATAAAATAACTGAAGGGCTCCTGATTGAAGAATGCTAGACTAAGTAATTTTTTTAAAATAAATGAAACTCAGAGCTTAGATTTTCCTTGGTTTTTTTTTCTGGGCTGTGAGGCCGTGTTCTGGAAAAGCACTCTTCCAGAACATGGCCTCAGAGCCCGAAAAAACCCCAAGGAAAATCTATGGATGTCGGCCAGGAAAGCCTTAGACTTCACACAAAACTTAGAGTTTCAGCCACAGGGTACACCTATTTAGCTGCATGGCTCTCCCTGGCCTGTTATTTCATTATTATTTTTTCTTTACAAATCCATATTTCATTGAAATAGGAGGCAACACCAGATGGATATTTTTATGAGGATCTAGTATAGGGGAATATGCCAAAGAAAACCAGCTTTTATATTTAGTGTGTCCTTTTAAAACAACAACACAATTCAGACTTCCCAGCAATTTTCTCAACATATCTTTGGGCCTAAAGTACCTCTTTTCTCTCCATGAGAACTATGGAGTTTTTTCAGCAAGACTAAGCACTAACCATTTTATGGGTATTTATTATCTATTATTTAAAAAAAAATCTACCCTGCCTCTCAGCTGCAAGGCTGCCTTCCAGTTAAAATACAACAATACAACAAAAGCATCAATGCAAACAGTACAACAAAACATCAAAAAACAAACTGAAGAGCATGAAATCAATTAAAACAGCAGCAGGATATAGAATGTGCTGCTTACTGGATCATAGCTATCACAACTAAAAGCAAACAGATAGCAGGAACATCTCTATGGACAAAGGATCCAGGATCAAATGAGTGTGTCTAGGGGTACATTTGAAACATTTAAAGCTGAGCTCCGAGCTGTGTCACAGGTCAGGAAAGTGGATACCCTTTATGGAACTCTGGCTCTATGATGTTAGACTTTACAGTGGAAATGATCTACTTTTCCACCTTCCAGCATTAGTCCAGGCATCCTTTGGACAATGGATTAAAGTCATATAAAAATGGCCTGGGGAGCAAGCACACAATGTTCTAAATCTTTCTCTACCAGATTTAATGTTCTTTTTGTTCAGGTTGGTAGCTGCCCACAAAAATAATGGATTAATTGGAAATAAACCTTGCATACTATAAACTTTTGTTATGCTCACAATTCTAGTCATTATTTTCATGGATTGTATCCTCAGTTTTCACTGCTCTTACACATTCTGTTAACCATTATATATTAACCAAATGATAGGGATCGCATGGTGTTTTCATGCAACTACACAAAATTATTCATGGGATTGCCTATATAAGGCAAAAAATGTGGATTGCTCCACAGTAATGGCAACTCGTAGCAGCTGCTATTTGTCTTAATGTTTTTTTAGGGGCAGATAGCAGCCATGTGAAGCTATCTGCATTTGCTCTGCAAACGGGCATGCCTGCGAATCAAGATCACAGCTGTGAGTGAATTACTCGTGTTTTCACTTACCTCAAATTGCCACTGCTGGACAATATTTTTTTAAACCCTATCCAAGGTGTGAAAGAGTGACTTTAACAAAAAAGTACCCTCCTCGGGGATTTATCTCCTTAGCGCTTATTTGCTAAGGTGAAAATCCAACATGGAGGCTTTGGGTGCTTGCCTTCTTAGCAAACTCTGCCCTTCACACATTTCTGACCAATCAGCTTTCAACTTCCGCTCATATGGGAAAGCAAATCAATTTGGTCGCTTCTCCTAAAGACCAAGAATGCACTCCTCCCCCCCCCCCGTTTTTATAAAGCTTTGGGAAAAGCTGCTTCTCAATTGGCAGAGGAACGTATCCCCATTGGTCCCACCAGCTGCTTACCAGTAAGTGGGGTTATGGGAATTTTCATGGTCCCTACCTAACCCCTAAACTATGTAGCCCCTAAACAACACCAACACCAAAACCAACATATTTTCCACAGTGCTGGGACTCAAGGCAGCTTACAAAAGTTGAAGCAAACACAATTAAAAGACAAAGCAAATGCTGTAAAATTACAGCATTAAAGCCAATTAAAACAAATCCATTAAAAACATTAAGAGCAGCAAACCAGCACACTATTAGAAGTCCTTGTAATTGTATTTCTAAAAGCCTGTCAGGGCAGAAAAGTTTTCACTTGTCAAGCAAAGGATAGCAGGGAGAGAACCATCCTATTCTCCCTGGGAAGTGAGATCCAAAGCCTAGGAGCAGCCACTGAGAAGGCACTCTCCTTTGTTCAGATGAAAACACCTGGGAACAAGTTGGGAACAAGGACTTTATCAGACTAGCATCGAAAAATGCTGTAATTCCACTATTGAGGACAGTAGAAACATAGTGGCATTTCTCTCTCTGGCTTTTCTTCGCAAACGAAGATTCAGGAAGGACTCATACCGCGCTTTCTGCAAGCACGCTGATGACTAAAAAGGCCAATCCGAGATAAACAAGTCCGGTTGCAAAAAGCACAGCAGAAGGTCTCCTTGGGTGATGTTTTTGGGTTGTGATTCTTTCTGCGTTGTCGTTTCTCTTCAAGACTTGTTTGTCGTGAGTTCTCAAATAAGGCTGCAGCATTGTGGATAGTGCGTCTCCATGCCTCCCGATGTGAGGCCAGGGCGGACCACTGTTGGTGATCAATTTGGCCAAGCCTGAGATGTTGTTTCAGGGAGTCTTTTTTTTTTTTTTTTTTTTGCTGGCTTTTCTTCACAAACGAAGATTCAGGAAGGACACATCCTGCGCTTTCTGCAAGCGCGCTGATGACTAAAAAGGCCAATCCGAGATAAACAAGTCCGGTTGTAAAAAGCACAGCACTGCCCTGGAATTATCACACGACCCCCATAGTGCTTTAAGAATGGGATTTTACTTCTGTGATTTGGCATGGGCAAGATTTCAGCGGTTCTTGCAAGAAGATACAAGCGCACTTAAAAACACCAAAAACCCCTTAATTAACAAACTAAACCAATACCTAAACCCTTTTAAAAAAACCTAAAAACATGCAAATAAAACAGGACAGTTCATTAAAAGAGCGTCCTGTAGATCGTTTTTATGTGCTCACCCAGCAGATTTCTCACTGGGAAAGGGGAGGGGGAAAAGAGGACCAGCGATTCACGCTATAATCTCACGATTACAGCAGGACGTGATTCTTCATGCTCTTCAATACCATGAAAGCAATGATATTGAGAGCTGTTGACACCTTGTCCCATCAATTGAAAGGGATGCATTATTGGTGGCTGGAGAACAGAGTGACCATGGAAGGACAATGATGTCATACGATAGCGGGAACCCATTTGTGTCTGATAAAGTCCCAAGAGATGGCACATTTACTGTATGATCGAAAAGGAAATATATAAATACCTGGAAGTTCAAACTAAGCTAAACGAAACACATAGCTATCTTTGTGTGTGGGTTACTTTTGTGCCAGTGAAGCCTCACCACAAACTATGCATACATCACAGAAGGGAAAGACCATGCAGCACATACAAAGACAGAAATTTTCCCATGACCTGCATGTGGTATCTTGATTGTAATATATATGCATTGCAGGTTGCAATTTACACCTTAAACATTTCCATAGGCCTGTAATAGCTTCTGTGTTCTCCATTGTGTACAAATGATATTCATTCATCCAGCTCAGTTTCAATTGTCCTCCAAATAGGTTACAAATTTACAAGCGTGAGTTGCAAGACCCCTCCCCATTCCCACCCCGAATATCTGAGCTAATAATTTCAACACCACAGTCAGTTCTAGAGTGAAGTCTTAGGTCTCTTTCATGTTGCACAATTAAACCACAGCTAATACCATTTTAACTGTCATGACTCCATCCTATGGAATCCTGAGATTTGTAGTTTTATGAGGAAATGGCACTCTTTGGCAGAGAATTTTAAATGTTTCATGAAACTATATATAAAAAAAGATGCTTTAGGACGAAGCCATTGCATTTAAAGCAGTGCATATGTGCTGTTCCTATCATCATCATCAACAACATCATTCAAATCCTGCATTTCTCTAAATAATGAGACTTAAGGTACCTAACAACATAGTTAAAACAACACAGACTAAAACTATGGAAAACCTCCAATAGAAGTATAAATATAAAATTTATTTTAAAAACAATTAAACAATTTATAAAGTTAAAAATATTAAACATTGAAAACATCAAAATTCATTAAAAGACTACCTACAAACCTTAAAAACAGCACCACACAGCATTAAAATCCCAACTCAGTCAGTTTCTAAAAGGCTGACAGTATAAAAATGTTTTAACATGCTCATGGAAGGAGAGCAAGGATGGGGCCATCCTGGCATCTCTAGGAAGGGTGTTCCAAGTCTAGGAGCCACCACTGAGAAGGCCTTCCTTGTTCCCATTAAATGAGCTTGAGAAGGTGGTGGGACTGAGAAAAGGGGCTCTCCAGAAGATCTTAGAGCTCTGATACAGAGAGATGCACTCCTTCAAATAAGCTGGAGCCAAGCTGCATAGGGCTTTATAGGTCATTACCAGCACTTTGAAATGTACTTGGAAACAGACTAGCAGTCAGTGAAGCTGTTGCAACAAGGCAGTGTGTGGTACCTGCAGCCAGCCCTAGTCAACAATCTGGCTACTGCTCTTTGGGCCAACTAAAGTTTCTGAACACTTTTCAAAGGCAGCCCCATGTAGAGCACATTACAGTAATTCAACTGGGGTGTAACCAAGGAAATTACCACACCAGACTTATAACGTGTAGCAATCATGTTAATGATGCACACGGAAACATACTGGTATGAAAGCAATCCTTATTGCACCTCTGCTTCAATACCGGTATGTTTCCCTTTGATTCACTAACATGATTGCTGTGCAATACTGGTGGGAGGGTGGGGGGAATAGACTGGTCAAGCAAGTGGGGGGGAATAGTCAGATCGGGTAGTGAAGGGACGGGGGAGGAAAAGAGGGGTGGGGGGTATAGACCTGGCAGGCAAGGGGGTAGAAGAAATAGTCAGATCAGGTGGGTTGGAGGGCAGGGAATCAAGGGGAAGAAAGATGGAGAGAAAAAACATGTCTACTCACCTCACATGACTGCCGCTATGGGAACTGAAGTGTAAGAGGACTTATCCCACAGAAGCAATAATGGAAAGGCGGCATTATTGATGGGTTTCCCCCATCAATGAAAAGGTGCCCTCCAGCAACAGTTTGAATGCTGATTGCCAACAACTGAGACACAATGTCATGTGATAAGGAACAGATGCATATGCTATTATCCTCCTCTAGTACTACGGGTAAAGCCTGGTGTGATTATCTCCCAAGTAACATGTATTACAGTGGCCAAATACAACTTCTCCAGAGATGGGTGCTGTTGGCACACTAACTTTAACTGAGCAAATGCATTCCTGGTCATCACTGAGACCTGGGTCTCTCACCTAAGGGTAGAATCCAGGAGTACCCCCAAAACTGCAAAACTGCATTTTAAGGGGAGCATAACCCAATCTAACACAAGCTGAATCCCAGTTTCCATACCTGTCTTTTGTCTGACCAGGAGTCCCTGGTCGGTTGAGAGAATCTTACTCAGGTTCACTTACTGTGAAACAACTTTACTCAGCAGATAATGACCACACAGTTCAACCCAGGGGCACACTTAAATCTATTCAAAACTGAGAGCTTTAATTCTCTGTGGGCTGTTAACTACTAAAGAATTCCTTCTCATTTTTCATAGTTGGTTTCAGGTACCTGAGTTCAAAATAAATTTGCCTTGCATTGCTTCACAGTGGTGCACATGAATTTAAACCAGGGTTAGGAACAGTGCAGTCCTCTAGAGGTTGTTGAACTGCAAGTCCCAGCAGCCATAGCCAATGAAGATGAATGCTGGGAGTTTGAATTTGGCTCCCCCTTCTGATTTAAACTGTTGCTTTTATTAGAGAAATGGATGGTCAAATGGCCTAGATAGGATAGGGTTCTGCTACTGTGCATGAGATAATTTAGACAAATTCCCAATTGATGTAAAGCAGAAGGAGCATGGAAGAAAGGAAGAGAGAACAGGAGAGAGAGAGAGAAATTCCTGAAATTAAATGACTAACAAATCTTGAACCCATGCAGAAAATTATACACTGGTCAACTCCCATACACATTTCAATTCCAGTCACTCTACCAGACCACCCTCCATAAACATTCTTTTGCTGGCATATTTTGAAGCATTTTTATACCGGCATAAGAACCCACTTGATCAGACCTACCTTTAGCAGCGTTAAAGAGGCAGCCCCAGCATAAATGGAGCACAAACAGAGCTCCATTTACTTCTGGGTTTGAGATCTTGCCAATTCTCGTGAGAAGACGTGAGTGTGGCAAATTTAAAAAATAAAGCAAAATAAATACACAAAACATAGACACAAGCACAGAAACAAACTTAAAAAAATCACAAGTAAATCACCGGGGAGGTTCATAAAAAGAGTGTCCGCTACCTGAATATTCAAGAGACAATTTGTAAACCTTCAAACCCATTGACACAGCCTAAGAAAGGGGACAAATGTGCAAGCATTATCAACCAGAGCAATGATCTTATGCATTTTACTACTAATTCTCCAACCCAGAAAATGAACACTCTTGCGGAGTTCCACAAATCAGGTGGTTTAATAGAAATGACCTTAGCAGAAGGATGTACTCCTATGCAAGTTACAGAACATACAGTCAGTCGACTACTTAACTCTCTGTCTCCCCACAGGGCATTTGAAGCTGTAACCTTGGAACAAACCTCCATCTTCCAAGTCTAGGAATCTCAACCTCCACTGAAGAGTTACCAGATGCACCGTGATCCAACTATGGAGAAGATGGCCATGCAAGAAGAACGTCATCCCTCCCAGGACATCTTAGGTTATTCAGGTCACTTACCTGGCTCTTGTGATCTCACCCAGAAGTATTCTGGCATTGACACTGTATTCCCATGAGCACAATGGCATGAAGTTCAAACACCAGCAACACTGGCTAAAAAGCACCACAGCCAATCAATTGATGGCTTGACCCATCAATAAAAAGGAACCACTTTTTGACAAGACATGATTGCGAAAGGATAACTGTGACGGACAGCTATGTGGACAAATAGAATGGTATGGTTCAGGAGCCAATCCTCTGGGAGGAAGCAGAAGGGGGAGGGGCTTCTAGGGGTTGAAGTTGGACTGACAGGGGAAAAAAGCCAGTTGAAGTGAGAAGCTTGAGCTATGACAGTGGAGTTAGTTGTTAGAGTTAGTGAAGGAAGATGACAGTTGGAGAAGGGAGTGGACTGTGAAGGGCTATACAGTTGTCTCTTCATATTCACTGGGGTTTGGTTCCAGGACCCCCCCATGGATACCAAAATCCGTGAATACTCAAGTCCCATTATATGCAATGGAAGAGCAAATTGGTGTCCCTTATATAAGATGGCAAAATCAATGTTTGCTTTTTGGATTTTTATTTTTTAAGAATATTTTCAAGCCACGAATACTTAAATCTGTGGATACCAAATCCATGGATATGGAGGGACAACTGTAATGTGCTAATGAGAGGCTGAAAAGGGCATTTAGCTTGAGAAAAGACTAGAGCGAAGTAACGTGCAAGGAAAATGAATATTTAATCCAGTTATGTTTATGTTATTCAACAATAAACCATTCTTTATGTTTCTTCATTACATTCAGTCTGGTCATGAGTGACTTTTCATTTATTTAGTCCACAGTCCTTATTAACATCCACACCTAATCACAAGAGTTATCCATCTGTGTGTGATGTAATTTCGGCTATGGCGTGAGTGGGCACCACAAATTTGGTGGCAGCGATGCAATTTGAAAGATCCAGTGAAGGATTGAGAATCCAGTAATGAATCCTTAGTGACTCTGGTGGAGTGTATCTAGGAGAGAATCAGTACGGACAGATCTAGGAGAGATCTAGTGCTGGGAGAAAAGATCCAGTGGCCAGAGAAGGATTTCTATGAATATATTTGGTTAAGGAGAGCCAAATATAAGTATTTGTATGTAGATAGTACAGGTGTGTGGGGGAAAGAAAAGCACAAGTAATTCCTGAGGTAATTGTTTTGGGGTACAATAAGAAATTCTTGTGACTGAAAGATTAAACAAAAAGTCAAGCCTCAAAATAAAGTGTTGACAAAAAAATTGCTGCCAGTTTAAAACAAGTACATTGTATTCCTGAGATAAAAAGCCTTGGTAAAGAAGGGATACATTAAAAACGAAGGTCAAAAGTTGATTTGAGCCTCAACAGCCAAGTTGATACACATTCGGCCAGTAAGAAAAGTAAGGAAAAAGACAGTTTTAACCAGTAAACTAAGGGCTGGGCTGTCTGAATTTTTAAATAAGGGTGATTTCTGAGGTAAAAGATGTAGAATAAGGTAGAAAATCACCCAAACCATCAATTTCTTAGTATTCCTGAGGTAAAAGTGTGTTGGTACAGTAGGGATTAATGGTAAAATATATCCCAAAAGAATTGCAGAAGCATCCAAGGCTTTTGTGGCTGAACCAGAAAGGAAGCCATGCAGAGAAAGGAAAGCTTAGAATCTATTACAGTGGTAAATGCAGATAGTGCATATGGAAAATAAATAGAGAAAATGAATTGGCTAAGATAAGAAAGGAAAGACAGGAAAGGGAAATAAGACACCAAGAAGTTCTAAGAGAATATGAGAAAAAATTAAGAGAAAATAAACTGCAACATGAGGAAAAAATAAGAAATAGAACAAAAGAAAATTGAAATAGAAAGGAAATTTAAAGAAATATAACTGCAACATGAGAGAAAGGTGAGGGAAATTGAAAATGGCTAGAATTGAGAGGGAGAAAGAACCAAGACAATAAGAGATAGAAAAGGAAAAGGAAAGAGAACTACAGACTGAAAAAGAAATAAGACAACAAGAAATCCAGAGAGCGCATGAGGTGGAAATGTATAAACTTAGATTGAGGGAGATGGGATTAACAGCTAATGTGAATACAAGCAACAATAACACAATTAATGGGCCTTCTGTAGATATGGACAGATTGCCAAGGTACTTTGGAGGAGATAATGTGAATTTTTTCTTTATTTTTTTTAAAAAAAGCTTGTGTGGATATGGGAATTAAAGATGAAGAAAGAATGGTATATTTAAGGTCACAGATACGTGGGATATTAACAGAAATATATAGGGAAATGAGACTGGAAGAGTGCTCAAATTATTCCTTATTCAAGGAAAGGGTAGAACAGGCATTTGGACTAAAGCCAGTACCTTATAGACAACAGTTTAGAAGTACTGAGAGAAGACCTTGGGACTTAAATTTCCAATAACTCAGTATGTTGACAGGAGACTATATAGAAAGGAAAATCCCTCACATGATAAAGGAAACTCTACCTATGGCCCAGAACACAGTAACAGGGAGTTTAACCAATGGAGGGGCAAAGAAGCCAATTTCCTGAGGGGGAAAAAAAAAGGAAATTTTCATCATCAAATTCCTCAAATAAAGAGGCCATGAAAAATAAACAGTATAAACATTGGAGAGGAACATTCAGGGAAAACTGTCCTGAGAGGAAAAAAGAATTTGTTGGATATAGTCACCCTAACAATGTGGGCATGAGTAGGAGAACTTGTTTTAAACAGGGGCATTATCAATTTAATTGTACAAACCAAAGTGACAGAAATATATATTCAAAAGTTAAAATGGCTCTAAAGTGGGCAGGCCATTCCTCTATCAGCCCAAGGTTCAGTGACAGTTGAAAATAACAGTCATGGAGACAGAGACATATCTGAGGAGGCCAATGTGTGCAACAAAGTTATCTGACAGAAATAGCCAAAAGAGTTTTCGTTTAGTCCTTGATATGGACCAATCTTGATACTATGAAAGCTGTGACAAGGGGAATATGCATAAAAGAAACTTTTAACTTAAAAAAAAAAGGCAAGAAGAAAGAAAAGGGAAATTAGAAAGGGAAAAAGAATTACTGGAAAATGAATATATATTAGATAAGGAAAAACAAACTTATATTGCGTTATGAGCAAAGAGGGAGGAATTGGATAAAATGGAAGTAGATGAAGTACAGGAAAATTTAATTTATTTAAGAAGGGAGTATTTTGAATTTAGTAATAAAAATTCAAAAATGTTGGCTAGATCCACACAGAAGAAGAAAATGTAAAATATGATAAATGAGATTAGAGATAAATCAGGTAAAATGAGTAGAACAATGAAGGAAAAACTAACGATTTTTGAAGAGTTTTATAAAGACTTGTACCAATCAGGGAATAAACCGGTGGAAAAAATGTAGGGGAAAATTGGAAGATTAAAATAGAAGAGGAAGATTGGGATTTATTAGAAAAACCAATTATGAAAATGGAAGTAGAGGAGGCAATAAATAATTTAAAAAGTGGGAAAGCTCCAGGAATGGATGGGTTAGGACCAGATTATTATAAAGTATTTAAAAAGAAGTTAATACCTAAATTATTAGAATTATATAATAATATAATAACTGAAGATAAAATCCCTCCATCATGGCAACAATCATTGATAATATTGATACCAAAACCAGATAAGGATTTGATGGACCCTGGATCATACAGGCCTATATCATTGATAAATCATGATTCAAAGTTACTATCAGCAATAATGGCAAAGAGAATAAATAGTTGTATGTATAAATATATATTAAAGGATCAATGTGGATTTGTGAAAGGAAGACAAATGTCAAATTTAATAGGAAGGGTGTTAAATAAAATACATATAATCAGCAAAACAAAATTAAAGGCAGGGATATTAGCATTAGATATATTTAAAGCATTTGACTGTGTGGAATGGCCAACATTAAAAATAATACTGAAAGAATTTGAAATGGGGGAGAGGTTTAGAGGATTAATATATCAATTGTATTCCTATAACACAGCTACAGTGATGGTTAATGATGGAATAACAAGAGAGATAAAAATAATGAGAGGAACAAGACAAGGTTGCCTACTTTCTCCAATATTGTTTGCAATGGTAACAGACATTCTAGCAAATGTGATAAGAAATGATAATAGTATAGAAGAAATTGGATTAGAAACAAAACATAAGATAAGTTTGTTTGCAGATGATACATTGTTAACAATTAAGGAGTTGATTAATGGAATAGGACAAATTAAAGAACATTTAAAATTATTTGGGGAGATGACAGGTTTACAGGTTAATTGGAATAAATCAGACATGATGTTATTTAACTATACTAAGGAAGAAGAAAATATATTTGTAAAAGAGAAAAAATTAGAAGTAAGATTGAAAAGTAATATTACTGCTCCCCAGGCCTCTCATGGAGCCTACAGCCGGGGAGCACTCCTTGCATACAGCAAGGAGGGGGAGACCAATGATTGTGTCACTGGCAAGCACCGGCGACGTGAGGAGAGGGGCGGGGCCAGAGCACATAAAAGGCGGCCCGTCCATCTTCTCAGCCTCTTTCTCACTCAGCGATCAGCAATCGGCTGGTCACTTGGGGATCGCTGCTTCCCTGCCTTTAGAGGCACTGGGGGAGCAGTTTTGGAAGAGCTGCTTGGCAATTTGCCTGTTTCTTTGGGTTTTAACCTGAGGGTTTTTTCCTATTACAACTTGGCCCGGCTTGGTTCTTGCTGGGGAGGCTTGCCTGCCCAGGCTGGGTGGGCCGCGGGGCCTATGCGGCTCGGGCCGTGACGGCTGGTCGCGGCTGTGACCGACGGGACCGTGTGGCTGATATCGGCCCTCGGCAGCAGGCAGTTTGTGCCAGTTTGGAGAGTGTCCAGTCCCCGCGTGCATCTGTGGCCATCTGGAGACACGGCCCCTTCGCCCTTCAGGACAATCAGGGAGTACTGGGTCTCGAGGAATAGGGGCGGGGTGGCTGAGAGGGTTTGGATCGTGGCCGTGGAATTGCGGCCCCTTCGCCTTTTACCCACTCAGGGGGGGGCTGGGCTCAGGTCCTGGGTGGCTTAATTACGATCTTTTGAGTCTGATGAGGGATACAAGCGGCAATTTGGAAGTGTGTGGACCTGGTAATTTTGGCAGGCCACCAGGGGTCTCCCTTAATTGGTTGGCGTTTTGGTGGGCCACCAGGGGTCTCCCTCCATGTAGTTTAGGCGGGCCACCAGGGGTTTCATTCCCCAACACGCCTGATCATTCCCCTCTTGCTACTGGCAGGCCACCAGGGGTCTACTTCACAGTATTCAGGCAGTGGCCATTTTGATTGAAGTTTTCACTTGGCAGCCATTTTAGGCTGGTTTGTGTGAATGGCAAATAGAGCTGTTTGGCAGGCAGTTTTGTTTAGTGCTGTGGGTCTCAATAATAATAATAATAATAATAATAATAATAATATAAATCTGTCACCTGACTTGGGTTGTTATTATTGGTGCTCTGCAGAATTTGGACCGTCCCTGTGACAAGAAGTGGGGATTTAAATTATTTATTTATTTATTTATTTATACCCCGCTCTTCAGCCTCAAGGCTATCAGAGTGACTTACAAATTGTTTTAAGCAATAGCTATTTACACATATACACTGCATTAAACAGTTTCCTATGTGTGTTAGCTAATTGCCCCCACAAGCCAGGTACTCATTTTACCAACCTACGAAAGGATGGAAAGGCTGAGTGAACCTTGGAGCCCGCTGGAATCAAACTTGCAACGTGGTGACTTGCAGTACTGGCATTTAACCACTGTGCCACCAGGGCTCCTCTAACGTGGTGATATAACAGTGACTACTACTACTACTACTACTAATAATAATAATAATAACAAGTCACTCAATTAGTGGGCCTATTGAGCTCATTGCACCTAAGAAGGGGAAAGGTGGGGTGAAGGGTAAGGGGCCGGCACCAAAGCGGCCGGCGCCCCTTTCCCCTCCACCCTCCCTCAGTGATGAGGAGGAAGATATACCTTGGCAAGCGATCTTAGCTAGAATTCAGCACCTGGAGAGAATTCAAGGGATAAAGGATTCTGAATCTGCATACCATACCAAATTGGCTGGGAGTAAGGGTAATCTTGCTAACCAGATTATCGAACGTTTAGATGAACTGGAGAAGAGGATCCAAGGGGAGATCCAAGTGCCTAATTTGAGGGTGTCCCCATTAGGGATAGTTCCCAAGAAAGCACCTGGTGAGTTTTGACTTATACACCATTTATCTTATTCCAGAGGGGAGTCGGTATACGACTTTATTCCTTCTGAATTATGTACTCTTAAGTATACTTCATTTCATGCGGCTATACATGAGGTCAGGCAGCATGGTCCTGGAGCGGAATTGGCAAAATGCGACATCAAGTCGGCTTTCCGTCTTCTCCCGGTTCATCCCAATGACTTTGAGCTGCTAGGGTTTCAATTCGATGGCCTTTTCTATATTGACCGGGCCTTACCCATGGGGTGCTCAGTATCTTGTAATGCCTTTGAAACCTTTAGTACCTTTTTAGAGTGGGCAATTAGAGCCAGGACGGGTTTACAGGGTATAGTTCACTATTTAGATGACTTTTTGTTTATTGGCCAGTATGGTTCCTTTGAGTGCAGATTTTTACTGCAGTCTTTTGAGAGGATGGCAGGGGAGCTGGGTGTTCCCCTTGCTCCCAAAAAGACTGAGGGCCCCTCACAACTTTTAGCCTTTTGGGTGTTGAGATTGACACCGTCAATCAGCTCTGTCATCTGTCAGATTCAAAAATTCAGGATTAAGGGACAGGGTTGATCAATTTCAGTTTAGACATAAGGCCACCTTACAGGAGTTTCAGGTTCTCATTGGACACCTGAACTTCGCATGTAAGGTGGTAGCCCCTGGCAGGGCTTTCTTCCGCCGGTTATGCGATGCCATTATGGAAGTGCAATGGCCACATCATAAGATCCGTATTACCAGGGAAATGCGGGATGACCTGTGGGTTTGGCAGGAATTTTTAGATCAATTTAATGGTATTTCATTCTGGCATCAGGAATGGAAGCTCCAGTGGGCATTGCAAATCACATCAGATGCCGCTGGCTCGGTCAGTTTTGGGGTTTATTTTGGGGGCCGGTGGTGTGCCAATAGTTGGCCCACCGAATAGTGTGGGACAGACATCACCCTTGATCTTACATTTTTGGAATTTTTCCCAATTTTAGTGGCCGTGTTTATCTGGGCACGAGAGTTGGCCAATTCGTCAGTACATTTTTGGTGCGACAATTCGGCAATGGTCCAGGTAATAAACTCTCTCACATCCAGGTTTTCACGGGTCATCCGTCTGGTGCGGCGGTTCAGGTTGCAATGCCTTAAATATATTTTATTTGTTGCACGGCATGTGGTGGGCATTAACAATGAGATTGGTGACGCTCTTTCCCACATGCAGATGCAGTGCTTCAGAGAGTTTGCCCCAGACGCGGAGCCCGAGGGCAACAGGATGCCGGAGGAGCTATGACAGATTGGGAATCCGAAATTTGGAGGGCCCTAGATATGTCAGTAGCTTCAAGCACACGAAAGGTATATGCCAGGGCTGTTAGTGAATTTTATCAATTTAGGGATCAGTTGGGTCTTCATTTAGGAGCTGAGGTACCAGTGGCAAATCTGCTGCAATTTTGTGTGCATCTTCATAAACGAGGCTTGGCTCCACAGTCCATTAGGAGCAAACTCTCTGCTTTAGCATTTTGGATGAAAGTTCAGGCGGCCTCTGATAGAATCATAGAATCATAGAATTGTAGAGTTGGAAGAGACCACGAGGGCCATCCAGTCCCACTCCCTGCCACGCAGAAAATCTTGATCAAAGCATCCCGGACAGATGGCAATCCAGCCTCCGTTTAAAGACCTCCAAGGAAGGAGACCCCACCACGCTCCGAGGGAGTGCGTTCCACTGCTGAACAGCTCTTACTGTCAAAAAGTTCCTCCTAATGTTGAGGTGAAATCTCTGTTCCTGGAACTTGCATCCACTGCTCCGTGTTCCAGTCTCTGGAGCAGCAGAAAACAAGCCTGCTCCATCCTCAGCGTGACACCCATTCAAATACTTAAACAGGGCTATCATATCGCCTCTTAACCGTATTTTTTCCAGGCTAAACATACCCAGCTCCCTAAGCCTCTCCACATAAGCCATCATTTCCAGACCTTTCACCATTTTAGTTGCCCTTCTCTGGACATGCTCCAATTTGTCAATATCCTTTTTGAATTGTGGTGCCCAGAACTGGACACAGTATTCTAGGTGAGGTCTGACCAAGGCAGAATAGAGCGGCACTATTACTTCCCTTGATCTAGATACTACTATTGATACAGCCCAAAATCGCATTGGCCTTTTTAGCTGCCGCATCACACTGTTGACTCATGTTCAATTTGTGGTCTACTAGGACTCCTAGATCCCTTTCACACGTAGTCTCATTCAGCCAGGTCTCTCCCATCCTATATCTATGCATTTCATTTTTCCGCCCTAAGTGCAGTACTTTACATTTCTCCGTGTTGAATTTCATTTTGTTAGCTTTGGCCCAGCTCTCCAGTCTATCCAGGTCATTCTGAATTTTGATCCTGTCCTCTAGGGTATTAGCTACTCCTCCTCATTTGGTGTCATCTGCAAATTTGATAAGTATGCCCCTAATTCCCTCATCCAAGTCATTGATAAAGATGTTGAATAGCACTGGGCCCAGGACCGAACCTTGTTGAACTCCACTGGTCACATCTTTCCAAGACGAAGAGGAGCCACTGCTGAGCACCCTTTGGGTTTGGCCGGTCAACCAATTACAAATCCATTGAACAGTTAACTTGTCTAGCCCACATTTTACAAGCTTGTTTGCAAGAATGTCATGGGGAACCTTGTCAAAGGCCTTACTGAAATCAAGGTATGTGATGTGCACAGCGTTCCCTTCATCTACCAAGCTGAGATCAGATTAGTCTGGCATGACTTGTTTCTCTGAAACCCATGTTGACTTTTTGTGATTATGGTAGTGCCTTCTAAATGTTCACAGACTCTCTGTTTAATGATCTGCTCTAGTATCTTCCCTGGTATTGATGTCAGACTTACTGGATGATAATTCTTGGGATCCTTCCCCCCCTCCCTTTTTGAAGATGGGGACAACATTTGCCTTCCTCCAGTCTGCTGGGACTTCTCCTGTTCTCCAGGAATTCTCAAACATTATTGCTAATGGCTCTGAGATCACATTTGCCAGCTCTTTTAATACTCTTGGATGTAGTTCATCTGGTCCTGGAGATTTCAATTCATTTAGATTAAGAAGGTATTCCTGTACTACCTCTTTGCTTATTTTGAGCTGGATTTCCCCTATTGTGTCCTCTGTTCCATTCTCCTCAGGTTGGTCCTCCTTTTCCTTTTCTGAAAACACTGAGGCAAAGAAGGTGTTGAGTAATTCTGCTTTCTCTCTGTCCCTTGTTAGCATTTTGCCATCATCTCCACGTAGTGGCCCTATCATTTCCTTCTTCCTCCTTTTGCTGTGGACATACCCCAAAACCCCCTTTTTATTTTTCTTAACCTCCCTAGCAAGCCTGAGCTCATTCTGTGCTTTAGCTTTTCTGACTTTACTCCTACACATGTTCGCTATCTGTTTGAATTCTTCTTTGGTGATTTCCCCCTTTTTCCATTTTTTATACATGTTCTGTTTAAAACTTAGCTCCGTTGAAAATTCTATAGTCATCCATCCTGGTTTCTTGAGACACCTCCCATTTTTCTTCCTCAATGGTACTGTTTGATATTGTGCCTTCAGTATCTCCCTTTTGAGAAAGTCCCATCCGTCTTGAGGTCTCTTCTCTTTTAGTATTCCTGACCATGGTATCCCCCCAGTATTTTCCTGAGTTTATTGAAATCAGCTCTCCTAAAGTCGAGAATGCATGCCTGACTGTGCCTGCCTTCTCCTTTCCATTGTATAACAAACTCCAGGAGAACACGATCACTCTCACCTAAGGATCCCACCACTTGCACCCCATTAACCAGGTCATCTCTGTTGGTTAGGATCAGATCTAAAATAGCTGAACCCCTTGTTGCCTCTTCCACCTTTTGGACCATGAAATTGTCTTTCAGGCAAGTAAGGAATTTGCTAGACCTTGAAGTTTTGGTTGAGTTTGCCAGCAAATATCAGGATAGTTGAAGTCACCCATCACTACTACATCTCTCCTTTCTGCATGTGTGTTCATCTGTTCTAGAAAGGCATCATCCAATTCCTCCGTCTGACTTGGCGGTCTGTAGTAGAGTTCCACAATAACATCCCTGTTGTTTCCTTCCCTTTAATTTTTATCCAGATGCTCTCCACCTGGCTTCCAGTATTGATGTCATGGATCTCTTCACTGGTGTAAATATCCCTGACATATAATGCTATTCCTCCTCCTTTCCTGTTTGGCCTGTTTCTCTTACAAAGGTGATACCCCTCTATTCCTGCATTCCAGTCATGAGACTCATCCCACTGTCGAGAAGCCAACTTAAATAGCTGATAAGATCGCCCGGCTCGGCAACAACTCAGTTTAAAAGCACAGTACCTGGTGTTGTCAGTAGCAGTCCTATAGGGTCAGAAGTACACACACACACACACACACACACACACAGAGCGAAGAACAAAGAGGCAGTCCGAGGTCAAAAGGATTCGAGCAGGTGGGTCAACGAAGGCAGTCCAAGGTCAAGATATCTGAAGTCTCAAGATAGCAAGGTTCCAAGAAGCAGGATAGGCACAGGCTTCCTCCAGGAAACGCAGACTGCCTGAAACAAGGAATTCAGCATCCCCCAGCTGCTTATGTTGGCCCAGCTCCCACTCCCAGCTGCGGGGTGATTGATGAGCTTCTCTCTCTTAATCTCCGGAAACGACGCAGCCAGGCCCTCTCTGCTCTCCTTTGGCTAAAGGTAGGTACCTGCTCTTCTACCTCTTGCTCTTGCTCTACTATGTCTCCTAGGCTTGGACCCTGTGCTGGGGGAGGGCTAGGCTGCTGAGCCCTGGGTTCTTCAGGGCTAGACTCAGACTCAGCCGGCTCTTCTGCTACTGGCTCAGCCTCCTCGCCTTCTGAGTCCTCAGAGTCCTGGCTGATCATGACACCCACCAGGTTTCAGAAATGCCTGTTATATCATATTTCTTTTGTAGTGCTAGGAGTTCAAGTTCATCTTGCTTATTTCCCATGCTCTGTGCATTAGTGTAGAGACATCTAAGACCATGTGTTCCCTTTACTTGCTGCCTGTGCAAGGTTTTTGCCTCCCACTGTTGGGTCCTTGCGCTGTTTGCCTTGTTCCCTCTATGACAGTTTGACTATTTTCTCCAGCCCTTTTGCCTTCCAGAATACTGTCTCCCTCCCCCATATGACTCAGTTTAAAGCCCTCCTGATCAAATTCTTGAGACTGTTGGCAAAAATGTTTCTTTCAACTGTCGTAAGATGCACCCCATCTCTTGCCAGAAGTCCCCCCTCATGGAAGCGCAGTCCATGATCCAAGAATCCAAATTGTTCTTGGCGACACCATCTACGAAGCCAGTTGTTTACGTTGGCTATTTTCCTCTCCCTTCCTGGACCATGCCCTTCAACTGGCAGAAGAGATGAGATGACAACTTGTGCATCCATTTCATAGAATGGCAGAGTTGGAAGAGACCACGAGGGCCATCCAGTCCTTTCAGCTTCCTCCCCAGGGCCTCATAATCTCTTGTGATCTTGGGAAAGCTGTGCCTTGCAATATCATTGGTTCCCACATGGCCAAAAGGAAGGGTAATGATCCGTAGGCTTGACGAGTCTTGGCAGCTTCTCCATCACATCATGGATCTTTGCCCCAGGGAGACAATACATCTCCCGAGTCATCTTGTCAGGCACAAACCACTGCTTCTGTACCCCACAGCAAGGAGTCCCACCACCACCACAAGCCTCCACCGAGGCTTCGCAGCTGCTGTTCCTTGTGGTGGTACTCTTAAGGTCCCCTGCTCTACCCCTGAAGTCTGTCCATGCTGTTCTTCCCCGTTGTCCTTGATAAGGGAAAGGGCTTCGAATCGATCCTGTAGCTGCAAGCTGCTCGAAGAATCCCTGGATTTTCTTGTTCTGTGTGTGACATTCCTCCAGCTGTCTACTTCCTGTGTCTGTGAAGTGACCCTCTCCTCCACAGCCACTTCCTCTGTGCGGTCCCCATCCAAGACTGTTCGTTCTGTTCTGTTCAGGAAAACCTCTTGCTCGCGAATCTGTTGAAGTGTAGCTACCCGTGTCTCCAGCTGCTGTACTTTCTCCTCCAAGAGGGCTACCAGCTTGCACTTGGTGCATGTGAAGTTCTCCACGTCTGTAGGCAAGAAGACAAACATCGCACAAGTGTTGCAGGTGACTGCCACAGCCCCCTCAGTGTCCATGGTGAGAGCTCTTAGGTAATCTAAAAACTCTTAGGTAATGCTGAGAACACTAAGATGTAATTTTAGGTATGCTGTATTTTTGTTTGGTCACTGAAATTCACGCGCTGTTAGGCTTGCACCTCAGCAACAAGCAGCCTCTCCCAACAGTCAAAATGGCTGTCCAGAAGCTGCTCTCCTTCTTCTCCCTGGCAGGAAACTGGCTGTCCAGAAGCTGCTCTCTTTCTTCTCTCTGGCAGGAGACTCATAATACAGGCGACTTCCGTATTCGGAAGACGTTGGAAGGATGGGCCTGAGAGCGAGGCTGGAAGAGGGACTCTCGAGTTCCTCTTTTGCCAAGCATACTGAAAGGATTGCGCCATGCCTGGACGGGGATTTGCTTTTCTCCCTATGAGGTGCTGCTTTTCCACGCCACCTCCTTATTGGCCTTTTTTGGTGCATTGAGTGGTAGCAAACTAGTGGTATCTTCTAAGGCTGACACCTCAGGTAAGGCACTGGAATTAAGGGATGTACGTGTTGCAGAGGGGCAGATTAGTTTTAGGCTTCGTTTTTCAAAGACTGATCAGTTGGGGCGTGGTAAAACTGTGCAGCTACATTGCTGCAGTGATACCACCATATGTCCGGTTTTTGCATTGCAGGAATATCTTCGAGTTCGGGGTGAACTCCCAGGAGCGCTGTTTATTCATGCTGATTCTTCCCCCCTAACTAGGCACAAGTTTTGGAAGGTGACGGCTAAGGCACTAGACTGATTGGGCCTCACTGGGGTCAAGTTTGGGACGCATTCCTTCCGGATAGGGGCCGCCTCCACTGCCGCGGCTATGGGCCTTTCGCCTAATGCCATCCAGAGGATTGGGCGATGGAGGTCTGCCTCATACCGGAGATATGTTCGTCCTTTGCCTTACTAACTGCTTTTCTTCCCCTTTTGTCTTCCAGGTCCCAGACCACAGTCGGTGAGATGACGGGTTCTGATCTGCGGCCACAGTATGGTCTACTGGGCGGCCCGACAGGCCCGATTAAGTTACTTTGGACCTCACCTTGGCCTGGGAGACATGGGGGTTATCGAGTAGTTGGGGAAGAGGGGACTGCGATGGCATGGGCTCACGTCATTGTTGTTTACAGAGCGTGTTGGGCCTCCGCCTGACGTTTTGGTTTTGCACCTCGGGGGGAATGATCTTGGCCTTCTAAAAGGCAAGGCTTTGGTAATCCAAGCATCACATGATGTGGAGGTGATCAGGTCTAGATGGCCTGCCATCACCATCATGTGGTCGGCCATATTGCCCAGACAGATCTTTCGGGGAGAAGGGGAACCCCGCTTGATTGACAGGGCCAGACGTAAGGGCAACAGGCAGATGGGGAAGTTTTTACTTTCAAAGGGAGGTCATTATCTCACACATCCTGAGATTCTGTTTGAGAGGCCTAAGCTTTACCGAGCTGACGGTGTACATCTCTCGGACGCTGGTAATTTACTATTTCTGGGGGATCTTCAGTGGGGGTTGAGGGACCTATTGGACAAGCTGGTGGGGGATTAAGGTACAAAGCAGATGCTTGCCCTTTATCTATGTTGGGAATAGGGGGAGGCGCAGATTACTGTGTACACCTATGGCACTGATTTCGGTCGAGGGACGGTCTCTGGAAGGGTCTCCTTAGATTGTATGATCTGGGAGAACAGAAGGAGACCTACCTAGGGGTTGGCCTGAAGGAAAATCCCCTCACCTTAATCTGTATGGATTGGGTTAAGGACTTTCGGGTTGACCTTCCAGACACGGACCGGCTGGTGAGCAACACCAAGTCCTGGGTTGCTCAGCAGGGCTCAGGTTTTCGCCCGGGGAAGCTGGTGGCATAAGTCCAGAAGGAACAATCCGCCCCAGCTGCTCCCTCACTCGGTTGCCTCCCCCCGCTAAAGATTTAAGGGATTAAATAAGTAGGGTGATAAATAAAGATTCCATTTTATTTCACCCCAAAACTATGTGTGTGGTCTCATTATTTCTCCGACTCTGTGTGCAATAAGTATTTAGGAATAAATATTACAAAAGATTTAAAAGAATTAGAAGAGGAAAATATTATGGTATTAAGGAAAGAAATGGAAAAGAAGTTGGAAGAATATAAAAATATTCAACTATCATGGTTTGGAAGAGTAGCTTTAGTTAAAATGAAAATATTACCTAAACTAATGTTTTTGTTTAGAATGTTACCAATAAAAATATCAGAAGTAGAACTGAAAAAATGGCAAAATATGTTGAATAAATATTGTAATGGAGGGAAAAGGACAAGATTAAATAAATTATTTTGGTATATATCACAGGAGGAGGGAGGACTTGGCCTTCCCAATATAAAAGGATATTATGAAGCTAATCGATTGAGATATGTTATAGAAGGAATTGTAGGACAGGGAGACTTAGAATGGTTAGAGATAGATATAGGGAGAATAGATAAGAGAATATGGAATTTTGGGGGGGTAATTTTACAAAAAAGAAAATTATAGGAATTGAGAACCTATTTCTGCAAAATATATGGGAAATATGGTATAAATATAAGAAAGAATGTTTGCCTATTGATTCAGTTTTAACACCAGTTATAATGGGGAAAAAATTCCCAAATAATTTGAAGGAAAAAAATGGGAAAGAAATGAAAGAAAAGAGGACTAGACAAAATAGAGGGATGGATAGGATGGATAAGTGAGAAAGGGAGTATAAGAAAGAAATTATATGGAATGAAAATTTCATGGATTAATTGCATACAGTTAGAACAATGTATTAAAAATTGGAAAAAGAATCATAAAGAAACAAGGGAGTTCACAAAATTTGAAAATTTGATGAAAAAAGGATAAAAGATGGATAATAATGAAAGTTTGAAAGGTATTACAAGCGAATTATACAAAATATTGATAACAAATAAGGATAAAACAAAGGAGAATATTTAAGGAGAATATGGGAGGAAGGATTTGAAACAAAAATTTGGAGATCATGAATGGGATAAGATGTGGAAACAAAGACAACTAAAAAATATGTCAATACGGATAAAAGAAAGTACAATAAAATAATATGGAGATGGTATTTGACACCAGCAAGATTGCATAATACAGACAAGAATAACTCTAAATATTGTTGCAGAGATTGTCAAGAAATAGGTATATATATATATGCATATGTGATGGAATTGTAAATTTGTACAGCAGTTTTGGGAAATGGTCTTTATAGAAATAGAGAATATTTTGAATAGAAATATAGAAAGGAAACCGAGTATAGCATTGATGTCAATTTATAATGGAGAGAATGGGAACCAAGCAGAAAAGGATTTAATAACAAATTTATTAACGGCAGCAAGATTAATTATAGCAAGACATTGGAAAATGCAAATAAATGTACAAGTAGAGGAGTGGTATAAAGAAGTTTGGAAAATGGCAATAAATGATAAGTTAACATGTAGAATTAAAGTAAGAAGAGGAAGTTGGAAAGAAAGTGATTTTGATAAAATTTGGAAAGTATTTGTTAAAAAAGTATTACAGACAAAAGATGGGAGGTTACCTCCACAAGAAGAAATGATATTCTGGAAAGATTAGGTAAGGGATAATGGCTCCGGTGAAGGGGAGAACTGTGATGGGAGGGGAGTAGGGGAATTAATATTTTTGAAAAGAATCATAATAAAGAATTTATGTTAACTTTTGAAATTAGTTAATAGAAAAAATTGTGATGTTTATGGTAATATTATGTGTTTTACTAAATAAGCATTGATTGGATATTATAATGTATGATTATAAAATTAATAATTTTTTTTAAAAAGATATGGACCAATCTTTTGATGTTGAATATAGCCATTAAGAGAACAAGAATATCAGAATGTTGTTAATGCTTCAAACCCATTGGCAGAAAATATGGATGGCACTAACAGTAATGATGAATAAACCAATCATGATCCACAAGAGAATGAAATTAGAGAACTAATGGCCATTTATAATTTTGGAGAAGAAGAGTTACATGGGATTGAGAAAGAGCAAAAACAGGAGGTTTATGTAGATGAAGCAGGAGGGAAAAACCCTAAACCTGTTGCAGGAGAAGCATTTCTTGTAGATAGCAACAGTATAAAGCTAGTTCCAGAACTGACTCTGAAAGTAAATGAGGCAAACTCATTATCCAAACCCCGAAGTATTACACAGTCTAAGCATACAAAAGAGACAAAATACTTTGAAGCAGCTAGCAAATCTAACTCTTGTGAGAAACTGGAAAATATCCAAGCTAGTGAAACATCAACAACCAAAGAGGAATAAATGAGTTTTGAAGGAATGTCAAAATCTGTGAACATGACAGAGAAAGATTTGGAAGCAGGAAACCAAGCAAAAGACTCAGAACTAACTCTTAAATTTAAGCATGTTATAAAGGAACAAGAGTTGGGAAAAATAATACAGGAGTCTGTGACAGATAAAGATTCAGAAATGGGTACAGAGAATTTAAACCAAGTGAAAGATCCTCTGTATACTATAGAACATCCTGGGAAAAACCCTATGGAATATTCTGATGAAGTGGGCTTGAAATGCAACTTAATTAGAGAGATCCAGAGTAAAAACAAAGTCCTTGATGAGAGACCTGTAATTAATAAATCTGAGATGCGAGTTCAAGAGCACTTGGTTCTGGCGCAGATGAGTCATCAGCAGGAACCAGAAGCTGAACTCCAGCAGATGAAGAACTGTCACTAAGACAACAAGTGGAGAGTTTTGGAGAATGCAGAATCCTATAAATGTAAACTGAATAAAGGTGTGGACATAGAAAAGATTGCTCCAGAAATTTTTCAGGCCAGAGAAAAGGAAACAGACACTGCCGAACTGGTAAGTCACAAACAGAACAACGCAGATCATAAAGGAGAGCAAGCAGCTAACCCAGTACAAGAAAAGAAAGCAGAAGAACCAGCAAAGAATGTAAACAGACTAAATAATGTACACTTATGAAGGTGGGAAAATATGGAGTTAGAATGTTAAAGTCTTGTTTTAACATGTTTAATATGTTGAAGATGCTGAGGTTCTTTATGCTGTATCTTTGTGTTCTCTATGATGCATTTGGAGTGGGAAATGATGGGTGTATCTACCACTTTGGGACAGTAGAAATAATGTTAATGGGATTCGTGTAGATGAACCCCTCACAAGAAAACAAAATATGGAGGTGAATGTGTTTAAGGTAAATTATATGCCAAAGATGGACCAGGGAAATAAAAATGCTAGTGTATTCTCCAGACAGGGAGAAGGACAAAGAAAAAGTGTTTAGGGAGTCAATGTATAAGGTCTCTATTGTATGCAAGTATATGTGGATTTATATTAATGGAGTGTGATTAATGTGTGATTAATGTATAATTAATGTGACTATTGGATATTTAAGGATGTAATGTTATATAACACAGCTTCCCTGCAGGTGGCAAGGCCTCCTGCGGGAGGCTTATTTATGGGCTGGGGTGGGGAGCGAGACACACTTATTGCGTCACTGGCAAGCGCCGGCGATGCGAGGTGAGGGGCAGGGTCCGAAGGTTTAAATAGGAGCACCGCCCCTCACCTCACCCTCTTTGTGTTACATAGAGGTATAGGAAGTCTGCATAGTAAAGATTGTATATCAAAATAGGAATGTGTTAATGTGTGAGTATATATTGTATACAGGTAATGTATGTAGTGTGACCAATGATTTTATAGTATGGATAAGTAATTTATGCATCTGTATGTATTTGTGAATGTATATATGACTAATATAGTAAGAATATGTATGAAAGGTATTCTATATAGGTAATGGAAGATATATAATGTAATGTAATGTAATGATTTTGTCAAATGGTTAAGTTTTAATATATTTGTATGTAAAGATACAAATATGAATGTATAATTTGTATAAGGAAAAAGATTGTTTAGGTAAGTAAAGTTGGTCTAAAATGCAATTTAATTATTAAATCTCCTTTGCTCTAATTGTGTCCAGGAAAGGTCACAATTATAGCAAAGTTTTTCAAAGGGGGGAGGTATGTGACAGACAGCCATGTGGACAAATAGAATGGTATGATTCAAGAGCCAATCCTCCGGGAGTAAGCAGAAAGGGGAGGGGTTTCTGGGGTTGAAGTCAGACTGACAGGGGAAAAAGAAAGTCAGTTGAAGTGAGAGGTTTTGTGCTATGACAGTGGAGTTAGTTGTTAAGAATTAGTTAAGGAAGATGACAGTTGGAGGAGGGAGTGGACTGTAAAGGGATACAATGTGCTAATGAGAGGCTGAAAAGCGTGTTTGGCTTGAGGAAAGACTAGAGTGAAGTAACGTGCAGGGAAAATGAATATTTAATCCAGTTATGTTTATGTTATTCAACAATAAATAATTCTTTATATTTGTTAATTACATTCAGTCTGGTCATGAATAACTTTTCATTTATTTAGTTCACAACCCTTATTAATATCCACACCTAATCACAAGAGCTATCCATCTGTGTGTGATGTAATTTCAGCCGTGGCGTGAGTGGGCGCCACAATGACATCATATGATGTGCACCCTTTTGTAATGACTCCATATTTGCCTGGTCTGATAAAGTCCTTGAGAAGTGGTTCTTAACCTTTTCTTTACCAGGGACCCCCTTTAAATATCTTTGGTTGCCTTGGGCCCCCTAGATTTAACTCAAGATTTACAACCCTAAAGTGCATCAAATATTTATTTAAAGTTGCTCATCAGGGGTCTTCAAATTTGGAGAGAAGGGAGAAATAAGTAAATGCACACACTCTTATTATTATAGTTTTATTGGAATGATTCCATACAAATTTAAAATAATAACAAGAAAAAACAATAATAATAACAATAATACTAATACATGAACACTGAAGCTTAGCCTAATATTACTTGTTAATTTTGACTGATTAATTAGTTAATTAATTAATGAGAAGTCTGGTGCTGCATTTACTTATAAGCCTTGTTATATCAGGCTTAATAGCTGAAATGTGTATTCTGAGTCCTGACTCTATGTTTTTCAAATGGTTTCTAAACTTAATTTTAAGATAAGCCAGAGCAGAGAATGATATTATAAAAGGCAATTGTTTGTTGTTGTGTGCCTTCAAGTCATTTCCAACCTATGGTGACCCTAAGGTGACCCAATTATGTGGTTTTCTTAACTATATTAGTTCAGAGGGGGTTGGCCTTTACCTCTCTCTGAGGCTGAAGAGAGTATGACTTGCCTAAGATCATCCAGTGGCTTTTCATGGCCAAACAGGGATTTGAACTCTGGTCTCCAGCGTCAAAGTCCAACACTCAAACCACTACACCATGCTAGCTCCTATTTCAAAATACTACCCATTATTACCCTTGTCATAAGCTGGCCCTCTCTCCAGCAGGAAGGGAAGGCTTCCAGCTTATTTGTACAACCTGAAAAACACACTCACAAGGGTTTCTAGCCTAGAAATCCCTTCTATAAGGGTAGCCACCACCACTCACTGACTCTATCACCTCTTTCCACATCTAGGCAGTGAGAACTAGGCAGGCTGGGTTAAAGAAACAATAATAACTCTTTTCTCTAATCTAGAGAAGGTTTTGACAGCTGACCAGAAGCAGGCAGTTCAAGGCAGGTTAGAAAAATAACAGAAGGCTTTATTCAATTCCAGGAGTCTATGTTACCTGAGAAGGCAAAACATTCCCAGGTTCAACTTAAGGTTTATACAGTATACATTCATTCAGAGCACTTAACAAAATAAATCACAATCTAACGCAGGCTAACTAAACATTTCCCTATCTACTAAATGCAAAGGTAACTTACAGTCTCTGTGATGCTATTCAGTGTCCTTTTGGATCCTTTTTAGGCCTTTGGGCAAGATTGGCTACCCCCAACCTTTTGTTATCACAGTTTGGTATCTTGTTGATTACTCCATGGCTTTGTTCCATTCTGTGGTCTCTCTGGCATGGGCTCAGGCCATGAGCCCCTAGGCCATGTGGCTCAGAGCCCATCTCAGCTAGCCATGTGCTGTGCTCAGCCCAGCCCAGCTCAGCTCAGACAAACAAAGGAAAGATCAGAACATTTAAAGACTTTTGTGGTGATCTCTGATTGGCTCTGTCTTTGCCAATCAGAATGGCTATCTTAATCAAGTTATGTGACATCATGCTTATTCAATGAGGTTCTCCCACCCCCTTCCCATTTCCAAATAAGGAGTGGAAGTTTCCAATGTTGTTCACTGTGAATCTGTGATGGGGATTCCATGATAACTGCTAGGTCATCATGACAACCCTACAATCATAGGTCCCATCTATACGAGGGGAAAAAATATGAACACGTTTGAAAAAGCAGGCATTCGCAACAATGCAACCTGTCTTCATGGTCAAAAGAGCCTCCCTAAACTTCACATGACCTCCTAGCCAAGATGGCAGCTGTGAGTGATTTACTCACAATTTTAAATCTGCTGCTATCCATTAAAAAAACACACTTTCCCATGGTGCGCACATATGGTATTTTGTATTTTTTTAAAAAAGAAGGGGGGGAGAAGAGTATAAGATTGCCATTTGATCGACTTACTGGACCCCCGCTTAGCTGAAAATCTAACATGGTGGCAGCAGCCACTTTCTCTGTTTGCTAGTCCTGCTCCCCATGCTTGTCCAGCCAATCAGATTGCACTGTCTGTTCGTATCTGCGGGAATGCGACTGTCCGAATGATCGCACATTTGCATGTCATATGGGTTAGGAAATCTGGACGAAGCCTTGGATGCTACACACACGGCCTTTGCGGTGGATTTGGCTGTCCCCCTTCCTAATAACACGTATTTGTACAAACGTCTGTATGAACGGATCACCTTTCGTTTGCATCCCGTTCGTATTATTTTCACCATTTAGACAGGCCCATAATTCACACTCCTAGCCTTCACCCAGTTCGTCATATCTCTGTTACATTCCCTGACATCCCTTCCTTCATCTTATGTTTTTAATACTTTGCAGTGAAGTTCCTTCCTCCATCGTGGCATATTTTCCAAACAGTCTTTCCTCCTGCCTCGCAGGCCCCTCCACAACTCCTCCTCCTCTGATACTACACCCCCCCACACTCAGCTATGGTTCCTGGAGCTATGGTACTGCCTAGCAGGAAGTAATCCAACAGATCAGTCTTTTCCTCTGCTCTTCTTCTCCTTCAAACCCCATGCACTGCTGGCTGCTCTCTACCTTCTCCCTTCCCCACTTACCTTTCTCCATTCCTCATCCTGTGTGAGCAAGAGATCTGAGCAAGAGGAGGGATTGAAAGGAGAATGAACCACTGCTGTCTTTACTTGCTCACTCGCTCACTCTTTCTGTGGAAGTAAAGCTCATCTCTTGCTGCCCAGCCTACCCGCTAGGCTTCCAAGAGAGAAGGGGTGGGGAGGGAAGCCAAGTTGCTCTTTGTAGGCTTAAGATCACAGGACCACAAGAAGGGTGGAGGCGAATGAGAATGGTTTGCTCCCCAGCGACCAAGGGAGGAAGTGATGGCCACTGATGATAGCTCCCCCTGTGAGAACTTTGAGGACCTCTGGGGGTCTCCGAACCACGGGTTAAGAACCTAGAACATTTCCTTGAGGTATATCCTCCCACAGAACTGTAATTCATGTACTGGAGCCTGGGGAAATGCAAGTTACCCAGTTTAGGCTCAGGTAAGCTATCAGCATTAGAAGAATGCTTGAACAAAACTTTTAATCATAATTTACCTTGGTCTCTAGGAAGTGCTTACCCATCTGGGAAGGAGAAAGACTGTTCAATTAACAACAGGATTCCTGAAGGGGTTCAATCAGTCTTAGCATTTGCATTCAAATATATGTAGTGGAATGTGCAGGAGGCCAACATATGTGAGGCTAGCTTTCGTTTGTGATGAAAGGTTTGTTCAAACAAATTACAACTTCATTAGCCATATTTGCTTCTCCATTCCTCATCTTGAGAGGTTCCCAAATTAGGATTAGAATTAGAACTGGCCACTCTACACAGGCATTTAAAATAACTGTAGGTCAAGGTAATTAATAAAGGCAGGTGGGATTAGTTTATTTTGGCCAGATCAGGTCAGCCTACAAAAAAATTCTACACTGTCCCATGCCCTTAGACTGCAATAAGAGGCCACTTGGGTAAAGCAACACACACACACACACATGCATGGCGGGGGGGAGACCGTGTGTAACCAGCCTGTAACCAGCCCTTCTGTCTGCCAGTTTACATTTGACTTCCCACAGGAACATTTTAGAAAACCCCTGGAAAAGTCCTACAAAATCTCTGTCTCTGCTTACTCTTTCCTGCTTATTAAATGGGTATAGTTTAGCTAAAAGTCAACAGAGTTGTGCATATAACTGGCCTGATCTGGCCAAAATGATCCATGCATGCATACGTACAGACATTATGATACAATGTATCCAAAGCTATAGACATAAACTGGAAGTCTGATGGCATGTGTGCATGAGTGCAAATGTTTATCTGCATTGTATTGCTTGGGCATTTGTGTATACATGCCAATGTGCACCCCTTGCACAGGCTAAACACATCTCAATGTGTATCCTCTTCCAAAACAATCCTATGGATTGACATCAACTGCATGTGAATCAACAGGACATTCCAGTGCTCATGATAGATCTACCAAGCTCTACTAACAATGACTGGTGTCCACAGTGAACATCATTGCCAGGATGTCAGTGCCCTCACGACAGGTTCTGCCACTTATGCCCGTCCTGGGTCTTCCTTATATTTCTTCCTAGACCAGTACTCTGGCCAGTGCCTTTTGGATTGAAAAAGTTAAAGATGAAAGAGGGTACAAAGAAATGAGAGAAACTATTAATAAGATATTCCACTTTATAGATAATGGATATTAAAATATTTTTATAGTCATTGGTGGGGATTGAAGGCAGGTGGGTGGGAGAAAATGTTTCTGTTATAATATGGAAATCTATTTTCAGTGTTTTATTACATAAGTTGCTTATTATTAATGACCAAAAATTAATAAATAAAGGGGGAGGAGTACTCTGACCAGTGCTAGGTGTGATGCTGCCACCAAATATGCATCAACTCAGAACAACGAGGTGATTGAGGGCAAATTTCAAAGCCCCAGCCCCACTTTACCTCAGGGTTCAGCCTGACCACCTCTTTACCCTCTGTTCCTCCCACCTCACTTTATAAGCTTCACTTAGTTTCCTCTTTTGAACCAAGGTTATACCTTTAACCTAAATGTGTGGATAGTGTGTTATGGTTGCTTGCCTTTAATTATCTTTATTCTGTAGGAATGAGCCAGAATCTGTATTTGTATTAACAACAATAGACAACTTTATTAAAGGGAATAAACATACTTCAGGGTGGAATCTTTTGTTTTAACCTGTACTTGTATCTTTATAATGTCATTCCTTATTTCCCAGCCTCATTCGCTCTTTGTCCAGTCATTCCTCTATTCCAGATTAGTAACCTCTGCACACCATTTTACCTCATCCAGGCATCTCATACAGCACACACACATGGAGCCTTCCAACCAATTGTCATCAACCCCCTTCCACTCAAAACTCAGAGCTTAATGGATTCTCTCCAACTGTCATGCATACTTAAAACATGCATAAGCCCCTCCCACTTCAGCTTCCTGCCAGAGTATTGGCTCCTACAACACACTTCTCCCATTTGCTCATCCATCCATCACATTAGGTACCTGGATCTAGCCATCCTTTGCATTTCTAGCAATGTATTCAGTGTAGTATGGTCCCCAAGACATTGCCGGAAATTAAAAGTGTGTCTAGACCCAGCCATCCAGTGCTCCATCCCTCCACTGGGCTGGACCAATTGAAGAGTGTCCTACAGAATGATGATTTGCTAGGGATCACTCAAAACTAGACCTGGCTCTGACTGGAAGCCTTCTTACATCCCTAAAATGGGACATTCCCAAATATTATGTAGCACTTTGCTGTAGAGATGTAAATCCTTACAAGCAAGGATGGGGGGGGGGGGCGGAAAACACTTTTCTTCTTACTGTGGGAGAAAATAAATATTACTCTGCAGTAATCTCTCTCTAGTTGAAAGTACCAAAGCGTTACTCAGGAATTATTCTGCAAAGGGGAGAAAAAGGTGTTTTCTTGTGCAAAAACTTTTTTCTGCACAGGAAACCCATTTGCTGCTCAGTACAGTGTTTTGGGGGGTTGTGCCCACAAAACCTCTGTGTTTTTCTCCATAGAATAATTTCTGCACAACACTTTGGGATGCTGAATACCAGGAGAAAATTGTACAAAATTATTGCTGGTCTATTATTCTTCCTAATGGTAGTTCCCAACTGTCAGGAAACCTGTTTTTTGACCTTGGATTATTAATATTCTTCCCATCTCTACTTTGCTGCTTTCCAATGATGTTAAGTGTCTTTTTTGCTTATTTCTTTGAAACATATAAGGAAAAAAAGATTTTCTATTGTTATCAGGCTCAGCTGTGTCTGATCTCACCACCTTCTAAAGCTGGTTGTGGAATTGCCTTGGTATATTATTGACTGGTTTAAAATGAAAACTAGCATTAAAAATCATGTTTAGAGCCAGGCTATAAAATGTTTTTGTTTAATCAGTGATTTTATATAGCTTATTAAATTTTAAAATGTCTAGGATTATTTTTTTTATTTTTTTTGTGAGATTTGGCTAAGGAGATGAATTTCACAGCTGTGGATTAAACAGAGTAATGAGGGGAACCTTAACATTACTCAATATAAAGGCCACTGATTGGGGGAAAAAGTCTTTAAAATCTGACTAGCAATTGGAAAATTGCCCAAATTTGGCTAGAAGAATCCAGCTCAATACCAGTTCCTCATTATATATATATATATATATATATATATGTGTGTGTGTGTGTGTGTGTGAAACAACTATAATTACATGGTTTTGTGTAAACTTCATGGTGAGCTTGGAATGAGGCAGAATATCTTTATTAGAGTCCAGGCTACAGTGACCATCTACCTAACCATGATCATGCACAACTTGTAAGTTCAGTCTTTCCAGGTGAACCATAGTCTGTTACCATGAAGAAATAGGAAATGTTGGTCTGCATTGGCAGGACAAGTGAACTAACCAAGAACTTTATCAGACCAGTATCTAAAAATGATGTAATTCCATGAATGAGGATAGTGGAAACATTATTACATTTCTTATTTCATGTAGTTGTAATTGCGTGAAAGAACAGCCATGGAATTATTGCACAACCACCACTAGCACTTTAAGAATGGGAGTTTACTTCCACAATATAGCATGGGCAAGATTTTGGCAGTTCTCGTGAGAAGATGTGAGTGCACTTAAAAACACCCCAAACCCCTTAATTTACAAAGTAAATGAACACACAAACACTTAAACAAAACTAAAAACATGCAAACAAACCAGGACAGTTCATAAAAAGAGCATCCTGTGGATAGTTTTTGCATTCTCACCCGGATGTTTTCTCACTGGGAATGGTGGGGAGGGGAGAGGACCATCTATTCATGCTGTAATCTCATGATTACAGTGGGACGTGTTTTTGCATGCTATTCAATACCACAAAGAAGTGAGATTGAGAACTATTGATGGCTAGTCTCATCAATTAAGGAGATTTTCACATGGGGCCAAAATGCCGCATTACTGCCCCGCCACCACCTCTCCCGTTTCTGCCAAGGAATAACATAAATCTTTCACACACTTACCTTAATTCTATGGCAGAAATGAGCTCCCCCTCCCCTCACTGGCTGGCTGTAAATGCAGCCATCGCAAGGCTGCTTTTACAACCAGCCGTCTGAAATGTTATCACGTTATCACGTGATAACGGCCAGGAGGTAAATTTAAAAAATAAAACTCCCCCAAACATAAAATCAATTTACCAAGCACAAAAACACACTTTAAATCACACAATCAAAACAGGGAGGGTAAAATAAAGGGTGCCACTTACCTGGATGTCCAGATTGTACCAGGAAGTGCTCGGAATGGACCTCCTCTCTGTGGCTGTCATCTCGGAACAGGAACAGGACTCCTGTTCGCACACCTGTGATTGCATGATAGTGACGGAATGGGAGGTCTATTCATGATGAAAAATCGTGATTACATTGTTCCAGAACAGTTACGGGAGCAGGATGGATGCAGGACAGAATGTGGTCAACGTCGTCCGAAAGGGAAAACCTTTCCTGACCCTGTTCTGTTCCTGCCACAGTGTGAAAATCTCCTAAAAGTGATGCCTTATTTGCAGCTGGAGTACAGTTTGACCACGCGAACTGGATCCGTTCGCACTACAATGAAGTTATCATTGTGCAATTTTTGCTGCATTTGATAAAGTCCCAAGTCTATAAAGTAAGAAATGCAATTTTGGTGGATGGCACTGCATTGGCTGCTTGTAGAGACCATCTGGCAGGCATTTGGGACATGTTGTAGACAGCTGCTCTATGCATTCCCTTGTTGGGGGTAAAGAACTAATAAGCATAGTGTTTGCATAAGCTGAAACCAATTAAGGACAGCTCATATGTTTAGCTGAGGCAACAATCCTCACATTTCTAAGTACTTAGTTTTTTTTCCTATCCAACACCCCCTGTATTTTCTGTATTTTCAATTATTTCTGGCAGAACTTTTGAAAATTCCATTAAATTATAAAAAATAGAGTGCCACTGTGCACATGGCCAAACAGTGTGTTAGGGATGGGTTAGGTTGACTGATTTATACCTGTGCTTCCAGCCGTGCATAACACAGCATAATGCTTTGAAGGAAGGGGGGAAAAACAGAGTCCCTTTAAAAGCCTGATGCATTTGCAAAGCTTTTATAAGGCACATGGATGGCAACGTGAGGAAAGGGGATAAACTGGTCAGCTAAACAGGGGAGCTTTGGGTGGCTATGACAGTAGAGGTCTGAAGTGGGGTTTTCAAGGAGCCAAAACCTTATAAAACAAACTTAAAAGTATGTCATCATGTAGTGCTTCTCAGACTGCTGAATCTCTCTTATTTAAAGAAAAACCAAGATAATGGCAATAATTATCGTTGTGTGCCTTCAAGACATTTCTGACTTACAGGACTGTAAGGTGACCCTATCACAGGGTTTTCTTGGTAAAATTTGTTCAGAGGGGGTTTGCCTTTGCCTTCCTCTGAGGCTGAGAGAGTGTGACTTGAAGCCCAGTCTCTAGTCATAGTCCAGTACTCAAACCACTACACCACCCTGGTGCTTATAATACTTATAGGAATTCTGAATTACTAGAATCCTAAATTTAGAAATGGTTCTGGCCTTCAGTGATTTCAGCCTATGAACAACATCATCATCAACATAAAACTGAATGTATTTAAGGGAAATGTGTTTTACTTGGAATTACCATTAGAAAAGGAAGAAACAAATGTAAAGTATAATTGGAAAAATTGTATGTATCTTGTCACGGTAGTGCACTGGTACCTCTGAGCATATCAAGAGGACCAGGCAGCAAAAATTGTTGTAGCAGAGTTGCAATCATCAGGCAAAGAAATGAGCACGCAGACACAGATGTGTGTCTACACTATTCCTCCTTACTAAAGCATGTTGGAGAAATATTTACAGTGAGTCTGAGACTCCTAGCAAACAGACTACATAACACAGCACAATGTACAGTGAAGTCCTGTCACTGTACAGCCCAGACTGAATGCACAGTCTGAGATTAAAATCAAGTCAAGTGCAGAGACAGTTAGTGGGTTGACCCAGTTATACAGTACAAATACAGTACAGTCATGGGTTACAAAGTTAGTGGTTCTCACACATATTTTCCCATATAGATAAGACTTCCTTCCCATGCCTGTCTCCCAGACATAATCTAGATATGTTCACCAGCTGCATTTAGCCTGCTCATTGCTGGCCCTGCAGGTTGTAGCATACCATACTATCTCTTTATAGTGTAAATTCCCAGTGATTGTATATCCCAGCACCCTGACTGTTAAGGGTTTGGGGCTAGGCCACATTTTGTTCTTAGCAGCAAGGAGACACTGTTTTTTGAGAGGCTAAGGAAAGAGAGGGAGAAAAAGGTAATCATGGAAATAAGAGATGGGATAGTAAGATATACAAAGCAAAAAGATATAATTAAAGTATTTAAGGAATATTATACAAAGTTATATAAGAAACAGAAAAATAGAAATGATTATAGTACCAAAATAAAAGGCTATCTAGAAAAAGAAGAAATACCGAAAATAACAGAGGAACAAAAAAATTGAATTAAATAAGCCAATTTCCAAATTAGAAATTAGAGAAGCAATAAGAAGGATGAAACTCGGGAAAGCTTCAGGTCCAGACGGATTTTCGGTATTGTATTATAAGACCTTTGAAGAAGAATTATTGGAACCTCTGTGTAGACTACTGAATGAAATAAATAAAGGAAAATGTCCAGATTCCTAAGGCAAGGCAGATATAACTCTAATCCCGAAAGAAGGGAAGATTTGACTATACCAGCAAATTATAGACCAATTTCGCTTCTAAATATAGATTATAAAATTTTTACGAATATATTGGCAGAAAGATTTTTTTTGAGAAACTGGGTTTATGATGATCAAAGTGAATTTCTCCCGGGCAGACAAGCCAAAGATAATGTAAGAGTGCTAATAAACTTATTAGAATTCTATGAAAAACATAACGAGAGAAAGCTACTAATGATCTTTGCTGATGCCGAATAGGCATAAGCTGGGAGTTCATGTTGGAGGTCTTAAAAATGATGAATATAGGTGAGAAATACCATGATTGGATAAGCAAGATCTATAGTAATCAAGAAGCCCAAGTGATAATTAACGTAGAAAAAACAAAGCCATTTAAAATTGGAAAGGGGACCCGTCAGGGATGCCCGCTTTCTCCATTATTGTTTATTACTATACTGGAGGTATTGACAAGGAAAATAAGAATAGATCACCAGATAAGATGATGGAAATGGCAAGGCCAATATAAAGTCTTTGCTGACGACCTGGTTTTCATTTTAGATAATCCAATTGAAAGTTTAAAAACATTATTGGAAACAGTGGAAGAATTTGGTCAACTAGCAGGTTTAAGAATAAACAAAGAAAAATCAGTAATGTTAACAAAGAATCTAAGAAAACAGGAAAAACAGGAGTTGGAACGAATGTCAGGGTTTAAGATAGAAAAAAAGGTTATATATTTAGGTATTACCATCACAAATAAGAACACAGATCTGTTTGAAAACAACTATGTGAAATTATGGAATAAGATCAAACAAGATTTAAAGAAGTGGGAAGAATTAGACTTGTCAATTTTGGGTAGAATATCATCAATTAAGATGAATATATTACCAAGAATGATCTATCTATTTCAGAACCTACCAGTTATAAAGAGTGATAAAGTAATGGATACATGGAAAAAAGACCTAATAAAATATATATGGAAAGGTAAGAAAGCTAGAATAAAATGGGATATATTGACAAACTCCAAAGAGAGGGGAGGCTTAGCCCTACCAGATTTACAAGTATACTATCATGCCAGTGCAATTACTTGGTTGGAGTGGATAAAATTAGAAAATTCTAGATTATTAATATTAGAAGAATTCAATGCAAGGTTTGGCTGGCATGCCTACTTATGGCATAACAAAGCATCTGTCCATAAGGAATTTAAACATCATTATATTAGAGCTTCATTATTGAGAATCTGGACAAAATATAAAGGGAAGTTATATATGAAAATACCATTATGGTTATCTAACCATGAAGCTTTTTATAAAAAAGAAGATATACATAAAGGGGCATGGTTGACACACAGAGATATATTGAAAAAAGAAGGTGATACATATAAAATGAAAACTCAAGAAGAACAAAAATTGGAAAACAAGGAATGTCATTGGCTATTATATAAACAATTAATGGAAAAATTTAAAATAGACCAAAAACTGGTAGGAATAGAAACAGAAACATTGCAATTTGATGATTTAATACAAAGTTGTAAGAAGAAGAGTTGTAAGAAGAAGATGTTATCAAAGGTGTATAAAATAATATTGAATTTAAAACTAGAACAAGAAACTATTAAGCCGTTTATGATAAAATGGGCGCAAGATCTGGGCCATGAAATACTATTGGAACACTGGGAAAGATTGTGGGGAAAGAGTTTATCTTTCACTAGAAGTTATAATATAAAGGAAAATATATATAAGGTAATGATGAGATGGCTTCGAACACCGGTGAGATTATCTAAAATATACAAAAATATGTCAGACCGGTGTTGGAAATGCCAGAAAGCTTCAGGTACCTATTTCCATATACACAGCTGCGCTGGGCAGGGCATGTTTCTAGGATGGAGGACCATCGCCTCCCCAAAATAGTACTCTACGGTGAACTCACCACAGGTCAGCGTAAGAGGGGTGCTCCAAAAAAGCGATACAAGGACTCCCTGAAACAACATCTTAGTCTCGGCCAAATTGACCACCAACAATGGTCTGCCCTGGCCTCACATCGGGCTGCAGCCTTATTTGAGAACTCACGCTGAACAAGTCTTGAAGAGAAACAACAACGCAGAAAGAATCACAACCCGGAAACATCACCCAAGGAAACCTTCTGCTGTGCTTTCTGCAACCGGACTTGTCTATCTCGGATTGTCCTTTTTAATCATCAGCGCACTTGCAGAAATTGTGGGATGAGTCCTTCCTGAATCTTCGTTTGTGAAGAAAAGCCAGAGAGAGAGAGAGAGAGAGAGAGAGAGGAAGTGTGGGAAGGCTGGGAAATTTTGGGATAAAATAGATAGAACAATACTAAAAATATTTAATACAAGCTATTCACATGATCCAAAGATCTATCTACTAAATATGTTTCATAAAATAGATGAAAGATTGCAAAAAAGATATTGGAGGATCCTAGTTTATATGATGACAGAGGCTAGAATACTTCATGCGAAATATTGGAAAACAGCAAACATACCAATGATTGAAAAATGGTCGGGTAAACTTCAAGAGATGTATGATATGGACAAACTCACGATTTTGATAGATGAGAAAAAAACAATAAAAGACTTGACAGTATGGGAAGTTTTGAAACCTTTACGGAAAGAGAAATGGGGAAGAGAATGGGAGATAATACCTTAATTTAGAATGTAAATCAATAGAGTGTCAATGTAATGGAAACGGAAAACAGAGAAATTGGGGACTATTAAATAAAAGGGGTAGAGTAGCATAAACTGAGCAATATGGTTTGAAAAGAAATAAGGAGGTCATGTGGTATGTATTTATGTAAATTTGGAAGAGAGTAGTGAGAATGGATAAATGATGAAAGGTAAATATATTGGAGAATGGTGAAAGAATGAATAGTTAAGAAAGATAAGAAATAAAAAAAATAAGATGTATAGATGAATTACATTATGTAATGTATGAAATGTTTGGTTTTAATGTGTGTGTGTTTTTTTGGAAAATTCTGAATAAAAATATATTTTTTAAAAAAGAAAATATGGTTTATCTCCATCCTATAGGGTATAATTAGTGGGCCTCGTGATGTCTTTTGATACAGTTCTACATACTTCCAGACATATGCATGCATACGCACATACACTCTGCATGTAACACACAACTCAAAGGACCACCTGCATATGTAGAAAACTTGCATACTGATTCTAGAGACTGCCATATTGAAATGTTCCACAGATATCTTCAAACATAGAGTCAGAGTAAAGCCCTTGTAGTATGTGGGGACATAGCCCATGACATCCTCTCTCCTTCCTCATGCTTCAGTTATGACTCAGCCATATAGATCATATGTTGGGGGGAGGGAACACAGGTATAGTACATTTAGGATTTGTTCCCTACCCTTGGTTCAAATTTCTCAATGGTAAAGGAATAGAGGCACACTCATACCTAGGACAGTGTAATGTGAAAGGACCAATATAATCAATCTGGTTATTGTGATCTGTTTGTGCCCCAGAATGCCTCTTGTCTTACTTTTGCATCCAAGCTTCACCTGGGGATTATCTACACAGCTGAAAAAACAACAATGTATTCACATTACAGTATACTGGGGGCTCTTGAGCGTTCAACTCAAATACATATTTTTAGCACCTGAAAGCTTAGATAAGATTTTGTTTGTTTGTTTATGTGATTTTAGTTTAGGTGGTTTTTAATTTTATACTAGTTTAGTATCTTTTTATGGGGGAGGGTGGGGTGGGTGGTACTTAGGGATTTTAGTCAGCATTGTTGTATTTTAATTGTTGTAAGCTGTCCTGATTGTTTTTAACAGAGTGGTGGGGTAACAATAATAATAATAATAATAATAATAATAATAATATTAAAATAGCCCTACCTTTTATATCGTACTTTCCTGGGAAAAACGGTTTTTATTGTCTGAGTTGACTTTGGTGTGGAGCTGCGGATGTGGGGGTTTGGGGGTCACCTGCTCATTCCTGCCGGTAGCAGCTACTTCCTCTGTTGTTTGTATCTATGTTTTGCCAGCATGCAGTTACTATTAATTTTTGAAGGTGCATTTCTGCAGGTACTTGTGTATCATTATTAGAGCACCTCTGCCTACTTGCATATTCACATATTCACATGCATGACAGGAAGAAAAAAGTGGAGTGGCCACTCCTGAAAATAATGTGAAGTACAGGCCATGTGATCATAGCAGGACCACCTTTTAATACCAAAGTGAGCTCACCTAGGGGAAATGTGTGACTGGTAATGCTGCTGTCATTTTGCTTTAACAAGATGTGTGTGGCATTAACAAGATTTGCGCGGGGTCACTGTGGGCCAGGAAAATGTGATTTTGAAGCAGAATTTTTCACTTGTGTAGACAAGCTCTTGGTTGATTTCAGGCATTTGTTAGTTTTTGTCACCTGACATCTCATTATCTAGGCTGTCTCACCCTTAGGAGTATTCAGAACACACCAACAGCAAATGTGTTAGCATTTGTTGTGGGCAGAAACCCAAGCAAACACAGAGCTGCATTTCTCTTTCCTCTTTGCTCATGTCCTATTGGAAGGATATAGATCCTTGGCCTTGATAGGTAAAATGGTGGTGTGTAGCCTTTTGCAAAGACACTAGAGGTTAAGTAACAAATTGTAGGTTGGTGTCTGATCCCTGCTAAGTATAGGAAAAGCAGAGACTCTGCTGAAATAGTTGAAGGTTTTATTTAAGAGCCTTTCTGTCCCTTCCGCCATTTGGTGGAGATGAGAGACGGGGACTTCTCAGGGAGTGCTCCCACTGAGGCTGTGGAACTCCCTTCCTAGAGAAGGGAGGTTGTCCCCCTCCCTATTGTCCTTCCATCATCAGCGAAAGGGCTCATCTACATGAGCCGAGATATACCAGTTTTCAGCCAGTGTATCCTGACCATGGATCAGGCCTGTTCCTTCTCTGTTACTGCCTCCAAACAGGAGGAAGTCCAGATGGGCACACCGACCTGTCACTGCAGCCACTGCCATGACATCCTTCACCCTCCCAGAAGCTAGGAAGCCGCCGCCCCCTGCATGTGACCAGCCTTGTTCACATGTTGTGGAACTCATTCCTGCTTCAGAGAGAGCAAAGGAGACTGGCAGCTGCAGTGATGGGCCAGTACACCAGGGTGGGCTCCTGTGGTCTGGCTGAGTCCGATCTGTTTCTTTCTAGTAGGAACAGATGAAATAAGGTATTTTAATATAATGGTTTATCGGGCCCTACACTGTCTTCCCCCCATCTTAGCTCTGTATTTGTCCTGGGGATCATAAGGACTGCCTGGGAGCAGAATGGGGCTAAAGCCCTGCATAATCAGGACTGCAGGTCTCTAAGAGAGGGACAAGATGGGGCATATTGCCTGTGTAGACAAGCCTATATATATATATATATATATATATATATATAATTTTTATTTTAGCAGGTCTTTGACAATTGAATGGTTGCTGAGAACAGGTCGTTTAATGGGTAGGTGCCGCACTTTTTCCTGTGTGTTTTTAAGTCAGTCCAACTGTGTTTTAATATTATATTTTTGGGTGTGTTTTTTTCTCTTCTTCTTAGCCAGCCAGTTAATAAATAGGAGAGTGAGTTCTCATGTCAGAGGGACAATGAGCTCTCATGGTATCACAAAAGAATGAGGTTACCAACATTTTTATTTCTGCAGGGTCCCTGCCCCCTTTGAGAGACAAATGACAAAAGGATGAGCAACTTGTGCAGCTGTCCCGTCTGTGGTGGACATAATTATATGCTGAGGTAAAGGTAAAATCTTCCAGTGCAAGGTGATTTGGAATTGATGTTACCCAGTGGGTGTTACATCGTGGGGTCATTCTTCTAACTGAGAATGGCAATGATGCAAATGAGAGCATTATTTCTGTTAAGTCTGGAAGCTGCGTCTAACTGGTTGCCTGCTCTGTCTGTGTCTGTCTGTTTCTGTCTCACACAAACATACACTCACACACATCCTTGTTCTGGTCACTATGTATAAATACACACTTTACAAGAGATTATCAATGGGATATAGAACAAACATATGTTCCAACACTGTTATCGTATGTCATGCAAAAAAATAAAACTTGAGGCTTTGGGGAGTGTGCCAAATTATGGAATGGGATTTGAGGTCACATGCTTTCATCTGCTATAAAGCAAAAGAGCACCTGGAACAGCAGATGGCAGAACTAACACTCTGTGGGATTCATTTCACTGGATTAAGAAACAAGAACAGTTTGATCTCCTAAGGATACAGTAATATTTTCCAGGGAAAGAAATCCTTCTTGGTGTACCATATTCCCAATCAGTGCCTTATCTTCCCAGCACAGACAGAGGGTCTGTCAACATTTTTTACTAGGCAGCCATATTAAGGGGACACTTTCCACTTCCTGAGGCTGTTTTTATTAATAGATATTCATTTAGGTAGGATGAACAACTGCACTCTACAGGCCTGAAAACAGACACTTTAGCTGTAATTATTGAGCCCCTGATGAGCAGAGAAATAGCCAATCATTGTGCAGACGGTGTTTCAAACTCTGTTTCCCTAGCAGGTTTTGACAGACTCTAAATGTGTCGCTAGGGTCAACTCTTCAGAAAGCTCAGTACTCAGACTGTCTGCTAGCACTGTCAAAAGGATTTAGCTCGTGTTAGTTCGACATCACTGAAACAGGGGAGAAGGATCAATTCCTTTAATTTATTTTTAAGGGGTGGGAGGTTTAGGATTAGGATTGGGAAGGATTGTTTTAACTTGCTGCTGCTTTAATCCTGTTGTACACTGCCCCAGTTGCCGAGTAGAGGGGCGGATTAAAAATGAATAATAATAATAATAATAATAATAATAATAATTCATGCGTGCAGTAATCTGAGGGAGTAATGGTTTGAAATGAAAAAACAAACATACAAACACTGGAGAAAAATCTATGTAGCAAGTCACAGGATGGTTCTGCTCATGTTTATCATATGAACTTGCCAGAATTTTAAGATCATCAGGGGAAGGCTTTCTCTCAGTCCCACCACCATCACAGGCTCGCTTGGTGAGGATGTGAGAGAGAGCCTTCTCGGTGGCTGCTCCCACCCTCTGGAACTCCCTTCCACAGGAGACTAAGCTGGCCCCCTCCCTGCTTTCCTCTCACCAGCAGGCAAAGACATTTTTATTCCAGCAGGCATTTAATTTGTAGCTGTGGGCACAGAGCCTTTTATTGGGATGTGTTTTTATTGTTTTTATTCTTTTAACTTTTATATATGTTTTATATATTATTTTAAATTATATAAAAATTGATGTGTATAGAGCAATTGTACTGTCTATTCTGCTGTATGGATCTGAAACAGGGTCATCTATTGCCACCACCTATGATTCCTCGAACGCTTTCATCAGTGCTGTATATGCACAATCCTAAATATACACTGGACTGACTATGTGATGAACGTTGCTGTCCTTGAGCAAGCAGGGATCACCAGCATTGAGGCCATGATATTGAGAACACAGCTGCACTGGGCAGGGCATGTTTCTAGGATGGAAGGCCATCACCTCCCAAAAATAGTACTCTACAGTGAACTTGCCTATGGGTCAGCGTAAGAGGAGCACTCCAAAGAAGTGATACAGGGATTCCCTGAAACAACATCTCAGGCTCGGCCAGATTGATCACCAACAATGGTCCACCCTGGCCTCACATCGGGAGGCATTGAGACGCACTATCCACAATGCTGCAGCCTTATTTGAGAACTCAATTCGAATAAGTCTTGAAGAGAAACGACAACGCAGAAAGAATCACAACCCAGAAACATCACCCAAGGAGACCTTCTGCTGTGCTTTCTGCAATCGGACTTGTTTATCTCGGATTGGCCTTTTTAGTCATCAGCATGCTTGCAGAAAGCGCAGGATGAGTCCTTCCTGAATCGTCGTTTGTGAAGAAAAGCCAGAGAGAGATATTAAATTATCGTGATTTTAATTGTTTTTAATTTTTGATTGTTGGGTCCCATTCTGGGAGAAAGGCAGCATATAAATAAATCAAATAAATAAATAAATCCAGAGATAGAAAAGTTAGGGAACAAGCTCTTTATACTAAAATGCTAAAAACAAAACAAAAACTCTTTACTATTATTTAGGTTTACTTTGGAAATTGGGAAATTTATTTTAATTCTTTTAATTAAATTCAAGTTTACATTACTTCACAGTACTAAAACATTGATAAAATGCAGGTGAAAAATCCCAGCCTTTCCCCTTTTCTTGAGCTTGAGTGACAAGTACAGAGCTGCATGAATTTTCAAGTGAGAAAGAAACACCCACCCACCCACCCACCCCCACACACAGAGGGGGTGGTGGAAAACAAAAACACTTATATAAATATGAAGCAAAAACCAGACCCAACTTATAATTCATCAACAGTATCCCACAAAAAATACTTGACTGATTCTGAAATACTTTACTGATACATATTATTTTTGAGAAACAACAATCAAGCAGAAGAATTCTCTCAGGAATATTCAGGAGAAACAGGTGCCGTATATTCTGGCATATAAGACGACTGGGCGCATAAGACAACCCCCCAATTTTTAAGTTAAAATATAGAGTTTGCCCCCCACCCCAGCCAGCCAGCCAGCCAGCTGGCTGGAAAGCCTGTCCCCCACAAGCCAGCTAGCTCAGTGGCTGTAGATGATGGAATAGTCTGTGAAATTAAAGGACTGAGAACAGCTAAAAAAGCATGGGATACTTTGAAAAATCTCTGTGGTGTTCAATCTTTGGAAAGTAAGGTTCCATTAATACTGTAAGTTGGTTAATATGAAGCTATCAAATCCCAAATTTTTGAATGAGCACATTATTGAATGAGCACATTAATGGTTTTAGAGCCACATTGGCAGACAAGAGAATTTCACCATAGACAAAACTTGATGCAAAATGAGAAGTTGAATCCAGAAATTCTAATTTTAGGCTAACTTGTCCTGAAAAGAAACATCATTTTGACTCTCCTGAGCTAAATAGAAAGCCATTTAACTCTTCAAATGCAAAGCAGTCATTCTCACAGCAGGAGGAAGGATCTGCTGGGAAAACTGCCCAGGCCATTTTACACTTCAATCATTCTCACAGCAGGGGAGTATGATTACTGGGGTATAAGACCACCACCCCACTTTTGAGGAGATTTTCAAGTGTTAAAAAGGAGTCTTGTATGTAGGAATATACGGTAGTTCAGCAGTGACACTGGCAGTGCTAAGTATCTGCTGCTTCTTGGAGGAGGAGTCACTCTGCTGCTCTTCAGTTCCTCTTCTACATATGTCATCTTCTCCTTACAAAGACTTGCATTTATAATCTGTCCTCTCTGAAAGAGAAAAGAAGACTTAAATAAATCCTGAGACACAACTGGCAAGAAAGGCACTTCACATACACAACACCTCACACCTTCTTTTTTATTATGTGCCCCCTCTCTGGCTTTTCTTCGCAAACAAAGATTCAGGAAGGACTCATCCCACGCTTTCTGCAAGTGCAATGATGACTAAAAAGGCCAATCCGAGATAAACAAGTCCGGTTGCAGAAAGCACAGCAGAAGGTCTCCTTGGGTGATGTTTCTGGGTTGTGATTCTTTCTGCGTTGTCGTTTCTCTTCAAGACTTGTTCGGCGTGAGTTCTCAAATAAGGCTGCAGCCCAATGTGAGGCCAGGGTGGATCAATTTGTTGGTGATCAATTTGGCCGAGACTGAGATGTTGTTTCAGGGAGTCCTTGTATCGCTTTTTTGGAGCACCCCTCTTATGCTGACCCATGGCGAGTTCACCGTAGAGTATTATTTTTGAAAGGCAATGGTCTTCCATCCTAGAAATGTGCCCTGCCCAGTGCAGCTGTGTTCTCAATATCATGGCCTCAATGCTGGTGATCCCTGCTTGCTCAAGGACAGCAACATTCGTCACATAGTCAGTCCAGTGTATATTTAGGATTGTGCATATACAACACTGATGAAAGCGTTCGAGGAATCATAGGTGGTGGCGATAGGTGACCCATGTTTCAGATCCATAAAGGAGAATAGACAGTACAATGGCTCTATACACACTGATTTTTGTGCTTTGCCTCAGGTGTTTATTACTCCAGACTCTTTTGTGAAGTGTTCCAAATGCACTCCATGCCTTTGCTAATCTGTGATTGATCTCTTTGTCAATCTTGGCATCTGAGGAGATGATGCTTCCCAGGTAGGTGAACTGCTGAATGGACTTGAGCACAGATTTGCCGACAGCAATGTGGGGATGGTGGTGTTCGTCCTGTGATGCAGGCTGGTAAAGAACTTCTGTTTTCTTCAGGTTGACTTCCAGCCGAAACAGCTCTGCAGCTGTTGTGAAGCAGGATGTTAGGCACTGCAGAGCTGCTTCCATGTGGGCAACAAGGGCAACATCATCAGCGAAGAGCAGCTCACGCACTAATAGTTTAGAGTCTTAGTGTGAGCCCTCAGACGGCTTAAGTTAAACAAGCTACCATTAGTACGGTAACATATATAGATGCGATTGTCTTCTTCAAGCTCTGCTGTAGCCCTTTGGAGCATCATGCTGAAGAAGATTGTAAATAAATTTGGAGCAAGAACACAACCTTGCTTTACTCCATTAGTTATTAGAAAGGGCTCTGAAAGAGCATCGCCATATCTGACTTGACTGCGCTGGCCCTTGTGTAGCATATAATCATTTTATGGAATTTGGGGGGACATCCTAGTCTTTCCAGGATCTGCCACAGACCTTTTCTACTCACAGTGTTGAAGGCTTTGGTGAGGTCGACAAATGTTACATAGAGACCCTCGTTCTGCTCCCTACATTTTTCTTGCAGTTGTCTAAGGGCAAATACCATGTCTGTAGTACTCCTATTGGCTCTGAAGCCACATTGGCTTTCAGGGAGAAGTTCTTCTGCAATAGCAGGAACTAATCTGTTCAGGAGTATCCTTGCAAGGATTTTTCCAGCAATAGAGAGCAGTGTTATGCCTCAATAGTTTGAGCAATCGGATTTTGCTCCTTTTTTCTTGTACATGGTGATGATGACTGCATCTCGGAGATCTGGTGGCAGTTCCCCCTTTTCCCAGCAATTCACAAGGAGTTTGTGGAATTAATTGTGGAGTGCACGACATCCGTCTTTCCAAACTTCAGGTGGGATTCCATCAATCCCAGCTGCCTTGCCATTTTTCATCTGCTGTATACAAAAACCAAAATAAACCTGCGGAAGATCACTAATCTGAGTAGGGCTTAACATGAAACTTTGCTCTCCACATTCAGTGTCACAAGGGTGTTCAGATGAGGTGGTGGCAAGAACTGCACTTCACCACAGGCCCTTCTTCTATCTGGTTATAAGGATTATTACTGTTTCATAATTGTACCAGGGTACTGCAGTATTCAAACTGAGAGTGAATGGCAGTGAATGGTGGTGCCCATCCATCTCTTGCTTGATGTGTGGAGCAACATAACAGAATTCATTTATTTCTAAAAAGCTTTTTATTTCTGAAAATAATTTACAAACCCTTATAACTTCTAGACAACAAGCAAGCAATAAACAATAAACAATAAACAAACAAACAAACATGCCTATAGCCATCTGTCAAAGACTTGGTGTTAAAATTAAGAATTAGGCATATAATCAATTGCAGGCTTTCTTAACCAAGTCCGTTGTATATTTACACTCACCTACAGTGAGTGGTTTTTAGAATAATTAATTGTTGTTATGTTGTTAAATACCATCCATTTGGCTTTGATTTATGGTTACCTTATGAATGAGAATTCTCAATGGGGATTATCAGATGCAGCAAAAAGTACCTTACTAGAATGCCAGTACTTTACCAGCTCCCTGTCAATGAAAAGTGCCGCCTTCCTAACTGCTGAAGCACAGGAGCAGAATGTGATAAGGACAAGGATCTATGAAACTGGGTCCCGTTCATGGGACAGAAACCTCATCCTGGAGTTCTGGTAAGGTACTTTTTGGATGCATCTGATAATCTCCTAAAATAACCTGTTACTGACAGCGCCGTTTAGGTCTTGCAGACTCAGGGCTGTGGCGTCCTTGACTGAATCAATCCTGTGGGCCTTCCTCCTTTCCTACTGCCTTTTACTTTACCCAGCATTATTGTCTTCTCCAGTCAGTCACATCATTTCATGATACGTCCAAAGAAAGATAGTTCTACTTTAGTCATTTTGGTTTCTAGTGAGAATTCAACACAGGCATAGCTAAAGCTTTTGCTGTCCAGGGCAGTCCCTGAGTTTGCTGCCCCTCTCAATACATAGCAAAAATACTACAAAAAGTCAAAACGATGTATAGGTAAATTAATTAAATTAATTAATTAAGGAACAACAGGAATAAACACATCCCTTTTAAAATGTTAATTTGTGTAGTCAAAAAACCCGTGATACTACCTCACCTCAGAAAAACAAAGAAGAATGATGTAAAAAAATCACAAAGATATTACACGCACATAATGAGATCAAATTATAAAAAAATAAGGCTTAGTCACCATCACCACTTGTCAGACTGGTGAGTGTTTTTGCTGCGGCTCTCTGGTTGCCATAAATGCTGCAAATGTGCAGCAGTACGAAATATTTGTTTAAATAATTGAAAAATAAAATTGTGTCTCACATGAAAAGTGCTTCACCCAAAAAAGTGCCACTCAGGGCAGACCACCCCATACCCCCACCTTCCCAGCTACACCCCTGGAATTCAAGCATGATTAGTTTTCAGGCACATTTATTTGGGCTTGGTACCCAGACAGTCATCAACAAGGCAGACCTTCCTAGGGACCCCTCCCCTCTACACATCTTATGAAATAAAGGGGAAATGTGCCATAGGCAGATCCCAAGGGTAGTCTCTGTTCCTATTCTGTACACCCCAAGACCCCCAGGAGCAAGTCTGAAGATGTCCTCTTCACCAAAAGGGCACACAGGTGTGCTCACCATCACTGTCCCTTCTCCCCCTTCCCCAATCTGCAGGTGACCACATATTTGAACAGCCACACTCCATGCCAGTCTTCCATAAATCCATACAGAAACAGTGCAGGGGCAATGAAAAACCTCCTGGAAACAAAGGAGAGAATTCCTCTGTGGCCCCACAAGGTGACCAGTAAAAGCCCGCACTGCCTGAAGGGTTGAGCAAATTACAGAGGTGGAGAGCTAGGGCAGAACAGTCTTACAAAGCTCACAGCAGGAAGAGAGTGAGATAAAGCAAGGTATGGGGCATTGGTATCAGGAGCAGCTGTGGGATGAGAGGCAAGGTAGGTGAAAGTGCCAATAATAAGGATGCCTCTTTTCTTCCCATGTCAGGCAGTGGAAGAACACTAACTTTCCTCCCCTCCCAGACATCTAATAAAAATGAATACAGTACAGTATTGGTACTTCAATCAAGTCATGAAAAACAGACTCCATGGAACCTAAAGGCTAAACATTCTACTGAAGCTTTTATCCTGCTTTGTTGCATACTACCTCCTTCACTCTGATAGCTCCATTATATGGAGCTCTGCAAAGCAGACTTCAACTAGACTTCCCTAAAAGTTGTAACATTAATTCAGGGAACCAGTTGGTCATGTCTGACTCTGCAGTTCTATTGCCAATGACAATCATAGGACATTTTCAGACACATCTTACCACACAAGAAGACTCCTGGAGAGGTACGCGGCTATCCCGTGGAAGGGGGTCCTTTTCGGATGCCACCGTCCCTCTTGCGGCATCGTCCGTGACAGTTCCAGGACCCATCTACAGCAACCGTGCCATTTTTTACCCACAGAAGTTGTCTGTGATTTAAAAATTGCACAGTTGCTGTAGATGGGACCTGGAACTGTCACAGATGATGCCAGGAGAGGGACTGCGGCTTCCGAAAAGGACCCCCTGCCACGGGATAGCTGTGTACCTCTCCTGGAGTCTTGTTGCATGGTAAGACATGTCTGAAAATGTCCTTAGATGTAAGACTTCATTCATTGGAAGGTAGGGGAAGAGTTAGCACTGGTGATATAACTGGGCAGAAGAGTGACTGCTTATAATTCTATTCCTACAAGGAGTAAAGTTTGGAATCTGGATCACATGATGGGTGGTATGCTTAGAACCAAGAAAAACCCAGCCAACCAAGTTGTATGGCAACTCTAGTCATATGTGTCACTCCTGTTCACTCTCCTCCCATATCTCCCTATCCATCCACTTTGATGCCCACCACTGTCTCCCCTTTTCTCTCACCTTCTCTCCATGTCTTGCTCTACCCCCTCTCTGTCTCCCGCATCTCTCCTCACTTCCCACTCTCTCTCTCATACACACTGCAGTTCACTTCCTATGTTAACACTGCACTATGGATTTCCTCTTCCTGTTCCTCCCTTCTTCCTTTCTTTCTGTTTTGTGCTGCCTTGGTTGTCATACTTGCCACTCACAGCTTCCTGCTTTTTTGCAGAGGTGATAAAGTGTTGGATGGAACAATGGAGCCAGCAAAACATGTTATCTCCATATCATTACCCCCAAATGTCCTCAAGATTTTTGGGAAAAGGTACTTTACATTCTGTTTGAATTCCTCCCACCCCAAAATAGTTTAGTAATTAGTATAACTCAGTCTTAAGGCACAGATTCAAATCTCTGCAGTCCACTCAGATGTAAGTTCTATGCAGTTTAGTGGGGCTTACACTCTAGCAGCTGTGTACAAGATTGTAGACTCAGGACTTTATCAGACCAACCCTCTAAACCCTGTTCTTTTGCCAGCATAACTTTGCTGTTTTTATGCTGGCAAAAGAACTCCCCATGCCACACTTATCTCCTATCTGTGAAAAGGCTTTCCTGTCAATGAAAGAGGAAGTGAATGGAGCTTTGCTCACTTTCTCTTTTGAAATCCCACATACTCTTGCAAGAAAACATAATGTGGGAAATTCAAAAATAAAAACAAAAATAACAAAGTTAAATGTTACAGCAAGTAACAAGGAAGCATTGCGATCCAGAGGCAAAATGCTAAAGAGATTTTATTCAGAGTTTGCATGCTAACAGAAAGATATTAGGAGAAAGCAATGGACACTGCATCTCAGTCAAAGCAATGCAGGCAGGCAGGTAGATACAGCAAGGGACAGAGAGACATGATGAAAATGAGCAGAAGCTTTTCCTTAATGAGCAGAAGCTTCTTGTTATATAGGCTCTTTGTCACGTACACAGTTAACCATTTGTCTGTTGATACACTCAATCACCGAGATCAAAGGAGGTCTTAGCCTAGGGATGTGATGTTACATGAAAGGAGCTTCCATGGGAAACTACAGATAACATGATAACACTAGGTTGTAAAATCCAAGGTAATTTCCTGAGCATTCCTTCAAAGATGGCTTATGAAGCCAGATGTTTTATTGGCCCAATTGTAAAGGCAGGAAGAAAGGAAGGGCATGAGATACTCTGGGTGTGCCCAGGTGTGACCACAGTTAAAATTACAAAAAGCACTTAAACACACTAAAAAAAGTCCCAAGTAAACTGGGGAGGGTCATAAAAGAGTGTCACCTACCTGGATGCCCTGATCTTGCCCGGAAGTGTTCTCATTGATGCTGCATTCACTTGAGTACAATGGTGTGAAGTTTCAAATGCTAGCAATGGCAGCACAAAAGTGCAATGGGGATCAATTGACAGCTTGAGCCTTCAATAAAAAAGTTTTTTTAAACAGGACATGATCATGAAAGGGCAACGTCATTTGGTACATGTACCCTGTCACGATCATTAGGCTTTTTTATTATGCCTTATTTGCCTTTTCTGATAATATTGTCAATCATATACATGTAATGATATTTAATAGTCAGAACAACTCTGCAGTTACAACTTTCTAAATTCCACAGCAAAGTTCTGGGCAAAACAAGGGTTGAACTTTAATTTAAATGGAAAAAAAATTGTATGGGGGAGAAGACTTATGCTATCTGATATTTCATAGATTTCAAGCAAAAGGAAGTGATGATCCTGCTGATAAGTATTTTCAGAACATAAGAAATGAAACAAGGATGGCTGGGCTTTAAGCCCGGTTTGAAAGTAATTGTTGCAGCAGAGCAGCAGCTGCAGACAGAGGCAGATCAAATCCAAAGATCAAATGCTTATTTCATTTTGATAAAAATCATTAAACCACAAATCAACTTATTCTGGACTCTAGTCAGGAAATGACTTTCTATGTGCCATCTGCACATAACTGTCTCCTCATAAATTAGAATGGTGACACAGTCTTTTCTTACATAAAATTCCTAAGCTATATATACTTCACACCCAGCCAGTCACAGCTATTTATTACTTGAGTTTTAGTTAGCAGCCAAAAATGATGCACAACATTTAGAATAAGAAAAGAGCATTTCTTCCCTCCACAGAAGGCATTGAGCTCAATCATTTTGCCATATTTTAGTTTTCTGGAATAGCAAGTATGGGGTTTAAATTAACAGAAATTTTTCTCATGATTCTGCCTCAAAGAAACCTCCTACCCCTTCTGAATGTTAGAGTTAGCAATCTTTCTGGGCCCATGCTTACTAACAAATAGTTTGCATGTTACTTTCTAGGAGCTTAGGTACAGCATATATTTTATTATGTTCCATTCACAGAAACTTGAAAGTATATATCATTGTACTGTACATCAGATTCCTTGTAACTTTCTTATCTAAAAATATAATAACTAACATATAAAGAAAATCTTCAGATGTATTCTAAGATGTTAGCATTTCTGATAACATCAATACATATCAATTCGTTTTTACATTGACTTTATTTTGCCCCTTATATGTACTCCTTTATATGTATTCCTTCCTTACTGGTTTGTTTGAATTTACTACATTTGTATAAGTAAACTAATTTCTGTTTTGGTGAAATCTAATCATTGCTTCTGGTCATTTTTTAATTAATACAGTACTACCTTTGACAATTTTATGTACCTACAGGACAATCCTGTCACTGTCATATTCCTGGGAGGCAGTCCTATTCCTTTTTCTACTTTCTTATTTTCCATTTAGTGTTCCAAAATTTTTTGTTGGTTCCCATTCCTGTTCTATTCTGTTCAAAGGTTTACCTTTCAAAGAAGCAGTAAGTCTACTATTTTTTTCTTTCCAGTTTCTTGCATACATTATTCTTGCACTAATTATCATGTATAGTAAAATTTTCCTTTTATCCTTTATATTATTGTCTTCAATTTTGTCTACTATATTCAATAAATATGCTTCTGGTTCTAACAAATAATTAATTCAAGAATCTCCTTTATTTTAATATGTATTTTCTTCCAGATTTTTTTTGCCATTGGGCACCTCCACCACATATGAAATAGAGTTCCATCTGCTTCCCCGCATTTCCAACAATTTCTTTTGCCTATTTTGTACATTTTATCTAGTTTGGCTGGCATTAGGTACCATTGGAAAAACATTTTAATATAATTTTTCTTCATGTTTTGTGACAATGTGAATTTCTGTGTAATTTCCCATGATTTTCCCCACCTTTCCGATTCTATAACATGACTTATCTCTTGTGCCCATTTTATCATGTGATCTTTTATTTGTTCATTTTCTAGTTTTCTAGCTAAGAATATGTTGTAGTATTTGGCTATACTGTGTTTATCATCAAAAAATCACTTTGTCTAATTGATTTTGTTCATTTATTATTTTACTGCACCTTCTCTTTTCCTGCATCATTCTTTTTAAAAATATATATTTAATCAATTGCAAGATATAAGAAAAGTATATAAGTAACATTTACATATTAAATATATAGCTTAAATAAAATAAATAGAATGAAGCTATACAAGTTAATACTACCAGTATTCAATCAAACATTATAGAGCTTTATCTAAGGTCCTGTCTAAACGGTCAAGATAATCCTCAAAGAATTTGCTGGGAAACTGATTTGTCTTAACAGTAATCTGCATTAATGCATCATATTCAGAAGGGGGCAGCTAAAAACTCCAAAAACTACACTTGGAGAGCCTTCATGGCTTTTCTCTGAGTTTTGAAAAGCTCTATAGAGGATGTGCATTCCCGCTCACTAAGACATTCACATTTGCATTGCTGCACTTTTCCATAGGAGAGGCAGTGCAAGCTGATTGGCTGGACAAGCATGGGGGGGCAGGGTTTGCTAACAGGGAAAGTGCCTGCTGCCGCTATGTTGAATTTTTGCCTTAGAGAGCAATCATTAAGGCAATAAAGAAGTGATTTGTATTATCTTTTTCTGTATCTTTTTTTTGTAAACATGAAATATTGCTTGTGTGCAGCATGGTAAACAGTTTTTTTTTTCTTTAAAGAAGTTTAGCGGCAAGTTTAAAAACACAAGTAACTCTCTCACAGCCACCATCTTGGCTAGAGGGCATGTGAAGTTTATGGGGGCTGTAAAACCATTAAGACAGTTTGCAGCTGCTGCAAATTGCTATTACTGCAGAGAAATTCATTCCCCCTTGTATAGACGACCCCTTAGCTTCCATTCCATGACTTCCCTTCTATTACTATCTTATAAGACTCATTTACAGTTTGTAAAATTCCATTTCCAATATTTCTAACACTTTTCTTTTTCTTTTCCCATTAGCACATTCTACCTTCAAAAACACTATATTTTCTTTATCATTTAATATTTCTTTAATATTTTTACATCCAACTGTCTTCCTTAATTTTAAACAGTGCCATATAATCTTAGCTTGCTCCTTCTCAATATACATTATCATTGTTAAATCAGTAGATCTTGCTTAATTTTCCATTTTTCTTCCCAGTATTTTATTAATGGTAACCAGTCTTTTTCCACTTTGTGATTTTTTTGTTTAGTCTATGTGCCAGTTTATCTAGTTCTTTCATGTCTTTTAATTTCAATAACCAGCCATCTACACAGGAAGCTTCTTTTATTTTCCATTTATGAACTGTTATTCCTGCTGTTGAAATCACATAAGGTATTGTTCTCCAATATTTCTTCTTCTTCTTCTTCTTTTTTTTTTGTTGAGGATTGAAGTCACGTTAAGTAAATAAAGTTTGCGTTCCATTGGATATTGAATTTTTAAATATTTTCTGTATTATATTATGGATCTTAATGCGGTATGTTTTCACTATTGGACAGTTCCATCACATGTGTAGCATTGAACCTGGTTCTTTGTTGACCTTTTCCTGCATCATTCTAAAATGCAGCCATTTTCTCCTTTTCTCTTCTCCATGATGGGTTGATTTTTTTGTATGTTTTTAATCTGTACAGTGAACACCCCCCCTCCGTATCCATGGACTCATTATCCACGGGACACAAAACAGCACACCTACCACAGAGTCTTTCTAGAAAATATGTCCTCTCTAATCATTTTCTACATCCTCCAAGGCAACTCCATGGTATTTTAAACCAGAAGTCCCATTATTTTCAATGGCGTTCACTATTATCCATGGTTTTGAGTATCCATAGGGTCCCCTAGAACCAATCCCCAGTGGATAAGGGGGTCCTATTGTACTGAATTTAATACTTTGTAAGGTATGTTGAGTCCCAATATTGGGGGAAAAACAGGATGATAAGGATGAGGTTACTATCTCCCCCCTCTTAGTGGCAGGAGCCCCCTCCCAACAGTTCTTTAGTGACCAGTGAAGATCATTGAGCATTGGAGAAGCATCTGATTCTCTGGAGGTCTTGGCAGATGATCTCATTGTTTTGTGCCTGGCTATAGGAAAATAGCCAGATGCTTGTTTGTTGCCCCTTGGGGTGAATGCCCTTCTACTAAATGGCTGTGGTGATGGTGGGAGGTGAAGCTTCTGCAGCTAAAAGGTGCATTTGAGTGTGTGAGAGAGACAAGACATAACATAGTTCCACATCAGGATTTTTTAATGATATGTTTCTGTGATGCAAGGCTGTTATGACCACATAAAGGTCCTTTTAATCAGGTAGTGTTTAAGATTTCCCCAGACAAATGACAGGCAAAAAGGCACAGAGAGACCAAATTTGGTTTTCAGTCACTATGCATGTAACATTTATTTAGACATCAGACATTAAACATTCAATTAAGTGTCAAGAGCTCTTTCCATTCACATCAACTCTCACACAGACATACTCACATATGACCCTCTTGAATCCAGTGATCTATGAAGGCCGGATGGTCCGTTGCCCAGGTTCAGGAACCATGAAAGCAAGGCCGAAAATGTCCCAGCTCTTATACCTTTTCCATCTCCTTCCTTGAGAACTGCATGCTTTTCGAGCTGGCATGATCTCATGACAGTTCCTTAGGCAGAGCAAGGTATGTTCTGTGTTCGCAAAGAACTCCCTCAATCATGCCGACAGCTGGTATTGTCTATGTTATGCATGGTCAGCAGTCCACTAGCAGTCCACTGGGAAGTTCTGTTTGTACCAAACTTCCACAGGCCAAGCTGACAAGTAAAATTGTTCAAGTTCTGCTTGGTTAAAATTTTCGCTTCGTCTGCCAAGTCTTCCTTATTTCTCGGTCCAGCTTCCAAGATACACCTCTTAGCAATGCTCTGCGCGACATTCATTTTATTTGGGTCTTTTAAGGCCTTGCTTCTCTAGGATCGACAGGAACCCATACATACACACAATCATACATACAAGCATACTCTCACAAGGTCTTGGCTATTATTTGAATTGGCTGTGCATGCACACATGTGCACTTGCACACGTGCTGAAAGTTATTACCACATGTTGGTCCAAAAATGGTACAAATGTGGTTCTTTTATGAAGATGTGCTCCACTGTTTTTCTACCATCCCCTGATGATGTTAAGAGGACACCATTCTAGAGGCCAACATAGTGCAGCCATCTTCTCTCCCCACCCTTTACTTGCAGCACACAAAATTCATGGTTGTTTGGGAGAATAGGGCTATTTTTCAGCACCTACAGTTACCAGACTGATTGCTAGGAAACAGTAATTTTCCAGGAATAGGGACACTTCCTGAACTCACTTCATCTATATGCTTCGGTCACATAGCTGCAAAATCACCCTGAGAACCTCAGTCTCTGAAAAGGCCTGAGTTAAGATCATCCCTCCTTTCTGGGTTGGACAAAGAAAAAGATAGCTTTACAGATGTGATCTGTTGGATTGCCCAAAGGGGAAATTTAATACTGTATCTAAATGAAACATTAGCAATAATATCAAACCATTTTGAAGTCATGCTATCTTTGCTGGTTTTGCTAAATGCTGTATTTTCCCATCCTCCAAGTCTAGCTTTTCAAGTCTGGCTTTTCAATGCATCAAGAGGCAGGAGAGGCTGTTTGTAAAGTACTGAAGCTAAGACACAGTTGGCCCATGAAATTTGACAATATTAATAATGACATTTATACTGCAGCAGTTTAATTAGTCTAGAAAGGAATTTGTAGTAAAGATGCCGCAATAATTCAAGACAATGTAAAAATGAACCTAAAGGCATTTGATCTTCAATTAGTCTGAAAGCTATCTTTTATTTGCTAAGCCTAAAGGATGTCTATGTAATGGCTGGGAAATTATAGATTACTAAAATGCATGCTGTCAGAGCAAACCTTTGTCTTTTTAGTGCGATGCTTAGGCTAGGCCAATTTTCTTCCTAAAGTTAAAATACATTTGCTCTGGAAAGAAATCAACAACAGGTGATTGATCAAGGTTTATTTTTGAACTTAAATAATTTTCCATCATCATTGAACGATGCCTCATACAACACTTAATTCTCTTAGTGAAAGGCTTAAGTTCTATGTAAATGTAAAAACTAGTGTTCCTGTCATCTGTTTTCTTTGTGCTGCAGTAAGTAACATTTAGTGTACCAGTGTACACGGTCACATAGGCCTTGTCTAGATAGGCTATTTACACTGTCTTGGAGCCCTGTAGTCCAAATGATGCAGGACTTTTGCCCTGTTGTGCCAACGGGCACTCCTCAAACCACCTGGGGCAAAGATGGGGCTTAGATGGGGATTGAATAGGATGAACCCCATCACACCATTTTATGTAATGGTGTGCACCCACAAAAATCCGCTTCAGCCAGAAAAAATATGAATCAGGCCCCGCATGACCACAGAAGCCCATACTGGCATGCCAGTATGTTGCTACCGTTGCCCTTTGTGTCACTGTCTCCGCAGCCAGGAAGCAGGACCACAGCATGTGACCAGGCTAGTCACATGCAGGGGGCCTTGATCATGTGCTGTGGGACTCCTGCTTGGTGTCAGAGAGTGTGACACAGACTGCTGTAGAGACAGGCTGGTGTGGCAGTCTGGACTCCATCCCGTTTCATGCAGGTAACGGGGAAGCAACGGGCCAGATCTGGGGCCAGAATAAACTGGTAGGAAGTATTCTGGCCATTGTAGCCAAGGCCATAGAAGAAATAAGCCAGGTTCTGTGTGGCTAAACCCTGAAGAAAGCCTCAGGTGGGAAAACATCAATTCTCTTCATTTCAAGTCTGCTTCATCTTGTGAAGCACCCAACCGGTTGCCAGGAGCCCGTTTCTGTGAAGACTTGTGCCAAATCTGATGCATACTCACAACAATAATATACGTCAGGGATAATGGGGGGAAAAGCAACACCTCCTTCTCAGCTTGAGACAGATGGAGTGTTATGTAGAAACATATTTTTCTAAAAAAATATTTTTGGAGGAAGATGTTTTTAATATATATTATTAGCTTCTTAAGGGAGTCAGATTTTATTTCTGAAGGGTACACTGCTGAACATAAAATTCCATCAGCAACCAAATATCATCTTGTCTCATGAGAAGTGATTTCTCCTTTTCCTTACCCTTTGTATGAATGTTTGCATAGTAGAAAAATAAAACCCACAGCAGTTTCATCCTTTCCCCTTTTCCTAGCTTGCAAAGACTTGTTTTATAAATGACAAAACTGGATAGCCAAGGTGCATTCCATCATGCCTAAGAGCTCAAAGACAAGAAGATTTGGCAGTGGAAAGGCAGATGTTTTCAGATAATATTAACATTCAGCTACCTGATAACCAAGGAACAGAACAGACTGATAGCTTGGATATGTCTTGGAAATTCCCCGCAGTAGGTCATTTCAGCTGCCTACCTCAATGTTTCATCTTTTTGAGATTTTTTTTTTACTAAGTTTCATATATACGGGCTAGATTCTCATCTACATATTTGTAAACTACAGTACGGAAAGAGATTGTCCACTTGAATTATACAGTAACAGGCATTATTGGGAAATTATAACAATTGCTAGCTGCCTGGGGTTTTCAAGGTTGAAATAATGGAAATAACAGAATTCCTATTTCCAATATATGTGTGGAACCATAATGGTGGGTGTTGGGTAGGAGTCCAAACCCATCCCACAGTTCTCTGTAAGCTGTGTGATGTCAGAGCATCGACAGAACCAACATAGCTCAGCAGAAAGATAGGTTCTCCTTTGCTATGACTTCCACAACATGGATGAAGCTCTGACTGAGCTACATTGTTCGAAGAATAACTCCTGGAGCTGCATGGCTATGCTGGGACCTGGCTTCAGTCTAGTCACCATCTTCCTAAATTAAGGAAGGGATGGCACTTGTGAAGCTCCAGCAAAGCTTTTTGCATGTGGCTGAATCAGATATGAGAGTCAGTCACACAAACCCATGCCTTTCCATACCTTCTGAAATATCACAGATGAAAATAGGGACACTCATGTTAATTTGTAAAGCTGAACAATACGAGGTTTGTGATCAAAAGGGTAACATCAAGTGCAAAAGTTACTAATGAGAAGAACACATAAAACTGTAATATTTTAAGCAGAGAAATCTCTGACTATATGTGCCAAATTTAGGGAAAACATGAAAAACCCAAATCAATAAACATAGTAGTGTGTGTGTGTTTGTGTATATGCATGCGGTAGCATGATTAAAAATATATTACAGTACTGTGCAGAGCTTTGGGGTGAATGCAGGGACACAAGGGGCAGGACTCCATTTGGAGTTTTTGCCCCATGTGTAGACAAGCCCTATGTCATTTTTTACACAATAGTGAAACCTAAAACTACACCCCAGGGGGCAATGTTTTCCCCCCATTTGCTTCTCTAATAAACTTTGGTTAATGCCTTTAGTTAACTCCTGGTGCTCATGGTCAGTATTTCATTTAAAAATTAGAAAATAGATTTATGATGACTGATAAAGCCTGTTTCTTTACTTGGTACCAGGCTTATGATTCTTTTGGTATGCAAATCCAGAAGACAGGTATAACTAAAAAGCAGTGAACACAGATGTTGCTAAAATGTTGGTCCAGTAATTAATATATATGTTGAAACTATGGTGTGGTTTAACTGCTTCTCAAATAAAGAGTCCACAATACTAATCTTTAGGAAATTAGTTAAAGCTTTTCTGTTGGTAAAGCTTTTTTGGTTATTAACTTTAGATTGTTTTCTGATCATAATTGTATCTTAAACAAACCACTAATATCTAAACAAGGGCTGGAAATCATGTAGACCTCTAGAGGATATTGGCATGTAACTCCTGATATTCCTTTTTTTTTAATTAATAATTTTATTAATTTTTAAAATAATAATAAAAAAACATACAATTACTACATAAGACTTAACAAACATATATAACAGTGATTCCCTCCACCGAGGGACTTCCCTTTACTTTCATCCCTCTTTCTAGAAAATCATTGTTTCCAACTCAGGTTTGCTTCCTCTCCCCTTTATTAATACAAATTCTAAAAATTTACTCCATTTTTCACCAAAAACATTCTTATTTAACCCTCCTTTTTTTTCTTTAACCATATTTGTTAATTTCTCATTTATAGCTATATTCCATACTTCCTCATACCATTCTTCTATTTTATATTCACCTTGTATTTTCCATTTCTTTGCTATTATTAACCTTGCTGCTGTCAACAAGTTTGTTAACAAATCCTTAACAATTTGATATTCTTGTATTTTTTCACAATATGATAATAATGCTATTTCAGGGCTTAAAGGTATATTTTTCTCCAGTATTTCACTTATTTCTTTCATTACTATATTCCAAAATTTCTGTACATATTTGCAATTCCACCACATATGCATATACGTTCCCAATTCTTGGCAACCCCTCCAACACTGTGCTGAATACTTTTTATCTATTTGATTCAATTGTACTGGAGTTAAATACCACCTCCATATAATCTTATAGTAATTTTCTTTTATTCTTACTGATAATGTTTTCAAATGTTGCATATTCCATATTTTTTCCCACTTGGATGTGTCTATTACAGTTGCTACATCTGTTTCCCAAACATCTTTTAAATAATCTTGTACTTCTTCATTATCCATTAACATTTTATATATTTTGCTTGTAATACCCTTTATAGTCTTTTTCTCTTGAATAGCTTTTGTAATTAATTCCTCAAATTTTGTACTTTTTCTACAACTATCCTCCTTTAAACATTTTTTTGTCCATCTTTCTAACTGTATCAGTTTAAACCATGTAAATCCTTGCTCCTTTAATATTTTTTCCATATAATTTTTATTTTTCATTTTCCCCATCCATTCCTTCAATCTTATAATTTCTTGTCGTCCTAATTTTGCTTCCACTTCATTTCTTAAATTTGCTGGGAAACCCTTTAACAATATTACTGGCGTTAATGGAGATGTTCCTGGAACTAATACTTTTTTATATTTATTCCATATATCTAATATATATTTTTAAAGAAACAGATTGTATTGATTCCCTATATTTCTTTTTTAGTTTACAAAAAAATATATTTCTTAATTTTAACTCTATCTCTTGTTTATTTATTTCCATCCATTCCATTTCCTTCACCTCCGCAACACTATCAATAATATATCTCAATTGATTCACTACATAGTATAGCTTTAGATTAGGTAAGCCTAAACCTCCCTTTTTTTTGAGATTTATACCATCTATTTTTATTGATTCTTGATCTTTTGCCTCCATTACAATAATTATTTATCATATTTTGCCACTGTTTTAATTCCATTTCTGATACTTTAATAGGTAGCATTCTAAATAAAAAAATTATTTTTGGTAATATTTTCATTTTAACAAGCGCTATTCTTCCAAACCATGACAGTTTGATTTTCCCATATTTCTCTATTCTTTTCTCCTTAACATAGTGAAAATTTTTTCCTCTAGTTTTTCCAGTTCTGCCACAATATTTATTCCTAAGTATTTTATTTGCTCTTTTATTTTAATACATTTCTTACTCTTCAATTTTTTTCTCTCTGCCTCTGTATAATTAAATATCATCATTTCTGATTTATTCCAATTTACTTGTAAACCTGTCATCTTCCCAAACATTTCCAAATGTTTCTCTATCTCTTGCATTTTTTCCACTGGATCTTGTATTGTTATTAAAGTATCATCTGCAAACATATTTAGTTTAATCTCTTCAATATTTCCTATCCCTTTGATTTCTTCATCGTTTCTAATTACATTAGCTAATATTTCTATTACCATAGCAAATATTATTGGGGAGAGTGGGCAGCCTTGTCTCGTTCCCCTAGTTAGGTTTATTTGTTCTGTCTTACCATCATTTATTATTACTGTTGCTTTATTTTTGTTATACAATTGGTCAATCACACCCCTAAATTTTTCTCCAAATCCAAATGTTTTCATTATGTTTTTTATAGCTGGCCATTCCACACAATCAAAAGCTTTAAATATATCTATAGCTCTAAGCCCTGCTTTAATTTTCCTTCTTCTAATTGTTTCTATTAAATTTATTACTCTTCCAGTTAGATTAGCCATCTGTCTTCCTTCTATAAATCCACATTGGTCTTTTTGTAGATATTTGTACATAAATTTATTCATCCTTTTCACCATTATTGCTGTTAGTATTTTTGCATCTTGATTTATTAATGATATTGGTCTATATGATTCTGGGTCTCTCAAATCTTTATCTGGTTTTGGGATTAGTATAATCAGAGATTGTTTCCATGATTGTGGGATCTCATCTCCTTTTAAAATGTTATTATATAATTCTTTCATTCTAGGTATTAATATACTTTTAAATATTTTATAATATTCAGTTCCCAAACCATCTTCTCCTGGAACCTTCCCTAATTTCAATTTATTTATAATATCTTCTGTTTCCTGTTCTGTTACTGGTTTTTCCATTAATTCTCTCTCCTCCTCACTAATTATATCCTTACAATTTTCCTGTATATATTTCTCTAAGTTTTTCGGTGAATCGCCTGCTGAATATAATTTTTGATAATATTCTTGAAATATCTTTAATTTATCTTTCATCAAGTTACTTCCCCCCCCTTTTTCATCTTTAATAATTCCAATCAAACTTTTAGATTTCTTTGTTTGTGTAGCTCTTGCTAACATTCTAGAATTTTTATTACTATATTCAAAAAAATCTCTTTTCATAAATAACAGATTTCTTTTTGCTGATTCTATATCTTCCTCTTCTAACTCTTTCCTCTTTGCTTGTATTAATATGTGGATCTGTTTATCTCTGTTTCTAAAATATTCTTTTTCTAGACCCTTAATTTCTTCTTCTAGTTTCTTCCTACCTTTTTCCCGTTTTTTCCACAGTGTATGTGCTTCCCTAATAAATATTCCCCTTGCTACAGCTTTCATTGAATCCCACAATAATGCTTGATTGCTTTGTCCTACTCTGTTTATTTCCCATATTTCTTTTAATTCTACCTGTATTTTCTCTACTATATTTTTGTAACCCAAAATTTTTGTATCCAATCTCCATCTTTTTGCTAATTTATAATCTTTTGTAATCTTTATATCTGCTGTAACTATTGCATGGTCTGAGATTTTAATGATCCCTATATCTGTGTTTACAATTTGTGAGACCAGATTTTTTGATACAAAAATATAATCTATTCTAGAATAATTTTTATGTGTTGGCGAATAATAGGTGTATCACTTTTCTTCTCCTTTCCATTCTCTCCACACATCTCGTAGTCCATTTCTATTTCTAATTTTGTTCAAACCAGTTTCATACATTTTCTTATCCTCCTTAGTAGGATTAGATTTATCTTTCTGCTTATCCATTACCATGTTAAAATCTCCCGCCATTATTATAGATCCTTCACTTATTTCATTTGTAGCTTTAATAACTTCTTCATAAAATTCTATTTGACCTTCATTTGGTGCATACAGATTAACTAAAGTGAGATGTTCTTTACCCCTAATTCCTTGCATTTAACTCCTGATATTCCTCACCATGGACTATGCTGGCTAGGGCTTCAGGAAATTGCTGTCCAACAGCATAGAGAGGGCTACTTGATTTCCACCCTGATTTAAATTTTCTCATGGTCAATATTTTAGTTAAAGATCAGAAGACCCAATTATGATGATGGACAGAATCTGTTTCTTCACTAAGGAGGAACAATTGTGTTTGTAAATCTGTATGTGCATGTGTGTGTGTGTGTGCCTTCAAGTTGCCTGTTGACTTATGGTGACCCCATGAACATCATAGAGTTTTCTTAGGCAAGGAGTACTCAGTGGTGATTTTACCCATTCCTTCCTCTGAAATTTAGCCTATAACATCTAGTATTCATTGGCAGTCCACCATCCAAGTATTAACCAGGGCTGATTCTGTTTAGCTTTAGATGGGATCTGACGCCTTTAGGGTATTTAGGCCCCATATAGACAGACAAACAGACAGACAGACAGACAGACAAGAGCACAGTATATATCACTACATATACATATTGATATGATATCAACAAGCTACCATGAGAGACAACTTCCAGGCAAACCTGCAAACAAAACTTGAAGACCATCCTACAGATCCTTCTCCTAAAGTACTTTGACAACATAATCAAAAACAGTATCCTCCAGTCTGCAGAAGAATACCTTGGGTTCTCCCACAAGAAAAATCAAGACTGGTTTGATGAAAACAACCAAGAGATCCAGGAGCTGTTGGCAAAGAAGAGAACTGCTCATCAGGCATACCTCGCCCAGCCAACCTGCCATGTAAGAAAAGCAGCTTTCCGCCTCACATGTAGTAAACTTCAACAAAAACTCTGAGACATGCAGACCAAGTGGTGGATCAATATAGCGGAAAAGACACAACACTGTGAAGATCTGGGTGATCATAGATGATTTTATGAAGCTCTTAAAGCAGTGTTTGGACCTACTTATCAGGTCCAAAGCTCCTTATACAGTATGGATGGTCAAACATTAATTACTGAGAAAGCCTCCATCCTGAATCGATGGGCTGAACATTTTCAAAGTCTCTTTAGTGCCAACCGAGTAGTCCAAGGCTCAGCTATCCAACATATGATACAAAAACCAATGAAAAATGAATTGGACATATCCCCCACTTTGGAAGAGACCCTTAAGGCCATACAGCAGATGAAAAACGGCAAGGCAGCTGGGATTGATGGAATCCCACCTGAAGTTTGGAAACATGGAGATCATGCACTCCACAATAAATTCCACAAATTCCTTGTGAATTGCTGGGGAAAAGGGAAACTGCCATCAGACCTCCGAGATGCAGTCATCATCACCCTGTACAAGAAAAAAGGAGCAAAATCCAATTGCTCAAACTATTGAGGCATAACACTGCTCTCTATTGCTGGAAAAATCCTTGCAAGGATACTCCTGAACAGATTAGTTCCTGCTATTGCAGAAGAACTTCTTCCTGAAAGCCAATGTGGCTTCAGAGCCAATAGAAGTACTACAGACATGGTGTTTGCCCTTAGACATCTGCAAGAAAAATGTAGGGAGCAGAAGAAGGGTCTCTATGTAACATTTGTCGACCTCACCAAAGCCTTCGGCACTGTGAGTAGAAAAGGTCTGTGGCAGATCCTGGAAAGACTAGGATGTCCCCCCAAATTCCTTAAAATGATTATCTTGCTACATGAGGGCCAGCATGGTCAAGTCAGATATGGCGATGCTCTTTCAGAGCCCTTTCTAATAACTAATGGAGTGAAGCAAGGTTGTGTTCTTGCACCAACGTTATTTACAATCTTCTTTAGCATGATGCTCCAAAGGGCTATGGCAGAGCTTGAAGAAGTTGACGGCATCTGTATACGTTACCATACTGATGGTAGCTTGTTTAACTTAAGCCGCCTGAGGGCTCACACTAAGACTCTAAACTATCTAGTCCGTGAGCTGCTCTTCGCTGATGATGCTGCCCTTGTTACCCACACGGAAGCAGCTCTGCAGCGCCTAACATCCTGCTTCACAACAGATGCAGAGCTGTTTCGGCTGGAAGTCAACCTGAAGAAAACAGAAGTTCTTTACCAGCCTGCACCACAGGACGAAGACCATGATCCCCACATTGCTGTCGGCAAATCTGTGCTCAAGTCCGTTCAGCAGTTCACCTACCTGGGAAGCATCATCTCCTCAAATGCCAAGATTGACAAAGAGATCGATCACCAATTAGCAAAGGCATATAGTGCATTTGGAAGACTTCACAAAAGAGTCTGGAGCAATAAACACCTGAGGCAAAGCACAAAAATCAGTGTGTATAGAGCCATTGTACTGTCTATCCTCCTTTATGGATCTGAAATATGGGTCACCTATCGCCACCACCTACGACTCCTCGAACGCTTTCACCAGCACTGTCTACGCACAATCCTAAATATACACTGGACTGACTACATGACGAATGTTGCTGTCCTTGAGCAAGCAGGGATCACCAGCATTGAGGCCATGATATTGAGAACACAGCTGCGCTGGGCAGGGCATGTTTTTAGGATGGAGGACCATCGCCTCCCAAAAACAGTACTCTACAGTGAACTCGCCACGGGTCAGCGTAAGAGGGGTGCTCCAAAAAAAGCGATACAAAGACTCCCTGAAACAACATCTCAGGCTCAGCCAAATTGACCACCAGCAGTGGTCCGCTCTGGCCTCACATTGGGAGGCATGGAGACACACTATCCACAATGTTGCAGCCTTATTTGAGAACTCACGCTGAACAAGTCTTGAAGAGAAATGACAACGCAGAAAGAATCACAACCCAAAAACATCACCCAAGGAGACCTTCAAATATGCTGTGCTTTCTGCAACCGGACTTGTTTATGTCGGATTGGCCTTTTTAGTCATTAGCGCGCTTGTAGAAAGCGCGGGATGAGTCCTTCCTGAATCTTCGTTTGCGAAGAAAAGCCAGAGAGAGTGTGATATCACCGCGGGCATTAAAAAATGGAAATGCTGAAAAACAATAAATGAACAAACCATACCATGTTTTACCAAAAAAAATAAATCAGTCAATATCTTCTTCATTAACTTTCTCCAGTCCTTACACAACACATTTCTGTCACTGTAACCTTTTCCATGTCTTTTCAAAAGTCGGTCTTACTGAGTTCAGTGAGTCCCAGCTAGGTGTGCATGAGACAGCAGTCAAAGCTTTCTTTTGTACTTAACAACAGATACAAATCAGATTTTATTTAGTAAGAGATCCAAATATTTTATGAGGTTTTACATTTTCAGAAATTGGCACGTTCTTGAAGCAGCGACCTTGAGTTTCTGTAGGAAAAGAAAGATAACAGCAACAAAACCAAAAATGCATTATGATTTTTTTTTTAAAAAAAAGCATTATCCCAACACAAAATGATGTGATATGAGCACTAATGTTTTCTTTCCAACTGCAATCCATGTACATTCATTAATGTTTAAAGTCATACTGACTGGGTGGTGGTGAGGGGCGTGGAAGGACAAGTGTTATTGTTCATTGCCTGTGGGAAAAATCACAATACCTGATATTTTAAGAGAAACATCATGATGAAGTCCTCAGGAAACCTGTGTTGTAATTTATGTCTCTTTCTCTTTCTCTCTGTGTTTCATATTGAAAAACAGGGTGTGGACTACTGTGAAGACAATATCTTATAAAAATATCTTTTAAAAAGAGCTCATAACATTTAAACAGAACAGTCTAAAGGAATGTTGTGAGCCACTGTACAATTTTGCTTGCTCTAGCATTTCTTAAAGGAGAGAAACAACTGACTTTTATTACTTGTGGTTAGAAACCACGACTCACATCCATGTACTTGCCTTGTAGATAGAATAAAACCAACAAAGATGCCCACAACCATTGCTGGCTGTGAACCCTGTACTTCTGCCCATATGAGAAATCTCTACCCCCTTATCACAGCAATATTTTATTTTAGCCAAAATTTGGCAATGCAATTCTACTGAAGAATAATGTTTTCCTATGGTCACTCTAGGACTGAAAAAAGTTACTAGATATGATTTCAGAGCACATGTATAAACTAACATGCTAAGCACAAATGCCTGTAAGGAATTTTGGGGCCATGGAAGTAATACACCTAACACAAATTAGAGTCAATAATCCACATCCACACAGAACTATATAAAAGGAGAATTTTATTTTATGGAAGAATCAAAATATGCACAATAATTCATTGGTTGAGCTTCATAAATGGCAAACAGTACATACAAAATGTAGTGAGTATCTAATAGACCACTCTTGAAAGCTAGCATGGTGTTGTGGTTTGACCATTGGACTAGAACTTCATGATACCAGGGTTCAAATCCCTGCTCAGCTGTAGAAATCCATGACCTTAGAATCATAGAATCAGAGATTTGGAAGATACCACGAGAGCCATCCAGTCCAACCTCCTGCCTTGCAGGAATATACAATCAAAGCACTCCTGACAAATGCCCATCCAGCCTCTGTTTAAAAACCTCAAAAGATAGAGATTCCACTACCCTCCAAGGTAGTGCATTCCACTGTCAAATGGCTCTTACCATAAGGAAGTTCTTCCTAACAGAGATTATCAGATGCTTCAAAAAACCCGCAAAAAGCCCGTGAGGATGATGTCACCATACTGTGTGGTTTCGCACATGTCATCATCCTCATGTGCTACCTCTGTGCAGACTCTGTGCTGCAGTTGCTTTTCATTCATGGAAGATCTGTCAATGAAAACCGATGGTTTATTCTCTCCTGCAGCACAGAGTCTGCATGGAGGCAGCATGTGAGGATGATGACACATGCAAAACTGTGTGGTATGGTGATGTCATCCTCACAGGCTTTTTGCGGGCTTTTTGCCTGGTTCTGATAATCTCCAAAGTTTAGGTGGAATCTCTTTTCCTGTAGTTTGAGTCCACTGCGCCATGTCCTAGTCTCTGGGGTAGCAGGAAAAAAAGCTTGCTGTATCCTCAGTATGACATCCCTTCAAATACTTAAACATGGCTGTCATGTCACCTCTTCATCTTCTCGTCTCCAGGCTAAACATACTCAGCTCCCTAAGCCACTCCTCATAGGGCATGGCTTCCAGACCTCCCACCCTTTTGATCGCTCTCCTCTGGACAAGTCAGACCTTGGGCAAGTCACAGTCTCTTAGCCTCAGAGGAAGGCAATGGCAAATCCCCTGTGAGAAATTTTGCAAGAAAACCTTGTGATAGGTTCGCCTTAGGGTTACCATAATTCAGAAATGACTTTAAGGCATACACAACAGAAGCAACAACAACAATGGCCACTGTTGTTTTAGGGCAGAGAAATACTAACTGAAAGTACAAACTCATAAGGGTGAGACTACTGGGAGTTAAGCCATCTGAAGTTTGGGGGTTATTAAGAGGAGAGGGAGAAGAAAGAGCAGAGGTGTTAAAAATAAATATTTTCCCTGACACACACACATGCATGAACCACACACAAACATGTGTGCGCATGCACCATAGAAAGAACAGAGCAGATGTGGGAGGTGCAATGTGCAGGGAAGCGGGTTTGCTGCTGGCCGGCCGCCTGTTTTGCGGCCCGGCCGGCCGCCCTTCCACCCAGCCCTCCTTCCCCTCCCCCACCCTGCATGGCCTTTGTTACCTGGTGGGGCGAGGTGGCCACATGGTAAGCCGATGGGCGCCACGATATTCCTGTCTCCTTCCCAGTGGCCTTTGCAGCTGGGAGGGAGAGAGAGAAGCAAGCCAATGGGGGTGGGCCTGCCTCGCCCTGATTGGCCCCCAAAGGCAGATTTTTTTGAGGTGACAAAAGTTGCTTTTCCTTAATCTTGTTGGATTTACTTGAAGAAAAGCTTGGGAGCATTGTACTTCTAGTTGGAGAAGTACAAAGAAGAAGAGAACAAGTTAATCAGGGTCTTTTAAGACAGAGCAGGATTTTAAGGAAGAGAATGAACTAACAAAATTTTCTGCCCCCAATCATGGATTCTGGAGAGTCTGAAAAAGTGATTTCAGCTGAAACAGAAACAAGACCCAGGCCTAGGCAGTGATTTCAGCAAGAAGCTTCTTCTACATGAGCCAGGATACATCAGCTTCCCACCAGCATATCCTGGCTGCAGAGCTGGCTCATTTTCCCCCTCATTACCTCAAAGAAATGGGGCAGAGTCCAAACAGAAATGCCAGCCATCGCTGCAGACGCCACCATCATTTTCTGTGCTGACTCAGAAAGCAGGAAGGGGGCCCACAACAAGTGACTGAAGGCCCCCTGCAATGTGACTTGCCCCAGTCACATGCTGAGGGACTCCTTCCTGATTTCTGGGAAAGCCAGGGAGATGGTGTCAGCAGTGAGGGCTGGTGAGCTGGACAGGCTCCTGTGGACACACAGAGCCTGATCTGATTTTTGCTGGCAGAAATGGAGTAAACTGGGTATATCTTATAATGCTATATCAGTCCATGCTCCGCAAAAGCGATACAAGGATTCTCTGAAACAACATCTCAGGCTTGGCCAAATTGATCACCAACAATGGTCCGCCCTGGCCTCACATCGGAAGGCATGGAGACGCACTATTCACAATGCTGCAGCTTTATTTGAGAACTCATGCCGAACAAGTCTTGAAGAGAAACGACAACGCAGAAAGAATCACAACCCGGAAACATCACCCAAGGAGACCCTCTGCTGTGCTTTCTGCAACCAGACTTGTTTATCTCGGATTGGCCTTTTTGGTCATTAGTGCGCTTGCAGAAAGCACGGGATGATTCCTTCCTGAATCTTCATTTGTGAAGACAAACCTGAGAGAGAGAGAGAGAGAGAGAGAGAGATCAGGCCATATCCCACCTTTCCCCCATCTTAGCCCTGTATATGCCCAAGGGTGGTGAGGACTGCCCAGGGTCAGAGCATGGCAAATACCCTGCATCATGTGGACTGAAGAGCTCTGAGACGGGGGTGAGATGGGGTATTTAGGCTGTGCAGACAAGTCCTCAGAGCATCCATTTAATAGGGACCTTATGAAATATTTGACTCACCTGGTTGAGAATGAAGATTACAGTCATATTTTGATTACCAAAGAGCAAGGAGCTTTGAGTTCATCACCCTGAGACTCAAAGGTGCCTTCCCTATTAGTACCATTTCCTGTACATAATGCATTGTTTGCCTACCACACATTGTCATATTGGGAGAGACAGAAGTTTGCCCAGGAGTATTCAGTTGTATCCAATCTTTTAATCAGTATTTTTGACATCTGGTGGTGGAGATACAGGAGTTACCCAAATTGCATGGGATCCATGGGACCCACTCGTGACCTCTGAGTTAGTTAATTAGCTCTAAGGTATGACTGTGAGAGGTTGGGTAAATACCAGTACTCACTGCGGAAACTCCAAGCCAAAAATGAAATAAAAATGTTTTTTATTGAAAAATAATTATGGAAGTATTCACACATGCACACATGTTCACAAGCGACCACACAAAGCTAATGAAGTATTTGGAGGAGGTCTTTGGACAGAGGAGTAGTTTTGGGGAACGGGCTATAATTACCTGTCTGAAGAGCAGAGATTCCTGCAGGATAGAAAGATTCACACTTGAATTCAAGGGTTGCACAGTAGACAGGCAGAGTAATGGTGTGGGGGGAACTGTGCGCACATGGCTATGATTTCAGTGTAAAATTTATGCTCAATATCATACCCTTAAGGAGTGTTTTGAGAATAAAAACAATAGTTGGGTGAGTTTATCACAGGTAGACAGGGGAGATTATCAGACGCAGCAAATGTGGCGCATTCACGACACCAGCAGAATGCAAAAGGACACCAATATCAGACGACGTCGTTTTGCATTCCACTGGCGTTATGGTCTCATTTCTTTTTATTGATGGCTGAAGCTATCAATAGCTGAAGCCATCAATAGATTGCACATTCCGTTTTGGTGCTGGCATTGCTTGCATGTGAAAACTCAGCCCATTTAAATCCCATCACTGCAGAGGGAATGGCTGGTCTGGCATAAACACTTCTGGGTGAGATTGAAACATCCAGGCAAGTTTCACTCGTTTTATGACCCTCCCCAGGTTACTTGGGACCTTTAAAGTATGTTTAGGTACTTGGTGTAACTTTTTATGTGTTTATTTTATTTTTATTTTTAAATTTGCCATGTGACAAAGTCTCGCGGGATTTCGAGCGAGAAAGTGAACGGGGCTCCATTCACTTCCTCTTTATTGCTGGGGAAGCCTTTGCTGGGATTAGAGGTAAGTGCAGGGGGAGCATAGTTTTGCCAGCATTGAAATTAGTTTTTTTTTTTTTTATGCTGGCAAAAGAATGATTTTGCAGGGATCGTATGATAATCTCCAAAGAAACTCCAGTTTCGTTGATTGCTGCTAATGGTCAGAACATTAAAATTGATGGGTTTTTGGCTACCTCTGTATTGTGAATGGGAGAGGGTGCGAAGGAAAGACGTTTGTGGGGATGAGTGTGGACAATAGGTGTTCCAGTCACTGTTTGTTTTGAGATTATGACTCACTGCCAAATGTGTCCAGGGAAATTAGCACATTCCACCCTAACAATTGTCTAAGCGGGTTTTGCTTAGTCTCATCCTGGGTGGGTTTGGGGAATTTCCAAGACAACTTCTAAGGTCTTTGGGTGACCTTTACTTGAACCCATCTGTGTCTGGCTTGGACTACCATAGATCTCATGAATTTTCTAATATAGCCAGATTATGAATTATTTGAGGGAGGAGGTGTAAGGTCAGGGAACAATAGGTGGTAAGTATGAGTGCTATCTATAGAGATTTCCCATCTAATCTTTTTTCTTTTCTTAGCCAGAAAGTCAGAAGTGATTGTATGTATAATTCCACACATACTCACACAAGTCTTAGTAGGACTGATGTGTAGATTACAACCAAAATCAATAATAGTAACAAGAGTCCCAGAAAAAAGATTTCTAATATCACACTAGGATAAGGATATAAATTTTCATTTTAACAAATTTGAATCACTAAAAGAGAAAATGAGAAAAATGACACACTTTTCAAAGATCATTCATGATTCAGGACTTTTCTGAATGAGTATCTTGCCCCAAAGACCCATTCCCCACCACCACAGAAAATTTTTGCTGAGGGAAACTTCTTTTACACATGAATCATGCACTTTTTGTGTGTAGAAAATGTTTTCTGCACATAAAGCCATATGCTTGATCAAGGACAACATCTGATGAAAAAGAAATTCCAGAATGATGAGCCTCACTACACTTGTATATCAACATTTTCTCAGCAAGGAGTCTTAAAGACTGATGGTCATGATATCACTCTTTTTCGTCAGTGATGAGAAAGCAGGCGAATCTTCTTTTCAGTCCTACACCAGGGCACCCCACAGTCTCCCTGACCAAGTTGCAAGAACTGCTGAGACAAAAGGAGTTAAAGTGTTGTAGAAATGTAATAACAACATGATCTTGCATAATAAAAATAATATTATTTAGATATAGGTCCTGTCTACATGTTGAAAAAAAATCCATTTGGGAGGTAAAACATTCAAAAAGTCAGCTGTTTGAACGCATACAATCTGCCTACACAATTTTTTACCCCCCCAAACTCCATATGCCCCTCCTTGCCAGCTGGCCGGGGTGAGCGATGCTTGGCCAAATTGATCACCAACAATGGTCCACCCTGGCCTCACACTGGGAGGCATGGAGACGCACTAACCACAATGCTGCAGCTTTATTTGAGAACTCACACAAAACAAGTCTTGAAGAGAAACAACAACGCGGAAAGAATCACAACCTGGAAACATCACCCAAGGAGACCTTCTGCTGTGCTTTCTGCAACCGGACTTGTTTATGTCGGATTGGCCTTTTTAGTCATCAGCGCGCTTGCAGAAAGCATGGGATGAGTCCTTCCTGAGTCATTGTTTGCAAAGAAAAGCCAGAGAGATCAGTGCCGAAGCACTCCCTAAGTGGTTTAGTGGTTTGGTTTTTTTTAGCTAATTGCCCCCAACAAGCTGGGTACTCATTTTACTGAACCACAGAAGGATGGAAGGCTGAGTCAACCTTGGAGCCCTTGGGAATCAAACTTATAACTTTGTGGCTTGCAGAACTGGCATTTAATGACTGTGCGACCAGGGCTCCTTATAATATAGTAACAAAATATAATATTGTTTACATTTGGAAAAGTTATCTGGGGGAAGCAAAAAGTCTGGCAATTTACCTCTAAATGAGACCTAATGTTTACAACTGTATGTGAGCCCAACATTTGTTGCCTCTCGTGAGCCAGAGTTGTTAATCAAGGTAACAGCTATGGCCCTTAATAGGTTTAGACTTAGCTCTTTAAAAGAATATACCGGGCAGTAGAGTAAAAAATGACAGGCTGTGAAAATTCCATTAGAAAACATCTTATTTGAACTAAGTGAATCTTACATTTAGGTTAGCGATGGGTAATTGTGGCCTTCCAGACATTCTGGACCTATACCCTCACCTCATCAGCTACATTGTCTTGGGCTGGAACAACAACATCTACATGACACCATTGTCCACCCACAGTTTAGGCCAGAGGTGGGCATAGTGCAGTTTAAGGAATACATTTGGCACCTGGACTCTACTTTTGTGACTCCTGAAGCTCCCTGATCATCCCTGATGGGAGGTCCCATAAATGAAAAGTGACGCCTTACTAACGGCTGCAGCACAGGAGCAGAACGTGATGAGGACATTGTCGTCTGAAACCTGGTCCCATTCGTAGGACAGAAACATTGTCTTGGTGTTCTGCTCTTGTGCTTTTTCCTGTGTCTGATAATCTCCTCAGACTATTTCTCTTATTGTCCTCTTAATCAAGGAGGCAACCCTTCAGTTCTTGTGCTTTGTTTTTGCCAAGTATCCTTCTATGAAGGGTTATTAAAATATACACAACTCATGATCCTGCTTCTGAAAAACAAATTCTTGTTATAGTGGTGTTGTAAATTCATGCATTTACTATTCCAGACCTATGCAAATTGTTGTGCCAGTTGAGTGAAATCTCAGGTTGTGTTTACTGCCACAAGTTTTCTAAAATCTCCCTTGGAGATTTTGCATTTTATAATTGAAGATGAATGATCTTACTCATACACAATTAAAACATTTCAGGGAAATAATTTTCTAAATATATATGAATACATATTTCAAAGCACCTTGAGACTTATACAAATATAATCTTCCTTGCATAATCACCATCTTCCCACTTTGCCTCATATTTCTTTCTTCAGATTAATTTCTTGATTTAAAATAACAGCTATTTTTTGTGCAATGACGTATAAAAAGCCAGATGCTCCACAGGGATTTCCTGCCAGCATTACTTTAGCACTGTGACTTTGCCTTTTGTGTTATAATTAATGGCTTCAGAAAATGACATAGGCCCCACACTGGAGCTGTAAAATACCTCATCACAAAGCTGATGACCTGGTTATATATTTTTAGATATCATTCTTTATTGTTTAAACTTTATTTGGCTCTTACAATTATTTGTAGAGGGCACAGTAATGGAGTGTTGATGTTTGTGAAACATAGATATAGATATTAGAAATTTAATCACATCCTGACATTTTCCCATTGTGTCCTTACATGTAGTTACCAAACCACAAGGCAGTTTTCCCTGTGAGCCCAAAAGATTAATCTGGATTCATTCTGCAAATCATAACAGAATTTCCTTGTGGCTAGCTAATAACACTGTTATTACATAAACATAAGGACATTGTTCTGCCCTATACACCACCTGGGAGTCAGTTCCATTAAACTTGGTGGAGCTACTTCTGAGTAAATGTGGATAGGATCTGACTACAAAAGCCAATGAGACTATATCAGTTTAAATCCCAGTGTTTCAGCTTAACTGGGTTGTAGATGGAATTGATTAAATGCTCAATAGGTAGAAAAACAATACTGTGTCCTTTATAGAATAATGAAGAACTGTAGGTTGACTGCTTGAATTTAAAATCAGTTACCATTCCTACTAGATGGACATAAAACAAATTCTGAATCTGCAATCAACCTTGAAACTATCTCAGTGGATTCTAAGAATGGACATTCCAATACATCTCTGTGGAGTCGCCTTTTCTTAGTGCAATGAAAGTGTAAGCACCGACCTGCAAAAGTCAGTACAGTGGGCCGTTTGGTATCCTCTGGGGTTTGGTTCCAGGACAACCCCCACCCCCCAGGATACCAAAATCCATTGATGCTCAAGTCCCATTATACACACTGGCATAGTAAAATGGTGTCCCTTAAGTACATTGGCAAAATCAAGGGTTGCTTTTGGGATTTTTTTGAAGGGGAGGGGGAGAAATCTTTTCAAGCTGTGGATGGTTGAATCTATGGATGCAGAATCTGTGGATATGGAGGGCCAACAGTACTTCACCTTAATGTTTTTAACTCACAAAAATATGTCTGTAATAACTTTCACTGCATTGGGACATAGCTACTGAAATGGTATGGCAAGTATTTTGTAAAGACGGTCCTATTTTTGAATTCATTTTAAAACACTTTTATTGTATGTGAATTCACCTTTCTCTCCAAATGGATTCACATTTGAAATGTTACCTGAGTTCTTATTTATAGGGATTGTTTAAATGGTCAAAATAATCCTCATAGAATTCACTGGGAAATTGATCTGTCTTAGTGGAAATCCTAATCAATGTGTCATATTCAGAAGGGGAAAGCTAAACATTTCAAAAATGACACCTGGAGAGCCTTCGTGGCTTTTCTCAGAGTTTTTTAAAAGCTCCATAGGTAATGTGCATTCCTGCTCATTAAGACATTCGCAGTCGCATCACTGCCCTTTTTCATAGGAGATGCAGTGCAAGCTGATTGGCCGGTTGAGCACAAGGGTGGGGCTTGCAAACAGGGCAAGCACCTGCTGCCGCCATGTTGGATTTTTGGCTTAGCAAGTGATTGGTAAGCTGATAAAATGGCAATTTTTCCCCTCTCTCCTCTCTCTCTCTCTTTTGTAAACATGAAATATCATTGGTGCGCACCATGGGGGAAAAAATTAAATGTTCGGCAATGGCAGGTTTTAAAACACGAGTAAATCACTTGCGGCTGCCATCTTGGCTAGAGGGCATGCAAAATTTATGGGGGCTGTAAAACCATTAAGATAGTTTGCAGCTGCTGTGAATTGCTATTACTGAAGAACACTCTTTCCCACCCCCTCATATAGATGACCCCTTAATGTATGAAGTCCTCATCTGTGAATCAGCTAAAATTCCGTTTCAGATTAATAGAATTTAGGTTCTAAATAACTAGCTATATCCAGTGTAACATACACCTTCAATCTCCCCCCATCCCCTGTGGCCCCTCCTGTCAGGATTGTGCCTCTTCCCCACTGCCAAGACAGCGCCCCCTCCCCCTGACAGGATTGTGCCCCCCCAGGATCGTACCCCCTCCCCGCCACCAGGAGCACCCCTCCCCACTGCCAGGATTGCATCCCCTCCCCCTGCCAGGATTGCACCCCTTCTCTGCCACCAGGATCAGTGGCTCCTCCACACCACCAGGACCAGGCCCCCTCCCTCTGCCAGGCTCATGCCCCCTCCCCCTACCAGGATCAGCCCACCCCTGCTCAGGCACACACATCCTACACACACACACACACACACACACACGATACTCAGATGTCCTCTGCCTCCACCATGTTTAGAAAGGAGTGAAACTTCCACATGGTCCCACCCCCAGTGTGCTGATTGGCTTCCCAACAGAGCTTTGATTGGTTGGTCAGTTCCCTAAGCAGCCAATTAGCACACTGGAAATGGCAACATACCTAAGAGCAATATATATATAGAGATCGCTGGCATTCTGTTGGCAAATAATGATGGCATTAGACAGATGGACACCATTACAACTCACTTTTTTGGTCGTTACAGGGGTTGGAATTAACTACTGACCATGCAAGAATCAAAATCTCCACCAAACCCACATTTTCTCAGCTGTAGTTCCCCAAGCCTAGACATTTCCTAGCCAGTGGATAGTGGGGTGGGGGCGAGCAGCAGACAAATGTCCAGCTATTTTCCTATGCAGAGCAATGATATTTGCAGGGACCTTCAGAGGACTCTTGTAGGTCTCTACAGATGCCTGTTGCTGTGTGTCCAACTATACAAAAATAGCTGGACACTTGTCATAAATACATCTACTTATGCATGATCATGGCCAATATCTCTGAGGTCGCAAACTGTTTTGGGGAGTGAGCCAGTGAGTTCCACTAAAGGGCAACACACATATACATCCAAAATTTTAAAATGGAATTCTAGCCACCTCTCTATATATACATATACATATACATATACATGCACACACACACACAGAGGTTACTTTTGGCAGTCCATGTGGCTCTGGAGAGTCCTAACTCTTATAGACTGGTTGCTATTTTCCATAGAAGTTTCACAAACTTAAGTTCCTGCAATGAATTATTGGCAGTATATGTATATGTGCACTGGTCAAGAAATCAAGCATTTATGCCAGTCCTAAGTAAAAGCTGTTAGATGTGCACAAAGCTTAGAAATAGAGGGTCAAGAATGACTCACAGTAGGCACTAGAATTAGGGTTAGATAGTTTGAGTGACCCACAGTCCTCCCTGCTGGTCTACCTATCCTGCTCCCTCTGTGATGTAAACTGATACTCTGAGGGATGTTTCCACCTCTTCTCCTACCCAGAACTCTCTCTCAGCAATCCCTAGAGATGTAGCTAGCTTAGTGATATGAACAAGTGATATGGCCAGAGAGGGAGAGAAAAAAAAGAACAGAAGTTGACCAGATGCAATTTAACCTTCCAGTCACCCAAGTCATACCTGGTGGCATACAGCCAGGACTAGAAAACCAGGCCAAAAATTCTTATCTAATTGGCGGTGACATAAGATCAGCAGATATTCCCACAGGACCCCAGGTCTAGAATTCTACTTATTGGGTGATTAAAATAAATAGTAAGAAGTCCAGTAAGTGGATAAGTAGATGAATTCCTAAGGAGGAGCTAGATACATTTTTAAAAAGTAACCTTATGTGTTTAGTCATCAAGCAATCTCATGACTGCTTCCCACAGCTTTATACAGCTGTTCCAACAGTGGCTGCTTCTGCTGTTCCTGGCTGAACACCATACCTGAAAATGCTGGTAAGAAAGAGAACTGCTTTTTTTGTGATAGATTATTTAGATGGGTACTTTATTAGATAGATTATTAGAAGTAAGTACGAGCTCTTCTGGTTTGCAGAGTATAAATGGATAAATTCTACAAAAATAGATTCTAGAACTTGTGTACCTAGACATTTAGTCTAGGTTATATATACAGTAATCCTCCCTAAGGGCAGTGGAGTAATGTATATATTGAAATGATTACCTGAATAAAATAGCCTAAAAGATTACAAAGCTGCATGCTTATTCTCCTTGAATTCTCTGAATTCTTATCCTTATGGAGTCTTAAACGGATTGCTGATGTTAGCCTGCCTAGTTGGAAAACACCATTGCTCATGAATTTGGAAACTTATGTGACCAAGGGCTCATCTACACAACCAGAATATGTTAGCTTTCCACTGGCGTATTCTGCCTGTGGATCAGGCTTGTTACTCCCCCGTTACCAGCTTGAAACAGGATGGTGTCCAAACCACCACCCTGGTCCATCACTGCAGCTATTGCCATCTGCATCCCACTCTCTGAAGCCAGGAAGCCAGCCTGCAGCATGTGAGCAAGGCCCCCTGCATGTGACCATCCCGCTCACATGCTGCAGACCTGCTTCCTGGCTGCAGAAGAGTGTTGCAGTCGGTCATTTATTGTATTTGACTAAAAGCCATTACAAATTCAATAAAAAACAATTAAAAGGGGGGAGGGGAAGATACAATAAAAGAATGCAACATGCATATACATGTACAATTATATATAAAAAAGATAAAATTAACAAGTTCCCTGCACAATCTATAGCAATATCTTTCAAATAACTAGCACAAATACTTTTATCAAGTAAGGCTGTTTTATGTGTAACGTAAGGATCACAACCTGATAGAGTATTGGCAGGCAGCAGCTGCAGTGATGGGCTCATGTGGTGGTGTGGGCTCCTGTGGTCACACAGGGTCTGATCCATTTTTACCAGCTAAAGCACTTTTCCCAAGGTACTTTTTAAAAAGCAGTTTAATGGGTTTTACACCATCTTGGCCTCATCTTGGCCCTGGGGGGAGGTCATGTGGACTGCCTGGGAACAAAATGGGGTAAATGCCCTGCATCATCTTTGATGATGGGGCAAATATCCCATCTAGACGAGGCCCAAGTCTCAAGGGAACATCCTTACAAAAGGCAAAAAAAACCCCCTAAATTCCTCAGATGAAAAAGATAGGGGTGGGAAACAGCACCTGTTTCACCAGGGACAGAAAATCCCAATATTCATCAAGTAGGATAAGATGCAAAAGACATACACTGCCCTGGTGGCGCAGTGGTTAAATGCCAGTACTGCAAGTCGTCATGTTGCAAGTTCGATTCCAGCGGGCTCCAAGGTTCACTCAGCCTTCCATCTTTTCGTAGGTCGGTAAATTGAGTACCCAGCTTGTGGGGCAATTAGCTAACACACATTGGAAACTATTTAATGCAGTGTAGATGTGTAAGTAGCTATTGCTCAAAACAATTTGTAAGCCACTCTGATAGCCTTGTGGCTGAAGAGCGGGGTATAACTAACTAACTAATTTAAAAAGAAAATTTGAAGAACATGTTGCCTCTTAACATATTCTGAGTCTATGGACTTTATCAGACAAGCATCTAAAAATGCTGTAATTCCACTATTAAGGAAAGCAGAAACATAGTGGCATTATTACAATAATTATCACACGACCACCACTAGTGGTTTAAGAATGGGATTTCAGCTCACACTTCGCATTGTCTTCTAATGACAGAGTATTAATACTTCCTGCTGCCTGGCACATGTCCCTTTAAGAAAAATCTTCTCTTACTTCCTGGATTTTGCATGGACTATATTCTGTCTGTTCTCATAAGAAGATGTGACTTTGTTTAAACACACAAAAAACAAATACATAACAAAAGAACTTCCCAAATAAACATTTAAACAAGCAAAGGCAACAGTTTATTAAAACAGTGTCCTGTTGGTCCTCTTCACTTTTCCCCCTAGAAGTTGAAGTATGTGTTCTCATTGGGAAAGGGGAGGGGGAAAAGAGGACCACCCTTCACACTGTAATCTCGCGATTATAGCAGGATGTGATTCCACACACTTGTCAATACTGTGAAAAGAGAGATATTGAGGGCTATCGATGGCTTTTGTCTGTTAATTAAAAGTGGCAACTGATGAATGGGTAGAGCATGGATTGAGCACAGGAGGACAATGACATTGTGTGATAATGGGAGCCCATTTGTGCTACCATCCCATTGTAGTTGCACCATTACAGCCTCGTGTGATAATGTACTGTGTCTATGGATTTGTTTTCATCAGTAGAAATGAGTTGAGCTCCCAGGTCTTTCATACTAAGTCCATCCCAGCCTCTTCATTTCCGCACCTCAGTTTAGGTGGCAAAGGCAAGTAGATCCTAAACTACCTTCTGTCCAGTTCTGTGCTTTATAGATTACAATGGTGAAAGAGAGGGTTAGCACTAGACATTACCCTTACATTCATTAAAAGGTCATTCCTCTGGAAATCTGGAGAGGTGCAAGTGATTCTGTTTTCCATGAAAAAACACACACAAAGGAATTGATTGCCTCACAGTAAAAAGAAAAGCACATTGTGTGTGTTTTTAAAAGCCATTTGATGGATTTGGCTGATTGCTATGCAGCCCATTGTCAGTGTAAGCTGAATTCATCTATTGCATTGCTCTGTCAAGCCGGCAGACAGCCTGGTGCAATTCTGAAAGTTGATAGGATGGAACTTCTCCCATCTGCCAATTATTGGGTGACCTTGGGGAATCAGTGGACTGTAGCGTCTGCACTTCTGAGCTAACTCCTTAATCACCTGGTAGACTGAGGAAATACAATGTAATTCCAAGGTACGTCAATATAGGAATAATGTATACTCTAAATGACTCACCCAAATTCTGTCAAGCTGCTTTTTCATACTTCCATATTATTATTATATATTTTTTTAAAAAGACTGGTGCCAACATATTGCTTACATTTTTTGTTTTAACTACATTGTTAGTAAAATATCAGGGATGAAATAGTCTCTATCAATCCCAGAACAATTTTTCTTCACTTTTAGACTGGTACCTATTGGGAAGTTGAACAATAAAGAAAAAGGCTTTGATAATGTGTAGGAGGAAATCCCTTCACAGAAAATGTAACTTGACAGCTTGAAATTCTTGACAGTTAACATCTGAATACTAAGTTTAGTACTGAACTGTAATAGAAACAGCTTCCACAAGAATTTCTCCAAATCTGTAAACAATTCTGTTACACACCTTTTTTTTTTTAAATGAGATGACATGGAGGCACTTTTGCCATGTTTTTGGCTTGTTCCAGACCATTTTGGATTTACTTTGGGTTCACTTCCTGGAGCTAAAACAGGTGTGTGTGTGTGTGTGTGTGTGTGTGGTGAAATTGCCCTCACATCCCCTAGAAAACATTTTGAGGCATATTTCTTCCCCATTTTGGGGAAACACATGTGATCCACAGACCACACTTTGCCACTCTCACTTCTACAAGATAAAGTAGTTCTCAATAAAGAGAATGTTAAATACCAGTACCAATTTTTTTCCAGATGTAACAGTTTTTGCCAGAAGCCAGATGTACAAATGGATAGATAGATAGATAGATAGATAGATATGTCTTTTTGTCTTACCCACAAAAAAGGGGTAAGAAATAGCTGCAGGAGCTATGGAGGAAAATAATATGCTACAGATAGGGAGCTGAGGCTGACAGATAGTTGTTTGCCCAGCACTAGCCAATGAAGCCAAGAATCATCTGTCTGAAAGGGACAGTAACCGATTTGAATGAGGATTGAACAGAGGGCCCAGTAACACTTTTTCTCTGTGATTAATTCAGTGCTTTCCCTTGTTGAGGAAAGAAATTGCTGGTCACCTCAGTTTTCCCCATTCATAAAAGGACTGCAACATTACCTTACTTTCCTTGATGGAAGAACTGGAGAATTATGTAGCAATAGCAAAAGGCTCCTGACTTAATGTCATTTCTACTATAAAATGTTACCTTGCACAGATATATAAAAATAAATTATATAGACAAGCCAGATATACCAAAGCAGAAGTCACTGAATGGTAAAATGACACAGTTTGTAACTGAGAACAGAAATACACTTAGAAATAGGAATAACACCTAGGACTTTTTTAGACGGGGGAAGAATTATTATTCAGATGAGGGGAACCAAATTTTATTGAGATTCTCCATCAATAAAAAGCAACACCAGTAGCACGGGGAAGGTCAGGAGGAGGTTGGGAGGAGGACGGAGGAGGACAGGGCTGTCTGAAACGGGGCTCTGTAAGCGAATTAGCCCCGTTCTTCTCCTGACCTCCTCAGGGATTCCTCCCCCCGTCTGACAAAGTCCCTACACATCCATTGGCCATCCTATATGGTTGGGTTGTAGCACAAAAGTTCCACATGTGCTATGGTTCTTCTGTCATCAGCCCCAGGACTTACCATGCCATTCCCATGACCTTTTCCCAATGGTCATTCCTTGGCCGAGGACAGGGGAATCAGAGAAACATCTGACTGTGGGAACCAAGGCTGAGGACATCTTCCACCAAGATCTGCTGGGATCCTCCAGAGGTCTCAGCAGATGATGTCAGTGATCTACATCTGGTCATGGGGACTTCTTATATTGCAGAGGGAAGAAGGGAATTCCAACTTCCCCAATGACCTAATAATAATAATAATAACAACAATAACAATAACAATAATAATAATAATACAAGCAAAAGGTAGAGCATAGCCAGACACTTCTTCAAACTGCTCCACTCTCCACCAGTCATGGAATGGCTATTAGGAGGAGCTACCAGAGCAACATGTTGAGGGGGGGGGGCTTGAACATTTTGAGGGGAGGAAGAGAATACCACCTTCCTCAATGAATCCCCCCCCCAAAAGCATAACACAGTCATAAGGTGGAATTACTGTATTCTTGTGTAATGGAGATAAGGATTTGAATCCCTGCTTACCCATGGAAGCCCACTGCACGGCCTTGGGCAAGTCACACTCTCCCAGTCTATGATAAGGCAATAGCAAACTCTCTTTGAATACATCTTACCAAGAGAACCTTATGATAGGGTTGCCATAAGTTGAAATAAGTTTGAAGCCACATATTTAAAAATGTCACTAGAACTTTATCAGACATGGCAAAAAACATTTCATTAGGACACGACGATAGCAGAAAGGGCTGAAATCATCAGGCAGCCACGTCGCTTACCTGTTCCCACTGCGTCGCGCTGGTGTGAATGAGATGTTACTTTTTATTGACAGCTTAGCCTGTCAATAAAAAGTAAGGCCTCATTCATGCCAGCGTGACACAGCGGGAACAGGTAAATGATGAAGACATCTAATAATTTTGCCTTTTATGCTATCATCGTGTCCTAAATGATGCAGTTTTATGGCGACATTTGGCTCACCTGATAAAGTCCTAAAAGAACACCAGCAATTTTTTAAAAGTTGTGATACAGCAACAGTCAAATGGTATTGTGGTGTTTTGAAGTTCAGGGTTGTATCATGATAGTCCTCATAGTCACATCCCAGGAAGAGTCTAAAAATGCAGGTAATATTGATTTAGCTCAAGCAACCAGTTGTTAATAGTTTTTATCTCTACCAGTAACATGCCATCTGTAATACCAAGCCATCCCAAAATAGTTGATGTATTGCAGCAAGTATAATTCACAAACAATATATTGATGCAGGGACAATGTACCTCCTCACAGTACTGTGAAGATTGCAGCTATGCTCAAAGGAACCAAGGAGGTTTCATTGTCCCTGCTAATCAAAAATCCTAGTGCTTTGACCCTCCAAGCTCTTAGTCCACTACAACACTGCACATAGCATAACATAATTGGTGAAGATATTAGTGATTCCCTCCACAGTGATTTGTAATTGCACTGTTTTACCTTCATCTGCTGTGAGACTGAATTTTCAGGATAGCAGAGCAGTGAAACAGTTCAGATACTTGATATAAGTGTGATTTAATTACTTACATTGTTTTGCCAGTGAAAGGACACCTTTCTCTGTCCTTACTGACCTGATGACGATCAATCTGTGATCTATCTACCTATCTATCTATCTTCTATAATCTATCTATCTATTTATCTTTGTTGTTATTGTGTGCTTTCAAACCATTTCCAACTTATGGTGATCCTAAGGCAAACCTATCATAGGGTTTTCTTGGCAAGAGTTGTTCAGAGAGGGTTTGCCTTTGACTCCCTCTGAGGCTGAGAGAGTGTGACTTGCCTAAGGTCACCCAATAGATTTACATGGCCAACCAGGTATTTGAACCCTGGGCTCTAGAACTGTAGTCCACTTAGACCATTACACCACTCTATCTATCTATCTATCTATCTATCTATCTATCTATCCATCTATCCATCTATCATCAATTACTTTAGAGGCTTTTAGTTTGCAGATATTGGTCCTCATAAGAAATCATTTACTGGATACAAGTTGGATCTAGAGAACCTCATGTGGAAGGAAACAGCCATTCCCACTGGTCTCTAAAGACTCAAAAATTCATGTATGCAACGCTATAAGATGGTTTTGTAACTGTTCTCACACTTCTGCTTATACAAGCTGAGCTGTTGCTAGGTTGAAAAGCATCTTTAAAGTTCTTTCATTTTTTTCTCTCTCAGAACATTCTAGTGAAAAGTGTAAAACAGCCTTCCTGGGAATGGAAAGACACATTTGGAAGGCACCTTTGGAACCAACTAGAGATGGATGAGGATTTCATTTAGGTTGGGTTTTTTTTTTTTATAAAAAATGTCAACATTTCTCTAATTTCTTCCAAAATTTGACAGAAGGAACTTGAGATTTAAACAATTCAAATGTGGAAGGAAGCAAAATTGACTAATTCATCCATCCCTAGAGCGATTTTTGATCTTGTACTTCAGATTTGTTTCAGTGAATGCCTCTTTGTAGATTTATGTATGCTATCCAAAATTGGGGAGACTATTATCAATCAAAAGCTTGATAGCCATGTTTAAATATTTGAAGAGATGTCATACTGAGGATGGGGCAGGCTTGTTTTCTGCTGCTTCAGAGACAAGGACATGGAGCAATGGACTCAAACTACAGGAAAAGAGATTACACCTAAACATTAAGAAGAACTTCCTGACAGTACGAGCTTTTCGGAAGTAGAACACACTGCCTCAGAGCATGGTGGTCTCCTTCTTTGGAAATTTTTAAACAGAGGCTGGATGGCTATCTGTCGGGAATGATTTGATTGTGTATTCCTGCATGGCAGGGGTTTGGACTGGATGGCCCTTGTGGTCTCTAACAACTCTATGATTCAATGGTTCTATTAGTTCAGAGTTACTTGGAATGTTGAACAGATGTATTTGAAATATGTTTGACAGATCTTTCAGTATAGTGATGAATTCTACTGAGAAAGAATAGCTTGTAAGAATAGTGGAAAGATTCTTGAAGCTGATATTGATACTTTTGCAGTTATCTCTTGCCTGTATAAGCACAGTTTCACTGGTCTGCCATGGCAAGCGTCCTCCTGTCTCTTTGTGAAATGCTCTTAATTTCGCAGTTTTTGTTGTGTGCCTTCAAGTTGACTTTGACTCATGGTGACCCTATCTATCTATATAATTCTCTTGGGTATGTAGCCATTTTCAGTGTACTGATTGGCTGCTGAGATGTCACGGTCTGCCTCTCCTCGCAGAACTAGGCTCCTGGCTGCAACAGACTCAGGCAAAAAAAACAAAAAAAAAACAAAACCCATTAGGACAAACTGCAGCTGCTGCAGACAAGCCCTAGGAAGGCAGACTTCAAATTCCTGGAAACCCACTGGCTGTAGGAGTCTTGGAAGAACCAGGGCCAAGCTATCAGTTGCAGCCAGCAGCAATTATGCAGCACACCTGAAGCACATGGGGGAACTGCTATTTAAGAGCGGCATTTGGTCCTCACTCTTGGCCCCCATAATATGGCTTTCTGTAGCTGGGTCTCGGGTCTTCTTTGCTGTCTGTAGCTGCTCCTTGCACTTAGAATCATAGAATTGCAGAGTTGAAAGAGACCAAAAGGGCCATCCAGTCCAACCCCCTGCCATGCAGGAATATACAATCAAAGTATCCCTGACAAATGGCCATCCAGCCTCTATTTAAAGACCTCCAAGGAAGGAGACCCCACCATTCTCCAAGGGAGTGCGTTCCACTGCCCAACAGCTCTTACTGTCAAAAAAATCCTCCTAATGTTGAGGTGGAATCTCTGTTCCTGGAGCTTGCATCCATTGTTCTGTGTTCTCGTCTCTGGAGCAGCAGAAAATAAGCTTGCTCCATCCTCAATGTGACACCCCTTCAAATAATTAAACAGGGCTATCATATTGCCCCTTAACTATCTTTTTTCCAGGCTAAACATACCCAGCTCCCTAACTCTCCTCATAAGGCATGGTTTCCAGACCTTTCACCATTTTAGTTGCCCTTCTCTGGACATGCTCCAATTTGTCAATCTCCTTTTTGAATTGTGGTGCCCAGAACTGGACACAGTATTCTATGTGAGGCCTGACCAAGGCAGAATAGAGTGGCACTATTACTTCCCTTGATCTAGACACTATACTTCTATTGATGCAGCCCAAAAACACATTGGCCTTTTTATACAGTCTGATAAATTCATGCAGTAAAGAGAAACAGAGCAAGCAAAACAACATATTTACCTACAGGGGGCATCTAATTCTGTCATGCAAGTCATTGATAAAGATGTTGAATAGCACTGGGCCCAGGACAGAACCCTGTGGCACCCCACTGGTCACATCTTTCCAAGATGAAGAGGAGCCACTGCAGAGCACCCTTGGGTTTGGCCAGTCAACCAATTACAAATCCATTTAACAGTTAACTTGTCTAGATCACATTTTACAAGCTTGTTTGCAAGAATATCAAGGGGTACCTTATCAAAGGCCTTACTGAAATCAAGGTATGCGATATCCACAGTGTTCCCTTCATCTGCTAAGCTAGTAACTTTATTTAAAAAAAGAGATCAGATTAGTCTGGTATGACTTATTTCTCTGAAGCCCATGTTGACTTTTTGTGATTATGGCATTGACTTCTAAATGTTCACAGACTCTCTGTTTAATTATCTGCTCTAGACTCTTCCCTCGTATTGATGTCAGACTAACTGGACAATAATTGTTGGGATCCTCGTTTTACTCCTTTTTGAAGATGGGGACAACGTCTTCTGGGCCCTGGATATCTGGTGTGTGCTCTGACCTTGGACTGCTTTTGGACTTTTGCTTATCTTTGACTCTGCCTGGACATTGGACTCTGTCTCTTGTGTTCTTGATTCCAGCCTGGCATCTCTGCTCCTAGAACCTGCCACCCACTCCCTGGACCCTGACAGGAGGAAACTTCCCAACCAATCAAAGCTTCCTTTGGACAGCCAATCAGCACACTGGGGGTGGAAACATGTAGAAACCTTCAAGTCCTTTCTAAACATGGTGGTGGAGGGTTTCTCACATCCTGATGCATGTGGGGTGCATTTGTTTCTGTAGCATGGTGTATGTGTAGTGTGGGGTGTGTAGTGTGGAGATGTGTGTAGCATGGGTGTGTGTGTCTGTGTATACATGCAGTTGCATGGCAGTGGTGGTGGGGCTCTCAGCATTGAAACTAGGCACTATAGTTTATTTGAAAGGTTATATATTAATGTGTCAAATGATTGTACTCTTGACATGTTTCCTAAGTGGCCAATCAGCAGAGTGGGAATGGAAACATATCAAAGCATTTTACAGTCATCCCTTCACATTTGTGGGGGTTAGGTTCGCCAGACCCCCGTGAATGTGAAATATCTGCGAATAACAATTGCCCTCCCCCTCCCCCGCCAAGCAACCACAGGGCCTCCGGAGGCCCTATAGTTGCTTTCCCCTGCCACCCCAGCCCTCCCCACCCCTTCCCAAGGCCTTCATGGGGCTTCCAGAGTGTCTCCGGAGGCCCCATGATCGTCTCCCCGGCCCTCCCCACCCCTTCCCCAGGCTTTCATGGGGCCTCCAGAGCATCTCCGGAGGCCCCATGATCGCCTCCCCGGCCCCCCACCCCTTCCCCAGGCCTTCATGGGGCCTCCGGAGCATCTCTGGAGGCCCCATGATCGCCTCCCCGGCCCTCCCCACCCCTTCCCCAGGCCTTCATGGGTCCTCCGGAGCATCTCCGGAGGCCCCATGATCACCTCCCCGGCCCTCCCCACCCCTTCCCCAGGCCTTCGTGGGGCCTCTGGAGGGTCTCTGAAGGCCCTGCGGAGGCCTTCCCAGCCCTCCCCCTCCCTCCCAAGGCCTTTGCAGGGCCCCGCGGAGGCCTCCCCAGTGCTCCCCAAGGCCTTCCACCCTCCCTCCCAAGGCCTTCGCGGGGTGTCCAGAGGGTCTCTGAAGGCCCTGCGGAGGCCTTCCCAGCCCTCTCCGCTCCCTCCCAAGGCCTTCACGGGGCCTCACAGGGCCCCAGCCTTCCACCCTCCCTCCCAAGGCCTTCACGGGGCCTCCAGAGGGTCTCCGAAGGCCCCGCAGAGGCCTTCCCAGCCCTCCCCCTCCCTCCCAAGGCCTTCGCAGGGCCTCGCAGGGTGCTGCAGAGGCCACCCCGGTGCTCCCCAAGGCCTTCGTGGGGCCTCGCAAGGCCCCTTGGAGGCCTCCCTGGCCCTCCACCCTCCCTCCCAAGGCCTTCGCAGGGCCTGCAGAGGGTCACCAAAGGCCCCGTGGAGGCCTCCCCGTCCCTCCATGCTCCCTCCCAGGGCTTTCACGGGGCCTCTGGAGGCCCCGTGTCATGGTTTTGGGGGGGCCCAGGGGGGCCCTCCCAAAACCGCGAATAATCAAAACCGCAAATGTCAAGTTCGCGAATGTGGAGGGGCAACTGTATATATGTAGGTAACAGTGTATGTTATGCTGGGTATAGCTATTTTTACGATATTTCTAGAAAGATTTATTCAGAGAAGATTTGCCATTGCTTTCTCTCAGGCTGAAAGAGTATGACTTCCCCAAGGCCACCCAGTGGGTTTCCAGGAATTTGAAGTCTGGCTTCCTAGGGCTTGTCTGCAGCAGCTGCAGTTTGTCCTAATGGGGGTTTTTGCATGCCTACAGTGACCTCAAGTGAATTACTCGTGTTTCTGCTGCTGATTTTTTTAAAAAAACTATTGTTATTAAAAAACACACACCTACTGTTATCAACTTTGGCTGATACACCAGCTGCGCCCTATCCTGGAAATCATGGATCTCGAAAGTGTGGTACATGCGCTGGTAACCTCCTGTCTCGACTTCTGTAATGCGCTCGACATAGGGCTACCCTTGTGTTTGACTCTGAAACTTCAACTAGTTCAGAACATGGCAGCCAGGTTGATTTCTGGCATTTCTAGAAGAGAGCATATAACTCTTGTGCTAAAAGCACTCCACTGGCTGCCTATTAGTTTCCGGGCACAGTACAAGGTGTTGGTTATGACATTTAAAGCCCTACATGGCTTGGGTCCAACTTACCTCTGGGAATGCCTCTTCCCGTACGACCCTCCTCACGCACTTCGCTCCTTTGGGAGGAATCTGTTGCAACCTATGAAAACAAGGCTGTCAGTGACCTCTCAGAGGGCCTTCTCTGCTGCCACTCCCAGATTATGGAATGGCCTGCCGGACGAGATCCGTCTTATTACCACCTTAGACAGCTTCAAAAAAGCTGTCAAGACGGATCTTTTCCAGCAGGCCTTTCCTGTATAGCTATCCCGGCCTGAAGATTTGACTGTTCCCCACCCCCCTTTGAGCTGCCATGGAATTATTCTATGCTGCTGTGATTAGCTGCTGTATGTTTTTTTTAATTATTGTATGTTTTTAATCTTTTCTAGTTTAATGTCATTTTAAGGGATGGGTCAGTTAGGGTATTGAGGTAATCATGGATTTTTTATACTGTAAGCCACCCTGATTGCCTTGCAAAGGGGTGAGATAGAAATAAATATTATTATTAATAATAATAATAATAATAATAATTTGTAAATAATTGTTGTACATACCTACACCTACCTGTATATGTAGATATCTTTTATATCTATCTATCCATCCAGCTAATCTTTAATATATATACCTTCTGTAAAGTGCCGTATACATGGATGGTACTATATAAATAAATGATGATGATCTGTTAATGTTCTTGCATGATGATGTTAAATATACACTTAACAATGGCCTTTGGTCACAAGCAATAAACTGGTACTAACTGAACTAGTATGCTAGTTTTTCCATAGAAATATTAGCTCCCTGTTCAGGCAGATAATCAGCTACAGCACAAACTTTCAAAATGCTTTCAGTTGTATTTGTCCACTCATTGTTTGCCTATGTGGCTCCCTAGGTTTCCAACCTTTGTTTGCAAAAACTCTCACTTACCAAACTTCTGATTATTTGTCTGGTTTGAATGTCTCCCAGACCACTGGCTCTGAGGAAGCTTATTTGAAGGCCAGCCCCATTTCCTTCCTTCTTAATCACTCTTCATTCCAGTGGGCTCTAGAATAATCAGTGCTGACATGCAGCAAAGAAACTCTCGGTCCCGCTGCCCCCCGTTGCTGCCTTCCAAAAGAACACCTTGCTGCTTTGTGGATGATACCTTGGAAGACAGATAAAACATAACATGACTGATAGCCCAGTAGGTTTTAATTATTCCTTTCGTAAGCTGCAAAATTAAATTCTATCATGCTCAGGACATTATCGCTTATTAAATTTTGATGGAACTAAAAAAAACCTCACTTTTAATGAAACTTTCCACACCATGATAACCATTTTTGCTATTTTAATTATTTTCTGAACCCTGTTGCGTACAATGCCCCCTTTCTGATTATGAGAGGATTGTGTGTTTTTTTTTAAAAAAACAACCCTATGATAATCAGGTTTCGTTATCAGAACCCAGTGGCATTCCATCTTATGATTTTAAAAAGTACAGTGGCATGATTTTTCCCCTTTTTCACTATTGATTGCATGCTTTAATATTAAATGAGATGCCAGGAAACCAGAGGTTTTTTGTTTTTTGTTTAAAGAGGACATCCTTTCCACAAGTTACTAGAGGAAAACTGGTAATGCAGCCACACAGTTTATTCTGGCACATGGATAGAATAGAATAGAATAGAATCTTTATTACGGTCATAGACCAGCACAATTCTGGAACATGAATCTTTCTTTCTTTCTTTGAACCACCCTCAGGCTAAAAGTACAGACTGAGAGGCAACATGGCAGCCAGCTAGAATTCATGATCACAGTTACAAATATGAAATTTATACACATTTGTGGCTGGTTCGTATTCATGATCCCTATGTATTCAATAGAGCAGGGAATGCATAGGAAATGTGAAAGTCCCCCAGTCCAGACTTATGAGGCAGCAGTCGCTGCAAGCAACAGGGGTCTGTTCTCTTGTCAATGGTGCCACAGCAGATTGATATTTCTACTTCACTCCCAAAAGTGATCTCTCGTGCAATGGGGAATTATGGCAGGGACCCTGCTTCTAATTGCCTCACCAGAGATCACTCATAGGATGGGGTGGAAATGTCAATCTTCTACATCCTAATTGACAGGAGAACTGCTCACAGAGGCTGCCGCCTGGTAAGTCTAGATTTGTGGGGTGGGGTGGTCAGGCCAAGAGATGTTACTCAGCTATATAACTAAGGTACTGTAGTAGCTGAAAGGATGCAATGTGGAAGAAGGAACAAACTTATTTTCGGCTGCTCTGGAGGCTAGCTGCTGCATACAAGAAAGAATGCCCCCAGACTCCCCGAGAAGGCAGCATTGCAGTCGACCAGTAGAGAGGAGCAAGTGATGAGGGGTGCCATGTTGTCTCTGGGCACTTGTGGCATCATCTCAGATGACCAGGCAGTTTTCACTGGCTTCTTGGATGGCATATTTGAAAGGATGTTATATTGAAGAAGGAACAAGGTTGTTTTCTACTGCTCTAGAAACTAGGACATGGAGCGATAGATTCAAACTACAGGAAAAAGATTCTACCTAAATATTTGGAAGAATTTCCTGATAGCAAGAGCTATTCAGCAGTGGAATACACTGCCTCAGAGTGTGGTGGGGTCTTCTTCTTTGGAGTTTTTCAACATAGGCTGGATGGCCATCTGTTGGGAATGCTTTGATTATGTATTCCTGCATAGCAGGGAGTTGGACTAGATGGCCCTTGTGTTTTCCTCCAACTCTATGATACTATGCATCTATAAAATTTGTAACCTTTTGGAAGGTGGGCTGATCAGCTGGGACAGTCTGTCCTCAATGTTCCTGAGGTTTTCAATCAACTCCGCTGTGGAAGCATAAAACCATCCTGCCAGAACCACAGTCCTCATTCAGATTCCAACTTTCATCCCAACCACCACCCATTTAGTATTATGTTCTTGAGGCATGCGTTTCTTGATTGCCACTCAATATGCTCTATCCAGCATATTCCGTAAGTTCATCACAAGTTTGGGAGGTTTTGTATGGGACTGGATATAGTTTCAGTGAGAGCTGGAACTGTCAGGCCTGTCAGATCCAGTTGGGGGTTCCTCTGTGTGATCTTAGGGTTGTTGGCAACAGGGCTAACATCCCATCTTGGGTCACATGGCCTAGTCTTACTCCCAGTTAGTAGGATATCCACACTGGCTTTTGCCCATATGGAATCCAATGTCTGCCATCCCAGGTGATTCCCAGCAGTTGGGCTGGGCTGCGGAACATGAGTCAACAAACAGGTCCCCCAATGCATAGATCCATGTAAGACCAAGCCTTTCACTTCTGTAACCAATGAAAATTACGACCTTACCCAATCCAACAACATGGAGCTCAGCATAGGTTATTGCAAAGCATAGCCTCTCCTAACCTAGCTTCTAGACCAAAATACACTCCACCTTCGTCTTGGAAAGATGTGACCAGTGGGGTGCCACAGGGTTCTGTCCTGGGCCCAGTGCTATTCAACATCTTTATCAATGACTTAGATGAGGGAATTAGGGGCATACTTATCAAATTTGCAGATGACACCAAATTGGGAGGAGTAGCTAATACCCTAGAGAACAGGATCAAAATTCAGAATGACCTGGATAGACTGGAGAGCTGGGCCAAAGCTAACAAAATGAAATTCAATACGGAGAAATGTAAAGTACTGCATTTAGGGCGGAAAAATGAAATGCATAAATATAGGATGGGAGAGACCTGGCTGAATGAGACTACGTGCGAAAGGGATCTAGGAGTCCTAGTAGACCACAAGTTGAACATGAGCCAACAGTGTGATGCGGCAGCTAAAAAGGCCAATGAAATTTTGGGCTGTATCAATAGAAGTATAGTGTCTAGATCAAGGGAAGTAATAGTGCCACTCTATTCTGCCTTGGTCAGACCTCACTTAGAATACTGTGTCCAGTTCTGGGCACCACAATTCAGAAAGGATATTGACAAATTGGAGCGTGTCCAGTGAAGGGCAACTAAAATGGTGAAAGGTCTGGAAACCATGCCTTATGAGGAGAGACTTAGGGAGCTGGGTATGTTTAGCCTGGAAAAAAGACGGTTTAGAGGCGATATGATAGCCCTGTTTAAGTATTTGAAGGGATGTCACGCTGATGATGGAGCAGGCTTGTTTTCTGCTGCTCCAGAGACTGGAACACGGAGCAAAGGGTGCAAGCTCCAGGAACAGAGATTCCACCTCAACATGAGGAGGAACTTTTTGACAGTAAGAGCTGTTCGGCAGTGGAACACACTCCCTCGGAGCGTGGTGGGGTCTCCTTCCTTGGAGGTCTTTAAACAGAGGCTGGATGGCCATCTGTCGGGGATGCTTTGATTGTGATTTCCTGCGTGGCAGGGGGGTTGGACTGGATGGCCCTCGTGGTCTCTTCCAACTCTGTAATTCTATGATTCTATGATTCTTAAACATTAGGAAGAAAATCCCGATGGTAAGAGCTGCTCAACAGTGGCTGCTCCAGAGGGTTGTGGACTATCCCGCTCTGGGAGTCTAATGTTGCTTGTTGCTGTTAAGTTTCCAGGTGCAGCTCAGAGACCAACGGACCCTGAATTGTGGCCACAGTATGTATTTATTTATTCATATGATTTGCATGCCACCTTTCTCCTGAGATGAAACCCAAAGCAGCTTCTGTAAAACAACAGATTAAAAATACAATATAAACAATTAAAATATCATAAAATCAAATTAAAACATATAAAAATCTAAAACATACAAGATAAAACCAGCCCTGCTGCTTATACATTAAAATCTTGCTTAAAAAGAAAAGTCTTGCAGGCCAGCAAAAATAAATCAGGGAGGGGGCCAGCCTAGCCTCCCATGGAAGGGCATTCCAAAGGGTCTGAGCAACCACTGAGAAGGCTCTCTCTCAGTCCTTACCAATCAAGCTTGTGATGTAGGTGGGACCAAGAGAAAGCCTCCTCCTGATGACCTTAGGGCTCTGGCAGGATTGTATTAGGAGATTTGATCTTTCAAATAGTCTGGACAAGCCATTTAGGGCTTTATAGGTCATGACCAGTACTTTGAATTGTGTCCAGAAACAAACCAGTAGCCAGTGAAGCTGTTTTAAGAAGGGAGGTATATGCTTCCTGTAACTGGCCCCAGTGAGCATTCTGGTAGCAGCATTCTGGACCTGCTGAAATTTCTGAACAGTTTCCAAAGACAGCTACACATAGGGTGTGTTACAGTAGTCCAAACGAGATATAATCAAGGCATGTGTAATCATTGTCAGATCTGATGTTCCAAGGAATAGGTGCAGCTGGTGCACAAGTTTATGCTGTTCAAATGCACTTCTGGCCACTGAAGAAACCTGGGCATCCAGGCTCAGAGTGGAATCCAGGAGAACACCCAGACTGCAGGCCTGAGATTTCAAGGGGATTTACTGGGCACCATGACAGGCCCCAAGTTGCCATTTTGGGGTTCACCTGTGTTTAAGCGATGCTACCATAGTAGAGCGACGTGGGAGAAGAGGCCTACAGTGGAATGGTTTGCTACGTCTGCTGTTTGATGCATTCGTTATTTATTGGGAGGATGACAACTTGGGCTTATTAAAAGGGAAGGCCCTTATATTGCAGGCTTTGTATGACCTGACTTTCATACAGAAAAAATGGCCTGGGGTTTTAATAGTCTAGCCTGCTATTCTTTCTCCCCAGATTTGGCATAGCGAGGGTGACCCCCTGATGGCTGGACTGGGCCTACTGTAAACAGTGAAGTCCAGAATGCCCTGAGCAGAGGATTGGACCAATTTCTCCCTCATCCCACTATAATTTTCCAATGGCCAGCACTCTACATGGCTGATGGCATTCCTTTGTTCATGGTGGATTTGCAGGAAGCAGTGAGAGCTGCTTTGGCTGGCTTGGTAGAGGAAAGGGATGAAATGGATGCTTGTCCCTTGTCAGTGTCAGGTATCGGAGGGACAAGATATTAGTTGGTGTACACCTTGACACCCCTTTTGGTGAAGGGTAGGACCCTGCCACAACCCCTTTAGGTCCTGAGACTCAGGGGGGTTGTGAAGAAGCCTGCCCTTGCGGCTAACCTAGAGGTTTGCTCTCTCTCTCTTATAAGACCCTGGGACTTGTAAAAAGTTTTGGAATGAATTAAAACTTTGACTAAAGGCATTACATGGGAGCCAGCAGATATAGAATGAATTCATCGGTGACTTTTTTTTTTAAAGGAGGACTTATTCCAAGAGATATTGTCATGAAATGTGCAAGTTATTACAAGAAGGATCTTCTAATGAAAGTAATAAAAGGAATGTCTGAACCATTGAAATATAAATCGACCCCAGTGGAAATTTATAATGCCCTCTGCCCAGAAACTATGTGGAGAAGTGTCAGACCATGCATTACTTTGTAAAAGAAAACTGGGATTGCCTATGGATGGGGATATCCAGTTTTTCTGAAATTTTGTTGGGCAGGGAAATTCTACAAAATAACTTCATTACAACAAGGAATGGATTTATTACAAGAGTTGAATCTGGAATCCAAAGAAGATCGTGAAGGAGAGCAGCAACAAAAAGAAGAGCAACAAGCTGCAACTGCAGGAGCTGAGAAGCCATGAAGACAAAAGAGGACACTTCATTTGCAATAAAAAATGAAAATAAAAAAGAGATGGGATATATTAAATATATTAAAAATGGGCTGATGGGTGGGGATTCACTGCTGCTTCAATACAGGGGGATCCTTGCCCCCCAAGGGTTCAAGAGAACCATGTTTAAAGTAAATAACTTTAAGTAATTGAAGTGGGGTTATTTGTGTATGTAGGGAGGGAGGGGAGATATGGGTATAAATAATGGGATGGGGGGTGTAGGGGGGAGGAGTATGTTGGGGATGAAGGGGGATAAATGTGTCACAAAAAAGGACCACTAAAAAGAGTTTTTCAAATATTATGGTCAATAAAGTAAGAATCACAACACTAAATGTGAAAGTACTGGGAAATGTTTTGAAAAGGAAAAGAGTTGAAGCATTGTTAAATAGGGATAAGGCAGAGATAATATTTTTACAGTAAATGCACCAAGTAAAAGAAGGGGCCAAAGAATTAAGATGGTCAATGATTAATGAGAAAGCATATGGGACTTCTAAAGCAAGGGGGTAGCAACTATAACATCAAAAAATGTGGTTTCAATGTTCTAAAGGTAAAAAAGGATGAAAAAGGAAGCTATATAATTTTGCAGGGAGTGATGGGAGGAGAAGATAACACATTAGTGAACATATATTCTCCCAATGAAAAACAAGTAGAATGTTATAAAAAAGTGTTGAAAGAAATGGAAAATATACAGAAAGGTGTAATAGTAATGGCAGGGGATTTTAATATGGTCATGGATAAAAGCAGGGATAAATCTAATCCCACTATAAAGGAAAGATATAATAATGTGACAGGTTTAAATAAAATTATGAAAAGAAAAGGGTTAAAAGAAGTTTGGAGAACATAAAACAAGATGAAACAAAATTTACTGACTACTCACCCATGCATAAAAATTATTCTAGAATAGATATGTTTTTCATATCTAATAATTTGCTTTCAAGGGTATTGAATACAGACACTGGTGGTATTAAAGTAACAGATCACACATTAGTTAATATGGATATTATAATTAAAAAATATTATAAAGAAGCAAAGAGATGGAGGTTGGATGCAAATATTCTTAATTATCAAAATATTATCAACAAGATCAGGAAAAAATGGCAAGAGATATGGGAAATTAATAAAATTGGGACAATGCTTTCAAGCTGTACTTTGGGATACGATGAAACTGGTAGCAAGAGGAATCTGTATTAGAGAAGCACATATTTTTAAAAAGCAAAAGGAAAATAATGTGAAGAGATTAGAATTAGAAATAAAAGAATTAGACAGGCAATATATAGAGTTTAGAGATAAGCAAATTTATATACAATTCCAAGCAAAAAGGAGCAAATTGGGAAAAATAGAAATAGATGAAATGCAAAGAAATTTGATACATTTAAAAAGGGAATTTTTTGAGTACAGTAATAATTCAAAACTGCTGGCCGGATCGGCACAATCTAAAAAAGAGAGGAGCATGATAGGAACAATCAAAGATAAAATAGGGAAAAGCTATAATTTGATGAAAGATTAAATAAAAATGTTTCAAGAATTTTATAGAGAATTGTAGTCAACAGAGGGAAACCCCAGGGGAAAGATTAAGGATTATATTGGGAAATATTGTAAAACAAGAATATTAGAAGAAGACAGGGATGAAATGGAACAATTAATTACAGAGGCAGAAATTGAAGATGTTATTGATCGATTGAAAGGTGGGAAATCCCCAGGATTGGATGGATTGGGATCAGAATATTATAAAACTTTTAAAAAATATTAATACCTAAATTAAAGGTGTTATATAATAAAATAATAGAAGGAGATAAGATCCCAGCATTGTGGGAACAGTTATTAATAGTCTTAATTCCAAAACTGGAGAAAAATCTTACAGATCCAGGATCATATAGGCCTATTTCTTTAATAACTCAAGATGCTAAGATATTGACTGCAATAATGGCAAGAAGGATGAATATATATTTAAATATATTAAAAGAGATCAATGTGGCTTTATAGCGGGTAGACAAATGTTGAGCCTAATTGGAAGGGTACTTAATATAATAGCTAAAATACAGAAAAGTAATTTGAAAGCAGGAATATTAGCTTTGGATATTTTCAAATCCTTTGATTGTGTGGAATGGTCAGCATTAAAAATGATAATAGAAGTGATGGGATTTGGTAAAAGATTTAAGGGATTGATAACTCAATTATATACACAAAATACAGCCTGGGTAGTAGTGAATGATTGAAAAATTCAGTTATCCTAAGGCACTAGGCAGGGATGTCCTCTGTTTCCAATTTTGTTTTACATAGTTATAGAAATTTTAGCAAATATTATTAGGCAGGATGAAGGTTTAGTTGGAATTGGCAATAAAAGGAAAAATAAAATAAGCCTGTTTGCAGATGACACTTTTATTAACAACTGAAAATCCCTTAGAGAAAATGGATAGAATAGAAGCTTATTTAAAAGAATTTGAAGAAATGACAGGTCTACAAATAAACTGGACTGTCAGAGATGATGCTGTTTAATTATAGTAGGGAAGAGGAACAAGAATTTATGGGGAGTAAAAAAATTAATATTAGAGTAAAAGACTCAAATATTTAGGAATTATTATAACTAATAACTTAAAAGATTTAGAAGATACAAATTATATTAAAATGTCACAAGAGGTTAAAAGAAAACTAGAGGGATTTAGGAAAATAAAATTATCATGGTTTGGTAGAATAGCAATTGTTAAAATCAAGATATTGCCCCCCCAAAATTTTTATTTAGGATGTTACCAATTAAGATAAGGGAATCAGAGTTAAAGAACTGGCAAACTATAATTAATAATTATTGTAATGGAGATAGGAAAGTGAGGGTTAATAAAAAAAAGATGGTACAAATGTCAGAAAATGGGAGGATTAGGTCTCCCTAACTTAACATTATATTATATAGCAAATCAGATTAGATATATTATAGAAGCAATAACGGGAAAAGGGGAATTAGATTGGTTAGAAACAGATATGCCAGAAATAGAGTATAAATTGGAAAATATATTTTTAATAAACTTACCAAGAAATTTATTTGAAAAATAGATAATCCGTTTTTGAAGAACATTTTAGAGATATGGGTAAAATATAAAGAAAAGTTATTACCTATCACTTCTCTGTTAATTTCAGTGGTAGTTATGGAAAAAATTCCAGCAAACTTAGAGAGAATTGGAAAAGGGTTTAAGAGAAAAGAAAATAATAAAAATAGAAGATTGGATAAAAAAGATGAGTAGAAGAGAACAAATAAAAGAGAGATTACAAGGGTTGAAGATTTACTGGTTCAATTGCATGCAACTGGAACAGTGGACAATGGAATGGATAAGGGATAATAAGGAATTTCAAAAATATACCAGATTTGAAGAGTTGATTATACAAAGAGAAAATAAGGAACAGAATGAAATCATAAAGGGCACCATTAGTGAATTATATAAACTATTGTTGAAAACAAAATGATTATTTAAAGGTAGTATGGGAGGATGATTTAATGCAACCAATAAGTAATCAGAGTTGCTGGAAATTTTGTGATTTGGGCATTTTGGAAAATATGTCAGTAAGAATAAAAGAAAATTGTTATAAATTGGTATGGAGATGGTAGGTCAAATAGATCAAAATTATTTAATGTTATGTTGGAGGGGATGTCAAGAATAAGGCACTTATGCTCGTATGTGGAGGAGTTGTAAATATGTACAGAAATTTTGGCAAATGGTATTTAAAGAAATAAGAGAGATAACAGGACAAGATTTAGACATGTGTCTAGATATTGCATTATTATCAATTTATGACAAGGTCAATTATACCCAAGTTAAGAAGGATCTGATTACCAATTTATTAACAGCAGCAAGATTAATGATACCCAGAAAATGGAAAATACAAGGAGATTATCAGATAAAGGAATGGTATAGATAAGTATGGGACATTGTTATTAATGATAAATTAATGTGTTTGAAAGTTAAAAAAAAGATTGAAAGTTTAAAAAAGGATTCTGGAAAAGTTGTAATTTTGATGAAATATGAAAGCCAGTTAAAGAATATTTTTTTAAAGAAAAAAGGGGTATACACCTCCAAGAGAATTATTGCAGTTTTGGAAAATGGAATAAATAATTGGTATAGATGGTCCTGGGGAGCACTTGTAGGGAGTAGAGAGAAATTAAATCAATGTCAATAATTAAGATGAAAATTATGTATCTATTGTATATGAGAAGTATAATTTCATATAAAAAAAGATTGTAATACGTTTGATGTATGATTTTAACATTATAAACAATAAAATTAAATTAAAAAATCATCCCGGGACTTGGAAGGGACTGCCTTAGGTTGCCTTCCAGATAAGACTGGCCAGGGTGAGCAACCCAATAGCTTTGGATTGACCTCAGGTTCAGGTGTGTCACCCAAGGGAAGGCTGAGGAGGTGGTCACTGGTTGACACCTGGCTTCAACCAGACCCGCATCAAGTTGTTTCCCCTTCTTTTGCTTAACCACAGGTACAATTCATTAAATAGGTTGTAGGTTAAATAAAGTGGTCCTATTAAACCCATCTCTATGTGTCTTGTCTCATTGTTTCATGGTTGGTCAACAACTATAATTCCTATAGTCCCAGAGAGGGTGTTCCAGGAGAATGTACCAGAGTGATTCTTCCCCTTCCAGGGACAAAGGGAAAAGTTAACCCTTGGAGTAGATGATCCAATTTTGGATGTCCCCTTCCAACTCTTGGCAACAGATTCAAGGTCCTTGCCTTTCCAGTTCATATATCTGGCAAACATGAGTAGGTGGATCATTGGAATCCTCCCACACTGTAGACATTCTCCCCAGGACAGAACTCCTAACTTGCTTTACAAAATGGAGCCCCTGAACTGTTATATATAATTTCCCTCCCACTGGTTCTGAAAAAACAAAAATAGCCAACAAAAAAAGGGGAAGGGGGGAAACTCCACTGCTCCTTCCTCTCTTCTCTGACAGGGATTTAGATAGGTGATTCTTCCATATTTGGATCTTCCTTTGTTAGTTAAAAATAAACAATTGTTTTGGGCTTTACAGTGAACTTTGGTTGCAAATATAGGGAATGCTGAATGAAAATGAGACAGGATCTGCATACAAAAGCTGTGTGAAGGGAGGGCACAGAGAACAGCATATAGGCCTTATGTGTAGGCCTTGTTTCATAAACCCTGATTTATGAATCTGTCACCATTGCATTTGAACTCAGCTGTTGTCTGATGGACAGAGGGAAATGAAGTCGTCACAAGGAAGGGTATCATGTCCAGTCAGCACTGGAACCACTATCTACTTTTCACAAAGGAGGAATAAAGTGAAATTATCTTTATACACCTAAACCATGCTCCATTCACTGTAATTTTTCACTAATGTAGCAATGGGGGGGGGTGAATGATGAATCTGTCACAAATTTGCTATACATTTGTCTAAGGAAATAGTTTGCTTTTCCATTTTGAGCCTTCTCACTCAGATGTTCTCATAAGTAGTCTCTTCGAATTGCAATCTGGCTGCTGTCCTTGAGTGTATGTGTTTCCTTATGACAATTATCTTGACCAATTTTTCCTCGTCTTTGCTCACACTGTGGCTGTCCAAGGCACATGATGTCCTTGTTCTTCATTTGACAAGTTTGTTATTAAGTTGAAAGAGGAAGATACTATAACTCAGCTTACTGAGCTGACAGAGCTGCATACCTTCATCCCCTCTTCCAAAAGGTAATTTTTCAGTTGATATTAATAGGATACTACTTTGTTGTTAAGATTCATGTTCACAAGTTTAATTTTTCACTGGAGTAGCTAGACATTCACCATCTTTTTGGCAATGTTATGTAGTCTTAACTTTCCCTTGAGTATCGCAGAAAAAGCAAACAATTTCTGTTTTAACTTTAATTTCTTAAAGGTTCTGTTTAAGGCTGATAGAGCAGGATTGTTCCAGGGCCTTTGGATTCTGTGCCAAAGCCTGAGAGGTCTCAGGGACCACCCTTGGCAATGCCATTATGCATCATGCATGAAGTACCAACCAAATTTGCTTACAGCTTGTCATTCAAACACAGACACATTTTCCTGTTTAGAAATTAAGAGAGAAATCTTAGCTAAAGGGGTTGTTCCCAGATCAAGGTGAAATGAGGAAATTTTTACTTCTCACTTACTGATGGAAATGGGAGAAAGAACCTTTATTGTAGCCTACTTGCTTCTAGGTGGATGCAGAGCAGAGGGTGTACCTGGCACCACAAAGAAAGAAGCTGAGTAAGTAAATATGTAGACCCTCTGGAGAGTCTTTGCAAGTTGCAGCAGCAAATGAATGAATCCTTGCCAATTGAGCTGTTACTCTCTGAGGTGAGCTGGAGATTTGCACACACCAATTTCCTTTTTCCTGGAGTGGATGTCCCCAAAACTGGTAAATTTGGACTCTTATCTCCTGCCTGGAGATGACCCATGAAAAGGCCCTGAGATCCGGTAACCCTAGCTCTGGTAGATGTTACTGAATGTACTCTACATGGGGCTACCCTTGTGCTTGGTCTGGAAACTTCAACTAGTACAGAATATGGCAGCCAGACTGGTCTTGGGTACATCCAGAAGAGACCATATAACACCGATCACTCTACTGGCTGCCCATTAGTTTCCGGGCCCAGTACAAGGTGTTGGTTATCACCTTTAAAGCCCTAAACGGCTTGGGTCCAACCTATCTTCGGGATGGCCTCCTTCCATATAATCCTCCCTGTGCACTCAGGTCCTCTGGGAGGAATTTGTTACAACCTTTAAAAACTAGGTTTTGTTTGACCTCCCGGAGGGCCTTTTTGGCTATCGCTCCCAGATTATGGAATGGCCTTCTGGATGAGATCCATCATATCACCACTCTAAATAGCTTTTTAAAAGCTCATAAGATGGATCTCTTCTGACAGGCCTTTCCTGAATAGATACCCGGCCATTAAAAAAAAAAAGGAAATCTAGTGTGTCCCAATCTCACCACGTCCATTGTTCATTGTTCATTTTTATTAATTTTTTTGTACTTTAAAAGTATGTTTTAATTCCTAAATTATTTAATTGTATTTTAATGGGGGTGGGATTGGGGGTTTGGATGTCTATTTTAATTGTTGTAAGCCACCCCGATTGCGTTTTGTAGAGAGGCGGGATAATAATAATAATAATAATAATAATAATGTTCTCATGCACATATGAATACACACTTCCATACATAGGGATTTTCTTGCAGTTGCCTAAGGGCAAATACCATGTCTGTAGTGCTCCTATTGGCTCTGAAGCCACATTGGCTTTCAAAATGTAGGGAGCAGAACAAGGGTCTCTATGTAACATTTGTCGACCTCACCAAAGCCTTTGACACTGTAAGTAGAAAAGGTCTGTGGCAGATCCTGGAAAGACTAGGATGTCCCCCCAAATTCCTTAAAATGATTATCTTGCTACACGAGGGCCAGCGTGGTCAAGTCAGATATGGCGATGCTCTTTCAGAGCCCTTTCTAATAACTAATGGAGTGAAGCAAGGTTGTGTTCTTGCACCAACTTTATTTACAATCTTCTTTAGCACGATGCTCCAAAGGGCTATGGCAGAGCTTGAAGAAGACGACGGCATCTATATACGCTACCGTACTGATGGTAGCTTGTTTAACTTAAGCCGTCTGAGGGCTCACACTAAGACTCTAAACTATCTAGTCCGTGAGCTGCTCTTCGCCGATGATGCTGCCCTTGTTGCCCACACAGAAGCAGCTCTGCAGCGCCTAACATCCTGCTTTGCAACAGCTGCAGAGCTGTTTGGGCTAGAAGTCAACCTGAAGAAAATGGAAGTTCTTTACCAGCCTGCACCACAGGACGAACACCACCATCCCCACATTGCCGTCGGCAAATCAGTGCTCAAGTCCGTTCAGCAGTTCACCTACCTGGGAAGCATCATCTCCTCAGATGCCAAGATTGACAAAGAGATCGATCACAGATTAGCAAAGGCATATAGTGCATTTGGAAGACTTCACAAAAGAGTCTGGAGCAATAAACACCTGAGGCAAAGCACAAAAATCAGTGTGTATAGAGCCATCGTACTGTCTATCCTCCTTTATGGATCTGAAACATGGGTCACCTATCGCCACCACCTACGACTCCTCGAACGCTTTCATCAGCGCTGTCTACGCACAATCCTAAATATACACTGGACTGACTTTGTGACGAATGTTGCTGTCCTTGAGCAAGCAGGGATCACCAGCATTGAGGCCATGATATTGAGAACACAGCTGCGCTGGGCAGGGCACGTTTCTAGGATGGAGGACCATCGCCTCCCAAAAATACTACTCTACGGTGAACTCACCACGGGTCAGCGTAAGAGGGGTGCTCCAAAAAAGTGATACAAAGACTCCATGAAACAACATCTCAGGCTTGGCCAAATTGATCACCAACAGTGGTCCGCCCTGGCCTCACATCGGGAGGCATGGAGACGCACTATCCACAATGCTGCAGCCTTATTTGAGAACTCACGACGAACAAGTCTTGAAGAGAAACGACAACGCAGAAAGAATCACAACCCAAAAACATCACCCAAGGAGACCTTCTGCTGTGCTTTTTGCAACCGGACTTGTTTATCTCGGATTGGCCATTTTAGTCATCAGCGCGCTTGCAGAAAGCGCGGGATGAGTCCTTCCTGAATCTTCGTTTGCGAAGAAAAGCCAGAGAGAGAGAGACATAGGGATATATGTCATAAAACCAAAGACATTAAGGCTGTTTTGCAAAGCATGACATACTCACTATACTTTGACAGAAGTGGGGAAATCAGCCAGTAACATATGTAAGGGGAAACAATTCCTTATTTTCCCAGAAAATTATATAAAAGTACACTTTAAAAATTATTACAAAATACATCACCGACAAAATAAAAAACAGAAACTATCAGTACACTAAAAAGAGGTAACAGAATAACAAACCAATAATGTATTTTTGAGACTACTGTCAGCAGGCATAAATAGTCTGCTGGGAGCCAACATGGTGTAGTGGTTAGAGTGTCAGACTAGAGACCAACGTTTTCTGGTCTCTGAAGACCAGGGTTCAAATCCCTGTTCTGTCATAGAAACCCACTGGATGACCTTGGGTAAGTCACACATACTCTCAGCCTCAGAGGAAGGCAATGGCACACCTCTTCTGAACAAATCTTGCCAAGAAAACTCCATGATAGGTTCACCCGAGGGACATCATAAGTCAGAAATGACTTGAAGGCACACAACAACACCTTTATCCTTGTTGAAAAAGAGAGCAGGACTGGAGCCTCAGTGAAGAAAAGGAAGCTGTGGATGAGCCAAGGGGCACAGCAGTGCCAGCAAGTGGGAGGGAAGGAACAAGAAGGGTGAGTGGGTAGCGTTGGGAGAAGCCACAGGTAAAGGGTAAGGTCTCCAGTGACAGTGGTGTTAGCAACTAGAAACAGAGACCTGGAGGTGATCAAACTGTTTTGGCTTCACCTGCCTGGAGGAGGAAGAGGAAGAGGAAGAGGTCTGGCAGTGGCAGCATCACCTCCACCTCTACTACTTTCAGGAGTTAGAGGCGTGAACTCCTTATAAAATGGCCAGCCAACTGCAAAGTTGTCAAGTCACTGCCAAGCTAGCTAAGGCCAAGGTTATAGAGCCTGGAGGCCACAGCTGCACACATCATCCTTATATAAGTCATTATACAAGTTTAAGTGATGAGTGCAAAGAAAAAGGAGGTGTGCAAAGGGCTTATACAAGATGCATGGCTCCTAGATTATTGGAAGAGCCAGTGCCCTGTGACACCTGTGAAACTGTATAAAAAGGAGGCTATGCCCAGCGCTCAGTGCTAGGCTTGCTAAGCTGACTAGACATGGGATGAAACTAACTAGTGATATACCACTGTACGTTTGGAGGGATGTTGTCTCTTGACCAAGCCTGAAGCCTGGCATAGCAGTGTGTATGTATTATAACTATTGCAACTGCCATTCAGCTGAAGATAAAATACCTCCTATTGATAGGAAGAAAAACACTCTGTGTGTATTAATTTAGGAATGGGTTGCTGCTAAACCTGCTGGGATATTTTTGGCTTCTGCTGGGGACTGAGAGTCCTATCATCCCCCAACACTTCCACCTACATAGCCTGAGCAAGTAGTACTTCCATTTTTTTTCACCAACTCCTCTGCCTCCAACAGTAGTTGCCCAATATCTCTTGGCTGGCATAAGCTGGCTGGCAAAGGGCATGTGACATGGTCAGGCGATATTAGAAACCCCAACAGTACAATGATATATGAATGCATAAATGTAAGTCCTTAATAACTGTGACTACAGTAATTACATGTACATTCATACATCACTGTACTGTTGTGGTTTGTTTATTACTATTATATTCATTATACCTTTGAGTTAATTGCTTGTACAGTTAATTAACAGTATTACACTGTTGATATGTATTGCTGGTTCCTATGCTCTGTCGTTTGTTTTAGTACTGGGGGAAGTAGGAACTGCTTTGTTTTGATCATATTAGAAACCCCCAAGTCCTGCAAAAAATTCAGAATACATTTCAAAAATTTAAAATTTTTGAGGCCTGGATCACCATTTCTAACTGGATTATAGCTAACCTTAGGGAAATAACCCTCAGAGGGAAAGAAATGCAAGGAAAGGGGTTAAAGGAAGGAAGCTTGTTGCTTATTTGTCTCTATGTATGACTGTCTGTGGACTGAGAACTTGAAATACCATAGCACAATGTCCTAGGCTCCTATTGGATTTGAAAGTCAGCCATTTATAATCTTCCATTTTAATTAAAGAAAAGAGCCTTGGGTTGCATGAGTTATGAAAACTCATGCAATTCTAGCATCTGTACACATCTACCAAGATAATGTGCTTTCAATCATCTTTGAAATTATTTTTTTCCAAAACTTCAAGTATTATCTGGAGTGGAGCATATGGAGATGGTATGATGAAACTCACAAGAGTGTCACTACTTTCTGTCTCATTCAAAGGCAGCAAGATTCCAAGCGCCTTACTGCACTCCAAGGAAAAGCAGCAAAGCAATAGTAATGTTCTGACTTTCCTGGTGCCTTACCACATGACGTCAGCATCTAGTCCTGTGGGGGACCAAGCTAAAACCATTCCTTCTTGCAATGGGTTTTTCTGTTTAACAAAAAGGCATGGATTTACCTTGGTCCCTTACGGGACTGAAATGAAAAAAAAGATGACGCCATGTTGGAAGGCAGCAGCAAAGACGTTCCTGCTGCTTTGCCATTTTTACTCAGAGTGCAGTAAGGCTCCAAGAGACCACAAAGATCAGCAGCCCCAAGAGTGCAGTTACATATCCATTCTGTGAGGCTCTCAAGTCAGGGTGTAGAGAGAGGTAGGGCAGAATGAGAACATTTCAGCTTCAAATAAACTTTCCTTCAGTCCCCAAATTTTTATCATTGAAATAGCTTAAAGCTACAATTGAGCATTTTGATATAGAGTTTAGGCACCTCCGCCACCACAAAAAAAGAGGTAGGGATGGAGCAGGCAAGGTTACCAAGGGAATGTGAACACAAGAAATATAAGAGTTTTAATGTTTTTAGTGTCTCACTTGGGACTTTTCCAAACAGAGCCAAAGGCCCCATTCCTGCCCTGCAAGCCCCAGTCCCATTCCTGCCATGGAATAAAGGGAAAATGTGAAAACACTTACCTTTGTTCTGCAGGAGGAATGTCCTCCCTCTCCCCAGGCTGGCCAGCCATAAATGCAGCTGTCGTAAGGCTGCCTTTACGACCAGGAACTGAAATCCCATGAGAGAACGGGCAGGAGGGAAATTTAAAAATACCCCCCAGCTGTCAAAATAGTACACAAGCAGAGAAACACACAGACACACAAACAAGTAACCTGGGGAGGTGGGGAAAGGGTGCCATCTACCTGGGTGTCCTGTTCCTGCCCAGAAGTGTCCAGAACGGACCCCCTCCTGCAGCTATCATCACGGGAGAGGAACAGGACACCTTTCAGACCACCTGTGATTCCATTACTACAATGGAATGGGTGGTCCAAAAACTATGTTTCCATGTGATGAAAATATCATGGGGAAATGCGGAATGAGGACGGGAGAGAAACGGAAAAGATTCTTGTACATTAACAAAAATTCTTAACAGTGTTCAATTGCCCCCACAGTCCTTTGGCAAAATTGATTGTATGTGAAGCTATCTTTATTTGAACTGCACATGCAACCATGCCTGCGAATCAAGATGGTGGCTGAGTAAATTAGTGTGTTATTATTCTTCACACATTGTCACTGCTGCACAGTACTTTTGTTTTAAAAAAAAAACCCTGTAAATCAAAGGGGCACAAGTGAGACGTTCTGCTTAAAAAAGTTGTTTGGTCTTGTCAGTGCAGCAAAAAAGTGCATGATTGATAACAGAGAACTTCAAAATGGTCCTTCTGGCCACTTCCTTGCCAGAAACCCATGCCCTGTGTGCATATGACCAATCCGCTGTCCACTTCCGCCCTTACCAAGAATGCTCAGCATCCTGAATCAGATGTCCAAATGAGTGGTAATGCACATCTCCATCCATCATTTAAAAAACTTTGGGAAAAGCAGCAAAAGATTTTCCTGCACAGTAGATGCAGGTTTTGGCCCCCTGACTTTCCAAATACTGTGAATCTGATTTGCAGTGTGTTCGGACAAAAGGTATTCTCCTTGAATTCTATGAGGAATATTTTCATCATCTAGACAACCCCTCGGTCTTTCCAATGCTAAAAATTTGGGTGCTGATGGGAAATTCTATGGTTGGTTTATTTTTTTAGAAGTCTTATCTGGGGGAAAGAACCTCATTTTGCCACCTCTGTATCTATACCTCTGCTTCAGTGGTCCCAGGCATCTCTTTTGAGCTCATAGTATGGGTGGGCTACATGAAAGTCAGAGATAGGATGGAAGGAAGATGGAAAGAGAAGCTGGGAATGTCTTCTGAGAAGGGAAACTTCTCTGTTGTCAAGGCAAGCTGAGGCTTACAGAAGGGACATGTGGTCTTTAAACTGAGTCAAATGGGGGAGGGAGACAGTATTCTGGAAGGCAAAAGGGCTGGAGAAAATAGTCAAACTGTCATAGAGGGAACAAGGCAAACAGCGCAAGGACCCAACAGTGGGGCAGCAAGTAAAGGGAACACATGGTCTTAGATGTCTCTACACTAATGCACAGAGCATGGGAAATAAGCAAAATGAACTTGAACTCCTCGCACTACAAAACAAATATGATATAATAGGCATTACTGAAACCTGGTGGGATGAGTCTCATGACTGGAATGTAGGAAAAGAGGGGTATAACCTTTATAGGAGAAACAGGCCAAACAGGAAAGGAGGAGGAATAGCATTATATGTCAGGGGTATTTACACCAGTGAAGTGATCCATGACATCAATACTGGAAGCCAGGTGGAGAGCATCTGGATAAAAATTAAAGGGGAGGGAAACAACAGGGATGTTATTGTGGGACTCTACTACAGACCCCCAAATCAGACAGAGGAATTGGATGATGCCTTTCTAGAACAGATGAACACACATGCAGAAAGGAGAGATGTAGTAATGATGGGTGACTTCAACTATCCTGATATTTGCTGGAAATCTAACTCAGCCAAAACTTCAAGGTCTAGCAAATTCCTTACTTGCCTGGAAGACAATTTCATGGTCCAAAAGGTGGAAGAGGCAACAAGAGGGTCAGCTATTTTAGATCTGATCCTAACCAACAGAGATGACCTGGTTAATGGGGTGCAAGTGGTGGGATCCTTAGGTGAGAGTGATCATGTTCTCCTGGAGTTTGTTATACAATGGAAAGGAGAAGCCAGGCATAGTCAGACACGCATTCTTGACTTTAGGAGAGCTGATTTCAATAAACTCAGGGAAATACTGGGGGTGATCCCATGGTCAGGAATACTAAAAGAGAAGAGACCTCAAGACGGATGGGACTTTCTCAAAAGGGAGATACTGAAGGCACAATTTCAAACAGTACCATTGAGGAAGAAAAATGGGAGGTGTCTCAAGAAACCAGGATGGATGACTAAAGAACTTTCAATGGAGCTAAGTTTTAAACGGAGCATGTATAGGAAATGGAAAAGGGGGGAAATCACCAAAGAAGAATTCAAACAGATAGCGAACACGTGTAGGAGTAAAGTCAGAAAAGCTAAAGTGCAGAATGAGCTCAGGCTTGCTAGGGAGGTTAAGGACAATAAAAAGGGTTTTTTGGTGGTATGTCCGCAGCAAAAGGAGGAAGAAGGAAATGATAGGGCCACTACGTGGAGAAGATGGCAAAATGCTAACAGGGGACAGAGAAAAGGCAGAATTACTCAACACCTTCTTTGCCTCAGTGTTTTCAGAAAAGGAAAAGGAGGACCAACCTGAGGAGAATGGAACAGAGGACACAATACGGGAAATCCAGCTTAAAATAAGTAAAGGGGTAGTACAGGAATACCTTCTTAATCCAAATGAATTTAAATCTCCAGGACCAGATGAACTACATCCAAGAGTATTAAAAGAGCTGGCAAATATAATCTCAGAGCCATTGGCAATAATATTTGAGAACTGCTGGAGAACAGGAGAAGACCCAGCAGACTGGAGGAAGGCAAACATTGTTCCCATCTTCAAAAAGGGGAAAAAATAGGATCCCAACAATTATCGTCCAGTTAGTCTGACATCAATACCAGGGAAGATTCTAGAGCAGATCATTAAACAGAGAGTCTGTGAACATTTAGAAGGCAATGCCATAATCACAAAAAGTCAACATGGGTTTTAGAGAAACAAGTCATGCCAGACTAATCTTATCTCTTTTTTTGATAAAGTTACCAGCTTGGTAGATGAAGGGAATGCTGTGGACATCGCATACCTTGATTTCAGTAAGGCCTTTGACAAGGTTCCCCATGGCATTCTTGCAAACAAGCTTGTAAAATGTGGGCTAGACAAGTTAACTGTTCAATGGATTTGTAATTGGTTGACCGGCCGAACCCAAAGGGTGCTCAGCAGTGGCTCCTTTTCGTCTTGGAAAGATGTGACCAGTGGGGTGCCACAGGGTTCTGTCCTGGGCCCAGTGCTATTCAACATCTTTATCAATGACTTGGATGAGGGAATTAGGGGCATACTTATCAAATTTACAGATGACACCAAATTGGGAGGAGTAGCTAATACCCTAGAGGACAGGATCAGGATTCAGAGTGACCTGGATGGACTGGAGAGCTGGGCCAAAGCTAAAAAAATGGAATTCAATACGGAGAAATGTAAAGTACTGCATTTAGGGCGGAAAAATGAAATGCATAAATATAGGATGGGAGAGACCTGGCTGAATGAAACTACGTGCGAAAGGGATCTAGGAGTCCTAGTAGACCACAAGTTGAACATGAGCCAACAGTGCGATGCCACATCTAAAAAGGCCAATGCGATAGTGGGCTGTATCAATAGAAGTATAGTGTCTAGATCAAGGGAAGTAATAGTGCCACTCTATTCTGCCTTGGTCAGACCTTACCGAGAATACTGTGTCCAGTTGTGGGCACCACAATTCAGAAAGGATATTGACAAATTGGAGCGTGTCCAGAGAAGGGCAACTAAAATGGTGAAAGGTCTGGAAATGATGCCTTATGAGGAGAGACTTAGGGAGCTGGGTATGTTTAGCCTGGAAAAAAGACGGTTAAGAGGCGATATGATAGCCCTGTTTAAGTATTTGAAGGGATGTCACACTGAGGATGGAGCAGGCTTGTTTTCTGCTGCTCCAGAGACTGGAACACAGAGCAATGGGTGCAAGCTCCAGGAACAGAGACCACGAGGGCCATCCAGTCCAACCCCCCTGCCACGCAGGAAATCACAATCAAAGCATCCCCGATAGATGGCCATCCAGCCTCTGTTTAAAGACCTCCAAGGAAGGAGACCCCACCACGCTCCGAGGGAGTGTGTTCCACTGCCGAACAGCTCTTACTGTCAAAAAGTTCCTCCTCATGTTGAGGTGGAATCTCTGTTCCTGGAGCTTGCACCCATTGCTCCGTGTTCCAGTCTCTGGAGCAGCAGAAAACAAGCCTGCTCCATCCTCAGCGTGACATCCCTTCAAATACTTAAACAGGGCTATCATAAGGCATTGTTTCCAGACCTTTCACCATTTTAGTTGCCCTTCTCTGGACACGCTCCAATTTGTCAATATCCTTTCTGAATTGTGGTGCCCAGAACTGGACACAGTATTCTAAGTGAGGTCTGACCAAGGCAGAATAGAGTGGCACTATTACTTCCCTTGATCTAGACACTATACTTCTATTGATACAGCCCAAAATTGCATTGGCCTTTTTAGCTGCCGCATCACACTGTTGGCTCATGTTCAACTTGTGGTCTACTAGGACTCCTAGATCCCTTTCGCACGTAGTCTCATTCAGCCAGGTCTCTCCCATCCTATATTTATGCATTTCATTTTTCCGCCCTAAATGCAGTACTTTACATTTCTCCGTATTGAATTTCATTTTGTTAGCTTTGGCCCAGCTCTCCAGTCTATCCAGGTCATTCTGAATTTTGATCCTGTCCTCTAGCTACTCCTCCCAATTTGGTGTCATCTGCAAATTTGATAAGTATGCCCCTAATTCCCTCATCTAAGTCATTGATAAAGATGTTGAATAGCACTGGGCCCAGGACAGAACCCTGTGGCACCCCACTGGTCACATCTTTCCAAGAGGAAGAGGAGCCACTGCTGAGCACCCTTTGGGTTCGGCCGGTCAACCAATTACAAATCCATTGAACAGTTAACTTGTCTAGCCCACATTCTACAAGCTTGTTTGCAAGAATGTCATGGGGAACCTTGTCAAAGGCCTTACTGAAATCAAGGTATGCAATGTCCACAGCATTCCCTTCATCTACCAAGCTGGTAACTTTATCAAAAAAAGAGATCAGATTAGTCTGGCATGACTTGTTTCTCTGAAACCCATGTTGACTTTTTGTGATTATGGCATTGCCTTCTAAATGTTCACAGACTCTCTGTTTAATGATCTGTTCTAGAATCTTTCCTGGTATTGATGTCAGACTAACTGGACGATAGTTGTTGGGATCCTCTTTTTTCCCCTTTTTGAAGATGGGAACAACGTTTGCCCTCCTCCAGTCTGCTGGGACTTCTCCTGTTCTCCAGGAGTTCTCAAAGATTATTGCCAATGGCTCTGAGATTATATTTGCCAGCTCTTTTAATACTCTTGGATGTAGTTCATCTGGTCCTGGAGATTTAAATTCATTTAGATTAAGAAGGTATTCCTGTACTACCTCTTTACTTATTTTGAGCTGGATTTCCCCTATTGTGTCCTCTGTTCCATTCTCCTCAGGTTGGTCCTCCTTTTCCTTTTCTGAAAACACTGAGGCAAAGAAGGTGTTGAGTAATTCTGCCTTTTCTCTGTCCCCTGTTAGCATTTTGCCATCTTCTCCACGTAGCGGCCCTATCATTTCCTTCTTCCTCCTTTTGCTGCGGACATACCCAAAAAAACCCTTTTTATTGTTCTTAACCTCCCTAGCAAGCCTGAGCTCATTCTGCGCTTTAGCTTTTCTGACTTTACTCCTACACGTGTTCGCTATCTGTTTGAATTCTTCTTTGGTGATTTCCCCCCTTTTCCATTTCCTATACATGTTCCATTTAAAACTTAGCTCCATTGAAAGTTCTTTAGTCATCCATCCTGGTTTCTTGAGACACCTCCCATTTTTCTTCCTCAATGGTACTGTTTGAAATTGTGCCTTCAGTATCTCCCTTTTGAGAAAGTCCCATTCGTCTTGAGGTCCCTTCTCTTTTAGTATTCTTGACCATGGGATCATCCCCAGTATTTCCCTGAGTTTATTGAAATCAGCTCTCCTAAAGTCAAGAATGCGTGTCTGACTATGCCTGGCTTCTCCTTTCCATTGTATAACAAACTCCAGGAGAACATGATCACTCTCACCTAAGGATCCCACCACTTGCACCCCATTAACCAGGTCGTCTCTGTTGGTTAGGATCAGATCTAAAATAGCTGACCCTCTTGTTGCCTCTTCCACCTTTTGGACCATGAAATTGTCTTCCAGGCATGTAAGGAATTTGCTAGACCTTGTAGTTTTGGCTGAGTTAGATTGCCAGCAAATATCAGGATAGTTGAAGTCACCCATCACTACTACATCTCTCCTTTCTGCATGTTTGTTCATCTGTTCTAGAAAGGCAACATCCAATTCCTCCATCTGATTTGGGGGTCTGTAGTAGAGTCCCACAATAACATCCCTGTTGTTTCCCTCCCCTTTAATTTTTATCCAGATGCTCTCCACCTGGCTTCCAGTATTGATGTCATGGATCACTTCACTGGTGTAAGTATCCCTGACATATAATGCTATTCCTCCTCCTTTCCTGTTTGGCCTGTTTCTCCTGTAAAGGTTATACCCCTCTATTCCTACATTCCAATCATGAGACTCGTCCCACCAGGTTTCAGTAACGCCTATTATATCATATTTGTTTTGTAGTGCAAGGAGTTCAAGTTCATCTTGCTTATTTCCCATGCTCTGTGCATTAGTGTAGAGACATCTGAGACCATGTGTTCCCTTTACTTGCTCCCTGTGCAAGTTTTTTTGCCTCCCACTGTTGGGTCCTTGCGCTGTTTGCCTTGTTCCCTCTATGACAGTTTGACTATTTTCTCCAGCTCTTTTGCCTTCAAAAGATGAGAAGCTTAGCTAAAACAGTATAAGCAGCAACAGAAATAAGTGTGAAGTAATGGTCAGAGAAACAAATCAGACCAACAGATAGGAAGAAGGAGGGGGAAGTCATATGCTTGATTTATGAATGTGTAAATGTATTTTAGGTATGTTTAAAGAGTGTAGATGTGGTGTCTTGCTGATCTTTATGTATGTTTGTTTTTGTCTTGAAGACTGTAATTATTGGTCAGGTATATAAGTCATTTAAGTGTCTTTTTGTTTGAATGGTTAATTGTTTAATGTTTAACGTGTAATTTTTTAAGGTGTCAAATGTGGTCATTAAGTAGAAAAAATATTGACTCAGGAGATATAGTGGTCCTTGAATCCCCCACAGAAACATGTGACCCAGAAAGCATATTATAATTACCAGGTTGAAATTGAGAAGAAATGGATTAGGCTAGATGGAGAAGATCCCAAGAATTGTGAGAGTTGTCAAATGCAGAAAAAGTAAGAAGAGAGAAATAATCTGACATGCTGTTATGATTGTGAAAAATGCATTTTATATACCAAGAGAGTTTAAGAAAGGAGCAGGGCAGTGAATTTCAGTATATATCCTCCAGTTTGTCATGTTGGAAGACTTTGTGTACAGTTGGGAGCTTGTTTGCTTAACATTTAGCATATTGGTTATAATGTCCACGAAAAATCTAATATTTTCAATTGTGGGGGTTTTTTGTACCATCTTGAGAAATAATAGCACTATAAAAAGCTTTTAGGGATAACATCAAAATATGTTGATTTTTGATATTGTCTAGAAGGGTAAATTATAGTTTTTAAAGTTTGTTAAGTAATTAAGTTTTTTATACAATATGCGCGGGATGAGTCCTTTCTGAGTCTTCGTTTGCGAGGAAAAGCCAGAGAGAGAGTATATATGTATATGTATATGTAGTTACCTGCATATTGCTTCTGCGAGTTTCAGTAAAGTAGGTAAGCTCCAAATATCCTTAAAAAGGGTGTGTCACTTGGAAGCACGCTTAACAATTTTAATGGCTGATAAATAAAATATAACAGCTTTTGGGTGTTTCAACATATTCTTCCCTTATGGAGGAATAAAAATGTGGAAAATGTTACACTAGAATGTAAAATCTAAATGGCTTTTTTAGAGTAGTTCAATTGGCAAGAGTTGTCAGGAATGTAATCTATTATTTGCAGATAATTCCTGCAAAAGCTATACTGTTGATATCCTATTGAATCCCCCCCAGTGATTGAAAAGTGCCAAGAGATCCCAAGCCAAGGTTCTGGTAATTAGAAAAGGAAAATTGGCCAATAAATTAAAGCCAGTGTTAGAATCCCTGGGGAAATGACCTGATAGGGCCAATGACACCCCCCCCCCAACGTACATTACACTGGAAGCGGAGCAGCAGCAGCCTTATTATGAAGAAAGGGGCAAGATGGCGGCAGACTAATAACTTCTGAACTGTCCTCCCATCACTATCCGGTATTATCACTTCATATACTTAAAAATGCCACCCAATGACAAGAAAAGAATTCACCTTAGCCCCAGCAATAACACTAGAACCCAGATGAGATGAGAATTTACTGACTTTTCTCAGTGGCAGCAATGGCAGCTTCTTCACTCCCTAACACACCACAGAAATCTGAACTAAACAAAATAGTTCCTCAAAATCAAAATGTAAATTATTCTCTGGGACAGGGAGAAAACAGAGATAACTTGCTGACAGTATATTTTACAATAACGCTACTCAGCCCTTCTATTCTTATATTGCAAAGATTAAAATGCCCAGTACTACAGATGCACCCTGAGCTGACAATTAAATTCCAGCAGCTATGCAAATTCAGCCCAAGGAAAAAAACAGTCTTCACCACCACCTATCTTATTGGATAAGCCAAAGAATGCTGCCTTAACTAAAGAGAAGGGATCCATGCCTGCTTGTGATCCTCATTTTACTGCCCATGCTGCACTGGTTCTTCCAGCCTCCCTACCAGAACAGACAAAGCAGAAAATACAGGAATGTGAATTCCTCCACAGAGGAAGACACAGTTACAGTCATCCCAGTTATTTAAGCAAGATATGTTACCCATTCAGCCCCTGATCTACAGGACAACTGCCTGACTTCCAACTGACTAGCACAAGGTTCCCCTAATGACCTGGAACTATATGAATTGAAAAATCCACTACACCTCATATACAGAGAAGCTTCAAGAGATAATAGAGCTATGTGCTAACACTATGGCTTCACATATGCAAAATTGGCTAGATTGCCAACAGCAGCTGTTAACCCTATTCACCACTGAAGAGAGGCGATGCATTACACAACAAGCAGGAGCAGATAGCTTTGGCCAGAGCTCCCAAGAATCATGCTGATGCTCAAAGGAGGATGCGAGAAAGAATGCCATCAGGGCAACCCCACTGGGATCCTTATGAGCTGGAACAGATAAAGCGCCTCATCCAATATCAGACCCTACTATTAGAAGCCATGATGGGATAAAAAAAGCAAGTTAACATGATTGAAGTCTCAAAAGTACTAGAGGGAGCCCCTGAAGCCCCTGGAGCCTAACTTGAGTGCCTTCTAGGTGCCTATCACCAGTATACCCCCTCAACCCTGAATAATATGAGGATGATTAACATGACTTTTGTAATCCAGAAGGCATAGTGCATGTGAACAGAAGGTGTAGAGTATGTGAATAGAGATGAGGAAGAGAAGTGAGAGAAGGACTGGAAATAGACAAGAAGCTGGAGTTTCTTGCAGCAGCACTGGTGGAGCAGTGTAAAAAAGACATGGAAATGTGGAGATGTGGAGATGAAAGAAAAAGCCTGGAAGAGGCAGAGAAGGAATCAATGTGCCTGGTGTGGACAAGAAGGACATTGGCAGCGTGAATACAAAAGACCAGATGGAAGAAGAAGAGAGAGAGAGAGACTGAAATGGAAGAGGGAGGAGACAACTGGCAGACAAAAACACAAGCAGAGATATTTGCAGAGGCTCCTTTCATCAGAATGACAGAAGCAGAGTTCATTGAATATAACAGACTGGGCACCCTAAATCCAGTGGACTTTATGTTGTGCATATCATTTTCAGAGTTCCAGACAAGTGGAGAGGATGAATCAAACTATCAAAACTCATCTGGCTAAGCTGTGTCAGGAAACCAAGCAAAAGTGGACAGAAAATACTGCCCTTGGCCCTGTTTAGGATTCATTATACCCCACATAAGACTACTGGTTTATCCCCATTTAAATTGATGTATAGTAGGCCACCCCAGATTTTGGTTGAGTTAAGGGGGGAACATGTAAGAGTTAGTAAATGTTAGTTTGCAATAAGAGATGCAAATGTATTGCAAGCCCAATGCTGTTATGTGTAGAAAAACATGCCCCAATCCCCATCACAGAAGTTCACACTTTCCAAACAGGGAATGAGGTGTGAGTTAAAGTTCTATAGCCCCACATCTGTTACAGAAAAAGCAGTAACTTGAGTGAAATTTTAACTGTATGTAGTTCAAGAATCCTCTCAGAGTGCAAGAGCAGCAGCAAAAAAAAAAACAACACACATATTCACAGCAATTGTTTGTGTACAGACTCAGTAGGTTAGTTCAATGTGTCAGGGATATTGCACTTGTTAAAAACTCAAGGTGATCATGAAGAGGCAGGCAAGAAGAACCCAGGTTTGATTATACTATGGGGACTCCGGAAGCTCCTCATTCAACGTAAATCAAACCTGCAACTGGAGAGGAAAGAAGATGGAACTGCAGCTGACCAGATGACTAGAAGTTCCATCAGGCTGCTGAACATATGGTCAGATCCCAAACAAAATTAACCTGCATGCTGTAATGTTGATTTTATTGTCTTATGCTATAACCAAAAGGGAAGGCCTCTGTTACAAAAGGTTTTCAGAAAATATATGGTTACAATTGGCAACTATTTCAGGGGTGAATTTTTCATTGTTTTCATTCAGGGAGATTAATTTTAATAGACCTAAGATGGTTAAAAGGATGGTTTATGTTATACTTGTTGGCATTGTTTCATTGTCATTCTGCTATGCATGCTCATCTTATGTATCTTTTGTTTCCTGCCTGCTATCATACACAGATCAATACTAGATATGTTTTGATGGCTTAAATAGGGATTTACTTGTGTGAAATGTATTAATTGTCTTTGAAATTAATCATTTAATTTAAAGGGGGGAATGTGGTAGCCATTTGCATTCTAATGTCTATTTGCTGAATGCTGTTACTTACAATTACTATTTGGGGTCAGACTAGATAGCCCATGAGACTCTAGAAGTCTGCAAAGTCTTTTCAATGTTCCTTACTAATCAACTCTATGTTCCAGAAATATATGATAAGCTGAGGTAAACAAATTTTTTCTCTAATAGCGGTCGAACTGTACCTAAATGTTCCTAAGCTATTTTGCCTTGTACTTTCTGAACTATCAACAATTGTTGCAGAGAAATTGCTGACACCAAAGAGAAGGAGGAGGGAATTGTTTTTGCATATGGTCATTAAACTGTATAAAGGTTTTCTGTAGTCATGACTCGGGGTTCTGACTCTTTGGAAGATATTCCAGTCAGGCCCACCGGTGTAATAAAATTCACTTTCCAATCCGTGGGTCTGCTGTTCCATGATTTCTGCATCAGGAGGAGGGGGTGGGTGGCAGGGAGTGCTTTCTAGGAAAGGAGGAAATTTCTGTTGCTACAGCAAGCCATGGCTGGTTTGCACTAAGCTGCAGCAAATAGTAGTAGTGCTTCCAAGGCTCTGGGTGGGTGGATTTCTCCACTTTGTGGGGTGGGATGGGGTGGGGCATGGAGGGGCTGGAAAGGCTTGGTGGGCCATATTGGGGTTGGCATTCTGCAAGTATTGGGATAAAGAAATAGAGGAGGGAGGTTGTTTTTGGGTGATACTATACTAATCTAAGGAGATGAAGTCGTGGAGGAAACCAGCAGAGTGGGAGTTCCAAAGCAGGAAACAGCTACACAGACGGATGTCATATCCACAGGAAGGGGATCAGTGTACCTGTCTACACAGTCTGATGTGGAGAAGGTAGGAAGATGAACTGTGTGCTTGGTTACACAGACAGAGGTAGTGTTCACAGGAAGGGAATCTGTGCATTCTTGAGTGGGGTTTTGGGAGGGTTTATATAGTCAATTACTTCCTTCAGGGGATAGGATTCAGAGTGAAAGACAATGCTTCTCAGATGTTCTTAAGGTAAGACAACGGGCACTCTGGATATTCTAATGGCACATAATGTGCATATACTTTGTAATTAAATAGAGGAAGCAACCTCTTTGTTTGGGGGAAGGTAAAAGGTATGAGGGTTCTTTACAGACTTGAGTATCTTAGTTTAGGCTCATGAGATTAGCCTGGTGTTCAGGCAAGTAGTTGCCTTACAATTATCTTCCCTTGGAATTTGGGTTGCCCCCTCCTTAAGTTCATACCTGACTGGGTCTGAATGCTAGTCTTTGGGATTCCTGGTTTTTGGAATTTCCCAGTTGTAATAGCCACCATGCGTGGAAGGCCACATTTAGCCAAATTATTAAATATTGCCAATTATTATAATTATGGAGCAGGAGGCATCAGGGTAGGTAACATATGCAAGGCAATGAGCCTATGTAAGAATACTAGAAAACAAGTAAGAACTCTGGTTATACACCAGAGGACCTTTCACACTACACAGTTATAGCACTATGATTCCACTTTACCTGTCGTGGCTGCATCCTATGGAATCCTAGGGTTTTCAGTGTGGTGCAGCACTAGAGCTTTCTAGCTGTGAAATTCTAAATGCCGCTCCCTCCATGCAAACCCCAGGATTCCACCATTACCTTTATGCAAAAACTGATTCCTCTTTCTGCCCTCCTCTGGCTCTTTATTCATCCTCAAGGCCAGGCTGGCCTCACTACTGTGGGTTCATACAGCTGCAAAATTACATTATGAAGTTTGTGAACTAAAGCCTTCCTGAATCAGTCTTGGGACTTTATCAGATGAGCCCCTTAAAAGAGTTCTTTTGCTGACATTAAAAAAAAAAACAAAAACATTTTTTATGCCAGCAGAAGAACACTCCCCCCACCGTACTTATCTCTAATCCCAGCGAAGTCTTCCCTGGCAATGAAAGAGGAAGTGAACGGAGCTCCGTTCACTTCCTCCTTTGAAATTCCATGGATTATCATGAGATTTCATTGCACGGGGAATTAAAAAACAAACAAAAATAAGACAGTAAAACTTAAAAAGCACATCCACACACTTTAAAGGTCCCAAGTAACCCAGGGAGGGTCATAAAAAGTGCATTACTTGCCTGGCTGTTGCGATCTCACCTGGAGGTGTTTGTGCCGGACTGGCCATTCATGTTGCATTGAGTACAATGGTGCAAGGTTTCACATGCTGGCAATGCCGGCACAAAAGCACTATGGGGGATCTATTGATGGCTTCAGCCATAAATAAAAAACTATGGGTTTTGGCAGGGACATAACCATGAAAGGGCAACGTTGTCTGATATGCGCACCCTTTTGCAGTTATGTGGCATTGTTATGATGCCGTATTTTATGCGTCTGATAAAGTCCTTGGTTCACTGAAGTTCACGGGGCTGCCTTTAGGCCTCACACCATCTCCCTTTGCTTCTGTTACTCCATAACATGTAATGAAGTCACATTCATGTTCTCCTGGAAGGCTTTCCATAGGCAACTGACTGACCAAAGTGAAAACAGAAAATTGGACTAGAGAGGCCTTTAATCTGATGCAGCATTTCTCATCATATATCATTGTTTCTGTGTTGTTGTCCAGAAACAGTCCAAATCAACACAAGTTATTGTTGTTATTTGTTGTCGAGTTCTCTTTGACTTATGGTGACCCTAGGAATAAGATATCTCCAAGAGCTCTGGTCATCAAGAGCCCTGCTCAAATCAAGCCTCTTGAGATAGAAGGACAACACTGGGAATACTAGAATGAAATGGTTTGGCACCAATATTGTCTAGGTTTTTGTAATAAAAGTGTGAGTAAACAAGCATGATATCAGTGACATAAGAAAATAATAATATGGCTTTAAACCAAAGGATTAAAACTAAATTTTAAGTCTGAACTTTATATTATTAACAGATAAACTGAATCCCAGGCACCCATGGATTCAACCAACCACAGCTCAAAAATATTTGGGGGGGGGGAAATCCCAAAAGCAAACCTTGCTGTTTGCCATTTTATATAAGGGACACCATTTTACTATGAATTGGTGTGGGCACAGCACTCTATGTCATCTGTCAGCAAAGCAGGAAAATTCACAACAGTAAATAATCTGACATGAGAGCTGTTAAGAGGAAATGAAACCAGCTTCATTTTACCAGAAATTTCTTACAGAAGGGAATAATGTTTAGTTAATACACTAAAACCCAGTAGCATATGAACCAGCATACTAGCTTGAGCAGTACTAACAGAAGCAAGAATAGGTGGTTGTGGGTAATTAGTGTGTAAAAAATAAGGAGTGGGGAAGAAGGTGTAGAAATGGGGTGAAAAGGCTGTATACATGGAATTTGAGTCTTGGTGCCACTGGGTGGCCTACATGAGGTGAAGAATGGATAAATAGAGAAGAATTCCAGGAGAAAGAGAGGAAAACAGAGCCAAAGGAGTTACTGCATCTTTAACTTGTTTCACAGCAGGTGGAGCACAGGGTTTTCACTTTGTATTTGGTCATAGTTATTTGCAAACTGAGAGCTCAGGTTTTGGGTTCCAGCTTCAAAATGGGATAATCTTCCTGGCTGTGTAAATACACCTGAGTAACATGTTGTCTAGAAACAGCCAAATGGATGATTGTCCAGACGCTCTGCTAGACTTCTGGTGCTTGCAGCAAAGGTGGGGAGATCAAATGGACATTATGCTATTATTATAGATCCCCAGATTTTTTTAAAAAGTTAGAAAAATAGAATTTGGAGCAGGGAGATTAAAAATTAGGCTTCTCCTTTCACCAACATTAATCTTACTACACATAGGACTTTATCAGATGTGGCAAAAATGGTGTCGTAATGCCAAAAGAATTCAAAAGGGCGCCTACACTGTACGACATCATTCTTTCACGATAATGTCCTGAAAATAAGCTGTTCTATTTTATTGATGGGCCAAGCCATTGATAGATCTCCCATGGTGCTTTTCTGCTGGTATTGCCAGCATTTGAAACTATGTGCGGTTTTTGTCTCGTGAATACAGAGTCAGTGGGTCCTGCCAGAACACTTCTGGGTGAGAATGCAAAAGCCAGATTGGGGACTCTTTTTTTATGAACCTCCCCAGTTCACTTTTAAGTTTTAAAGTGTGTTTCTGTGCTTGTGTGTACATTTTCTGTCTTTGTTTTGCTATATTTTTTAATTTTACCTTGCTCAGATCTTCTCGCGAGAATCACTGAGATCATGAGCATGGAAGTGAACAGAGCTCCATTTGTGCTCCATTAATGCTGGGGTGCTTATTGACACTATTGAAGGTAGGTCTGAAAGAAAGGGTTATGGTGCCGGGACAAGTACGCTGTTAGCTTTCAGTGGGACAGAAACGTTTCTGCACATTGGTCTGATAAAGTCCATAGAGAACTGTGGAGAAGAGGCCAGTGAAAGAAATGAGATAATCGAGCTCCATTACTCACCCTGTGGCTGTTTTGCAGTCCAGGGCAGGGCACGCAGTTCCAGAGGTTGCCTGGCATGTCAGCATGCTGGGTGCGGGTCACCATGGGAAGAAGGAAATTAGCTCAGCCAATGAGTTTAAAGCCGGGTTAAACTCATTGGCTGGGGAGCCAGACCATAGTGAGCTGCTTGCAGTTTTCACACCAGTCAGCTTTAGGGGTATAAATTAAGCTGTTCCTTCCCTGCTCTTCAGTTCTCGTTGGAGCTTCATCCTACCCCCTCTCCCTCTATTTGGTTGGCTTCCAGGGGTTTCAGTTGTTGTATTATGTATTGTCTGTACATTGTGTATTTTGCTATTTTTTCACAACTTTACCAGGGAGGTTGGTATGGGTCCTGGTTCCAGGATATCTGTTATCTCTGCTTCTGGGCATTGGTATGGGATGGGGGTACCCTTATGGGACTCGGGGGTGGACTGGCCAGAAAGGGCATGGCATACCCCTGGACATACTCCTTTCCAGCCACCCCCGGTAGGCAAGGGGATCTTGCTGAGCTACTGCTCATGGGGATTCCCTCCTTGCTTCCTAGGGTTCTGGCAGTGGGCTGGAGTGTCCGGCTCATCGATCAACAGGTGTATTAGTCAATGGCTAGATCCAGGCTTGTGTGTGCCAACCCATCTACAGCTGTAATCAATAAAGTTGTGCCCATTTTTTCCACTCAGTCTGGCATTCCTGTTTTCTTTCTGCAAAGCGTCCTCGTGCTTGGGCAGGCAATAGTGTGGTTATGCAGGTGATTGTGTTTGACTGAAGACAATGCCCATCTCTGCTTGTCCACTAAATCAAGCAGGTTTAGTGCTTGAACTTAGGTAGGGCTATGTGGTGAGTCCAGTTTCAACCAAAGACTCAATGTACTTGTCTTGACATTACTGTACTCTCTGTAGGGTGGACACAGCTTAGGAATGTAGGAGACTGCCTTATATTCAATGAGATCATTGGTCCTTCTTGCCCAGTATTGTCAGCTCTGATTGGCAATGGTTTTCCAGGATTTCTGGAAGAATGCTTTCATTGCCCTACATGGAGATCCCTGGTATTTCATATTCGTTTCCCAGCCAAGCACTAATCAGACTAGACCCGTCTAGTTTCTAAACTCAGATGAGATCAGATGTATTCAGAGTGGTATGGGTAGATTATGCACCTCACACTGCTGGATGGCTACAAACACATTGGAAACATTGGGGAAATTGGTACATCTGAAAAACAAACACTGCTTAAACACATTTTAGTCAATGAGGGGGATGTCTTCAAGCAATACATGCTTTAAAAAATGCACACTTGTGTGTGTGTGTGTGGATGAGCAGGGGAATAATGGATGCTTTCCATTAAAAATATAAAAATAAAAGTGAATTGGGCATAGACAGGTGTGTAAGTGGAAAAGGGAAAAATACACAGATGTGGACTTTTATATGTGTGCACATCACTACACTGACTGGCTTCTCACAGAGAACTTGCAGCTGTGGAGCTTCTCGTTCCTAGCAACCTTCAGCCCTTTTCCTGTGTTTCTCTTTCTCATACAAACTGAATATTTCAATCAAGGTTCAGGAACCCTGATGATGATAATGATTATAGGTCATGGTGCCATGATGATGATGATGATTTCTCAGTACCTCTGAGAAAAGAAACTGTGGTTCCAGTAGTGATAGGTGCTCTGGGAGCAATTCCAAATAGACTGATAAATCACCATAGATAGGATCTAGGGATGGTAAATCTATTTTTTTCTGATTCCTAACAGATGTTGAGAACAATGATTTTTTTTTCATCCTGTAGCTTCAATACACGTAGGAATCCCTCTGCCAGACACACACACACTGATAGGAAACTGCTCAGCTTTCCTAGAAAACTGTAGTTTATCAGAAACTGCCACTTTTGGCACAGAAAATGAAAACTGTGTAAAATTTGAACTGGCAAAAGCTGTGATATCAGACAGCTCAAGTTTCTTTTCCTGCCACACAGCATTTGGTTTGTGCAACATTCAAACTGTCAAAGGAGGTGCATGAAAAGACTGTGAACATAGGCATTTACAGTAAAGCTGTACAGTTGCTCAAACTCCTGTGCAGTTTACATTGTGCCAGGAACAAAAAACAGTGTGCAATTTTTCTTCCCACCCAAGTTTCTCAAGGGGTCAGGAATTCCATTCCCATTAGGAAACCCCAAATAGGATCATATTAGCGTAATTGCGAAAAGTAAAAGCACTTGAAACATGCCACATTATCCAATGATACCTCACTGATTCCTAGATTGTTGGACAGAATATGAATAATTGATGGTCCAAGACTTCTGTTGGTAGTATCTGGTAGCCTGTGAAAACAATGATAACAATAACAATATAAAAAGCATGTGTGCTGAGGTCATCAAGTGTGGCTCTTATAGTTCCTAACATACTTTTCCTGATGATTGATAGACTTCATATGCAATGTGGCAGCTGAAGATTATTTAGTTCCCAATTCCTAGAGGGCAGTACATTAATCTTAACAGCTACTTTAGGATGGATTTGATCCACATAACCTGATTTTAAAAGCAGACGAAAGAGACAACACCCTTTCTAACTGTGACAACTAGCGTTTGTGTCCGAGGCTTGGAAAAGCTTCTTTCAAAATCCCCTAGTTAAAGGCAAGTGCTAGATGGGAAACATGTGCACACAATAATCTCAGCTGGTGTCCTACTAGATGGTGCATAATATGAGAGCAAGTTCTACAGCAGCAGCTGCTGGAAGCACTATTGTGTTCTCAGCTATGACAGTGTGTGAAATGATATTGGGTCTAAAACAGCTGAACTGCAGAAACAAAGTAGGGGCTTATTACAGACTTATGAGGTGTGAGCATTTCTCAGCTAAACACATTGCAGACACTAATGTATTTTCAAGTCTAGAATGTATGAAATGACAGATCCTCCTAAAGGAGATGAGGTGGTGCAGGAAGAGTTTTAATACAAAAAATGCATTGCAGACTTATGTACTGTGGAGTCTTTTTTCACTGAAAGGCAATAGCAAGGAGCCACTGGTGTTTCAGCATTTAGCACTTAACTGAATTTCTTCTCTGACTCAGCAGGTTTGGGAAATCACTTGCAAATTGGGACAGAGAAAACTGTAAAAGAACATTGCGGTGCTTCCAAAAAAAAAAAAAAACTGAGGAGGATTTTAATGGTAGAATAATATATCTTATCTTTGGGTTTTTGTTTTTCATTACAGTTTTGAATAGGGGATCAGACTCCTCCATGTTTTTGTTTAAGTTACTTAGTGTTTAGGGTATTAGACTGTTAGTTACTTTGTGGTTATTGTTTTAGTTAAGATCTTTGGCACAGTGTTTACTATGATGTTTAATCTTTAGGTTTAATTTTAGTTTTATATATACAAGTTGAGTTTCCCTTATCTGGAATTCCTAAATCCAAAATATTCCAAAAACCTAAAATTGTCAACATGAGTGGCTGAAATAGAGATACTGTTACATGCCTTACACTCACCCCCTTCTAATATATTGGCAATATTTCATAAATTGGCAGTAATCCATACATTGGCGATAGTTGACAGTTCATGTAGGTCCATGGTACACCAAGCTATCAATGGAAGGGTTCAAGTAAAGGTCATCCAGAGACCTAATGATGTTGTCTCAGAAATTCCCCCCAAACAGACATGCCCAGGACGAGATTAAGCAAAGCCCCCTCAGGTAGTAGGAAGGGGAAACATGCTAATTTCCCCTGGGTGCACCTGGCTGTGAGTCATACTCCAAAATAAACAAATGACCGGAACACCCATTATCCTGAAACGGTCTTCTTTCACACCTCTGCCTACCCAACAATACAAGGTCGCCTCATACCGAATCTATCCTTTTGCATTTTTGATGCAACAATCAATGTAATATTATGGAGATGTTAAAAATGTTCTATCTTATGATCATCACAGTAGACTATTAATACAGTAGTAGGAGACATTTCCGTAAGAACACAGTTCTGTTTTCATTCTTTGACAGAAGACAGATAAAGCTCAGCTATAAAGTGGCAGTGGTGGAGGTGACAATAGATAGGATACCTAGCATAGATAACTATTAAATTTAGCTGGTAGAAATTTGGCTTTTCAGTTCATTTTTGAAGAATTTACTCAAATTCACAAATTTCTTCATATTCAGGATGAAAAAGACTAGATTTTTTAAAAAAATCCAAATACAGCAGAAAACTAAATGAGCTGTTTTTCCCTTCCCTTCCCTGGTGTGTGTGAGAGAGAATAGTGTATCTCACAAGCAGAAGATGAGTGTTAACCAGTGCCACAGTACCACCACATACTCACAGGTTCTTGCAGAGAGAAAAAAAGCAGGCTTAGGAGGTTATCAGATGGGAACCCTAATCCTAACCCTAACCCCTCTCCCATTACTGTCATGCCATAATAACCAAAGTTTTCAGGCCTACCTTTTTCATGCGTCCATGTCTGCCCAGGAGTGAATGTTGCTCTAAAGGAGGTCCTCTCACTTCCTGGACTGAAATCCTGGCTGTTCTCGTGAGAAGATGAGAGCATGAGAAATTAAAAAATAAAATGGAAAATGCAACACTAAAAGTTACACCAAGCACAAAAACAAACGTTAAACATTACAAGTAACCCAGGGAGGGTACAAAAAAGTGTGTCACTTACCCAGTCTCACCAGGAAGTGTTCTGGCATGGACCTCCCATTGACACGGGGATCGCACCAGCGAAACGGGCACCTTTTCACCCACAGGCATATATGTCACAGAAATGGAATGGGGGATCCATTGATGGCTTAGCCCATCAATAAAAAGCAGTGCTGGTGGAATGGCAGCAACATGGGTTTTAGCAAGATGTTAATGACGTGTCTGAAAAGGAAGTTCTTTAGCGAACTCCTGGCATCGTGATAATGACATATTTAGTGTGTCTGATAATCTACTTAGTCTTCTTTAGCAAAAACATATGAAATGTCATTGCATCTCATGATGGGAGGCAGTGACAGTATTTAGGGGGTTGCAGAGAGGCTGAACTGCACCAAGTGACACTCCCGGGGAAAGAGTGTCTTAGCCTTAGTGGCACCATAGATGAGAGGTTCTGTAAGATGTACTCTTCAAACATGGAGGAGAGAGAAAGGACTGCAGATAACAAAATGGAGCACAAACAAACTCAGACCAACTGCAGACTAACTAATACAAGAAGATGCAAAATGCAAGACTAACTGATGCAAGATTTGGCTAAGCCCAGTAAACAGGAAATGCCCATAGTACAGGTTGTGTCTGTGTTCTTAGAGACAGATCTGCAAACTAGCAGCTATTGAGTAAAGGTGTGCTAAGGGTGCTGCCTTTTAACTTCCTTTCCTTTCCTTTCCTTTCCTTTCCTTTCCTTTCCTTTCCTGACCTGCCCTCACAGTTGTCACATTTGCAGAAGTTAATTACCCCACAAAGGGAAAGATGAAGGAACAGTGATCATAATGTTCAGGATGAGCTAGGACCACTCATCTCTACTCTCCCTTCACCTAATGGTATCTAGTTGTGTGAAGAGCTTGGACAATTAGCTTTAAAAAGTAATTGTCCCCATAAATTAGCATTGCATTTGAGACATGATGGGTTGTTGCTGTTTGTTACAATGCAAAAAAGTAACTTGTTACATTGCATTTCTTGTTCCTTTTCTTTCCAATTTACTTTCTGAAAGAGAGAAAAGAAACCTCAGGATTGATAACAGAAAGGTATACAGTTTGCAGGGCAGGGGAAGAGTTCTTGTCAAAATGCCTCTTAAAATGCCCTTTAAAACTAACTTTTGAAATTAAATAGAAGTAATTACTTGGTACACTAGTAAAGTAACTTCAGGTCTACTCATTGCAATGTTTCTGAAATGTAATTTTTTACATGGTCATAAGTTAACTGTGTTACTTGTAACTCATTGCTTCCAAGCTCTGGTCCTCTGCACTTCTGTTTGTATGTGTATAGAGATTATTAGACAAGCCTCTAAAAACTTTATTGCCTACTATATTTTAAAGTGTGAGTGTCGTGGAACAATAACCCTTTTTATCAGACGTCACTGTAATAATGAGAAAGAGCAGCCCCAGCATTATCAGAGCATGGATGCTAGCGCAGTTCACTTCTGTGTTCTCCGGGGTACATGATCTCATTGGATCTTGTAAGAAGACGTGAGTGCGGTTAAAGGTAAAAAACACCCAAACTAACAAAGACGACAAACACACAAGCACTGAAACACACTTTAAAATTGGCAAGCAACACAGGGAGGTTCATAAAAAGATCATCCAGTGCCTAGTTTTCACATTCTCACCCGTAAGTGTTCTGGCAGGGACCACCCATTGATGCTGTATTCACAAGAGCAGAATGGGATGTGGTTTCAGATGCTGGCAATACCGCAAAAAACAAAACAAAACACAAAACCGCCATAGACCTATTGATGGCTTAGCCTGTCAAAAAAATAAAACAGCTTATCCATGGCAGCGGCACACTTGCAGAACGATGTCATGTGATAGGGAAGCCCTTTCACGGTATTCTGTCATTATTGTCATGCCATATTTGCCGCATCTGATAATCTCCCATGAGTGACTGAATTTGGCTTCAATGAAAAGATCTGATGTGAGCTTCAGAAACCTGGTAGGCCATAATTTTGTGAAACAGAATGCAAACCTGATAATTCCATAGAATTCATTCTCCCATTACAAACATCTGAAGCCTTTCCTGGATTTGAGTTGGAATAGCAGTGAAAGCATGGGATAGAGAAATGATGACTAAACAAACAAACAAACAAAAAACTATAAGGAGATGGCATCCTTTTTATAACAATCACCATCAGTTACCAATGCAGAACTAAATTTGATACAGTACATAAAAAGAAAACTTAGACCGTCTAACAGTTTTCATACTGTTTCACTTCTTTCTCATTCATTTATATTCAAAAGCAGATATTGTTGGCGAATAAATTAGAGAAATGAATGTGGAAAAAAATCAAGGAGGTAGCTGCCTAACCTACGTTAACCTCTGAACTGGAATTTGATGCGCTGAAAACCTCAGGGGTCAAGTTACTAGAATGCCAATGTCTGATGCAAGAAAGGGTAGTGCTAGCAGGTGCTGTTGGAGAATGCTGCAATGCAGCTCTTGTATAACCACCCTCACTATTTTGAAGAGCGAGAAACCCATCAGAGATAGAAAAACACACTTCCAAACACTAACCGCATATATTGAGGGACACTGGGGTGAAGAGCTTGGCACAAAGAATATCAGTAGCTAAATTTACTCTTTTGCTAAAGGTTATTGTCACTAGCTATGATGCTTTGTTACAGTCAGTAGTGGATCCTTGGTAAATGAAACACACAAAGCGTATATTTCTCAGAGTAATCATCCTTCATTCAGAGTGCCAATGTACACTTTCCAAGTATTGTAGTTCATTCCCGAGGAGTTGGAGAGAACATAAATCTGGCACATTTTGCACATGTGAAAAATTCACAAATGTCATCCAAGCGTCCCATGGTTACAAATAAAAGACTGATGAAATGTTATCTTTGGGGATTCTTTGCCAGTCACAGATTAAAATATTTAGCGCGGCATGCCATAAACAGTAGGAGTTAGCTTCCAAGGCTCAATCCTAAATGTGTACTTTGAACTAAATCCCACAGTTCACTGGGACTTGCTTCCAAATAGACAGGCAAAGGATCTGGCTGGAAAAGTCACAATGTCTTGAATAGGACCCAATTGTTTTTTGACTAAAACCCAAAATAGCAGGTGTCTGATTAGCAAATTATATTGCCGTTTAGTTCATTTTATTCAACACAGATCATTTAGTGAATGTGTGTCATTCGTAATACTCAATAACTCAGGAAATTAAAATTTGCTGCATTTGACCATTTTGCTGAATCTAGGCTTAATTTGATATTAGATTGTGTGTTGAACCCCAATGTACCCACTTTTCTTTTATTTGTGCTACTGAACAGGAACATCAAGGATGCAGTCTTGGAATTCCAGGGATGTTGTCTTGAGACCATAGGCTAGATCTCCCCCTTTAAAAGCAGAGTGTGAGGTCTGCTTATGGAAGGATAGGTTCAACCTAGAAATCCAGTCCCAGTTAGAATCTCAGAGGCCTTTGTCTCAGGGCTTGTTTACATGATGAAAATACTCCTTATAGAATTCACAGAGAATACAATCTGTCTGAATGATATCTGAAAGGGATTCACAGTATTCAGAGGGAGAAGGGCTCAAAACTCCACAAACCATGCAGTAAAAGGATTCATGGTTTTCCCTGAAGCTTCTTGGAAAATGAGCGGAGATACAAATTTTTGGACATGTGGCCATCCAACTTCACATCTCTGTGCATTTTCAATCAATTGCTCTTTATGAGCTTGTGTGCCCACTCAGTCAAATGCATATGCAAATGGATGTGAATAGGTACAGAAATGGTGAAGACAAATCAACTTTGCTGCAAATGGTCAAAAATGTGCCCCCACTCAAAGCAAACTATCTTGTCTAGACTGGCCCTCAGTGTTGGCAAGAGCAAAAATGGGGCAAATCTAGAAGTGAAACATAGGCAAACTAGGGGAAGTTTACAGGATCCAATGGAGGTTAATGTATCCTACTTTTTGGGCTAGTGTATTATTTATTCATTACATTACTTTCTACTCTGCCTTTCTGCCAAGATGTAGCTTACAATATACATTAAAACAAATTATAGCTAAAACAAAAGTTTTGAAAACCATTAAACAAATAATCCAATTAAAATGTTAATTTAAGGCAGTTAAAAGCATTCAAACTATAGTAAAAATACAGCACATGATGTTAAAAAATCCTTCTGGCCCAACCAGTTAAAACCTGAAACCTTGTTTAAATTAAAAAGTCTTTGCCTGATGGCTAAAAAAGCAGAGAGGGGGACCACTGAGCCTCCTTTTGGCTAGAGATCCATAGCCTAGAAGCAGCCACCAAGAAGGCTCTCTTCCATATTCTCCCTGGATGAGCTTGTGAGGACTGCCTTGAGTCCCAGCCTGGGAGAAAGGTGGGATATAAATAAAATAATGATTGGATGGATGGGATGGATGGATGGTAGTGGGACCAAACAAAAGCCCTCCCCTCATCATAAGACTCAGACACACTTGTATAAGGAGATATGGTCTTTCAGATAGAGCAGCTCTGCCTGGTACACTGGCTATGTATGGCCTTTCCTGTTGAAGCATAACTTACCCACAGTAGTCCACACACTGGTAGCTTTCCTGTTAGACTACTTCAGTGTATTCTATGGGGCTGTCTAGACGATGACAATACTCCTCATAGAATTCAAGGAGAATAACTTCTGTCCCAACACACTGTGAATGAGATTTGCGGTATTCAGAAGGAGGGGGGCAAACACTCTATACCCCCCCCCAAATACTACACAGTAGTGTGGGAAAAGCCTTTGTGGTTTTCCCTGAGTGTTTTTGAATAATGTGTGGACTTGCTCGTTATCACACATTTGGACATCCAATTTGTATCACTGTGCATTCTCAGTGAGGGTGGAAGTGGAGAGCAGATTGGTCAGCTGTGTGCAGGGGGCAGGCTTACTGGCAAGGAAGTGTCCGGAAGCTTTGGAGTTTCATGTTATCGATCATGCACTTTTTTGCTGTGCTGAGGCAACCAAACAGCTTTTTTAAACAGAAGGTTGCACTTGCGCACTTTTGATTTACAGTTTTAAAAAAATACTATGCAGTGGCAACAACATGTGGAGAATAATAACATGCTGTAATTTACTTGACCACTATCTTGATTCACAGGCATGGCTGTGTATGCACTTCAAACGCAGATAGGTTCACATGCAATTGATTTTGCCAAAGCACCATGGGGACAATTAATGCTGTAAATTTTGTGTTAATGCACAACACTCAGAATTATATCTTCTCAATGGGGCTGTCCTTGAAGATGGCTCAGAAGCTACAGCTAATGCAAAGCAAAGCATTAAAATTGCTGACCAGAATACCATATAGACAAGATATATACTAGTCTTACAGGAGCTCCATCAGCTGCCAATTCACTTCTGCTCAAGGTGCCGGTGAAAAGCCAGAGAGGGGGGGGGGGCATTTAAATCCCTTTAAATCAAGGCTTGGGATCTTGATATCTGACACAGCCCCTCTCCCTGTAATGTGTATACATGTCCAAGAACTAAGGTTGGCTGGATGGAGACTCTTCTGTGTCCCAGCAGTAGGAGCAATATGAAGTGGGAGGACATGGGAGAAAAACCTTCTCAGCTGTGGTGCCCTGTTTGTCGAATGGCCTCTGCCTGGAGATCTGACCAGTGCCAATGCTGATTTCGTTCCAGCACCAAGAAAAAAGATGTATTTTTATCAAAACCTTCATTTCAAGTCTACATGTATATTGTATTCAATTGCTGCAGTGTTTTATAGAATTTTAACTGTTGCTTTTAAAGTGGTTTAACTGTTATGTTTTAAGTTCCTTGAGCAAGCAGGGATCACCAGCACTGAGGCCATGATATTGAGAACACAGCTGCGCTGGACAGGGCACATTTCTAGGATGGAGGACCATCACCTCCCAAAAATAGTACTCTACGGTGAACTCGCCACGGGTCAGCGTAAGAGGGCGCTCCAAAAAAAGCGATACAAGGACTCCCTGAAACACTGTCTCAAGCTCAGCCAAATTGATCACCAACAATGGTCTGCCATGGCCTCACATCGGGAGGCATGGAGATGCACTATCCACAATGCTGCAGTCTTATTTGAGAACTCACGCTGAACAAGTCTTGAAGAGAAATGACAACGCAGAAAGAATCACAACCCAGAAACATCACCCAAAGAGACCTTCTGCTGTGCTTTCTGCAACTGGACTTGTTTATCTTGGATTGGCCTTTTCAGTCATCAGCATGCTTGTAGAAAGTGTGGGATGAGTCCTTCCTGAATCTTCGTTTGTAAAGAAAAGCCAGATGTTCAGATTATTTATGCTTTTATCTGGACTTGTTTTAAACTGCTTATATTTCATTCCTTCCTGAGATCCTTTAAGAAAGGGTGGGATAAACTGTGTTTTAATAAAAAAATACTTGAATAAATGAGTACAGGTCTCCCCTCATATGCTTGGGACCATTACCTACAGTTTCAGTTCAGGGCCCTGGTGGTGCAATAAGCTAATGCAGCCAAAAAAAACATAATCATGTTAGATCTTGAGTGTATAGGTTCAATCCCAGGCCCCCCCAGGTCGACTCAGCCTTCTGTATGTCAGTAAAATGAGGACCAGCATATTAAGAGCTAGGGCGATGTACTGTGGAAACTAGTAATACAGTTTCTTAAAAAGCAGCATGTCGTTTATCATTGTACAGTGCATTATGAAAAAAATGTCACTCTTGCAGTGCCAGCAGCACCATCTACTGGCAGCTATATTGTCTGCACTCTACAGCTGTTTGTAATTGTCTGCAATGTTTGTAACTGTCTGCAATGTTTGTATTGATTTCTGACTTGTATAAAAATTGTATAACCTGCTTGGATTGTATTGTAATGTATAACTTGCTTGAATTGTACTGAATTGTATGTGATGTACAGTATTATGATGTTGTACCCAGCCCCGATCCTGATGGGAGAGGTGGGTAATAAATAACCCAGTATTATTATTATACTATTGAATTATCTGTTGTCTGAAAAATATGGTCTCTCTAGGCATTTCCTAGGTCATCTAGTGTGACTCTATGGTAACTTCCACTGATGTTACTATAGAGACATTCTGCAGATGCATACAGAGGCAGCCTATCTAGGCATTTCCTAGGTCCTCCAGTGCAACTCTATAGAGCCATGCTGGAGATGGCTGGAGAGGTGACCTGGGGTGATTCTTGAAGGGAGGAGTTCATTAAGTGCTACAGATAATAGCCCAAATGTTATACAGAAAACAAGGAAACTCGTACAACAACCCAACAATGGGAGGAATAAACCCTTTAAAAGGCAGATAGGGGAAATGGTCCGTGGTCTTAGATGTCTCTATCCTAATGCACAGAGCATGGGATATAAACAGGATGAATTTGAACTGTTAGCACAGCAAAATAAATATGATTTAACAGGCATCACTTAAACCTGGTGAGATGAGTCTCATGACTGGAATGTCCTAATAGAGGGGTATAACCTAATTCAGAAAAATAGACCAGACAGGAAGGGTGGTGGAGTAGCATTATACATTAAGGATGTGTACACCTGTGAAGAGATCCATGACTTAAATCCTGGGAGCCAGGTTGAGCATCTGGGTAAAAATTAAGGGGGAGAGAAACAGCAGGGATGCCGTTGTGGGGGTCTATTACAGACCTCCAAGCCAAACCGAGGACTTGGATGATGCCTTCCTGGAACAGATGACTGCACATTCAGAAAGGAGAGATATAGTAGTAATGGGGGATTTCAACTATCCTAATATTTGTTGGAAGTCCAACTCTGCCAAGAATTTAAGGTCCAACAAATTCCTCACTTGCCTTTCAAACAATTTGATTGTCCAGAAGGTGGAAGAGGCAACAAGGGGATCAGCTATTTTAGATCTGATCCTAACCAATGGGGATGACCTGGTTAATGGCATGGAAGTGGTGGAATCCTTAGGAGAGAGTGACCATGTTCTCCTGGAGTTTGTTATGCAGAGGAAAAGGGAAGCCACACATAGTCAGATATGCATTCTAGACATTAAGAAAGCTGATTTCAGAAAACTTAGGGAATTACTGGGGATGATCCCATGCTCAGAAATACTAAAAGATAAAGGAGTTCATGGAGGATGGGAGGTTCAAAAAAGGGAGATATTGAAAGTACAACTTCAAACAGTTCCAATGAGGAGGAAACATGGCAGGTGTTTATAGAAACCAGGATGGATGTCTAATGAACTCTCAACTGACCTAAAACTTAAAAAGGACATGTACAAGAAATGGAAAAAGGGGGAAACCACCAAAGAAGAATTCAAACAAATAGCCAGATCATGTAGGGAGAAAGTCAGAAAAGCCAGAACTCAACTGGAGCTCAGGCTTGCTAGAGGGGTTAAAAACAATAAAAAGGGCTTTTGGGGGTATGTCTGTAGCAAAAGGAAGAACAAGGAAATGGTAGGGCTGCTGCGTGGAGAAGATGACGAAAGGCTAACTGGACAGAGAAAAGGCAGAAATACTTAACACCTTCTTTGCTTCAGTCTTCTCTCAAAGGGGGAATAGTGTTCAACCTGGGGAAGATGGAGCAGATGATGCAGTAGGGAAAATACAGCACAGAATCGGTAAAGAGATAGTTCAGGAATACCTGCCCATTATAAACGAGTTCAGGTCTCCAGGGAGAGATGAACTTCATCCAAGGGTATTAAAAGAACTGGTAGACGTAATCTCAGAACCATTGTCAATAATCTTTGAGAATTCCTGGATAACAGGAGAGGTGCCAGGAGACTGGAGGAGGGCAAATCTTGTCCCCATCTTTAAAAGGGGGGGGGGAGAGAAGACCCAAATAATTACCACCCAGTCAGCCTGACATCAATACTAGGAAAGATTCCAGAGCAGATTATTAAACACTTAGACAGGAATGTAACCACTTAGACAGGAATGCCGTGATCACTAAAAGTCAACATGGATTTCTCAAAAACAAGTCATACCAGATTAATATTATCTCCTTTATATATATATAGAGTTACCAACTTGATAGATGAAAGGAATGCTGTGGATGTAGTGTATCTTGATTTCAGTAAGGCTTTTGTTAAGGTCCCCCATGATATTCTTGCAAAAAAGTTAGTAATCTGTGGGCTAGACAATGCAACTGTTAGGTGGATTTGTAATTGGTTGACTGACCAAACCCAAAGGGAGTCACCAATGGATCCTCTTCATCCTGGAGAGAAGTGAATAGAGGGGTGCTACAGGATAGGATCAGAATCCAAAATTACCTCAACAGATTAGAAAGTTGGGCCAAAACTAACAAAATGAATTTAAACAGGGAGAAATGTAGGATACTACACTTGGGTAGTAAAAATGAAATGCATATAGGATGGGTGACACCTGGCTTGATACATGCAAAAGGGATCTAGGAGTCTTAGTGGACCACAAGCTGAACATCTTGAGACAGCAGTGTGATGCAGAAGCTAAAAAAGCCAATGTGATTCTAGGCTGCATTAATAGGAATATATTGTCTAGATCAAGGGAAGTAATCTCTCTCTGGCTTTTCTTCGCAAACGAAGATTCAGGAAGGACTCATCCGACGCTTTCTGCAAGCGCACTGATGACTAGAAAGGCCAATTCGAGATAAACAAGTCCAGTTGCAGAAAGCACAGCAGGAGGTCTCCTTGGGTATTCTGCTTTGGTCAGGCCTCACCTGGAATACTGTGTCCAATTTTGGGCACCATAATTCAGGAAGGATATTGAGAAGTTGGAAAGTGTCCAGAGGAGGGGGACCAGGATAGTGGGAGGTCTGGAAGCCATGCCCTATGAGGAGAGGCTTAGGGAGCTAGGTATGTTTAGTCTGGAGAAGAGAAGGTTAAAAGGTGACATGATAGCCATGTTTAAATATTTGAAGGGATGTCATACTGAGGATGGAGCAAGCTTGTTTCTGCTGCTCCAGAGACTAGGACATGAAGCAATGGGGTCAAAGTTCAGGAAAAGAGATTCCACTTAAACATTAGGAAGAATTTCCTTACAGCAAGAGCTGTTCAGAAGTGGAATACACTGGAATACAATCTCCTTCTTTGGAGGTTTTTATACAGAGACTGGATAGCCATCTGTCAGGAATGCTTTGATTGTGTATTCCTGCATGGCAGGGGGTTGGACTGGATGGCCCTTGTGGTCTCTTCCAACTATATGATCCTATGATTCTGTGATTCTATGATTTCCTAGATCCTCCAGCATGATTGTATGGGATTTGCCATTACCTGTGGTTTCAAGTATTCTGGGAACTTATCCCCTGTGCATATGGGGTTGGCCTGTAATTTAATATATCATTTCAACCCTATCCATTCTATTGGAAGGAAAATCATCCAGAGAGAGAATGGAAGCCATTATCCACCCATTTCCATTGCTGTTGCAAGCCTGGTAGGTCTTGAAGACACAGCAGTTCTTCTGTCTTCAAGTATTAAGTCCCTCCAAATACACTTGCACTGTCCATGGAAAAAAGAAGTACTGTTAAAATAGGTTCTCTTATAATTTTACAATATAAGTCAAAATATACAATGCAGTCTCCTATTGCAGCCACCCACTCTATAAATCTAGAGATTTCACACACCTCTAGTTTCCATATTTAGGAGATGCTACCAAATCTGGAAGCAGATTCTTCAAAGAGAGAAAAATGAAACTGAAACTAAAAAATGAAACTAAACATCTAAATAAGCTCAGAGGGCAACTTCAGTGATTGAAATATGGTGTGGCCACTTCCAAAGCTTCACGTACATGCTACGAATGGTCACGGAAGAGGGACGTTGGCATCTGAAAATGACCTCCTGCCGCACGGCAGCCTCGTTACTGCTCTGGAGGCTGCTTGCATGGTAAGGGCCATCTGAAAAAGTCCTAGGACTCTGGGAGTTGTTGTTCACTTCCGTCAAGTTGACTTTGGTGATCTCATGAATGAGAGATGCCCAAGGACTTTTTCAGATGGGGTAAAAAAACCCACAGAGGTCAGGAAGAGGATGGCGATGTCCCCCTTCCAATGATTGGTTTCGGACAACGCCATCCTCCTCCCATCCTTCGTTTGTTTCCCTCTTCATCCGTTTTCCCTCCGCCACATTTTATTGATGGACTTCTGTCAATAAAAAGTGGCACCTTTCTCGTCCCTCCAGCATGGAGGGAGAATGAACGAAGGATGGCAGGAGGATGGCATCATTCAAAACCAATCACTGGAAGCAGGACAGCACTGTCCTCCTCCCGACCTCCGCGTTGTTGTTTTTTTTTTACCCCATCTGAAAAAGTTCCAAGTCACCCTATCATCAACAGCACTGTTCAGATCTTGCGGAGTCGGGGTCATGGCTTCCTTGCCTACAATGGCCAAATACCCCATTCCAGAGCCCTGCAGTCCAGTTGACACAGGGCATTTGCCCTGATCTGACCCTGGGCAATCCAAATGACCCCCAGGGCAGATAAGGGGCTGGAAGGGGGGGGGTAAGCTGGGATAGGGCCCCTACCATGATATAAGAAAAAACCCTGTTTACTCCATTTCCAGTGGATCAGGCCCTGCATGTCCATGGGAGCCCATCTGTCATGCCACTCCTCACTGCTGCCGCCAGCTCTCTGGCTCTTCCAGAGGCCAGGCAGCGTTCCCATAGCATGTGATTGAGGGTGCTCACATGCAAGGGGGGGCTGGATTCACATGTTGCGGGAATCCTGCCTTCTTTCCATGTTAGCAAGAAAATAGCGGCAGTGGTGTGTGTGTGTTCCCAGTATTAGCTATATAGCTAATGAAATAATCCACACAACTTTTTCTCTTCCTCTTCTTATTCCCTTTTTTTGTCCCTACATTATAGAAATCACAAAACTTGTTTTAGGTATATATAGGCCAAAATCCAGCTGGTTGTTCATAGGTGACTTCAAGTTGGCTCTGACTTGTGCCAACCTTTTCACAGGGTTTTCTTGGCAAAATTGATTCAGTGATTTGCAGTTGCCTTCCTTTGAGAGAGAAAGGTCCTGTCTATAAGGTCAAGGTAATACGAACGCGATGCGAAAGATCAGCGATCCATTCAAACAGTAATTCACACAAATACATTTCATTTGGAAGAGAGGCAGCCAAATCCACCACAAAGTCTGTATCTGGGGCTTCATATGGATTTTTTTAAAAAGCTTGGTTCAACTTCCGAATGTGTGACCATTTGAACACTCACATTCGCAGAGATATGAAAAGGCAGTGCAATCTGTTTGGCTGGACAAGCGCAAAGAGGGAAAGTGCAAAGAGGGAGCAGGGTTAGCAAAGAGGGAAAGTGGCTGTGGCCACCATGTTGGATTTTCAGCTAAGCGAGGGTCCAGTAAATCAATCAAATGGTGATCTCATACTCTTTTTTTTTTAACTTTGTAAATATAAAGTGTTGCTTGTGTGCACCCTGTTAAAAAAAAAATTAAAAATGGCTGCGGCAGATTTAAAATCACGAGTAAATCACTCGTGGCTGCCATCTGTCTGGGGGTCATGAGGAGTTTAGGGGGACTCTTTTGGCCGTGAAGACAGGCCACATTGTTGTGAACACCTGCCTTTCCGAATGTGTTTGTATTCCCCCCCCCTCATTTAGAAAAGACCTATGATTTGCCCAAGGTTATTCAGTGGGTTTCAACGGTTGAGCAGGGCTTCAAACTCTGGTCTCCCAGAATGCTCAAACCACTACATCACACTGGTTCTCAGCTGGCTTTCTGTTGGCTCTTAACACATGCATAGGTTGGCCCTATGGAGTTGGTTGGACATTTTTGCTTACTGAATAGCATCTGCATTCAATTAAAGGTTGCAGCAATGGAGTTGCACATTCAGTGCCACTGTACATGCAGATGGGCATTCTCGCGCAAAATGTATCCATTTGCTCTCACTGAAATTGATAATAGTTGTACATTCAGTTGTATGTCTGGTTATACAACGTTGACATTTAACACAAGAGTTGTGTAGTACAGCTGATGCATAACTCCACATAAGGAGATTTATATGACATAACCCCAATGTAGGATCTTGGCTACAAATGTATTAAAATCTGCAAAGCATCCTTCCATTCAGATTTTCTTTTCTTTTGCTATACATCACCATCTGTCATCTCAAATGAGTTCACTTTCCATTTAAAGTTTCCAGAATTTCATTTTTTAAAGCTGGGATGTTCTGAGGAGCTGTGAGTATGTATTATATTTAAATGAAAAATTAATACTAATAATAATTAATGATGAGGACCCTTTCCAGTGTTCTCAATTAGTTTCATCTGATTAATGCTGTCACCTGAGCGCAGATGCCTCCACAGTATATTATCTTATGGGTTTTTTTTGAGGGATATTCCTTCTACCTGGTGACATACCTAATCTATTAAAATTGACTCTAAGTCTTTCATTTTGCTACAGAAGGCAATGTGGTAAGGTACTATCTATCAGTATAATGTGCTGGGGCGGAGGGAAGGGAAGAGAGATTATACTGTTATATCACTGTGTAACATTTTATGCACCCAAGAGAAACAGAATTGCCTTCATTCCACTGATCCTCTGATTTCCTTTAAACTTGATTCTAAAGTTAGAGAAGTATTTTGAGATAAGATTAATTGTTCACAACTTTTTTCCATCCTTCCTCACCACACAAAAAAGAAAAGAAAGAGTATAAAATTAATTCACTTTTCTAACTTCTTCCTTAATGGAGTTTTAAGGTCCATTGCAAGGAATTAATCAATACAAAACTGAAAATCCCAGCATGTGAAATATTCTGTAAAATGGGGAAAGAAGAGTGCACAAAGCAGAAGAAATGAATTGGAATGATTTCAAGCCATGAAAAATGATTAAATGATTAGCATGGTAATTAAAAAATAGCATTCCAATGAGCATTACATAAATATATAACAATCCACAGGGTTGTGAAACTCTTTCCGAAGAAAAGAATAATTTTAATATTTCCACCTGTGATACTTGTTCTCAATTGGAGTAACAAAAAAGAGAGAAGGTCTCTCAAAAAATGAACTAAGAACAATATATTTAGTCAAGCTGAAAACATGTCATTAGGACCTTCTTTGGGAGCAACTGAATTGCTTGCTTACTGGATAGTAATGTCCCCAGTTTCTTTCTCTTTTCCTCGCCCTTCCCTGTTTGTCTTCAGCTCACTTCAATTGCTCCAGATTGAGTTCAACGTGCAAAAGCAGGGAGGAGAGATGGAGAGGGGGCAGAATCTTGCCCTTAGAAGTAGGCTCAGTCAAAAGCAGACTGCTGCAGCCTCTCCTAGTTTGTATGTTCTTCCTGTTAATAACTTTCGCCATCTTGATCACAGGCTGATGTTGCTTGGTCTTATGTGTCCCAGTTTCATCTGTGAAATGTTGGGGGGTATGCAGAACTATAGGTATGCTTTTCAACTGATTGTGAGGGAAATTGAAATTGATAGATTCTGCCGTGCGGGGCCAGGATTGTGAGTACAGGTTGCTCCCTGTATATGCGGAACCAGTACTCGCTGTTTCAATCATCTGCCACCTGAAAAATATTGTTTCTCTCTAGGCATTTGCTAGGTCCTCCAGAGCAACTCTAAGTTACCATAGAGTCATGCTGGAGATGCCTGGAGAGGTGGCCTCTTTAGGGATTTCCTAGGTCCTCCAGTATGATTCTATGGTATTTACTATCACCCATGGAACACTCTTAAAATTAAACAAGTAACCTGGGGAGGGGGAAAACAAGGGTGCCACTTACCTCTTTGTCCCGATTGTACCCGGAAGTCTTCGGGAGGAACCTCCCACCATGGCTGGCATAGCGCCAGCATAATGGGACACCTTTTCACAAGCCCGTTATTCCGTTATGGAAACAGAATGGATGATCTATTGATGGATTAATCCATCAATAGAAGAGAATGGAAACGGAATGGAGGGGGCACAGGAGCAGAATTGGACAGGGACAACGTCATCTGAAAAGAGAGCCCTTTGGCGCTCTCCTGTCATCCCTGTTCCAGATTAAAAAGGTCGTCTGATAATCTCCCCAGTCTGGGAACATATCCCCCATGCATCTGGGGGATGAGCTGTACTTAGCTTTTGGGAAACTGGTTTTGAAATCTTCTATATTCATCTGGATTAATATCGCATCTCTTTTTCATCTTCGTGCCATCTTTTATTTTCCTGAAAGCTATATTTCATATCTATTTGCCTACTGTATATGCCAGTCTTTAACACCTTCACATAGGTCCTCTCCATGGTGGAAATGTACCCAACAAATTTGATTGGTGCCAAGGGGGAGGATTATTTTTTTAAAAAAAAAATCAAAGATTCCTGTACCAGGAAGGTGTATCTGTGGAAAAACTTAGAGTTTCAATAATTCAGATAAGGGAGATGATGAAACAGAAAACTTTCTCATCTCCAATACATAATACTTCTTTTAACTCAGCCTTTTCTTGCTTGTTCTGTTTATGTATGCACATCCAATAAGTTATTCTAGCACATATGCACCTGATATACTTACCTCAGCTAACAAAGCCTTTGACAAAGAAGTGCCTTAGTACAAATATTTTCCATCCCTAACCCCCCTTATCTTCCTTGTCCTTTATCTAGCTGGACATTTTTTAGCAGCTTGGGTATTAGCAGGATGGTAAAAGAGGGCTAAAGAAACACAGACTTTGATGTCAGATTGCAGTCAGTAAACAATGCAATAAAACCTAGAGCCTGAGAATGAGATTCTGTTCTAGTCGATCCTACTGTAGCTGTGTGTGCCTGGCTACAACGGGCAAGGTAAACAACAGCTGCCTTCAGAATCCATTAGCATAAACAGCAAAACAGAGAGAAAAGGGAAATGCAGACAAGCTTGCCTCACTACCTACCCCCAGTGTGTTTTAAAAAGCATAGATTTAGAAGTTTGGCCACACACATGGAAATCAAATGGAGTTTGGTGAAAGAAAGGAAAATCATCCCTGTATGCATTGTATTCATTGTGGAGTTCAATGCACTACTTGGGGCATGGGGAGGGAGGGGGGACATTGCTCAGAGGCAGAGAATGAGATCTTTCTGTGTGCAGAGAGGCCCTGGGTTCAAATCTCTCAAGCATGCATTTGGAGAAAAGCTTTCAAATGATCTCTAGAAGGTTCAAAATGATGAGAGGTATGGTAGCCATGCCCTATTGAGGAGCAGCTTAAGGAGCTGGGTATGCTTAGCCTGGAGAAGAGAAGGTTAAGAGGTGACATGCTAGCCATGTTTAAATACTTGAAAGGATGTCATTTTGAAGAGGGAGTAAGTTGTTTTCTGCTGCTCCAGAGACTAGGACACAGAGCAATGGGTTCAAACTACAGGAAAAGAGATTCCACTTAAACATTAGGAGGAACTTCCTGATGGTAAGAGCTGTTCAACAGTGGAACACACTGCCTCAGAGTGTGGTGGAGTCTCCTTCCTTGGAGGTTTTTAAACAGGCTGGATGGCCATCTGTTGGGAGTGCTTTGGTTCTATCTTCCTGCAGGGCAGGGGGTTGGACTGGATGGCCCTTGTGGTCTATTTCAACTCTATGATTCTATGATTTTACTTACCTGACCTGGTTGCTTCATTTCACATTTGCAAATTCTAAGATTTGAATAAGAGCTTTTGTGAAACGTGTTGAACTGCTCATCTTTTTTGTGGAGTAGGAACCTATCCCTATTTTTCCATGTCATTTCTTCCTCTGGTACCAAATTTTCTGCTAAAGAAATCATGCCCAGGAACATATTATGCCTTCAACTGAGGTATACCTGTATATATTCCCCACAAACATCTTTTCAGACCCATGCCTCCAAAGGACTGCTATGTTCCAAATGATGCTCTAGTTACTTTATAGAAGATTAATTGTCCATCTGGTTTATGTAAATAGGAGAGCTAAGCTTCCTTTACATTAGTATTCATAAATTAAAAACAACGCTTTCCAGTGGTTACCACCATAAAGAGGAAATAGACCTTGACTTAAGATAATGAGACATTTGTGTTTGCCATAAGTATAATTTACTATAACGGCTTGAAGAGCCATCCATTCTTGTTTATCCTGCTAAGTGACAATAAGTGAGCCTAAAGTAAATTCCAGTGAACACTCATGGGTCACCTTACAGAATTTATGGACCATGAGGCTACATAATCTGTGAAACAACTGTAAATTTTTAGGGCTGTGTGTAGTAGCATGAGCTGTTCAGTTTGATTTTCCAAGCAGTATATAATGGCTGGTAATTAAAGGGCACCATGTTCAGAAATGATGGCCTCCAATTTAACTGTAGCTCTCTGGTGAAGTGTGCAAGGTTATCAGAGTGTTCACAGAGGATGCCAAATGAATCATGAAGCAGAAGTACCTTTCTTTCTGAGGACACTCTGTTCAGCAATTTTTGGGCTCAGCTAGTACTACTCAGATTGGAAATGCTATTCAAAAGGAAGTTCCCTACCTAAGTTTGTCATTTAAAAACAATTTTGTTGGAATCACCTGCAATCAGTCAGTCAGTCAGTCATTTTTTTTCTTTTTTGCATCAGCAAAGGTCATTGCAAGCCTTCTTCCTTTTCTAAATGCAACTGGCACGTCACTATGATTGCAGGACATCAGTTGTACAATCAGCTTGTGTACAGAAGCAATTCCCTCCATCTCTTCATCTTTTCCTCCATCCTCTATTTTCCCCCCTACCATCTAGCCTGTTGCAAAACTTCAGTGACTTTTCATTGATCCCAATAAAGGTATGATTTCCCCCCACCAAACTTGGAAATGCATAGATTTCCAAGGAAGGATGGACTTGGGACATTTTCAGATGCCCCTTACCGCGCAAGCAGCCTCCAGAGCAGTAACGAGGCTGCTGCATGGCAGGGGGTCCTTTTCGGATGCCGCTATCCCTCTTCCGGGATCATTCGTGGCATGTACGTGAAGCTTTGGAAGCGGCCGTGCCATATTTTAGTCACAGGCAACTTCCATGATTGAAATATGGTGCGGCTGCTTCCAAAGCTTCACGTACATGCCACAAATGATCCCGGAAGAGGGACAGCGGCATCCGAAAAGGACCCCCGGCCATGCAGCAGCCTCGTTACTGCTCCAGAGGCTGCTTGCGCGGTAAGTGCTGTCTGAAAAAGTCCTTGGTTACATTTCCAGTTTTGGAAGGTGTGAAATGGCCATTTCCACAAGAAAATACAAAACTCAATCATTATCTCCCCCCCACCCAAGTCCTTATCACAAAGGAGAAAAAGGCATTATTAGTGTTAAGGTCAAATGATTGAACAAGTCCTGAGCTGGATAATCAAAACAACCCCAGGCCCATGGAATCTTATGCTTGGAAAAAGAATAAGACCTCAGTAATTGATCATAGTTGCCAGATATTCCCTTTATTATAACATATTTAGCGAATATTATTTTACTATTTACATTGCAAATCCTCTGAGTTTAGCTGTTATCTCCACAGTAGCTGGTGTGGGGACAGATTGTTCCAATAGCAATGTATGGTTATGAGCTATCCCTGTTATAATCCATTGTCTTGGCCCTGAATGGGCAAGTCCCATTATCTTTACAAAAAAACTTTCTCCTGGTTCAAACAGAAATTGCTAGATTTTTTAAAAAATAGATCAACAATGCAGCCTGCATTTTTGCACTCCACTTGGGGCTGTTGTTTTTAGGAACTGTGATGATGAAGACCTGAACTTCAAAATTTACCACTTTACCACTTCTTTTATGTAAACCCTGGTAACATGACCAGTGACTTCTGTATGTGCATATTTATTTATTTATTTAGTGTAATATTTTTCTAAGGGCTTGTCTACACAGCTCAAATAAAACAGCCTCACCTTGTTTTCATAGTAAGCTGTCCAGATGACATACAACTTGAATCCAGGACTTTACAGTGGCCTAGGGCTTTAATCTGGACCAAAAAGAGTTAGAATTTACCCCAGATTTGAGTGGAAAATCCAGATATCTGTGTGTGGTGGGGCTGTGATGTTTGTGTGGTGCTGGGACGGGGGGGGAGGAGTTTTGGCCGGTGGTCAGAAAAGGTTGGGAGGAGGCTCCCTTGGCCAGGTGATCTCTTTCTCTGTTTCAGTTTCACTTTTTAGTGTTTCCTTTTTCCTTTTCTTTTTTGTGTACGTGGCAGTTGTTCTGAAAAGTGCATACCCACATACCCATATTGTTATTAGCTGCATGTATCTCCACTTAATAGGGTTTACAAAACCCCTCGACACAGATGCATGCATACATTAGCATGCAAGGGGGAAGGGGGGAAAATGTAGTGGCCATGGCCATCTGGCCACACATACTGTGAATTATCAGACCAGGGTGAGTTCAGAAGGGAGAACTGTGTGGACAGTGCTCTCGAACTTGCCTCGGTGTGTGTGGTGATCATGTAGACAAACCCGTGCTCACTGCGGGCCAGGATACCTGAAGGTAAGCTGGATTTTCCTGTTGGTGTAGAACTCGCCACGGGTCAGCGTAAGAGGGGCGCTCCAAAAAAGCGATACAAAGACTCCCTGAAACAACATCTCAGGCTTGGCCAAATTGATCACCAACAGTGGTCCGCCCTGGCCTCACATCGGGAGGCATGGAGACGCAATATCCACAATGCTGCAGCCTTATTTGAGAACTCACGACGAACAAGTCTTGAAGAGAAACGACAACGCAGAAAGAATCACAACCCAAAAACATCACCCAAGGAGACCTTCTGCTGCGCTTTTTGCAACCGGACTTGTTTATCTCGGATTGGCCTTTTTAGTCATCAGCGCGCTTGCAGAAGGCGCGGGATGAGTCCTTCCTGAATCTTCGTTTGCGAAGAAAAGCCAGATTGATTGATTGATTGATTGAGATGAGCCCTAAATCCCCATATCTAAAAAGATCTCAGGGCAGTGTCCAATCAAATCAACATGACCAATTTAAAATAATTTTTAAAATAAAGAGGTTAAAAACATTTTAAATCCCTCTGTAGCCATCTGATGACAACACAAGAGTCTTTGCACCCTGTGCTTAGCTGCTGACAGTCAGCTTTTACTGATTTGGGTATAGCTGTTGATAGTTTTTAAGGTAGTGCTTTTCCTTACTGCTATCTCAGAGATAGGGGTTTATCTTGCTGGTTTGTTATAATACCAAAGGCCATCCAGATCTAGCACCAGTTCTCACATTATCAGGAGACACCGTCCTATCGAAGTCTCAAAATTCCCATGAATCTTGTTATTTTTAACAAATAACAAAGAACAAATTCCCATTAATCTTGTCAACTTGTTATTTTCACATTTCTTTCTTCCTGGGCAATTTAAGGATTTTTTGACACAGGTTAGTCAGGTTCCTTAAGCTGTTCTGCTTCATTCATTAACAAAACTCACACCATTCCACATTCACACTCTAAAACCACTGTAATCATATGTGGATATATCATACACACACACACAAAATCATGTTTTTATTCAATTAGATATTGCTCAGTTATATGAGCAATCATGTTACACTGAATAAATGAAAGATAACTAAGTCTGTTCTACAGTAATAAAGATATCACAGTCAGTCTTATTTCCTAACTTTAGAGAAGAGAGTATATTGTTTTGGCAGGATTTTAACCTCTGCTACTCATCCCTAGCTCTTACATGACTCAAGGAGGATGACTCAAGACTATTTGTGTGATTCATTTTTCTTTTCCTTACCAGAGGATGAAACTTCCAAATAGAGCAGGATGAATGACAACCCGGGGTGAACAAAAATAAGAGCACAAGGTAAGCAGCTGGGGGAAATGGTGCCATTATCAAACTCTCTCATCCCCACCCATCCCTAGACTTCTGATTAGAAGTGCACAGCCTAACAGCAGAGAGACTAGAGGAGGGAAACAACAGTCTGGTTTCTTCTTAATCATTTTTAGAACCAGTGTGGTGTAGTGGTTAGAGAGTGGACTAGGGCATGGTTGATCCCAGTTCTAGTTCCCTCTCAGTCATGAAGTCACTGTGTGAAATTTGGACAGTCACTCCCTCTTATCCTGACTGACCTTATATTTTTCTTGCTATGCTCCTATATGTCATCTAGTACCCATTCCACACACACACACAGAGATTGTTTTCCAGTGAAAATCAAAGGAGGTTTTTAAGCGTATATGCTCCTGTGGTCCCTTTCAGCTGGGTTCTCCAGACCTGTACCCTCCTTGCTCCCCACAAAGAACATAGGCTACACCACTTATATAGATTGTCCATGGTCTGGTAGCATCAGCCATGCTGTGTCAACCTGGGGGTGTCCTGTGTAATGTAGTGATGACAGTCCATGTCTATCACTATGCAGCAAATTATGCCTCATGTTACATCATACAGGCTTTTCAATAGCCATGGTAGCCATATTCTGTCCTGTGAAATTCTGTCAGGCTTGGCCCATGAACTGACAATGCTTATACCTTGGCTGTCCAAATGTTAACTTGCATTCAGGGCTAGGGTCAAAGCAGACTGATTCCAAACCTATCAAAGTAAACATGAGCCATTTTTCCAGACAACCAGTTTGAAATGTGAACCAAATCTTCTGGCCAATGCCCATTCCTACTATGAGCCTATTGGATGCAGAGTTGTGAACTTATTAGAAGCATCTTTTCTTTGGAGGGTAAGAAATAATTTCTCCTTATTAAAAACAAAACACTTGGTTTCAAGCCAAGCACATAATGTTTAAAGGCCTTGTCTCAAGAGCGGTTTTAGTGAACACCATGGAACAAAATCTATGATTCCCAATAATATGCTTCAGTTTATAAAGTTCATTATAAATACATGGCATGTCCATGCCAGATTTTTCCATGATGCAAGACAGAATTAATTTTAATGACTTTCTAAAGTTGGACAAAAAGGCTAACTGAGCAGTTGTCAAGTTCCAACTGAATCCACAGCTTGACACTGTAGATCCAATCTACTGGACAAGTCACCTTGTTAATAAACTTTGATTTAATTTGATTAGATTTTTTATTTAACTCCCATGTATTTAGTTTTCATAACAAAACTTGAAAATGATTTCTTTCTACTGCTTGTACCTTGCATATCTATGCAAATGAATTGCGAAGGAAGACTTGCTGTTCTCTGTCAACTGGAACAGAGATAAAACTTTGGAATCATGTCATAGGTCCATGGACCAGACTGTATTGAAATTATGTGTTTTGAACAAGAAGGCCTGATAATAATTCCAGATGCCTGGTGACAGTGAAGACAATGACAATGATGAACAAATTTCAGAAACTTAAAAATTTAAGGCACTTATTTGGTCTGAGAGCTGTTAAATACTGGTCCAGTAATAGGTATTATAAACTTGATCTTTTCCAAAAAGCATCATGTTAATGTTCCTGGAAAATTTAAAGGTGTAGGTGGTACTGCATGTAACAACAGAGATACCTTCTGCACTGTTATTTCCTGTATACTTACCTGTAGACATAGTGGGAACCACTGATGCTTCACATGTTACAGAAAAGAAAGAGTCCCTGGGCCCTTTTACACCGAACAGTTACAGCACTGTGATCTCACTTTATCTCTTTTGACAACATCCTATGGCATCTTGGGGCTTGTAGTTTGGTGAGGCACTAGAGGAGCTCTCTGGTTAAGAATTCTAAATGCTCCTCCCCAAACTGCAGATCCCAGGATTCCATAGGATGGAACCATGGCAGTTAAAGTGGAATCAGGAATCGTGGTGCTATAATTTTGTCCAGGCTCTGAAATGTCCTTCCTAAGGAGGCTAGACAGGCTCCTTCCTTACTAAATTTTGTTCGCAGATACTTTGGTCAGATCACAGGAAGACATGACTCATTAGAAAAGGCAATCATACTTGGTAAGGTAGAAGGCAGTAGGAAAAGAGGAAGACTGCATTTCAGATGGATAGACTCAATTAAAAGAAGCCACAGCCCTGAGTCTGCAAGACCCGAGCAGCGCTGTTGACTTGGAGGTCTTTCATTCATGGGGTCACCATAACTTGAAGTTGACAGCAGTTAACAACAAGAAGAAGACTTTTTATTCCAAGAGGTCTTTAGGAACTGTGTTATAAAAAAAAAGGACTGTCTTTATTATCTTATATTATTTTTATTATCTGCTTTTTGATGGAGATTTTAAATGGTTTTAATTCTATAGCGTGTTTAATGTAATTTTAAATGTATTTTTATATGTCCGGCTCCTAGTTTGTTTCTAGGCATAATTCAATATACTAGTTATGAACTATATGGCTTAGGTCAAGGTTCCTTAACAGACCATATCTCTCCATACAAGCCTCACTGGACCTTAAGATCCTCAGGAGCTGCCTATCTTTCAGTCCCACCACCTTTGCCGGTATGGTTGGTGAAAACACAAATAGGGTCTTCTTGGTGGTTGCCCCTAAACTTTGGAACTTCCTCTCTAGGGAGGTTAAAATGTCCCATTTCATGTTGTCCTTCCATTAGCAGGTGAATACTTTTCTTTTTTATTCCAACAGGCTTTTAGAACTGAAGGCTATTAAGGAAAGGGCTTATAAGAGGGTACTGAATTGTTTTATGTACTTTTAAACTACTGTTTATCCTTAAGTGTGTGTATTAAATTATTTTAATATCATTAGTAGTTAACCCTTTTACAAATGTTGATTATTTGTATGTTTTAAACCATATTGTAATAATTTCAAATTGTAAGCTGCCTTGGGAGGCATAAATAAAGGTGGTGGTGGTGGTGGTGATGACACAACAACATGTGTTTCTACTTTTACTTCTTTTTATCATGGAACCCCATCTGTGGAGAAGAGATTGGGTACAAATATAGCATTACAACACTGTTGGAAGTTAAATTGGCTGAGACTGGTGGGTATGAGGCTACCACTGGTTAAGATGTGTGTGTATGTGTGTGCTTCACTGCAAAATGGTGGGGTGTTTTCCCCCTGCTGGGAACATTGGTCTGGCAAAGTGATGGCACCTACCATGGTGCTACTGCTACCATGATGATGAATGGTACATACCATGTATTTTCAAATATTACCAAAAAAGATGGCAAGCATCTTTATTGTAGTGTGTGTCATATATAGCCCAAGGCCATTTTTACATGATATACAGCGGTCTTATATCTCACACAGTTGTTCATCAGCATGCCCTCATCATAGAAGCACTATTTGTAGTTATTGAAGCAAACCAGTAAAATGAAAAACATTTTAAATGTTTTTATATAACAGCAACAACAGCACAGTCAGGCCATGATAATTTCTTACAAAGAGATTTGAAATGTGGACTGAAGCTGATTATTTCTCCACATTTTACAGTTTATCCTTCCACCAGCAGGTGAATCCTTCGATCAGCAGGAGAATAAGGGAACCCTGGTGGTGCAGTGTTTAAATGCCAGTACTGCAAACCACAACATCATGAGTTCGATCCCAATGGACTCCAAGGTTGACTAAGGACTTTTTCAAATGTGGGACACACACACACACACACGAGGAGGTTGGGAGAAGAATGGGGCTGTCGTGCTTACAGCACCCTGTTTCAGACGCCGCTGTCCTCCTCTGTCTTCCTTCCGACCTTTCCCCAAGTGGCGCCCGCAGCATGGAGGAAGCATGGGGGAAGGTCGGGAGAAGGATGGAGAGAGGATGGAGGAGGACGGTAGTGTCTGAAACGGGGTGCTGTAAGCGTGACAGCCCCGTTCTTCTCCAGACCTCTTTGGAGATTTTTCCCCCCGTTTGAAAAAGTCCTAAGCCTTCCATCCTTCCGTAGGTCAGTAAAATGAGTACCCAGCTTGTTGGGGGCAAATAGCAAAAAAACAGTGCTCTGCCTGCCTTGTAAACCACTTAGGGAGTGCTTTGGCACTGATAAGTGATATATAAATATCAATGCTATTGCTATTGCTATGTGTCCCAGGGTTCTAACACATTACACTCTCAGTCTAAAACTTTTAAATACACTACAGTTTTCCGTCTCTCTTTTTATTTATTTTTTGGGGGTATGTGTGAAGTTATAGTGGGCCCCTTGGATTCATAGGCTCCAGATCCATGAATTCAACCAACCATAGGTCATCATTCCCCATATCATTAATTGGTGGCGATGTGAACATGAACATGCTGGAGGGTGCATGTTCATGTCACCACCATTTAATAATATTGGATGTGATGGTCTGTGGTTTTTGGCATCTGTGTGGGGTCCAGAAACCAAACCCCCACAGATCCAAAGGGCCCACTGTACTTTCACCTTTTTGTGTGTGTGCATGTAGTTACTTTCCCATATATAGGATGTTTATGAGGATGTGTTGTTTGCCACTGGAAAGAAGTCCCCAACAAGGTGCTTTTAAAGAAAAGAAACAGAGAGGAAAAAATATGTTCAACTGTGATACTGAAAAAGTTATTTCTTTTAATCAATAATAATAATAATAATAATAATAATAATAATAGATTGATTTAATTGTGTTTAAAAGTTTAAGCCTATGTTCCATTTCATGCATAGAGTCTATTCTATTTTTTGGAGATGTGAAAGATTATTTGGGTCACATTAAGAAGGGCCAGGTATTTATCACACAATCCAATGAAGGTGAGCCATTGCTAGTTTTCAGAATGTAGCTTTCTCTTTTGCAGCTTCTTGAATTTCTCATCAGTCATCCTCTGTGTTACTTTGCTGCTATCCATCATGTGTAATTGGTATAAATGGATATCATATTTGAAACTTCCTTTTGCAAAACCTTCTCTGTTGTGAATAGATTTTCATCCCAGTTTGTATCTTTGTTGGATTTATTATGCCATTTTTAATGGAATAAATTTCACATTTCTGTCAGAAAGTATTAGATGCACAGGATCACTGTGCACTATTTTTTGGACCAGAAAGGAAGGAAGGAAGGAAGGAAAAGACTTTAAAGTGTTTCATACAAAGAAAAGGATATGAAGTGCCAGAAAAACAGTTTTCTTTCCTCATGGTCCTCTCATTGGCGTAGTGAGGTAACCCTTTTTGTTTCATTCAAGTCCACAATCTGGAAAGTAGAATCATAGAATCATAGAATCATACAGCTGTTAATCATCTAATTGTCAGAAAAATGTTGCAGATATATTTGTTTTTAATAAAGATCTAAGTGTGCATCTATGAATTGTACAGAGAATATACATCTGCTGCATTATTTTGACCCTTAAATTTGCTGTGCATTATACATGGCAGCTTACAGAAAATGTGTATAAAAATGGTCAAAACAGGCTTGGTAGGAAATTAAGGAGGCTGCTTTAGAGCAAGGACTTTATCAGATTAGCATCTAAAATGCTGTAGTTCCTCAAATGAGGAGAGCAGAAACATACTGGCATTATTACACTTATTATAACACATTGCTTTAATCATGTGAAATAAGTGCCACAGAATTATCATATGACCACCACTAGCACTTTAAGAATGGGACCTTACTTCCATAATTTAGCAAGGGTGAGATTTCAGCAGTTCTCGCAAAAAGACGCAAGTGCGCTTAAAAACACCAAAAAATCCAAAAAACACCACAAAATGGCAAAGTAAATGAACACACAAACACTTAAACAAACCTAAAAACATGCAAACAAACTGAGACAGTTCATAAAAAGAGCATCCTGTGGATAGTTTTCACATTCTTACCTGGACGTTATCTCACCAGGAGCAGTGGGGAAGAGGACCGCCAGGGGGAAGCGGACCGGCCATTCACACTGTAATCTTGTGATTACAGCAGGGCATGTTTTTGCACATTCTTCAATACCACAAAAAAAGCTTGTCCCATCAATTAAAATGCTTATTTGTGGCTGGAGCACAGTTTGACCATGCAAACATGGCAATGTTGTGTGATAGTGGGAACCATTCGTGTGACCATGACGTCATAATTGTGTGATTTTTGCCACATCTGATAAAGTCCCAAGTCACACATTAGTCCATATAGCTCAATATTGTCTATACAGACTGGCAGCAACTCTTCAGGATTTCAGGTAGAGGTCTTTCCCAACTTTGCCAGAAAATGCCAGGGACTGAGCCTGAACCCTTTTGCGTGCAATGCAAGTGCTCTGCCTGTGAGCTATGCTGTGTATACAAATCTCATACATGCTTCTACTTGGAGCTCCTACCTAGACCCTAGATGCACACCCACCCACTTGGATGGGCACAGTTGTGCATTTTGGGTTGAAAATGTGCCCTGGAAGTGAAGGGACATTTAGTTTCACTTTGTACTTCCAAGGCTAGTGGCTGATTTTTGGCTATCATCTGACAATTTTTGCAAGTTTGTGGTGGGAGCCCATTGCCACTCCAAGAGGTATTTCAATAATTTTTTTCTCCTGAATTTTTAATATTTTTTCATGGTCTGAAGCAGCTTTGGGAGGCTCAGAGGGCTATGGAGGATGTAAAAAAAAAAAAGGTGCAGGGACTGCACATGGTCTGTGGATGGCAGTTTCCTCTACTCCATCTTAGAAAAAACAAAAATGCCTCTTGGACACTAGGAAACTCCAGAGTCCATATCAGGTCAGTAATAAGGAACTCCTTCTTCCTGGTGGTTGGCTCCATCCCTTGTGAGTTTCTGGCAGGCAGTGAAGACTGTACTATTTCAACCGGCCTTTGGACCTTGGAATGAAGGGTGTCTTCTCTGGCTGTTTAAAAACCAGTTTTAGAGCAATTTCAAGTATTTTAATTGGTTTTTAGTTATTTAATGTTTTAAAAGTATTTTACTTGGGGCCCATTAACACTACAGAATTAACGTGCTATGATTCTACTTTTAACAGTCATGGTTCCACCTTATGGAATCCTGGGATCTGAAGTTTTGGGAGAAGCATTTAGGATTCTCAGCCAGAGAATTCCCATGCCTCACCAAACTACAAATCCCAGGATTCCATAGGATGGAGCTATAGCAGTAAAAAATGGGGTAGTAGCATTCTAATTTTATAGTGTGAAAGGTCCCCTACTGTATATCACTTAAGGGCCCCTGGTGGGTGGAGAGGTGTCAAATAAATGCCTTAAATAAATAAATAATTTTGTATTAGACCAATCAAAATTTCACCCAGGAGTGGAGAATTCCCCAGAATGACATTGGGGAAAGCATTTTGTGGGATGGAAGTTTGAGGCCATCTATTATGGGATGGAGCAAAATGCCTCCATTCAAAACAACAACAACAACAACAACAACAACAACAACAACTGCCACTCACTGAGTTACAAATAGATCATATGGGGCAGGAGAGGGTTTACTAAACATAGTGGTAAACAGCAGCCACCAGCTGGGCCACCGTAATTAATATTAATGAATGGTTAACTCCTCAGATGTTGTCCATTGATAATAAGAAAGGTGGGATATGATTGTGATGCAAACATGTAGAGATGACATTGACAACTAAGTTTCTTCTGAAACAAGGGGTAATTTTAGCAATATTCTTCCCGCTCTGAGAAAGTCTTCAGAAACCATGCTGTTTTCAAAGGCTATTTGCAATTAGAGACGTACTTTGCCTAAAATATGCATGTGGTTTTTTTGTGCAGAAAAAAAGCCCATTTTTTTGTCCATGAAACAACACTTTTTGAGCAGAAAATATTTCAACACAGAAATACTATTTTCTAATCATAAGAAGCTGTTTTCCTTGAAAAGGCTATGTGACAGTGCCTCTGTTAACATGTGGTTGGTCTCACATTACCAGCCTAGTAAGGCACTCTGTCACCAACACTTTACCCTACTTCCCCCCTTTTAACACTATCCTGAAGTATACAACGGCTATGGTCCCAAATGTCTCTATAAATCAGTGACAATATTTTAGGTAGCGCATTCTTTCTTCTTTCCAGTTACAGGCAATCAATTCAGTCTGAGTCAACCACTATAAAAGAAACAGTAACTTTTATTCAAGGATGTACAGATATAAAGTATCTTATGTGAGTTGCTCCAAGCTCAGAATAGTTACACTAAAATCAAACATTTGGCAGACTTTAACCATTCTTTATCTAACTCCCTTCCTCTAGACTTACATCTCTGTGAAGCTCCTCAGCTCTTGCAATTCTTTTTTTCCCTCCCTCTGCCTAGAACCAGTTCTCCAAGACTCCCTGTTAACTACTCTCCTCTCACCAGGAGGCCCCTCCTATTGCATACAATTAGGCTGGGTTTTGCTGCCTGCTGCCTGGCAACCCTGTATCAAGCTGCACTTCACCCAAAAGTGCCAGCTCATACAGCCATTTTGTCACAGGCTGCTCATGCACAAAACAACCATGTGCGAATTTTAGTAAGCAAGGGGATTCTTGAAGCACCATGCATCTGAGGAAGTAGACCAAGTCTACGAAAGCTCATGCTACAACTTCTTTCTCTCAGTTAAAGGACTCTGGACTTTTTCAAATAGGGGGAAAAAACCTGGGGAGGTTGTTCGGAGGATGGCACTGTCCCGCTTACAGCACTCCATTTCAAACGCCACCGTCTTCCTCCTGACCTTCCCCCGTGCTTCCTCCATGCTCCAGGAATGAGAAACACACTGCTTTTTATTGATGGGGTGTCATGATGGAGTGACTGCAGCTCCCATCACGGAGCCAGAACACATCTGCAGGAACTACATTTTCCATCATCTGTATTTATCACTTCCTGGTCGTCAGACAAAGGTAACAACAGGGTTGTTCAGGGTTGAACCTTCATTTGCTAAGCATGTGACATCACACTGACTGGAGAGCCAATCAGATTGGTCAATGTGGAGCCAATCAGATTTGGCTAATGGAGTTTTGAAGAGATGCAGTCCTTTGTTTGATGCCACATGGTACTTGGGTCTGAGATGGAGCAGACCTCACAACTTGCTCTGAATTCCATCATCAGAGACTAAGCTGGGCTGGCTTCTGACAAGCATGAGGCCTAGCCCATCCCAACTGGGACACAGTCTGATGTTGATGAATCTTCTAAATGTGAGTGCAACTTTTCTTAGAGTTAGGAAAATGTGTTTAGCTACTTCCGTTAGATTATGGTTATTTTCATCCTTGACTGAATGTAGCTTGAACTCAGAATGCTGTATCTTGTAACTCTAAGTTAGCTTGGAGAGAAAATGCCTTTTCTCCATGTTATGATTACCTCTGTCAACTGCTTGCTTGCTTGCAATAAAAATAGTTTTCTCTCTTTTTCTACTAAGCCTGTTTCCACGCATCTTGTACGGTCATAGCTATCTTGTCTCTTCTCTGGGGGTGGAGAAGGGGGATTTGGGAATCCTTAACAGAATGAGTAGTTCACTGGTTAACTAGAGAACTGTCCCAGTTTCCCACTGAACTGGGTTTTAAGTGAAGAGCAGTGGGTGGCAGCAGTTACCAAAGAGAGACTTAGTTCCAAGGGATTTCTAGGCTAGAGGAACCCCTGAGAGTGTGTCTCAGATTGGATAAACACACAAGCCTCTCCTCTCAACTCTGTGTGGTGTGAATGAACAGAGAGAGAGAGAGAGGGAAGGCTGCATGACATGGGTGGTTTCATTAATAAAAGTGGTGCGTTTCTCATGCCTGCAGCATGGAGGAAGCACGGGGGAAGGTTGGAAGGAGGACAATGTCATCTGAAACAGAGCGCTGTAAGCAGGACAGTGCCATCCTCCTCCCAACCTCTGTGGTGTTTTTTTTTCCCATTTGAAAAAGTCCTTTATCACACTACACTGCTATAGTGCTATTATTCCACTTTAACTGCTCTGGCTGCCTCCTGTGGAAACCTGGGGTTTGTAGTTTAGGGAGACCTAAGAGCTCTCTGGCTGAGAATGCTAAATGCCCCTCCCTAAAGTGCAAATCCCAGGATTCCACAGGAGGCAGCCATAGCTGTTAAAGTGGATTAATAGTGCTATAACAGTGTAGTGTGATAATCTAGTCTCAAAGGTGCTACAAGATCCCCTTTCTTACTGATATTCCAGACTAACATGGCTACGTCTTTGAATTCTATGCATGTGCAAATTTTGTGCAGAATAAGGCCCAAACTGTGAAGATTCTTGTCAGTCCATGATTCTTCTAACTGAGGTTCTTGAGGCATGAAAAACATGTTTCCCAGCCATTATTTGAACATTTGTTATTGTTCTTTTCATTCCTACTAAAAAGTCACCACCAGCATCAGTACCAGTAGTATTCTTATTGTTTAGTATTTGCAGTATTTCAAGCAGTTGGAAATTTAAAGAACATTTTTTCCTGAGCAGGAAAAGCAAAACATGTATGCATACAGCACATATTAATAATTTAATGGAAAAATAAGATGGCTTTTAAAATATTAATGTGTGCAGTATGGTATGTGTACACATTTTGCTTTTCCTGATGAAGGGAAAAAAGAATGCATTTTAGAAAAAAAAACAACTGTAATATTAGGTTGTCTGGACTGTATTTGAAGGACTAAGAAGTAGTTTTGTTTTTTTCTATCTGTGGTCTCTAGGGGGAAGCGGTGTTGCAGTAAAAAATAAAAAGTCATGTGGCATCTTACAGATTGGCAAATTTAATATGTATAACCTTTTTTGCATGATGCATCTGATGATACAGACTGTATCAATTAAAGCTTATTATATTGCACTTTTTAAAAAGTGTATAATCAGAATGGATTGTTGAGTCCACAGACCAAAGTGAGTTGGCGAGGTCAGTCTACTCACCCCATGGGGCCCAGAGTGAAAGCCCCTTTGTCTCCCCAAAGCCCGTCACGTCAGAACTATATGGAAAAAGGAGAGAAGATGAGACACATCCTTAAAGACACAGCTCAGTCCCTCCCCTTCCAAAATCAGAGAAGGCATGGGAGTTGGGAGAGGTGAGAAATTCCTTAGTTCATTTTTGACTATATCTGATTCATGCCTCCCAGACTCAAAATTTGATCTAATCAGAAATTATTTTCAAGCAATAACTGCAATTCAAGCAACAACAAGGGCAGGAAGAAAGTATTTTCTCCACAACTATGCAACTGTGTGTGTATATATATATATATATAGTGTATACACACACACACACCTGGGACCTGTACGTTGTACTCCATCAATGCATCCAAAGAAGTGGATTGTAATCCATGAAAGCTCATGCCAAAATAACTTTGTGTTAAACATGCCATAAGAGTCCTCTCTTCCTTCTTTTATTTTATTATGCTCACACCCACCACTACCACTATCGTTATTTATATACAGCTTTTCCCCAGAACTCAAGGTGGGACTCCAGCTGCTTAGAAATTACAATAAATATAATACAGTTAAAATATACAGAAAGTCAACATTAAAATGGAATTAAATAGCATTAATTTAAAACATACAATTAAAAATAATAAAAATCCATTTAAAATACAGTTCAATTAAAATAGGACAATCGTTTCTTCAAATCCCTTGCTTTAAAAACATTGAGTTCTCAAAAATATGTCAGAATTTTAAATAGTCTTTGCTTGCTGACTAAAGGGGACTTTCTAACTTCCCTAAGAGTTCCAGAGCCAAGGGCAGCTACCAAAAAAGCTCGTAGTGAAAGAGAGTATATGAAATTTGAAGAATATATACATTCACAAAGGACTTGTCTACAAGGGCAATATACCCCATTTTGCCCTCATCTTAGAGCCCTGGAGTCCTGACGATCCAGGGTTTTGCCTCATTCTACAGGACATCCTCATGACTCCTGGGGTAAATATGGGCTATGACTGGGGGAAGGTGGGTTATTTGAAAATAATTCCATTCCATTCTAAAATAATGCCATTCTAAAATAATATCTGGTTTAATCCACTCCTGCCGGGAAGAAATGGATTGGGCCCCACATGTCCCCAGGATCCTCTCTCAGCAGGCCATCCCGTCATTGTAGCTGCCAGTCTGCCTTGCTTTTCCAGAGCAGGGAGGAGGCCTGCAGCATGTGACTAAGGCTGGTCACATGCACGGGGGCTTGGTCACATGTTGTGGGGTGGCTTCCTGCTTTCAGAGAGAGCCAGTGAGATGGTGGCAGCAACTGCAGCGATAGGCTGGTATGCCTGTCTGGACTTCCTCCCATTTTGTGGAGGGCATGGGGGAGCAATAGGCCTGATCCACAGCCAGGATACGCTGATGGGGAGCTGGCATATCCTGGCTTGTGTAGATGAGCCCAAAATGTGCATGTAACGAATGCACACATTTTAGAAACTCAATTCAGACACTGGGAAAAAAGTGTAAAATAAAAACAATCTGTAAAGAAATATGCATGAATTTCCATGATGGTGGGGGAAGAAAGCTTGCAATCTGATACATATCTTGATCAGAAAGATTGTTAAGACATATACTTTAGGGAACCTTCATGAGCTTGTGGATTGCTGAATGCATAATTCTTTGTTATTGTGTGCCTTTCAAGTTGTTTCCTACTTATGGCAACCTCAAGGTGAACCTATCATGAGGTTTTCTTGACAGAATTTGTTCAGAAGGAGTTTGTCCTTGCCTTCCTCTGAGGCTGAGAGAGTGTGACTTGCCCAAGGTCATCCAGTGGGTTTCCATGGCTGAGTGGGGATTCAAACCCTGGTCTCCAATGTCTTAGTCCAATGCTCAAACCATGTTATGGCCATGCTGGCTCCCTGTCATAACTCTGCACTGAAAGAATTAAATTTGCTTGGGACTGGGCTGCTATGTGGAGAAGGTGCTCCTGCAATTGCTGGCTGAATCTCCTCCCCTCTTCTTGCTATCTTGACTGAGTTGATAAATGGCAAGCAAAACTGATGTGCCACATAGCTGGTGTGTGGAGGAGTTCTTCTCCAGGAGCCATATAAGGCAGTTGGACAGACACTCACCATGTGTGGGAAGATGAGAAGCAGACAAGTCTAGTAGGTGACTTCTCTGGTGCCTGAGGACACTGCTGCTCCAAGGACTGGACAGGTACCTCTCTCCATGTAGAGACTAACACAGAGCTATCTACATGGATATAAAGAAAATGGAACACAGGAGCACAGGATGTGGTCCATCCAGAACAGCATTGCCAACTCTGACCAGCAGCACCTCTCCAGGATTCTTTTATAGCTCTATTTCCTTGGGGACTTTCATCTAGATACTAACATTGCTTGACTAACTCTGGCCTGACTCTGGTTAGATTTAAAAATCAGATAAGATTTAGAGTGTTTATGGTGGTATGGTGGACACACACACACACACGACCCCCAATAGGCCAGATTACACCAGGGGTAATGCTTTGGGGTTGGGCTTTAGAAAGACTGTGCATCCTTTAATGTATCTGGCCCACTTCATTGGTACCAGGGGAAATCTTGCACATTTGGTGGGTAGGAACAGGGAGAAAACAGAAAAGAATATGGCAGAGAGATAGAGGGGAGGGGGCGGTGACCTAACATTTTTGGATGCTAGACACTCAGTCCCATTCAGCACTACCATGTGGGTCCTGTGTCAGGATTGGCCCCTGACAGTGCCTGCTCCTGCCATTTGCAGTTATTTTCTTATAACCTTGATGTTAATTGTGTGTTTTCTCTTGATTAACGAGTGTTCTTTGCCAACTGTGGGAGGTGGTGCTAACAATTTCAGCTGGTTTGGGGAGAGATAAGAATGCAGCTGCAAAATCAGCCTGGGAAAAGGAGTCTGGTCAGTGGATGGGAATGTAATATCAGGGATGATGATTAGCCAATGGAGTAAAAGCCCATGAGATTGTATAGATTTAAAGAACTAGGTAAGGGAAATAACCCCTTAAGCAAGCGTAGAACAGGGAGATTCCATTCCTCTGGCCATCTCTCTAACTGTTGACTAAGAAGTGATAGAATACGGGAAATCCATTTGAATTTAAAGATAGTGGACTTTTTCAGACACCCCTTACCACACAAGAAGCCTCCATAACAGCAACGAAGCTGCTGTGTGGCAGGGGGTCCATTTCGGACAATGCCATCCCTCTCTTGGCATCGTCCGTGATTGTTCTGGGTAGGATTGAGGGTGGCTGCACCATTTTTTACTCACAGAAGTTATCCGTGAATAAAAAAATGGCACGGCCGCCCTCAATCCTACCTGGAACAGTCACAGACGATGCCGAGAGAGAGATGGTGTCATCCAAAATGGACCCCCTGCTGCGCAGCAGCTTTGTTGCTGTTATGGGGGCTTCTTATGTGGTGAGGAGCATCTGAAAAAGTCCAGTGTCTTGGAACATTTCCGGACTGGTTGGCAAACGTGTGAACAAGGAGATCCAGCAGTATTTGCAGAAATTTGCAATAATTTTTATTCAAGAATCATGGGTGGAAGATGTTTCAAATTTGCACCTACAAGGTTTTAGGGTCTTTGTGGTCCCAGCAACAAGACTCCATAGGATGGGCCATGGATGTGGTGGATTAACAACTTTTGTTTCAGGGGATTTGGAGAGTGATTGCCAAATCTTGAGTGCCCAGTCCCAAGATAATATTTTAATGGTACTGAGTAAGCTTGAATTAAAAAAAAAAACACACACCTTGGCATGTATTAATATATATGTTCCCCCAGAAAACTCAGCTCATTCACACCAACATATATGGACTTCATTAGAACTAGTCCTAGGGGATACAGCTTTTCAGTCAGGCAAAACATATACTATATTGAGAGGCAATTTAAATGCCTGGTTGGGACAATCAAATATTGAACTTTCCAAACATTTCAGTAACAAAAAAGGACTCCTTTTTTGCTAGATAGGTTATCGTGAGATAAGAAATTTAACAAGAATGGGTTGAAATTGTTTTTGTTATAAGATTGTAATATGCTTTTAATATAGCATGCAGCCATTATGTTTCAGTTCTTAGCAACAACCTTGTATGGTATGCTTCTTGAATTTCTGACAACAAAGTTTTCTGATGGACTCTGAGGGGTTGTATATACAGCGAAAATACTCATAGAATTTGAGGAGAATATCATTTGTCTAAATGAGATTCCACATCAATCCATTGTATTCAGTAGGAGGGGCCCTCCAAATGCCAAATACTCCACAAGAAAAGCCCACAGCTTTTCCCGGATTTAAAAAAAACTCCAAAGGAAATGCACATTCCCGATCATTGGAACCGATTTGCTTTGATGCTCATTCCCCATAAGAGCGGAAGTGGAAAGATGATTGGCCAGCTGTGTGCAGGGGGTGGAGCTTTATGGCAAGACAAGTGCCCCGAACCACTATATTGGATTTCACCGTAGCAATCGTGCTCTGAGACAACAAAACAGACTTCCCCCGCTTTTCTGTTTAAGTGGAATATCGCACTTCCGCACCTTGGATATGCTTTAAAAATACTCTTTGGTGGCAGCAACTGGAGGTAATAAAAACAATAATTCATTTGTGCTCGCCATCTTGATTTTCAGGCACGTCTGTTTGAACAACAAACACAGGTAGCTTTGCATGTCTGAGATCTTGCCAAAAAGACAAGTGAAAGCTGCTGCAAATTGATATTAGTGCGCATCAATCCACATTTTATTGCCTCGTATAGACAAGCCCTGAGACTGTTGTTCACTTAGCCTGGGAAAGCATGACTCCCTGGCAGTTTACCTGTGAAGGAATGAAGCTCTCAATAGAAAACTTCTACCTCACTAATCTGATACTTCCATAAATTAGCTCTGCCAGACAGGCAGCTTACTTTTCAGATGCAGGTGTGGAGGGAGAAAGAAGATAGGCTAGAGCTTGGAAAAAAAATCTTCTTCTTTTTTTCGTGATTGCAATCCACTGGTGGGGGATTTGGGGAAATATAATCTAAAAAGGAAACTTTCCCAAGCTTTGGGGTAGCCATATGTCCCACATGCCCATTATTTCAACATGGGCATGTGGGACATATGGCCATAATCATATCAGACTGGAGCCTCTTTGCATTTGTCCAGAACTATCTTGGGCTAATCTCACAAGGTACAAAAGTTAGTGTTGGTTTTCAATTTAGACCTGCAAATGCTGTCAAATTTCAATTAGGCAAATACAGAATTTAAAAGACCCTCTGACAAGCCTTTTACCTGTGGCGAGTTCACCATAGAGTACTATTTTTGGGAGGCGATGGGCCTCCATCCTAGAAATGTGCCCTGCCCAGCGCAGCTGTGTGCTCAATATCATGGCTTCAATGCTGGTGATCCCTCCAAAAAAGTGATACAAGGACTCCCTGAAGCAACATCTCAGGCTCAGCCAAATTGATCACGAACAATGGTCTGACATGGCCTCACATGGGGAGGCATGGAGATGCACTATCCACAATGCTGCAGCCTTATTTGAGAACTCACATTGAACAAGTCTTGAAGAGAAACAACAACACAGAAAGAATCACAACCTGAAAACATCACCCAAGGAGACCTTTTGCTGTGCTTTATGCAACTGGACTTGTTTATCTCGGATTGGCCTTTTCAGTTATCAGCGCACTTACAGAAATCGTGGGATGAGTCCTTTCTGAATCTTCGTTTGTGAAGAAAAGCCAGAGAGAGAGTTATTTTCTGAGTTGCCAAATCAGGGGGGTGGCAGGGTGGGTGGCAATAAAAATGATGATGCTACTTATTTTATTGTCAGGAAGGTTATTTAAAAGTTCACATATCACTTTTCTGGATGTTGTAGGGGATCCTAGCAGTGGAAAGAAATGGCTATTTTAGTTATTAGAGCTTGACCTGAATTGCCACACTGAATAAGCTCTGATTAACTATACGGAATACATGATAGCATGCTGAGTTTTAAAAAATGAAAAGAAAGAAGTATATTCACTGTTTTGCATTTAATCCATCAGATTGTCCTATGCTGGTGTTTTACTAGTATTGACAGAAGCAAGTAAGCTGAGATCATTGCAGATGTGTCCTATAAAGCTTTAGAGAAAACTACTGCTTTTACCCCCCCTTCCCTCCCCCTGCTGCTGTAAATCCAGTGGCAGAGAAAGTTGGCACTGTGTATAACAGCTGTGCAATGCATAATGCTAAGTAGTCGGCAATCCTTCTGTTTGTACATTACTCAGAACACATTTTAAATGTCAATGTCAGCTGCATATGTGCCCTGCATTATTCAGAATAACTCATTAATACTCAACAGAAACTCACACATGTGTTTGCTAACCTCTTCAGGCCTTGGTATTCATTTAGAATGCACAATAATTTTTTCTATAAAATCTAGGTTAGATAGGATGCTAAAGACTTTCCAAAATTATGTTAGGAGCTTCTTCATACTATCTTAAGAAATGCAATCATCTATTGATTTATTACACAGAAGCCCTGCTTTTTTAAGATAGCAGAACAGTTTGCATATAGTGTCAAACTCATATCCCAGTACCTGCTTTGCTACATCACCAGAACTGTGTCATAGAATCACAGGACATTTAGTCCAATCCTCTTGTGATGAGTGGCCAGCCCACCTCCTGTGTATGCTCCACACATGCACACGCCTGAGAGCCAAGCTTGCCCATGTTTGTAACACAAATCAAGAGTTCTTCTAGCTTGAGAACTCCTAAAGCTGCCACCATGTAATATCAGCCTTGCGGGGGGGGTCTTCTAGCTTGAGACACCCTTCACTGGTATTCTGGGATACAATCTTGCAATTCCTCTGCCTGGGAATTCCCTCAACAGCACCCCCTATTGGCTTGCCATCACCACCCTTCAAGTTACGCCCTTTCCACATAGTGCAAAGGGAAGCTGTGGGAGTTCTAGTTCTTTCTTACCCCCTGCCCTGGCAGGGATGTGTCTTCCCTCCCTCTTTCCCCAAGAAGGAGACAATGACTGGGTGCAAACAAGGCATGTGTGCACATCAGCTGATAGAAATATAGAAAATGTTTATTCAAGCAAAGCTCAAACCTGCAATTAAGCAGATAGTCTCATGGAAAAGGCTCCTCTTTTCCCAGGCACAGTCTTAAAGTTACAGACAGAATTAACAGGGCATTCAGCTACATTCAGCCAAGGAAAATCAGACACAATTTCCTAACACAAACTAGCTAGAACATTCCCTAATCTACTTACTGACATGAGTCCGGTCTGTTGAGGTCCTGGTCTCAGGATGTTCCTTTGTTCTTTGTTATTCTCTTTGCCTGAGATGCAATGTACACTTCTCAAAACTTCTTTGTCTCTCCCCCTGCTTCCTGGTCAGAGGCGGTCTTTATAACTTTTTCAAATTGCCACTCTGACGGTCCTAATTGGTCAGTCCTATCTCTGGTGATATTGCATTGATGATGCTGCCCCCTGTAGGTGTAACCTTTTGCAGCTCCTAGTTAACCCTAAAGTTAACCCCTTGCTTACCTAATTCTGACCTTGCAGATACCTGATCGCTGTTTGCAAATAATGGGATATGTAGTCCCATTATCACACCACTGTAGAGCTCCCCTGAGAGATGATCATGAAACCTCTGTTTCATAAGCCTCCAGTGAAGGACAGCCCACTACCTTTTGATGCAGGGTCTCCCATGGTTTATTAGGAAGAGGAAGCTGTTCCTTATGTTTAGTTGGAACCTCTTTTCTTGTAATCTGAGCAAACTGCTTGACGTCCTACACTCTAGAAGCAGTAGAAAATAAGCTTGCTCTGTTATCCACATGTTAGCCCTGCAGATATTTAAATGGCTGTATTATTTTACCTCGAGCGCTTTCATCAGCGCTGTCTACGCACAATCCTAAATATACACTGGACTGACTATGTGACGAATGTTGCTGTCCTTGAGCAAGCAGGGATCACCAGCATTGAGGCCATGATATTGAGAACACAGCTGCGCTGGGCAGGGCACGTTTCTAGGATGGAGGACCATCGCCTCCCCAAAATACTACTCTACGGTGAACTCGCCACGGGTCAGCGTAAGAGGGGCGCTCCAAAAAAGCGATACAAAGACTCCCTGAAACAACATCTCAGGCTTGGCCAAATTGATCACCAACAGTGGTCCGCCCTGGCCTCACATCGGGAGGCATGGAGACGCACTATCCACAATGCTGCAGCCTTATTTGAGAACTCACGACGAACAAGTCTTGAAGAGAAACGACAACGCAGAAAGAATCACAACCCAAAAACATCACCCAAGGAGACCTTCTGCTGTGCTTTTTGCAACCGGACTTGTTTATCTCGGATTGGCCTTTTTAGTCATCAGCGCGCTTGCAGAAAGCGCGGGATGAGTCCTTCCTGAATCTTCGTTTGCGAAGAAAAGCCAGAGAGAGAGAGAGATTTTACCTTTCAGTGTTCTTTTTTCTAGGCTAAATATGCCCAACTTCCTCAACAAGGCCTAGTTTCCAGACTTTTTGCCATCTAACGGAAGAAGAAATGAAAACCACATTCATCTTCCAACATCATGGTTCCTTCCATCTCAGTGCAAATGTCAAGCATTGTAAAACTAAGGCATCACAGGTGAATGATGATGATGATGATGAAGATAGATAAAGAAACAGATGGATTTTATCTACAGTATTTACAGCGCAACCTAAAAAGAAATGCAGCTCTATGGAAGATCAAGTCTTCCCACAATAAGAAATAAAATAATTTTAAATTGTGTAACAATGCAAATTACATAAACATATAAATGCAACATAAAAACAGTAAAAATAAAGTAAAACAAAATAAAAATAGCATAGACTAGAAAGCCTGGGTAAATCAAGGGGCCACTGCTTGGTGAAAAATAATACCAGAACAGGTGGCTTTAGTAATGGCTGCTGGACTTCATGGCAGTCGAGTGATGAATCTGCTCTTGGATTAACCTTCTCTTTTAAAGGAGGTATAGAAGGAGCTGAACCTTATCCCCCTAACAGATCCAGCACCTTGAATAGCACTGTTAAAGTTCACAAAAAACTCAGAATGGATTAACTGACATGGAGACCACCATAGAATCAGAGTTGGAAGAGACCAAAAGGGCCATCGAGTCCAACCCCCTGCCGTGCAGAAATACACAATCAAATCATTCCTGACAGATGGCCATCCAGCCTCTGTTTAAAAACCTCCAAAGAAGGAGACTCCACCACATTCTGAGGCAGTGCGTTCCACTGCCAAACAGCTCTTACCATCCAGAAGTTCTTCCTAATGTTAAGTGGAATCTCTTTTCCTGTAGTTTGAGTCTATTGCTCTATGTCCTTGTCTCTGGAGCAACAGAAAACAAAATTGCTCCTTCCTCAATATGACATCCTTTCAAATATTTAAACATGGCTATCATATCACCTTTTCACCTTGTCTTCTCCAGGCTAAACAGACCCATCTCCCTAAGCCGCTCCTGATAGGGCATGGTTTACAGCCCTCCCACCATTTTGGTTGCCCTCTTCTGGACACATTTCAGTTTGTCAATATCCTTCTTGAACTGTGGCGCCCAGAACTGGTTGCAGTATTCCAGGTGAAGTCTAACCAAAGCAGAATAGAGTGGTACTATTACTTCACTCAATATAGGAGTTTATCAAACGAGTGTCCAAAAATGCTCTAATTCCATGAATGTGGATAGCAGAAACATCGTGGCATTGTAACATTTATTATCACACATAACTGTAATCACGTAAAAGAACTGCTGCAGAATCATCACACGATAACCACTAGCAGCTTAATAACAAGAATTTACTTCTGTGGTTTGGTACACGCAAGAATTCAAAGGTTCTCATGAAAAGACACGAGCATGCTTAAAAGTTAAAAAAAAAAAAGGCCCTCAATTTAAAAAGTAAATGAACACACAAGCACTGAAACAAACCCAAAAACTTGCTAGCAAGAGCAGTGCAGAAAAGTGTCTTGTGCTACGTTCTTACATTTTCACCTGGACATATTTTCTCTGATGACCACCCATTCATGCTGTAATCTCACGATTACAATAGGACGTGTTTTTGCACACTTTTAATACTGCAAAAACAGGGATCTTGATCTATTGATGGGTTAACCCCTCAATTAAAAGTGATGGGTTTTTCATGGCTGGGGAACAGGATAACCACGACATCATGCGGTAGGGGGGCCCATTTGCGTTACCATGATGTTGCTATCCCACTATTTTTGTTGCATCTGATAAAGTCCATAGACACTATACTCCTATTGATGCAGCCTAGTATCACATTGCCCTTTTTAGTTGCTACATCACACTGTTGACTCATGTTCAGCTTGTGGTTTACTAAGACTTCTAGATCCCTTTCATTTGTGCTGTTGTCAAGCTAGGTTTCACACATCTAATATCTATGCATTTGTTTTTTCTGCCTAATAGTAGTACCTTACATTCCTCCCTGTTGAAATACATTTGGTTAGTTTTGGCCCAGCTTTCTAATCTGTTAAGGTAATTTTGAATTCTGACCCTGTCCTCTGAAGTATTAACCACCCCTCATAATTTGGTGTCACCTGCAAATTTGATAAGCATGCCCTCTATTCCATTATCGAAATAATTGATAAAGGTGTTGAACAGCACTGGGCCCAAAACAAAACCCTCTAGCACTAGTCACTTTTTTCCAGGATGAAGAGGAGCCATTGGTGAGCGCTATTTGGGTTCAGTTGGTTAACCCATTACAAATCCATATAGCAGTAGCATAATCTAGTCCACACTTTACTAAGTTGTTTGCAAGAATATCACAAGGGGCTTTGTTAAAGGCCTTACTGAAATCAAGACGTGCTACATTCACAGAATTCCTTTAATCTACCACTACATCCACAGCATTCCCTGTCAGAGTATGAATCATAGAATCATAGAATTGTAGAGTTGGAAGAGACCACAAGGACCATCCAGTCCAACCCCCTGCCACGCAGGATGAAGAGGAGCCATTAGTGAGCGCTATTGGGTTCAGTTGGTTAACCCGTTACAAATCCATATAGCAGTAGCATAATCTAGTCCACACTTTACTAAGTTGTTTGCAAGAATATCACAAGGGGCTTTGTTAAAGGCCTTACTGAAATCAAGACGTGCTACATTCACAGAATTCCTTTAATCTACCACTACATCCACAGCATTCCCTGTCAGAGTATGAATCATAGAATCATAGAATTGTAGAGTTGGAAGAGACCACGAGGGTCATCCAGTCCAACACCCTGCCATGCAGGAAATCACGATCAAAGCATCCCCGACAGATGGCCATCCAGCCTCTGTTTAAAGACCTCCAAGGAGGGAGACCCCACCACACTCCGAGGGAGTGCATTTCACTGCCGAACAGCTCTTACTGTCAGAAAGTTCTTCCTAATGTTGAGGTGGAATCTCTGTTTCTGGAGCTTGCATCCATTATTCTGTGTTCTAGTCTCTGGAGCAGAAGAAAACAAGCTTGCTCCATCCTCAATGTGATAGCCCTTCAAATACTTAAACAGGGCTATCATATCACCACTTAACCATCTTTTTTCCAGGCTATACGTATGCAGCTCCCTAAGTCTTTACTCATAAGGCATGGTTTCCAGATCTTTCACCATTTTAATTGCCCTTCTCTGGACATGCTCCAGTTTGGCAATATCCTTTTTGAATTGTGGTGCCCAGAACTGGACACAGTATTCTACTTGAGGCCTGACCAAGGCAGAATAGAGTGGCACTATTACTTCCCTTGATCTAGACACTACACTTCTATTGATGCAGCCCAAAATCGCATTGGCCTTTTTATACAGTCTGATAAATTCATGCAGTAAAGAGAAACAGAGCAAGCAAAACAACATATTTACCTACAGGGGGCATACTGTGTAAATAAGGCTGAACCTGGTCTATCTTATGAGTATGTAGCCTGAAACGTAGCTTTGAAGCTAAAGGAAGTGACTATTTCCATCCATGTAATCTGTATGGAAAACAGTGTATATCTCTCTGAGGCAGGATGTTATTGCATGCGCTTTGAGACTGTGTATGAATTGCAAGCTGACCTGTGAAGTAGCAAAAGCTATTAAGTTCTGAAGATTTCCACAGATTTCCACAGAGAGGATTCTCTGTTGATCTGTATATATTTTACTATGTACCAGTAAATGTTAGCAGTTTTAGACACCACCTGTGTGTCTGTGTACTTTATTGGGATTCTATGGGCTATCTTTGGACAAATGGGTATTCCGGTACTCTGCTACCTTTTTTGGCTGCCTGGATCCCTCTGAGCATGAACAGAGTGTCCAGTGCACACTAACGCAGAATTCCCTTCATCTACCAAGTTTGTAACTCTATCAAAAAAAGAGATAAGATTAGTCTAGCATGACTTAGAATCATAGAATTGTAGAGTTGGAAGAGACCACGAGGGTCATCCAGTCCAACACCCTGCCATGCAGGAAATCACGATCAAAGCATCCCCGACAGATGGCCATCCAGCCTCTATTTAAAGACCTCCAAGGAAGGAGACCCCACCACACTCCGAGGGAGTGTGTTCCACTGCTGAACAGCTCTTACTGTCAAACAGTTCCTCTTAATGTTGAAGTGAAATCTCTGTTCCTGGAGCTTGCATCCATTGCTCCGTGTTCCAGTCTCTAGAGCAGAAGAAAACAAGCCTGCTCCATCCTCAACATGACACCCCTTCAAATACTTAAACAGAACTATCATATTGCCTCTTAACCGTCTTTTTTCCAGGCTAAACATACCCAGCTCCCTAAGTCTCTCCTCATAAGGCATGGTTTCCAGACCTTTCACCATTATAGTTGCCCTTCTCTGGACATGCTATAATTTGTCAATATCCTTTTTGAATTGTGGTGCCCAGAACTGGACGCAGTATTCTAGGTGAGGTCTGACGAAGGCAGAATAGAGTGGCACTATTACTTCCCTTGATCTAGACACTATATTTCTATTGATGCAGCCCAAAATCGCATTGGCCTTTTTAGCTGCTGCATCACACTGTTGACTCATGTTCAACTTGTGGTCTACTAGGACTCCTAGATCCCTTTCGCACATAGTCTCATTCAGCCAGGTCTCTCCCATCCTATATCGATGCATTTCATTTTTCTGCCCTAAGTGCAGTACCTTACATTTCTCCGTATTGAATTTCATTTTGTTAGCTTTGGCCCAGCTCTCCAGTCTATCCAGGTAATTTTGAATTTTGATCCTGTCCTTTAGGGTATTAGCTACTCTTCCTAATTTGGTGTGTGCAAATTTGATAAGTATGCCCCTAATTCCTTCATCCAAGTCATTGATAAAGATGTTGAATAGCACTGGGCCCAGGACAGAACCCTGTGGCACCCCACTGGTCACATCTTTCCAAGACGAAGAGGAGCCATTGCTGAGCACCCTTTGGGTTTGGCCGGTCAACCAGTTACAAATCCATTGAACAGTTAACTTGTGTAGCCCACATTTTACAAGCTTGTTTGCAAGAATGTCATGGGGAACCTTGTCAAAGGCCTTACTGAAATCAAGGTATGCAATATCCACAGCATTCCCTTCATCTACCAAGCTGGTAATTTTATCAAAAAAAGAGATCAGATTAGTCTGGCATGACTTGTTTCTCTGAAACCCATGTTGACTTTTTGTGATTATGGTATTGCCTTCTAAGTGTTCACAGACTCTCTGTTTAATGGTCTGGTCTAGAATCTTCCTTGGTATTGATGTCAGACTAACTGGACGATAATTATTGGGATCCTCTTTTTTAACCTTTTTGAAGATGGGGACAGCGTTTGCCCTCCTCCAGTCTGCTGGGATTTCTCCTGCTCTCCAGGAGTTCTAAAAGATTATTGCGAATGGCTCTGAGATTACATTTGCCAGCTCTTTTAATACTCTGAAATGTAGTTCATCTGGTCCTGGAGATTTAAATTCATTTGAATTAAGAAGGTATTCCTGTACTACCTCTTTGCCAGCAAATATCAGGATAGTTGAAGTCACCCAACACTACTACACCCCTCCTTTCTGCGTGTGTGTTCATCTGTTCTAGAAACAGATTCCTCTGCCTGACTTGGGGGCCTGTAGTAGAGTCCCACAATAACTTCCCTGTTGTTTTCCTCCCCTTTAATTTTTATCCAGATGCTCTCCACCTGGCTTCCAGTATTGATGTCATGGATCTCTTCACTGGTATAAATATCTCTGACATATAATGCTATTCCTCTTCCTTTCCTGTTTGGCCTGTTTCTCTTATAAATGTTATACCCCTCTATTCCTACATTCCAATCATGTGACTCATCCCACCAGGCGTCAGTAATGCCTATTATATCTTAATTGTTTTGTAGTGCTAGGAGTTCACGTTCATCTTGCATAGATCATAGCATCCTCTTGGATTGCCTTTGTGGGTTAGGAATCGGAGGCAACTGCACTTCAGTGGTTCCGGTACTTCCTCTTGGGCAGGACCCAGAAGGTGCTGTTCAGGGACAGTTGCTCCAGCAGAAAGGAGCTTACTTGTGGCATTCCACAAGGCGCAATCCTGTCCCCGATGTTGTTTAACATCTATATGAAGCCGCTGGGTGAGATTATTCAGAGTTATGGGGCTGGGTGTTATCAGTATGCTGATGACACCCAGATCTATTTCTCCTTGTCCCGATCGTCGGTCTCGAATTCCGATTGCGTCTCTCCTCTTAATGATTGTCTTAAAGCAGTAATAGGCTGGATGAGGAAAAACAGATTGAGATTAAATCCGGACAAAATGGAGGTGCTCACGGTAGAAGCCCCCAAACCAGGAGTTGGGTTGCAACCTCCAGTCCTGGATGGGGTCTCACTCTCCGTTAAGGACTGTGTTCGAAGTCTGGGGGTGCTCCTTGATTCATCGCTTCAAATGAATAGTCAGGTGAATGCGACGGTCAGGAACGCCTGTTATCAGCTTTGGCTGATACGCCAGCTGCGCCCATTCCTGGAAGTAAGGGACCTCGTGACTGTAGTGCACGTGCTGGTAACCTCTTGTCTAGATTTCTGCAATGTGCTCTACATGGGGCTACACTTGTCCTTGGTCCGGAAACTTCAGTTGGTACAAAATATGGCAGCCAGAGTGGTCTTGGGAACATCTTGGAGAGACCATATAACTCCAGTATTAAAATCTCTCCAGTGGCTGCCTATCAGTTTCCGGGCCCAGTATAAGGTGTTGGTTATTACCTTTAAAGCCCTAAATGGCTTGGGTCCAACTTATCTCCGGAACCGCCTCCTCCCATACATTCCTCCCCGTGCACTCCGGTCCTCTGGGAGGAATTTACTTCAGCCATAAAAATCTAGACTGTCTGTAACCTTCCAAAGGGCCTTTTCAGTAATCGCCCCCAAATTGTGGAATGGCCTGCTGAATGAGTTCCGTCAGATGACGAGCTTGAGTAGCTTTAAAAAAGCACTAAAGACGAATCTCTTATGGCAGGCCTTTCCTAATTAGTTCCCAGCCTCAGGGGCTCCTGGCCCTTTTAGTCTGCTGCCTATTTATTATTTAGTATTTTTAATGTGATTTTAGATCAGTTGTTTTAATGTATTTTGGTTTAATGTCTTTTTATGGGGGAGGGTGGGGGTGAATGGTGTTTGGGGATTTTAATGTGTATTGATATTTTAATTTTTGTAAGCCCCCCCCCACGATTGTTTTTAACAGAGGGGAGGGATTATTATTATTATTATTATTTCCCATGCTCTGTGCATTAGTGTAGAGACATCTAAGACCATTTGTTCCCTTTATTGCTGCCTGTGCAAGTTTTTTTGCCTCCCAATTTTGGGTCCTTGCACTGTTTGCCTTGTTTCCTCTATGACAGTTTGACTATTTTCTCCAGCCCTTTTGCCTTCCAGAATACTATCTCCCTCCCCCATATGACTCAGTTTAAAGCCCTCCTGATCAAATTCTTGAGACTGTTGGCAAAAATGTTTCTTCCAACTGTTGTAAGATGCACCCCATCTCTTGCCAGAAGTCCCCCCGCATGGAAGCGCAGTCCATGATCCAAGAATCCAATTTGTTCTCGCCGACACCATCTACGGAGCCAGTTGTTTACTTCGGCTATTTTCCTCTCCCTTCCTGGACCATGCCCTTCAACTGGCAGAAGAGACAAGATGACAACCTGTGCGTCCATTTCTTTCAGCTTCCTCCCCAGGGCCTCATAATCTCTTCTGATTTTGGGAAAGCTGTGCCTTGCAGTATCATTGGTTCCCACATGGACCAAAAGGAAGGGGTAATGATCCGTAGGCTTGATGAGTCTTGTCAGTCTCTCGGTCACATCACAGATCTTTGCCCCAGGGAGACAACACACCTCCCGAGTCATCTTGTCAGGGCCACATACCACTGCTTCTGTACCCCGCAGCAAGGAGTCCCCCCACCACCACACGCCTCCACCGAGGCTTCGCAGCTGCTGTTCCTTGAGGTGGTACTCTCAAGGTCCCCTGCTCTGCCCCTGAAGTCTGTCCATTTTGTTCTTCCTCGTTGTCCTTGGTAAGGGAGAGGGCTTCGAATAGATTCTGTAGCTGCAAGCTGCTTGAAGAACCCCTGGATTTTCTTGTTCTGTGTGTGACATTCCTCCAGCTGTCTACTTCCTGTGTCTGTGAAGTGACCCTCTCCTCCACAGCCACTTCCTCTGTGCGGTTCCCATCCAAGACTGTTCGTTCTGTTCTGTCCAGGAAAACCTCTTGCTCACGAATCTGTTGAAGTGTAGCTACCCGTATCTCCAGCTGCTGGACTTTCTCCTCCACGAGGGCTACCAACTTGCATTTGATGCATGTGAAGTTCCCCATGTCTGTATACAAGAAAACAAACATTGCACAAGTGTTGCAGGTGACTGCAGCAGTCCCCTCAGTGTCCATGGTGAGAGCTTTTAGGTAATCTAAGAACTCTTAGGTAATGCTGAGAACTCCAAGCTGTACTTTTAGGTATGCTCTATTTTTGTTTGGTCACTGAAATTTGCACACCGTTAGGCATGTGCCTCAGCAATAAGCAGCCTCTCCCAACAGTTTTAAAAAAATTCAAACTCACCCACTCAAAATGGCTGTCCAGAAGCTGCTCTCCTTCTTCTCCCTGGCAGGAAACTGGCCTGGAAAGCCTCTGCAAGGAGCTATATAGAGCTAGGCTCCCAGTTCCACCCCCTAGTGACTCACAGATGTGACTCACAGAAGCTCCACTTGTTTTTGAGAAAATCATGTTGACTTTTAGTGATCACTGCATTCCTTTCTAAGTGGTTACAAACTGTCTCTTTAATGATCTTCTCTAGAATCTTTCCTGGTATTGATGTAAGGCTGACAGAGGAGATTATCAGACGGTCAAAACATCCCAGGACAGAGACAACAGGAGACTGCTAAAAGGCTTATCTTTTAGATAATGTTGTCCCTCTCCTGTGATGTTCCCATTCTGCTCCTGTTCCTCCCCTGCTTCCTCTTATTGATGGCTTAAGTCATCAATAAAAAGCCTGTTCCATTATAATAATGGAATGACGGGTGAGTGAACCGATGACCCATTCTGCTGGCACGATGCCAGTGGCATGTGATGTCACCTGGAGGTCTGTGCCGAAGACTTCTGGGTACAATCGGGGCAGCCAGGTAAGTGTAACCCTTTCCCCGCCTCCCCAGGTTGCTTTGTAAGTGCAGAGTGTTTTTTTGTGCTTGCTGACACTTTTTTCTTATATTTTCATTTTTATTTTTAAAATACCCATGCGATAATTCTCTCACAAGAATGGGTGGGTTTTGCTTTCTGGGATGTGAAAGGAGCTTTGCAACCACTCCATTCACACCTGGACTGCTGAGGGGAGGGGGAGCAAGGTAAGTGTCTGAATATTTTTTTCTTCTTTCCTTACAGGGATGGGAGTGGGGTGGGAGTGTAGCGGGGGGCGGGGTAGCGGGACAGTCTCAGTTTCTAGGGTACTGTGTGATAATCTCCCCGGGTGGTAATTATTTGGGTCTTCCTTTATTCAAAAATGTGGACACCATTTCCCCTCCTCCACTCAGCTGGGGCTTCTGTTCTCCGCAATTCTCAAAGATTATTGTCAGTGGTTCTGAGATTACTTCTGCCAGGTCTTTTAATATTCTTGGATGTAGATCATCTAGCCCTGGAGACTTGAATTAATTTAGAGTAGCCAGGTGTTGCTGTACTGCCTATTTACCTATTCTGTGCTGCATTTTCCCTACTGCATCATCTGCTCCATTTCCCCCAGGTTGGACACTGTTTTCCTTCTGGGAGAAGACTGAGGCAAAGATGATGTTGAGTAGTTCTGCCTTTTTTTTTGTCCCTTGTTAGCACTCTGCCATCTTCTCCATGCAGTGGTCCTACTATTTCTTTGTTCTTTCTTTTTCTACAGACATAACAACCTCCCTCCTTTTATTGTTTTTAACCTCTCTAGCAAGCCTGAACTCATTCTGAACTTCAACTTTCCTGATTTTCTCCTTGCTCATGCTGGCTATTTGTTTGAATTCCTCTATGATGATTTCTGCCTCCCACCCACCCCATTTCTTGTACATATTTTAAATTGTAGCTCAGTTGAAAGTTCTTCAGACATAAATCTGGTTTTCCCATCTTTCCTCCTCATTGGAGCTGTTTGAAATTGTGCCTTCATTATATCCCTTTAAGAAACTCCCATCCATGTTTAGTCTGGAGAAGAGACTAGGACACAGAGCAATGGGTTCAAATTACAGGAAAAGCGATTCCATCTAAACATGAGGAAGAACTTCCTGACAGTAAGACCTGTTTGGAAGTGGAATACACTGCCTCGGAGTGTGGTGGAGTATCTTTCTTTGGAGGTTTTTAAACAGAGGCTGGATGGCCATTTGTTGGGAATAATTTGCTTGTGTACTCCTGTATGGCAGGGGACTGGACTGGATGGCCCTTGTGGTCTCTTTCAGCTCTATGATTCTATGATTTTATGATCATGAACTCCCTTCTCTTTTAGTATTCCTGACCATGAGATCACACCCAGTATTTCCATAAGTTTATTGAGATCATCTTTCTTAAAGTCTAGAATGCTTGTTTTACTATGCTTGGCTTCCCCCTTCTGACTATGCTTGGCTTCACCTTTCTGCTATATAATGAATTCCAGGAGAACATGGTCACTCCCACCTAAGGATTCTGCCACTTGACTCCATTAAGCAGGTCATCACTGTTGATTAGGATCAGATCTAAAATAGCTGATCCCCTTGTTGCCTCTTCCACCTTCTAGACAATGAAATTGTCTGCAAGCCAAGTAAGGAATTTGTTGGACCTTATATTCTTGGCAGAGTTTGACTTCCAGCAAATATCAGGATAGTTGAAATCCCGCATTACTACTACATTTCTCCTTTCTGAATGTTTGGCCTTCTCTTCCAGGAAGGCATAGTCCAAGTCCTCGATCTGGCTTGGAGGTCTGTAGCAGACCCCCAAAATGATATAATTGTTGTTTCTCTTCCCCTCAATTTTTACTCAGATGCTCTGAGTAAACCTGGCTTCCAGGATTTATGTCATGGTTCTCTTCACAGATGTAGACATCCTTGACATATAATGCTATTCCTCCTCCTCCTTCTCTGTTTGGTATATTTCTCTGAAATAGGTTATATCCCTCTGTTACTAATTTCAGTCATGAGACTCATCTCACCAGTTTTCAGTGATGCCTATTATATCATATTTGCTTTGCTGTATTAAAATTACAAGTTCATCTTGTTTATTTCCCATGCTTTGTCCATTAGTGTAGAGCAGTGGTTCTTAACCTTGGGTCTGCTATGTCCTCACAGGAGGTTCACAAAGGCTTGAAAACTGCTTCGCCCACCTCCTCCCTGCAGTGGAGTAGCCATGTGACAGGAGCTAAGGCAAAGGCTGACTGGCTTGCCTGGCCTGTGCATTGCCATTCAATCCACTCCAGCCACAAACTTGCAGGAAGAAGCAGGAGAAAGGTCTTCCTTCCTGCTCCAGTGCCTCTGGTGTAGCCTGGAAGAGGCAAAGAAGGAATCAATGTGCCTGGTGTGGACAAGAAGGACATTGACAGCGTGAATACAAAAGACCAGATGGAAGAAGAAGAGAGAGACTGAAATGGAAGAGGGAGGAGACAACTGGCAGACGAAAACACAAGCAGAGGTATTTGCAGAGGCTCCTTTCATCAGAATGACAGAAGCAGAGCTCATTGAATATAACAGACTGGGCACCCTAACTAAATCCAGTGGACTTTACGTTGTGCATATCATCTTCAGAGTTCCAGACAAGTGGAGAGGATGAATCAAACTATCAAAACTCATCTGGCTAAGCTGTGCCAGGAAACCAAGCATAAGTGGACAGAAAATACTGCCCTTGGCCCTGTTTAGGATTCATTATACCCCACATAAGACTGCTGGCTTGTCCCCATTTGAATTAAGATATGGTAGGTCACCCCAGATTTTGGTTGGGCTAAGGGGGGAACATACAAGAGTTAGTAAATGTTAGTTTGCAACAAGAGGTGCAAATGCTAGATAATGTATTGCAAGCCCAATGCTGATATGTGTTAGAAAACCATTCCTATTACAGAAGTTCATCCATTCCAACCAGGAAATGAGGTATAGGTTAAAGATTGGGAAAATGACTCTTTGACTCCCCATTGGAAAGGCCCTATAATTGTAATCCTTTCCACCCCTACAGTAGTAAAAATAGTTAGTATTAAACCCTGGATACATTGGACCCAAGTTAAGAGGGCTAAAGGGGGGTGGACAGTGGCTGGTAATCCTAATAACCCTTTACAGATCACTCTGAGGCTGCAGCACGAAGATTCAAGCTAGGTTATACACCACATACACCTGGAAGCTGTGTGGTTTGTACAACCAGACTTGCAACTGGAGAGGAAAGAAAACGGAACTAGGCCCTACTGCCACTTACCGGAAACAGTGGCTCCACGTACGGCCAGATTCCATAGAAGATAACTATGAATACTATCATACCTTGTGTTTATTTCTTTGGGATGGGAATTGCATTTGGGGAAAGCTCTATTCTGGGTGATGGGTTCTTTTCGCAACGTATGGCTGATAACTATTGGGTGCATCTTGCTAATATCTCAGGAGTAGATCATTTTTGTCTGCCTAGTGATTTACCTGCTAATCGTTTAATAAGTACCTGTCTTGTACCTGTATGTCATCACCCAGAGGTAATACGTAATCATACAATGTTTCCCCATGCTAATTTTCACATAAATATGACCTATTCCCATAGTCATTATTGGGGTACAGTGTCTACCCCCTATTGAATTTGCTTTGCACACCCCTAGGGTGGCAGCCGTAAATGCTACATGCTACATGTGCTAGGATGCTTAACTGTTCTAAATATACCAAATGATGTAAAGCTATTCCAGGTCCCTCCTTCCATTGTAGCTCGGTTCAAAACATCTCTTTTTATTTTGCCCATGTACTCTTTCCCCATGGCTGGTTTTGGACTCGTGGTTCTCGCACATGGCCTTATATCCCTGCAAAATTGTCAGACAGTCATCCATTTTGCTTAACCCATCTAGTTTCAATACTTCCACCCTGGCCAGCACAAGCCCATCGTCACTCTAGGGCCTTATAACTTGCTGAGGACTGCAATAACCATTTGCATCTTTTCTCTGATGGAAAAATGTTAGCCTTATCCATGTCATTGGTGGGAGTCCCAGGTTTGGCCTTATATGATGGCATGGAGATTAATAGATTGGCATGTGCTCTAATTAAGAATATTAATGCGACTTCTCGTGCTTTAGCCCTGTTAAACAAAGAACAGCGTGAACTGAGAAATGCTATCTTAGAAAACCGGGCTGGCATAGATTACCTCTTCCTACTTCACCATTTAGGTTGTGAAACTCACTAGAAACTTTGTTGTTTCAATTTAACTGATAACAGCCATGCTGCTAGTGTTCAAATTGCTACTCTACATAACATTGTATCCAAAATATAGCAAAATATAAATACGTGGTTTGATTGGCTCATTAATTGGCTTCCTAATTCCAGTTGGCTCAAAGGATCGTTTTTTCATCGTTTTACTAGTAATATTAACTATGCTTCTGCTATGTTTCTGTATTCCATGCTTGTTTCAATGTTTGGTTAATGTATTTCAAAGAACTGCTGCATTTTATGCTTTGATGGTTCAAAATGATGTCAAATAAGTCACTATGCCTTCTTTGAATGGTAAATGCTATAATTGTTTCACAATTGCGCATTTAAAGGGGGGAAATGTGGTAGCCATGCTCAGGAACTTACCAAAAATATATTTTAATATGCCTTTTCATATTGCTAATTGCCAATTGTTATAACAAGTAATATGAATTGCTGAAATTGCAATGTTAGGAAGTTCTGTGTCTAAGGTTCAGCTCAGTTAGCAAACAAGGCCAAAAGTTCTGTAAACAATGGTGGTCACAGAGACCTTAGTGGAGTCATTGCAAAATGCTTATCTTGCTTTAGTCTGTAACTGCTTTCCTGAAATGTAAACAATATTGTAAGAAAGGGAAGTGCCAAATATGGACACCAGATGGGTGGAGGGAAGTACTCCTGTTTGTATTTCACAACATACTGTATTTCTCTATAAAAAGTTGCTTTCAGAAGGACTCGGGGTTCTGACTCTTTGGAAGATATTCCAGTCAGGCCCACCGGTGTAATAAAATTCACTTTCCAATCCGTGGATCTGCTGTTCCATGATTTCTGCATCAATAGTATTATTATTAGTAGTAGTATTTATCTCGGATTGGCTTTTTCAGTCATCAGCACGCTTGCAGAAAGCACGGGATGAGTCCTTCCTGAATCTTAATTTGTGAAGAAAAGCCAGAGAGAGTAGTAGTAGTAGTAGTTGTTTTAAATCTTGAGTTATGTCTTGGGGGTCTGCAGACACCTAAGACCATGGCTGCTTATTTAAATTTTTCCCCTCCCACTGTTGGGTTGTTGTATTATTTGCTAAACACCCAGATAAAACACCCCTTTTGGCCTTGACTGTTCGCCAAGCTTCAGGGACTGTTCTTGCAGCTATATAGAGAGCTACTAACTGCTAGCTCCTCCCTCAACCACATCTCTGACTCACCATCTGCCAAAGGTGACAAGCAGGCTTTTCTGAAAGACACCTTCACAGCTGGGATGCCCTCATGGAAAATATTCTTCCTGTAGCCACTAGTTGTACTTTCACTTAGCAAAGAGCACTTCAAGGTCCAGGAAGATACAAGTGGTGAAAAGTGGTCCTTCAGATATTTCTAGAGTGTCTGAAGAAGATCTAAATAATGCATATAGTTAACATCCCACACATCATAGAATATAAATAATATCTTTATAGGACACTGTATCCACGAACAATTTATTTTAGTGGGAGTGACAAAGGTAGAGAAAGAAGAGAGCAGATTTCCTGGTAAGATGAAAAGGCCTGTTTTTAGAGACTCAATCAAACAGGCTTTTTTTTTTTCTTTTTTCTTTTTTTTTTTGGCTATGGTTACTTTTCTAGACATCGTAATAGCTACAGCAATGTATCAATGCAAGTCAGCCACTCCCCTGGATGTAAAAGGATGTCTGCACATAGGCTGGTTTCCCTACTTTTTAAAAACAGGTGGACTACCAGTGAACTGGGTAGAATGATGGCAACTCAAAATAATAATAGAACAGTCATTTGTAATTAGCTAACACACATTGGAAATCACTTAATGCGGTGTAGATGTGTAAATTGCTATTGCTTAAACAATTTGTAACCCATTCTGGGGCCTTTGTGGCTGAAGAGCAGGGTATAAACTTCTAAATAAATAAATAAATAAACAATGTAACATATGGGACATACAGCCCAATCTAAATAGTGGCATTGCTCCTTGGGTCAGGAAAATACAGTAACTGGTCATCAGCATCATCACAAACCAAGGGATAGTTGTGTTGGAACATTTTCATTACAGTTAAATTAGTTATCCTATTGTGGGTGGGTGGTCTGGAAGGCATGCCCTATGAGGAGCAGCTTAAGGAGCTGGGCATGTTTATTCTGGAGAAGAGAAGGTTGAGAGGGGACATGATAGCCATGTTTAAATATTTGAAGGGATGTCATACTGAGGATGGAGCAGGCTTGTTTTTTTGCTGCTCCCGAGACTAGGAGACAGAGCAGTGGGTTCAGAGCAGTGGGTTCAAACTACAGGAAAAGTGATTCCACCTAAACTTTATGAAGGACTTCCTGACAGTAACAGCTGTCCGGCAGTAGAATGCACTGCCTCGTAGTGTGGTGGAGTCTCCTTCTTTGGAGGTTTTTAAATAGAGACTGGATGGCCATCTGTCAGGAATGATTTGATTGTGTATTCCTGCATGGCAGGGGGTTGAATTGGATGGCCCTTGAGGTCTCTTCCAACTCTATGATTCTATGATTCTTTTCTATGCTAAACAGATGTTAATATTCATCAGAGGGACAAATGTTTAATATACCTTAGTGATTAGTAAGAACCAGTGCTGTACAGTGGAGTATTGAATAATGGCTGGGTTCAAATCTTCACTGAGTCATGATTTTTATTTTATTTTATTTATATTCCACCTCTCTCCCAGCATGGGTTTCAAGGCAGCTCATTAGGGAACTCATTGGGTAACCTTGGACCATTTGCTATCTCAGCTTAGCCAATCTCATAAGGTTGCTGTGCAGATAAATGGGGAAGAAATAGCCATGGACTATTTGAAGAAAAGCTGGAGCATTAATAACAACAATAACAACAGCAACAGCAATAAATGTAATTCTATACATCTTTCACACCAGTGGGAGCAATACACTGTGGGGGAACATGGGGATGGCTCCTCAGGTCTGGCATCACAATTATAGGATGTCCTCCCATTGGAAGGCCAATTGGTACCGATTCCACCTTAGTGCCAAGCTAAAATATGGCTTTTTAGTAAAGCCTTGGGGGCCTAATTGGTTTCATCCAAATCTGTACATGGGTATGGGCTTAAGTTATTTAAACTTGTTTTTAACTTGTTAAATTGTTTGATATGCTTTTACTCTGGTTAAAGTATCTCAATTGTTAAATTTCTCTTAGTTTTATGCTCCCCTAAGATCCTGTGTTCTAGTGTGGGTGTCAGGACCATGATCCAGCCACAGTCCTGCCATGCTTGGTTGTCATGCTTGGACTAATGTTTGGTAATTAAGGATGATGGGATAAGCTATACCACTGAGTGGAGTGCTGGGGTATAATGATTGTGTATATTTGTGGCCTGAGAAAACAAGCAGCTGTGTGAGGAGGAACACAGTTGTGAGTAGCCCTGGGTTGTTTTTGCGGGAAGCTTGATATGAGGGATTAAGAAGGGGTAGTGATGGGTAGACAGAACGTTTTGGGTTGCTAACAAATGGGGTGTAAACTTTTGCAATGTAGGCTTTAAGTATACTGTGTAGCTAGAGAAAGCTTCAGCCATGACAATGGACTTTATCAGACAAGGCAAATAAGGTATCACAAGGACTTCTAAAGATCGCAAAAGGGCATGTGTACCAGACAACGTCACCCTTTCGTGATCATGTCCAGTTAAAAAAAAATGTACTTTTTTATTGACAGCTCAAAGCGTCAGTTGATCCTTGTGGCACTTTTGTGCCGGCATTGCTGGCATTTGAAACTTCGCTCCATTGTACTCACATGAATGCAACATCAATGGCTGGTCTGGCAAGAACACGTCCGGGTGAGATCACGACATCCAGGTAGGTGACACACTTTTTATGAGCCTCCTCAGTTTAATTGGAAGTTTTTAAGTGTGTTTGTGTGCTTTTTTTGTTTTTATTTTTGAATTTCCCACACTAGTATTCTCACGAGAATCCTTGGGATTTCAAACGAGGAAGTGTAAGAGCTCTGTTCACTCCTTGTTCATTGGCAGGAAGCCTTTTGCCAGGATTACAGGTAAGTGTGGCATGGGGAGTTCTTTTGCTGGCACAAAAACGGCAAGGTTATGCTGGCAAAAGAATTGGGTTTAGGCAGGTAGTCTGATAAAGTCCAATGTTTATATACTATAATCAATTCTGCTTGCTTAATAAAGTTCTTCTAAATCTACTGAGACCTTATGTTGGCTGAAGTGGCATTAGCTGGAACATTACAGTGGGATATAAATACTTTAAAAAAAATAAAAATAAAGTAATGATCGTGCCGGCTGGCAGTGTGGAGAAAGCAGCCACCATTGATAGAGAAGACAGAGAATACTTAACTGTGAAACGAACTCTTTCTATAAATACTTGATTTAATACCAGTTTTACCTTGCACTAATTTAAATATTAGAAATTCAGCATACTAAATGAACCCTCTCAGTTATGTGCTTTGAAAATAGTGAGTCAGAAACACAGTAAAATTGCAGAAGGTTTTGGAATGCAAGCTTATGATATTAAAAGCAAAGCATTTCCAAGTGTTACAGATTGGTGTTTGAAAGGACTGCGGCTATTAATACTCTATAGTGCTACTTTCTACTTGACCATTTTGCTACTTGTAAAAAAGGAAAATGATGTGTTGAAATATTGAAATTATTGGAGACAATTCATCATGTCATTAAATGCTGTTTAGTTCCTTGGGCCTTAAGTATACTTAACTGCTTGCTGGATTTTATTCTTATGTCCCTTTCCTATGTAGAGGTAAGCCTACAAGATTCTCTTTAAATGCGATGGACCTCTACATTCAGTTGGAGCTGTGAAATAGGTTCACAGTCAGTAAAGGGTGGCCCTGCTATAATGCAGTGACACAGCTTTCTGAGAGAGCGGAAGCTGGCAGTACTGGGAGAGCAGTGAAGGGCTAGATGGCAGAGTTGCCCCATCATCTGTGCTGAAACAAGATTTAGTTAATATGCTAATCAGCTTCTGTGTATGGAATGGGGGTGCACCATTTTTAATTTTTGTCTAAGGCAACAAAATGGTTTCATTTCCTCAGGTGATGGGTAAAAATACCCTGAGACTCAAGCCTATTGATTATCCTCATTTCTAGACACACTGTCGGTTTAGATTTTTTTTTTTAAAAAAAGGTCATCAAACCCAAGGTTCAGAGTGAAGGATTTGTTTCAGAAAATCCTCTGGAGATATGTAACATCTCAAGGGGATAAGAACAGAATTTGGACTTTTAGCCTAGAGCCAAAAGGACTATAGAACTCAAAGCACTATCCAATGACAACAAAAATATGTGTTCCTTCAGCCATAATAATTTAAAGCAAAGGAATGATTTAGGTTTTTGCTCATCCTGACTATACTTTCCTTACAAGTCGCTGGGGTGGGAGGGACTGGCTTTCAGGCTCCTCTCATGCTATTTTTGAAAAATACATGCATACATACATACATACATAGCTCCTAGGGAAATGACTGCATCTCTGGTATTGAAATCATTATAAAAGAATGTTTTATTAAGTATTTTGAATGACATGTTTTGAGAAAAGCCACATGCATATTATTCTTTTTCAGAGCTTCTGAATGCTGGAGGCCTGACAGAAGTAAAAGTATAAGTTTCAAGTGTTTGTGTTGCCTTATTTTGAAGGCAGAAGATTCAACAAACATGCTGCCTTAGGCAGTTCATTCCATTGTCAGATTGCTCTTACAACTGGGATGTTTCCCTGATGCTTTAACTCCAAAGAACCATGTCAGTAAACAGAGTTGCCTCCCCCCTCCCTTTTCTAATTGCCTCTCAAATACTATATATAGGAATATCTGTCAGTTTGTTCTCTTACTCTTTCCCATATTTTGTGCCTAGTAGTGAGATCCATTCCAGGTCTTTAATCAGCATCTCCTGTAGATTTCCACAAAGGAGGTATATAACAAAATTTTTATACCCAGAACACAGTAGAATGCTGACAAAAATGATTGGTATAAAGAAACAATTTACAATTCAGACCACCTATGCCAAGTTACCAATTAATAAGCTAAGGTAAGCAGGGCAGTATTTGAGGCCCATCTGAAAGCCTGCAATTTTCGAACCTTGTGGAGTGGAGACCTTTAGGAAAAGAGCTTCTCAAGTGAGGGCCACTGTCAAGAAGGCTTAACCTCTAAGTACATCCAGGACTTTATCAGATGATCCCCTTAAAGCATTATTTTGCTGGCAGGAAAAAAATCTATTTTTATGCCAGCAAAATAATGCTCCCCCACACTTACCTTGCTTTCTTGGCAAAGGCATCCCTGTCAATGAAAGAGGGAGTGAACAGAGCTCTGTTTCCTTCCTCCTTTGAAAGCCCGTGGAATATTGTGAGACTTCATGACATAGGAAATTCAAAAAACAAAACAAAAATAACACTAAAAAATGGTGGAAAGCACAAAAACACACTTTAAAACTTACAAGTAACCCAGGGAGGGTCATAAAAAGTGTGTCACTTACCTGGATGTCATGACCTTACCCAGAAGTGTTCACGCCCGACTGGCCATTGACGGGATAAGTATGGTTAAAAAATGACATGAGGTTTCACATGCCAGCTATGCCAGCAAAAAAAGCCACTGGGGATCAATTGACATCTTCAGCTGTCAATTAAAAAGTATGTGTTTTTAAGGGGACATAACCATGAAAGAGCAACATTGTGTGGTACGCGCACCCTTTTGCAGTTATGTGGCGTCGTTATGATGCCTTATTCTGTGCGTCTGATACAGTCCTGAGATGAGGAAGGTGGTCTTTCAATTTTAAAAAAATTGCACTGAAAATATTCAGGTATATAAATAAAGGCAGCCATCAGAATTTTAAACTGAGGCTGGAAATATACAATATAGGTCACATGATCAAATCACTTATCATCCAGTAGTACTAAAGTGGCCAAGTTTTGCATGAGAGGAAATTTCTGGATCATCTTCAAAAGCAATCTACCTTATACGGTAATCCACCCTATACAGCATGGATAATGAAAGCAGACCAATCATTGTCAGGCTTATAGTCAGCACACCAGTCTAATCTTAAGTGCTGGTTATGACCTATAAAGCCTGATACAGCTTGGGTCCAGACTATTTCAAAGACTGTGTCTCTCAATGTAAGTCTGCCCAAGTTTTTAAGATCATTAGAAGAAGAGCTTTCTCTAGCTGGCGTCACCATCCCAGGCACATTTGGTGAAGACACAGAAAGGAGCCTTCTTGGTGGCTGCTCTGAGGCTGTGGAATTCTCTCCCTCTTGAGGCCAGGTTGGCCTGTCTTTCCACTGGCAGGCAAAACCCTTTTTATAGGTTTTTTTTTTTCCAGGCTGTAAGGCCATGTTCTGGAAGAATTTATTCCTGACATTTTGCCTGCATCTGTGGCTGGCATCTTCAGAGAATGGTTGGGTAGGAGTATATGTGGAGTTTATATGCTGTGACCCCCTGTTGGGGAGTATATGTAAATTTGTGTAATTGAATGGTTAATTTCTGGGTATAGAAATGCAAGGCTCATTAGCGTCTGTTTGGCTAATGGTTGGTTGATGGGCCATTATCTGCTTGAACTCCCCATGTCCCTGGGTGGAATTCCTTTGTAAGTGTTGAGTTTTGATTCTGTTGTTCTTCAAAACTGGGAGCCAGATTTTGTTTACTTGTATTATTGTAATTTACATTGTAATCCACCTTGGGTCCCATTTTGGAAGAAAAGTGGGATATTAGATAGACGATAGAACAAACACCTAGCCACCACTGCCACTTAAGCTTCCCCAATTTGTGCCAAATACAGAATACCCAAAATTCCTTTAGGAGGACTGCAACTTCAACTCCAGTTCCTTGCAAGCCACCATGTATAATATATAGTTTCCCTACCAGCAGTTTCGCACTTTCATCTGGATTACTTTACAGCTTCCTTGTTCCCATTCATTTTAATATCACCCTTCTGACATCAGTTCATGTGCTCCATAGCCTCCCTGAGATAGGTAGGTCAGAGATAGGTAGGTCAGGTAGGATAGATAGGTGCGACTCTTGTTGTTTCCTGGAAGGGACGCAATTGCGCTCCGGTCCAGGAGTTGGAGGGAACAGCTGGTTGCCATTCGCCGCTTGTCATCCAGCAAATCCGCCGGAGCCGTCACCACCTGGGAGAAGAGAGGGAGGAGCACCCCTGTGGCAGAGGGGTGTTAAAGGGCCGGACTTCCGACGTCCTCCTCATCCCTGCTCCTCGCTCCGGGACTGCTGCTGCGGCTCTTGTTGTTTCCCGGAAGGGCCGCAATTGCGCTCCGGTCCAGGAGTTGGAGGGAACAGCTGGTTGCCATCTGCCGCTTGTCATCCAGCAAATCCGCCGGAGCCGTTACCATCTGGGAGAAGAGGGAGGAGCACCCCTGTGGCAGAGGGGTGTTAAAAAGCCGGACTTCCGATGTCCTCCTTATCCCTGCTCCTCGCTCCAGGACTGCTGCTGCGGCTCTTGTTGTTCCCTGGACTCCTTTCCACTCCCGGGTTGTAAAGAAGGGCGCAGTTGCGCTCCGGCCCGGGAGTCGGAGGGAACAGCTGTTTGCCATCGCTCCGTAGTTGTGCAGCAGCAGCCTGAAAAGCAGTGGATCTTTGCCAATGTTAGGCAGAGGACGATTTTGCTGTATTTCTCCCCTGCCTTGTTATTGTTGTGTTGGGGGAGTCGGGGGATGGTGGGGAGGGGGAGGTGGGAGTGGTGGTGGTTCGGGAGGCCTCTAATGGCTTGAATGGAGCTCCAATTAGAGTAGTGCAGGGCAGAGGGAGTTATGACGGTAGGAGAGTGGGCAAGCGTTCTAGGGGAAGGCAGGATAGAGGCGTAGTACCTATCTTGCCTTCCGGCCCCTCTCCTAGCCAAAGTGACCTGAGGGTCTCTCCAACCGTACCACAAACCCTGTCTCTGCTCCTATGCAATGCCAGGTCGATCAAGAACAAGACCCACATTCTAAAAGACCTGCTGGAAGATTCCAACTGCGACCTGGCTTGCATTACTGAGACCTGGCTGGGGTCTGAGGGGGAAGCTGTGTGGGCCCAGACCCTTTCTGCCGGGTTTTCAGTTCAGGACCAGAACAGGTTAGGTGGACGGGGGTGGGGGAGTAGCCTTGGTTCATAGGAACACCTTTCTTCTATCTAGGAACCATGTCAGACAGACTGCTTATTTCGAGTGTATTTACCTGACCCTGAAGGCCAGAGACAGTTTAGGGATTCTATTGGTGTACAGGCCACCCCGTGCACTAGTGGACTCCCTTTCCGAGCTAGCACTATTGGTCTCAGTGCTGCTGCTGGAGTCTCCCAGGCTTTTAGTCCTGGGGGACTTCAACATCCCTCTGACGGCCAATAATATTCCATCTGGTGCGGCTCGAGAGTTCATGGAGACCATGGCAGCCATGGGCCTGTCTCAGTTGGTCTCAGGGCCTACACATTGTGGGGGTAATACGCTCGATTTAGTTTTCTGTTCTGACATGGAGAATCCGTGGGCGGAGGTAACTAATACCTCCGCTGTGTCATGGACGGATCACTTCCTGATAGAGGTAAGAATCAAGGCTTCTATCCAGATCCCCCCCGAGGGTGGCGGACCTATTCGAAAGGTCCACCCTCGAAGGCTGATGGAACCCAAAAGGTTCCAAGAAGCCCTAAAGGGGAATATGGTTGGAGTGGACGGCGATTCTGTTGATGCCCTGACCGACATCTGGGATGACGGTCTTTCAAGGGCTATACACAGCATCGCTCCCAAGCGGCCTCTCAAGCCTGCTTCCAAAAAGCAGCCCTGGTATAATGAAGATCTCCGGGCGCGGAAGCGGGTTTTGAGACGTCTAGAACGCGCCTGGCAAAAACACCACCACTTATCCGACAAGACTCTCCTAGACCGCCTTTTTGAGGACTATGGAGAGGCGATAGATGCAGCAAAGAATTCATTCTATACTGCACGTATCGCGTCCGCAGAGTCGCGTCCAGCAGAGCTGTTCAGTGTAGTGAGGGAGCTGACTCAGCTCCCTCCTGCCCCGAACCCTTTGTTAGCTCCAACTAAAGCCTGCTGTGACCTTTTTAACGACTTTTTTATGGATAAAACTTCTCGCATAAGTGCTGATCTGGATACTGGGATTGTAGCAGAAGCTAGAATAGAAGCTTCCAGGGACCCCGCTATTCCAGTTGTTCTGGATCATTTTGAGTCTGTGAGTGCCGAGGATGTGGACAAGATCCTCCAAAGCGTTAGGAAAACGACCTGCTCTCTCGACCCCTGTCCCTCATGGCTAGCAGCCCAGGGAGGAATGGTTGTAACAATCTTGTTGCACCACATTATTAACACCTCACTGAGGGATGGGCAGTTTCCATCGAGCCTGAAATTGGCCATTGTAAAACCGCTCTTAAAAAAGCCCTCCCTCAACCCCCTGGAGTATAATAATTATCGGCCTGTATCTCTGCTGCCATTTTTAGGGAAGGTGATTGAGAGGGCGGTCGTGATTCAGCTTCAGTCGATCTTGGACGAAACGGATTTTCTAGATCCATTTCAAACCGGCTTCCGGGCGGGCTACGGGGTGGAGACGGCCATGGTCTCCTTGGTCGATGATCTCCATCTGGGCATTGACAGGGGTGATGTGTCCCTGTTGGTGCTTCTGGACATCTCAGCGGCTTTCGATACCATTGATCATGGTATCCTTCTGGAACGCCTGGGAGAGTTGGGTATCGGGGGCACTGCACTCCAGTGGTTCCGATCCTACCTCTCAGGAAGATCCCAGATGATGCAGCTGGGGGAGGAACGCTCCGATAGGAGGACCCTGACTTCCGGGGTCCCCCAGGGAGCCATTCTTTCCCCCATGCTTTTTAACATCTACATGAAACCGCTGGGAGAGATCATCCGCAGACATGGGGCGCGGGGTTATCAGTACGCTGATGACACCCAAATTATTTTCTCTATGCCTGCGGCTGTTTCAGTGACCAAGGATGGCATCTCCCCCCTTGTGGCTTGCCTGGAGTCGGTAATGGACTGGATGAGGAAAAACAGACTCAGCCTGAATCCAGGGAAAACGGAAGTACTGGTGATAGGTTCGCCCGGCCCAGGGAAGGTGGTGACTCCTCCGGTCTTGAATGGGATTACCCTTCCCATGAAAGACTCGGCTCGCAGTTTGGGGGTGTTCCTTGACTCGTCGCTCCAGCTTACACAACAGATGGATGCGACAGTCAGGAGCGCCTGTTATCAGCTTCGGCTGATTCGCCAGCTGCGTCCCTACCTGAGCCGGAAGGACCATGAAACCGTGGTACATGCCCTGGTAACTTCTCGGTTAGACTTCTGCAATGCGCTCTACATGGGGCAACCCTTATACCAAACTCGGAAACTGCAATTGGTGCAGAATATGGCAGCCAGACTAGTCACTGGGACATCCAGGACCAGCCATATAACACCGGTCTTAAAAGACCTCCACTGGCTGCCTATCCGTTTCCGAGCACAGTATAAGGTGTTGGTTATTACCTATAAAGCCCTAAATGGCTTGGGCCCAGGACACCTGAAGGACCGTCTCTCCCTGTACAATCCGCCCCGCACTCTCAGATCATCCGGGAGCTTTTTGCTAGATGTTCCAGAGACGAGACTTGCTACTACATCACACAGGGCATTTTCCACCCAGGCCCCCCGTCTCTGGAACTCTCTCCCGTTTGAGCTCCGCTCCACCCCAACATTGAACCAATTTAAAAAAGATCTCAAAACCTGGGCATTCCGGCAGGCATACCCTTAACCTCGCCCTTTAGCCTGCATATCTTGCCCCTCACCAGCATTGGGCATTGGCTTTTTTATTATTGTTGTACTCTTGTATTTTAATGCAATTTTAATGTAATTTGTATTATGTTGTGATTTTTGTTATGTTGGAAACCACCTCGTTATAAGAGAGGCGGTATAGAAATAAAATTTTATTATTTTTATTAGGTAGAAATGGGTCCTCAGTTTCCACTGGGGCTTGGTTCCAAGACCCACTGTGGATACCAAAATCCATGGATGCGCAAGTCCAGTTACATACAATGGCTTTGTAAAATGGTGTCCCTTATGTAAAATGGAAAAATCAAGGTTTGCTTCTTGGGATTTTTTTTTTTTTTGGCGGGGGGAGGGGGAGGGAATATTTTCAAGCCTAAATGAAACCTGCCGTGATAGTCCAATCAAATATCTGAGTGACAATTCTTCCTCCCCCCCCCCCGATATGACAGTTGTAGCCAGAATTTGGAAATGTTACTTTTTGACTGCAACTTTCAGAATCCCCTGCAAGTGGCTGAGGACAGTGACAGTCCAAAAAGTTACTTTTATCCACCTATAGTTGTAATCATCCAAATCTGGGTGGATAGATACCATGGGGTGGCACTATGGCTATAGAATCCTCTCCCCAAATATGTTTCTCTGGCACCAAGTCTGCTTTTGTTTTGTTTTTTAAATGAAAAGTGATTTAGCCTCCCAAGCTTTCAATGATACTCATTTTTAATCAGTGTGTTCTACTGTTGTTGAGTAATGCCATTATGCTATTGTTTAATTTAGTTATAAAAGTTTGCTAGTTGTTCATTGTTGTTTTCAGTTTCAGTTTTTAAGCCACCATTGAGGCCATATGCAGAAAGGAGAGGCATAGATTTCTTAATTAAACCTCATAAATGGCAAAAAAAAAAAATAGCTTAAACAAGGGTTCAACAACTTATTCCCTATAGTGGAATACAAGATTTTGCCACCTGCTTCACTACATACTATAATGTTTAGGGCAAACCTCTGTCTTTGGCCAACCAGATATTTCGGATTTCAACTTCCACAAGCTCTGGTCATTGGATCTGCTGGCTGGGGCTTCTAGGAGCTGGTCCAAAATATCTTGAAAACCAAAAGTTGAGAAGTGCTGCTCCAGGGTACAAGAAACCCAGGGAAAGGCATAGATAAGAAAAAGAAGGTGAAGCAAAGATCAAAGTGTTTCATTGTCCAAATGAGGCCTTTCTTATAGGAGTCATTTAAAAAAATCCTTTCGAATATCTTTTTCAAGAAAGGAACTCTTGTCCCAGCTACCAGTAGCTTAGGGTTGTTTCAGGAAGCCACAGCAAAGCCAAATCTTACTTCAAGTCCTTTGTTACCTTCTGGGCAGCAATGGGCTGTGTGTCGTAGGGCACTCACTTCCTATTCACAAAGCCCCCTATGTTTTTATTTTTAGATTTTAAAATTATTGTACTATTTAACTTTTACAATGGGAGCTGACTGTTTCAAAAACAAAACAGCTACTAGTACCAACAGCATGCGCTGTGTGTCTCTTTCACCATTCCTTGGCTTGGCATTTTAAGTAAACGAGAAGCAAGCACACAGGGCAGAATATATACCAGGGGGTAATGCTCACTCATGAAGCCATGTTGTTTCTGATCAGCCTTTTAATATTGTCTTACACTGTGTGCATCACATGACTTGCTCACAATTAGTAAGAAGTGCCAGTTGTTATTCAGGGTGATGTGAATGATTTCAGCATAGTTTACCAATAGAGCAGTAGAAGCTTTAATCTCTGCTTATAGCAAATGTGTCAAGTGACTACCGTAGACCTGGTAAACATGAAAGCCACCCCTCAGGTCTATAATCCTGTTATACAATATTACAACATTCTGTAGTCTGGTACTCTGAATGACAGTTCCCATCAGCCCCAGGGCAGCCATTGTAGCTAATGATGAGAGGTGATGGAAAGTGTAGTTCAAAACACCTGGAAGGTCCAAGGTTGGGTACAATATTCAGATAGCATTATGGAGCATGGAGCATGGCTCATTTAAATTTAATGGACCATGCCTCTGAGGAGACAAGCATAACATTTTTCAAAGCATATCAGTTACTTTTCCCACTGGAGCTCCAACCCTTCCCCAGCCAGCATGGTTGGGGATGGAAGCTTTTGGGTCTTGTAGTTCTAGTCTTTTTCCTGTTAGAATTCTTTTTAAAAATATCCAATCTTCTATAGACTTTTCACTTATCCTATCTAGCTTTCAAGGCATGCACTTTTAAAGTTTTAATTTTAAAACCCAAATGCCATTAGCAGTGATATTTGAGACATAGTATAGACTTTCTAGACTGAACTTCCAGCAGAGACACTCATCCATAATGGTCTTATATGACCTTTTTATGATGAAAGAAAATGACCTAGTACATTACAAGAGGAAAAAGAATTCAGCACTTAGGAGAAAGCTGCCTGTTCCTGCACTCACTCATACAGCCACAGCTGCCTTTAGGCATGTATCGCAACAAATATGGTGTTTAATGGCAATCACTTGGTAAAAGGGCAATTGAGTTGCTTGCCCATAAAAATGATCTATTTTTGGCTTTGCCAAAATAAAAATTGGCCATTTTTTCCATTAGGAAATTGAAGGCAACTCTCGAGAGACATATAAACTAAGGAGGGGATTATTGTCTAAGGGCCCACTTAACTTTTAACTTGCCCTGTCAATTCCTTTCCCGCCCCTTCAGTCCCTGTGCATTGTGTTTATGCTGGTATGATTTTTCAGAGCTTTTGAAATGAATGCTTGCTGAAAGAAATATGTTTCCCTAGAGGCTTCAACAGCTTTCAGTCCTGCCTTTGTGAAGGTGAAGATCTCCACTTTCATTTAGTATTTATGAGATGGGGCATTCATATTACCCAGTGACCGGAGGATTCTGTGCACTTAAGAACCTGAAAACGAGAAGTAGCTCATTATTTTTTCATGCAAAGAGGATGATGGCATATTCTCCAGAAAGGTTTGCAATCAGAGATATTGCTCTTACTGCAGAACTTACCCAACAAACTTCTTTCCCCCCTCCCTCAGCCCACAATTTAAGTAGTGAATAAGCTGTATCCAGTTTTATTTTACCTCTTCAGCTTGCCTAGAATTAAATTTAGAATTCTTTATTGAGATTAACATGGGGAAAGTCTATTTTTTTTTAATTGCCAAGCATGATTCAGAGAAAATGAGTCTGCTTTTAAATGGAGATCCTTATGTTGCATATGGAAGGATCATCGGTACTCCAGACTGGGCCTTTTATGGGGGGGGGGAGAATTTCACTTGACACCCACATATGTATATATGCATTTTATATTCTGCCTTTCTACCAATACATGGGATCTATGGCAACTCACATAGATAAGACAAAATATAGTCTTAGAAAAGAATGGGCCTAAATTCTCTTTTAGAGTGTGTTGAGCGTATATGTGCCTTCAGGTCACCTGCTAACTTATGGCAACTCCATGAATTTCATGGGGTTTTCATAGGCAAGGAATACTCAGAGGTGTTTTTACGAGTTCTTTCCTCTGAAATATAGCCTACAGCACCTCATATTCCTTGGCAGTCTCCCATCCAAGTGCTAAGTATGGCTGATCCTAGTTAGTTTCCAAGATCAGGTGGAATCTGGTGCCTTCAGGGTCCTGAATTGAGTAGATCCATTGAATCCATTAGATTTATCTGTGTGTTCACTCACTTTGTAACAATTTACTGAATGGATTTACTGTAGTTGGGACTAACCAACAGGATACCAGCCATTATAATAAAACAGCTTTAAAACTATTAAACTAGCCTATTAAAAAAGCCCTAATATTTTTTAAAAATTAAATCATTTAAAACATAAAAATGAGGATAAAAATGTAGCACACCCCTCACCCTCTCTCTCACAACAAATACTAGCAAAAGCCTTGCCTAAATAAAAGAATCTTTGCCTGTTGGCAGAAGGCAATTAGAGACAGTGTACCAGCCTCATCTCCCATGGGAAAGAATTCCAAAGCTTAGGAGCAACCATTTGAGAAGATCTTTTCACGGTCCTCTTCAGTCATCTCTGTGACTTGAAACATGTGTGAGGGGCTCACAGATTCATGTTGAGTAAGCTCCACTCCTCTGTCACTAAATGTCCCACTGCTAGTTCCCGACAGCTACATATTCACCATAGGAAAGGGACCCTACATGTACACATGGTTCCTCAGTTCTTTAGAAAAATTCTTTACACATCCTGTATCCCTTCAACAAGCCAGTGGTTTGAATAGACTCTCTCCTAACTGCTTATTCTTGCTACCTTTGTGGGGGGCAGTTTCAGATTGGATAAATGAAATATACTTTAGTGACAGCCACATTTCCTACATCCTGCATTCCTGCACTTTTGGAGTTATTGAAAGCATCTTTTCAACAGTTTCCTCCCAGAAGTACCTGATATGAAAAGAGATGCCATGTAGGAAAATGGCTTTTAGATGCTTCTCCTCAACACTAAAACTCTCAGATGTCTCTATACGAATGCACAGAGCATGGGAAATAAACAGGATGAACTTGAACTCTTAGCACAGCAAAACAAATATGATATCATAGACATCACTGAAACCTGGTGGGATGAGTCTCATGATTGGAATATACTAATAGAGGGGTATAGCCTATTTCAGAAAAATAGACCAAACAGGAAGGGTGGTGGAGTAGCATTATATGTTAAGGATGTGTACACCTGTGAACAGATCCATGACTTAAATCCTGGAAGCCAGGTTGAGGTTGAGTATCTGGGTAAAATTAGGGGAGAGAGAAACAGCAGGTATGCCGTTGTGGGGGTCTATTACAGGCCTCCAAGCCAAACTGAGGACTAGGATGATGCCTTCCTGGAACAGATGGCTGCACATTCAGAAAGGAGAGTTATAGTAGTAATGGGGGATTTCAACTATCCTGATATTTGTTGGAAGTCCAATTCTGCCAAGAATTTAAGGTCCAACAAATTCCTCACTTGCCTTGTAGACAATTTCACTATCCAGAAGGTGGAAGAGGCAACAAGAGAATTAGCTATTTTACATCTGATCCTAACCAATGGGGTTAATAGTGAGGAAGTGACGTGTGTTCTCCTGGAGTTTGTTTTATAGAGGAAAGGGGAAGCCAATCATAGTCAGACATGCATTCTAGACTTTAAGAAAGCTGCTTTCAGAAAAAAATAGGGAATTACTGGGGGTGATCCCATGGTCAGAAATATTAAAAGATAAAGGAGTTCATGAAGGATGGGAGTTTCTAAAAAGTGAGATATTGAAGGCACAATTTCAAACAATTCCAATGAGGAGGAAAAGGGGGAGGTGTCTAAAGAAACCAGGATGGATGTCGAAAGAACTCTCAACTGAGCTAAAACTTAAAAAGGACATTTACAAGAAATGGAAAAAGGGGGAAACCACCAAAGAAGAATTAAAACAAATAGCCAGCTCATGTAGGGGGAAAGTCAGAAAAGGCAAAGCTCAGATGGAGCTCAGACTTGCTAGAGAGGTTAAAAACAATAAAAAGAGCTTTCTTGGGTATGTCCGTAGCAAAAGAAAGAAAAAGGAAATAGCAGGGCCGCTGCAGGGAGAAGATGGCAAAAGGCTAACTGGACAGAGAAAAGGCAGGAATACTTAACACCTTATTTGTTCCAGTCTTCTCCCAAAGGGGGAACAGTGCTCAACCTGAGGAAGATGGAGCAGATGATGCAGCAGGGAAAATACAGCACAGAATTGGTAAAGAGGTAGTTCAGGAATACCTAGCCAGAATAAATGAGTTCAAGTCTCCAGGGACAGATGAACTTCATCCAAGGATATTTAAAGAACTGCCAGAAGTAATCTCAGAACTGCTGTCAATCATCTTTGAGAATTCCTGGAGAACAGGAGAGGACCCAGGAGACTGGAAGAGGGCAAATGTTGTTCCCATCTTTAAAGGGGAAAAAAAGAAGAAGACCCAAATAATTATTGCCCAGTCAGCCTGACATCAATACTAGGGAAGATTCTAGAGCAGATCATAAAACAGACAATCTGTAACCACTTAGAAAGGAATGCGGTGATCACAAAAAGTCAACATGGATTTATCAAAAACAAGTCATGCCAGACTAATCTCATCTCTTTTTTGGATAGAGTTACAAACTTGATAGATGAAGGCGATGCAGTGGATGTAGTGTATCTTGATTTCAGTAAGGCTTTTGACAAGATCCCCCATGATATTCTTGCAAAAAAGTTAGTAACCTGTGGGTTAAACAATACGACTGTTAGATGGATTTGTAATTGGTTGACTGACTGAACCCAAAGGGCAGTCACCAATGGCTCCTCTTCATCCTGGAGAGAAGTGACCCGTGGGGTGCCACAGGGTTCTGTCCTGGGCATAGTGCTATTCAGCGTCTTTATCAATGACTTGGATGAGGGAATAGAGGGTATGCTTATCAAGTTTGCAGATGACACCAAATTAGAAGAGGTAATGAATACCCCAGAGGACAGGATCAGAATCCAAAATGACCTCAACAGATTAGAAAGCTGGGGCAATATTAACAAAATGAATTTAAACAGGAGAAGTGTGGGATACTACACTTGGGCAGTAAAAATGAAATGCACAGATATAGGATGGGTGACACCTGGCTTGAGGGCAGTACATGTGAAAAGGATCTAGAGTCTTAGTGGACCACAAGCTGAACATGAGTCAGCAGTGTGATACAGCAGCTAAAAAAGCCAATGCAATTCTAGGCTGCATTAATAGGGGTATAGTGCCTGGATCAAGGGAAGTAATAGTGCCACTGTATTCTGCTTTGGTCAGACCTCACCTGGAATACTGTGTCCAGTTTTGGGCACCACAATTCAGGAAGCATATTGAGAAGCTGGAACGTGTCCAGAGGAGGGTGACCAGGATGGTGGGAGGTTTGGAGGCCATGTCCTACGAGGAGTGGCTTAGGGAGCTGGGCATGTTTAGTCTGGAGAAGAAAAGGTTAAGAGGGGACATAATAGCCATGTTTAAATATTTGAAGGGATGTCATATTGAGGAAGGAGCAAGCTTGTTTTCTGCTGCTCCAGAGACTAGGACACCCAGCAATGGGTTCAAACTACAGGAAAAGAGATTCCACCTAAACATTAGGAAGAACGTCCTGATGGTAAGAGCTGTTCAACAGTGGAACACACTGCCTCGGAGTGTGGTGGTGTCTCCTTCTTTGGAGCTTCTTTTAAACAGAGGCTGGATGACCATCTGTTGGGAATGCTTTCATTGTGTATTCCTGCATGCCAGGAGGTTGGACTGGATGGCCCTTGAAGTCTCTTCCAAATCTATGATTCTATGATTCTTTTTCTCTTAATATGGATATCTCTGGGATACATTGCTAAGTTTTATAAGATGTATGGAAGAGAATCAGAGCACAAAGTTACCTTAGGACATTTTCAGAAGGGTGCTAAAACTCCGTTTCTGTCTTGCTACTCCCCTCATCCCACTCCTGTCCCTATAGGTGAATAAAATAAAAATGTTCACACATCTACCTGGTAGTGAGACAGAAACTCAGCAGCCTTGGAGTAAATGCAGCTGTAAATGCAGCTGTTGTAAAGCTGGATTTATGACCTAGAAAGCAAATCCCACCCATTCTCCTGAGAGAACATTTGCACGGGGAATTTAAAAATAAAATCCATTCCAAACATTAGAAAGCAAAACTAAACAGCAGAACATACTTTAAACTATACAAGTAATCTGGGGAGGGTTATAAAAAGGGTGTCACTTACCTCGCTGTCCCAAATGAACCCAGAAGTGTTCAGGACAGACCTCCCTGTGACATCACTGTCAGGCTGGCATCGCACACCCATAATCGTGTAATTTCTGGGTTGTGATCCTTTCTGCGCTGTCGTTTCTCTTCAAGACGTTTTTGGCGTGAACTCTCAAATAAGGCTGCAGCATTGTGGATAGTGCATCTCCATGCCTCCTGATGTGAGACCAGGGCGGGCCATTGTTGGTGACCAATTTGGCCAAGCCTGAGATGTTGACTCAGGGAGTCCTTGTATCACTTTTTTGGATCACCCCTCTTACGCTGACCCATGGCAAGTTCACCGTAGAGTACTATTTTTAAGAGGGGTGCTCCAAAAAAGCGAAATAAGGACTCCCTGGAACAACATCTCAGGCTCGGCCAAATTGATCACCAACAATGATCCGCCCTGGCCTCACATCCGGAGGCATGGAGACGCACTATCCACAATGCTGCAGTCTTATCTGAGAACTCACGCTGAACAAGTCTTGAAAAGAAACGACCTGGAAACATCACCCAAGGAGACCTTCTGCTGTGCTCTTTGCAACCAGACTTGTTTATCTTGGATTGGCCTTTTCAGTCATCAGCGCACTTGCAGAAAGCGCGGGATGAGTCCTTCCTGAATCTTTGATTGTGAAGAAAAGCCAGAGAGAGAGGTCCTCCATCCTAGAAATGTGCCCTGCCCAGCACAGCTGCTTTCTGCAACTGGACATGTTTATCTCAGATTGGCCTTTTCAGTCATCAGCGCGCTTGCAGAAAGCGCAGGATGAGTCCTTCCTGAATCTTTGATTGTGAAGAAAAGCCAGAGAGAGAGGTCCTCCATCCTAGAAATGTGCCCTGCCCAGCGCAGCTGCTTTCTGCAACCGGACATGTTTATCTCAGATTGGCCTTTTCAGTCATCAGCGCGCTTGCAGAAAGCGCAGGATGAGTCCTTCCTGAATCTTGGTTTGTGAAGAAAAGCCAGAGAGAATTGTGTAACAAAAACAGAAGAAAAGATCTATTAACAACTTTTCCCCATGAATAAAAAAAAACACAGACACTAAATGGAATCAGCAGGGGGGCACAATAGGAGAAGGACGATGACATCTGAAAGGGAAATCCTTCAGTGATCCTGTTGCATCCCTGTCATGGATTATTAAGCACGTCTGTTAATCTCCTTAGAATCAGCCTTCCCATGATGATTTGTCCCTACCACAACTATAATATGTAGCATTTTGGTTGTTATATCAATATATGCCTGGCATGGAGAAAGCCCATGCTTTCAACAAATGTGTTCCAGTTGCAGCAGTGAAATCTCTACTGCATTAACTGGAAAAAACTAGGAAGTAAGTTGATAGAATTGAATCCATAGAAGACAGATGATACGCTAAAACTAACCTAAGACCACCACTATCTTGGGCAAGGGAAACACCTGTTTGCTGGTAAATTACTTTAATTCAAAGAGTTAATCCTTGTTCTAATATTTATCATTCCCATGGTTCTGTTAATTTCCATTGGTACTTCAGAAGTCTAGAAGCTAACCTACTATTTTATATAATTAAGCCTAAGGATTCTATCCCTGACTCCATGGCAGAGAAAGTCACAGGCTTAATCTGCTGGCATCACCAGTTAAAAGGTTTAGGTGGCAGATAACACTGAAGGACTTCTAGCCCTGGATTGCTACTGCCAGTTCAAATAAGGCAATTGCCTGACCTGGTATAAGGCAACTTTGTATGTTCTCTTCCCTGCTCAAATTGCATGGCTTCTCTTGATTATTAGGGGCAGATTGGTATCTCTTGTGGAATGGTCTAGCACAACTCAATTCCAGTGATAAATGAATCCCCTTCCATTACATACTGCAATAATATAGCAGCTGTATTGGATGGGAAAGATGACCCAATTGCAAAAGAGAAGCCCCACTGTGCTTTTATTAAGATATGCACTGGCTCACTAGATTGCACACATCTGTATTATATAGACTTGTCTTGATAGATTAGGAAGGTACTACCTGCTATATATCTCGCCTACTTTTCATGCTGCAGATGGTACAAAATACTGTATTTTCTTTTCTTGCTCTATACAGATAATCTTTTCTTTGGCAGAAATGTCAACAGGTGTGATCATGTATAAAGAAAGCACAGAATGAACAATGTTTTGTATTTCTGAACGAAGATGTAAAGTACAAAGAACAAATCAAGTCATTGCAAGTATGTCATGACCAGTAAAAGAAATCTGTTATTACTGTGTATTGTTGCTATGTGTATGTGTATGTGTATATGAGTGTACTCCTAGGCTGCATCTGCACTGCAGGCATAATCTAGTTTGACACTGCTTTAACTGCCATGGCTCAATGCTCTGGATTTGTAGTTTGTTGTGGCACCAGAGCTCTCTGAATATCTCACAAAACTACAAATCCCAGAATTCCATAACATTGAGCCATGGCAGTTAAAGCGGTGTCAAACCAGATTGTTTCTGCAGTACAGATGCAGCCCCAGTTAACTTAGTTATTTGGGCAATACATGGCATATATCACTAGAAAATGGCAGTCACTGATTGGTCAACATCCTTCACTGTACAGAATTTGTGACTTCAGTAATCAGAAGTTTGTCAAGACAGGTTATTTGCATCAAATCATCCAAAGATGCACAGATATTCTGATGAGTTATTATGGAATGATGATTTAGAAGGGTATATTTTGCATCTGAATTTACAGTCTGCTTTAAAGATTATTTTTCCCTTATGGCAGAGTTAGCTATTTGTTTAGAACACCAAATGACATTTTAAGACTAAAGATTTAAAATGTATTAGATAGTTAGGTGAGTGGATCCTACTGCAAGTAAGTAGGATTTGCTTCATTGTGTGTTTTCTATTTCAGGTTTTCGTTTTCCAGAGACAATTTGTTGAGCCATGTGTATGATTCCATTTTCTTTCCAAAAAAATATCTCATTCATTCCTTCATTTATAGTTGGGGTGGGAATCATGCAGGTGTCTGATATTTCTGGGATGTAACTCCCAGTACATGCTATCATGAATAGAACTTAGAAACTGCAGGCCAGCTACGTATTGGAGGACTGTCTCTCTCCTTGTTTATATCTTGAATATTTCCCCAGCAGGAAACTCTGACAAATTTGGCAATGTCTAAAACCTCAAAGGAATAAACAATAAGAGCAATAACAGCAAAAGAAGATCAGTTGAACATATGGGGACTCCTATATTTAAAATCTGAGTTGTTTTAAGAAAATAGCAAAACAAATTGCTTATTGCCACTTGCTAAATATGGAAATTGAAATTAGTAGGGAGATTATCACGCACACTATTTATCACACCACAGGGATGACAGGAGATCAATAAAAGGCTTCCTTTTAAGATGACATCGACCCTTTGGCAATATGCCTCCATGCCTCTTCCGTCCCCCCGCCTATTCTTATTGATGATGCTTAAGTCGTTAATAAATCGCCCATTCTGTTTCTATAACAGAATCATGGGATTATGAAAAGGAGCCCTGTTCTGCTGGTGTGATGCCAGCATCATAGGGAGGTCACAGGGAGGTCCCTGCTGAACACTTCTGGGTTTGATCGGGACATCAAGGTAAGTGATACCTCCTTTTTTTTTTTTTACCCTCCCCAGGTTACTTGGTAAGTTTATCATGTGTTTTGCTGTTTGGTTTGTATTTGCTTTCCAGGAAGTGAATGCAGCTCAGCGATGGCTGCATGCACTCCTTCAATGCCAAGGGGAGCAGGAGGACTCTTTATCGCATGGCAAAGTAGGTGTTTGAAAAGTTTTCTTTTATTCTGTTACAGGGATGGGGTGGGGCAGGATTGGGGGTACTGAGACAAGGACGGTTTTTAAGGACCCATGTGATAATCTCCTAGCATGCAAACAATTGTTCAAGTCAATCTGGTTAATCCATAACTGTCCTGGCAGAAAGCCAGGGTATTAATTGTACAGAAGATGGCAAGCACCTGGCTGCAAAGAAGGAATTTAGGGCACCTGAGTCTATATAGCCTGAAAACATTCCATGGTATCAAGCTTCTGTGCCATGACATTGTCCTCAGATATGGCAGCTATGTCTGCTTGCACTCCTAATCAGCAGCATTTAGACTACCAGCAATAGCAACAGCAATAGCAACAGCATTGCTATTTATATACCGCTTATCAGTGCCAAAGCACTCCCTAAGTGGTTTACAATCTTTTTTAGCTAATTCCCCCCCCCCAACAAGCTGGATACTCTTTTTACTGACCTATGGAAGGCTGAGTCAGTCTTGGAGCCCTCTGGGACTGAACTCACAATGTTGTGGTTTGCAGTACTGGCATTTAACCACTGTGCCAGTAGGGCTCCCTGGAAGAGGCTTTCTTTCTCTTTTGGCTTCCTTCTCAGGGCTTATCTCATGGGGAATTTACCCCATCTTGCCCCTGTCTTGGACTCCTGCAGCCCTGATGGCACAGGTCATGTGCCTCATTTTGCCCCCAGGCAGTCCCCACAACCTCCAGGGCAAAATGGGGCTAAGACAGGGGGAAGATGAGGAATCACAAAACTATAAATATTCAGTGTGGAAGGGTTCTGAGGCATGAGAATTTGCTCTTCTTCCTGCCTGAGTGTCAAGCAATGCTGCCTCACTGCAAGGTGTGCAAATTCTTGGAGGGTGAAGACAAAAGGAGAAGGTATATATGTGCCACCATGCTGTTTCTGAGAAACAGAAAAAGTGAGGAGCAACCATGATAGGAGGTTATAGAGATTATAAGAGGAATGGATGAAGAGTCGGATCCATTTATGATGCTCAGATATATGGGAACTGCTTGTTCAGTATAATTTTTAAGTAGAATGTTTTGAAGATTTGGCCAGTATTGCCACCATTACTAATCTAAATATGGTTTGAATCATTTATTGACAGTTTAATTATATTTTAATGTTAACTTCTTGTTTTAGCTATATTATATCTGGCTTTATTTATAAGCTGCCTTGAATCCTGTGTTTTAGAGGATGGAAATAAATCATCATCATTATCATCATGATAACAAGACCACATTACTGCTGAATAGACTCAGGTTGTTGAAGCAATGCAGAAATAATGCAGTTTGATACCACTTTAACTGCCATGGTTCAAATGTTATGGAATTCTGGAATTTGTTGTTTTGTGAGATATTTAGCTTTCTCTGTCAGAGAGTTTTGGTGCCACCACAAACTATACATCCCAGGATTCCATAGGACAGAACCATGATTGTTGAAGTGGTGTCAAAATGCATTACTTCTGTAGTGTGTCAGCAGCCTCAGTCAAGGAAGCCACAGTCCTGAACATTCAGGTCTCGAGCAGGACTGTTGATTGTAGGGTATCTTGGAGGTCTCTTATTTGTAAGTTGAAACCAACCTGATGGCAATTAACAACAAAGTGATAACAGAGGTAATAACTGGCCTATTGGATGTTATAGAGCTTCATCAATTTATATCTGAAATACTATTACTCTTCACTAGTATCTGCCTAGGAAAGTAATAAGGAAAAGAAAAGATGGATTTTCTGATGGGCTGGGCATGAAAAAATAATTTACAAAGACTATTATGAACAGTTTGTTATAAAATGTATGTGCTTCATTTGAACTATGATCTTTGAGGTCCATGCATGGGAAGGAATTCAGAAAGCCAGATTTGCAGCATCTGTAGATAAGGAAACATGTTCTATAGAAGTACCTTCCTGTTCCTAGATCCACATAGCAGAAGAAAATGGTTCTTTCTTTCTCTGGGCTTGTCTACACTGCCAAAAATAAATAAATAAATAAATAAATAAATAAATAAATAAATGCAGATTCATTCCAGTTCTGGTACTGGCAGTCCAGATAACATATAGCTACTTCCAGGGAGGATCCACATTTTCCTGCCCTTAACCCAACTTTGCTCTGAAGTAAGCAAAGTTGGGGAAAACCCTGGGGTTTCCTGAAAACTCCAGAGTGGCTTCAGGGTCTTTTGCTGCCTGGACAGCTGGATCAAGCCCAATTTGGCCTGGTCCAGTTGTGCAAATGTGCAAATGTGGCACCATCTCCCTTACTCTGCACTGAGCAACACAGGGAAGGGGATGGATCTCCGTCGGAACTGCTGCAGCCACTTCCTCTCCGGCCAAGGAGTTCAGTAGAAAGTGTGCCCAGGGTGCCATCACTTCTGCTGATGTCAGAATAGGGTGCCCGTCCAATCAATCCTTGTTGATCACATGTTGGAGCACCCATTCTGACCTCAGCAGAAGCAATGACATGATGGGCAGGCTTTCCATGGGGCTCTTTGGCCTGCAAGGAAGCAGCTGTGGCAGCTCCAAATACAGGGGACAAGCCAGTGGGACCAATGCAATGTTGGCCTGGTTGGCTTGTGTGGACAATGACAGCCATTGCACTAGATTCAGCCCAGTGCATGGTCGATCTGGGGCCAGTCTTGAGCATAATGCTCTGGATTGGCCCCAGATGTAAGTGACCAGTGTAGACAAGCTCCTCCTCTCTTTCCTTCCTTGATGAAGTGAATGTATTTCAGAAACAAAGAGAGCTTGAATTCCTGAAGCATAAATTTACCCAATAGAGAAAACAATTGATGAATAAGTGGTTCTATACCCACTCCCCTCCCCACAATTTGGTATGTTTCTTATAAATGCAAGGATATGTTTATCATGAGAAAAGATGAAGGAGACATCATAGTCATTTGGGATGGTCGGAATTCAGGGCAAAGTAATCTGAGGATTCCTCACCACTTCCAGATTCTCATTATATGTGACCTTGTATAACTTTCTTTCAGGTCCTTAAGCTGAGAAGGAGAAAATTTTGCCTGCAATGAGCCTTATGAGAAATGGCAGCAGACTGAACCATTATAACAGGATGTCACCTATTTAGAGTTTAAAAATTACTAGCAAGTTGTATTCATCAGACAATGCTGTACTCTTTAATTTATTTCTTTTGGAGCCACTCAATTGATGACTGACTACAGCAGAGCAAATCTTTATTACAGACATGACCAGCACAAGAAGGTAGGGTACATTCAGCTAGAAACATAGAAAATTACCTATCTATATCAAAATTGAAAAAACATTTTAAAAATAGTAAATTATATTATCACACATCTTGCTTGGAATGAATCAAAAATTGGATAACACTGGAAGACAGGACATTGCTACAGCTGGAGGGCTCAGATATTAAGTTTGGGTGACATATGTATTACGACAAAATAAAAGTAAATAGAGACTTCAATAACCATTTCATAAGAATATCTTTGTTCAAAGTATGGTTAAAATATAAACCTTTGGTAAGTAACAAAATACCAAGGTGGGTCTCTATAAAGAAGCCTTCCACAAGAAAGATAGAATCATAGAATCATAGAGTTGGAAGAGACCTCAAGGGCCATCCAGTCCAACCACCTGCCCTGCAGGAATACCCAATCGAAGCACTACCGACTGAAGGCCATCCAGACTCTGTTCCAAGGAAGAAGGAGACTCCACCACACTCGGAGGCAGTGCGTTCCACTGCTCAACAGTTCTTACCATCAGGAAGTTCTTCCTAATGTTTAGGTGGGATATCTTTTCTTGTAGCTTGAGTCCATGTCCTAGTCTCTGGAGCAGAAGAAAACAAGCCTGCTCCATCCTCAGTACGACATCCCTTCAAATATTTAAACATGGTTATCATGTCACCTCTCAACTTCCTCATGTCCAGAGTAAACATGCCCGGCTCCCTAAGCTGCTCCTTATAGGGCATGGTTTCCAGATCTCCCACCATCCTGGTCGCCCTCCTCTGGATACGTTACAGCTTCTTAATATCCTTCTTGAATTGTGGTGCCCAGAACTGGACACAGTATTCAATGTAATGTCTGACCAAAGCAGAACAGAGTGGCAGTATTACATCCCTCAATCTAGACACTGTACTTCTATTAATGCAGCCTAGTATCACATTAGCTCTTTTAGCTGCCACATCACATTGCTGATTCATGTTCAGCTTGTGGTCCGCTAAGACTTCTAGATACCTTTTGCATGTTCTTCCCTCAAGCCAGGTGTCACCCATCCTATATCTGTGCATTTCATTGTTACTGCCCAAGTGTAGTATTCTACATTTCTCCCTATTGAAATTCATTTTGTTAATATTGTTCCAGCTTTCTAATCTGTTGAGGTCATTTTGGATTCTGGTCCTGTCCTCTGGGGTATACGCTAGCCCTCCTAATTTAGTGTCATCTGCAGACTTGATAAGCATACCCTCTATTCCCTCATCCAAGTAATTGATAAAGATGTTGAATAGCACTGGGCCAAGGACAGAACCCTGTGGCTCCCCACTGGTCACTTCTCTCCAGGACGAAGGGGAACCATTGGTGCAAAATACTGGAAGGAAGAAAAAATACCAGAGACGGTAGACTGACTACTTAAATTACATGAAATCATGGAAATGGACAAATTAACTTGTTTAATTAAAAATCGATCTACAGATAAATTAAAAAATAATGGGAAAATGGATAAAATATTTTAGAGAAAACTGGGGGGGAAAAGTTACTAGAGGAATAGTATTCTAATGAAACTTGGGATATAAACAAAAGACAACGTAGTTATTTTATACAAAAACTTTACACAATATGGGAGAGAATTTGATTACAATTACAACTGAATCCCCATCTGATAGAAAATGGGAAGTCATTTTAATATGTCTTATGATGTATGAATGTATAGATAAGTATAGATTTACTGATGCATAGATAAGTCATATATATATGTGTTTATGTTGGTTGGATATGTATTTTATGTCTATTTTATGTTTAATAGTAAACAATAAAAAATTGTAAATGGAGCACCCTATCTATCAAATTACAAAGCAATATTCATTGAGTGTAGTCTGTGGCACTAGTCATCACCAACAAATTTTAAGTGCTGCTGCACGAAATCTAGCAACATTATATGTTGTGTGAGGATTCATGTCTGAAAGCGGTGGGAAAGTATAGAATTGTCTTGTCCATCCCGGATATTTATACCAAAAAGGTGAAACAAGGCTACTACGAATATCTCTGTAGTAGAAACACTGGAGGACATCTGTCTATATATTCCAAATTTAAAAGGTTCATCTGAACTTGGAGTTTAGGGGCTGTGGTTTAAATGGTTCTGTACTGAAAGCTAGTATCTTCCTTCTTTCTGGTGACTCAAAACAACAACAACCACATGCCAGGTTGGTGGCCATCTTTACATAGTGGTGGAACAGGTCAGCACCTCTCCATGCTGCCAAACATTTAATCAAATATAATGAGAAAATGGGCTTTTAGCATAGTAGCAATCTATTATGACATAATAAAAATTCACATGATTCTTCCTTTTCTTGTCTTTCAGGCAGGAAAATGACTTCCATCAAAGCTCAGTTAGAATATCCATAGCCCTCACCACAGGAAGAAAATCACCTAGAAGTAAGAACAAAATCCTCCTTTGCCCTGCCCTTTCTCTCTCCCCCCACCACCATTGCAGTTGAATTTTGGCCCAGTCAGCATCTCTGGATGCAACAGGTCTATTAGCTTTGAATTCAAGGCCATTGTAGTTTACATTGTAGCACATTCAGGAATTCATATGTCCATCAATTTCTTCCCCACTGACTTATTCACACACTTCCCCTGTTGGAAAATCCTCCAGGATTTCCTAGAGGAAATCCTGTTACTATGCCCTATATCCTCTTTCTATAATATTTCATACTTGGCAATAATGAGACACTTCACGAGGTCTAAGTGAACCAGGGCAGACCAATGTTGGGGTCAGGTGGAGGTCACCAGGACCTAAACAAAGGTGTTGTGGAAAACTAACAACAGACACACCCAATATAGGATTAAGTGAAGCCCCTAGTAAACAATGCCATCACCAAGGTTAATCCCCTCTTGGATGCATTTGCAAAAGCATCATTCACAAACAAACAAGTGACCGGAACCCCCATTATCCCCAGAAAGCCTTTCCTCACACCTTTCCCATCACACAATATGGAGATTGTCATAAACCCATCAATTCTAATATCTCAGCCATTAACAACAATTAGCGAAGTTGCAGTTGCCTTTGTTTAACAGTGGGAAACCCATCTAAGATTTGGTTTAAGCCCAAAACACCTCTTCGGGATACAAAAGTGGGTATAAATATTAGTTCCCAGACAATAGCGATGTGTGCTACAGTTAGAAACCGTCACTCTGTCGGATTGCTGTACCACCTTCGGTTTCAAATTTGAGTCTTCTTTGCTGCCCAAAACTCTGCTCTTCAGGACTGGTAATTATCACCCATATTTCCTGAACCCATTCCTCTCTCCAACCTTTCTGCCTGAACTCTTCTTTAGCCTTGTGTGCTTCTTGTGAGTGTGAGTGTGTGTGACAATGCTTCCTTGTTATTTTCCAATAAAAACCATTTTATTTTACTTTAACTCAGAGTCTCTGCAGTTAGTACTAGTATACATAGGAGCAAAGATCCCACAAGTTACCCGACTTCTCGCAGCCATTCATGTTAGCTATTATAATTCCTCCAATTAATGACATAATTTTGGTGCCACAAGTGGGTTCCTCACAGACCTCCCCAATTTGGGTAACAATCCCCCATTTGAAGAATAAGAGATTCTGCTGCCCATGCCTATCTGTTTTAGACATGGCATCACATTAATGATTCTGAAAGCAAAGCATCTTGCCCATTTTCAATAATACCTTCCCTTCTCATGGTTGCTTTCTATTCTGAGCATTGCAAACAAGTTCTGAAGTTAAGTAGTAACCATCCTCCTTCAGTCCTTTGTAGTCACAAGCTTTCAACACAGGGGGACTGTACAGATTAGATTTAGATAGAAAGGCAAGTTGTTCAAATGGCCCTGTCTTGCTCACTGCTCAGTCAGGGCTATGAGGCCTCCAGAAAGAGATATTCTTTCCCTCTTTTTTCACTCCTACTTTCAGCTATCCCACCATGAATAAGCACAGTATCACACCCTCCAACTTGTTTCAATTTGGCAGGGAGAGTCTCAATTAATCTCAATCTCCTCTTGTCATCTCACTTTTTCAGCCACTTTAAAAATGCCCCAGTTTCTCTTTCCTCCCCCTGACTTTCCCTCTTTGTCTTCAGTCTACTTCAGATGCTGCAAACTGAATTCAAAATATATAAGTAGTTTGCACTCAATTAACAGGGGAGAGTAGAGCAGAGGGTGGAGTCTTGCCCTTCCCAGTAAGCTCTGACAAGAGCAAACTGCAGCAACCTCTCCTACTATTCTTCCTCATTAACTTTTGTTGTCTTAACCACACATTGATGTTGCTTGGTAATATATGTCCTAGCTGTCATTTGTGAAACATTGGGGGATGTGCAATATGAATACAGGAGCCCTGGTGGCGCAGTGGTTAAATGCCAGTACTGCAAGCCACCACGTTGCAAGTTCGATTCCAGTGGGCTCCAAGGTTCACTCAGCCTTCCATCCTTTCATAGGTCGGTAAATTGAGTACCCAGCTTATGGGGGCAATTAGCGAACACACATTGGAAACTGCTTAATGCAGTGTAGATGTGTAAATAGCTATTGCTTAAAACAATTTGTAAGCCGCTCTGATAGCCTTGTGGCTGAAGAGCGGGATATAAATAAATAAATAAATAAATAAACCCCATATCAATGGGGGATATGTTCCAAGACAACCCCACCCCGTGGATACTTGAGACCATGGATAACATTGTTATTTTCAATGGGATGAACATCGGACGTTGACCATAGAATTGCACTGGAGGACCTAGAAATGCCTAGGGAGAACATTATTTTTAGACATGGATAAATGAAACAGTGGATACTGAATCCATGGATATGGGGGTTGATCTGTAATCCCATTCAAAAGGATATGCAGTATGAGTAATCCCACTCAAAAGTTGGTTAAAAGCTGTGAAAATGGGAGCTGGGAAAGAATTCACGGGCAGAGGGCAGGTAGAGCCAAACAGGCATGTCGCAATTTCCAATTATCAAATCTTTTGTTTCAAAGCACACATGCTAGACTGATTCTTTAAGATTATATTCTTCTGCCTCCCAAACATACCTTGCAATAATAGGATGCTGGATATTTAGCTATACAGCTTTTGGTTAAGGAGAGGTCATAGGGAGAACTGTCTCCCAAAAGCCCTCAACCTCCATATTGAGACATGAGTGCGGATATGTGGCAAGAACTGCACCTTTAGAGATATGGCTCACCCTCCTCTTCTTCTTTAATTTCCCACTCATAATTTTGTCTTCTACCTTGACTGATAGGCAATCCCTCTGAGTTTCTTGAACAAAGAGCAATTATAGCCTCTGATTAAAAAACCTCCATGGCATGATGTGTATGAATCAAGATAAACATTTATCTGCAGCTCTGCTCTTTGTCCCCTTGTGAAACATAGGCTTTGTTTTGGTGCAGTTTGTGGGAATATTTATTTGGAGTTTGTTTTAATGTATAAGGTCTGGGAGATGAAAGGCTGAGGGTACTCCAGGATCTGCAAGGGAAGATAACAGCAGAATTTCTGGGAATGTTAAATGAAGAGCTGGCCAGTTGACAGCTGCAGACAGTATTTTTCTACACTGCCTATTTAATAAGGATGGAAATAACTAGGATTGTTTCTAGGTGTGCATAACATTTACAGTTCGATATTTGGATTATTAGCCTGTTTTCATTTGAGATAAGCAGGTTATTAATTTATAAATATATGAATAAATAGAGTGTTCAGATATATGGGTCATATGCAAACAGAAATCTAAGAGCATATTTGTCTGTTGTGTTGACAGCACCTTTAAACATTTCTCCAAATTAGTCTGTCTGTTTCATTGATCATTAATTGCAGATTCTGTCAGAACTTGGTGTGTTTCACCAAATTTATGTGTCTTTATAAGCAGGGTTCTGTTCTGGGCCCAGTGCTATTCAACATCTTTATTAATGACTTGGATGATGGAATAAAGGGCATTCTTATCATGTTTGCAGACACCAAATAAGGAGAGGTAGCTAATACCCCAGAGGATGGGATCAGAATTCAAAATGACCTTAACAGATTAGAAAGCTGGGTCAAAACTAACAAAATGAATTTCAACAGGGCGAAATTTAAGATACTACACTTGGGCAGTAAAAATGAAATGCATAGATTCATAGATGGATGACACCTGACTTGATGGTGGTACATGCAAAAGGTATCTAGGAGTCTTAGCAGACCACAAGCTGAACATGAATCAGCAATGTGATGTGGCAGCTAAAAGAGCTAATGTGATACTAGGTTGCATTAATAGAAGTATAGTGTCTAGATCGAGGGATGTAATACTGCCACTCTGTTCTGCTTTGGTCAGACATTACATTGAATACTGTGTCCAGTTCTGGGCACCACAATTCAAGAAAGATATTAAGAAGCTGTAACGTATCCAGAGGAGGGCGACCAGGATGGTGGGAGGTCTGGAAACCATGCCCTATGAGGAGCAGCTTAGGGAGCCGGGCATGTTTACTCTGGACATGAGGAAGTTGAGAGGTGACATGATAACCATGTTTAAATATTTGAAGGGATGTTGTACTGAGGATGGAGCAGGCTTGTTTTCTTCTGCTCCAGAGATTAGGACATGAAGTGATGGACTCAAGCTATAGGAAAAGATATCCTACCTAAACATTAGGAAGCACCTCGTGATGGTAAATGCTGTTCAGCAGTGGAATGCACTGCCTCAGAGTGTGGTGAAGTCTCCTTCTTTGGAGGTTTTTAAACAGAGTCTGGATGGCCTTCTTGCAGGAGTGCTTCGATTGGGTATTCTTGCAGGACAGGTGGTTGGACTGAATGGCCCTCGTGTTTCTTCCAACTCTTATCACTCTATGATTCTGTGAATAGTTAACTATCTAAATATCCAATGAAAGTATTTATGCAAATTTTGTTTTTTTTTTCAAATGGAGGACATTAAAAGGAAAGTTGAAAAATACAACCCCAAACCATACTGAAACTGACACCTACTCTCCTCCAAAGTAATTGCACATTAACAATATTTCTAAAACAGATAATGCCAATTGCCCTGCAACTGATATTACATAATCACATAATGTTTTTCTTTACTCACTTGCTCTCAGCCTTCCTGCCATTTTGTTAATGGATCAGAGGGGAAGTGGAAAGAGGAGTACACTAATGGCCCTATCACACTGCACGGTTGTAGTACTATATTCCACTTTAACCGCCATGGAAACATTATGTAGAATTCTGGGGTTTGTAAGTTTAGTGAGGCACAAGAGCACTCTGGCTGAGAATTCTAAATGCCCCTTCCTAAACTGCAAATCCCAGGATTCCATATGATGGACTTTATCACACTACACTGTTATAGTGCTATTATTCCACTTTAACTGCTCAGGCTGCCTCCTGTGGAATTCTGGGGTTTGTAGTTTAATGAGGCCTAAGAGCTCTCTGGCTGAGTGTTCTAAATGCCCCTCCCTAAACAGCAAATCCCAGAATTCCACAGGAGGCAGCCAGAACAGTTAAAGTGGAATAATAGCACTATAACAGTGTAGTGTGATAATCTCGATGTTTCTATGGCAGTTAAAGTGGAGTATAGAATTATAACAGGGTACTGTGATAGGGCCCTAAGTGTGCAGGTATCATTCCCAGAATGCACTTAATCTCTTATCCATTTTGATACCAGGAAAGAGGAAATTTGGGCTATTGTGTTGTTAATGTGTTACTAGGGACCTTTTCAGATGCTCTTAAAAAAACCCCGCAGAGGTCAGGAGGAGGATGATGCTGTGCCACTTCCAGCAATCAATTTCACATGACGCCATCCTCCTCCCATCCTTCATTCATGCTTCCTCTGTGCTGGAGGGACAAGAAAGGCCCACTTTTCATTGATGGAAACCTCCATCAATGAAAAGCGACACCTTTCTCGTCCCTCCAGCACAGAGGAAGGACAGGAGGAGTTCGGGGCATGCAAAATCGATTGCCGGAAGTGGGACAGTACCATCCTCCTCCTGACATCCATGGGGTTTTTTAAGAGCATCTGAAAATCTCCTTAGTATACATTTGGCTATGTGCCAAGGGTAGAGGTTATAATGGTGTTGACCACAGGGAAAATGAGATGGTGGTTCATGTCTGGGATATTAATCTATCAAGAATTGCAGACTTCACATTTAGGGACCAATCAGAAAGTGGCACTTCGTTAGCTGGGAGCTTTAAATATGTGTTGTAAAAGCTTAAGCATGTGCTTGCTTTGCGAATGATCACCAAGTACCCCTTTTTGCACAGCATGTGAATAAAGGGTTGCTGTGCTCCATCCTTGTGTGCTTCATTGGCTAAAGCACACTGGGCAACAGACCCAGCACCCTTTTTGGGTACATCAGTGTAAAGAATGTCATTGCATTCCCAGCTTCTCAGACAAGCTGCAGGTTAGAGTAAGGGCTTGGGTTTTTTTTAGTTTTAAAAGTTTAAGAAGTCAGCATCAGCTACATAGCAAAAGTGTATGAACAATTTATGAATACAGCCTACCTCATCTTCACCAACAGTAAGGCTACAGGTATGATAATATAAAAGGTACAGAGCTCAAGGAATTTGTATTCTTATAGCTGCATTATTATTTTCACAATAATCTCTCATTCTTTATGGCCAAAAATAAGGAAGTAAAGCATAGGAAATTGATCACCTTCCTTCTTACAGCAGTGTGTTTTGAAGTGGCATGAACTTGGAAAAGGACCAGTGGTTGATGGGGAAGCTATCTGTCAAACTGAACAAATCAATGTACACACAAACAGAGAATACTTTTTGTGAAGAATGGTACACCTTTATTGTATTTGTTAATGAACACTTTGGGATGATTTCCCCTACATCTTCATATTTGAATATGTGGAATGATGTTTTGCTGTCTGAATGAAGGGAAGCAATCTAGACAACCACTGTATATCTTGATGTAACTTGATCTTGATGAGAAATGCAGTCACTTTGTTGTTTTGATTGTTGTTATTTGTATGTGAACCTAAGTAAAAAATCAAATAAATATTTAATGATTAAAAAAAATAATAAAAAGATTCACTTACATTTTTAAGATGTTTTTTGTTCTTGTTTCTTTTCCATATGTTGTCTTTAATTTTATACTTGACTCTTATGTTCATGTTATAATAGCAATAAAAATAATATATTTTTTAAAAGGCTACAGGTATCTACTTGTCCTACAGAGAATTTATAATCATTGCAAGTGCTATGTTGCCTCATATTTAAAATGTGGCAAAAGAAAAATACACATTTGATAAGGTAATTTTTTATCAGAAATCTCCTGTAGAGGAAGTAATGAACAGCAGGAAAATAACCACATCTATTGACCATAGAAATTTGTGCATTATTTTCTGAATTGGGAAGACAAAGTATCACAAGCCCATTATCTCCTTTCCCCATCAAAGCTCTCCCCACACCAAAAATTCTGCAAAATACTGGTCAGTGTACTATGTCTTTAACATATACATATGACAGGTCAGAGTTTGATAAAGAAATAGCTGTATTAATTCTCTTAATACATAAGGTAACTGACAAACTCCTTGTTCAATATTGGTCTGAGACTTCCACATAAAATCATAAATTTTAACCAGGGACACCACTGATTTCTATTTAAAAACAGAAAACTGCATGAAGAAGAAGAGAATGTGTCACTCTCTGGTTTTCTTTCACAAACGAAGATTCAGGAAGGACTCATCCCGTGCTTTCTGCAAGCGCACTGATGACTGAAAAGGCCAATCTGAGATAAACAAGTCCGGTTGCAGAAAGCACAGCAAAAGGTCTCCTTGGGTGATGTTTCCGGGTTGTGATTCTTCCTGAGTTGTTGTTTCTCTTCAAGACTTGTTCGACATGAGTTCTCAAATAAGGCTGCAGCATTGTGGATAGTGCATCTCCATGTCTCCAAATGTGAGGCCAGGGTGGACCATTGCTGGTGATCAATTTGGCCGAGTCTGAGGTGTTGTTTCAGGGAGTCCTTGTATCACTTTTTTGGAGTGCCCCTCTTACGCTGACCCATGGCAACTTCACCGTAGAGTACTATTTTTGGGAGGCGATGGTCCTCCATCCTAGAAATGTGCCCTGCCCAGCGCAGCTGTGTTCTCAATATCATGACCTCAATGCTGGTGATCCCTGCTTGCTCAAGGACAGCAACATTTGTCACATAGTCAGTCCAGTATATATTTATGATTGTGTGTATACAGTGCTGATGAAAGCGTTCAAGGAGTTGTAATAAGAATTCTGTACTTTTTCTAGCAGTTTTGGAAAACAATTAACTTTATACAAACAAGAGGGGGAAATGGTGAAAAAATCTTAAAGACAGTTTTTAACAGGATAGTCTTTTCCATCCACATAATTTGCTGAAATACTAACAAGGTGGAACAAAGGAGTATCTGTCACCCCACTGTGTTAGTAGTTTTATTTCAAAACATGACAAGAAAGTGGATCTGTGTGAACAGAAATTACTGAAAAAAGGCTTCTTGTAAATTGTCCATATGCTCTGAAATCTGATACCGTGGGTTCTTGGTATGTTCTGGGGTTTGGACCCAGAACCCCCCCCCCACCTGTGGACACCAAAATTTGTGGATGCTCTAGTCCTATTATATGCAATGGTGTAGCAAAATAGCATCCATTATATAAAACAACAAAATCAGAGTTTGCTTTTTAGATTTTTTTGGGGGGGGGATATTTTAAAACCATGGTTGGTTGAATTTGTGGATTCAGAATGGATGTGGAGGCCGATGGTATTCTTTTCAAAGAGAAATCTCAACATAAAGGCAAACTAAAACAAAATGAGTTGATGTTAATACAACACTTAGGATGGGAACAACAGATTGTCAGCTTTTTATCCATAATTTCAGACAATTTGGTTATGTACCTATAGAACCACATGCTAATTTGAATCCCACAGGGTACCAAATTGGTTAAGTGCAATAGTTTCAATCGAATACAGGCCTCAATTGATTTAATGGCTCTAGCTAATGTGTGGCTCTCACCGTAAATGAGAGTGGTCACACAGACAAAATACATCTTCATTCAAAAGACAGTTTCCTTAAAAAAAAAAAAAGAGCTGATTTTAACATTTCAAAACTGTTATTGTTGCATATACATTTTCTTCTTGTTGAAAAATTTAGAATGTCAGGAGTAATTAATTTTGATGCCTTTTTAAAGAAATGTTGCTTACTGTAAATTGGAGTATGATGTATATTACCATGGAATGGAATGTTTTGCAGAACGGAGCTGCAACTTCTTTACATGGTTTAACACCATGAAGACAGCGAGTCAGTCCTCAGCTTCTCCTTCTTATATGGTTTGGAAACAAGAAAATCAGAATTGCAATTGTGTGTAAGTTATGAACATTTAATTGCTAAGATGTATACATTTTTATTGAGAACAGAAATGGAGGATGAACAGGTTAAAGGTTGCATGAGTAAATGAGCTCAGAACATAGGTCATAATGTACACCTAGAACAATGGGAGAGGATCTGGAAAAAAGGATTAAAATTTACTTTAAGTTATGACCTTAAAGAAAAGTTATATCAAATGATATACTGATGGTATTTTATACAAAAAAAATCTCCAAGGTTTATAAAGGTTCTACAAATAAATGTTGGATGTGTAATCAAAAAGAAGGAACTTTTATCATATGTGGTGGACCTGTGATAAGGCAAACAAACAAACAAAAAAAGGACTCTGATATATGTTACGATGGAAGACATTTTGAAACTAAAGCTCCAATTAAAGCCAGATTTTTTTTTCTATTGGGATTGAGGGAAAAATAGTCTGAGAAGAAACATGGAAGAATCATACAATATATGATTACGGATGCTAGAATTTTATATATGCAGAAATGGAAATATATGGCTGGTCCATCACAGGAAGATTGGTTATTGAAATCATATGACTTTGCTGAAATGGAAAACTAACACATCTAATTAGAGAAAAGTAATTTGATACTTTTAAACAAGAATGTGAGTTAGTAATTGAATATACGAGAAAAAAGTGGGGAAGATTAGCAGTGACACGATTTGAAGAATAGATAAAAAGAGTAATAGGTAGAAGTATTTTCTCTCAACAAGTATGGGAAGAACAAATATTTTAATATTTTTAATAATGGTGGAGGTAGAATTATAAACATAGGGTAGTATGTTGGGAGTCTCTGATATATGCATGTATGTATGTATGTGTCTGTCTCTATATATATATCCTTTGTCTCTCCCCCCCCCCTTTCTTTCCCCCCTGTTATTTGGTGTAAATTGTTAGTTCGGTTTTTAGTATGTTGTTAATTGTAGTAGTTAGTTTAGGTAGTAGTTTTAGTTTGAGCCCGTATATTGTTTTATGGCAGAAAGGGCTAGAGACAGAGCTAGAGCTAGAGATATAGAGACGTGTGTTTGTGTGTGTGTGTGTGTGAGAGAGAGAGAGAGAGAGCATGTATTTGAGACCACGAAGACAGTGAGTCAGTCCTCTGCTCCTTCTTCCCCTTCCTTGAGAAAACCTGGGGCCAGGCATTTATTTATTTATTTGTTTGTTTGTTTG